>OU342953.1:6326810-7592172 GCA_910592335.1 Adalia bipunctata
GCATCGTTAACGGCATATTTGCAGGAATACCCATATTCTTTATAGTACCAAAGACTGGTCGGTACCTTTTACATACCGACATCAGGGACACACCATGGAAGTATTCTTGAGACAAGGTTATTCATTTTGAGGAATCTGTTCAGCATTCTAGGGATATTGAGCCTTTATCTTATTCTCTTACAGCATCCAAACATTATAAGAAACTATTATAGAGTAAGAACCTAGGACCTTCATGACTCACATGATATAAAGCCTAAGATTGTGTTAAAACACAGTGACAGTTACAAAAGCATGTATTACCATGGTAATACCTTGGTCTCTTCTGCTGGTATCCGGTGATAAAAATGCAAGAAATACTCTATGAAGGAGAACCCTGTCCCATGTTGAGAAATACTTCATTCAATTGAGTCAACAAATGTGTCTATGGAAGGAGTTAACTGAAACGAGTTTCTGTACGAAACAGTACAATAATTCACTTCAACATATTCTTAAATGAAACTTCATTCTATGATACATACACTACTATCACCTGATAATTCCGAAGCATTTAACAAAGCTTTTAACACAATCGTTTTTATTATAATATAAAGACACATGAAATGTTGGCTCAATACCATTGGTCTGGCAGTCCTGAGTTTCTCTCTTGATTGGTGAACTCACCGATTTTTTGTTGTGAAAAATGTCAATTTCTTTGTATAGAAGTCCATGAATCGTGCAAATAATCCTCAAATGTGTGACTTTACTTCTCAGAGCGTCCAAGATACGTTCTTATAGCTAGAATAACTAATTTTACCACTGAAATTCTGTTCAATGATGAAGGAATCACATGTTAGGGAATTACATTATTTTGAATGTGTTTTTATTATAATTAGTTTCTTAGAACAAATTAATCCTATAAGTACTCTTGGTGCCTTGTATTTTAATATTGAGATCTGTGAGATAGTGAAATTTGAAACAGTTGGCTTGAATTATATTTTGTTCAAGTATTAATAACTGTGTTGATTCAATACTGAAATAAATCAACATTCATGTCGGACAAATAAGAGAACCACATATCAGACCATCTTGCTATGGTGACTCTGAATAGTATTCTTAGTTTATAACTCTAAACAGTGGGTTTCACAAAGCGCAATCAGCTGATCGGAGAATCACGGGCTTGATCGGAGAATCATCTTGATTTGACAGTTCAAAATTCGAATTTGATTGGCAATTAACTAATTTCACGGACCTTTGTGAAACCCAAAGTAAATGAAACTTTCATTTGTAAATTCAACTGAGTGAAAGTGAAATTTTTGGTCAGTGAGATAAATAATAATTGCACAGTTGAATATATTAGTAATCATAAATTAGATATTCTAATTCCAATATAAAAAGGGTTGTTTCAAGAGTTCTGTTACTTGAAACACCACGATTTTGGATGGCTAAAAGAACATTTTCTTGAAATTTTCAAATCATTGTCGTAGCTTTGTGTAATGATATTATTACCTCAGGTAGATGTTCAGAAATTACCATGAATCCTATTTCTTGTTTCCCAACATCTCCCAACAATCTCTTATTGTTGCTCTTCACCAATATTCATCTTTTGATTTGATTGAAATTGAGTGAATAATGAAAATAGTATAATTTGGCAGCTATGTAAATATAAGTTGCAAAACATATCATTG
The DNA here is from genome assembly GCA_910592335.1 of Adalia bipunctata. NCBI lineage: Eukaryota > Metazoa > Arthropoda > Insecta > Coleoptera > Coccinellidae > Adalia > Adalia bipunctata. Next base: position 6,328,475 of record OU342953.1, read on the forward strand.
AACAGAATTATAATTCATTAAGTAGAATATGATATTATGTATTTATATTCATTCCATAATTCTAAACGAATCTGAAAGCATGGTATCTGAACATATATAATGTATAGTTAATCTATTTATTTCCCTCGAAAAATAAATTATTTATTGATTATTGATAATTGTTTAATTTTCCCTGTTGAAACTCATTTATTCATTATCTATGGTAGATGCATAGAAACCCTGTTGTAACGACTCCTAACTAAAAATTGTAGAACAAATCGGCACTCTATATTATTTTTTATTTGGGTCCTAGTTCCGGAATTATCCGCAATAGTTCACGATCATTTTGTGTGAAGCAGGTTATGTTTTTGAAGAGATGACATATGTCTGTATTGTGATTAGAAAATACATCTATAAATATAAAACAAAGTTGTTGGTTACACCATTTATAACTCGAGATCGGATGGACTGTTTGTTATAAAACTTCATTTATGGATTCGTCTACGGCCTGGTCATTATAAAATACATTCAAACTCTGAAGAATTCAATGAAAAATTTGTTTAGGTAGGAAAAGCTTTTCCTCCTTTTGACACTGTAGCGTAGTCGTGAAGGTACTATATTTGATATTATCGCCACTATATGGCGATGGTGATCACGATTTGTGAAATCCACCGTAAGTAGGTATCATTTAGACGAAACAAAGTTCGCCGGGCCAGCTAGTATTATATGTATCTCAAATATTCAATCAAAACAAAGATGTAATAATGGTGTAAGCACTGTTTAAATTTTGTTTCGCCAAATTCGAGAATATAGGCCTTTTCGGAAACTTACTCGGGTTCACTGGATCCCTAACCTTTGCGTTCGTTTACCTAATCCGAACATCCAACCCGTGTTCGGAAAGTACAGAGCTGCTAACCCGATCAGTGACTCGGGTTGATTTATCGTAACCCTACTCGAAAGCAGGGTCGCTAGATCCACCGCATGCGCACAGCAGTTTAGTTTCGAATCTGGAAACCGCGGGAATAAGCCTTCCACTTTATAGTAATAATATTCTATTCTATAATAATTTCATAATAATTAATCAATAATTATGGAAGGAGAGGAGAATTTGGCGCAATGTGAAATGTGTTAAATTCCAAAAATTAACTGGGAAAAAAATCTTAAAATTATTGGTTATGTTATGATCTACTGACACTTCAAATCCTAAACCTGATAGTTCGTAAACTTGAGACCGGGTCTGTGATCCAAGAAGATCCGTCACGTGACCTCAATGGATCGAGTTAGTAACCCAGAGTAGGTTTCCGAAAAGGCCTTATGAGGCATCGCAGGTATATTGCACTCAACAATTTTTCATTTTTCTAAGGGTGAAAAAATAGGAATCTTGCGAATTTTGCCCGTTAACGAACTTAAATGCGGCATTCGAGATCCGAACCAACTATGAAAGTTTCAAGCCTCTATTCTACCTCTATGTTGATAATTCGAGAGATATCTTGTTTACAGACGGACGGAAACGTGAGTAGTTTGTCTATGAACGTCAGCAGTGGGTCCAGCCTAGGGTTCGATTCCTGAGAGTGGGGAAGGTAAATTTTCGGTAGAGTCAGAGAAAAGGTTGTCTCTGGTGGAGTTCATATTAAATAACTTTGAATTCCACCATAAAATTATCGAAAATAGGACATCGTCACGAATTTATGTTTCCCTAGTTTAGGGTGGTTTAGGTAGAACGAGCTCCCAAATCACAGATTAATATTTACCATATAGATGAAGATAAAGATATCTAAGTTCTATGGAAATAATTTTTTCATCTGTGTCCAAATTTTCAAAATGACAACTCTAGAAGTTTGGTTTATATGTTTACAATTTAACCTCAAATTTTGTGTTGGTTTGATTGTATTATTGAACTTAATTTCTAACTGTTATGGTTTCTTTTGGAATTAGAATAATTTGAACCTCAAGAAAAGATTATGTGAGTCGCTATAGATAACCTAAAACTGAGATTTTCCAATTGCTTGGAATAACTGACGTGTCCCAAACAATACGTCGAGATGGAGAGGAAAACTATTAAAAGAGTTCCTGAAAACAAGGACAGTAAGAAATTCACATCAATTTCAACAGTTCATTTGAATATGAAGGGGGACGAGAAAAATATTGCTCTGCTATTCTTTTTGTATACACTTCAAGGAATACCCTTGGGTTTGAGTGCTGCTTTACCGATGATTTTGCAAAATAGAGGAATAACATATAAACAACAGGTAGGAAAATACTTTTTGCCGCTTTTTGGAAATCCTTATTACTAAGTTGGTATCCAACATTTTTCTGAAAAAATATGTTTTAACACACACCTACAGAAATATTTGGATATACTGCAACTGAAAACTTCTTTAAAAGATAATTAAAAATGTTATCAATATTTTTTTTTATTTTGATTTTACATACATTGACAACTATGAAACTATACCTGTATGCATTGTGAATAGAGGTTTACTCAAACGATCAACTGAAAAGTGGATATATTTGTGAAATATAATCGAGAAATAAGTCTCTAGGCTATGATGAGAATTGGAGACTCTCATTGAGAGTATGAATGATCTTTCAAATAGAATTTGATTGAGTTGAACGAAAATAATGATTGTATGATTTGTGAGTTTCTAAACGTGAATTGTTTCTCTATCACAGTCATTATCTCCTCCAATCTAGTATCATTGATGTATATTTCAGCCAGATCTTTATAATTAAGGAAAGCATCTTCATCCACCTGAAGGCACCCCTGTAGTGAAACAGGTATCATGTTTGAAACTATCGATAAAAACTCACATTCTTTGCAAATCGTCAATTAGATTCTTCTTGTTACTCCTTTAACTCATAATGAATTATAAAATATTTCATAGAATGATCAGTCATAATATTTATAGTTTTTTTAATAGTTCACTATGTGAAACACCATTTCATTTTTTCTTATTGAATAATCTGTTAGAATTCCTCACATCAAATCTCATTCTTATTATTAAGAAAATACAGACATTGTGACGAAATTATATAGCCATTGTTTTGTTTTGTTTATATTGTTTATCCTGATTAAGTGCAAAAAGCACTCAAAAAAGCCCTTGTATCTTATGTTACATTAATAGGGAATTCTACTCTAACATTTACCAGCTTGTACATATAAATCCAGAAACAAAAATATATAGTAAGAAATTGGATTCATTTTTCTTTGCGATTAATGAAAAAAATTCCAAGTTTTCAGTGGGATGTTATATTCGTTACATTTTTCAACTAGTACTTTGATGTTTTGAATCTGTTCGATAGTACTAAAGCCTTTGTGAAAACCTGCATGTTCAGTGGGTGGGTAGCTGTCGAATTTTCCGCATAGGTGGTTGGTGATGATTTTCGTGAGTAGTTTGTATGGATGCGAGAGGAGGCTTATAGGACGGTAGTTACCTATGTCTAGTTTATCCCCTTTTTTGTGCAGTATTACCACTTGGGCATTATTCCAATCACCAGGAATCGTTCCGTTCTGAATGCACTTGTTGAAAAGGACCTGTAGAGACCTTATGACGGCAGTGCCTCCTAACTGTAACATGTGCTTAGTAATACCGTCCTCTCCAGGAGCACGACCGCTTTTCATCTGTGATAGAGCTAGTGAAATTTCATCCTGTGTAATGTCAGGTAGGTCCTCCGAGCCGACATTTGTTATGTGTACTGGTTTTACATTTTGTGGCCTTGGGTTTTTAGGCGAATACAGATAGTATCGTTCCGTTATATCAACAAGATCATTTCTACTGTGTTTTATTTGTCCTTGTTCATTCTTCAACTGATGTATTCGTGCTCTTCCGATAGAGTTAATTTTCCTTAATAACTTCATATTTCTGTTGTTTTCTATTGTCGTCCTTATGAGTTCCGTGTTGTGATTTCTTACGTCTTCTCTTATCCTCTTCCTGATGTGTCTATTCAGTTCTTCATACTCTGTTATGTCATTTTTTAAATTTCTTCTCTTATCCATTAGATATTTAGTTGGTGGAGATATTTTACTCTGTTTAGGTTTTTTGGCATGGCAAACTTTCTTCGTTGCCGTCATGATGTCTGTTTTTATTTTGTGTTCTATTTCATTTATGCTCATTGACAACAGTTTGGTTGGTGAAAGACTTCTCTTATTTAGATGACTTTGGTATTCTTTTTCGCTCTGTTTCAGTTTCGATATTGTTGGAAACTTTTTTGTATGTATCAATTTGTTTCTTTCCTGTTCTTTATTCAATATCAATTTCGCTCTCACCAGTCTATGATCGCTTTCCAGATCGAACCTGTTCAGAGTGGTGACATCTGCTACGGAGTATCTTTTATTGCTTATGATGTAGTCGATCTCGTTTTTGTTCTAGAGTCCGGGCTCCTCCTTGTCCATCTTAGATTTTCTGGTTTTTTGAAGAAGGTGTTCATCAAATACAGGTTCTCTCTCTCTGGAGGTAATTTATTAAGGTTTCTCCCAGACTAACTCCGACCTAACTAGTGGTGAGTCAAGCGCTAGTCAGGCTGCTCTGCTGTCAGATAATATATAAATCCTTGTTTTCCGGTAGTAACATCCCATACAGTGTGCAAACACCGATGGACAAAAGCCCATTGATAGGGCTAGTTTTATCGAGGAACCGTATACTCCGGCTCCGACTCGACCGTCTTCGGTCTTTGAGCCATCAGTGTAAAACACGAGAGACCCTGCAGGGAAAAACTCGTTAATCCATTGTCGCGACTTGGCGTTGTTACGCTGAATTTTTTCTGAAACTCATGCTTAAGGGTGAGATTGTCTGTGACCAAGTCTAAAAGCTGCTTACAAACTTTAGCATTTGAAACATGTAGTTATTTGGGTTTTCAATAAATAGGTAATTGTTTTTCATTATATATGTTGTTCTTTATACCAGAATCACTTATTACTTCATTATTTTCAAATCAAAATAATTCGGAAACCATATTGGAATTTACTTTCTATATACCTTCTTGGTGTAAAATGAAATTAAATTTAAAATAAAATCTGGACTAGAAAATTCAACCTCATAAAAGTTATGCTAGTTAACTACTCGTTACGAACCGTGTAGCTAGAGTCCTAGATATAAGCTCGTTGAAATTAATTAATATTATAGTTTCAATAAATATAAATGTAGAAATATCTGGCAATTTACTGCCCATTGTCGGTTTGACCATTAAAAATTCGCGCGCGTCGTTTGAATGCATGAGAGCGCTCCCGAAATTATTGAAACTTTGTCGAATCTCCACATTCGATGGTATTACGGTGTCTTGCCTGGCAGCGGGCGGACGATTTAACCCTTCAACTGCTATCTCTGTACATATACGTTTTGACTTTGCACATTTGATATGAAATGACCGTACATGTACAGGGTGGGCAAAATTGGTGCCACATGAACTAAAACATATGATACATTTCTGAAACGGGAAAAAATGGCGATTCTTTCTAGATCATTTCAAACTACTGTTTCCATAAGAAAAAACACAACTTTATGCTATAACTCAGCAAATAAACCTCTTAGAAAAAATCAGAGTACGCCACTGGATTGCTATCAGAAAAGTGCCTGTATAATGTTTTTATTTCAACATCCTAGCATAAACAGAAACGGAGATAATGACCAACAAGCAGATAATGACCAAAGTTGAAATTGCCCAAATTTCAATTTTGGCCCATAACTCGGAAACTAAAGAAGATAGAAGAATGCAGTTGATGGCATTAGCAGTTTCAAGAAAAAAGAGGACTATAAGGTGCCATTCATTTTTCTCTATCGACTCGGGTTCATGTAGCACCAATTTTGCCCACCCTGTACGTTGCCCATATTCATAAATTCACTGTTAACTTCGTATTTATACGTTCTAGGATTTCATTGCAGCTTGATTCTAAAATTTTTAAAAACGTCTATATAAGTAGGACACTTTTTGTAACCTGAAGCGCTGTAATCGTATATTTACGTTTCCTAACTCTGCAGTGAAAGGGATAAGCATTCAGACAAAGCAATATACGCAAAATTAAGAGAGTCCGTCACTTCTACTTTTCCGTATTCAGCATTGTTTGAATGAGTAAATCGCGCGCGCGCCCGCTGCCACGGAACAAACACCATTATTTAGATTTTAGATAGTTGACATACTGAAAGTAATCATTACCGACAGCCGCGGTTCTACGATTTTTTGAACTTGGGGCAAAACCCTTTTATTTTTGGAGAATGATGACTAAATAACAAGGGCCACTTTGAGCACGGAAGTTGTGACAGAGACTTTTGAGCTCTCGTTCATCAATCTTGAAGGTAGATTCGCATTCGAGAGATGTCGGTGTCTCATCGTTATAGATGTTTTCTCCTTCGCCATCACCTTTTCGACATTGATGCCAATATACCTGAAATAAACCACCCTCTAGACCCCAAAAATCACTCACATTCTCGTTTTGTCGCTCTTGGTCCATCGATGGCTGAAGTTGGGAATGACATCCAGGAGATCCCTTGCAACTCAGTCCTGAAAAGCCAAAGTGTCCTCTGGGACCTACTTTATCTTCCACCTAAAAAAAGCTGAAAACAAGAAACGCTACCGCAAACTGTTTTTGGGCGCATATTTTTTCCGCATTCATTGCCGCATACTTGTTTTCGCATGAATTGGCGCTTCTCTAAGACATTTCTCCTTCGCCAGAACCTTTCCGACATTGATGTCAATAAACTTGAAATAAACCACCAACAAAAACCCTAAAAGTCACTCACATTGATGCTTAAAATTCCTGCTTTGTCGCTCTTGGTCCATGAAGTTGGGAATGACATCCAGGAAATCCCTTGCAACTCAGCCCTGAAAGAGCCAAAGTATTCTTTGGGACCTGCTTTCTCTTCCACATAAAAAAAGCTGAAAAAAAAAACCCTACCGCTATAATATATTACTAGTCCAGAAAGTAAGCTTTTTCCGTGCGCGCGCGATGAGTTCCCTCCCGTGTGAGGCGGAGCCGAACACGGGAACTCGTGCAAGCATGGAAATAGTACATTTCATTACTAGTCCAGAAAGTAATCTTTTTCCGTGCGCGGGAACTCGTGCAAGCACGGAAAAAGCCTTTCTGGACGTGTAATGAACGATATTTTTCATTACACCTCTTTGAAAACAATAACACGAGAAAAATTTTCAGCAGAAAGCATTTCGATATTGTGAAAAAATAATCATTCAAAACACTGACATCTACTGTCACGCAATCGTTGCTCTGTGTCACAGCATAGGAATCATAGGATGCATCTATGCCTCAGCGCACCGTAAAACTTTTTGCGGTGCGGCCGCACGGAAAAGAGTCATTTTCGATGTTCTAAATCTACATGTTATGATAGGGTTTTCAGTGCGGTGTAATGAAAAACTTTTCTCCACGACTGCCACAGAATACAGCTCTTCCAACATTGAATTTAACCATAGAATGTCAGTATTCCATCACTTGATATGTAATATTCATTCTACAACACTTCTATTGATTTCAAGTAAATAACCAGTTATGACCGCGGTTGTTGTTCAGTTTGGTCCTTGGTTTTCGCCCTTTATAGATTACCACCAATAACCAACTCGAGCTTGAGTATAATCCTTGTTTTTTAAGCATTTCGACTGAATTTCATTCTCGCACAGTGTGTGAGAATATTCATTCCGTAACACTTTTGAAAACATAGAGAATAAATCTATGTGTCAGCCGCTCTGATTGTCATATTCATTGCGGTTTTCGAAACGTCATATTTCATCTTAGTATTAAAAGATTAATTATCTAGCTTCGAAACAGTCGTGGAGAAAGTATAGTCTGTTACTCGGTTAGAATGAAAATCCGATACTCGTGACTCCTCAGGCTCGCCTCCGGCTCGCCCTCGGAATGATTCACTCGTATCGGATTTTCATTCTGCCCTTGTTACAGAATATACTATTTGCGGTGCGGCCGCACGGAAAAGAGTCATTTTTGATGTTCTAAATCTACATGTTATGATAGGGTTTTCAGTGCGGTGTAATGAAAAAGCCTTTCTGGACGTGTAATGAACGATATTTTTCATCACACCGCTCTGAAAACAATAACACGGGAAACATTTTCAGCACAGAGCATTTCGATATTGTAAAGCAATAATTATTCAAAACATGATAGGGTTTTCAGAGCGGTGTAATAAAAACTATTTTCTGTCGCATACTTGTTTTCGCCCATACGTTTACGCATTTATTGGCGCATATTGTTTCCGCATTGTCCAGTTGATCGAATTCCGCCAAGGGAATATGCCACGATAGTTGATGCACTCGTTTTCACACCACCCTGTAGGTAGAGTGCTCGGCGCGTTTTATTTTGAGTGGTATCCCCAGTAAGCCTAATCCACTTTGTGTCGAAATTTCCATAATAATTATGGAATTATTTTTCATATACAGTTAATTATGATAGTTCTGAATACGATATCAATGACGAAAAAATCGGAAACTATACCTACTGATTGAGCAGTAAATGTTCATTCATAATAACAAATGATGACGACGAAAAAGAGAAATTATGCTCTGAAGATTTCGAGTTATTTTCTCAGTTCCCAAATAATTTTCATATAACCATCATTTCGACGATTTAAAGAATTGAAATAATATTGAAAAAAATTAAAACAACACCGAAACAATTAGAAATCCCATTTTCCATGCAAATATTTGAAAAATTGTAATGTAAATGTGAAAAATCCATATCTCATGTAGATAGTTGATTTAAAATTTTGCAAACTCATAGCACAACTTCCGAAAATTATCCCTTAAGACTTATGATTAGTCATGAATACATTGAATTCGCTCAAATAAGAAGTTCGTTCAACTCACAGTTTCAAATTAAGCCGTACAATAATGCACAACACTTTTCCCGTACTCAACTAATCCACAAACACCACGAACGCGTAAAAGATTCGAGCACGATTGATTCCTTAATAGATATTCAAACATCTTAACTGCACAGATAACTGAAGATGAACTGATCGAACCGACTGCATATCTTCCATTGAAGAAGAAGTATCCAAAAAACCATCCATTGACTCATTCAATTTATATAACACAAGCTCATTGTAACCACGTAAGTCTTACGGTTTTTGCAGCGCACGTTAAAATAGCTGATTATGGCTGATTTCTTTGTAATTATGGAAGTTATAGTAGGTATCCTTGATTTTTTCGGGTGAAAAGTATAACCTATGTCACTCAGGGATAATGTGATAAGGGTGAAAGAATTTCTGAAATCGGTCTAGTAGTTTTTGAGCCAAGTCGTATCAAACAGACAAAAATACAAATCTTTCCTCTTTATAATATAGTATACAGGGTGTCCCAGAACTCGCGCACATAATGAGGGGATCGGAAGTGAAAAATATTTCAAGCCCAAATACCATGTTTGAAACTTTTTGATAACGTAGTTGAGGTCGCTGTTCAGAGCTCGTAGGAAAAGTAATCCGATAGAGGCGCCACCGTTCATTTTATGGAATATCTCCATAGAACTTACATTATCACTACAAGCTCTATGAATATGTCTATCCTTAAGAATGAAATGTACAATGGCGCTCTCTATCCGAAAATCGCTGAACTATGAAATTAGTGAATATGTGGGTAAAGCAGGAACTTTTTCCCGCCATATATTTGACTTTGGCCATTCTCTGCCAATTCCGTATTTCAAGTTGTTGTTTTTCTGAACGAAATTATCTGTAGATTCACTTTTAATCGGAAGTTGAACTATTTTCACGGTCTTCCGTTTGAAATAAAACAGAAGCATGAGTTGGCTCATTTTCTTTCAATTTTGAAAGAAAAAGAATGAACTTTCGAAATGAAATCGATTTAAATTATTTCATTAAGAACTCCAATCCTTTCTGAGTTCACCCACAAAATTCCAATTCTCAAAGTGAAACCATTTTCAAATGCAACTTGAAATAAAAACACACTACATTGAAATAAATACAATTAATTAGTAATTAATTGATGAAAGTGACCAATCAGGAGCGCGCTATAAAAGAATAAGTAGCCAGTTGGGGACGCGATAGTGAGACGCCTGAGCTACTGCCGGCTTTTCACGTTCACTGTTCTGTAGCGCGCTCCTGATTGGTCACTTTCATTAATTAATTACTCATAAACTACGTTATCAAAAAATTTCAAACATGGATTTTTGGGCTTAGAATATTTTTCTCTTTCGATCCCCTCAATTGAGTGCGCGACTTCTGGGACACCCTGTAGATAGAGCGATCTAGAAAGACGAGTCATACTGTGATGACTATCAAACGTTGAAATTTCTTTCGTTTTTTTTTTCATTTGCTTTGAATGTGAAAATGAAATTTTTAATAATTTTCTATCGATCAAGCCATAGTCGTATCGACATTTTTTCAAGTTTCAACCTCCACAGTACACAAAATATAATATTCAATTTATCTCTGTGTTCGTGTAATAAAAATCTGAATGATTTTTGTGGACTTTATTTCGTTAGTTACAAACGATAACTTGAAAGCGTGAATATTTGTTGCATTCGCATTCGAGGGTGCCTCTTCAGTCGCTCATCCGCGCAGTCCTTGGTGGTGGGGTTGAAGATGTTCCAATTGTTGGTGAGTAATTTCTGCAGCTTTACATATCTCCAATGCTTTATTCAACGTAAGGTCTCTAGTTCGAAGTAACCTGTCTTTCACAGATCTGTCTTTTATGCCTTGTATTAATCGGTCTTTGATCATACTATCATTTAAATTGCCAAATTCACAGGTGACAGATAATTCTCTGAGAGAGGTTACATATTCATCGATGGTTTCACTCGTTTTTTTATTTCGTGTATAGAACATATGGCGTTCAAATGTAACGTTTTTTGCAGGAAGAAAATACTGATCAAATTTTTCGAGAATCTTCGAATAATTGTTTTTATCGTTATTATTTTGAAATTGTAGGGTATTGAAAATTCTCAAACCTTTGTCTCCTATGCAATTCAGGAACAATGCAGACTTGAAGTCATCGTTCTCATCGCCATTTTTGGACGCCTTCAGATACAAATCAAATTTTTGCTTGAAGAATTTCCATGCTTCTGCTTGATTACCATTCAAGTCCAATTCAGACGGCATTCTCACATTATTGATGCTCATCTTCTCAACTTTTTCCAGTTTTTCCGACTGCGCCATGTGATATTTTATGTAAATTAAAATACGTGATGGGTTTTGTTTTAATCTTTATTGTCAGCTCTCAACTCTTACACTGCTAGATACATTAGTTCGTGCGTGCATGTGGATTTCAGACATGCGCACAAGAACCATTGACAGAACATTCATTACAGCCAGACCAGACGTCTGGAGTCGACGATTCTGCTCGCGGTCTGGTCGACAGTGGCGTACCGTACACTCTGTCATTCTCTGTCTGAATTTGATTCTTTCAATATAATATTTCTCCATCAACAATGAAAATTATGAAATTCCACAGTACCATTGGATAATTTTTCTGTCATATTGGCCTTGAATGTAGAAATTTTTTTTTCATTGTTTCTAAATCATCATCATCCCACTAAAAACATTCTGTAAAAAACTAGCCAAGTCTCGATGGAGCTGCTTGTTTGTCTCTAAAAAGGATTGAAATCTAGACAAAGTCGTGCCAAGTCTAAGCCGCTTACTGCGTATAGCGCAACTGTCGCCTTTTTCACCCTAGAGGAAAGGGTGAAAAAGGCGACAGTTGCGCTATACACCTGCAGAAGAACCATTGGCAAACAATGGGGGTTGAGACCCAGCATTGTCCATTGGTTATACACGGCGGTCGTAAGACCCACACTTATGTATGGATCATTAATATGGTGGCCAGCCCTATGTAAGACGGTCAACCGGAAAAGGGTGGGGAAGGTACAGCGACTAGCTGCCGTTCTCATGACGGGGTGTCTTAGGACAACCCCGACTAAAGCCGTGGAAATGATCCTACATCTGACTCCATTAGACCTATATGGGAAGGAGTGGGCGGCTAGCGCCGCTGTCAGACTCAATGCAGTCTCACCATGGCCTAAGGTAAACTACGGCCACTCCAAAAATCTGAAGGAATTCAACCTCACCTTAAATAACACAGACTACACTAAACTCACCCCGATGTTCGACCGCAAATTCTCGGTGGACATCCCGTCCAGGGAAAAGTGGACGGCGAACCTAGTTAAGCCAAATGGGACGCTCTTTTATGCAGATAGCTCAAAACTAGAGGGAAGAGTAGGAAGTGGAGTCTTCTCAGAGTCCCCACCCCTCAACTTATCATTTCGTTTGCCGGACTACTGTAGTGTTTTCCAGGCAGAAATGGTAGCTATGAATGAAACAGCCAAATGGGTACTTCAAAGAGGACTTGAGTCCAATGAAATATCTATTCTAAGTGACAGCCAAGCTGCCATCAAATCTCTAAACTCAGTCTACCTGACCTCAAAGGCGGCTATACAATGCCGTAGAGCCTTAGATGAGCTGGCGACTAAAGTAAGAGTCAATGTTGTCTGGGTACCCGGCCACAGGGACATAGCAGGAAATTGTAGGGCGGACGAGTTAGCAAGAGCTGGTACAACGCTCACAGCTATATCCGCTAATACTAGACCAGGGGCACCTATCGCTGAACGGAGGTTGCTCCTCCGGAAAGAAGTACTCCGCCTAACCAACCTCAGGTGGCGGGAGGAGCTTTCTTGCACTTCGTCAAGACAGGTATGGCCGGAGCTTAACCTGCGACGCACCAAAGATATTTTATCTCTTTCCAGGAACTCCATTGGAAACGCGATTGCGGCCATCACTGGACACTGGCTTGGAGGATGCCATGCTGCACGTATGGGAATCCTTCAACGCAACGACTTCTGTAGAAGCTGTCAAAACGAGGGGGAGGAAGAGACGTTGGTCCACTTACTCTGCCACTGTCCTGCCCTATCCAGGAAAAGATTCTCGGCTCTGGGACAGGCGGTCCATTTTGACAACCTATCCGATCTTCAGTCGGTTGGTATCAAAAGCCTTATGCTGTTCATTAACAGCAGCTACTGGTTCTCACAGTTGTGGTGGGGGTGGTAACCACCCTATACGGCATCACAACGGGCCTCTGGCCTATGTGGGTTCCATCCCGAACCACCGTGTTAACCTAACCTACTGCATTTCTTTATTATTATGGTTAATGTTGTGTGACACAAGGGTACAAAACCAGGTGCTCCATGACACCATTGCACCAATCTGTCGCTACCCATTGACGATGGAAAATTGACACTCGGAAAACGTTGATTCAATAAACAGTCAATTGTAGTCTTGATAAAGCTGCGTATTTCAATAAAACTTATGTGTAGGCGAGCCTGAAACAAACAGTACAGAAAATTATTTCCAGTACAGACGGACTTCTAATCATTGATAGAAGTCCGTCTATACGTCTATTTTATGTTAGGTCGGTGGTCGTTTTGACGCTCCAAAAAGAAGAGAGCAGAAGTTACCAATAACAGTATGGGCTACTGTCTCGCTTAACAAACATAGGTAGTTTCAACAGATATAACATTACGTGTAAACAAAATTAACTTGTACCCACTAACGTATAAAGAATGGTCAACTAGTCACACAACATTAACTATATCTATAATAATAAAGAAATTGCAGTAGGGAGCCTTAGACTTGGCACGACTATGTCTAGATTTCATTACTTTTTAGATAAAGAAGCAGCTCCATCGAGACTAGGCTAGTTTTTTACAGAATGTGTTTTGGTGGGATTTCACTTCTTTTTGTAGAAACTTGGGCATGTTGATTTATTTTATTAGATTCTTTTTAGGAGTAGTTTTTTCATTACAAATCTTTATTTTTTATTCTTCCGGTTTCAAACTATGGTAGATACAGCCTCGGATTATTTTTTATTGAACTCAGCGTCCTCGAGAACCTATACCTAGTTTGATACCAAACTTGTCCATATAGCCCATCATTTACCCGATTTTTTTTCGGATTCAATTCTTTCTCTCCCAATCTCACCACCTCAGACCCATCTGATGATAATTTTTCCGAAGAGTAATAGACGCTCTACATTGTACAAAATTTCATCGCTCTAGCTTGACCACAGAAGGAATAAGAAATTTTCGAAGTTTGCGAATTGAATGAAAAAATTTTTTTCGGATTCAATTTTTTCTCTCCCACTCTCTTACCACTCATCTGATGATGTTTTTTCTGAAGGGCAATAGACGTTCTATATTGCAAGATGTGTAGATCGAATATTTTGGTTGGGCTCTTGTGTTTTCAAATAAAGGCGGAAACACATTGTTGTCACGTCACGTAAGCTCATTTGACGTCACGTTGAACGTGACATCACGTGATATTGCGCTTAAGGTGCTATTCCATTGCGCGAAATTGACTCGCGCAACTGTTTCGCGAAGCTGATGCGCGAGTCGCTGTTTCGGCCCTTTCGCATTTACACGAGGCGAAACGTTGCGCGAAATTGGAAAAAAACAAAATGGCGGCTCCAAAATGGCGGATGAGTTTTTTAATTATCATCCGATTCCATTTAAAGTTAGTATCTGTGGGTTTTCTGGGTCGGAAATTACGATTTTTTAAAATTGAGGAATTCAAGATGGCGGATGAATAAAAGCTTGTCTTAAAAAATGATTTTTTTCATTTTAGATTGTATTTTCTATGGCATATTTTCGTAATTTCAAGATCTACTGAAATATTGAAGATGTCGAAATAAGAAAGAAAGAATGTGGTTCCAATATAAATGGTGCCATTTCACTCTTAATATTTTACAACCTATTCGATACTTGCTCGCCAGCAAAATATTTATTTTATAAATATGTATTTAATTACACAGGTGTTTCACCATAAATTGGACAAACATATATAGCCGCGTAGATGACATCGAGGAAGTCATGTTTTCCTCATGACATACATATACCCCGTTTTCGACGCATGATTGAGATACAGGGTGTTGACATTATTTCAACTTTCAGTAATATTCTTAACCTAAATGAACTGTGGTGATATTTGAAATCACGGTTTCTTGTCACATCTTAGTATTCTTTAGGGCTCAATTCAATTCTGGAGTAGAATTATGGAAATTAAAAATTCAAAATGGCGAAAATCTTGCGAAGTTGAACTTTTTCTCGGTTGCCAATTTGGATAGCATTACATATTTCAATGAACATATTCGATTTTCTAAGATTTTCTGTTTTCTAACATGTCTTCAGTAAAAAAAAACTTCGGCAAAAATTGTTGGAATTTTTCATGGTAGAACCATCTTTCATTCCGAATACTGAGATGAAAACACAATAGAATAATATCCATTGGTTTTCTTTTTTTAGCCTTCCAAAGATTACGCTCGAAGTACTTTCATTATTTTTATAAAACTGGAGGCCGGATAGAAATATAAATTTATAAACCAAAAAATTATTTCTCAAAAAACTTTGGTGAGAATCGAACTCTCCACTTTCGATTAAATAGCGTTGCTATGGTGACGAAAATTTTTAAGATTAGAAGAAATCCTATTCATACTCGTACAGAGTTCGAATCCTACCAAAGTTTTTCGAACAAAATATTTTTGGTTTATGAATTCCAGTTTTCCATAAAAATTATGAAAGTTCTTCGAGTGTAATCTTTGAAAGGCTACAAAAAAAAACCAATGGATATTATTTTATTCTGTTTTCTCATCAGTATTCATAATGAAAGATAGTGCAAGCATAAAATATTCCAACAATTTTGGCCGAAGTTTTTTTTCACGGAAAATCTCAGAAAATCTAGTATTTACGTTGAAATAATGCTTTCCAAATTGGCAACCGAGAAAAAATTCCAAATTTGCAGGTTTTCCGCCATTTTGAATTTTTTTCAGAATCCTATACCCTAATTGAGCCGTAAAAATTACGACCAGAAACCGTTATTTCAAATGTTACGCATAACTTACCACAGTTATCAGAATATTGCTCAAAGCTGACATTAAACACCCTGTATCTAGCTTATGAGTCGAAAACGGGGTATATGTCATAAGGCAAAAATGACTTCCTCGGTGACATCTACACGGCTATATATGTTTGTCCAGTTAATGGTGAAACCCTATATAAAAGTATTTTGGAAAAACTGAAACACCATTGAATTCTACGTAAAAAAAGTGCTTCAGGAAAATTGGTTATAGCAACTTTTCCAAAATGCACATTAAGAAAAACACCCTATAACTCGAACATAGTTATGCTGTTTTCATCATGAAAATTAACTTTCAGCCCCCAGATAGAGACATCAATTATCTAGCAGCGCATATCTGCTGCTTATTTTTCATCAAAATATTTATTAATTATAGCCTTCTCAATGATAGGGAAGTAAGTATAAGCGGAATTCAGAGCATTCCGACACCTCTGTCTTCATTCATGATTTTGTTGGCAGTTTGAAGAAGTCGAATCTATATTTGTTTATTTCGTTTCATTCGAGTCCGGTGATGAGCAAAGAATAATAATTATGTATTCGAATGATTTGTCTGAAATTCGAATATGTATTGGAATATATTGAAGGGTAAACTTTCTGATTCTTATTTTATTCAGGATCTTAACCAACTATTCAGTGAATTGTTTATATAAACAGTGCAATCCATATTTTTCCTTTCAGGCGGAATTCAGTTTTGTTACATGGCCCTTCAGTATTAAACTCTTATGGGCACCTTTAGTGGACTGTATTTTCTCAAAGAGAATTGGAAGAAGAAAAACATGGCTGATACCAACACAGTATTTATTAGGAACTTTCATGATATTTCTTAGTCACCATGTAGAGAATTGGATAGGAGAAACTCCAAATATTGAAATACTGACGTTAACATTCTTCATTCTGAATTTTCTTGCTGCCACACAAGATATAGCAGTGGATGGTTGGGCTCTAACCATGCTCAAAAAAGATAATATCGGACATTCCTCAGCATGCAATAGTGTTGGACAAACAGCTGGATTTTTCTTGAGTTATGTCCTGTTTATGGCATTGGAATCTAGTAGTTTCTGTAATATGTACCTAAGGTGGGAGCCAAAGGATGAGGGTATGTAAACTTTATGAACAGAAAATGGATATATTTATAGATTTAGTGGAGTTCTTAGTATTCCTATAGTATTCAGTCTGTTCTCTATTTCCGTTTTCTAACCATAGAATTATAAATGTAGAATTTGAGCGTAGTGGCAAATAAGTATGCCAAAGTGTAGGCCTCGTTCCTCTTGAACCCAGCGCCAGTTGTCGCTAAACGCTTGAGTCGTGAACTTTCGCGGCGTAGAGAAGGGACATGTCATTATGTATCCTTTATCTATCGCACATGCGCAATAGTTCTCTCCTGCAGAACCCACTAGATGTTTAACTTTAAATTTCAAAGATCAAATTATAGGTATAGAATTATGTGTTTCTAAGGCCGGATTCACCAAACATTTTAATCTAGTTTGGGTTTCACTACAGTGGCTTTATACAAGACAGTGGCGACAATAGACGTTCACGTTTTGATTGGTCGGACTGTTTTCGACCACTAATGGCGGACTTTCATTGTATTGTTGTCATGTATCTGAACATAAAGCTCAAGATCGAGTCAAATGCACAGAACATCTAATAATGTCAAACAGCTCGACACTCAAATGTAAACAAATATCCGCCATGTTTGTGCAAAAACGTGTTCCATGACCCTATTGTCGCCACTGTCTTGTATAAAGCCACTGTAGGTTTCACCAACGATTTCAACCTCCAAAGGCAGCAAACGATAATTTTCTGTGGTTTTCAAGTCAAAATCAATCGGTAATCTCAGTTATCTCCTTAAACCAGATGAAAAGGTTCGAAGAAAGCAGACCTGAGATTATCGATTGATTTTTGTTAAATTTTTCAAAATTACGTAGATTTTTGTTGGAATACTTTGTATACATTTTTCTGTCAGTTGGTGATAGTTGTCAGTTTCGATTCATATAATATGTCAAATCAGTTCTAAGTAAATCAATCAATTATACAGGGTGTCCGAGAAAATGTGGAAAATCTCTCGGATTCCGATAAAACATACATAAAAAAATTAGATGACAAGTTCCATTTTTTTCTCCTAGCAGCCCTCCCTACGGAGATACGGCCTCCTAAATGACGTCACTGGAAATCCAGTTTACTGGAATAAATTTCAAACTACTGAATATAATTCAAAGAAAATTTGATTTACAGTAATAAGGACCCCTTAAAATACTGCCCTTAAATTTAAATTAGCTCTTTTAGTTTACCAGGGACGGACTAGGTTGTTCATTTTAATGCTTACTTACATTTTCAACACCGTGTATGATAAGGAGTAGAAGAAAACAAATTGGGATAGCTTGAACATTGAGCTATAAAAAAGGTACTCCTGTTTATTGTCGATAAAATGAACCGTTTTCGAGTAAACTGGCATTGTATGATCAAAAACAATTTGCTAACGAATTGTAAATTTCTTGTAATTAGAAAAATTCTTGTAATCTTGTTAACTATGTTCGCTAAAAATAATGAAAAATAACTTTCCAATTTAAACTTAAAAACTTAGTTGTCGAATTTTGTTGAAATTAGTAAACTTGTTAATTATCACTACCTACTGATTTTTCCGATTACAAGAAATTAACAATGCATTAGCAAATTTTTTCTTATCATAAAATGCCAGTTTTCTCGAAAACTGTTCATTTTATCGACAATAAACAAGAGTACCTTTTTTTTTTAGCTTGTGTTCGAACTATCCAAATTTGTTTTTTTCAACTCATTATCATACAGGGTGTTGAAAATGTAAGCATTAAAATGTACAACCTAGTCCGCGCCTGGTAAACTGAGGGAGCTAATTTAAATTTAAGGGCAGTATTTTTAGAGGTCCTTACTACTGTTCATCATATCAAATTTTCTTTGAATTATATTAAGTAGTTTGAAATTTATTCCAGTAAAATGGATTTCCAGTGACGTCATTTAGGAGGCCGTATCACCGTAGTGAGGGCCGCAAGGAAAAAAATGATGGAAACTTGTCATCTTATTTTTGTATGTCTTACCTAATTCCTAGAGATTTCCCACATTTTCCCGGACACCCTGTATACTTGAACTGAATAAAAAGGATTATGTTTTAAACCACTGTGTTTTGTACGAAAGTTTCCGTGGTTAGAATATAAATTTAACAGGTTATGGGCCCAGACCTTGCTGAGTGCTGAGGAAGATAGCTGAACGGAGTGAAGAGCCTTGTTGAATAGTTCGATCAGTTCAAAACGTTTTTCAAAATGGAATTTAAACCCCAGATTGAAAAACTGGAAGCTTCGAATTGGATGAAGTGGCGAAGACAAATTGAATTGCTTTTGTGTCATCATGAGATTTTCGATATTGTGATTGGTGAAAGCAAAATACCTGAAAAGCCATCTGAAACTGCATCTCCAAGCTGGTTATGAAACCGGGATAAAGAAGTTCAAGAAAAGTCATGCCCTTGCTCATTTGATTGGAGTTGGAGGTATGAATGATGTGAACGTGGAGTTGACAGCAACATGTGATTGTGATAACGCACATGCTTCATGGGAAAAACTTTTATCAGTCTATGAACAAAGTTCTGGACAACGTGTCGATAGATTCATGGGGCAATTCTTTAGTGGCCAATATGATTCCAGCGAAGATATAGCAACACATATAGCTCGCCTTCAAAGAAATTTTCGCCAATTAAACGATGAGTTGAAGAGACTGGTTCATACGGAACTGCCAGATCTGTTGCTCATGAATAGAATCATGTCTACACTTCCAAAAGAGTATTTCGAATTCGAAAGTGTATGGGAATCAGTCCCTGTTGACGATAGGACTATCAATAATCTCACCTAACGTTTGCGCCTGATTGAAATGCGATTACCTGCGAAATCGTCGGAAAAGGAATCGACTGCATCGTTGCAAAATCATCCTCGAAAAATGTATATATCAAGAAGGTTGGCAGGGAAGTTAAACCTACGGAGAGTGTTTCAAATGCCAAGAAGTTGGACATTTCGCCAAAATCTGTCCGAGGCGATTGCAAGAAAGGGAAGGAGCGCCAAGGAAGCCGGACAAAATTGAAGGATATGCTTTTCCGTGTACAGGCATCTGAAAATGAGCGCTACGCCACCTAGTGACAATCAGAGTAACTGAAAATCTTGACATAGTTCTTGCATTGTGCTTTGTGTTCGTTATGAGTCGTTCGAATCGCTATTGTTCAGTACTTCAGTGTTCTTCCTGGGAAAAAAAAAATTCAAATACATATCATTTCCATGCTTTCCCCCAAACTGGTGATAAATATTGTGTTTGGGTGGAAGGGAAATTGGGGAGTGCTGATGGAGCGACACAAAGCTTGGCAACTGAAACTCAATATCGGTACACCAGTAACAAGAAATATGAAAGTAGGTTCTCTGCATTTTATCGATGATGATTACAGTGGCTGCTCGTGACTTGTTGAAGAGGCAGAGCTGCAGAGTATATACATACATAATTATATGTATGTATATCGATAATAAAGATTCGAACACTTTTTTTTATAGAATTTAAATAATTTTTTTTTATAATATAATATATTTTCATATAATTCTTCGTAAAGAATTTTTTTTTCGATAAACGTAATTAAAATTTAATTAAATTATGCAATTTCGTTTGAAAACAAGGTCTATACGCTTGAATGAACCGCAAAACTTAATAGCTTCTAAAATTTTGGACACAAGGGATCTGTTTTCAGCGAAATTCTCGTTATGAATTGAGATGTTTTTCCGATATGCATTGTCCAGCTTTTCTTGTATTGACTTTCGCAATAAAGTGGAATGCATTTGATTCGTCAGATGTTGTTTGGAAATTCCATGTAATTGGCTTTCTCAGCGAGATGTGCCAAATCATCAAATCGTTAATAGTCTTTCACCCCCGAAAAGTAAACAAACAAAACAGAAAAGTCGATTTTTCATTTCCCATCCACAGATCCACGAGTATTTATCGTAAATATTTCTGTCAAATTTCCTTGTATAATTTTTTCCCCGACTTGTAGAAGAAACTTCGAAATTGAGGTCTTGCATATGACGTCCATTCCGTTTAATTTCTACTTTTTCTTCAAGGCTTAATCTTGAAAAGTTCTTATATTTTGTAATAAGATCCATTCATTCTTTCCTAAAAAAAAGCGCGGTCGTGAAAAACAACCCTCGCGCTTTCCGTCGATCGTCAAATTTAAATCAGCTCCTGGGCTGCGTTTGTCTGCAGATCGGTCTGTTTACGTCACGTTCTAGTTCAAACTATTCCGCCTTGCTGTTTCCATATCCAAATCTCAACTATGATTGGTCGGTTCAAGGTCAAATACTGTAGGAAGCCGAGCTGTGCCGGGCTACAGCCCGGCTGTGCCCGTAGTACGGAGTACGAAGATGCAACTTATCTCAATCAGCAATAGGTGTCACTATTTCAGTTGTTCTAAAGTTTACTGTAATGTGTGTGGCCATCTGATGGCGTAGATTGATAAGTATAATACTTTGATTGAAAACCAAAACAAATTGTTTTTGCTTATTGATTCATAATGAATAATTTATGGAGAAAATTAGTATCTTGTTCTCATTTGAAAACAGGTGCTGCAGCTCCGCAGCTCCTATACACCAGCCGCCACTGGATGATTATTTTTCTCGAGGTAAGCACGGATTACTTATTACACAAGGAATTTTAGGTTATATTTATGAGGATTATCATCGAATGTGATGTGGGTCTGAATAAAGTGCGCTACTCTGAAGACACAAAGCACAAATATTGATTTTGTCAGGAGTGGAAGAATTTAACTTTCCACATAATATTATATGGCCAGCATTCAAAACTTCTTCACCTTCATAAACGCTTCTAGAAGTGTTCGTGCCTTTAAGATACCCCAAGTATTACACTAAACTCAGTCTCGACATTTGGACCTGAAAAAAAGTACAATTAGAATCCTGCAGTATATTGATTGAACCGTTCACATGTTATATGAGCACGAATGTTATTCGTTATTTTTTGAAGTCTTCTAACCTCGCATAACTATAAATATCACTAGACTGAACTGAAACAAATTCTGATTTCTAACGAATGAAATTATACATTATACACAGTAACACATTCGTTCACTTAAGAAGTCTGAAATGTTTTTTTCATTACACAGCTCTGAAAACCTTATCATAACATGTCGATTCAGAATACCGAAAATGACCCTTTTCCGTGCGGCCGCACCGCAATAGTATATAACATTACTAGCAAGGTAAGAGGGGTTTTTACTGGCGAATGGAGGATATAACTGTTACCTCCTTGAGCCAGTAAAACCCGTTACCTTGCGTGAATTGTTTTATATTTTATTTGTTTCTCATTTGTAAAAAGGTTAGAAAAATTCCAAAAAAATCTCAATAATTTGTCGCAAATGTCGTAAGCTATGGAAGCGTTGCCACGAACATGTCTGTTTATTTTTCTTTACATTTGTTTTGGCGAAAGCGAAAATGAATGTACCAAAAGAAATTATTGAGGCAGCCAGCAGTGAAGCTTCAAGTTTATTACATGCAAAATCAGCTTCAAGGTACGAGCGAGAATACGACGACTTCAAAAAGTGGCAAAACAAAAATAGTGTGATTGGGGTAACTGAAGATGTTTTGTTGGTCTACTCTACTTGAATCAACTATCAGCTAGATTCAGCCCTAATACTTTATGGGCAAAATGGTCTATGCTGAAAAGCTGCTTGGAAATGAAAGAAAATGCCCCTGTTCGCAGGTTTGTTTACCTTGAAAAATTTATTGAAAAATATGACGTTTGGTTGTCATTTGCAGATTTCAAAAGGTAATAGCGTTTCTGAAACGAAAAAATGAGCGTTATACGCCAAAAGAGGGCAAGGTATTAAATAAAGAAGAGGCTGAACAATTTCTTTTACATGCTCCTGATGACCAGTGGTTGCTGGCGAAAATTGTAACAATATTTGGGATTTTTGGATGTTGTCGATGTGACGAAATTCTCTCCTTAAACATGAATGATGTAGAAGATATGGGAAAATACGTTATTGTGACATTGCGGCAAACAAAAAAGTTAACAACAAGAATATTCACCATAACCGACGATGGCTGCAGCTTCAAGCCCTGCATGTTATACAGAAAATATGTAAATCTTCGGCCTCCTGGAACAGAAAGCCTTAGATTTTTTTTGACATACCGACATGGAAAGTGCATTTCCCTTAATGCTGGCCAGCACACTATTGGTGGTGTCCCAAAGCGAATAGCGAAATATTTAGGTTTAAAAGACCCAGAGTTATATACCGGCTACTCTTTTCGCAGAACTGAAGCCACAATGGTTGCGCATTCGGGTGGAGATATTTTAGCACTAAAGCGTGCAGGAGGGTGGAAGAGCACCGAAATTGCGATGAGTTATGTCGATGATTCGGTCAACAAAAAAATCGAAATGTCTAGCAAATTATTTGGTAGTAAGGAGAGTACAAATGTTCTGCAGTCCTCGAGTTCAGCAGTTTCTGAGTCAACAGATGGTTCATCATCATCAGTATCAACTCTTTCATCATCAAAAATCTGTGTTACTGGAAATAACAATTGTACCATGATTTTCAACGTATATGACGATAAACAAAATTTTCTAATGTAAATAATACTACAACTTGTAAAAATTTTGCAAGTTAACTGTCAGTTTTACAAGTTAGTGACTTGATAAAATAAACTTTCTTGATTAATATTGTGTTTTTGGAAACTGACGTTTACAAATGAGGAACAAATAAAAAGTTTTACGGTGCGCTGAGACATAGATGCATCCTTATATCCTATGCTGAGACACAGATCAACGATTGCGTGACAATATATGTCTGTGTTTTGAATAATTATTGTTTCACAATATCGAAATGCTTTCTGCTGGAAATTTTTCCCGTGTTATTGTTTTCAGAGAGGTGTAATGAAAAATATCGTTCATTACACGTCCAGGCTTTTTCCGTGCTTGCACGAGTTCTCGTGTTCGGCTCCGCCTCACACGGGAACTCATCGCGCGCGCTCGGAAAAAGCTTAATTTCTGGACTCGTAATGAAATATACTGAATATTCATTGTAAAATCAAATTTTTATAACGCAAATATACACACAGAACTAATACAACACTCCAATGTCAATATTTATAGTTCTACGAATGCCCACCTTGGCGCTGCATTCTTATTTTCAGAGGCCTATAGATATACTATATATGAAGTTATTCTTTATCGACTCGTAAAATTCTATATTGGGAGTATTATTCTCGGGTATAAGGAGTCCTAAAAAGGGGCCTAAATTGGTGTTATTTCTCTTTATTGAGTGCCTAAGCTTTCGCTACTATTGTGTAGCTTCATCAGAGGTCTGAAAATACAATTGTGGTTAACATTACAACAAAAATACATAATCATGGGTTACATTGTTCTGTGAACTTAACCTGTAATTGTCGTCTCAGCATACGCACATTTCGAAATTGTTACCGGTGAAACTACAAATTTTCCTTCAGCAGATAATTTAAATGAAGAAGTCAAATGTAATAGAAGCTCACTTAATGAACAATCCTCACATTGAAGTGAGTAACCCATGATTATGTATTTTTGTTGTAATGTTAACCACAATTGTATTTTCAGACCTCTGATGAAGCTACACAATGGTAGCGAAAGCTTAGGCACTCAATAAAGAGAAATAACACCAATCTAGGCCCCTCTTTAGGCCTATAGATATGTTAGATGCACTGAAGACTGAAATATATAGAAAATATTCTGTTCGTGACTGTAGTTATCATCCATTTAATATATTCAATAAAACAAACTATCGGGAATCGGACAATATTTATTTTCTCCTTTATAAACTCTTCAGCCAACGTTTTGGTAGCACCATTGCTCCTTTTTCAAGGCTATAAAAAGAAGGCTCTATTCTATTATCTAACATATGAAAACAGTTGGTCTATCATAACATCAAAAAATTGAAAAATTAAAAATTTTTAAAATGTTACAAAGACTGGCACATATTAAAAGTGGAAAATTATAATCCATGAAAAATTACCTTCGAATATTCATTGACGGAGAAATCGCATATAATAAAAAGTAGGTCGCAAAATATTTTTAATTTAATATATTTTGCGACCTACTTTTTATTATAATATGCGATTTCTCCGTCAATTGATCAATAACATCTTGAGGTAGACAACATTCCTGGAGAACCAGACTCACTTTCTTCTGACAATTCTGTTGAGGTGATCCATCGAGAAGACACCAAACCCTTATTTAATTCATGGGATATCGAATCACTTAAGGACTCTGGCTTGATTATTGCAAATCTTCCAATAAAATTCCTCAACTTTCTTGCCACTTCTTCGATCTAAAATTGTTAAAAAATTAACATGATAATGTTTACATATCTCAAATATCTTACTTTTCAATTTTCCTTAGAAAACAATACATTTTCCTCACCTCCAGATCATCAGATCCACTTATTATTAGCGCGTTCGGCAGTAGCCTCCGGTAGCGGACGGATTTTTTAGTCACGTGATCACAGATTGTACAGATTTATCAGATTTTTCTGTAATAAACGAACGGTACGGAGCGTTCAGAGCGTTTTTTCTGTTTGACAAGGTCTGAAAATACAATTGTGGTTAACATTACAACAAAAATACATAATCATGGGTTACATTGTTCTGTGAACTTAACCTGTAATTGTCGTCTCAGCATACGCACATTTCGAAATTGTTACCGGTGAAACTACAAATTTTCCTTCAGCAGATAATTTAAATGAAGAAGTCAAATGTAATAGAAGCTCACTTAATGAACAATCCTCACATTGAAGTGAGTAACCCATGATTATGTATTTTTGTTGTAATGTTAACCACAATTGTATTTTCAGACCTCTGATGAAGCTACACAATGGTAGCGAAAGCTTAGGCACTCAATAAAGAGAAATAACACCAATCTAGGCCCCTCTTTAGGCCTATAGATATGTTAGATGCACTGAAGACTGAAATATATAGAAAATATTCTATTCGTGACTGTAGTTATCATCCATTTAATATATTCAATAAAACAAACTATCGGGAATCGGACAATATTTATTTTCTCCTTTATAAACTCTTCAGCCAACGTTTTGGTAGCACCATTGCTCCTTTTTCAAGGCTATAAAAAGAAGGCTCTATTCTATTATCTAACATATGAAAACAGTTGGTCTATCATAACATCAAAAAATTGAAAAATTAAAAATTTTTAAAATGTTACAAAGACTGGCACATATTAAAAGTGGAAAATTATAATCCATGAAAAATTACCTTCGAATATTCATTGACGGAGAAATCGCATATAATAAAAAGTAGGTCGCAAAATATTTTTAATTTAATATATTTTGCGACCTACTTTTTATTATAATATGCGATTTCTCCGTCAATTGATCAATAACATCTTGAGGTAGACAACATTCCTGGAGAACCAGACTCACTTTCTTCTGACAATTCTGTTGAGGTGATCCATCGAGAAGACACCAAACCCTTATTTAATTCATGGGATATCGAATCACTTAAGGACTCTGGCTTGATTATTGCAAATCTTCCAATAAAATTCCTCAACTTTCTTGCCACTTCTTCGATCTAAAATTGTTAAAAAATTAACATGATAATGTTTACATATCTCAAATATCTTACTTTTCAATTTTCCTTAGAAAACAATACATTTTCCTCACCTCCAGATCATCAGATCCACTTATTATTAGCGCGTTCGGCAGTAGCCTCCGGTAGCGGACGGATTTTTTAGTCACGTGATCACAGATTGTACAGATTTATCAGATTTTTCTGTAATAAACGAACGGTACGGAGCGTTCAGAGCGTTTTTTCTGTTTGACAAGATCCACTTTCTTATGCTAATTAGGCTACAGCAAATTATAAATATATGCCTTACCTACCCGAGCCAGATATTAAATTAGAGCTTAAAGGTCTGTATGACAAGTCGTACCATGGCAACATGGAAACTTCAGTATTCCTCCAACTGGAGATGTTTATCCACTTTTTTAAGCTGAGCAGCAAGGCTAATGGCATTCCATGTACTATAAGTTCTATGATCCTAACATATCTAGCTACGCGCACTGAAGTGGTGTGGCGGTGGTGTGGTGGATGCAATATGGCGTGGTGCCACACGGGTGCCACTAGTCTCGTGCATGTTTAATTCTGGAGTGGCAAGCATGTGGCAAGCGGGACGTCACCACATCGATTCGGCTTCTAATTATACTATTATTTCACGAAATTATAAATAATATATTATAAATCTGTATATTATTTTTTAAAATAGAGTGGGTTTCTATTCTAAGATGCGAGACGACAAGGAATTTGATATAAAATTCGTAGTACTCGTAGAGAAATATTATGTTATGAGTAGTCTTACCTTCGGATACACACATTTTCTGCAGTTTGTATCCTTCTTCTGGAGCATAGGTCGCACTTTTTTAACCAACTCAATGAATGTCTCTTTCTTCATTCTATGAAGTATTTTGAATTTATTGCCCAAGTTGAGATCTCTTTTGTAGACATTGAATATTCCATATCTTTTGTTGTGTCGCCACAGGGGATGGACCCAATATTTAACTGTTCTATTTTTTTTTTCGAACTTCAGCATTCATATTAAGAAGTTGCACATAGGAAAGCACATCTTCATCAGACGATAAAATTTCAACAACTGATGAAGTGGTGCCATTTGCCACTTCAGTGCGCATTATACCACGTCCTCACCATTTCGCCACCTATCCTGCTCCATTCAGCTCGCCACCTCGCTACCACGCCACCGCCACACCACCTCGGTGCGCGCCTTGCCTTACGTTTTCGTATTCGTTTACTAAGCAAGCGGAAGTTACAGAATCCCCCCACTGGTCTAGTTTAATGGCAGTTTCGATCGTAATGGGGATGCCTGGATCTCTGCTGCTCTTGGCTCTTCGCGGATCGAAGATCGAATTCAGAACCTGAGCACAGGAAATTATTTGTGTCATTCATTGAGGCAAATTAATTCCTCCGATAAGAGTGGAATAAAATTGTCGTATTCATTTTCAACGGACATGATAACACCCATCGCTTCGCGTTGGGAGTGTTACTACTCTAATCAGAGACAACCGAGACGGTCAACTAGGTACTGAAATTTGGTACATTTTAAGGAAATTGAGCCATCTCTGTCTGTTCAATTAAATTCCTATAAGTTCATTCTTGTTTAAAACTGATGTGAGCCACTAGATCATCAGCATCAGACTTAGAGAGCTCTGCTCTAATCTAATTCGATCCGAGATCCTAGATCGTTGCGCTCTGGCATCCCCACTACAAACTGCCATAATACTAGACCAGCCGCTCATTCGATATCGAATCGCACTGAGGTTTCGATTCTTCCACTGTTCAACTGGACTAGAAGACTGCTCTAATTTTGTACTGTAATCCCAGGGTTTCCAACTACATTATCCATATATGTATTATCAATAACAATTCCTGAAAGTTTTGTGTAAGATATTATCTGAATGTTTTATCGATGAGAAACGAGTGTTGCTAAGGAAACTTCCCCACTAAAAATGGAATGAGTGGAATAGTCAATAACAATTCCTGAAAGTTTTGTGTATGATACCATGACATAGTTGAACCTAATTTTCTGTCCTCTTTGAGCGCTTATGGTAGTCTACTCCGGCCATTATGGGCTGGCAGAAATGGTTTTTATTTTCGAGCAGATATTGAATATTAAACAAGTGAATTTTGGAGAGTTATGAAATGACATATGAAAATTGGTCACTGGCTCTTCCTCTATAAGCAATACAGCATCAATCCTTATCCAATAAAGTACCTCAAACACGTTGTACATTCAATATTGATCAATATGGCCCTTCACAGCAGTAATTAAAATGAATATTTCCGAAGATATTATATATTTGAAATGCAATTATCGTCAATTATATGTCGCACTTTCAAGGGTAAGTTCTAAACAAAATATGTTTGTATCGTCTAATGACAAAAAAGCTGTGAACGTTGTTTATAAGGACATTCTGTAGTAGGTAGGTATATTATTTAGTATCAGCATTGCATCCGTGCGAAGCCGGGGCGGTCGCTAGTATAATAATAAAATATTGGAACGATTCAATATGAGGGATTGCAATACTGTTTCAATACCCTCTGATAAAAACTTGTCGCTCGAAAATGACGAAGATTTGAACAGTGCCGTGCCATATCGCGAGGCTGTTGGCAGCCTTATGTATATTTGATGATTGTTTCACGTCCCGATATCGCTGATTACGCGGATGATCCAGAAACAAGACGTTCACGAACAGGTGTTGTCAGCAAATTTTCTGATTCTGCAATCACTTGGTTTAGCCAGAAACAAAATAGTATTGTTCTTTCGACCACTGAAGCGGAGTCGTCTAGTGAGGCAACGAAGCAGGGCCCGTATTCTCGACAAGTGATCTTTCCGTGCGTATACGTTTTCTGTATTGTATTTATGTATACCAAACGTATACGCACCGAAAGATCACTTGTCGAGAATACGGGCCCTGCTCATATATGGATAAAACGACTTTTGGAGGGTCAAGACGTGTTCCTGATATTGTTTGTGGATAATGTAGTAGTTAACTTGTAATACATTAATTCGGGAGGAACTGTTGAATTTTTCCAAATTACGCACGTATTTGTTGGAATACATTTTTCTGTCAGTTTAGTTGATAGTTGTCACTTTTGATTTATACAGGGTGTCCCACTAGTGCCGCAGCGGACGATATACGCGTAACGGTCTGAGTTTTGCAAAATTTTTTGATGCCGACTTGATATACTTTAAGAAGAGCACAACCTAAAAATATTTTCGAATATATCGGGTGGCCCACAAAAGAGTAATAGCGGGTGACTTTGTTTTTTCAAATGGGACACCGAATATTCAATAGTGTTTTTCAATTCTCTGATACTTCCTGCATGCTCTCGTATACTTTTCACATATTTTTATCCGACAGTTTTCGAAATATTGGCCTTTTTGACAAAAAAATGATACTTCTAGAGGCTATGTTATCCAATTATATTTCACGAACCCTTGCACATACCAATAACAGTTTTATATGGATTGAAAGACAAGCCTTCAAAGTATCCTACCCAGCTATAATAAAGCATCTCCAGCATACAAAGTGTCCACAAAAAGACTATCAACATGACGAATTTCAAATCGATATTTCTTCATTTTTTTCAAATGCAATGCATATAATTTTTTTTCATCATTGTAATCACCATTCATTTTACTTCATTTTTTGTCGAATACATGATATGCATATCTCTAACGGAATAGGATTTTTAAACGATTTTTCGATAAATAGCAGATTTGGCTTTTCTGTGGTTATTGAGAACTGTCAAATTATTCCACTCAGAATTATCATCATTGAAGCATCAATTCATATTATAGCGAAATGAGGAACTGGAAAGTTTTGGTGTATCTACTCAAAAATTTGATGAAATCAGTTACTGAAGACAACTTGCTTTCTCTACCCATTTTTCAAAATACATTTTTGATAATTTTCAATGTTTCTACTTGGAACGTCGAATACCTTCCAAAAATTTCAAACAAGCTTTGAGCTTGCGAGCTTGAAGATCTGCTTGCGTGCCTGGGAAACTATGAACATCATTTTTTCGAAGAAAGTTGTATGAGGATAAGAGCGGGCACTTTTTTGTATCCTGAAGTTTTGAAACTCGTTTTTTTGAAGCATTCATAACTTGTACATTCAAACTCATTGGTATTTCTTGAATTTTTACATCATTGTGTGAGTATTCATCCAATCCGTAAAAACTATGATGATTTGAATTGAAGCTGCAATGATGTTTTTTTTCTGATCGGAACAATATTGAGCAATATCGCCTTAGTTACCATATGTCATAACACTCATAACACACTAATATTTCCCAAGGGAAATATGAAACGTCAAGTCATATTTCCCTTGGGACAATATGATATATTTATATTTTACTATAAAAAATCTTTCATTTATTTATTGGAAAAAGAAAAGTGCAATTCTTGAAATTTCAGCTAAAGGTATTGTAACCAGATGCAAATGATTAAATATCTTGTTCGCAATTCGTCATTTGGAGCTTCTCTCAAGAACTTCTTGATCTTCTCCCGAGCCACCACTGCTGATTGTTTGGGAAAGTATCCTTTATTTTTGTTTTCAACAAATGCTTCCACTTCATCGAATATTTTGACTTCAGTTTTTTTCTTCAAATGTAACATTGACCTTAGCATCGATAATTTTGGCCATAACGTGTTTGGTGAATATTTCTGCAAGTAGGGATCGAACAAATTAGTATTACATCAAAAATATCAAGAATCAGAGCATCATACCAAATCTTCAAAATATGCTAACAAAATATTTTCGTTGACACCGTCCACCAAATATTTTCTTCTCCACTACTGAAAGTCTTTATACGCTTTATTGTAGGCAGTGTTAGATTTCTCCGAAACCAAACATTAACGGGCTTTTGCCGCTTGAGCTTCCACGTATTCTGACATTATTTCAGCAACTTTATTTCTGACAAGACATGAAAATCAAAACAGTCAACTATGATTTTCACAAACACTGCCCATAGCAACGTTTAAAATCCAATGAATTCGAAAATTTGCAATCTAATATTAATTTTTCCATTTTCAGAACAATAATGTGTTTCAATCAGAAAAAAACTATTGATTACAACACGGGAAATATGAATATATTTCCTCGGTTGTCTATACATCCCTCGGGCTTCGCCCTCGGGATGTATCTTTGACAACCTCGGAAATATACTATTCATATTTCCCTTGTTGTAATAATAGCTATAATTTTGAATAGAATAATTTGACAGTTCTCAATAACCACAGAAAAGCCAAATCTGCTTTTTGAATTCGAAAGTAAATGTGAATTTGGAGGAAAAACTCTAAGAAATCCTATTCCTTTAGAGATATGCATACCTATCATGTATTTGACAAAAAATGAAGTAAAATGAATGGTGATTACAATGATGAAAAAAAATTATATGCATTGCATTTGAAAAAATGAAGAAAAATCGATTTGCAATTCGTCATGTTGATAGTCTTTTGTGGACACTCTGTATGCTGGAGATGCTTTATTATAGCTGGGTAGCATACTTTGAAGTCTTGTCTTTCAATCCATATGAAACTGTTATTGGTATGTGCAAGGGTTCGTGAAATATAATTGGATAACATAGCCACTACAAGTATCATTTTTTTGTCAAAACGGCCAATATTTCGAAAACTGTCGAATAAAAATATGTGAAAAGTATACGACAGCATGCAGGAAGTTTCAGAGAATTGAAAAACACTATTGAATATAGGGTGTCCCATTTAAAAAAACAAAGTCACCCGCTATTCCTCTTTTGTGGGCCACCCGATATATTCGAAAATATTTTTAGGTTGTGCTCTTCTTAAAGTATATCAAGTCGGCATCAAAAAATTTTGCAAAACTGAGACCGTTACGCGTATATCGTCCGCTGCGGCACTAGTGGGACACCAGGTATAATGATAGATGCATAGAATACCTGGTGTGAGGATTCTTTACTAATCAGTGCCAACACCAGGTATCCTTTGCATCTATACAGGGTGTTTCACCATAAACTGGACAAACATATACAGGGTCTTTCACGAGGAACCTCACCCATATTTATGCGGGAAACTACTGAACGTATTTTCATGAAATTCAGCAAGTATTTCACGATGCTGATGAAATCTAAAATATTTTCAAGGCATGAGCACCTCCGGTTTTTCCGGAAATGACGTCAACTTCCGTTTTTCAAATTAGAACACCATTTTTTTATTGCAGAAATAGATTCCTTAGAAAATTTCAAGTTATTTTGATGTAACATTTTTCAGTTTTGGTTGGAAAATTCTCTCTGAGCGGGAAAATTCGAAAAAAAAATCGAAAATAGAACTCCGCTGAAACAAGAATAACTTCGAGGTTTTTGGATGGAAAATTTTCATTTTTGGGATTTTTCAAGATGTAAGATTGATGTATCCATTTTAAAATTCGAAATCGCGATTCATGATAGAGGGGGTGAAAAAATCGCTTTCAAAGTTAGGGATGACAAAATCGTGAAAAATCAATTTTTTCAAATTAGAACCCCATTTTTTTATGGCAGATATTGAATCTACGTTAAAAAATAATGTGAGTGTATGCATCACACCCTTGCCCTAAAATGGATATTTTCTTTAATTTTTTTTTTCAATTTTTTTTTTATTTTTTCGAAAAAATTTTTTTTGGTTATAATTTTATATTTGTATCTGGGTCATTCTGGCAGCCCAGCAGCACAATTTTGACCTTCGTTCGGCCTTCAGTTTCTCAAATAAAAATCAAGAAAGTACACCTAGCGTAATCTTCGGAAGGCTACAAAAAGAAAACCAATTGATATTTTTCCATTCTGTTTCCACCCAAGTATTCAAAATTAAAGATAGTTCAACCATGGAAAATTCCAAACATTTTGGGCGATTTTTTTTCAATGAAGACATGTAAAAAAAAGTTGA
This sequence comes from Adalia bipunctata, assembly GCA_910592335.1. Taxonomy (NCBI): domain Eukaryota; kingdom Metazoa; phylum Arthropoda; class Insecta; order Coleoptera; family Coccinellidae; genus Adalia; species Adalia bipunctata. The sequence continues at coordinate 6,361,846 of OU342953.1, forward strand.
GTACGAAATTTGAAAAAAATTTTTCACGGAAAATCTTAGAAAATCGAGTACGTTGAGATTATGCTTTCCAAATTGGCAACCGAGAAAAACAAATTCCGACTGCAGGTTTTCCGCCATTTTGAATTTTTTTTGCAAAATTCTACACCACAATTCAATTGAGCCCTCAAAAATACTAAGATGTGACCAGGAACCGTTATTTCAAATATCACGCATAACTTACCACAGTTCACAGAATATTGCTCAAAGTTGACATTAAGCACCCTGTATCTCGATTATGCGTCGAAAACGGGGTATATGTCATAAGGCAAAAATGACTTTCTCGGTGTCAACTACACCGCTATATATGTTTGTCCAGTTTATGGTGAAACACCCTGTATACAGGGTGTCCCAAGATGTTCCAAACAGCCAATATCTCGGCTCTCAGACAAGGTAGAAAGTTCAAACAAAAAGTGTTTTAGATGGCATCAAAAACTCAACCAGAATCCGTTGTTTAAATTCTGTTTCTATTCACCACTCTAAACGAGTTCCCAGTGAAAGAAGAATAATGTTGAAACAATTTTTCATCATTTTACGTAAATTCAACCTTTAAAAAAATAATTATAATTTCCGGCACATCCATCATTTTTCTCAGTCCATTCTCTATGTCTATGTTCTATACTCAAAGGTTGCCACCGAAAACAATGGGTGCGTTCATCCGACTAAGCAGCTACCGCTCCGATCCATCGGTAACAGTTGAGAAACATCGAAGTTTTATGAAGGACCTTTTCGCTCCATGCTCCTTCATATGTCAAAGCCACATGATTTGATGTCGTACTCTTGTTTATTTTCCATTTTCAAATGAAACTTCAACCTATCACCAACAACAAACTTCAGGCTTTTGACATGTAGCATAAAAATAGACCGCTCGAAAAAATGGCGTCTGCTCCGATGAAACGCTCAGGTAGCATAAAGGTTCATCCGACTTTTTCACGATAGTTGGCCAACTGTTGATTCCGATGAACGCACCCAATGCCAGTTTTCAAAAATAAAAATATAAAAATAAAATATAAGTTGTCAATAGACATAGTTCATCGGACTCAACAGTTGGCCGGCCAACTGTTGGGTAAAAGTCGGATGAACCTTTATGCTACCTGAGCGCTACTTCCGGAACGGACGCCATTTTTTCGAGCGGTCTATTCTGATGCTACAATTCAGGAACATGTTGAGCTAATTGTCAAAAGTGAAAAGTTTGTTTATATTATAAGTCTGAAGTGTCAAATTTAAAAATGGGGATTAGACGAAGAGTAGAATATTTAATAAAGAACAAACTTTTGATATATCATTCTAGTGTACTTTATTATTATTGCTTATTTTGCATAGCGCTTGAACAATGAAAATAAGTAAGAATGACAATTCCTAACTTTGAAATAGACGAGCATACCACTGAATTTGAAAGAATTTCATGAATAAAGCCAGGTTTGTCCCATCAGTCAAATTCAGTGGTCAGTAGGCTATGTTAGGAATAGGGATGTTGACACATGTTACAAATTCATAAAAATTGAGGTTTTCCACATTGAAGGTAGTTTTTGAAATGCTGAAACAATATTTTAGTGATCTAATTACTCTCATTAAATTAAATAAATCGATTCAAAATGTGTAATCTATTACAGTTTATCACGTGACTGCAAACACGAATGAGAATACGTGACGTCACTTTTCGGTAAACAAGCTAACCTATAACCTTACTGTCATCACGAGTACAAACTTAGGAAGAACAGAAGAGAGTAAAACGTATCACCAGCGAACTATTTCACAATTATTTGTTATTACGCAAACGATTTGTTCGCGAGAAATCACGCAAGATCAGTTCGCTTTGACATACGGCGAAGTCTGTTTACCGTATGGTGACGTCATCATAATCACTTCGTTTCAGCGGCAATTTTGACAACTATTTTTATTGACGCATTTTTCATTGGTATTTGCTATATTTTTTCCATGAAAATATTTTTTTCTTGTTTGTATAGGGCTTAACTACGAATTAAAATTATTTCCAAAAAATAGTCAACATCCCTATTGTTACGTCGTGAACGTGTGTTGCCTACGTGACTTGCTTCACCTTCAACGACTCGAGAACCGTCTCACTCTGGTGAGAATCTGCGGAAGTATTTTCTTGCGAGTGCGCGCGAGAGATAATAATGTCAATTTTCAATTCATTGTTTACACATCGTGCATAAAAGTTGGTTAAAAGCTTGCTAATTTAATAGTGCCTTCTAAAGCGAATAAAATTCGTGTTGAATACTTTCGTTGAGAAAGAATAAAATCGTCTGATCGCGTCACCATAATATTTTGTGCTATCCTCTGAGGAATAAGTTCGCCTGTGGTTAAGCAACTTGGAACTTGAGTAACTGGTGAATTGGTCGCTACTAACGACGTCCATCTAAAGGAAAGGTATTTCCCTGTTTCCACTCCTTATACCCCCTTTCGGCTGCTAACTTAGTAGTTGACCACCTACGATCGCCGTCAACTTATATTTCTGAGGTAAGTGCCTTTATTTAATCGGTTGCTTAATTCTCGGACGCACTTCTTCTGAAGTCGATTTGCAGCAATTGACTTACTGCAATCGTCTATTGGTGCCGAAACCAGGGAACTTTAGATCTTAAATTCTAATTCAATTCATCTTTCAATTCTCATTGTAGTCATTTCATTCGGGAAATTTAACAGTGGAATTCTTATTTGTTTTTTGCTATCGCTAATCATCTGTTTATCATATTCGCATTAATCGTCTGTTCATTCCGGTAACATCTTCGGAATTCATTTTACTTACCGGGGTTGCTCGCGAAGTAAAAATGCCGTCGACGGATAAATTGAAAGCTACGATCAGTGAATTCATCATCAAGCGAGAAAATGCTTTCGCAGCAGCTTCAACCTTATTTAAGTTGATTAAGGGGCTGACTACTGAATCGGATGTGGCCAATATGTGCCTGGCTGAGTTATTTAAAATCGAGAAGGCCTTCAAAGAAGCTGATGAGTTGATAGTTAAACTGAACTCTCAGCTGGAGGAGGCGGATCGGGACAGGTCGCCATCGAAATTCGCGGCATTCTTTGAGATCTGTCTGCAGATCCGCGCTGCTCATAGTCAGCTGACTGCATCTGCGTCGGTCGCAAAGACCGGGTCATCCCCTGTGGACCTTCCAATTCCTCGGGTCGAGTTGCCTTGTTTTCATGGCAAAATCGAAGAATGGCCCAGCTTCATCGCACTTTTCGATGCTCTTGTGCATCTGAACAGTTCCCTGGCGCCTGTTCAGAAATTTCACCTTTTAACTTCTGCTATATCTGGTGAAGCGGCTTCTGTCATCTCCGGCTTCGAACTAAATTCCCTAAACTACCCTTTAGCTTATCAGGCCCTTTACGCTCGGTACCAAAATCCCCGTCGGCTGGCTGACTTGTATGTAAACCAGATATTGGATTCGCGGCCTGCATCTGTTTCTTCCTTGCCCCAATTACAACAATTCGCCACCACGCATCAAAATGCCATCAACGCCCTCAAGGCATTGTCCATTCCAGATCTGGCCGATTATCTTCTGTTTTCCCTTGCCTTGCGCAACCTGGACATACCATCTCGCCAGCTGTTCGAAGGGCAGTTATCCTCTGATGAGTTTCCCAATCTCGCACAATTGCTCGAATTTACCAATCGACAATTGCGAGTGTTGGAAAGCACTTCCATCACCTCATTCCGTGCATCTGCGCCAAAGAGGCCGACCAGAACCCAATCACCAGCGGGGTTAGCGTCTGCTCCTTCATCGTCTGCTCCCTCCTCAGCTGGTCCGTCCTCTCGTCGTCATGCCTATACAGGGGTACGTCCTCCTCAAGCCTCTAGCTCGTCGTCTGTATGTGTGTTCTGCTCGGCAAACCACTCCATTCGACAGTGTCGTGAATTCAAAGCCATGACCATTCATCAGCGAAGATCTTTCGTAACTGAGAGGCGATTATGCAGAAATTGCATGTCATCATTCCACGCCACTGTTGATTGTGGTTCGGATCAGTGCTGCCACACATGCGGGGGACGTCACCATACGATACTTCATCTAGCCTCTGCGGGCTCCACGCCCTCTTCTGGTACCCAACCGGAGGAGAAACCATCGAATCAGCCTCCTTCTCAATCTTCTGCTACATCAGAGCCGCCAGCCCGTGCCTCCACCTCTCGGGGCACTGCAGTGAGGGGTAGAACGCGTAATATACCTTCATCGGCAGGCTCAGCTTCTCATCGGGCTTCCCCCGCTACATCTTCCCGTAATTCTTGCCACCCATCCGGAAGTGGTACCGAATGACTTCGAGTATGGTCATCTCGCCGTCATCTAACCCTGCCAAATAGTCATCTGTTTTCATCTCCGCGATCTTCCTTGCGCCAGACCAAAGATCCTGGCCTCCTTATGCCTACCGCCTGGATCCGCTTAGATAACCAGCGGAATGTTGTATTCGGCCGAGCTCTTCTCGATTCAGGCTGCCAACACACATTAATCACCCGCGCTTGGGCCACCAAACTTCGTTTGCGCATTCACCCTGAAGTTGTTCAACTTCGCACCCTCACTAACGCAGATCAGTTTCGCATCCAAGGATACGCATACGTTAGTCTCTGTCACCAAGGGGATCCCCCTCATCTTATCATCAAGGCCTACGTCGTTGACAGCCCCATAGATCCTCTCCCTGTCCAAGCGTTTAATGGCCGATGGCCCGAGTTTCAGCAATTCAACCTAGCTGACCCACTCTTCTATCTGCCTCGTATCATAGGGATGTTGATTGGATCGGATGTGCTCCCTCATCTTATTCTTCCTGGCACGCTGTGTCCATCGTCTGAACTTCCGGGGGCGTTGTCTACCACCTTAGGCTGGGTGCTTTATGGGCCCTACGCTCGCCATCGCAAGAAGACTAAACATGTTTCCTTCTCACCTGACGCTGCCAATGGTCGCGCTCGACAGGTCCCCAGTTGTCATCGGGTTTCACGGCAGCACGCTTCTCCCTCGTCTTCTGCAGGGTCGTCTTCTGCAGGGTCATCATCTGCTGTATCTTCTTCACCGTCTTCTCATCCTGATTCCCCTCGCTCAGAGTCTGCCTGCCCTTCCCTTCGTGACAAGACTGAATCTTCTGACACATCTCCTCAAATCTCACCTTCTGTTATGATAAGTTCTTCTGCCGTCCCTGATCTTCAAACTATTCCTTCACCCTCCGCACAGCACTCGGATCACGAACTTGTCAACATCGTTCGGCGCTTCTGGGAACTTGATAAGGTACCTGACGTGCTTCCGCTGACCCCTGCCGAGAGAGAGTGTGAGATGACATACTGCGCTGATGTCACCCGCGACTCCAATGGAAGGTACACTGTTGGTTTGCCCTTGGCATCGTCTCGGCTGGGCACCTCCGTCAACGTGGCGACTAGACAGTACATTCGACTGGACAGCGTCTGGACAACAACCCTACTCTTCGTGTCGCTTATCATGAGTTCATGCGAGATTATCTCGAGAGTGGCCATATGGAACTGGTCCCTGAGTCTTCTGATTGTCCGCGATATGAGCCATATTATATTCCCCATCATCCCGTACATCGTCCAGATGATCCTCCTGACAAAATTCGTGTGGTCTTCAATGCCTCTTGTGCATCCGCTAATGGCAAATCCCTTAACGATCTTCTGCTTACTGGTCCGAAGCTGCAAGCGGACATTTCCACCCTCCTGCTTCGCTTTCGTCTATATCGCTTCGTCTTCACCGCCGATATTAGACAGATGTATCGACAGATCCTGATACTCCCTGAGCAAAGGGACTATCAACGTATAGTCTGGCGTTTCAGCAAACACGAACCGCTCCAATATTATCGCCTGAACACCGTCACGTATGGCGTTTCTTCTGCTCCCTTCTTGGCACTTCGGACCCTTCGGCAGCTGGCTTCGGATGACGGACCCAAGTTTCCTGCTGCCAGGCAAGTCTTGCTGGATGAAATTTATGTTGATGACATCTTGACGGGCTGTTCATCCGAAGCTGAAGCTCTTGAGTTGCGGCAGCAGGTGCAGGACCTGCTCAGGGCGGGCGGCTTTGAGTTGCGCAAATGGGCTACCAATCATCCTCCCCTGCTAGACGGTATTCCAGCTGATCATCGTAGAGAATCTTCCTCTACCGATCCTCTTCTTCTCGATCGTGAGCCAGGTCTCAAGATTTTGGGACTTGGGTGGAATCCTTCTTCTGATCACTTCTTCTATTCTGTTCGTTCGACTTCAACGGTCATCACCAAGCGAACCGTGTTGAGTCAGATGGCTAGAATCTTCGACCCCCTGGGATGGTTAACTCCTGTTACCTTCTATGCTAAAATCTTCTTCCGTCAGCTCTGCCTACTCCATCTGGAGTGGGACCAACCTCTTTCGAATGAGGTTCAGCCCCTATGGCTGCAGTTTCAGTCCCAGCTCCCCACTTTGTCAGAGCTCTACATACCACGATTCATCCCTGACGTTTCTTCTTCTGCGCATCGGCTGATCGGCTTCTGTGATGCCTCTGAATCAGGTTACGCTGCGGTCGTTTATCTCCGCACTTTGGCATCGTCTGGTCATTATCAGGTGTCCCTTCTAGCAGCTAAATCAAAAATTGCTCCTTGCAAGGCCATAACTCTGCCTCGTTTGGAGCTATGCGGGGCCCATCTTCTCGCCAAGCTCATGCACCATCTGAGTGCGCTGAGTGCATGGCCTTCTGTGATTCCTCTGTGGCCTTGTCGTGGATCCGTGGTGAGAGTCACAGGTGGAAGACATTTGTTGGCAATCGGGTTGCTGAAATACAGGAGCTCATTCCCTCTGATCGCTGGAGACATGTAGTGTCTGAGGACAATCCAGCTGATTGTGCCTCTCGAGGACTGATGCCTACAGACATTCATCATCACCCATTGTGGTGGCGGGGTCCTCACTGGTTGTCTTTCGACTTATCCTTATGGCCTGTTTCCTCTGTTGATTCCTCTCAAACTGATCGAGTGGACGAGGAAGCAAAGCCAATCTCCGCTTTGATGTTCGCGGCTATCTCCGATGAACCCACCTTCATTGACCGCTTTTCCTCATATCTTCGACTCAAGCGGGTCACCGCCTTTTGTCGAAGATTCATAATGAATACTCGTGGTCTATCACCCCCTCGGTCAGGTTTTCTTTCCTCTGTTGAGCTCCAGGAGGCGGAGGCCTGCTTGATACGTCTCGTTCAATCCGTTTATTTTGCCGAGGAGCTGACTGAGCTTCGGAAACCATCTTCTCGTCTCCGGCTCATCATGAAGCTTCACCTTTTCTGTGACCAGCAAGGAATTATTCGTGTTGGAGGCCGCCTGTCGGCGGCCTTGTTGCCGTATAGACACAAACATCCTGTTCTTCTTCCAAAGAAAAGCCATCTCACTCATCTGATCATCGATGATGCCCATTATCGTCTCCTGCACGCTGGCGCCTTGGCCACTCATTCGTACATTCGTCGCCGGTACTGGATTCTGGATGGACGCAATGTTGTACGCAATCGACTACGCAGGTGCAATCGATGCTTCTCCTGCAAACGTCGTCCCATGGTACAGCCAATGGGCAATCTGCCTCCCGAGCGACTATCCTCTGCCATGGCCTTTCTTACCACTGGTGTAGACTACGCCGGACCCTTTTATGTCACGAGTGCGCGATTACGAGGGGCTGTCAGCACAAAGGCATATCTGGTTGTCTTCATCTGTTTCACTACCAAGGCAGTTCACCTAGAATTGGCATCTGAGCTGTCCACTCCAGCGTTTATCGCTGCTTATAGGCGGTTCGTTGCGCGCCGAGGTCACCCTTCCGTCATCTTTTCCGATAACGGGACCAATTTCGTTGGTGCTCATAACTACCTTCGTGATCTTGGCCGCTTATTGTCTGCTCCACAACATCAGCAGAGTCTTTGCGATGCCGCTTCGTCCTCCGGAACTGATTGGCGATTCATACCGCCTTCCAGTCCTCACTTTGGCGGCCTTTGGGAGGCCGCTGTAAAATCTGCCAAGCATCATCTCACTCGCGTCATCGGCGAGCAGAAACTCACTTATGAGGAATTTCTCACTGTCTGCACTCAGGTTGAGGCCATCCTCAACTCCCGTCCTCTGTATCTTCCCTCATCTGACCCTTCGGATTTTGAGGCCCTCACACCAGGGCATTTCTTGATTTTCCGCCCCCTCAGCGCTCCTCCTGACCATGATGTCAGTTCCGTGTCTGTGAATCGTTTATCTCGTTGGCAATTGGTCCAGCGATTCCAGCAGGACTTCTGGAAGCGTTGGCGTCAGGAATACTTGCATACCTTGCAGCAACGTCATAAGTGGTTGCAGCCGTCTACCCCTGTCCTTCCAGGCACTGTTGTCATCATTCGAGACGACAATCTTCCTCCTCTAAAGTGGAGTATAGGCCGTATATCATCTGTTTTTCCCGGAGCTGACTCCACAATTCGTGTGGCTGATGTTGCTACCCCTTCTGGGACAGTTTGACGATTTGGGACAGTTCGACGACCAATCGTCAAACTGTGTCCTCTTCCAAGTCAGTAGATGACTTTTTTCTTTCGTCTGTTCACTCCTTCCAGTTCTTACTGAAGGGATCCTTCAGGGCGGGCGGCATGTTACGTCGTGAACGTGTGTTGCCTACGTGACTTGCTTCACCTTCAACGACTCGAGAACCGTCTCACTCTGGTGAGAATCTGCGGAAGTATTTTCTTGCGAGTGCGCGCGAGAGATAATAATGTCAATTTTCAATTCATTGTTTACACATCGTGCATAAAAGTTGGTTAAAAGCTTGCTAATTTAATAGTGCCTTCTAAAGCGAATAAAATTCGTGTTGAATACTTTCGTTGAGAAAGAATAAAATCGTCTGATCGCGTCACCATAATATTTTGTGCTATCCTCTGAGGAATAAGTTCGCCTGTGGTTAAGCAACTTGGAACTTGAGTAACTGGTGAATTGGTCGCTACTAACGACGTCCATCTAAAGGAAAGGTATTTCCCTGTTTCCACTCCTTATACCCCCTTTCGGCTGCTAACTTAGTAGTTGACCACCTACGATCGCCGTCAACTTATATTTCTGAGGTAAGTGCCTTTATTTAATCGGTTGCTTAATTCTCGGACGCACTTCTTCTGAAGTCGATTTGCAGCAATTGACTTACTGCAATCGTCTACCCATTGTCATTCCTACTTATTTTCATTGATGAAGCGCTATGCAAAACAAGCAATAATAATAAGGTGCACTAGAATGATATATCAAAAGTCTGTTCTTTATTTGCGGCGAATGTGACAAATATACAGAGCAGATAATGAATGATGACTAAATATAGAAATTTCAGTTTAAAACTGACTTATTCTTAATATTGACATAGCCTTCTTGAAAATTATCTTGATAAACCTGATGTTTAGACAAAGAAACCTGGCTTTTGTTGTGAAATTCGAATTTTATTCGATAAAGGCGAAACTACTCATTTTAAAGACATGAAATGTTTGGCACACTCCAACTAGTTTTTGACGAGCAATCGATCGGAATTATAGAATTATATGGTTTCACAATGAGAGATTTTGAAGATATAGACACTAATATGTGACAATCTTTCTGTAAAAAAATTTGAGAATCAGGCAATAACTCAAAAATCGCTTGATGTGGTTGCGCGTATCATGCATCAAATCAATGCAGAATCAAACGAAGAATTCGAATATATGAGTGCCCTTGGCTCAGTGGTAGAGCGGTGGAATTAGGACCCAAAGGTCCGCAATCCCGACCGAGGAAAGAAATTTTCTAGTCTCGGTAGGGGCCACCATTCTCACTGTTGGGTAAAAAATTAACAGTGCTGTGCCTAAGGTGGCGTAAGGACACAGTAACAAAGCCTTCACAGATCACAACTGCTCACTACGAACTCGGCACAAGTTACAAGCTTTGAAGCTTGTAGTTTCAGAGGGGTCTCCTCAGGAAACCTAGGAGTAATCAGGATAAACAATATCAATATATAAATATACAGGGTGTTACATTTGAAATAACGAACTTCACATCCGTTTTCCGGTAAAAGTAGATTCCGCTTGAAAATATTTTACAAATTGAGTTCATGTACTCTAAAAAAAAATACAGATATTTGAATTTGTATCGCAATTCCTTCCTCAAAAAAACTACTCTCCAATAATTCTTGAAACAAGATATTTCGAATAAGCGATTCATATTTATTTACTTTAATTCAACCTTAAAATTAATTTGACACAACGAATCGAACAAATAATATGGTTTTGACGTTTGAAGGAGCATGTAGCGAAAAGAATCATCATAGAACTCGGATGTTACTCAACTGTTACCGATGGATCGTAGCGGCAGCTGCTTAGTCGGATGAACGCACCCATAGAGAATGGACTGAGCAAAAATGGTGAATGTACCGGAAATTATAATAATTTTTTTAAGGATTGAATTTACGTGAAATGATGAAAAATTGTTTTAGAATATGTAGCGTGTTGCCAAAGAGTAAATACAAGAGACCTCACTCCCCCTATTTATGAAAGAAATCGCGAACATCGTTTGTTTGACCTTGAAAGTCATATGTGAATGACGAGGTCTAATCGAGGGGTGCCAGTAACAGCCCAGCTTGTTGTAGTTAAATTCAAGGTCGACGAACCAATGTTTCGCGCCAAGCCGAAGTGATCTCTCTTGTATCTACTCTTTGGTGTTGCTACCAATTGTGGCGGGACAGCCTCGCTTACGATGGACTCATCAGATTGGCTAATGTAAGCGAGGCCTTCCAATGACGTAGGTGTTACAGCTGCCCTGCTCGAAGCTAGCGAGGGCAAAGAGTAAATACAAGAGACCTCACTCCCCCTATTTATAAAAGAAATCGCGAACATCGTTTGTTTGACCTTGAAAGTCATTTGTGAATGACGAGGTCTAATCGAGGGGTGCCAATAAGGGCCCAGCTTGTTGTAGTTAAATTCAAGGTCGACGAACCAATGTTTCGCGCCAAGCCGAAGTGATCTCTCTTGTATCTACTCTTTGGCGAGGGTATAAGACGTGGTCGGTCTATAAAGGAAATCGTTCCGAAGTACCCGGGACGCTTAGGGAGAGGTGCCCTCTGCCGAGCATGTGCTGAGGCGCGGGCGGCGTGTGAAAGGCGTAAGCAGGTTTCTACACGCGTAGCATTGAGTCGCCACAAATATATTTCTTCTTTTACTGGGGAATCGTTTAGAGTGAGAAGAATATAAGGGCGCCATTTGAAAAACAAATATCTGGGGGTAGTTTTTTCAGGGATGGTAATTAGAAACAGAATTTTAACGACGGATTCTGATAGAGTTTTTGATGCGATTTGAAAAATTTTTGATTTGAACTTTCTGCCTTATCTGAGAGCCGAAATATTGGCTGTTTGGAACATCTTGGGACACCCTGTACAATATGTCAAATCAGTTTTAAGTAAATCAATCAATTATGTACTTGAACTGAATAAAAAAGCTTGTGTTTCCGTGGTTAGAATATTAATTTAACAATTTTGACTTGAAAACCACAGAAAATTATCGTGTACTAGTAGCTTTACGAGATTAAAATCTTCGGTGGAACCCGGCCTAGCTAACAATAAGTTCATGTTATTGATACAATTAGGCCACAAAATTCAATATGTCACGTTAACGGGTATTGTCAGCCGCAGCAGCAGGTTTCGTCAAACGCTCCGGTTTGTACGGAGCAGATGCCAGGAAAAAATGCAATTCGAAAATGTGTTTTCTGAATTGTTGTGTCCGTAAGGCAGAAGTTTCCCAATGAAAAATTAAAATGAAACATTGGAATCGAAAAAATATAGTAGGTGGCTGTTGCGGTTTGTGCGCACGTTCAATCGTGATATTTCGAAATAATTCCGTTTGTTTCAACTTTTGATGCCCAGAATATGCCATTTAATCAACTCTTCATTACTTTGGCCGATTCCTCAGAATGCGTCTAAAAAACGTTTTAATGATTGGAATATTCCTTGGCTTTAGTGTTTTACTTCGGAAGAGGCCCACTTTGGTTCGCAATACTATATATTTGGAGGAATAATATATATTTCTCTATTACAGTACTAAAAACAGTGCTGTAATGAACTCATTACAGCATTGTTTTTAGTTATATTTTTCGTTTCGTGGTTGTCAACAATTACTGCCGATCCTATCAATTTTCAACACACGTCAATATGGAAATGTCAATTTCTTTATAGTCGCCAACTGCCAAGATACAATACAAAAGTCACTAGGATTTATAATCTGAATTTTTCATTGAATTTCAACAGTATTTCACGAAATTTGTGTGAAATAGAGAAAATATCGTCTAATACTCGTTTCAGAAGGCAAATCCAACACTCATGCGTTCGAAAACTCGCTCCTCGTCGCTCGTTTTCGAATTTCGCATACGTGTTGGAATAGGAGCCCATTATGCAACTAGTTTTAGAATATACTATTAGTGTTTCATTGATCGCCTCCCGATACTTTTTTGACCCACTCCGCTGTCACCCGCCCACTCCGCTGTAAATTGTGTTTTTATTATGAATTTTTTTCAGGAATCATAACCCTATCAGGTTTTCTCTCTTTCTGGGGATGGTTATTTTTGATAACAACAACATTAGTGGCGATATTCAAAAAAGAGGAGGAACCAAAAGATGGCGATCGTGAAATTGTCCATAATACAGATATTAATACAGCCTACAAGTCTCTCAAGGAAATATTGAGCCTCAAATCAGTTCAAACACTATGCATCATTTTGTTGACCAGCAAAGTAAGGATCTCTTCATTCATATTCATCATTTTCTTCCCCAGAATTGATAATGAACAATATATGTGTATGAAATTTTTGCATTCGGTTTAGTTGAATGCAATTAAAATGTTCCAGATCGGTTTTTCTGCAACTGATAGTGTCATGTCCTTGAAATTAGTTGAAGCTGGCATACCTAAGGAAAGACTTGGCCTCCTAGCAGTACCATTGATTCCTGTGCAAATAGCCCTTCCCTTAGTTATTGCAAAATATACTTCCGGTGAGTACCTTTATATATAACAATAAAAATTTTTAATATTCAAAAGAGAAGGTGAACTACATGAAGGCTCTACAGAAAAAGCAAAAACCCTGCACGAATGGAAATGTTTCCACTATTCAGAATAGACGCACTTTTGAGGCACTAACCACATTTGATTGCTTGCTTGGGAAAAAGCTACTATTTGAATTCTCTGCTTAAGTCTACTTTTCCGAGATAATAATAACTATAAAGGCCTTCAAATAGAGGTCTTATTATTAATTCCAGAGGGTAGACTGACGTTCGAAGATAATTCAAATAGGAAATTTTTGCCATAGCACCCCTACTTACGCTACGATTTTTCTACTGGCTTATTGCAAGAGGAAGGTCAAAAAGTATGTTTAATTTTCTGGAAATCTAATCTCAAAATCGGACTAAGGATCTACACTGGTTTGCCGATATTGAATATAATTTTTTTCAGGGAACGTGATCTTTTACAATTTCCGTTGCATTTGTTCTGGATTTATATAGGTATTTCAAATTTGAAATTGAAATAAATGAATTTTTTTATTAATTTCGATCACATATCATAGGATATAAGTGATTTTGAAAAAGGCTTTTGGGCAATTCAACATTCAATGAAATTTCCCATAATCGTTGTCTAGGATAGTAGGATGCCATTATAAACGAAATGTTCGTTCTATTTTTTGAATTGACCTTTCACTGTTCGAAAGACATCAATTTCATCATCCTATGTTCCGTAATAGATGCATAGAATACCTGGTGTTGGCACTGATTAGATTTTGTCTGAGACTTTCTCGTCGATCGAAAATCTGTGATGGGGTTCTACTTTTCATTCCTCCCGAAAGGAGTCGCGCCATTTTCCATTGCAGCAATATGATAACTTTCGAAAGGAAAACCAACTCTCGAAGCTAGTTATTTATCAAGAAAGCAAATTCCACATGGAGTATATTGTGAGCAACTGATAATCAATTGAAAAAAATCCTTTTTTCTTTTCGCAACATGAATTTAATCATCCTTCACACTATAAATCCATAGTTGAAAACTGTTGTTAAATTATCCAACATCTTTGGTTCATTTTATTTCGTTTTTTGTTTGAACTACATAGTAGCGATTAATTCACCTGAAAATTTGATGAACAATTTTTTGGATATCAGTAAAATTTTCCAAATCTCTCTAAACAATATGGCCTCATATGTTCTTCAACGGTAAGTTTCTTCTTTATATCGTACGTATACAAATTGAACAAGGCTATCTTTAAATATAGTCCAAATAAATTCAAGCAAGTTTCAATGAAAAGAAAAATATAAAGAAATATTGTGTATACTAAAAACACTCCTGTATGCTCCACTCCCGCTGCGACGATAATCAAAAACACATTATGAATAGACGAGTGAACGGTCACTAGCAGTAGCGGAACCAAGAGTTCCCTCTTTTCGAAAAGTACTCCTAGTGTAAATGCGGGACATGGGAATACATAAATAATATGGAAAGTTACACTAACGACAGATGAGCAAGACCAGTCTCTGCGTTGTAGAATGATGAGCACTATATTGCATAAGGATCCAACACAGAATATCGCCATGAATGTTAAATTGAGAACCTTCAGTTTCGCTAACGTAAAGGACATTTTTTATGTATTATTATTTGTTCACAAACTGTTTGACAAGATGTCACCTATCACTCTTTTCGTTCTATTCATATTTTAATTTAATCATTGATGCATAGAAACAGAATATTCTGAATACGAAACATTGCATTACTGTTTGTTATTGCTATTGTTTATGTTTTTCGTTATGGTTTACATTGCAATTTGTTTTTAGTGCACATCTTGGTGCTTGTTGCCTATATATACAGAGTGGGCCATTGAAAACGAAACAGCGGGTCTGTAGGTCGGCAGAACCGAGTTATATAAAAACGCTCGGACACGTCAACAACATTTTCGAGGGGGACATCGTTCGCGATGAAATTCACCCGAAATACATTCCATCCCTCGGAGCGATGACCGCCACCCCTAAATTTTTAAATGGCACCATATGGCAAGTGATACCTCATTTGAAAGGTATTTTCTTTCTTAATATCAAACAACAAAAATAAATTAATTCTATCGATTCGTTTTCAAGATATGGGAACTTGAAGTTGGGAAATAACTTTTTATTCACTCAATACAAAAATAAGATCTAACAATGCAACTGTTTGAAGATAATTATCATTGTCAATAAATTAAATGTTCAAACTGTCTACCACCCATTTCCATACAATAGTACAAGTTCTGTTCAAAATGAGACCCCACATTTCGTAGCATTTCCGGCGTTATTCGACGGCATTCTTCAAGAATTCTACGTCGTAAATCTTTCAGAGATTCTGGTTCGGTTGCATAGATTTTTTTTTTCAAGTGACCCCACAGGAAAAAGTCGAGTGGGGTTGAATGTGGAGATCTGGCTGGCCACTCTATAGCGCCTCTTCTTCCAATCCAACTTCCAGGAAACATTCTATCTAAAAACGCCCTAACAGGCTGTGCATAATGTGGAGGTGCAACGTCTTGTTGAAATTTCAAGTGGTCTTCATTCGAAACGGACTTGCATGCTATTCGTTGCTAAACAGTTAGATCATTTAATTCCTTGACAATGATAATTATCTTCAAACAGTTGCAATGTTAGATCTATTTTTATTGATTGAGTGAATAAAAAGTTATTTCCCAACTTCAAGTTCCTATATCTCGAAAACGAATCGATAGAATTAATTTATTTTTGTTGTTTGATATTAAGAAAGAAAATACCTTTCAAATGAGGTATCACTTTCCATATGATGCCATTTAAAAATTTAGGGGTGGCGGTCACAGCTCCGAGGGATGGAATGTATTTCGGGTGAATTTCATCGCGAACGATGTCCCCCTCGAAAATGTTGTTGACGTGTCCGAGCGTTTCAAGATAACTCGGTTCTGCCGACTTACAGAGCCGCTGTTTCGTTTTCAATGGCCCTCTCTGTATATTACCCTAATTCAACCGAGCGTTACTCAAGATCTCTACGTCAGCCAAATGAATTTTCCGATCGAAATCTGGTACATTGTGTTATCCAAAATAAAATCAAAAGGGTTAATATCCGTTAGGAACAACTTAATGAATGAGAGAATTGGACTAGTGGAGATCTAATTCAAAATTAACTGTTTGGGAAAAATGAAGAATGTACGTGGAGATTTAATTTTTGGAGGAACATCGGGGAAGAAACGTAGACATTTACCCGCCAGGTGGCACACCCTACATTACCTTGTACTCAAGTGTGCCTGCTGGCGCGTAATATAAGTTCTGCCGTTTCATTTTGATATCGTGGGTTGAGTTATGTGGCACTGATGACGGCATAACAAGTCAGAAACCGGTTTGTCACTTCTCTTCTATGATGGCAGCACGATCCAGCGGTTTACTTCCGAATTAGATCTCCACTAGTCCAATTCTCTTAGTTATTCATGCGACCGTCACATGCTAGATCACACGACCGTCACAAGTTTCGAATTCAATCGAAATTCCTGACTAGAAAGATCTGTTGCCATTCCCTGGAAGACCCTGCACGGTTTCAGAACCTTTGAAATTTCATTGTTCGAATTAATACTGTAAAATGTTCTAGATGGTTCACTCCGAACAGTATAGAATAGTTCAGACAAATGAATAGACTACACTCATATTTCATTTTAATACATAGGTACATACAATACAACACTTTATAATATTATGCTTTTGATAAAATGGAGAATATAGAGTTAGAAGCACAAAAAACAGTTCGAGATAAAATTCTGTCAGGAGCCATATTTTTCTGATATCCATGAGATTAGATATTTATTCTTCCTTATTTTCGATTCTTTCAGCATTTTTCTTTCTTTCTTGTGCACATAGCAAATTTTCCATTCGTTATAACCGTCCAGATGATAGTTCGTTCTTGATTTTTTGGCATATTTATCGGTCTTTTGATGCAAGATTGGAAATTTGTATGAACTGACCACATATAAGCGACTGAATATTTTGTAAACTATGTGTGGCGGAAATGACTCTCCAGAAAGTCTGAAAAGACAGAATTTATGTATTAACCAAAGAATACTTCGGAAGAATACTGCATCTTTGTTGAAACATCCGAAATATCCGAAAAACAAGGAATACTTGTTTTTAAAACAATGTTGTCGAATAAATTAAGATCGGAACAATTGATAGAACTCGAATATAAATGTTGAGTTTTGGAGTCTGAATCAGATATCATATCAAGCGGAAATCTTCACAATTATTCTCGCCTATCATTTTAAATGGAAATTTTTTGAAATAATAGAAACGATTATTCAAAAGCTCTTGACTTCAAGTAAATGCTTAAGATCCGTTTTTTAACGAATTTATCCAAATATACTCTATTTCTAACGAGCAGATGGCAAAATTATTTTCTCTATTTGGCAATTATTACTCTTAATGGCAATATCATCGATTGTTGTGGCTTTTATGAGGGGTGAAAAATTGTCTGCATGAAGTGTAGCTGCGTGCGATTCATAATTTTTTTTTTTCATAATACAGGTCCCAATACAATTCAACAAGACGAGATTCAGACAGAACTTGTGTTCGTACAAGCGGACTCTGGTATGGGTCGGAAAGATACGAATTTCATGAGTCCAACGGAAGACCTCTTAAACCTTAGTGGTACAGTTTGTCATACCAGATGTTCAGATTGACAGTATCAAATGCTCTACTTATATCGTGATGTCGGGTGTTATTTCGAGAGAAATAGAACTTCAAATAATTGAAATAAAACACATTTGAATCAAGACTGAAGCCAATGTTTTTCTTTATTCGAATGATGAGTTTATGACATTTATGTTTTAAAAATAATTTCTGGCATATACTCCATTCACTTTTATAAAGTATCGCGGTTGGCCATGATTTAGGTTTATCAAGTTTTTTCCCCTAGAACAGACGCAGTTTGGCACTCGTGAAAATTAAGCGACATTGCCAGGTCTACTTTCTATTTACTCTTTTTCAACTTTGTAAATGGAGTTAGTTCTTCGAAGATTTAACTGTGGCGCAGGTTTCGTAGAACTACTACATTTTCATACTGGAGTATTTCAGGTTGTGCAAAAATGTAGTTAATGTCTTCTGAATTAACATAATATTTTCTCAAATTCATTAATTTCCCAAAGGAACATTTTGATAAATACGTAATTACTACGATTTTTTAGCAGAAACGGCAACGTTGTGGGCGTATCTGACAGTGTAATGACCGTAACCTAACATTTTCAAAATATATACGGTGAAATGTGTCAAAATTTCATGGCAAACCGCGATACTTTATAAAAGTGAATGGAGTATATGTCCACCACGAATAGCTCTGGAGCAAATGTTACAGTGAATGGTGCATATCGATGATTTTTTGTTTCAAAATTTACCAGACCCAGAAGTGTTTGGTTCCAACAAGATGGTGCTACACCTCATGCTGCTACCCTAACAATTGATTTATTGAGAGAAAGCTTTGGAGATAGCACTATTTTAAGAAATGGTCCAATTTATCGGCCTCCAAGATCATGCGGCATAACATCAATAGATTATTTTTTTGGGATTATGTCAATACATTGGTTTATGCTGATAAACCAGAAATAATAGACGCTTTGGAAGCCAAAATAACAAGTGTTATTGCTGAAAGAAGGCGTGAATTACTCGAAAAAGTGGTCCAAAATTGGTCTGGTCAGATGCGGTTCTTCAGATCTAGTCGTGGTGGACATATGCCGGAAATTATTTTCGAAACATAAATGTCATAAAATTATCTTTCAAATAAAAAATAATTTGGCTTCAATCTTATCAATGTCTTTTATTTCAATTTAAAGTTCTATCACACTAAAAAAAAACACCCGATACATAGCCAAACCATTCTTCCCTTCGAAGCTTTCAATAATTTTATCGTAAAGAGCGAAGGACCTGTGTTCTTTTTCTTCTACGAAAGTCGTATTGGCCTAATGACAGTACGAAACGGGCGTCTAGAAATGTCGAAAGTTGAAACGGATTGAGGATCACCCTTTTTCATAATCGGTGTTATCAGCTCTTCAGCTAGACCAGCGGTCGCTTCTGCTTTCGCTCACTGTCCGCGCGATGGAGGACGTGTCGACACCACTATATTCGGAGGTTGGATCTGCTTTTGCTTTCACACATAGGTGCGTATTCATATAGGAACCTTCTGGTTTGCTATAGAACGTTCCCCGGGTTCCTAGCCCATCAACTAATTTTCTCACCCGGGGCCTACCCTGTCAGTCCAAGCCTTTCCTGCGGGCCCACCCAGGAAAGTGAAGAGTTATACTTGTTATTCTATACCCTACCTATTCTATCCTACTTCACTATGCCTCGCAATTGTTTGAACTTGCAGATGCTACTTCACATGCTTCTTGCGTTAGGTGCAAAAAGTATTTTCACCCCCAATGTGTCAACCTCACCAATAAAGAACTCGAGTTCTTAAAGGAATGTAAGGAGAAATGGTGTTGTCCAGCGTGCACTTCGGGCGAACGTCACCAGCGAAGCAATTTGAGTGGTTCCTGCGCCATCTCTCCATCCCAAATCACTAGTTCACCCTCTGTGTCCGACTCATCGGACACGGTTCTCACTGTGAGGCACTTCAACCCCATGATGGAGCAGGTGCGAAGTATATCATCCACTCTCGATCGTGTCGAAAGGAGACAAAACGACATCCTGACCTGACTAGACAATTGCAGTGCCGCAATAAATTGCCATTCTGAAATATTACAAGCTCACCAAGGTCGAATTGTTCCCTGCGAATCCGAGTTGGCAACATTGACGGATACCCAGAGTGAACTTTTGCGGAATGTCTCGACCCCTCAGCGAACAGATTTCAAAATTAGACCTTAAGAAACTCCCCTCAATAACTCTCCTGAATCTGTCCTTCCTGAGACTCTTGATCGAGTTGAACGTTCTTACAACCTGATTATGACTCATGTTTCTGTATCTGACGGGCCTTCAGAGACAGCCACGATTTCTGCTATCGTGAATCAGATGAAGACTTCCTCAAGACAATTTATCACCAATGTTACTAGAATGCCAGCCAAGGATTCTACTCGCCCACCCTGGGTGAAAGTTACATTCTCTAACCCTGAAATCGTACAGACCATCCTCAGAAACAAAACACTATTAGTCGACAATCTCCGATTCTGAACGATAAAAATCCAGGACGATAAAACCAAAGATCAGATATCAATTCTCAATATGCTCAGGGCCGAACTAAGAAGGAGGCAGGACGCTGGAGAAGGAAATCCAACGATTGAATACATCAAGCGAGTCCCTACCATCGTCACCAGTTCCCAACAACCAAACAACTGTGCAAACTACATTCGTGGCATGTCATCTACAGAAATATGCAGTCTTTCCATTCCAAATTAACCAAACACACATCCTTCGCACAGCTCCACAAGCCTTCTATAATTTTCATCAGCGAATCTTGGCTCTCTCCTCGGGTTCTGAACTCGGTAATCCACATCCCCGATTACACAAGTTATAGGGAGGATCGCCTAGAAACACCTGGATATCGAGGTGTATGCATATATGTATTTGCATAAACAAATTACGGATTCATACAAAATCGAATAACATCTTCCTGAAAATTTCCAGCCCCCCATTTCCGCTTCTTACCTCGACCATGCAATGCTGACCTAAGTTGCGCGAACTATCTGTCCTCACTAGCCTCAAACAAAAAAAATATATTAATTGTGGGAGACTGTAATTGTGCCGATCTGAAATGACCTCTCTTTCAATTACCGTCTCAGTTGTCGCCATCCTACCCATATGCCGACCTGGCATTAAATTGCGGCTTGCAACAGATCGTTGAGAATCCAACCAGATATAGAAATAACCAAAATCCTCCTTTACTTGACTTGTTCTTCGTTTCCGATCTTCATCTCACTTCAGATCTCGAGTATCTTGGCAGATCTGATCATGTTACCATATCCACTGAAAAACAGGTTCGTTCCTCAATATCTATGAGCCATCAGCCCAAGACTATTCGCAGTCTGGATTATGAGGGTATCTCCAACGAGCTAGAGATGATGGATTGGGAATAATTTCTTGTTCCTCTGGATGGCATCGAGCTGGCGTGGGGGAGGTTTGTTGATGCCGTCAATGATATTATTGCTGTCAACACCCGAGTGAAGACCATCAGGCACAACCCTATTATACCCTGGATCAACGATCACTGTCTTCTACTTGTAAGATGAAAGAAATCACTCTGGCAAAGGTATCTGAGATCGAGATCGATGGATGACTATAATATTCACCGTAGCTTCTCCAATCATGTCTCCACGTCTCTGTATAAATTCAAAACTGACTTCGAAAATGGTTTGGCATCTTCCAAAAACAAGATGAAACTCTTTAAGTACATCAGATCCTCTTCTAACACCAAAGTGGGTGTCCCACTAGTCAGGAAGCTTTCTGGTGAACTGGGTCGTGATAGAATATCACCGCTTATCTTGAATCGGTGTGCCGGTGCGTATGCTGCCCCTCCTAGTATTATATTTCGTGAATCTTTATCCTCCTTTTCCATCCATTCAGATTGGCTGTTTGCCTGTGTAACCCCTATCCTTTATAAGGGAGACAAGCTATCACCTCACAACTATCGTCCTATTAGTCTCCTCTCAACGGTTTCCAAGGTTCTGGAAAGAATAATATGTGAGCTTATCCTGAAGTTTTCTCTCGAACACAAGTTGATACCAGACCACTCCTGTTTCTCTTGTACTCTTCCGATTTACCACTCCACCTAAAATCAGCTGCCTCTATTCGCCGACGACCTTAAAGTATACCATTTCACTATTTAACACTCCAAGACGATCTGGGTCGCTTGAACACCTGGTGCGACATCTGGATGCTCCCCCTCTATATAATCAAGTGCTCCTTTCTGCACATCGGAAAAAACAACCCATACAACATCGGTGGTCAGGCTCTGGTTCCCGTTTCCCAACTGACCGACCTTGGCATCATAGTCTTCGAAGACCTCAGCTGGCGTAGCCGTATCGAGCATATTTCCTCTAAGGTCAAACAACTTACATACATGTTCTACAAATCTTTCAAGGGTTACAATGACAGAACATTTGGTACTTTATTCAAGACCTAAATTCGCACCACCAATACGGCGGTCCGGCTTGGTGGTGTACAACAAGGGGAGAGGCTAATTTACTCGAGACCACACAGAGATGGGCCACTCGTATTGGCTTTGAAACTATTCTATCCTAATACCAAAAGCGACTTACATCCTTGGGACTTACATCTTTTGAGGAGAGGCGAGCTCGCAGGGACTTAATATTTTCATTCCGAGCTATACGCGGATTTCTGGGTGACAAAGTCAGAGATATGTTCACTCTCAACAACAACAACAATCTAAGAGGTCATGGTTATAAACTGAGGCAAGAAAACTTCAGAACAACTCTGCGTCAGAACTTCTTTCCGAACAGAGTTTTCAGTGACTGGAACAGTCTTCCCAACTCCGTTGTTCAAGCTCCATCTATCAACGCATTCAGGAATAGATACGACGGATGGAGGTCATCCCAACAAGGAGGACACTAATCTCAGCCCTATAGTTTGGAACATTCTGGTGTTGTTTAGTGTGTTGGCTTTTTTTCACATACTTTCAATTTTTTTTAGTGCAAGTGTACCAACCAATATACATATTGTGCATTTTGAGTTCATATGTAATGTCATCTCTTATATTTTTCATAATAATAATACAGCCGTCCTAAGCCAAAAGGCAGTATCTCAAATCCATATCATGTTCGAATTTCATCTTTATACAGGGTCCGGCAGAGATGTATGACGTTTTTTGGATGCGTATAACTCGGCCAAGGGAAAGCCTAACTTTTTCGAAATGGTTGATATGTGACCGCAAGGAGTTGCCATTTTTTCTTGTTCAGTCGCCATGGAGACGTGGTCGCTAGAGCAACGGGTGTTTTTATACGAAAGTTTCATTGAAACCGATCGTTCTGTGGTAGCAACTCAACGTAGATTTCGAACACATTTTAATGTTGGAAGGCATGGACGTGTTCCTTCACGAAACACCATCCTAAAGTGGGTGCACAATCTCCGGACGAGAGGATCGTTGAGCCCTAGTGTACCTAGGGGCAGAGAAAGAACTGCTAGAACTCCGGCTGCAGGAGTGTGTGGAAAAACAGGGCAACCACTTAGATAACATCATCTTCCGTTCATGATTTTTTTTTATCCTTTTTTTTTGATGTGGTATAAATGGCAAACTCTCATGTACATTTAAAAAAAATAAAATTTCATTTTCCTCAAAATCTCACTTAGTTATGATTTTTTCAAAAACGTCATACATCTCTGCCGGACCCTGTATAATAATTATATAAGGATGAAATTCGAAAATGGTATGGATTTGAGATACTGCCCTACAATATGTTACATGGAATTCCATCAGTAGCGACGGATTTTTTTCGTGAAACAGAAATGATGATGTCGCGTATCTCGTGCAAGAAGTGCCTCTAAATTTATGTAGTTATTCCGAGAATCTTTTGAATTTATTAAGGACTTAAATCTTGGTTCATTAATGTCAAGGACTGATGTGCTTCTTCTGATACAAAATTCTGTATCAAAATTTATTCGGAGAAATTTCACATCTAGGAAAAAATATGTATTTCATTCTTAAGACTGAATACCGAATTTTCTCAGACACTACGGCCTTTTCTTCCGTTCCTTGTACTCACCTAAAAACGAGGACATAATTGTGTCTTTCGAAGAGAGTGTAACATGTGTGGTCTAATCTTTTGAGAAACCACACTGGGTTTTGTCCAGTGAATTCAAGAAGTATAGATTTAATTTTCAAGTATATCCTTCTATCCCTTATTGCACATAAGAACCTCCTTATTTTCAACGCTGCGAAATCCTCTTCATGACTGCAAATAATATTTTGATGAATTTTTGTGTTCGTTAATATTATCTCAATATACTTGTAATAAATCCTTGGAATGTCGAATTCTCTTACTGCGTTTTTTTTATAATTCGTTACTTTAGGAGAGGCTAAAAAGAAGGAGTGATCTTGATGCAAGATGTTGAATACATTGTCGTATTTGCTGACGTTTATAGACATTTTGATCATTTGTTGACTGATAGATGCATCCATGTTGACTGATAAATAGATGCATAGAATACCTGGTGTTGGCGCTGATAAGATTCCTTGTCGATCGAAAATCTGAGCAGGGGTCCTACTTTTCATTTCTCCCGAAAGGGGTCGCTCTATTGCTGCAGTAGCGCCACGACCGCGAAATACAGGGTCTTTCACGAGGAACCTCACCCATATTTATACGGGAAACTACTGAACGTATTTTCATGAAATTCAGCACTTATAAGTATTTCACGATGCTGATGAAATCTAAAATATTTTCAAGGCATGAGCACCTCCGGTTTTTCAAATTAGAACACCATTTTTTTATTGCAGAAATAGATTCCTTAGAAAATTTCAAGTTATTTTGATGTAACATTTTTCAGTTTTGGTTGGAAAATTCTCTCTTGAGCGGGAAAATTCGAAAAAAAAATCGAAAATAGAGCTCCGCTGAAACAAGAATAACTTCGAGGTTTTTGGATGGAAAACTTTCATTTTTGGGATTTTTCAAGATGTAAGATTGATGTATCCACTTTAAAAATCGAAATCGCGATTCATGATACAGGGGGTGAAAAAATCGCTTTCAAAGTTAGGGATGACAAAATCGTGAAAAATCAATTTTTTCAAATCAGAACCCCATTTTTTTATGGCAGATATTGAATCTACGTAAAAATAATGTGAGTGTATGCATCACACCCTTGCCCTAAAGTGGATATTAACTCAGAAAATATCCACTTTAGGGCAAGGGTGTGATGCATACACTCACATTATTTTTTAACGTCCGATCGAAAAATTTTTCTTCGGGGTATATCGACCCGGGTAATTTATTTTGCTTATTCGGACATTTGGATTACAAATCTGTGATTAGAATTCGCCATTGATTTGTAGTTTGAGAAATAATCGACCTGGAGTCGAAAAAATGCGAAAAATAGGTCATTTTTGGACTGCCTCATTCCCCAGAAAAATTGATTTTTACAGATGCTGATTTTTTGCATATAGATTGATCATTTGTGGAACGACAAAATCGATATTCATCCATCAGAGTCGAACAGTTCAGATTTTCTGTTTTTTTTTCGAGAAGGTCCCAATTTTCAACTTGTTCGAAATTTTCCCAAGTTCGTTGGAAAATTTTTTCTTCGGAGTATATCGACCCGGGTCATTTTATTCACTAATTTGGACACGTGGATTACGAATCTGTTATTAGAATTCTCCTTTGATGCGTTGTTTGGGAAATAATTGACCTGGAGTCAGAAAATCGCGAAAAATAGGTCATTTTTGGACTCCCTTATTTCCCAGAAAAATTGATTTATACAGATGCTGATTTTTTTGCATATAGATTGATCTTTCGTTAAACGAAAAAACCAATATTCATCCTTCAGAGTCGAACAGTTCAGATTTTCTGATTCTTTTCGAGAAGTTCCCAATTTTCAACTTGTTCGAAATTTTTCCAAGTCCGATCGAAAATTTTTTTTCGGAGTATATCGACCCGGGTCATTTTATTTACTAATTCGGACACGTGGATTACGAATCTTTATATTAGAATTAGTTTGTGAAATTATCGACCTGGAGTCGAAAAATCGCGAAAAATAGGTCATTTTTGGATTTTTGATTTTCCTAATCATAGATGCATAGAAATACCCATGCATCTATTCCTAATCTAATCGTCTAATCCTGTGGCTCTATGAAGGGGAGTATACCAGAAACCGCCATTTTGGGTCCAACCATAGACTCGAAAATTACAGAGCCCTCCGAATGAAATGAAATCTGTAATCGAAAGAGATGAAATCTGTAACCGAATGAGCATATTTTCGGAATGAGAGATATTGTGGTGACTTTTTTCGGCATGCTCACATGAAAAACATTGGAAATAGGTTAGGTTCGTGATGTTCGAATAATGCCGCGGCATCTAATTGTCA
Source organism: Adalia bipunctata (assembly GCA_910592335.1). Classification (NCBI taxonomy): domain Eukaryota; kingdom Metazoa; phylum Arthropoda; class Insecta; order Coleoptera; family Coccinellidae; genus Adalia; species Adalia bipunctata. Next base: position 6,387,871 of record OU342953.1, read on the forward strand.
AATTTATAATAATTTATTGTTTATGTTGCTGTATCACTCCGATAGATGGCGATGAAAATGTTGCGAGTCCTGTTATTTTCGAGTCTATGGTTGGACCCAATCAACCATAGAGCCAGGTCTATCTAGCATACCTATCTTTATAGTGTCCTACTAATACTAACTATTCACAGAATATACAGGGTGTTTCACCATAAACTGGACAAACATATATAGCCGTGTAGACGACATCGGGGAAGTCGTTTTTGCCTTATGACATATACCCCGTTTTCGACGCATAAGCGAGATACAGGGTGTTTAATGTCAACTTTGAGCAATATTCTGTGAACTGTGGTAAGTTATGCGTGATATTTGAAATAACTGTTACTGGTCAAATCTTAGTATTTTTGAAGGCTCAATTGAATTGTGGTGTGGAATTTTGCGAAAAAAAATTCAATATGGCGGAAAACCTGCAAAGTTGGAATTTTTTTTTCTCGGTTGCTAATTTGGAAAGCATAATCTCAACATACTCGATTTTCTAAGATTTTCCGTAAAAAAAATTTTTCAAAATTCGAACTCAACTTTTTTTTTACATGTCTTCAGTGAAAAAAAAATTTCGGCCAAAATTTTTGGAATTTTTCATGGTTGAACTATCTTCAATTCTGAATACTTGGGTGAAAACAGAATGAAAAAATATCAATTGGTTTTCTTTTTGTAGCCTTCCGAAGATTACGCTTGGTGTACTTTCTTAATTTTTATTTGAGAAACTGGAGGCCGTACGGAGGTCAAAATTGTGCTGATGGGCTGCCAGTATGATCTGGATAAAAATATGAAATTATAAACCAAAAAAATTTTTTTTCTAAAATTTTTGGTAGGAATCGAACTCTACGAGTATGAATTGGATTAATTCTAATCCTATAAATCTCCGTTACCAAAGCAACACTAGTTAATCGAGAGTGAAGAGTTCGAACCTTACCAAAGTTTTTTGGAAAAAATAAAAAAAAAATAATTCTTTTTTTAAATTTTTTTAATTTTTTCGAAAAAATTTTTTTTTGGTTATAATTTCAAATTTCTATCTGGGTCATTCTGGCAGCCCAGCAGCACAATTTTTACCCACGTACGGCCTCCAGTTTCTCAAATAAAAATTAAGAAAGTACACCTAGCGTAATCTTCGGAAGGCTGCAAAAAGAAAACCAATTTATATTTTTTCATTCTGTTTCCACCCAAGTATTCAGAATTGAATATAGTTCAACCATGAAAAATTCCAAAAATTTTGGGCGAAATTCTTTTTTCACTGAAGACATGTAAAAAAAAAGTTGAGTTCGAAATTTGAAAAAATTTTTTCACGGAAAATCTTAGAAAATCGAGTACGTTGAGATTATGCTTTCCAAATTGGCAACCGGGAAAAAAAATTCCGACTTTGCAGGTTTTCCGCCATTTTGAATTTTTTTTTGCAAAATTCTACGCCACAATTCAATTGAGCTCTAAAAAATACTAAGATGTGATCAGGAACCGTTATTTCAAATATCACGCATAACTTACCACAGTTCACAGAATATTGCTCAAAGTTGACATTAAGCACCCTGTATCTCGATTATGCGTCGAAAACGGGGTATATGTCATAAGGCAAAAATGACTTTCTCGGTGTCAACTACACGGCTATATATGTTTGTCCAGTTTATGGTGAAACACCCTGTATTATCTATGTCCAAACTTCGATGACTAAACACATGGTGAATGCACTGATTGAATTTTGTTTCGACCAAATTGAGAATATTGGCAAGATTTCGTTTTTTCCACTTCAGGTGGCGCTATTCACAATTCATGACAAATTGTTATTAGTTACCTATTTCAAATATTCGAATTCATTCTGGTGAACATGTTGTGTCAATAGCCGATAATTTTGTCAAGCAATAATTCGGGAATATATTCTTGACATTTTATTTTTAATTCATATAAGTATGGAGGAAAAGGATGAGACTTTCACCATATGAAAATGTCATTCTGTGGTCATGTCATAATTGACTTTGGCAGATCAGCTGTTGATCAATCAATCAAATCGATCAAGGGAAAAAAGACCGTAATGACGTTGTATGACATTGCGGCGCCGCCACGAAACATTGCTCTGGTCGAACGTCATTCCATTCCATTCAAAATTTGACACCATTATTGAAAGGCGTTTTCTGGATCTGGCGTCCATGTATTTGAAACGTATTCGTCCTACGATTCAAATACATTCATTCTGGCGTTGAAACGATGACGTCACAAGTAAAACGATTCGAAACGTATTCATGGAGTTTCGAAACTAAGCTGGATGCAGTTTCAAAACATGCTATCATAACCATTGTCAGAAATGACAATGAAGTGTCAGAAGTTTTTTCAATTTGCTCTTGCTTTTTTGCCAATTTTTCGCTAAAAGCAACCACTCTAATCTATGGGAGATGAAGTACAAATATTGAATAATAAATAGGGTTATGTTTATGTTTGATTATTGAACGTATTTGAAATTGAGCATTCTCACGGTTCATGACATTGATGACGTCTCATAGGAATCGCATTCAAATACAAGATTGAATACGCTTCAACGCCAGAAAACGCCTCTAGGTACAGTGTCTCTAACAAGAGTCACTGTAATTCTAGACATCTTAGTCCAAACTTCAAATAATGTATCTGAATCTTTCATTTTCAATTTGGCCTCAATAGATCGATTGAATTTTGAAATGAACATTTTGGATCATAACAGTACGTATAAACACGAAGTGCGAGAAATCTTTACCAGAAAGTCCGACTGGTTTCTGAAAGTAGGTACCAAATTACCTGGACGGCGAGGCAAAGGCAGTATTAAAAACGCCGAATGTTAATTATACCTATGTCATACCGTACGTGATATCACGTCTGATATTTCGTGAAGTGATTGAAGTGAAAAATGGATGAAAATTTGATCGAACTTGTCAGGCTCCATGAAGTGATCTATGATCATTCTTCATCAGAGTACAGGAATCAGAATGTACGACAACAAGCTTCGGTGCTGGGTGCTCGTTCAATAATTCTTGGACTAATCGATGGAATTCTCCCACTTCCTCTTTTCGTTGATTCCAGAGCCACACCGTGGGCGTGGCGAAGGAGGCTTTTGCCACGGGCACAAATGACCTAGGGGCGCAAAATGTGACATATTAGTACCAAGCGAGACGACGACGAGTTCAGACGTGCCGAGAGATTAAGTTTGTGTGAAAACCAGTTTAGTGCTCAAACGCAACGTTGATGTGCCATCCAAGTTAGTGCTTGTTAAAAGTTTTGTGTTTTCGCTCGTTGAGTCCATGTCCGAGAGGATCGTTGGTTCCGTGCGTGAGTGATTTCAGGACTTTTTAGTGAAGTTGAAAAAGTAAGTGAAGTGACCATTATCCGAATTCAAACATGGATGATCATTCGGATAACGATGGATCCTTCATGGATATGGAGGATAGATATACAACCTCCGAGGATGAGAGTGATGAATTGAAGGAACTCGTCAGGCTCCGAAAGGAGAATGACGAGCTCAAAGCCAATCTAGCGGCCCTGACAACTTTGACCAGCGACATGAAACTCTTGAGAGAAGAACTCTCCAAAACGAAGTCCCCAAATCAACAGGTAAGAAGTTATTCGCAGGTTTTGACTTCTGAACCAGGAACATCGGTCCAAACCAATCCCAATACAGTTATCCCTCCCAAAAAGATAACCTCAATAATTGAGGATAGCAATAAAGTCCCTAAACCTCAAGGAGCTCCTCCAGCCAAGCGTGCCAGAAAAGAGAGTTCGTCCTCAATTGAGAACAACTCGAAAAAGACAACGGTGACACCTCAGTCACCTGCTACAGAGAAAATTCCCCCAGTGACAATGATGGGAACGTCAGACTGGACGGAAATGTCCAAAGCTCTCTACAGCAAGAAAATAAATTATAACCGGGCAACGGTTGTTAAAGACGGCATCAAAATTATTGCCTCGTCTGCAGAAGATTTCAGGAAATTAACAAAATTCCTCGATCAACAAGGTAAGGAATATTTTACTTACCAAATGGAAGAAGAAAAGAGAGTATACGCCGTCATAAGGTACTTGCCACTTGACGCGGATATTGACGTGATTAAAAATGATCTAGGACTACAAGGCATCAAAGATGCTGAAGTAACCAGAATGACGTCGAACAAAACGAAAAAGGCAATGCCTCTCTACCTTGTGAAAACCCAACACAAGGAAATATTTCAAGTAAAAAAACTATATAGCCTCTGTATCGAAATTGAACCAAAAAAGAAGCCTGAAGGCCCAGGACAGTGCCATCGCTGCCAGAGATATGGACATGCACAAAATAAGTGCACATTTCCGTGGAGATGCGTAAAATGTTTAGGGGCACATTGCACAAAAGAGTGTGCATTGACGCAAAAAGAAGGTGAAAGGAACGCGGCATGCGTTTTATGTAACCAAAGTGGACATCCCGCCAGTTATAAAGGCTGCAGCGCATATAAAAATCTTACGAAGAAAAAAGCCCCCCCCCAAGAAAATCGCTGAAAAAATAGAGACTGTTGTTACTGTTGAAAAACCACTGGTACAAAAAACAAAGAACTCGTCCACAAAACCAATTGAAACCAGAAGGGAAGACCCTAAAGATGAACTTGACAAATTCACTGAGAAAATATTCAGCAGAATAATGCAGAAATTTGAAAAAGAATTCGAGAAAAAATTTCAAAACTTATTTGGAAATAAATAATTTATGAACATGCAATCACAGCTAGAAAATCTGAAGATAGTTTCCTGGAATATTAACGGAATCAGAGCCCGTAAATCAGATATTGAACAATTGTTAGAAGAAAGACATCCTGATATTATGGCGCTTCAGGAAACTAAATTAACTCCTAAAGATAAAATATCCTTCGAAAACTACGAAATATACAGAAGAGACAGAAATGAAAGAAACGGTGGAGGGGTTGCTATTCTCGTTAAAAGAGACGTGAACCATTACCTGAATGCGGTTGTAAATCACGAGAACAATGACGCATTTATAGAGGCACTATCGATCACAGTAAAGATAAGAAGAGAAAGCATTAAAGTATTCTCTGTATATAAACCTCCGCAAATAAATCTGCCAGAGGAAGAGATGAAGATTTTATTAGGGGGTCATTTTCCGAGAATAATACTTGGAGATCTCAACTGTAAATCTCAACAATGGAATTCTAAAATAGAGAATGCAAATGGCAAGAAATTGAAAGAATATGCCGAAAAGGAAGATGCTATAATCATGGGACCGGAAATACCGACATATTTACCTAGTGGCAATGGAACCCCTGATGTGCTAGACATAGTTATAATGAAAAATATAAAACAAGATTTTGCTCTTGAAACGATAGAGGATGGAACATCTGATCACAACCCGATAGAGTTCATTTTAGGACATGGACCAAGAAATGAAGTGACTCAAACACGAGAACATACCGATTGGGACGAATATAAGAATAAACTCCAAGAAAATATCACGAGTATTTCACAAATTAACACTCCTGATGAACTAGATCAATCAGTCATAGCTTTGGAGAGTGCGATTATGAAATCCTATGAAGAGAGCACGGTTAGAAAAACTAAACCTACTCCCAAACATCCCTATGGCGTTACTCCAAAAGAGGTGAAAGAACTGATTAAAGTCAACCGAAGACTAAGAAAGAAGTACAGGATGTATAAAACAGATAATGATAAAAACAGACTAAACAGACATAGTCAAATACTTAAAAATGCACTAAGGGAGCTCAGAACGAATAGATGGAATAAGAAAATAAGTGAACTCAACACAGAAGACCACTCTGCATGGAAAATGCAAAAAAATTTACGTAATGAAAAAACTCAAATTCCACCACTGCATGGAATGGCATATTCAAAAAGCGATAAATCTAACGCTCTTGCCGATACTATAGAAAGGGAGTCAAGAATAAATTATTGTGGAGAAGACGATGAGGACCAGAAGAATTAATTGAAGATAAGGAAGAAGAAATGAAAGAATCTTCACCGGATGACAAAATCCCTCACCCAACATCTCCGGCAGAAATCAAAGAGATAATCAATAACTTGAAAACAAGAAAGGCTCATGGAAAAAAAATTACAAATCGCATGCTGAAGAAAATGTCAATGAAAGTAACGGCAGCTCTCTAGTGAGAGCTGCAAACAGAGCACTTTCCAAAAAGATGGAAATCTGCCGGAGTGATATTTTTCAATAAACCAGGTAAAGACAAAAAGTTCCTACAGAACTATAGACCGATAAGCCTGCTCCCAGCCCACAGTGGGGCAGAATCCATCTAAATGTAATATCAAATATATCATTCAAATCTAAGTGCCAGAATGCATTGAATTGATGATGGAACGATGGATTGACTATTATGGAACCAAATTTATGCAATTTTTATGGAAATAGAAGGAAAAATTTGGTTTTCATAGGGTTTTATTAAAAAACAGTCAGTTGAAAATACTCCACACAGTTTTTCGGCCAATAAATCTTATATTTCCCAATTACCGTCGTCTTCTTAATTTGGTGATGATTCACTATGAACAGAGCTTGCCATGGGCGCCCGCAGGAGGGGGCCAGGGGGGTCCATGGCCATGAGAAAATGTTGCCCCTCCCCTGAGAAAAATTTCTGCGGGCGCCCATGGAGCTTGCTATTTTTTCTGGAGAAGGCAGCAGCTCGAGCAGTAGCAGATCCAAAACTTCCGCTGGAATTGTTTCCCTCCTTCTTTTCGGAAGTGATCTATGACTTGTTATAATCGGGTCAGATGAAATCAGAAGACGATAAAATATGTCTTGTTTGGTCTTGACTTGGAAATGAGAACAACCAAGTCCATCCTAGACATTTTCAGACTTTTTTTGGGAGAACCTGACACAATTTAAAAAAATTACTATCATCCCTTTGGACTACAGGTATCAATTTCATAGCTAATAATTCAAGAAGGGGCAAAAAGGGGCAGCTGTTAGGGAGCTGATCCTCTACTAGAAACTCAAGAGAATCGTTATTGAAAAAAAAAGGTATTTGGGGCTTGGAAAGTTACTTTCGCATCATTATTTCATCTTTCAATGGCAAAAAAAAATCCGAACAGGACAACTTTCAACGCAAATTATCAGACTTTGAACAAAATATTATATTGAAAATATATAAACAAAAACGAAGTACATAGGTTCAGATTAATCCACCATAGCGTGCATTTGAATTTTCAGATCACAGCAGAAATTATGGTCAACAACAATAATATGTTATTTCGCGTCAATTGAAAAAACTTTCCACACATAAATTGAAAACGAATTTCAATTCAAAATTAGAAAAGAATAAAATACGTTAGAACTCTTTCGGTGCGTGAATTCAGTGGACTGATGTTTAAAGTCAATTGTAGAATAACAACTGACATTCCATGGGTAGTATGATTTTTGGAATTAATATCACATTTAGATGGTTTCTGCCCCACTGTGCAGCCCTAGGAAAAATTGTGGAGAGAGTCTTAGCCAGACGACTTAATGAAGAAACAGAAGTCCTGGCGACGATACCGAGTTCACAATTTGGATTCCGAAAACAACATTCAACTGAACAACAGCTCGTAAGAATAACTGAGTATATCACAGAAGGATTTCACAATGAACAAGCCACAGGACTACTACTACTAGATGTAACCAGAGCTTTTGATAGAGTATGGCATGAAGGACTAGCATATAAAATGATAACCGCAGGATATTCACCCAAGTTATGCAGAATAATAAGAAATTATTTGAGGGATAGGAACTTTTGTGCGAAAATAGGTGATGTTCATTCCAAATTCAGATATTTAGAAGCAGGAGTTCCCCAAGGATCCATACTAGGACCGCTACTCTATAACATTTACATACATGATATACCAAGAAATCTAAGATGCCTGCTTGCTCTATACGCGGACGATACGGGCATAGCAATTAGGCACAGAAATACAAAAATAATTCACAAAAGACTTCAAGAAGCTGCAGATGATATCAGTCAATGGTGTAACAGATGGAAAATCAAAATCAATGGAGAAAAGAGTCAAGCAATACTCCTTCAAAAGAGAAGACTGAAGATGGAATCGAAGATATCCATAGACAATAATGAAATTGAATCGAAGAATGAAGCTAAATACAAAGGACTAACGTGGAAACAGTATGTACGAATGTAGCAATGAAAAGATTATACCCGATTATGGGCAGAAGAAGTCAAATGAACAAAAACACGATATTGAGGATCATAAAAGCAGTCGCCAGATCGCAGCTAACATATGGATCAGCATGGGGATATGTATCGAGAACCCATATAAAGAGGATACAAAGTACAGAAAACAAATTTCTGAGATGGACATTAGACTCCCCCTGGTTTGTTAGGAATGAACAAATCCGAAAAGACATAAAATGGGAGTCCATTACTACATTCATCAAACGAAAAGCTGCAAAAGCCTATGAAAGAGCTAGTGAACATCCAAATGACGACCTTAGAAGGTTAGTTGACTATGACCCCGCTGAAGATGAAAAAACAGCGAGAATTTACCGCAAAAGACCTAGAGACCAATTGCGAAAATGAAGATATAAAACTCCACACTTAGTGAGAGATATCCAATTGAAGGATGAACACAAACACTCAGCATAAAAGAATGCGAAAGAGAAAATAACAGATAAGATGATGGAAGGTTTATAGGCCCGGAACCAACCGCAGGAGAGGTGTTTAGTCGGTAATGCCGACCATCCACGAAGCGACCGATTCGAGCGTTTTATGGCCTTTTATGACATTTAATGACCCCCCGACCAATCACAGAGACTCTTTTCGCTCGTGGTCTCATAAAATGTCATAAAACGCTCGGATCGGTCGCTTCGTGGATGGCCGGCATAAGATTCCGACACTACCCAGAAAGACTGGGTGTCTGATGTAAGATTCACCTCTTCTAGAACAAAAAAAAGTCTACGGTTTATACCTGCACGAGTGCCTTCTCAACCTACACAGAAATAAAAGTGAATTTCTCAGAAATAATACTAATTACAAGTTTTTATTTAGTTTCACCTGTCCCGGTGTCTGTCTGTCTCTCTGTAATCAAATCTTGCAAGTTAAATATGACACACTTCTAATCGTCCGATTGATTTGAAATTTGGCAGGCGTACATAATTCTGGCGACAATCATGAAATATTTTTTTTAGAAAAAAACAAAACGGGAGCTCCAAAATGGCGGATGAGTTTTGTAATTATCATCCGATTCCATTCAAAATCAGTATCTGGGGGTTTTTGGGTTCGACAATGATGATTCTTCTGTCAAAATTGAAAAATTCAAGATGATGGCTACAATATGTCGGACGAGTTTTGTAATTATGATCTGATTCTATTCAGAATTTGTATCTGGAGGTTTTCTGGGTCGGAAATTACGATTCTTCAAAATTGAAGGATTCAAGATGGCGGCTTCAAAATGGCGGATAAGTGTTGTTATTATAAAAGCTTGTCTTAAAAAATGATTTTTTTTATTATAGCTTGTTTTACATGTAATACAAGAACAGCTAATATTACTTATCCACAACATAGGCTATCTATAACAGAAAAAAAAAATCCATCGTATATGTGCATAAAAATTTTCAACAAATTACATAATGATATGAAAACAATAGAAAATTATAGGACATTCAAAGCGAAAACAAAGAAATTTCTGATTACTATGGAACCCTATAGTCTGGGAGATTATTTCTTGTGATTCAATTTAATTTGACACTATGACACTATTCCATTTTGCAATTTTCTGTAGTACCAATATGTAACTGTGAAAGTTTGAAATTTGAAATGAAGAACATATCTATCTATCTATCTTACTTTGACTGGTTTAATTATTGTCCTTGAAATTTTTCATGAAACAAGCGACTTGACATCTTTTTGTGTTCGGGTGTTATCTCCGTAACGTTGCTTATAAATTTTCTTTCCAAATCATCTTGAAGTTAAATAAGTTTAGTATGAGAATAACGCCTCAAAATTTAAGTTCGACTTGTTTTAGGATATTTCATGAATATTTACAGTGACCGAGATTCATTACATTTGGATTTTTCACACTGTATATTGAGTTCTCGTTCCACTAAGACGAGGGCTATATCATTTCGTCACGATTTCTGTATCTTCCAAATTGCCAGCCGGTTATGGTTTCAAACGCGTTATGGATGTCCAGATCTTTTTCACACTATACAGCGGACAGCCCAAACGGTTTGATGGATTTCAAAATATGAGGTGTCATTAGATTCGTATGAATTGTGGGAATGACAAATAGGTTTTTTCTGCAGAAAATTTATTCAGTGGGGAATTTTGTTTATTCAATTCTAGCGAATTTTTGAAAAAAAATCCCAAATTGCTGTAACAGATCCGGTATTGGTCATCTGTCAACATTTGTTTTCAAAAAGTTACTAGAAAAAAATTAAGCTCTCGTCAGTGCTTTTGGTTACCCATTTTGTGATATTAATACATAGTGTGTACATCCATTATACTTTAAGGGTCTACATTCCTGAAAAAAAGGGAGTCAGAAACGATTTATTTTTTCCGATTGATGAAGGGATGTATGAGTTTATAAAGATAAAAATAATAAAAAAAAAAATTATAAGTATTGAATGCATGAAAAGGATATTCCTCATCATTTTTGGTTATTTTTCAACATTTCCACCATCAAAACCAACAAATATTTTTGTGTTTTTTCATTTCAGTATTGAAGTCTTTCATTTAGTTAATGCAATGTCTATCTTTTTTTTCTTTTAGAATTTACCGTTTTTTGTAAATTATATTGCAAGAATGTGTTGTTTTCGCGAAATTTATTTCCTTGAATTTTTCTATTCGAAATGATAAATATTCATTTTTCTCAAAGACAAGTCATTAAGGTTTGTTTTAGCCGTCGATTAGTGAAAATCAATTGTTGATAACAATTATGGATTTTAACGTGGAATTGAATTCCTTTTAAATGACACGCCCCGCAGGTATTTCCTCCCAGATGACTGATAAAGGAAAAAAGAGAGTATTATACCAAAATATACAGGCAGTATGATATCTAGTTCAGGGAAGTATTTCTAGTTATATTCCCTGTGCCCCGACATTTGTTCTATTAAGCTGAATAATCCAATAAATAAAAATTAATGCAATGCACTGCCATCTGGCGGTATACGTTTCTTACATTGAAGGCGAAAGACTCTTAAGTTCTAAGGTTCACACAAATTAGGACTCTTTTTGTAGGAAAACCAAATGGCCTTAGTTCATCTCAACATATTAGAAAGTCAACCTAACAATTAATTCTTTCAGGTCCCAGGCCATTGGACATATATGTGAAAGCGATTCCATACAGATTGATGTTCGGTTTCATAGCAGCTTTCTTGGTGTGGATAACGCCAACCTTGGTCCCAGATGCTTCTCAGGGATTGCCAATTCTATATGTTGCATTTGTCCTTATTTGCTATGTGATACATCAGGTAAGTTATTCTGCCCTAAGTTTGTCTAATGCAAAACCTTATCTAAATTTCGGGTAGGGGAACCGGTTGAACCTTGGCACTATGCGTTCCTAGGCCTATTGGCTTGTTTCAAATATTCCCGCGCTATTAAAATCTGACGTCTCTGGTATTCGGTATATCTCTTTCTCTGCTGACTTTCCAAAGTAAGGTTAGTAGTTTACTGCCATTGGGCCGGTGTTTTATACTTCTTCGAATAATCGCTCAAATTTTATATGTGACCGATGCTTTCATTTATTAAGTGTAATAACAATAATTAACTTACGAGATATATAACTTCAATATATTCGAAATCCGCCATTTTCTGCAACAACAAGGACTGTTGTTCCTCGGCCATTGTAAAACAGTTGTGCCTTGGTCGGTGGACGAGGTACAACCTGGTTGTTGCATTTTGACTAGGAGGATTTATTTGAATCAATGCATATTCCTCTTATGGATTTTCAATAGAATACATCTAATATTTCAGAAATTATGTCTAGAAGTAAAGAGAAGAAGAAAAAAACGCCCATCAGTATGGATGATCTGTCAAATGCTTTCAAAATGATTCTTCTTCTCTTCTTCAGCCCGTTCGAGTCCACTCCTGGACATAGTCCTCTTCCAATTGTTTCCAAGTCGATCTACACTGTGCTGCGAGAATCCAGTTCTTTCCTGCTCGTCTCTGTATATCATCTCGCCATCTTAATAGGGGTCTGCCAACACTTCTTTTTGTTGTCGTGGTCTCCACTGCATGATAACTCGTGTCCACTTCGAATCATCCCGCGCAACATGACCAGCCCACCGCCATTTATCCTCGCAGTTTGCTCCACCGCGTCCCTGACTTAAGTTTTCGCCCTGATATTTTCATTGGCTTGCCTCTCTCTCAAGCTGATTCCTAGCATTGCACGTTGGCAGATTCGCAGTCGTAGCACACAAGCATCATACACATTTCGTTTCGAGTTTATTGTTATTTTAGCTTCTTTGAGGATATGTGCGAGATTTACGAAAGCTGCCCAAGCCAATCTTATCCTTCTCGTTATCTCGGCTGTCTGATTGTTCTTGCCTAGCATTATGTTGTGACCAAGATATAAATATTTCAAAATGATAAAGGAGAAAAAATTCACTACTTTCGGTGCATCCAAACATTTCGAAATACCAAGAACAACCCTGCCTCGTCATTTGAAGCATTGTATGGAAACAGGAAACGATGTGAGCAAACTACATATATGAAAATCTTGCAGTTAAGAGGGGTCTATACCGTTCGACGTTCAGTTCAAAACGAGATTCGGGATTTCTCACGATAGAGACCAAGCATCGCCCGCTCCATCGCTCGCTGCATCACCCTCAACTGATTTGCTGTCTTTTTGGTCATCGCCATAGTTTCTAATACATAGGTCGCTATTGGTAATATACAGGTATTGAAAACTTTTCGTTTTAGGTTGATAGGTATGCAGGTGCTTCTAAACACATAGTTCATCTTTCCAAACCCTGCCCAGGTTAGACGTATTCTCCGTTTTATCTCGGCTGTCTGGTTTTCTTTGCCTATTCTTATTGTATGTCCCAAGTATATGTACTCATCTACGTTTTCCAAAGTTGTACCATCTATACAGGGTCTTTCACGAGGAACCTCACCCATATTTATACGGGAAACTACTGAACGTATTTTCATGAAATTCACGATGCTGATGAAATCTAAAATATTTTCAAGGCATGAGCACCTCCGGTTTTTCCGGAAATGACGTCAACTTCCGTTTTTCAAATTAGAACACCATTTTTTTATTGCAGAAATAGATTCCTTAGAAAATTTCAAGTTATTTTGATGTAAGATTTTTCAGTTTTGGTTGGAAAATTCTCTCAGCGGGAAAATTCGAAAAAAAAAATCGAAAATAGAGCTCCGCTGAAACAAGAATAACTTCGAGGTTTTTTTATGGAAAATTTTCATTTTTGGGATTTTTCAAGAGTTGAGATTGATGTATCCACTTTAAAAATCGAAATCGCGATTCATGATACAGGGGGTGAAAAAATCGCTTTCAAAGTTAGGGATGACAAAATCGTGAAAAATCAATTTTTTCAAATTAGAACCCCATTTTTTTATGGCAGATATTGAATCTACGTTAAAAAATAATGTGAGTGTATGCATCACACCCTTGTCCTAAAGTGGATATTAACTCAGAAAATATCCAGTATAAACGACCCGTTACTGGCCCGTAACTTAAACTTTTCCCTTACCCTAAGAGTTGAAACATAGAAATTTCATGCTATGGTTTATACTCGAACTTTAACTTATTCCCTTTAAGAGAACAAATTTTAAGGGCATAAGTTAAGGGCATAAGTTACGGGCCAGTATAAACGACCCTTTAGTCTTCCTTCGAACCTTTTTTGAAGACTGGTTTCACAATTACAGTTTTCAGATCGTCAGGAAAAATACCTGATTGAAAAGAGAAGTTAATTATATGACATAACGGTTTCACAATATAGTTAATACTACTCTTGATAACTGTCATGGGAATCTGGTCATGCCCACAGGATTTTTTATTTTTTTAGTTGTTTAATTGCATTGATTACTTCTGACGAAAAATTATTTTTCCAAATTTGGTTGTTGTATTATTTTAGGATGAGGCGATGTTGGCTGACTGGAAGCTAATGTGGTTGTTTTATTGAAATAATGATTAAATTTCTCTACTAGTTCTTGACGGTTGCTATAAGGATATTGATTGTTTTTCCTGTTTCTACCTGTTAGCTCTCCAACAATATTTCAAGTCATTTTTGTTTTATTTTCGGTTGTCCTGATTATATGACTGTAAAATCCTTTTTTTGAGGATCTTATTGCCTTGTCATATTTTTTCTTCAAATAGTTATATTTGCTGATATGTTGTGAGTCCACTTTAGAGTTGACATATTTAGAATATCAAGTTGGTTTTTGATACTTTGTATTTCAGGATTGAAAGTGTAAGGTTTTTTCGAGACACCATTTTTTATGATTCTTTCTGGGATATTTTGTCTAAACAGTGGTGAGTCATGATTGACAAAATTATTCCTCAAGACATTAGCATTGTTTGATGTTCCAGTTATTTCGCACCAGTTCTGGATAGTTAGTAACTCGTTGAATGATTTCAATGTATGTATCATCGTTAATATGCCTTACCTTGATGTAATGGTCATTATCTTATATGTGTTCACAATCTCAATTTTGTGACCTTTGTGGTCTGATGAATGAGCCTCAAAAACTGATGATTCAAATTCATCATTTGTAAAAATATTATCCAAGCATGTTGAGGAAGTCAAAGTGACTCTTGTTGGTTCATGAATAGTGGCATGTAGGTACATTCCGTTCCATAATGTACATTCTAGGTTTCAACGATACGCATAAAGGTTTGTGTATTTCTTCTTTTCTGTAGTGTATCAGTATTGAAGTCTCCAAGAATGACAATCCTTGCTCCATCCCTGTTGGTTATAAACTGACATTGCTGAAGTTTTCATAAAAGTTTCAAGAAAATTTGTGAAGTTCTTCAAATGTTTTATTTTTTGTATTCTCATACATAGACTTGCTTGGTTATGTTTGAATGTACCTATGTATTTGCATCTACTTTCCATGTAACAAAAGACAAAATAATTTTTGAATAGTTGGTTATTTTTGTTTGCAAATTATGTATGAAAACTAGCTGGCCCGGCGAACTTTGTTTCGCCTAAATGATTCCTATACCATAGCCATCTTTATCTTAAGAAGGCCGTGCCTATACTTACTGTGGATTTCACAAATCGTAATCACCAGTGATCGGAGATCAACGGCTTGGTTAGATTTCTGAACTGTCAAATCGAGTTGATTCTAGATCAAGCTCCGATCACCGGTGATAGGTATGCTTTGTGAAACCCCCGTTAAAGTTGTTCAAACTTACCATTGCTATTTTTTCAAGCATGAGATAAATTAGGCATAATAAAAGTTCTGTCAACTGTCAATAGTCATCTGTCAAATGTCATATGTCATCTGTCAAATGTGATCTGTCAAAAGTCATCTGTCAAACTTCATCTGTCAACTGTCATCTTTTCCATGGATATGAGCTGTCACACAAAACAGAAATGCAAAAATAATATGTCAATTACTAATTATGGGAATTTTGAATTCATTTATTTCCGCAAATATATTTATTATCCAAACATAAATCAAAAACATTTCAGAAATATAGAGAAAAGATGAAAAAGGACAACTCACGATTGATGCTGATCGTCACAATCCGATTATAATAATAATAATAATTCTTTATTTCTTCAGTTCAATATACAGAATAGCATATAACAAAAGAAAACGTCAAAAAAAGCAAAATAATCAACATTCAATTGAAAAACTCCGAAATATTATAACAATTCTTCTCCAGAAGTAATGATTTAACCATCTTTTTGAAAATGAAAATACATATTAGAAGCATTCTGCACTTCCACAGGGAGTGCATTGAAAATTTTACAACCCATAAACTGTAGACTTCTTTGATAGTATGCAGTACTATGATTTTTCGGTAACAGTAGGTTCTTACATCTAGTATTGTAACAATGACTGTTATCGTTAACAAACAAATATCTATGATTGTACTGGGTGGCCAGATTTCGATGAATTAGTACTACAACTCCTAAACTATAAGGGATAGAGAAAAAGTAATATACATGTCATGTTCTCTTTTTTCGAGAAACCGAAATTGCTGAAAACCCGAAGTTGCTACGGCGTCTAGTTTCCGTGCTACAGGGCGATTCTGGTGTTTGGCCAATTATTATAATTGACTATAACTTCCGTATTACAGAATCTACGCTCTCGAAATTAACACATCTTTATGGCACTTTTTTTACTGCTTTCCAGCGGTGCTATTGGATTTCTTGTATATGCTCAAATTTCGGAGCTATAACAAAAAAATTCTTTTTTCAAATGGAAACCATAATGGGAAGTGATATTTCCGAATAGATCTTTCTTCAACGATTTCAAAAATATATATCATGTTATACTTCCGAGTTCACTATATATCGAAAATTTCGAAAAAACACTTCTCGTTCAACAAAATCCAAGCAGGCTTTGATTCACTTCCTTCAAAACTGGGACGGTCATAGAATTTCATGTCTTATTTATTTTCACCTGTCAAATTCAATTCAGTTTCATTGTATCGTCTGGCGCTTCTGAAATTCCTGATGAAACTGAATTGAATTTGACAAGTGGAAATAAATAATACATGAAGTTCTATGACCGCCACAGTTTTGAAGGAAGTGTATCAAAGCCTGCTTGGATTTTGTTGAACGAGAAGTGTTTTTTCGAAATTTTCGATATATAGTGAACTCGGAAGTATAACATGATATATATTTTTGAAATCGTTGAAGAAAGATCTATTCGGAAATATCACTTCCCATTATGGTTTCCATTTGAAAAAAAAAATTTTGTTATAGCTCCGAAATTTGAGCAGATACAAAAAATCCAATAGCACCGCTGGAAAGCAGTAAAAAAAAGTGCCATAAAGATGTGTTAATTTCGAGAGCGTAGATTCTGTAATACGGAAGTTATAGTCAATTATAATAATTGGCCAAATACCAGAATCGCCCTGTAGCACGGAAACTAGACGCCGTAGCAACTTCGGGTTTTCAGCAATTTCGGTTTCTCGAAAAAAGAGAACATGACATGTATATTACTTTTTCTCTATCTCTTATAGTTTAGGAGTTGTAGTACTAAATCATCGAAATCTGGTCACCCTGTACACATATACACAAATTTCATAAACATATATTCCAACTAAAGTCAGCACTCTCATATTTTTGAATATTTTGAATACATGATTCGCGAAAAGAGATTCCAGAAACTATTCTGATGGCATACTTCTGCAAAACAAAAACCCTATTGACATCCGTAGCACATCCCCAATTCAAAATACCATATCTCAAGTGGCAGTGGACATTTGCAAAATAAATTGTTTTTAATTTTTCTCGACTGCAGTGATTTCTCATGAATTTGAGAGAAAAACAACCACTACGTAATTTATTGCACAAGAAATCAATGTGGTCAGTCCAACGGCACCGAGAGTCAAGAACAATCCCAAGGAGTTTTGTATTTTCAACGAAGGAAATCTCGCAATCAGAAGTACTAATCGAATCAAACACCTGCCGCGGTGCCCTTAAAGTAAAATGTACCGCATGAGTTTTTGAGGTATTAATCATCAAGCTATTTTTACTTGACCATTCGAAAATGTTTGCACAAATATTGGCAACTGAGGTTCTCATTTGTTCCACATCGTTCCCTGAGACTATAATGTTTGTATCATCTGCAAAACAGACTATGCGACACAATGGTGACTTTTTTCTCAAAAATATCAGGAGATCGTTACTGTAGATTAAATACAGTTCAGGACCCACAACTGATCCCTGAGGAACTCCCGCCGTAACCAACTTGACAGCACTCAACACGCCTCCAACACTAACGGCCTGAGTTCTACCAGTCAAATATGAACGGAACAGATCTAGACTTAGACCTCTTACTCCGTAGCGATGCAGCTTATGAAGCAGAAGTTCATGGTTGACAAAGTGAAAGGCTCGCGAAAAATCTACAAAAAGGCCAATGACCTGCTTACCACCGTCTATATTTTTTACGATTTCACTATTGAATTCATAAAGTGCAGTTTCGGTACTGCAGTTACTTGTAAAGCCATGTTGAGCAGTCGACAGTAGGGGATATTTCGCAAAAATAGAAACTAAAAGATTCTTCATCTTAAGCTCAAAAATTTTACCTATACTTGAAAGAAGGCTGATTGCACGATAACTATCATAGGAGTTAGTGTCACCTCGCTTATAGGCAGGTGTTATGATGGCAAGTTTGAGTCTTTCCGGAAAGACACCCTTCCCCAGTGATAGATTCAGAAGATATGTTAATGGTTTGCAAAGTTCCAACTTACATTTTTTCACAATTTTATTGGAAATATGATCGAATCCAGCTGAATTTGTGTTCTTGAGCTGGGCAATCAATAGCAGAATATCACCCTCGCATACAGGACTCATAAAGAGAGAGTTTGCATTGAACTTAATACTGCAGTCAATATATTCACTATCAAATTCATCTGACAGTAGGCCATTATTAGAGAAATACGCATTGAAATTATTAGCAACATTGATCTTAGGAATTTTGACTCCATTTTCTACAATATCGATACCATGTTTATTGAATTGCTTTTTCTGTATTTTATTAATGAGTTGCCATGTTGTTTTAGTTTTATTGCTTGAAACAGATATTTCAGCATCATACTGGTCAATACGTGTTTCAGACAGTTTTTTCCTGTAAGTTTGATTATAATACCTAAAATGATCCTTAAAAACCTCATATTGTTTGGCTAATTCTCCAAAAAAACGGACATTATTTTTCAATTCCTTTAACTCAGGCGACTCAACCCTGGCATTTGGGATACCAGAATTGAAACTCCTCATAGGAAATGACTTTTCATAGTAGTAAAGTAAAATTCGAGAAAAACAATCAAATGCCATATTTGGACAAACACTTTCGAAAATATCATCCCAGCTTTCTTGCTCCAAAAATGATCTAAATATCTCTACATTTTGCTGACGATGATCTCTCGCACATAATGGACGACTATATTCTTCAACTGTAATATCTACTTTTATCGATATCAATATAGCACAGTGATCCGAGATATAAAAGTCCCTTACGTCAGTAGTGTAATTATCAACAAAATTCACCAAAAAATTATCAATGCATGTTTTTGAGGTTGATGTTACTCTAGTAGGAAGTGTGATAACCGGTTGGAAATTGAAACACGAATTTACTTGACATTCCGGTAAAAATTCACTGTTCCACCAACTTGAGATCTTTACCCCTTCCATGTTATTATAAGTTCTATGCAAATTACCCAATAATTGTATACATCGGCGTCTAGTGGCGATAATATCAAATACAGTGTCTAGTCACTGTACGCTACAGTGTCTAGATAAGAGCCATAAACCGTAGCGACACCTAGTGGCCTTATTCAAAAGGAGAAAAACCATTTCCTACATAAGCAAACCGTAGCGACACCTAGCGGCCTTATTCAAAAGGAGGAAAAGCATTTCCTAGATAAGCAAATTTTTCATCGAATTTTTCAGAGTTTCAATGTATTTTATAATATCCAGGCCGTAGACGAATCCATAAATGAAGTTTCATAACAAACAGTCCATCCTATCTCGAGTTATAAATGGTGTAACCAACAGCTCTCTTTTATAAATATAGATTATAATGAATGTGGGATTCGTATTTTTTCAATATTTGAATTTTATTAAATTATAACTACGCCATTGAGATATCGACGCCACTGACGGCACTAACGTCAAACGACGACGTACCGGCAGGTGTTCTGTGATTTTGTTTGATCCGCGTGACATAGATGCATAAAACATATCTATGCATCTATCTGTGCATCTATGGCGTGACCCACAGAAGAAAACCGGAGGAGGCGACGATGAAGGCAGAAAAAAGAAGACTGTCGAGGGACGCTGTGAGAAGAAGACGTAATTAGTAGACGAAAATCGGGTGTAAAACGTTCGGTGGCTGTTTTTCCTTATTGATTCACTTGGTGTAGTTTAGTTAATAAACCTTTTTATCAAACAAGCTATAATAAAAAAATCATTTTTTAAGACAAGCTTTTATAATAACAACACTCCGCCATTTTGAAGCCGCCATCTTGAATTCCTCAATTTTGAAAAATCGTAATTTCCGACCCAGAAAACCCCCAGATACCAATTTTGAATAGAATCGGATCATAATTACAAAACTCGTCCGCCATATTGTAGCCGCCATCTTGAATTTTTCAAGTTTGACGGAAGAATCATCATTGTCGAACCCAAAAACCCCCAGATACTAATTTTGAATGGAATCGGATGATAATTACAAAACTCATCCGCCATTTTGGAGCCGCCATTTTGTTTTTTTCTATAAAAAATATTTCATGATGCATTGTCACCAGAATTATGTACACCTGCCAAATTTCAAATCAATCGGACGATTAGAAGTGTGTCATATTCAACTTGCAAGATTTGATTACAGACAGACAGACAGACAGACAGACACCGGGACAGGTGAAACTAAATAAAAGCTTTTAAAAATATCCGGAACCTGTGATTTCCCTAGACAAAACCAGACTAAATCCTACATGAATGGTTAATTTTGTTGAAAATTTTTGACTTTGATATATTACTACACTGAAAATGAAAAGATTTCAGTTGAGAAAATTTAATATTTTCCCGAATAATCATGTTCTACCCCCAAATCCTCATATGTCCCAGGTACAACATAATACTGGCCGAGGTACATAGGGTGTGTTGTATCTTGGCCACATTCACCAAATTTATGCAAACGTCTTAAACACATGTTAGTATGAAATGGATATTCCTGAAATTTTAGTGGAGGGTACACAAATAAATAACCTTCGAAATTGTTCAAATACAGTTGGTGGACAGTACTTCAAATTGCAATTAGAAATATACAGAGTAGGCCATTGAAAACGAAACAGCGGCTCTGTAGGTCGGCAGAACCGAGTTATATAATAACGCTCGGACACGTCAACAACATTTTCGAGGGGGACATCGTTCGCGATGAAATTCACCCGAAATACATTTCATCCCTCGGAGCTGTGACCGCCACCCCTAAATTTTTAAACGGCACTATATGGCAAGTGATACCTCATTTGAAAGGTACTTTCCTTCTCAATATCAAACAACAAAAATAAATTAATTCTATCGATTCGTTTTCGAGATATAGGAACTTGAATTTGGGAAATAACTTTTTATTCACTCAATCAATAAAAATAAGATCTAACAATGCAACTGTTTAAAGATAATCATTGTCAATGAATTCAATGTTCAAACTGTCTACCACCCATTTCCATACAATAGTACAAGTTCTGTTCAAAATGAGACCTCACATTTCGTAGCATTGCCGGCGTTATTCGACGGCATTCTTCAATAATTCTACGTCGTAAATTTTCCAGAGATTCTGGTTCGGTTGCATAGATTTTGTTTTTCAAGTGACCCCACAGGAAAAAGTCGAGTGGGGATAAATCTGGAGATCTTTAAACAGTTGCAATGTTAGATCTTATTTTTATTGATTGAGAGAATAAAAAGTTATTTCCCAACTTCAAGTTCCTATATCTCGAAAACGAATCAATAGAACTAATTTATTTTTGTTGTTTGATATTAAGAAGGAAACTACCTTTCAAATGAGGTATCGCTTGCCATATCGTGCCATTTAAAAATTTAGGGGTGGCGGTCATAGCACCGAGGGATGAAATGTATTTCGGGTGAATTTCATCGCGAACGATGTCCCCCTCGAAAATGTTGTTGACGTGTCCGAGCGTTTTTATATAACTCGGTTCTGCAGACCTACAGAGCCGCTGTTTCGTTTTCAATGGCCCTCTCTGTATATCTGAAAAACTGTCCTAAGTACAACATGTTACCCTTTCTGTTGACGACAAAAAACATTGTGTCCGGTATACTGACTGATATTATAAAATTCAAGTCATCTGACGAACAAATTTTCCAGCGATTAAATGAGAGAAATCTACCACCTAGTATATTGAATAGTCCGGGTACCACGATTTAGAGTGTAACTTTCAATAAACAACTGAAACTGACGCTTCCAGGTTTGTGTATACTGCATGTTCGTTTCTGTGATGGCATTCTTCGCTAAAGTGAGCGACTCATCAGTTGGTGGCACCTACATGACACTTCTGAACACCTTGGCAAATTTGGGCGGAAATTGGCCTTCACTATTGGCCTTATATTTTGTGGATCCTCTCACATGGAAACAATGTATAGGAGGAACAGAGCAACTGGATAACTCCTGCAGGAACGCTACTGAGAAAAATGTAAGTACCTCTTTGTTAAGTCGTGAACTAAGCTTGCTACTTTAGTTGCAAATATTCAAAACATTTCTATCATCAGATTCAGATATTCAATTGACTTCGTCGAAATATGAAAATAGGGTGAATCTACTCATCCAAAATAAAAAAACTTTGTAAATTATCTTTACATTTTTTTTTCAGCTGTGTATATCCAGAGGAGGAGTGTGTCAAACAGTTTTTGATGGATTTTACATGGAGATATTAATTTGTGCAATAATAGGATTTTTATGGTTAGCTTGGGGTAAAAAGAGAATCAGTTATATTCAAAGCTTGGACGATTACGCATGGAAGTTATCAAAGAGGAGAAGATGATATAACTTATTTCAGTCACAATTCAGAAACACAATTGTTTTTTGATATGCACAGTTGAATTTTGGAAGTTATATATTATATTTTGTTATATTTTCATTGCGGTGATATTATAAGATTGTGTAATATAAAAGTTTTTGTTATTGCATAAGTTCTCCTTCATACAGAATTGTATGTTTCATCCACAACAGCGGTAGGCTTCTTCAGAGGTGACAGGTGACATTATGTTTATGAACATTGACTAACTAATGTCTCCAACGTTGACGGTGTTCGGCTTCCCTAAAATTTGTTCACAAAGTCCGTCCCGTGATCTCTTTAATTTGGTCTAGCTCATTCGCCATATAGGAATGATTAGATATATGGTCCTGGTCCTAGCCTATGATAGCTTAAGGTTGCTGTGTTAGAACTATGGAAGTACACCTGGTTAGAACCTTAATTAGCGGCCATTTTTCAGACTCATTGCAAAATTCGAACCATTATGGATTCGGTTATTCACCTTGAAAATAATTCTAATTTAGTTAGTTGGTTGGTATTTTCATAATATTTTTTTGTGTCGTTTATTGCATAATATACAATCTACTCATAACATCAAGTATTAAGTAGTTGTGCTCAGAAAGGAAGAAAAAAAGTTAAGTGTCCAAAGAAATTTCTACTCGTTAATTTCAGTTTTGTGAGATATCTTCAGGCCAAGTCTTTTTAGTCGTCCTTGGTAGTTAGCAGAGTGGTTTTTTATCACATCAGTTACATATGGTATTCGGAGGTCTTCATGCAATCTTTGGTAAGTGACATATCAAGTGGGTATCAAGCGTAGTGTTTTTGATCTAGATGGTTTAGCGCAGCTCCATAGTTTTATACCATAGGTCCAGATTGGTTTGAGAATTGACTTGTACACTAGTATTTTGTTTTGCATGGTCAGTTTTGATTTTCTTCCAATAACCCAATGCATTTGTCGGATCTTCATGTCTATACCTTTTCAACTTCAAATTGGGATCTATCAAAATCAAATTGGGAATTAACATATTCAAATTGGGAATTAACATATTCAAATTGGAAATAAACACATTCAAATGGGGAATAATCAATTTCAAATTGAAACGGCATTCGTGGCTATGTATATCAGGATCAGGCATGATCAGAAGATCTTTATATTGATGAAACATGATGAAAAAACTATTAATATATATTTGAACTTATCAAAGATTCAAAAAGTGTAAGAAGTGCCTAAAAAATTCCATATTTGTGCTCAAACTCTCATATCAAAAAAGGTCGAAACATCAGGTATGAACCTCTGGATATGAGTCACATATCTTGTACAGGTACTAACGGCCGTTTTCAATAACCGATCTATCCCTCGAAACGGCCGATATATAGGTACTAGAGATCGAGCAATCTCCCGTTTTGTACCTGTTTCCGTTTCAATATTGTATCTGCAGATAAGGATTCTTACTGGTTCTTGCGATCCATCCCTTGTTCCGAAAAGAGGTCAGATGGATAAGAACTTTCATTGTTTATGCGCCTACCTGCGTTTCAAAGAACTTTCAAGTTAACCACAGATAGCCAGAAATATCTCTAGTAGCTCTGTTTGTTTATCTGAGGAGTTCGAGCAGTAAGGGGTAGAGATAAGCGTTGAAAATTGTTGTTAGTGCAATTCAGCGTTGGTTTCTTGACTATTTAATTATGAATTAACTTTAAAAAATGGATTATTTGAGTAGCGACGACAGTGACATGGAATTATTAGAGATGATTGATGAGTTCGATGAAGAAAGTGAAAAGGAAGCATTTTATTTTTTTAAATTTATTTTTGAACAAATGTGATTATTTTTTCTCAATTGATTTTCAGGAAAAAAGTGATAATGCAAACAGTACAACGTTCATGTAAAATTTTTACTGTTCTTCCACGATGTTGATAAATAAAATGAATAGAAAATTAGGAACGAAATTTTTATTTTATTTCACAATTCATTGCTAATACTATGAATCTAACAATTATTAAATAAAACAAGTAGAACAAGAAGAAAATGATCCAAACGCTACACAAGACACCACCATTGTTTTTTTATATTCGAATTTCAAATATAGTTCAAATCGAAACTATTGCCGAAGCAATCAACAAATTACACTAACGCAATATGCTGCTTTACACGAGGAAGGAAACGAAACTAATAGCACAGTAGAACACAAAAAATGTATATCTTCACTAATATTGTAGGTATTTAACAAAAAGAATAACCAAACTAATTAATTTTCACTTAAAAGATAATTTATGCATACAACCGTAATTCATTTGACTGAGTAGGACATAGACAGGTTACCCTAACGGCCGTTTTCAATAACCTAACCAAGATAAGGGATAGATCGCTATCTCCGGTTTGTCGGCTTATCTATCCTTGTAGTTATCTGTCTGTGGTTTGCATTTCACAATCATGGTTTAACCTGATCTATCTCAAGACAAGGATAGATAGGAAGGAACCTCTTCAGATCCACTGAACTCTGTACCTGGAACGGATCCGACTGTATACTTTTGAACGTAAAGTGAGACAGGGGCAGCTGAAACAGAGATAGCCTTATTTAGGGTAACCTGTCAAATGAATTACGGTTGTATGCATAAATTATCTTTTAAGTGAAAATTAATTAGTTTGGGGATTCTTTTTGTTAAATACGTACAATATTAGTGAAGTTTGTGTTCTACTGTGCTATTAGTTCCGTTTCCTTCCTCGTGTAAAGCAGCATATTGCGTTAGTGTAATTTGTTGATTGCTTCGGCAATAGTTTCGATTTGAACTATATTTGAAATTCGAATATAAAAAAACAATGGTGGTGTCTTGTGTAGCGTTTGGATGCAAAAACGAGTACGATTATCGGAAAATATCTTTTCACGGGTGAATTGATAATATTAGATTTTGCTATTTAATGAATAATTAGCGACTTGGCTAGCAAGAGTAAATTCATTTGGTACAGTTTTCCATTCAAACGACCAGATATCCTGAAGCTATGGATGAAAGCGGTTCGCTGGAAGAATCCATCCAGAAGTAGCAAACTTTGTGGAGATAATTTTCTTCTTGTTCTACTTGTTTTATTTAAAAATTGTTAGATTCATAGTATTAGCAATGAATTGTGAAATAAAATTAAAATTTCGTTCCTAATTTTCTATTCATTTTATTTATCAACACCGTGGAAGAACAGTAAAAATTTTACATGAACGTTGTACTGTTTGCATTATTACTTTTTTCCTGAAAAACAATTGAGAAAAAATAATCACATTTGTTCAAAAATAAATTTAAAAAAATAAAATGCTTCCTTTTCACTTTCTTCATCGAACTCATCAATCATCTCTAATAATTCCATGTCACTGTCGTCGCTACTCAAATAATCCATTTTTTAAAGTTAATTTATAATTAAATAGTCAAGAAACCAACGCTGAATTGCACTAACAACAATTTTCAACGCTTATCTCTACCCCTTACTGCTCGAACTCCTCAGATAAACAAACAGAGCTACTAGAGATATTTCTGGCTATCTGTGGTTAACGTGAAAGTTCTTTGAAACGCAGGTAGGCGCATAAACAATGAAAGTTCTTATCCATCTGACCTCTTTTCGGAACAAGGGATGGATCGCAAGGACCAGTAAGAATCCTTATCTGCAGATACAATATTGAAACGGAAACAGGTACAAAACGGGAGATTGCTCGATCTCTAGTACCTATATATCGGCCGTTTCGAGGGATAGATCGGTTATTGAAAACGGCCGTAAATAAGGCTATCTCTGTTTCAGCTGCCCCTGTCTCACTTTACGTTCAAAAGTATACAGTCGGATCCGTTCCAGGTACAGAGTTCAGTGGATCTGAAGAGGTTCCTTCCTATCTATCCTTGTCTTGAGATAGATCAGGTTAAACCATGATTGTGAAATGCAAACCACAGACAGATAACTACAAGGATAGATAAGCCGACAAACCGGAGATAGCGATCTATCCCTTATCTTGGTTAGGTTATTGAAAACGGCCGTAACTGTAATGGTTCATGGTTGATATATTTCTTCTTATCAAATTTTCCGTTCTTTGAAGACGAAATTCTGCCTGTGTTATGTTTCCATTGCATACCGCAATTACCTGCTTTCTCATTGAATCTGCAGCTTTCTTCCTTGTATACAGGGTCTTTCACGAGGAACCTCACCCATATTTATACGGGAAACTACTGAACGTATTTTCATGAAATTCAGCACCTATAAGTATTTCACGATGCTGATGAAATCTAAAATATTTTCAAGGCATGAGCACCTCCGGTTTTTCCGGAAATGACGTCAACTTCCGTTTTTCAAATTAGAACACCATTTCACCATTCAGGTTCATGCCGTCTGACGAGTAGTCACGCGACAGGTTGCTCCTCAATTTATAGGGGGATATCTAGTGGAAGAAGATTTTGTTGATAATTTGAAGAACTAAGGTGTACCTGGGGTTTTTATCTATTCAGCGCATATTCGAATTAAAATAAAATGGCCTGTACCAGGAATAATAAGCAGGATATACAATCTATTGTGAGGGATACAATTAACGAATTATTTACAAGCGAAGATTTTATTAGCCGAATCACACGTTCTATAACAGATAAGATCGAAGAAAAACTGGATCATATGGAGAATGAGGTTAAAACACTGACGGAAACGTTAAGGAGCCAAGAAAAGATTGTTATGAATTTGCAACAACAAGAACTGATGAATGTTGACAAAATTAGGAGACTGGAATTATACAACGATGGTTTGCAACAGGAAAAAAAGATGAACAATCTCTGTATATACGGGATTCCGGAAAAGCCTGAAGAAGATTTAAATAACTATATCGTACATTTCTTGCAGTCTGAGGTCGGAGTTACCATATTAGGCGGTGATATGTTGGCATGTTACAGGGTTGGTAAACAAGGTCCAGATCATCCAAGGAAACAAAAACCTATTATTCTTAAGCTTGTAACCAGGCAGATCAAACAGCAAATATTGAAAAACGTTTATAGGTTGAAGGGATCTGGTTTGTTTGTTTCCGAGGATCTCACAACATATAGAAGAAAATTGTTAATGGAAGCCAAGACCTCTTTGGGAGTTAAAAATGTCTGGACATCCAATGGTTTCATCTATGCTAAAATAAAAGGAAAATACTCTAAAATTAGTGAGTCTCAGGACATTTTCGATTTGCTGAAATGATATTTTTCACAGTTTTGTATTGTTGATCGGTTTGAGTAAAATTAATTTGATATCGAAAAATTTGTTTTACCTTCTTTTCATTAGATATTGTTTTATTTAATTAATTGTTTTGAAATACTATGGGGGGCAACTTGAGATTATTCTATTTTTCAGACCACCTTACTGCTTTCCATTTTTTTTTTCTTTGTTTCTGGGGGATTCAAATTGTTATGATTGAGTTTTTGGATGAGTTGGAGAGTCATGTGGGGAGGGAGACGGCTGTGTGTGGAGACCTGAGTGAAATTAAGTTGAGGAAGGAGGGTAAGAAACTTTGTAACATCGTGCACATGAATATAAGAAGTCTAAGAAAGAATTTTTATGAATTTCTTCTGTACGTAGAGGCGGCTGGGGTTGAATGTTTGGATATAATAGTTTTGTCGGAAACTTGGAATGTTGATAGTGTAAGTGATTTCATTTTGCCTAATTTTGACATATTATATTGTAACGTTTTCTTCGTTATTAAAACGTCCGGGTTCAATTAAACTATTTATTTACACTACTTATAACACTAATAATTAATAACTAATGAACTTATTCTAACAAAAGTCTGTACAATTTATTTCTACTGATTTATTCGGCACTATTTATTTTCACTGGTCGCTCGTCTCTAACTGAATGAATGCTCTCATCGTCGATGGGCCCCTTATAAGCATCACGCCGATTGTTTCTAGTGAAGTCCGGATCGTCTGGAACCTTCCCGAATCATCACGTCAGATGGAACACTCCACGCGTTTCCAGAAACCTCTCGATCGGCCCCGTAGCGCTTTGAATGCACAGGGCCGTACTTGTCACACTGTCCCCTCCTTAAGCCTGTTCTGTCCCAGAACAGATTGCATGGATTCTTCAGAGGACCGTGGCGAAATCTGCAGTCGGCTCCTTCTCTACAGTAGCCCCTTTGATGGAAATAGCATTCTATAGTTTTGACGGGGAGTTCGATACGATTCGGGTAGAAACTGCATACTAGGATCTGTATACCTGCCGTCTGGAAAATTACTTCAAGCATGCTTCGCACTACCCTCCAATTCAGTAGATCCAGTCCACAACCAAGCTTGGGAACAGCTAGTTTCCTAACGCCGGAACGCTGAAGGTCTTCTTTCAAGCCATGCAGCGAGGTCCATAAGTTCTGGTAGGTGGGCTTCTGGAAAGAGTGCTGCTTGGTAACCAAATAGTAAATGAACCGACCTCCAGACTTCAATCTCAAACATTTCCCGATTCTGGGCTGCTGTCCCATTAGTTCCTCTTGTCGACCAAATTTGTTTTTGAATACTCTTGCTATTCCCTTACTCATACGTAAATCGGCTGCTACACAATGAGCAAGCGAGTATTCCTCGGGGACTGTGAACAGGTCCTGATGAACTTCCTGTGTGACGCCAAACCTTGCAATGCGTGTTCCCCAATAGGTGTTCATAAATTCCTGGAATTTGCAGCTTTCCCTTGCCGGAACCTCGACGAGACGTACTTCTTCTTCATCCTGCGTGGACGCATACGGAGCCAATCGGTTGAAATGGACGACTTTCGGTTTTCCTCTGGGGAGCTTCCGTATTCGGTAAACTACATCATTTATTCTCTTCACAACTTCGTACGGTCCTTCCCAATGTCTCTGCAGCTTTGGTGAAAAACCTTTTCTTCTTTGTGGGTTATACAACCATACCAGATCTCCTGCGGTAAACCCACCTTCAATGGCCTTGATGTCATAGCGCATTTTCATCCGGTCACTTGCTTGCTGCATTTGATTACGCACCTTATCATGGATGTAGTCTAGCTTGCTTCTGAGATTACTAACGTAGTCCTCCCCAGCTACATCTTCTCCAGGCTTACACCCAAACTCGAGGTCGCAAGGTAATCTTATTTCTCGGCCAAACATTATATTGGATGGAGTCTCCTTGGTAGATTCTTGAACCGAAGATCTATAGGCCATCGTGAATAAATGCAAGTATTCATCCCAGTCCCTTTGATGGTCCGAGACAACTTTGGCCAAGTGTTTTCCCATAGTCCGGTTCATTCGTTCCACCATGCCGTCTGACTGAGGATGCAGAGGTGTAGTTCTGCTCTTACGTATCCCCAATGTTTTGCAAACTTCCTGGAATAACTTCGACTCGAAGTTTCGGCCTTGATCACAATGCAGCTCAAGGGGGATTCCAAATCTGCAGAAGAACTCTTTCACCAGTTTGTCAGCTACTGTACTTGCCTCTTGGTTAGGAATACCGTACGCTTCCACCCATTTGGTAAAATAGTCCATCGCTACCAAAATGTACTTATTTCCATTGCCTGTTTCTGGAAAAGGGCCTGCGATGTCGATAGCTACTCGTTCCATGGGGGATCCGACGTTATATTGCTTCATTGGTGCCTTTCCTTTACCGTAGGGTCCGTTGGCCGCAGCACAAACTTTACATTTTCTACACCAATCCTTAACGTCCTTCTTACAATTGATCCAATGAAATCGCTGCCTGACCTTCTCCAGAGTCTTATTAATCCCAAAATGGCCACCCGAAGTTCCATTATGTAGTCTGGTCAAAATGTCCGTTACCCTACTCTTGGGCACAATTAACTGAAGCCTCTGCTGAGATCCATCTTCATTTTCCCAACAAAGTTTCAGAAGACCTTCATCAATCTTCAACGTTTCCCATTGGGCCCAATACGACTTGACATTTTGGCTCAGTCTGGATACTTCTTCCCAAGAAGGTCGTCTGCCACTCTTCTTCCAACTTAGGATTACTCTCAGATCTGGATCCTCCTCCTGTGCTCGTCGAATTTCTGATGGTAGCCAGTCATCTTCTATCACAGTGGTCCGCCTCAAATTGGCCTTATCTTCCACACGAGAGCAGTGGCTGCCATTATCGGGGCAAGGACTTTTTGTCAAATCTTCGGACGTGATTCTACGGATTATCACGTCAGAGGCATTTTTAACCTGGGTCGATTTATGCCCCTTATCACCAACCCTTTTTAGTTTATCTGCTGTGTCTCTTTTCCCAATCCTTGGGCCATTTCGCTTAAAATGCCCACTTTTGTTGCAATACCAGCACACAGCATCCTTTTCCTTAGCATTCAATAATTTGCTAACCTCTTCTCGGATGATTTCCTCCACAGGTCGGTCTATTTCTTGGACTCGTCCCACACGAAATTGTCCTCTATGCGACGCCTGTTTCGCTGCCTCAAATTCTAGAGCTTGAGCCAAGGCATCATCAATGGTCTTAGGGCGTGCAAGTCTCAAGGCTTGTTGAGTTTCGCTGTCCTTGATCCCGTCGACAAACGTCTGGATTGATAGCAGTTCGAGGAAGCTCTCTGGAGCTGATGGATAAGCCAGCCTCACTAATCTGGCGACATCGGCCTCGAACTCCTGGAGGCTTTCTCCTGATTTCTGCACCCGGTGCCTTATTTGAGCATGATAAACTTGCTGTAGGTGAACATCGCCATATCTCATCTGAAGTTAAAACTTCATAACAGGTTTGTTGACTGTCCGGTATTGTCTGCAGAATGTTAAGTGCATCTCCTCGTAGAGCTATTATTAATGCTGAGACTTTTTCGTTGTCGCTCCAACTGTTTGCCAACGCAGCAGCTTCAAATTGTTTTTGATATGTCGACCAAGGAACTTTTCCGTCAAATGTTGGTGGCTTGATCTTCATTTTACCACTTTCGGTGTTGTTTTCCGATTTCACGAAACTATAAGATGGTGAAGCTGGACTTTCTTTTCAGGGACTCTATGAACTTGGCATGCTGTTCAATTATTCCTGATATTTCTTCAAATTTTCCGTTAACCTCCTCAACTACTTCTTCAATTTTTTCGTCAACCTTATCAAATTTTTCATTGACTTCATCTATTATTACTTCCTTGATAGCTTCCATTCTCTCGTCCAATGAACTCGCAATTTGACTCACCACCTTATTTTCCATTTCATCCATTTTTGAACTCATTTCCTGAGAATTTTCTTCCAATTTCGAGCTCATTTCTCGAGAGTTCTCTTCCAATTTCAAGCTCATTTCTCGAGAATTCTCTTCCATTTTCAAGCTCATTTTTTCAAAAGCTTGCTTGAAAAATTCCATACTCGCCTGGTCCATTTTCTCTTTTTGCGATCTGGTTATCGGCATTCAGATCCACCCCACACTGACACCAATGTAACGTTTTCTTCGTTATTAAAACGTCCGGGTTCAATTAAACTATTTATTTACACTACTTATAACACTAATAATTAATAACTAATGAACTTATTCTAACAAAAGTCTGTACAATTTATTTCTACTGATTTATTCGGCACTATTTATTTTCACTGGTCGCTCGTCTCTAACTGAATGAATGCTCTCATCGTCGATGGGCCCCTTATAAGCATCACGCCGATTGTTTCTAGTGAAGTCCGGACCGTCTGGAACCTTCCCGAATCATCACGTCAGATGGAACACTCCACGCGTTTCCAGAAACCTCTCGATCGGCCCCGTAGCGCATAGGGCCGTACTTGTCACAATATAATGAATCTCATTTCAACCAAAACGATGGAGTCATTGTTTACATTAAAAGTTCGATTGAGTACATAACATCCATCCATCATTTGAGTGAAATCAATCTTCTTGAGGTCAAATTTAAAATAAATAACAGATCTTATAATCTAACAACGTGCTATCGGCCTCCCTCAACTGATCTTAATAAATATATTATCGAAATGAATGATTATTTCATAGCCCAGGATGGGTTTGATGTTGGTGTTTTTTTGGGTGACATTAACATAAATCTTTTGAATTGCTCTGATGCAAATGTTAATAATTATATATGTATGATGGAAGAACAGGGATATTTTTCTTATATGAATAAACCATGTAGAATAACTCCTACTTCGTCTACCCTAATTGATCACATATTCATTAAGGCAGGAGTATAAATCATGAAGGCTGTTGATATGGACACTTTTTTGATAACCTCGAGTCTAACTGATCATTACACCCTGCTTCTGTCCATGGTGGATAGGGATCCAATGGAGTTCACCAGCGCTCGGGCTCAACACAAATCGCGAAATATTTTAAATAGGTTTAAGTTGGGGAAAATGTTAGCAGCGGAAAAATGGGAGGAGGTGTTGAGCTGCGAGGGCGGTGATGCAGCGTACAGCAACTTCATTGCTAAGTTGTCAAAATATATAGGAGAGTGTTCTCGTCTGGAACGCAGGGGGGGGGGGGGTTCACACCAAGCTGAAAGCCTGGATGACGCAGGGTCTTTTGAACTCTATAAAACATAGGGACAAGTTGAAGAAAAGGTATTTGAAAGTTTTAACACCTGAATTATGGGAAGAATATAAGAATTATCGCAATTTTCTCAGTAAACTTATAAGGGTAACGAGGGACAGCTATTACAAAAATAAAATAGAAAACTGAGGCTCCTGGCAACTGCGGAGAAACCATTCGGGTTCAGCAAACGTTGTTTCTACATCCGGTAGCTGCCAATGAGTTGATAGAGATTATATCTAGCTTAAAAAATGACAGTTCTCCCGGATCTGACGGTATATCAGCTGACCTGATTAAGCAATACCACCAATTTTTCGTGAAGCCTCTATGTCATAATTAACCTGTGTTTCTCAGATGGCTCGGTACCGGAATCTTTCAAGCGGTCAACTACGGTTCCAATTTTCAAAAATGGTGATAGGAAACTCGTTACCAACTATAGACCTATTACGATTATAAACAATTTCACAAAAATCTTTGAGAAATGTCTAAAGAATAGACTCGTAAATTTCCTAGAAAAACATGAAATTTTAGCGCAGGGACAGTTTGGATTTCGAGAGAACCTTTCTACAGAGGGTGCCGTCAATAGATTGATTGGTAATATAGTGGAAGGGTGTGATCGACAGAAAAAATGTTTAACTGTTTTCCTGGACCTAGCAAAAGCATTTGATACTGTGAACCACGAGAAATTGTTACGGAAAATGGAGTGCATTGGAGTTAGGGGCGTTTCTTTGAATCTGTTTTCAAGTTATCTTACAGGTAGAAATCAAAGAGTAAGAATAGAGGATTCATTCTGTAATTTGTCACCTATATCAATAGGTATACCACAGGGGACGGTGGTGGGCCCTATTCTATTTTTAATATATATTAACGATATATTCAACATCAAGCATATCGAAGCACTCATAACATCATACGCAGATGACACAGCATTGCTTTTTTTGGGGGACTCATGGGATGGTGTTTATAGGATGGCGGAGAATTGTTTGCGGGTAATTTTCCACTGGTTGAGCTATAATCGGCTGAGTCTCAATGTCGATAAAACGAAATTTATGACCTTTTCCTCAACAATAAGAGACCAGCCAATGAACGAGACGATTTTCATTCATAGATCACATTGCGAATCGTCTTCGAGCTGTTCTTGTCCGTCTATAACTAGAACTAGCTCGGTTAAGTACTTGGGAGTGATGCTTGATCGGTTCCTCCGTTGGGACATACATGTTGAATGCTTGGTGAAAAGATTGAGAAAGCTTACCTACAGATTCTATCAGCTCAAAAATATTTTGAATAGGAAACTTTTATTGATAATATATGACTTACTGGTGGAATCTGTTATTAGATACTGCATCACTGTATGGGGTGGCTTAAGTAAAACCCATAGACATAGTTTGGATGTCGCCCAGAAATCTCTCATAAAGATAATTATGAGGAAGAGGAAAACATTTTCCTCAGAGACTCTTTTCAGGGAATCAGGGCTTTTAGAGGTAAGAAAGCTGTTTGTATACCATTGTTTGTTGTGGATGATGAGGTTTCCGGTGTCTCCTAGAATACTTTCATATACCACTCGTACGGGCCTCAATAGACCGATGTTAGTACCGCTGTGTAAGAAAACTCACTCTCAACGCTTTATAACATATCTGGGTCCAAGATTCATCAACATGCTACCGATTCATATGCGGTATATTTCTAACAAGACACAACGCAAGAATTTGAAAACATATGTTTTAGAGAACTTTGAACGTTTCGAAAACTAGATCTGAATAATGTGCGGCTCCCTCAGGCGTCTCCTTCCCTCCGCTCTCTCCAGCATCGGATTTGGGTGCATATTGGAGTTATTAATGTACCTACATGTATGCTTTTTTTTTTCTTATTTCTTTTTTTTGTTGTTTACCTTGTTAATACTTTAGTCTTTTGATTGTTTAAATGTATTGCTCGAGTGAAGCTACACAACTCAAGCTTAGCTTAGGTGTTTCATTCGAGCTATTATATATGCAAGAAATTACCTGAATAAATTTTTTGATTTTTTGATTTTGATTTGATTTTTTGATTATTGCAGAAATAGATTCCTTAGAAAATTTCAAGTTATTTTGATGTAACATTTTTCAGTTTTGGTTGGAAAATTCTCTCTGAGCGGGAAAATTCGAAAAAAAAAATCGAAAATAGAGCTCCGCTGAAACAAGAATAACTTCGAGGTTTTTGGATGGAAAATTTTCATTTTTGGGATTTTTCAAGATGTAAGATTGATGTATCCACTTTAAAAATCGAAATCGCGATTCATGATACAGGGGGTGAAAAAATCGCTTTCAAAGTTAGGGATGACAAAATCGTGAAAAATCAATTTTTTCAAATTAGAACCCCATTTTTTTATGGCAGATATTGAATCTACGTTAAAAAATAATGTGAGTGTATGCATCACACCCTTGCCCTAAAGTGGATATTAACTCAGAAAATTTTCCATCCAAAAACCTCGAAGTTATTCTTGTTTCAGCGGAGCTCTATTTTCGATTTTTTTTTCCAATTTTCCCGCTCAGAGAGAATTTTCCAACCAAAACTGAAAAATGTTACATAAAAATAACTTGAAATTTTCTAAGGAATCTATTTCTGCAATAAAAAAATGGTGTTCTAATTTGAAAAACAGAAGTTGACGTCATTTCCGGAAAAACCGGAGGTGCTCATGCCTTGAAAATATTTTAGATTCCATCAGCATCGTGAAATACTTATAAGTGCTGAATTTCATGAAAATACGTTCAGTAGTTTCCCGTATAAATATGGGTGAGGTTCCTCGTGAAAGACCCTGTATAAGGCATGATTATGAAAAAGAAATTGAAGACTTATCTTTCGTTACATCTTTGGACAAATTTGAGAGTTAATTACATATCGAGTAATTCAAAGATCTGATTCACATGAATGTCATTCCATTATGAAATTGATTATTCCCAATCTGATTCTGATTATTCCCAATTTGAATATGGGATAGTTCCCAATTTGAAGTTGAAAAGGTATAGTTGTTTTCTGCTTCTGCCAAGTAAGCCGCTGGTCCAGGTGTATGCCAAGGTATTTAACATTTTTCTTAGTTAACTCCATTCAGAGTTACTTTGGGGGCAGGTGTTGATTCGTGTAGTAAAAACTACTTGTACTGATTTTTTCTGGTTTAGAGTTAACCTCCACTTTTTATACCAGTTGCTTAGTTGGTCTAGGTGTTTTTGAATATTTCTAGAGGAAATAACAGGATCATCATCAGAGGCTAGTATTCCGACGTTGGCGACGTCGTCAGCAAATGCGGCAATGATCGTATCGGGCGTTTCGGGCAAATCAGCTGTATAGAGTCAGGAATGGTCCTAGCACACTTCCTTGCGGTACACCAGATTTTATGGGGAGGTATCCTGACAGTTCGTTGTTGTGCTTAATTGAAATGTTTCTATCAGTGAGGTAGGATTTCAGAACCAGGTAGTAGTGGTTGTTTAGATTTTTTTTAATTTTGTATAAAAGGCCAGACTTTGTCGAATGCCTGGGAAATATCCAAGAAGATACCGTTGCAGAATTGTTTTCTTTCGAGGGAGTTTGCTATGTAAGAGTTTCGTTGTTTCGTGATCGTCTTGTATTCATTCGAAGATCTTTCCTGGTATTGTGAGGAGACTTATGGGTTTCATATGACGATGGTTTGCGCGGAGGTGTGCCACTTTTATGAATCATAATCACAAGAGCATATTTCCATAGGATAGGAAAGCAGCCAAAATTCGGCATTCGGTTGTAGATGGTGGTTAAGAAAGTTATTGCCTTTCAAGGTAGGGTCTTAAGGATCTGTGCAGTAACAGATCATGAGCGGTAAATTGTTATTTTTAAGCTTGCGAATTCCTGCTTTAACTTCCTTAGGACTTATTGCATGAATGTGTAGTGACAACTGACAGGTGTTTGCTCTGGCTCCTCGAATACCCTCGATAAGTGGCTGCAAATGCCTCTGCTCTATCTTTATTTGAACGTGCCCAACCATTAGTGATTCGTATCGGGGTAACGGATGGTGTTGATCTTTTAAATTTTTTGTAGCTCTCCATAAACTGTGATCTTCCGTGGTTAATCCTTCAGTGTACTGTTCGAAGGAGGTGTTTTGTGCATCTTTTAGGGTTCTTGATAGATTTCGTGACTGTCTTCTGTAGTGACGAAGATCATGGATATTAACGTGATCGTTGCCATACACCTCTTGCTCTCTTTTTCTCAGCATCAGCCATCAGCAATGAGTTGTCGTATATATAGAGGAGTGCTGATGGTCTTGGGTATTTCTTTGCTGATCCAAGAAGTAGCATGCTTGTGTAAGTGAAATGCTGAACAGCTTCGTCTAGTTCGCTTAGTTTTTTAATGCGCAGGTCAGTCAGTTCTTCATTTATAAATTCTTTGAAGTCCTCCCATCTAGTATGCTTCGTGGCTAATTTTGGCAGAGTATCAGTTTTTAGGGGCGAGCTGTTTGAATTCATGACGACAGGAGAGTGATCTGATGATAAGTTATAACTTGACTCCAATGTGCAGTTCTGAGTAGCAATACCATTTACTATGAAGAAATCTAGGAGGTCAGGTAGTTTCCTTGGATCTGTTGGTCAGTACGTGGGCTCTCCATTTGCCAGGTGTTTGTAGTTTTTCTCGGTCAGGGCTCGAAACAAGTTACGACCTTTAGTTTTGGTTAATCTGGAACCCCAGTGTGTATGTTTGGCATTTCACTCGCCTCCAACGATGAATCTGTGTCCAAAAGTGGCAAAAAAAAATCTTTGTATGTGTCCGTTGAAATTATGTGCCGTGGTGGACATTACACTGATGTTATGCATACGTGTCCAGTATTAGTTCGGATTTTTTTACTTGAATGCAGGGCCGGATTAACCATTAGGCCGACCGCCGAGTAGGCGACTGCCTAGGGGCACCGCATCAGCTATGGGCCCCACTTACCCCATTGAATGTTTTATACATGGAAGAATGCACTTTCTAGGGGCCCCCCAAATGGTTAATCCGGCCCTGCTTGAATGGCGTTCGTTTGGAATTTTTCCTGCTCGTGGTTAGAAAGAGAACATTTAATAATCACAGCAGAGCCTCTATGAGCTGTTCCGTCAGGATGTGTGGTATGGTAGACGGAGTAATGTGGGATAGACAACATTGTTCGACTGGTAAAGTGTGTTTCAGAAATTAAGAGGACGTCGACTTTGTTCAGATCCAAAAATGTCAATATTTCTTGCTAATGGTTCACTAAGCCGTTCGCGTTCCAGGTTGCAATCCTCAAAATCTATTATGAAAGTTTGCTCATAACAGTGGAGAGCAGATTCAAAATCATGCTGTTCTGGTTTAAGGTGGGCATTCAATGTAGTGTGTTTTTATTTCAAGTTGCATCTGGAAATGGTTTCACTTTGAGAACTGAAATTTTGTGGGTTAACTCAGAAAGGATTGGAGTTCTTAATGAAATACATAATTGAAATTAATTTTATTTCAACAGTTCATTTTTTTCTTTCAAAAATAGAAGAAATTGAGTCAACTCATGCTTCTGTTTTATTTCAAATGAAATACCCATGAAAATAGTTCAACTTCCGATTAAAAGTGAATATACAGAAATATTTCATTCAGAAAAACAACTTGAAATACGGAATTGGCAGAGAATGACCAAATTTAAATATATGGCGGAAAAAAGTTCCTGCTTTACCCACATATTCACTAATTTCATAGGTCAGCGATTTTCGGATAGAGAGCGCCATTGTACATTTTATTCATAGAGAGATATTCATAGAACTCATAGAGATAAAGTAAGTTCTATGGAGATATTCCATAAAATGCACGGTGGCGCCTCTATCGGATCAGTTTTCCTACGCGCTCTGAACGGCGACCTTAAGAGTTGTGAGAACATGTTCTTAAATTCTTCAAGGAATGTTGAGAGCTGATGACTTAGCTGAGGTTAATATCTCTGGTCGCTTGGGGGTAGGTTGGTTTGTTTGGTTGTTGGTTGTTGTGGCGAGCTAGAAGTTGCTTGATCAAGTGAGAAATTTTTATGTTAACTCTTTTTGGTTGTTGTCTCCATACAAGGTCCTTGTA
Organism: Adalia bipunctata; assembly: GCA_910592335.1. NCBI lineage: Eukaryota > Metazoa > Arthropoda > Insecta > Coleoptera > Coccinellidae > Adalia > Adalia bipunctata. Next base: position 6,427,029 of record OU342953.1, read on the forward strand.
TACTTTGCATCCCTTGTAGTTCGCTGGGTGATTGCCATTACATAGAGCACATGTTGCAGATATATCCTTGCATTTCTTACATGAGTTTGAGTTGTGTTGATCACCGCACTTGACGCAGTTGTATGGTCGATGGCAATATGCCTTGGAATGGCCGTATTCCTGACATCTCATGCACTGTACTATTCCTCAATTCCTCGCTTTTTTCTCAAGGGTTCGAAGATAACTTTAGTGCTATATAGGTATGTACTGTAGTTCGTAAATGGTTTCGTTGTTGGGTTGTGGTTCAAGATCCACAAAAAACATGTATAGGGGTTGTTTCAGGGCCGTATCTAGGTACTACTGCGCCTGTGGCAAGATTTTCTTCAGCGCCCCAAATTGGCGTAGATTTTTTTCATCATGTTTCAAATTTTTTTTAGTTTTGAATAAACTAAATATAAGTGTTTCATTAGAAGTTTTCGAGGAAGGAATTGCGATACAAATTCAAAATTTTGTATTTTTGTTTTAGAGTACATGAAGTCAATTTGTAAAATATTTTCAAGCGGAATCTACTTCCGGTTCTACCGGAAACGGATGTGTTATTTCAAATGGAACACCCTGTATATTAATACATATTTCAATTCTTCGTTTAATTCTGCAATGATTTGATGTATGATATGCGCAACCACATCAAGCGATTGTTGAGTTATTGCCTGATTCTCAAATTTTTTGACAGTAAGATTGTCACAAATTAGTGTTTATATCTTCAAAATCCCTCATTGTAAGAATTTTTTTTTGAAACAGTGAGACAAAAGAAAGTACGCTGATACTGCTTCTTGTATAAATTATGAGGAAATATTATACAGGGTGCCTGAAACAGGGCTTCAAAGTGAGCCTCATTAAAATTACGAAATCTCATTTTTTTCAAAAGGGAACCATATAATTTTATAATTCCGATCGATTGCTCGTCAAAAACTAGTCAGAGTGTGCCAAACATTTCATGTCTTTAAAATGAGTAGTTTCGCCGTTATCGAATAAAATTCGAATTTCACGACTAAAGCCAGGTTTCTTCGTTTGAACATCAGGTTTATCAAGGTAATTTTCAAGTAAGCTATGTCAATAGTAATAATATGTCAGTTTCAAACTAAAATTTCTTTATTTAGTCATCATTCATTATCTGCTATGTTTATTTGTTACATTCGCCGCAAATAAAGAACAGACTTTTGTTATATCATTCTAGTGTGTTATATCATTTGTGACAATCTTTCTGTCAAAAAATTCGAGAATCAGGCAATAACTCAACAATCGCTTGATGTGGTTGCGCATATCATACATCAAATCATTGCAGAATTAAACGAAGAATTGAAATATGTATGTATTAATATACAAGGTGAAAATATTTTACAAATTAACTTCATGTACTCTTAAACAAAAATACAAAATTTTGAATTTGTAGCGCAATTCCTTCCTCGAAAACTTCTGATGAAACACTTAAAAAAATGTATATATTATAATATTTTTTCATAATATTATTCAGATATTTTCGTCACAAATTCGAAATAATACACAATAATATGGATATTTACCTATTTTTATTTTCACATCCTACCTGGCGGAGTCGCGACATCGCTCCTTACGCAAAAAATATTTTTGGCGTATACATGAAATGAAAACCGTGACATGTTATCTCGAATATTTTGTTGGCGCTTCTATTTTTTATACTTTGAATTTTTTTGGCGCTCAAATTTTTTTTTTCATTCGATATTTTTTGGCGCCCCTGCGGACCTTGCGCCTGTGGCGGGGACCACTTGGCCACACCCTAGTTACGGCCCTGGGTTGTTTATTTACTCTATGTTGAATATTCAAAATATTCCGAACTTGATGGCCATTTTTTAAGAGTTCACTTCGAATCTTTTCAATAGGCACGGAGTGGTGCAAGTTTCTGATAACAACTCTATAAGCTCGTTCTTGTCGCATCTGGTAAGTAAGGTGGATTATTTTTTCTCTTACAAGGTACTTGGAGAGGGTTCTGTAAGCATCCACAGTGTATGTACCTACTAACTTTGACTTTATAATCGACAACATCATAGATGTATATCAGCGGTGATCTTGGTAATTTTCCTACTTGTTCTTTCCCGTTCTGGTTTTCGTTGAACTCCGTGGATGAAGTTGTTTGTAGTGGCGAAAATGTATTTTCTGTTGGAGTTATAGATGGACTGGGAGTTTGTGTAGGTGATCTTTTCCGTTTCTTCACCGTCTGCCAATTATGTCTGGTGCTAAATTCCATTTCTTGGTCTTGGTTGGTAGTGACTATTTGCAATGTTTTGCCACTTTGTTTTCGTCCTTCAAATCTACTGTTGAGGTTATCCATAATTTCGTTCAAGTTTTGAGTTAAATTTATTGTTGCGTCTGGTGGCAAACATAAGAATCCATGTTGGTTCTGATCGATGATTACATCATACTCCGTTCACTTTTATAAAGTGCGGTTGGCGATGATTTAGGGTTATCAAGTTTTTTCACTTAAAACAGACGCAGGTTGGCACTCGTGAAAATCAAGCGACATTGCCAGGTCTAATCTCTATTTACTCTTTTTCAACTTTGTAAATGGAGTTAGTTCGTCTAAGAGGTTTAACTGTGGCGCAGGTTTCGTAGAACTACTACATTTTCATACTGGAGTATTTCAAGTTGTGCAAAAAGTATTTAAATGTCTTCTGAATTAACATAATATTTTCTCGAATTCATTAATTTCCCAAAGTAAATGAACATTTTGATAAATACGTAATTACTACGATTTTTCAGCAGAAACGACAACGTTGTGGGCGTATCTGACAGTGCAATGACCATAACCTAACATTTTCAAAATATACGCGGTGAAATGTGTCAAAATTTCATGGCAAACCGTTAACCGCGATACTTTATAAAAGTGAATGGAGAATAGGTGCAGAACCAATATTATTATCAGACGGGTACGTCAAATTCGCCGCAACGTTGCCAGATTGGGCAATTATTCCTGTATTTGAAGGATAGATCATTGTTTTATTTCCTTCATTAGCACTTCGAGTGTTTATATTGTTGTTTCATCAAGTGAGATCTGGGCCGCGGTGAGTGGTCCGTCAAATTCGCCGCAACGTTGCCAGATTGGGCAAATATTTCGGTATTTGAAGAATAGGTCAATAGTTGATCCGAGTACATAATATAAGATTCATGAATTTTAGTAGAAACAGAATCCTTCTATCTGAAGCCAATTTCATGAATACCCAGATTTGCTAAAATCAAAATTCACTTCGAAAATATTGGACGGAGTGGACTCAGCTTCATTTGATTTCCTCCGAGTAGGGGAGGACGGGGGAATTCCGCGCACGGGAGAATTCTGCGCATTGATATTCTGCAACTCAGTTCAGTTATTTCAAAATTTAGATACAGCCACAGAAATATAATAAACATATATAAATAAATAAATATTTTATTATATTTCTGTGGATACAGCGCACCATCTCGTATTTGCCTTGCCAACATCCTCCCGTAATTTAAAGATATTCGTGTTTTTATTTTAGACCAGGGAGCCGATTGTTCGTTTCACGACGCTCTGATCTAATTTTCGAGAGAAATTGGAATCGTGGAAAGTACTTCTATTATTAATTTCTAATGAATCTATTGCATGACTATTTTCCTTCATATGTGTAGATTATTTAATGCAAAAGAACAATTACATAATTGTATTTCGTCATCTACTGTCAGTGATTAGTTAGGTTAGGTGACTCACACTGGGAGAATAACGCGCAGCTGTAGCGGGGTAATTCTTCAATAATATTTTTTGTACCTATTCATGGAAATTTGTTTAATTTACATTGTACTTGGTTATTACCTAAATAATGAAATTTTTTCGAGTTTTTCAGCTGTTCAATATATGCGCATAATTATAACATCGCACACGCGGTATTACCCAGTACGTGGGGGAAGACCGCGAAAAGACAGTTTTCAGAATTTTTTTTTTCTCAATTGGTATTGGTAGTTGAACCTTTTCCTTGTGATGAAAAAGTTCCAAATGGGTTCATGATTCAGCAGTTAAATTATGAAAGTTTGTGTGTGTGTGTGTGTGTGCACATAGGAAGGTTTTTGTGAGCATTTTCCCTAAGGTGCGTGGAATTCCCCCGTCCTCCCCTACATATAAGATTCATGAATTTTAGTAAAAACATAATCCTTCTATCTCAAGCCAATTTCGAGAATACTCAGATTTGGTAAAATGAAAATTCTTTTCGAAAATATTGGACGGGGTGGACTCAGCTTCTTCTGATGATGTTTACTCCGAGAAGGTACATATAAGATTCCTGAATTTTAGTGAAAACAGAATCTTTCTATCTCAAACCAATTTCATGAAAACCCAGATTTGGTAAAATAAAAATTCGCTTAGAAAATATTGGACAGAATGGACTCAGCTTTATCCGATAAGAGTTGATCTAAGAACATATAAGATTCATGAATTTTAGTAAAAACAGAATCCTACTATCTCGAGCCAATTTCGAGAAAACTCAGATTTGGTAAAATAAAAATTCTCAGCTTATTCTGATGATGTTAACTCCGAGTACATGTAAGATTCATGAATTTTAGTAAAAACTGAATCCTTCTATCTAAAGCCAATTTCATGAAAACCCAGATTTGCTAAAATCAAAACTCACTTCGAAAATATTGGACAGGAATGACATGATGGACCCAGCTTCATTCAATTATTTATATCTTTATTTTTTATTATTATATCTTAAGAACATTTTTGTTTTAAAATACGGTGACAAGTTTCCTCTCATATGTTTATGTTAGGAATTGGGAATGTTGATTGTTTCTTGCAATTATTATTGCTCATTTTTTTTTTTTATTTAAAAATTTTTATGCTTCGACCGCTGAGTCATTAGCACAGACCATTGTCCACATGGTTGGAGTTACATAAGTAGGAAATACAATATGATCATATACTATAACATTTTGGGTGTATACTTTGTACTCTCAACAATACAAGATCTATATCTTATGATAATGTTCGATTTCTTTGAGGAAGTTAAGTGTCTTTTCTAGTTCTTTGTTGTTATTTCCCAACGCAACTTCTATCCGCGCACTCACTCCGCACTCATGCCGCTTTGACTGAAATTTTGCGCACTCACTTATTACATGTTCAACTGTCACTCGTGTTTCACATAGGTCGCACCTTGGAGGTTCTTCTCTTGAGAGCAGGAATCCATGTGTAAGTTTTGTGTGTCTACATTATTGCTCATTATTATTATTGAAAATACTATTTTATTTTAAGTTCAAATGCAAATAAATGTTGGTAATATTCACATGTGGTGTTATCATTTCCAATGTCTCTGATGGTTGCAAGGATTGCGAAATCTGTAAATTTTTTATTGTTTTATTTCCGCGAAAACGCGGAAATGTTGGTGGAAAACGAAATTTTTTCTTGATGGTAATTGAGATCTTGGCTTAGCAGGCAAAATTCTCAATTTTCATCACTTGATTTCGCACACAATTTGCACGAGAGGAAATAATATGCGCCGTTGCCATGTTGTATTTCATGACTTGCATAAGGATGGTGATCAAATTATTCTATGGCGATCAGACTTTCATATTGTTCTATGAAACAGCAAAACAGAGACAGTGACAGAACGAACACATGTCAAAATAATAACAAAGTTGAATATTTTCGAGTTTTGGGACTCAAAGACAAAAAACAGCAAAGATTCGAAATGCCAGGCAAATCAGTTCAAGTTAGAGCCCAACTGACTACTATGATATCAGCTGGTAGTTCCCATAAAGACCAGGCTGAAAAGTAATTTTTTTTTATTTGGTTTTTACTAGAAATAAATCCTTCGAAATTTGCAGATACCGACAGATTCTCGAGACAATTCTCAACGATTCAGGCGATGAACTTACAGAATGTCTTCAAGTTTTCATCGAAGCTAGTAAATATAATCTGTTTAGCTCACCATAAGATATAGTGTAATTCATATTCTGTAAAATTTAAAATTTTAGTTGTCAACGAAAATGTGAGCCTGGTTATATCTCGACAGATCCTAACAGAAATCAGTCAGCATCTTATGGGACTATCAGATGATGTATCTAAGGCTGTTTCACATTTTATGCTAGATAGAGTTCAACCCAGAGTTATATCTTTTGAAGAACAAGTAGGTACTTATAAGTACAATTTCATACTTGAGAAACCAATAATGATTTATTGAAGGTTGCTAGTATTCGCCAACATTTGGCTAACATTTACGAACGAAATCAGAATTGGAGAGAGGCTGCATCTGTTTTGGTTGGAATACCATTAGAAACAGGCCAGAAGCAATATCCTGTTGATTATAAATTGGATACTTACCTTAAAATTGCTAGGTTATATTTGGAGGATGACGATCCAGTTCAGGCAGAAAGTTATATTAATAGGGCATCCCTTCTACAGGTGAATAATGATGCGCTGGTTTGTCTTTATGATACTCGAATTGAAAATACTGTGATATTTCTGAACACACAATAGTTAGTCTGATACATAAATCATGTTTATAGGCTGAATCACGGAATGAAGTACTTCAAATTTATTACAAGGTGTGTTATGCTAGAGTTCTAGATTACAGAAGGAAATTTATTGAGGCAGCGCAACGGTACAATGAGCTTTCGTATAAGCCCATCGTACACGAAGACGAGAGAATGACTGCATTGAGAAGTGCTCTGGTGAGTTAATCTTTTATTTTAATTGTCGAGTAAAAACTTCAAAACCTAGAGAGAATTTTTATATTTTTCATCCATTTTTCTTCACCTCGAATACAGTGCTGAAGAACTATTTTTCAGTATACAGAATAGACCCTTCATTTCGAATCATCAAAGTATAATTCATCGATATTTTAATTTCAAAGTACTTTCATTTATTTTATTTTATACTTTTAACAGAATATGATTGATAGACTTCTGAGACTGGGCTCACTTGCATACTACTAATTCTCTCTCATTCATACTCTTAGACGATAAAAACTGTATTCGTACCACGTAGTTACAAGTCACAACATGCTCTGCTGAGATGTTGCCCAAAGACTGATAAAACAGAGAGCATGACTAGGAATGTTGTCTCACAAATTCTCTGTTTCTTTTCTTTATTTACGCTAGACTTAATCATTTCATCATGGGTCTGAATTTATAATCTGAACCCCACAGAAATTGCAAAAATTGTAAATGACATGGAATGAAGTATCAGTGGGGTCATATGATTAATGATGGCGAATCTGTCAATCACTTTTGGAAAAAGCACCATACACACGAATAGTTAAAAGGTAGAGTTCTTGTCTGACAAACAAGAAAAGAAACGCAGATTTGATTCCTACTAAGGGTGAAACTTTTTTCGGAGTTTCAAAAATTTATCTGCACGCCGAAAATCCTCTCTTTCATTCATAATGGCCGACAATTAATATATACAGGGTGTATTTTAAGGTGATGCTTTTCTTTTGACAGATGGTAGAACTCATCAAAATAAGTCATTTTACCAAAAATTTTTTATATGAATTATGCCCCTGTTTCGAGAAAATGAATCTAGAATATTTTCTAGTTTCTAGGTGAATCTGAAAATTCCTCAGGCCGAACCTACTCCCTTGCCTGCTCCTCAGTAGATATCAACATCTCTTGTTTTTTGTCTTCTCTAACAAATTTACAAAAAATTCTAGTGCGTAGAACAGATCATTTCGCCATATGCCGTATTTTTATAAATCTTTTAAATTGAACATTTCTTATAAGAAATTTTCGGTAAAATGACTTATTTCGATGAGTTCTATCACCCCTCAAAAGAAAAGCCTCACCTTAAAATACACCCTGTATATAAAAAATCATTATTATGCTTGAAACACGAATGATTAATTTTGAAATTGGGTTAATTCCGAATTTTTTTCGAAGGTATGTACTGTTCTCGCATCTGCAGGACAGCAACGTTCCAGAATGTTGGCCATATTGTTCAAGGACGAACGTTGCCAACAACTTCCGGCCTTTGCAATTTTGGAAAAAATGTATCTCGAGCGTATAATCCATAAATCCGAACTGTTAGAACTCGGTGCTCTTTTACAGGCGCATCAGAAAGCCACAACTGTAGATGGGTCTACTATTTTGGATAGGTAGAGTAATGTAAGAGACAGGGTTGCCAGATTTATTGATTTCGTTCAGAGTTCAATAGTTTCCATATTTTTGTGGAAATTTCACTGTAACTTCTGAATTTCCAAATGAGAACATATTCAGTTATTTGTTAATGGGTGTGAGAAAAATTCAAGATATGTATTAGGATATATTTAAATACAATGGGTCGATATTGTAACCTAGTACTAAATGTGATCCGAATGATACGAATTTTTTTTAATTAATCATTTTGCAAGTATATTAACCGACAAAGAAATTGCAACGCCCAGAAGGAGCTGTTTAAATTTTAATTTTTTTTGGTGAAACATAGATAGTATAGCAAGGAGTGAATGATTTAAATTTGGGAAAAAATCGTGAAGGTTTTTTCATAAAACATTTTTTGTTACTCAAATATTGTAGTCGTTTTTTGCAAATTTTTTAAATTTTATAACAAACCAGCTGTTCGAGGAGATCCAAAGTCGATGTTTAGTTGTTTTCAACCCTCTCTTTCCCACTGATTACATTTGGCGTCATTCACATTTTCGCATGGAAATAAATTGTTGGTTGCCAGTATAGATTCTTTATGTTCAGATATTCCCTTGGCCACACTCTTTCCTTCGCAAAAAACACAAAATTGCGAAAAAAAGCTTCCATTCCTGAAAAATTTAAATGGAAGCTTTTTGCGTGACCAAAGATAGAAACTGCTTCAAACTTTTCCATGTCTAGTCATAATTTGCAAGTGCTATATTTATTAATTATTGTTTATTTCCTTATACAATATTTATTATTGTGAGAAAGTTTTTTGATTTGAGTTTCATAAAAAAAAATATCGTGATTACGTTTTATTCTAACTGATTTCATATGGCTTCAAAAACTTTCTTTTCTACAACCGGGCCTAAGTAACTACTTTCCCGCTTTGATTTCGATTCGGAAAGAGTCATTTTCCCGCACTAGTGCGGAAAAGTAGATATTTATTGAATTCGTGAATAATAATACCGTTAACTTGAAATCTCTTAATCTTCTCACTTATATCTTTAGTCAAATATTTCAAACTATGCAATTTCATCCATGTCAAACTAATCCAATGCAGATTTTCGTTGAATCAATTTGTCAAAACGAATATTCGCCAAAGTTGTTCATCCTCATTAAATTATTCTCGAATATAATTCATAAAAACGAGATAAAAAATGTATTCATCTGAAGTGGAGCTCTACCAGAAGATTTTCTGGAAGCAGTTGATATAGCAACTATCGATCTATTTAAATCCAACTACTGTTATGAGATGTTGTCAAGCGTGGTTTGATAATGCCCAAAATCGAAGAAGAGTAGGAACCGGACGTCGAAGGGCACAAATGGAGTTCAAGATCGACGTCTAAGACCTAAGGCCATTAGAGACCGATTTGCGGCAACTCGATCTTTGGCTGATGAGTGGTTAGGAGAACAAGGCCATCCTGTAACTTTCCGAACGGTCTACAGCCGGATAAGGTCTTTTGGACTGCAGCATTATCGACCCCATCTTGTGTTACCTCTGACGGTTGGGTTGTGTATCACCGGCTACGATTACAGTGGTGCAGAGAACGACAATATTGGAATGTGGAATGGAATCAGGTCGTCTTTTCTGATTAATCTCGATTCTCCTTGGGTGCAAATGATGGCCGAAGAAGTTTTAGACGGCGTCAGTTTGATGTTGAGCGTCATGTACCGTTTTTTTCACTATAAATTGACCTGTAACTATGTTACAAAAACAGATACATATAAATACATTTCATATAAAACTTGTATTAAATCAAATAATCTTCTTGAAAATGATTACGTCAATTGGAATATATACAGGGTGAACAACATATTGAATGCAACTACATTTTTTCAAATAGAACACCCTGTATATTCTTCCCTATTTCAATTGGTTATTTTCTCCTGATACCAAATATATATGAGTATGTGAGTCTGTCTTTTTCACTTTCAGAGTTTCAAAGTTTCGAAATGAAACTACGGAATAAAAAAATACATAATATGTGAAATCAGTCCGAAATTCTTTATACACTTACCGACTTAAAATTCGATCCATTCAAACCAATGATTTATTTAAAAATGCTATAACTTTTAAATGGGGAGGCTGATTTATTTGAGTTTTCAGCAGCTTTTAGATAAAATACTGTAGTTTCAAGGTTATTATTCAGACATCTAAAAGTAATTCAGTATTCGCTGGATATACAGGGGAGAAGAGAAAACAATTTTTTCCTCTATTTTTGACACACCCTGTAGGTTAATTCTGCTAGTGGATCTGCACACAATTAACTTTATCAAGAAAACTGATTTGTTTCCAACTTTTTGTTTTTTTATTTATCCCGATATCTTGATTTGTTTGAGAAATGTGACGGTTTTAAGGAAAATGCAACATTTTGGAAAAGGTCATAATTCAAATGACGGTGAAAGAATATACCGAAGAGGCGGAAGGTTTAAACAAGCACATTTTTCCACAAGACTCGGTTTATGGAGGAGGATCAGTAATGGTTTGGGGCGGCATAAGCATGGAAGCTCGTACTGATTTAGTCATTGTTGGCGGCGGAGCAATGACAGCTAACCGATATATTCGTGATGTGCTAGTTCCACATTGTAATGAACTTCGTCATTTTTATTCACTCAATGCCTATTTTCATGTATCATTCCTCCCATAATTATTCACGATTTCAATAGGGGAAAGATTTAATTCAATAAGTTGTAATGAACTTCGTCATTTTTATTCATTTAGGGCCTGTTTTCATATATTATTCCTTCCATAATTATTCACGATTTCAATGGAAGGAAAGTTCGATCCAATAAGTTCAATATTGTGAACAAAACCGCAAGTTATAAAGAAGTCCATAATTAATTTTCATTCATAAAGGTCCTGTTCTCATTTATCATTTTCCCAATAAAATATCCGTGATTCCAACAGAAGGAAAATTTAATTCGACAAATTCAACAATATAAACATCGCCGCAAGTATAAAAACGCTCGGACACATGCTGAGCGTTGCGATAAGGGGCTCGTATCTTGGTTGATTTCGCGTTTTTCAACGGCCGGGGATTTGGAAAAAACGGAGATGGAATTGTCGAATTTTAAGGTAGTGGGAATTCTTTCGATTTATTTCTAGAACAATCTGACGTCAATTTAAACCAATCAGGGGACGAGATTATCCCCTTCTTTCAAGATTTTCGAATTTTCAGCGCGTCATAACCCCACCATTTCCGAAGGTTTTAAAAGGGCGAAACGACCTGCGGAAGGCCTCTTTTACTGTCTTTTGCGCTCTTTTGCTGTTCTACGCTCGTTTTAACCAGTTTGAATTATTTTTCGCTTTTATTCATTTTGAATAGTAATATAATTTCCAGTTTGATTTGAACGGTTAGTAAATTCAGCATTGATTTCTCCGATTTAATTTTCCGTAGAAAATAAAATCAGTGCTAGTGAAATTTGAGACAGGACTCCTATTTAGTTTGTGCAGTGCATACTTCAGCGAACCGGTCAGCCCCGTTCATATTTCTTACATGGCATTATCCGTTAAATATCATCCTAACAATTGAATCATCGTGTGTTCCACTACTTTTAAACCATTTTTTTTATTATTTCTTCCCTGATTTACGATTTCATTTCCTTGGTGGCACCTTAATCTCTGTAATTATCAGCAACCCTTTTGAGAATTGAGATCGGCGAGATCACAACGGGGTTACGACCGCGCTTCACCCCTTCTTAATTCGCTAAGGGTTGACGGATATACAAGAGACTTCGTTAAGTCGAGTGATTCCCTTTCGCTGGGGTTACTCGCCTGAACGTTGTTGGTCCACCGCCGTAACCTACCTGTATTTTATCCACATTATTTCTTCGATTTCATACTGTCTCACATTTCTTTGTGTTTCCTTAATCTCTGTGTTTATCAGCGACCTTTTTGAGAATTGAGATCGGCGAGATCACAACGGGGTTACGACCGCGCTTCACCCCTTCTCAATTCGCTTAGGGTTGACAAAAACACGAGAGACTTCGTCAAGTCAAGGGGTTCCATTTCTCTGGAACTACTTGTCGAGGCGTTGTTGGTTCACAACCGTACCCGATTAGTATCTTATATCTCCCTTTCATTCCGAGGTTATATCTTGTATCATTACTTCTTTGTGATTCCTTAACCTCTGGATTTATCAGCGACTTTTTGGGGATTGAGCTCGGCGAGATCACAACGGGGTTACGACCGCGCTTCACCCTTGCTTAATCCACGGAAAGTTGACGGGAATCCAGGAGACTTCGTCAGGCCGAGAGGTTCCAGTTTCTGAGACCACTCGTCCAGACGTTGTTGGTTCACTTCCGTACCTGACTTGTTTTCGACCCCATTTTACTTTCAAGATTTCATCTTGTGTTCCGATTCCTTTGTGGGGGCCTTAATCTCCGTGTTTATCAGCGACCTTTTGAGGACTGAGATCGGCGAGATCACAACGGGGTTACGACCGCGCTTCACCCCTTCTCAGTTCGCTTAGGGTTGACGAAAACACGAGAGACTTCGTCAAGTCGAGAAGCTCCATTTTCCTGGAGCTACTTGTCTGGACGTTGTTGGTTCTCAGCCGTACCCGATTTCTATTTCGCTCAACTGTGATCGACGATTCGTATTTCACGGCGACGTCCTTGTGAGTTGACATCGGCGAGATCACAACGGGGTTACGACCGCGCTTCACCCCTTGTTAACTCACTAGACGTTTGCGGATTGCTAGAATCACTTCGTCGGGTCGAGGGGTTCCATTCTCTGGAGTCACTTGTCCAGACGTTGTGCTGACACAGCTGTCCTGTTCCCTATCCTTTTTTTTTACATCTGAGTGTGGAATACATCGTTGCAAGTGGTTAGATTATATGATATTTTCCGTGGCCTGCCGAATTTTGAAGTTTTGCTTTGTTGCTCCCGTACTCCCCTATTTACCGTCCAATTCTCGCATTCGCTCACCTCGCCCGACCGTCTTGCTCACCCGATCACCGTTTATTCTTGAATTTATTAATCATTGTAAAATACCGATTTAAGTCATTTCTTTTAATTTCATGTTTCATGTTCATGTTTCACTCTCAAATGAAATCAGTTTTAGTTTTTGATTCTTAGTGTTAATATATTTTTCCTCATTGTCATTTCTGCTTGAAGTCAGTAAACCTTGTAAAATTCAATTTGGTGTTTTAAGTGAACCTTTAACTTTGGCAACATTTACGATAGAAACAGAACTTTTAATCGCTAACTTCTTAGATTAAACCGAACCCTTCTCCACTGTATAAAAGCTACCTTGGCAGAAGTGGAGAGTTCAAGGCGCCACAACCTTGTTAAACCTATTGTGGCTGGCGCTCGAGCATTTATTTTCCGTGAAGGTGACTGCGCCCTTGAAGTACTCCCCCCAATTAAGGGATCTTCACAACATGTAATTCCATTTGCACCGTTTATAGGAAACGAATTCATGTTTATAACGCTCGACCACATATTGCGAGGATTGTATCTCAATATTTGTACGGAACAGAAATTCGAAGGATGAACTGGCCATCACGTAGCCCAGACCTCAATCCAATTGAGCACGTCGGGGACATGATGGGCCGACGAGTTCGTAACCGAGTTTCTTCTCCAAGTAATTTAAATTTTTTGAGAGATGCTTTGATCCAAGAATGGGATCAGATTGACCAGATGGAGATTCGACATCTGTCACGACGCATTGAGGCAGTTATTCGCGCTCGTGGGGGAAATACCCGTTATTAATTTGTAATAATTATTAGTTTATTTGTTGTTTGATTTGTTTATAAAATTACGTATTACTCTGCTGAAACCGAAGGAAAAAATGAGGAATGTTGCATTTTCTTTAAACCGTCACATTTCACAAAAAAATCGAGATATCGGGATAAATGAAAAAACAAAATGTTGGAAACAAATCAGTCTTCTTGATAAAGTTAATTGTGTGTAGAATTAACCTACAGGGTGTGTCAAAAGTAGAGGAAAAATTGTTTTCTCTTCTTCCCCGTATATACAGCGAATACTGAATTACTTTTAGATATCCGAATAATAACCTTAAAACTACAGTATTTTATCTGAAAGTTGCTAAAAAATTCAAATGAATCAGCCTACGCATTTGAAAGTTATAGCATTTTCAAATAAATCATTATTTTGAATGGATCGAATTTCAAGTCGGTAAGTGTATTAACTCTTTCGAGCATGGTGGTACTCGGTAAATACCACATATTTCTAGACCCATCATGCATGGTGGTCGATAAAATAAACCACCTATTGAATGGTCTTTTCAAGATTTGCATGGTGGTTTATTTCATAAACCACGCTTTATTCACAGACGTTATGGCATATAGTTTCTATGAACAGAGGCAAATTATGTTTCATTATATATCCCCAATACCCCTGAACTAAACTGAGGAAAAAAAAAGAGAAAATTAGCCAAAAAAATATGGCTGTGCTTCTAGGGTGCATTTCAATGGATATTTTATGTGCTTCAAAGAGTTAAAACAATTGACTTGAAAGCAATTTTTTTCAATGTATACCTAACAATATCCAATAAAAAATAAAAAAAATTATGAATTATGGTAGTATGGAACAAATGATGTCAACTAAAAAATTGGTTCTTAAAATTTGAAACTCTGTGGCACTCAGAATAAGAGAGAAAGACCAAACATATTATGCTATATATTCGAAATGAGGAAAAAAAGAGCTTGCCAAATATAGAAAAATATACAGTGCGTTCCATTTGAAAAAATGAAGTGGCAATCAATATGTTGTTCACTCTGTATATACAATTTCATTTTGTGAAATCATTTCAAAAAACAGTCGATTTCGTGAAACTCTTGCGGAAAACATTTTTTGTACCTCTTTTAGAAACAAATAAGTTGAAGGGGGGGTTCAAATTATGGTGAAAATCCCGGTACACCGGACGTTATGGTATGGTCACCTTCAGTCTTTATTCGAGGTAACGTGACAGCGCTGCGTTACCTTCAAGAAATAGTGGAGCCATAATTATGTTCTCCGTTACCTTAACCAATATTCCAGCAAGATAATGCTCGACCTCATGCTGCCAGAGTTAGTTTCAACTCACTTGAATCGACCCATGTAAATCTTTTGCCATGGCCGCCCAGATCCTCCGATCTTTCGCCCATAGAGCATGTTGGGACATAATCGGCTTGGAAATTTACCCCAGCCCCCACGGACTGGCGGCTGAGTCATGAAGTACAGGTAGATCGGGATAGTTTCCCTCAGGAAGAAATATACCATTTTATTGCATCAATGCCAAGACTTGTTGAGGTGGACAAACACATTATTAACAAATTTATCAAAAAAATTGTAACTCTTCGTTTTTTTTCTCCAAATTTCAATCATTCACTCCTTGCTATACTATCTATGTGTTTCGTACCTTGATTAGTTTATCATGGTGTTCTGGTTTTATTTTTGTACCCTGATTGTTTTCTATCAGTATAATGGTCTTCTTGAACTGCTTCTAGTTGGTAGGATGCTGTTGATCCTCATTGATCTCTATGATCGAGGCTGTCGTGACTACACAACTGATGTTGGAGGTATACTGTAGGTGATCTTGATGATAAGTTGTTATCTGTACTTAGATAACAACTACGAAGAGGGTGAGGAAGTGGTGAAATTTGAACGCACTCTCACCAAACAGCAAACTGTTATATTCTTGTTACCTTTTCTCAGATTACAAGTACGAAATAATTATCTATATAAATAAACACAATATTGGGAAATTGGACAATTATCTATATATTTGTAATCTTTAAATATACAGATATGATGAATGTAGTTGGAAACCCTGAGATTTCAGTACAAAATTCGAGCAGTCTTCTAGTCCAGTTGAACAGTGGAAGAATCGAAACCTCAGTGCGATTCGATATCGAATTCGAATAAGCGGCTGGTCTAGTTTAATGGCAGTTTCGATCGTAGTGGGGATGCCTTGATCTCTGCTGCTCTTCGCGGATCGAAGATCGAATTCAGTCGCAATCCGAACTTGGATGCGATAGACCATACTGTTTGAAAATAAATTAGATTCCGCGTGAATACAAATGTTTACTGTTCAAGAGAAAATTCAAATAATATAATGGTATTTCGGTGGTCAATCAATTATTTTATTTTCAAACCAGTTATGGTGAAAAAGACCTGAGCACTAATTTTCACAGGAAATTATTTGTGTCATTCATTGAGGCAAATGAATTCCTGCGATAAGAGTGGAATAAAATTGTCGTATTCATTTTCAACGGACATGATAACACCCATCGCTTCGCGCGTTGGGAGTGTTACTCGTTCTGGCATCTCCACTACAAACTGCCATAAAACTAGACCAGCCGCTTATTCGATATCGAATCGCACTGAGGTTTCGATTCTTCCACTGTTCAACTGGACTGGAAGACTGCCCGAATTTTGTACTGAAATCTCAGGATTTCCAACTACATTTACCATATCTGTATATGATTTACTAACAAATTGACTAACTTGCTAGTCTCTGTAGCATAGGGTTTCAAAGAAAAGCTGGAGTAAACATGGTAGGTTCATTTCCTCTCAGTAAAAGAGGGGAAGATCAACACTTGATTGGGTGTCAGAATCGAAAAACGTCTTGAAAAGCCACAAAGGTGCTCTCATTTGCCATTTTTGACTAAAGTGGGAAAAACAACCCATTTCTTGAATCTACAGACCAATAAGAGAACTTTTGGACTTGGGGTATTCGATGTCTAATGCAACTTGTTCTGCAATAAATGTGTCACCATATATTCAGTTTTATGAGCTTATGCTGAGAAACTGAATGAAGGTTCACAGGACATGGTTATTGTCTCAAAAAAACAGATAAATTTCCCAAACTAGTATCTTGGGCCTTCAATAGGTAGGTATGCCATAAATCAGTCCAAAAAGTGTTTTCAAACAAAGAACGAGATTTGTAAATCAAGGCAATGGAACAAATATTGCAGTACAAGTGATCGATCCCATATGGTTAAAAATCAATTTATAGAACCTTTTCAAAGGAAACAGATCATTTCTTGTGGACAAATGATATGGAATTTATTTTGACCAGATGTTGTGTAGGTACTGTGACGCAACACTATGTTTTACCAAAAAAATTAAAATTTAAACAACTCCTTCTGGGTGTTGCAGTTTCTTTGTCAGTTAGTATATTCACAGCATTTTTTCATTTGAGCTTGAGAGTACTTCGTAATATGATCTGGCAACTCTGGCAATAGAATCGGTTATTGTGATGTTGACTGATTTTCTTTCAGAGCGATCATAGAGCATAATTTATTGTCTGCTAGTAAGTTGTATAATAATATAAGTTTCGTGGAATTGGGGGCTCTTCTCGAAATTGATCCTGAGAAGGCTGAAAAAATCGCAAGTCAGATGATAACAGAAGGAAGACTGAATGGATATATCGATCAATTGGATTCCACTGTACATTTTGAAAGTAAGCATTAAAAATAATTCGGATTTGGGTGATTCATTCAATATTTGAATATACACATTTTGCTTTAGTCTATTTTGTTTTTCGGATAATTTCAGAACTACGGATTCGTCCGAGATTAAATTCCGCATTTAGATGGAGAATAGCCAAAATCATATAAAGTTATGGCTTCTTTGAAAGCTGCTGTCACTTTTCCTTAACCACAGTATTCTTGAATGAGAATTTACCTACAGGCCTTATGTAAATTAGGAAATTATTGAATTAAGAAATGATATTTGATGCTTTATCCGTCTCATAATTTAATTCACCTATTTTTGGAGGCTCATAATATCTATTATGTAAAAATTCACAACATACATCTTTTTTCAGCTAGAGAAACTTTGCCTCAGTGGGACAAGCAAATTCAATCCTTATGTTACCAAGTCAATTCTATCATCGAGAGCATTGGAAAACAACATCCCAAATGGATGGTGAAGAGCATGGAAGAGCAAATGGTGTCATAAATTAATAAACCGATGAGTATTCCGGGTGTTTTAAGTGTTATGCATGAATCTTATTCTTTTCAAATAAAAAATATCCAATTCTGATTTGTTATTTTCATCCTTTGGGAAGAAGTATAGGAATAGGATACACGAATCAGGGCGCAAGGATTTTCATAAGTTATGGCGATCATTTTTGATGTAAAACAAGCGTTGGTTATGTAGGCTATTCATTTTTGATAGTCTAATTTAAGTTGAATTAGCGGATATGATAGATATCAGCTGAGCCCTACTTTTAGGTATGGTCGTTCGAATTGTTTTCCGGATAATTTCAAAACTCTATTAATAACCTAACAATCTTGTGTGACGACTCACTGTCCACAACGGGTGCACCACAAAGCGATCAGGGGTACTGCGGTCCAGTCGGATTTAACACAAGCCACTTTACTTCAACACCAACGTCATTGGCAGGCTTCGCTCACAGTAGCCAATCTGATGAGTCCTGTGAGCGAAAAAGGACGAAACGTAAACCCCATCCCGACACACAAACTCTAACAAAGTGCTATACTTGAAAGTATAAATTTTCATTTTATTACATTTTGTAAGCTGTGGACGTCTTTTTATGAACAAATAGAAATAGTCTTCAGTATAATATATATTTTGTATAAATATAACGGAGTATACAATATAAATTAAAAATATATCTAAATTATAAATACTTATTGTTAGAAACAAAAGTTGATAAACTTATTTTGGTGTAAAATTCTCATGTATTTGTAAGCTGTGGACGTCTTTTTATGAACAAATAGAAATAGTCTTCAGTATAATATATATTTTGTATAAATATAACAGAGTATACAATATAAATTAAAAATATATCTAAATTATAAATACTTATTGTTAGAAACAAAAGTTGATAAACTTATTTTGGTGAAAAATTTTCATAAGAGATTTCCAAATGTGTATTTCTGCACTACTGTTGGACGATTGAAGAATTTATCCATTGCTTCAAAATCTAATTCGTCCTTCTTACTCTTCACAGACCTTTGCGACGTAACATGGGAACGTGTTGACTTTATTGCAAGATTATCTTCTTTTTTCTTTTTTTGTTTTCGCAAATTTGCTGTCTCCAATTTGGGAAGTGTGACATCGACAAATCTTCTCTGAGGGGCATGTTTCTGTTTGAACTTCAGCTTAGGCAGTTCTAATTTCCCGCTTTCTTTATTAACTGAATTGAATTTCAAAATTAATATTTCTTGAAAACGTATAGATATCAATTATATGCTCTGGAGCTAGAAGTGATGAAAGTGGAATACCCGATTATGCTTTGATTTCAATTTAAAAAGTTGATCATCAATTAAGATTTTTAGTACTGAATATGGGCCAAGAAAATGTTTATGTACCTACAATCGGCCTTAAATAGCCGAATCAAATTAGTTTCCTACAGCCGGTGGATGATGCTTTCGGGCCGAAGGAGATGATTCAAAATTACACATTTCTGTACTTGAGTTAATGATACATACTTTTCATGAGGGAACTGTCTGTATCCATCTTATTGTGGACAAATTTCTCGTATCTGTCGAAATTTCTTTCGACAATTCTATCTCGCAGCTTTGTCCTCTTCTCTTCTATCAAATAGCATGAGGGATCCGTCGTTATGACAACAGAGGAGTACACACGGGGAATTAAATCGGATTTTCTTGACATACGTAGGCTGTGACTGTAATATATGAAAATTCATTAACGGTGATTGTTAGTGTTAATAAATTTGGTTCTAATGCTGGATTATACGATCGTCGTTGTGATTGGCAGAATTTTTCAATTTTGAATATTTCTGCCAATCACAACGGCGATTAGACGATCGTACCATCGGATGACGGATGCATGGAAATCCAGCATTACGCACATAATAGCCGCATATCAATGACATAGAGCTCTCAAACTTTCTAGCAATGAATTCCACGAGAAACACATCCTTGAAGTACAATTTATTCTATACCTTTTCAACTTCAAATTGGGAACTATCGAAATCAAATTGGGAACTGACATATTCAAATTGGGAATAATTAAAATTAGATTGGGAATAATCAATTTCATATTGGAATGACATCCATGTGAATCAGATCTTCGAATTACCTACTCGATATGTAATTAACTCTCAAATTTGTCCGATCCCCCCCCCCAATGTTGAACAGAGTTGGCAAATTTTAAAAGCAGTTGGCATATTTTCAAAGCTGTTGAAAAATTTTCGGAGCAGTTGGAAAGATTTCAATTGACTCGGAATACATATTCCTAAAAAAGTTTTCCTAAGATGTGAATGAATTTGACTTTTTTTCAATAAAGTTTGAAATTAATGCTCATTAAACCGGTAGAATAAAGCCCACGTTCAGCCGGACAAAAGCATGCAGAGAATACCGACAATTGTACAAATTCTTGTAAGAGTATATTCAGGGTATTTGGCAGATTTGGCACAATGTGTATAACCAGCAATAAATAGTATTTATTCCAATATTGCTACCAAGTGTTTGAAAAGATGAACAATTTTTCATCTTTCACGTTATTTCTCAGCAGGTAGTTGTGAATTTCTCAGTTTGGCCGCATCGACTGTGTCATAAAAAACCATCTGGTACCAATTTGCGCTAATTCTCTCGGTCGGGCAGTGGGCAGTATTTTTTCTCATTCTTAATTATTTTATCGAATCACCGTTCAACACGTAAATCTGTTAAGGGGCCGTTATACTTTGGCCGACGGCACCGATTCTCCATACAAAAAGTGCCTTTCATTTTTCAAAGTTCACGCCCTCAATTTTCCACCTGAAAGCTTGATTTTTTTTTATTCTCCTGGAATTTCAGACAGTTCTCTGCGAATCTGCGATTTCACACTTTCTGGAAGTCTTTTCAGTATTTCCATGACTTTTTGCATTAATTGAGCGCCTATCCAAATGGAAATATTTTAAAATATAGAAAATTGATTTGTCGAGGGCACTCCAATGAATTTTCTGCAAAAATTGATGAACAACCGCCGAAAAACGATTATGAAGTCAATTTTCATAGACTCTCAAATTCAACCCGATTTTTTCATGCGAAAAAATGATTTTTAACATTGGAAATGTTTATGTTCGTATATTACAGGCGAGTTACGAGTTTTCGTTCAAGGTCAAAAGACAAAAGTGTCGCCAGTAGACCAAAAGAGCATTCGAAAGTTATCGCGTGATTTAATTAACATAGGTGTATTGGGAGGATACATTGAATGACAAATTGTATCGGGAAGGTTCGGATCGGTTCGTGAATCTCCGACACGGCATTTGAATACCGCAACACTCCTAACTACGATCAGTACGATCCGCATTCCGAAGCACATTGTTTATAAACAATGTTCTAGCTGTCATGTTATTCGATTCTTCAGCGATTGAGAACTTGTGTTTATTATATTATAGTTCTTTAATCTTTGTATTATTCTCAAATTTATTGAGTAAAAGAGAGGCCATTTTGTTCTATGGCAGAAAAGGAGCTGGAATAAATACCTATATGGCTATAATAGAAAGTTGAAAAAAATATTTGAAATACGATAAAATGGAAGGAAAAAAGGATATAAGGTATTTATGGTTTTCTAG
Organism: Adalia bipunctata; assembly: GCA_910592335.1. Taxonomy (NCBI): domain Eukaryota; kingdom Metazoa; phylum Arthropoda; class Insecta; order Coleoptera; family Coccinellidae; genus Adalia; species Adalia bipunctata. The sequence continues at coordinate 6,448,670 of OU342953.1, forward strand.
TTATAACTTGAGATTCTCTTTGAATATTGCTTTGTTTTAGGGTAGAAAAGCTATTGGATTAATTGGACCAAATAGTGGATGTGAGAATGTGGAAACAACTTCTTCACAGAGAAAGACCAAATGCAAACAAATATTGAATGTAATTCTATTCTATTATAGGGTTAGTGTGGAAGCACATCATGTCCTCATGATTGAAGAAAATTTGGAGAATGTTCGTAAGAAAGAAGGAATTCTGTTTCAGATGAAGATTGGTATATATGTATGAACCCTCAACTAGTCGATTGGCATACCAGGATGATGAGAAATTCTTCATAGAAGAATTAGCATCCAAACCAGAAAGTTCAACGTCATTTAATTGTTACGATGAAAATGTAATGCAGATCAAACTGTTTCGAGTTTTTCTCTCGAATATTTGGTAGTGTTTTATACCCTTCTGATGAGGAATCGATGAAAAGAATTGAATTGTGGGGAGAAATTAAACACATGGCGTGCACAGAAATCCAAGGTGAAATTTGCAAAAAAGGGAGAATAGCAAAGCATACATATCCGAGCAAACAATAGAATATCTTTTAAAGTGTTCTATAGTAAAATTTCTTCGACTGAAGTTGTAGAATATTTTCAGAGTTTTACTGAATCATCTTCCAGGAAACTACTTAGCCAGCATGGTGAAGATATTATTTTGTTCATTTTTCTGCTCGTGCATTTCTCTTATCAGATTTAAACTCAGGGTATCTTGGAGAAGGCTCGGTTTCTCTTTCGAGAGAAGCATTGCACCAACCGCAGCAAACACTTTCTTTTTGTTTTCGTATTATATATTCATTGATCTCAATCAAAACAATGAGTAATGAATGTTGGTAAAAAAAAAATTTTCTTTTATTTTGAATTCTACAATGCATACCTATTCCATCCTGATTCTAGGGCTTAAAATGAAACAATATCATATTGATTTCTTCAATTGCTAAAGGAATTGAAATAGAATATTATTATGTAGCCACTACACCTTACTAAAAATGCAGATGAAATTCTTAGTTTCTTAAATTGCGAAAATAATGATATGGCAATTGGATCGAAATTCAATTAGGTAAAAAAAAATTCTAATTTCAAAGGAGCAAATAATGCAAATAATGTACCATAGTGAAATGCATGCTGAGAAATGATTTTCAGTAATCGGTTCTCACATTAAGAGAAATTTTATCGATTTATAACGTGTACAGCTGAAATTGAATCAGGTTACAATTTCAACAGATAACTTAATTCAATTAATCCAAGACCTAATTCACTCACGGTTTCGGTGAAACGTGTTGAAATAATACTTCAGTGGGGAAGGGATTGGATTTCGCGTAGTATTCCAGAATCTGAAATGTTTATTATTTCTATTTCCATTTTCGTTTTCAACATTGTATTTCTGACCGACGACAGGTCAGTGTCAAACTGTCAAAATCAGATGTTGGCGATGCGATGAGTCAAGTTTTGCTTTACATCGGCATTCGGCAACTCACGTGCCTATTTGTCATTTAATGTTTCCTGTGTATTGGGCCAGCACACTAGAATCGGCGACCAGTGAGCCGCGGTGGGAGGTCCGTCAAATTCGCCGCAACGTTGCCAGATTGGGCAATTATTCCGGTATTTGAAGGATAGATCCTTGTTTTATTTCCTTCATTAGCACTTCGAGTGTTTATATTATTGTTTCATCAAGTGAGATCTGGGCAGCGGTGAGTGGTCCGTCAAATTCGCCGCAACGTTGCCAGATAGGGCAATTATTTCGGCATTTGAGGAATAGGTCAATAGTTGATCCAAGTACATATAAGATTCATGAATTTTAGTAGTAAACTGTACTTAACGTTGGAATGTTAAATAGATATTTCTCAATATTGCGTACTCAGCACTGTACCCATTGTCTTATATTAAGTAGGACAGATAGAAGAAGGATTGATCAGTCATTAGTCATTTATTGTAGAAGTAAGACATCAGTGTACCTAATGAGCTCAATAGATAATTTTATAGTAAAGTGTTCTCCTTCAAACCCTAAGTAACAACCCCGTTACTACATGGCGATCCTGATGGCGAAACCTTGGAAATTTTTGAATATTTAGTGGAGAGTAAGGAGAAAAGTAAAAATGGGGTCAAGCCAAGCTAAGCAAGAAAGAGAAGAGATTATCATCGCACAGGCTGGTAATAGTGGTGGCCAAACTAATGGACAAATCAGCGAAAAAATTTCCACTCGAGAGGTATGTGAATTGGTAATCTTCCTTCTGGTTATAGCAGCGGCCGTATTCTACACTTTCAACTTATGTAAGAAGAGGTTGGAAAGGAAAATCAGGCGAGAAGTCACGAGAAGCCAGATGTTAGCTCCCATCAACAACGCCTAGGTGATATTAACAGACTCCAGAAGCTTGTTTGATATAAATCAGGTGAGCCTTTATTTTTCGTCCACATAAGCGGAACCGACGTAGCACCGGACAGTTGTACAAATTCATTGGTGACGCCCGTGTCATGTGGCAATTGCAAAGTTCGTGAGTTGACCCAGTTCATAACGATATACATAATATGCAATGAATAATGATGACATTTTTATTTGAATTTTTATTGTCTCAATTTGATTTTTGATAATACCTTATTAGAAACTAGAGAATTAGCATTATTTTTTTAAATTTTATGTATGGCAGTCAATAATTTAAAGGAAATTTTGGAATCCCTGAAATCAATAAAAGTATATCTGAGGAAAATTGGCCCTGAGAGGCGACAGAAAGAGATTCTCAAAATTAAAATCAAGGAAGCTACAGTTATTTATGAACGGTTCGAGATTGTTTTTCAGGAAATTCAACAAAGTATTTCAGAAATCCCATCCGATGTTTTGAGCGCAATTCAGCAATTTTCCTCCGAAATACGGGAAATATATAGTGTAATATCAAAGTTACAGATCAAGGAGAGCCCTAGTTTGATAGAAATGGAGTCGTTTGATTTGAAAACCGCGTCATCTTTGTTACCGATGCTCAATGATAGCGAAGATACAGTTCGACTATTGATAGATGCTATAGAGTTCTATGATTCAATGCTTAAAGCGGACCAAAAGCAGCATCTAATAAAATTCGTATTGAAAAATCGGTTATCTTCAAGTGCTAAACTTCGTCTTAATAAGGATTATGCTTCAACATCTTCGTTAGTGGCTGATATGAAAACCCATCTCCTCACCATTAAATCTGATACTACTCTCCAAACTAAATTAATAAATTCACGTCAAGGAAATAGATCGATTGAATCTTTCGGTAAATCTTTAGAAGAACTTTTTGTCGATTTGACTATTTCACAGGCTAAAGGTGACGACAATGCATATTCGGTTTTGAAACCTATTAATGAGCGGAATGCTATAAAGCAATTCGCAGACGGATTAAATAATAGAAGATTAAGTACCATTATTGCAGCACGCGATTTTTCTTCACTTAAAGTTGCCATCCGCACAGCACTAGACGAAGCTTCTTCATCGGAAAATATGCATTCTGTGAATCATTTTCAAGTGCAAAGTGGTAGAAAATGGCAAAACCGAGGCAGTGGTAGATTCAGAGGCCCGTCGCATAGATTTCATGGTAATAATTCTAGATATAATACCAATTATAAGCCAGATAAATTTGTCGGTCGGGCACCATCAAATGATAATACGCGGAATTTTGCAGGACGCTCTCGTGGTCAAACACAGAGAAACTTCAATTCTCGAGGAAGACAATCGAGTTATCATTCACAAGAAAACAGAGTCTTGTATTTGAATCGAGGAAATAACGAAACCGAAAAGAAAAATTCAAACAATCAGCAGTTTTTTCTTAACTCCGATAACTGAGTCTATATTCGCTTGCTTGGGTTTGAATAATGTAGAATTTTCAGTGGGATCTCAAAAATTAAAATTTTTAATAGACAGCGGAGCTTCACTCTGTGCAATTAAATTAGATTCTATTAGAGACAAATCTCTTATACGCAAAGACAATCTTACTGTGAACGGTATTTGTGGAAATATAACAGCTATCGGAAATATTTCATTAAGATTGCATACCAACGGTGTTACTTTCGAGCAATTATTTTATGTGTTTCAAGATATCCCTTGTAATTACAATGGTATTTTAGGTCAAGATTTTTTGCAAAAATATAAAGGTATATTAAATTTTGAAGAGAATACGTTAATTCTGGATAACCGCCATAATAAGGTGGAGGTTTCTCTGAACTCTAAAACTGACTCTGTTTTGACTATTCCACCTAGATGCGAAATTATTGAATACTTATCAATAAATACAGAAAAAGAATGTGTTGTAATTCCTCAGGAAATATGTGGAGGCGTTTTTCTAGCAGGAACCGTGGTGAAACCTAAGCATAACATCATACCTGTCAAAATTCTTAATACAAGAGAAACCGAAGTAACCCTCAAGAATTGTGTACCAGAAATTCATAATCTCGATAATTATCAAATTTGTTCGTTTACAAAGAGTACCGAGATTTCACCTACTAGAGTAAAAGAATTATTTTCATTGATAAACTTGAACGGTTTGAATAAGGAAGAACAATTGTCTATCGAAGAGTTATGTGCTAAGTTCAGCGACATTTTCCATCTTCCAAATGACACATTAACCACAACTAGAGTTTTCGAGCAAACTATCACCTTAAAACCAAATGAAGCGCCAGTATATAGAAAACCGTACCGCATTCCTCATTCACAAAAACAGGAGATAGACAAGCAAATTGAGGATATGATAAAAAACGACATTATAGAGGAGGCCCAGAGTGAATGGTCCTCTCCAATTTTATTAGTCCCTAAGAAAGCTGATAAAAATGGCAATAAGAAATGGAGACTTGTAATCGACTTCAGATCATTGAATGAAAAAATTCAAGACGACAAATTCCCCCTTCCCAACATAGTCGACATTTTCGATTCGCTTACCGGAGCGGTATATTTTTCTCACTTAGACTTAAGTCAAGGTTATTACCAGGTAGAGCTGGCAGCTGACAGCAGACCTTACACAGCGTTCGCAACCCACAAAAAACAGTATCAAATGAAAAGACTGCCTATGGGATTGAAAATATCCTGCAGTGCGTTTTCACGGCTAATTTCAATTGCAATGACCGGATTGAATTACGAAAAATGTTTTTGTTATCTGGACGACTTGATTGTTTTTGGTAGAAACTTAGAACAACATAATAAAAATCTTCTGAAAGTGTTTTCCAGACTTAGAGAGGTAAATTTAAAGTTAAACCCTTCAAAATGCGAATTCCTTAAAAAACAAATTTTATATTTAGGTCATCTCATATCTTCCGAAGGTCTTTCACCTGATCCTGATAAAACGAAAGTTCTTAAGTTGTACCCAGTCCCAAAAAAACACCGATGACGTCAAAAGATTTATAGCCTTTGCTAATTACTATCGAAAGTTCATTAGAAATTTTGCGGAAATAGCTAATCCTCTGAATAAGTTATGCAGAAAATATTCAGAATTCCATTGGTCAGACGATTGTCAAAATGCTTTCGAAAAATTGAAAATTGCTCTTTCTACAGCTCCAGTGCTTGATTATCCCGATTTCTCAGATGAAAACGAATTTATTGTGCAAACTGACGCAAGTGGAACATGCGCTGGTGCAGTCCTTTCTAACAAAAATAATAAGCCGGTGGCATTTGCTAGTCGCCCTTTCAATAAATCCGAAATCAACTATTCTACTATAGAGAAAGAATTAGCGGCAGTGGTATGGGCAGTAAAATATTTTCGTCCATATTTATTTGGTAGACATTTTAAAATTCGTACTGACCATAGGCCTCTTGTTTATCTTTTTAACCATACCGATCCTTCTAGTCGTCTAACAAAATTTCGTTTGTGTCTAGAAGAATATCAATATCATATTGAATATGTTAAAGGTTCAATGAACGGACCAGCAGATGCTTTGTCTCGCATAACATCAAAGGAATTAAATGAAATGAATCGGAACGTACTTGCTGTTTTAACCAGGGCCCAGGCTAAAGCATCGAGAAACCTTCCTGATTTTGAAAATAAAACTTCAACGAATAATGGGTCTGATCAACCAAATGTTGTTGAAATTTTGAAAAAACCCAATGAAGGTAACGAATTAATTGTTCTAAAAAGAAACGATGATTTAAGTAGTTTTGGAAATTCTGAGAATATATTTTCGAAATCAAAATGTGTATGTTATGAACCGAATTCGAAGTTAGTTTATATACATCCAGATACTCCATCGATAATCTCGCGAGACGAATTATTGAGAGATTTGGAAGAATTATGTACGAAAATGATTATAAAAGAGCTAATCATAGTGAGAAATGAATATAATGCATTTATAGTGGAATTTTTTATGCAGACGATTGCTAAAATTAAATGGACCGGTCCACGAATTTGCGTAATTACAGGTGTAAAAAGAATTTTCAATCCAGATACGAAAAAACTTATTCTAAACGACTTTCATATATTGCCGACGGCTGGTCATTCGGGAGTGCGTAAAATGATCAATAATATACGAAGATATTATTATTGGCCTGGATTATCAAATGATTGTGTCTCTTATGTTAAGAAATGTGCTAATTGTCAAAAACAAAAGTTTAGTAAACCCATAAAAGAACCGATGGTAATAACACCAACTGCGCATTCAGCCTTCGAAAAAGTTTACTTAGATATTGTCGGCCCCTTAGAAAAAGATGACGATGGTTTTATATATGTTCTAACTCTACAATGCGATCTAACGAAATTTGTCGAAGCATATCCCTTAAAATCAAAGGATACAGTAACAGTAGCTTTCGTAGATAAATTCATATTAAGATATGGCGTTCCCTCTGAGATTGCTACTGATCAAGGAACAGAATTCATTTCCAGTACAATGTCGGAGATTTGTAAATTTTTAAGAATATCTCATATAAAAGCTACAGCATACCATCATCAAAGCATTGGATCTTTGGAAAATTCACATAAAACATTAAACTCTTTCTTAAGAATACAAATGAGAAACTATGGCTCTTCGTGGTCTTCATGGATCCCATATTTTTGTTTCATGTATAATACATCGTATCATTGTAGTACACGATATTCACCTTATGAGCTGGTTTTCGGAAAAAAGTGTAATTTGCCTAATAATCTAGTGAATAGTGACACTGTCGAACCCTTATATAACGCGGATTCGTATCCTTTAGAACTCAAATTTAGATTGCAAAAAGCACAACAAGATGCAAGGCAAAATTTAGAATTAGAAAAATTCAAAAGAAAAGTGATATATGACAGACAGATAAATCCTATAAAATACGAAAAAGACGATTTAATTTTATTGAAAAACGAAAGTGGAAATAAACTGCAAAGTGTTTACGAAGGTCCTTTCAGTGTAATAAAAGATGATTCTCCGAACGTTCGAATCAGCAAAAACGGTAAAGAGTGTGTGGTTCATAAGAATCGAACTAAACCTTTTGTGCGCGAGGTCAAGGACATGTAACTATTACAAGACAGTGTTGTGAATTAAAAATGACAATAGTGAAATCCTGAATGTGAGACTAGCCATCCGATATTTTATGTCTAGTCTAGTTAAGCTAGGTTAGTTAGGTATATGAAGAATAAGCGAAATGGGTTTATTATTCTATTGGGATTAGTTTAGTTAGTTATAAGAATTGAAATTGATAGAATTTTTATCCCCAAGTAATAAAAATTCTTTTTGAAATTTCGGGAAAGGTGTACTGTACCTAACGTTGGAATGTTAAATAGATATTTCTCAATATTGCGTACTCAGCACTGTACCCATTGTCTTATATTAAGTAGGACAGATAGAAGAAGGATTGATCAGTCATTAGTCATTTATTGTAGAAGTAAGACATCAGTGTACCTAATGAGCTCAATAGATAATTTTATAGTAAAGTGTTCTCCTTCAAACCCTAAGTAACAACCCCGTTACTACAGTAGAAACAGAATCCTTCTATCTAAAGCCAATTTCATGAATACCCAGATTTGCTAAAATCAAAATTCACTTCGAAAATATTGGACAGGATGTAATCAGCTTCATCCGATGATAGTTGATCCGAGTACATATAAGATTCGTGAATTTTAGTAGAAACAGAATCCTTCCTATCTGAATTGAATTTCATGAAAACCCAGATTTGGTAAAATCGAAATTCTCTTCGAAAATATTGGACGAGGTGGACTCAGATTCTTCTGATAATGTTCACTCCGAGTACCTATAAGATTCATGAATTTTAGTGAAAACAGAATCCATCTATCTCAAGCCAATTTCGAGAAAACTCAGATTTGGTAAAATAAAAATTCACTTCGAAAATATTGAACAGGATGGACCCAGCTTCATCCGATCATTTATATCATTATTTTTCATTATTATATCTCAAGAATACTTACTTTAGAAACTTTAGAAAGTTTTCTCTCGCATGTTTATGTTAGGAATTAGGAATGTTGATTGTTTCTTGCAATTATTATCTATTGCTTATTATTATTATTGAAAATACTTTTTTATTGTAAGTTCAAATGCAAATAAATGTTGGTAATATTTACATGTGGTGTTATCATTTCCAATGTCTCTGATGGTTGCAAGGATTGCGAAATCTGTGAATTTTTCCTGGAGAAGAAATTGAAGTGCCCTCAAGACATCTCTTAACTTCAATTTGAAGAAAAAATTAAGCTTTCAGGTGAAAAATTGAGAGCGTAAACTTGGAATGAAAGGTACTTTATGAATGGAGAATCGGTGCCGTAGATGATTTTTTCATGCAAAAAAATGTCCTCAAGACATCCTTCAACTTCAATTTAAAAAAAATCAAGCTTCTAGGTGAAAAATTGGGCGTGAACTCAAAGGCACTTTTTGAATGGAATAATGGAGAATCGGTGCCGTAGCCGTCGGCCGAAGTACAACGGCCCCTTAAGTACGGAAAAATGAACCGAATAAGATTCAAAGTGAAGGGTGTGGTATGTGGACTTTTTTCAGTAAACTTGAATAAATCATTTATTTTTCTTCGCAATTGAACTTGAAAATCGAAACATACAAAATAATGATAACAGATGCTGTGTTATCGTGAAGAGTGTGGAGTGTGTTAATTTGGTAATGCAGAATTAAAAAACTACACTACGAAATTTTCTAAATATTGTTAATGCCCTCGGGGTAAAACATTTACTCGCGATCCCAAATACCACCCCCCCTTCAACCATTGGTTTTCTAATCCTTTAATGCACAGTTGGAAAATTTTCCAAGCTATCCCCCCCCAAAAATTTGGCTTCGGCCCGTCCCTGGGTACAACTGTAGGGTTGCCAGGTTTGAAGAGGTGACTCGCAGACAGTCGCAGTAGTGAAATTACCCTCATCTGTTATATGATCGTATCTGATGTCAAATGAAAGCTTATTTTATTCTCAATCTGACTGTATAGGGTTGCCTTACTTAAAAGTTGATTCAGTCTAGGGTTGGTTGCCTCAATTTTAGATGTAGATTTTAGACAGGAGCGGTGACAGATATGAGTTGCGCGCTCGACTATATGTGACAGACAATGATGAAGGGAATTCCTATGATGATGATTTTTCTCATTATGTATACTCCATTCACAATTATAAAATCACAGCTCTGGCATTGGAAATTTGACACATTCCACTCTGTATCGAAGTTATGACGTTTTTCAAAATATTTTTATGTTCCAAGTCAACACTATGTTGCCCTTTCTACATTCTTAGCGTATTTCTCAGAATGTGAATGAATTGGAAAAGATGTGATGGACGAAAATAATTAACGTTTATTTGTTTGGATTCTTCCTTGCTTATGACTTATATCATTGTAATTTTTTAATTTTTTATTTGTATATTGTATCAGTGTTTATGAGTTTTTTCTCTATTTTAGCCTGAAGAAGGCCCAATAAAGGAGCCGAAACGTTGCTGAAGGAATAGTATTCTTCATTTTTGTTCCTTGACCGATACCATCAATTATATATTAACGTTTATATGAATTGATAGAAAGGATTCCTTTTCTAGTTATTTGCATGAAAAGTACAAGAGATCACTGTTGAAATATATTATTTTTCGCCATCGAAAAAAATTGCATTGCTTTCACATAATTTTCATATGCATGCTTGTGAAGATTTAATGTTTATTATCCTCTTGAACTGAAAGTTCAAGACTTGACGACATTTTATTTATTTGATCTTATGAACAAGGAGTAAAATATTCTGATTGTATAGTAATTTATTGGATTAAAAAATATTCATACATTACTACCACAGTAGGTTTGTACAAATAAAATGGAATAGGTCAAAAATATGCTTCACATTTATCATTCACCTGTTCTAAAATAAGACACAAACTCCTGGAATATGGAAAAAACCGATGTATTCTGGTTCAATATAGCCTTTTTCTACTTTCGGCAAAGGAATGAAAGCTTCAGTGACACATTTCAATTCTACCTGAACCATATTTTCCGGTCGCTTCCGTTAGAAGATCGTATAAGGAAGCCTTTCTTGTCCATTTACACATTCCAAATAAATTTTGAGTACCAAAATCGATACCGAAACTAACCGAACTTCTGGAGGACCGGAATTTCGTTTGAAATCTTTCAAAACGGCCAGATACCTAAAAAACTTCGTTATCAAGTGTAAAAAGGTCGATTAGTACTTACTTTCGCTTTATTTATGCTTATAAATCGATTTTTGGTCCAATTCAAATTTGCCGTTCGTACTCACGCCAAAACTCGTGAAAGGAAAAAATGACACTTGCACGAAACTTCTTCTGGACGCCGAAGAACGGAAAAATAGGCGATTTCCTATCGATATTTCTCCCCAAAATCGCCGATCGATACGAACTAACAAAATGGGGAAAATATTTGATACTTTTACTTTGATGTAAACAGAAAAACTGGCATCGTCGTTTTGTCATAAACCATATTCTATGTACGCGCACAGATTTTTCATCAGGTGCACCAATTCCTGAAAACGAAACCATGGCCAGAGTTGTGATTTTATAATTGTGAATGGAGTATATAATAGTCCAAGATCCCAGGGCCGCCAGACGTCACGTATTTTCTGATGAACGAAATGTGGACGATTGAATAGTGTCAGTATGTACTACGATCACATGCCTATAGGCTGCCTTGCTCAGACGGCCAATTTGCAGATATCAGGTCATCAAGTTGCAAAAAAACAGTGCTTACCTCACTTAAATTCTCATGGCTGATTTTCACATATACTTCAGATAATTCCGTTTGAAATGAGTTTTCAATAATGCCAGACACTTCCCGTCGGCCGAATTGCTTAACAGACGCCTTCAAGGTCTCAAAAAAATTATTCAACTCCACGTAAATTCTGATGCCCCATTTTGATATATCTTCTCCAAACCACTATTTTAAAATTTCTTACAAGAAGACAGACCGATCCACGGGGCCAATCATCCCCCAAACTCAATTGTAATATGTAATGCCTCTATGGCTTAGAGCGTGAGGGTATTATCCGCACGCATGAAGATGAGTGAGAGATGTTTTAGCTTCTATTGACTTCCCTATCTCTCATTTCAGTTTACTCGACGTATCAATCAATAATTAATATTTGTAGAAAATTCCGCTAAAAACTAATGAATTAGAAAATCAGGTAAAAAAGTGCTCATCTGACCGCAATAATTCTAAAATTTTGACCTGCAAGCTGTTTCAATAAACTCGAGTATTCGGAGTATTGTTTCAAAGGCTAGAAATTTAGTTAGCACGACGGAACTGTTGCCAAAGCTCACTTTTGCATGGTAGTTAGTGAGTTGCTAGCATCGAGGTTTTTCAAATTCTTCCGATTGAATTCTTCATTGATACCAGATACAATATAAGTATCAATGAACAGTTGAAGTGTAGCACCATCTACGTCAATTTTCCAGGAACGTTATAAATATCATAGATAAGTTTTTGTATTACATTGAATACATTTTCTTCTTCAACTACATCACCAACAGAATCCGGCATAGGTACCGGTGAAATGCTTGTTGGTACTCTTCATTTTTCTTCAAAATATTGATAGGCTTTTGTTTACCCTTTTCGAAAAATGCTGGAGTGAAATTACATCATGTGATGGCATGGAATGCTGGTAAACAACGACTGTCCTAATTGTTCGTAGATATTATTATTCGAATCAACGTATCTCTTCTTATTACCAGTGCCGGTCAAAATCCAAACATGGGAATCATCATTTTTCAAATGCTGCATATTTCCCAGCATTATCTCTGCTATACTGAACATCGTATCACAAAATCAGCCTGGGCATCGATGTTGCAAACAAGGTATACGATCTTTGTATCAGCTTCCTCATGCCAGGAACACGATAAATCTGCATGGATTTTAGTCATAACTCTATTGTTGACCACGGCGAAAGAACGGCATTGTCGAAAATTTATGAAATTTTTTTTTGCCCATGAATGGAATCATTTCGTCAGTTGTTTATTGAAACAGGTTGCAGGTCAAAATTCTACAATTATTGCGGTTAGTTAGATGAGCACTTTTATACACGTCGATCTTCAATAATTTACTTGATTTATCAATTTATTAGTTTTGAGCTGATTCTCCTACAAATATTAATTATTGATTGATACGAGTAAACTGAAAAGAGAGACAGGGAAGTCAATATGAGCTAATACATCTCTCACTCATCATCATGCTTGCATATAATACACTCGCGCTCTAAGCCATAGAGGCATCAAAATTGAATTTTGGGGATGATTGGCCCCTTGGATCGGTCTGACTTCTTGTAAGAAATTTAAAAAAAATGTGTTTTGGAGAACATATATTTAAATGGAGCATCAGAATTTACGTGAAGCTAAATAATTTTTTTGAGACTTTTAGGGCGTCTGATGCTAAGCAATTCGGCCGAAGGGAAGTGTCTGCCGTTATTGAAAACTCATTTTAAACGGAATTGTCTGAAATATATGTGAAAATCAGCCATGAGAATTTAAGTGAGGTAAGCAATGTTTTTTTGCAACTTGATGACCTGATATCTGCAAATTGGCTGTCTGAGCAAGGTAGCAGGTAGGCATGCGATCGTAGTACATACTAACACTATTCAATCTTCCACATTTCGTTCATCAGAAAATACGTGACTTCTGGCAGCCCTGGGATCTTCCTCCTGTATAATAAAAATTTAAGGAACATAGAATTTAAGAGGTTTTTTTTGCGGAAAGGATCGCGCCGAAGGTGCGAGGGCCGTCGCGTGCGACGGCCTATGGGCGAGGCGTGGGGGGCGTCGGAACGTTGAAGAACGGGAGCACGCGTTGGTGTTTCCGGATTTTCTCTAGGGCCCCGGGAAGTATTTTAAGAAAATTCGCGAAAAACGGAAAAATTCGCCCGAAAGAGCGAATTTTTTGGAAATAAGGCTTTTTTCCGGAGGCACTTGGACGTTCGGAGATTTTTTCAAACCAAGCCCCATATCCCCGTTCAACTTAGTACGCAAAGCGTTTTTCAACACGTTCCTCCGGGTGTCCGAAATAAATTCGGTAAATTTCGACATTTCGCGAAAATGGTAAAAATTTCCGACTCGACCAGAAAATATCGATAAAACCAGAGAGTTTCAGTTATGCCGATGACTTTCGACGTTAGAATTAGGTTAGGGTTCTTGACAATGGCATTCAAAGTTTGACGCGACGCACAGATTACCGTTTCGAGGTTGGATTTTTTCGACATTTCGAGACGCCAAGGGTGAAGTTACATATAGGCATATACTTAAACTTCTATACCGCTAGCATTGTGCAAAAAATTGCGTAAAAATGAAGCCAAGACCTGGACATATGATGGCTTATACGCATGCGCTATAGCCGCCATATTGCCCCTACCCTGCTTAGAATCCTACTCCAAGCTACTTCCCCTTATTCGCGCATGAGCAGTAGTCTCCATATGCCTAGGTCGACGGCTTCAAGGAAATTCACAAGGATCAAGTTATAGGTATAGAATTATTTGCATATAGGTTAGGGTTCTTGACAACGGCAGTCAAAGTTTGACGCGACGCACAGATGACCGTTTGGAGGTTGGATTTTTTCGACATTTCGAGACGTCACGTGTGAAAATACACATAGGTTAGGGTTCTTGACAACGGCATCAGTCGAAGTTTGACGCGACGCACAGATGACCGTTTGAAGGTTGGATTTTTTCGACATTTCGAGACGTCACGGGTGAAGTTATACATAGGTTAGGGCAGTCAAATTTTAACTCGACGCATAGATGACCGTTTGGAGATTGCGTTTTTGCTTTTGATTTTTCAAAATGCGAATCTATCTTCAAAGGGAGATCTACCAACAAGGTGAATCTACTTTAAAGGTAGATCGCTAGGCCCAAACTAGTGCTCTATAATATCATAAGCGCGTTATGGATTGAATTAAATCGGACTAAATATTAACAAAAGTATACAACGAGCGCAAAGAAGTATAACTTCGAAAATATAGAGTTATTATCGAACACTTATTTATGGAAAAAGTATATAATTTTGTTTATGTTCCTTTCATGTTTTCCCTACGGTATTTTGAGTACATCCTCAACTTGTAAAGGTGTGGGATCCCCTACGCATGCTCATTCGAATGAAAAGCAATTTAATAATCATCATGATCATGACACACGGGGGAAATCTTTGATTCGTAAGGATTTTCTCAGACTTAATAGGTCGCAGCATGGTCCACGCTACAGCGCTGCTACCCTGTAAAACAAACTTTCTGGCCTGGTGAAGACTCTGCCAAGTAAGCAGTTTAAAAGTAAGTTGATCAAATTCCTGCGGAATGCAGTGTTTTATTCGGTTGACGAATTTTACTCTATGACGGTGGATGACTCAAATTTTATTTCGAATTAATCATAATTCAGGAACATTTCACGTTGAATAGCCAATTTTATTATTGTCTTTTGTATGCGATTTTTATTTTTTTTATTGCCGATTTTTATTTATACTCTCTATATTTTATTATCTCATACTGACTTGTGTAAACAATATTGTATTGTAATACCAATACCAATAAATCTCTCTCTCTCAGCTTCTTCTGATGATGTTTACTCCGAGTACAGATAAGATTCATGAATTTTAGTGAAAACAGATTCCTTCTATCTCAAGCCAATTTCGAGAAAACTCAGATTTGGTGAAATAAAAATTCTCTTCGAAAATATTGGACTGGATGTTATGAGCTTCTTCCGATGATAGTTGATCCGAGTACATATAGGATTCATGAATTTCAGTAAAAACTGAATCCTCCTATCTAAAGCCAATTTCATGAAAACCCAGATTTGCTAAAATCAAAATTCACTTCGAAAATATTGGACAGGAATGACAGGATGGACCCACCTTCATCCAATTATCTATATCTTTATTTTTTATCATTATATCTTAAGAATACTTACTTAAGAAAGTACATTTTTGTTTTAAAATACGGTGACAAGTTTCCTCTTACATGTTTATGTTAGGAATTAGGAATGTTGATTGTTTCTTGCAATCATTATTGCTTATTATTATAATTGAAAATACTATTTTATTTTAAGTTCAAATGCAAATAAATGTTGGTAATATTCACATGTGGTGTTATCATTTCCAATGTCTCTGATGGTTGCAAGGATTGCGAAATCTGTAAATTTTTGTTAAAGATTTAACAATTCAACATTATCCGCACCAGATTTAATTAGGTAACCTATGTGCAATGTGTCGATGTAAATGTTATCTATCATTTATTCCTTATCACTAATGAATAACAGATGAGGGTATATATTTCTTATACCGGATCTCATACTATATTGAGCGTGGCAAAACGATTCACAGACAATGTAGGAGAGCTCATTAAAATGCTGACCCCTATACAATCCATATATAAAAGATGAATCAATGAAAACCAGATGTACTAAAATACGAAATAAGCTTGCCAAATAACTAGTTACTCCGGACTGCCATACAACTTCTGATTCCGAAAGCGACACCTCACTCACGCAATAAAAATCACTACCTGCAATACAATGGCTACCATACTGCAGTGGAATATCAACGGATACTACATTCACCTCGAAATGCTCAAAATACTTTTGAATGAAATAAAACCAAGAATTATGTTTGCAAGAAACTAATTTCAAAGAAGGGAAAAAAGGGGAACTGAAAAATTATAACTGCTTTCACAAAAATAGAACTGATGTAGGTAAAGCATCCGGAGGAGTAGCAATCTATGTCTTAAAAGACATTGACGTTGAAGAAATAAATCTGAATTCAAGCCTAGAAGTCATAGCAGTATCTGCAAAAATACCACATAAATTGAATATTGCTAATATATACATTCCTCCTGAATATAATCTTTCAGAAGGAGAATTGCAGGATGTAATAGACCAGATTCCACTACCAAGAATCATTAGGTATGGGGGATTTCAATGGTCATAATATTTCCTGGGGAAGCTCTACTTCAGATAGAAGGGGTCTTGCAATAGAATCTGTAATTGATAGATCAAATTTAATAATCCACAATAATGGAGAGCCAACACACTTCAACCACTCTGGAAACCATTCAATCTTAGACCTGTGTCTTTCTGATCCCTGCTCTGCCGGGGAACTTTCGTTTGAAGTTCTTCCATTTATATACGATAGCGATCATGCCCCAATAACTATTACAAACCATGAAGATCTACTAAAACCTAATACCAACCCCGCACTCCTACATGGAAACTCAAAACAGCGAACTGGGCAAAATTCACTACATTAATGGATGAGCAATCAACGAAAGAATATATAATTACCAACGATGCGATGTTGACGAGACGGTGGGCGAAAAATAGGTCATTTTTGGACTGCCTTATTTTCCAGAAAAATCGATTTTTACAGATGCTGATTTTTTAGCATATAGATTGATCCTTTGTGAAACGAAAAAATCAATATTCGTCCATCAGAGTCGAACAGTTCAGATTTTCTGATTTTTTTCAAAAGGTCCAAATTTTTCATTTTGTTCGAAATTTTTCAAAGACCGATCGAAAATGTTTTCTTCGGAGTATATCGACCCAGGTCATTTTGTTTACTAATTCGGACACGTGGATTACGAATCCGGTATTAGAATTCTCCTTCGACGCGTAGTTTGGGAAATAATCGACCTGGAGTCGAAAAATCGCGAAAAAACGGTCATTTTTGGACTGCATTATTCCCCAGAAAAATTGATTTTCACAGATGCTGATTTTTTTGTATATAGATGGATTCTTTGTGAATCGAAAAAACCAATTTTCATCCATCAGAGTGGAATAGTTTAGATTTTCTGATTTTTTTCACGAAGGTCCAAATTTTTCATCTTGTTCGAAATTTTTCTAAGTCTGATCGAAAATTTTTCATCGGAGTATAGCGACCCGGGTGCATATTCATATCCCACGTATCGTATCGCAGCTCGAAGTCAGCCGAAGCTTACGCGATAAACCACGTGCGTGATCGCATCTAATTTGGCGATATCAATCGTGGAATATGAATTGGGATTTAAACGTTATAATGATACCTCGATTCTGTAATTTTTTTCAGTACAAATAAAAACAATTAGGTTTTTTTCCATATTTATAAATAATAACGGCTACCTATTATTCAAGAGTAAATGCTTTCAGGCTATGAATTTATTGGGATGAAGGAATAAGTACCTATCTTTAAAATAGATTTTATACTGAAGCGAAACAAATGGTCGAAACCATTTCTCAAATAAGACCTACTTATGATATTTGGGTTTAACAGAAAATACAAATCTCGAAAATAAATTATGTATAACATAGAAAAACAAACTACTTAACATATAGATATAAACAACTATGAGTTATATTTTCCTTGACGCATTTTGTTAGGTAATGTAGAGCTTTTTATTTCTTCTTCGTGAAGCTAGCCGTATGTCTTGGTGCTTGTTTTTTTATTCGGCCATTTAGAACAGTCTTTCTGGAAACCGATGTCGGCTGAACACCAATTTTCTTTCTTTTTCTGATTGTTCTCGTGATACGGTGAAACCTCATTTAGAAGGATAAAATTGATCATTCCTATTATTCAAGAATGAAAACTTTTTAGTTATTTATTGGGATGAATAAATAAGTAGATATACAGGGTGAGTCTTTGACTTGTACATATATTTTAACTGTAGATTCTTGAGGCCTAAAGAAACCTTTTTTTCATTTTCCATTTTTCCGAATTCGGCTCGGTTGAAGAGATATAGCCATTTGAAAAAAAAATTGTGCTAAATGCGTGCCTGATATTATTCTCTACAAACACCTCAAAGTTCATATTTTTCAATTGAAATTGATGTGATTATTAGATATTCTGGGTGATACATTTAGAAAATACTCAAGCACTAACCTTATTTGAATAAGAATGTTACCAACACGATATTTCCTAACAAAAACGCTAAGTTTTGTCCCATCATTTCTGCAATTGAAATCTCATATTTCTCACACCAAAATAAGTTCCTTCTTCGATTTTCCTGAAGATTAGTTTGTAAACACTAATAATTTGTTCATATTTGCCTCGATACCCTGAAACTATCTTATAAAAATTAGTTTCTCACTAACCTATCCTAACTCCATTAATCAAAGTCATCTGATTCGAGGTCAATGACCTAACCTAATCCATCTCCTCTGTGATAGTGATCACAGAATTCTAGAGAAGGCGATGCCAGATTGCCAGATTTTCTCTTCAACAATGGTATAGGCGAACTCAAGAAAGCAGAACGTCCCCTATCGTTAACGGAAGAACTAGTATTGTTTACTTTTCGCTAAAGGCTTCTACGCATTGCTCTTTGGAAATGCCAAACGAGTAGTTCTAATTCTCGCCGATCTAAATTTCAGTCGCGGTGCGCTGCCGGCTGCGATGTAGCCGCCACGCAAGACAAGCCGTTGTTCTGTGTCTCATCACAGGCCAGCCAGTCTGTGATAAAATGAACGACGCTTAAATGCGATAACCTTTCTACATGGATTATGGATTCAATTCATTTATTTATTTACTCGCAGAGAATAAAGCAAACAGGTGATGCTTGTGATTTGTGATGTGAAAACCGTGTAGGGTCGATTAAAAATTCCAAGAGGATATTGTTAAGAAGATAGATATTTTCCTGAAGGACGGGTATCAATAAATTTTTAATAGAAACTTGCTTATAAACTGTGTGATTTCATGCTTCTCGGAATTCAGTTGATAAACATTGACAACATTGTTAATTTGTTAAGAGACCAGAGAAGAAACAATATTCGATGATATTTAATCCAGGGAAGCATTCAGATTTTTTTTGAAATTCATGATTTTTTCCTCAAATTTCTTCGTATACATTTAGGAATAACTCGAAAATGACGCGTTTTATTGAAAAAATATAGGAATACTTTTATTCTCTAAAATGGTTGATTCTTTCGAAAATGTGAACCGTTTATCCTTTTCAAGTGATTTGATAGTGTTTTTGCATGAATTTATGAGTCGACCACCCTGTAACTTTTGAACTAGGAGAGATATTGAATAAGTTTCGATTGAGGAATATGCACAATGAATAGAGTAAAGAATCAACCAAAATTCAGTTCATTTGAAATAACGGTTCCGAAGATATGAACAGCAAAGTGTTTTTTTCGTGGATTTTCGACACCCTGTATCTCCCAAACCAAACCAAACCGAATTTTGAAAAATGGCAATAAAAAAGTGTTTCGTTTGATGACAGTTAAAATATATGTACAGGGTGGCCAGATTTCGATGATTTAGTACTACAACTCCTAAACTATAAGAGATAGAGAAAAAGTAATATACAGGGTGCGGCACGGAGGATGGATGGTTTTAAAAAAATAATAAAAGCGTTAATTTTTACTCAAAAACACATTTATTGACGGAATCAGATTCTCAAGGAAATAGCATTTGAGACAGTCAAGTGTGGAAAATCACATCAGGCATGTGGTGGCCGAAATCGGTGATGCAGTGCTGGAGGCGCTCAATGGCTTGTCGAACGCGTTCAACATTTTCAGGCGTTCGAACTGTTCGCACAGGTCCTCTTGGTCTTCTGTTGATCAGTTCACCACGTCTGCGAAGTGATTCAACCCAACGAAGGATGGTGTTTCGAGAGGGAATAGCTCTATTCCGATGAATGTGGAAATGGCGACGAAACTCACGCTGCACGACCGTGACTGACTCATTATTTCGGACGAAACTATCATAGGCGAAAACACGATGCTCCACCGTCCAAGGCTCCATGACGACAACTGGTAAATAAAAAAATAAATGCTAGGAACACACGAGTCTAACGGCACCTTCCCCACTTCTCTCGTCCTCAGTGGGGGAAAGTTATGCCCATCTGAAAAACGTCCGCCCTCCGTGCCGCACCTTGTACATGTCATGTTCTCTTTTTTCGAGAAACCGAAATTGCTGAAAACCCCAAGTTGCTACGGCGTCTAGTTTCCGAGCTACAGGGCGATTTTGGTATTTGGCCAATTATTATAATTGACTATAACTTCCGTATTACAGGATCTACGCTCTCGAAATCAACACATCTTAAGGGCACTTTTTTTACTGCTTTTCAGCGGTGCTATTGGATTTTTTGTATCTGCTCAAATTTCGGAGCTATAACGAAAAAATTTTTTTTTTCAAATGGAAACCATAATGGGAAGTGATATTTCCGAATAGATCTTTCTCCAACGATTTCAAAAATATATATCATGTTATACTTCCGAGTTCACTATATATCGAAAAAACACTTCTCGTTCAACAAAGTCCAAGCAGGCTTTGATTCACTTCCTTCAAAACTGGGGCGGTCATAGAATTTTATGTCTTATTTATTTTCACTTGTCAAATTCAATTCAGTTTTATCATTGTTCTATCGTCTGGCGCTTCTAAAATTCTTATAAGGTCATAGAATTCGATATCTCACATTTACTGTAAGCTGCCAAATTGATTCAGGAAATATTAGCTTTATTATTACTCAGACCAATAGAGGGGCTTCGCGAAACTTGTTGATTCTAGTATGATTTCTCTGCTAAATTGAAAAATGAAAAGCATTTGAATACTTATGTAACCCATTGATAGCAATAATTAATATTTCCATGAGGGCCAAAAAAGAGCTCCGTCAAGAAAAAATAAATATCTATTTGTAAAAAAGTATATTCACAACAAATGTTCAAATCGTTGTCCATTGGAGCTAGCCATTGGAGGAAATACATAAATTGCATGATGTGGTATAAATAAGAACTTCAAAAGCACCAGACGATACAATATATATATATATTCTTTTGAAAGAGAGTAATACATACTTTTTTCTTAAATCAAACAATACAGGGTCTTTCACGAGGAACCTCACCCATATTTATACGGGAAACTACTGAACGTATTTTCATGAAATTCAGCACTTATAAGTATTTCACGATGCTGATGAAATCTAAAATATCTTCAAGGCATGAGCACCTCCGGTTTTTCCGGAAATGACGTCAACTTCCGTTTTTCAGATTAGAACACCATTTTTTACAAGCTTTTATTTAGTTTCACCTGTCCCGGTGTCTGTCTGTAATCAAATCTTGCAAGTTAAATATGACACACTTCTACTGGTCCGATTGATTTGAAATTTGGCAGGTGTACATAATTCTGGTGACAATGCATCATGAAAAATTTTTTATAGAAAAAAACAAAATGGCGGCTCCAAAATGGCGGATGAGTTTTGTAATTATCATCCGATTCCATTCAAAATTAGTATCTGGGGGTTTTTGGTTTCGACAATGATGATTCTTCTGTCAAAATTGAAAAATTCAAGATGGCGGCTACAATATGGCGGGCGAGTTTTGTAATTATGATCCGATTACCTTGAAAATTGGTATCTGGGGGTTTTCTGGGTCGGAAATTACGATTCTTCAAAATTGAGGAATTCAAGATGGCGGCTTCAAAATGGCGGATTATTGTTGTTATTATAAAAGCTTGTCTCAAAAAAGGTTTTTTTATAATAGCTTGTTTATTGCAGAAATAGATATTTTCTGAGTTAATATCCACTTTAGGGCAAGGGTGTGATGCATACACTCACATTATTTTTTAACTTAGATTCAATATCTGCCATAAAAAAATGGGGTTCTAATATGAAAAAATTGATTTTTCACGATTTTGTCATCCATAATTTTTAAAGCGATTTTTTCATCCCCTGTATAATGAATCGCGATTTCGATTTTTGAAGTGGATACATCAATCTTACATCTTGAAAAATCCCAAAAATGAAAATTTTCCATCCAAAAACGATTCGATTTTTTTTCGAATTTTCCCGCTCAGAGAGAATTTTCCAACCAAAACTGAAAAATGTTACATCAAAATAACTTGATATTTTCTAAGGAATCTATTTCTGCAATAAAAAAATGGTGTTCTAATTTGAAAAACGGAAGTTGACGTCATTTCCGGAAAAACCGGAGGTGCTCATGCCTTGAAAATATTTTAGATTTCATCAGCATCGTGAAATACTTATAAGTGCTGAATTTCATGAAAATACGTTCAGTAGTTTCCCGTATAAATATGGGTGAGGTTCCTCGTGAAAGAAGTTATTCGCAGGTTTTGACTTCTGAACCAGGAACATCGGTCCAAACCAATCCCAATACAGTTATCCCTCCCAAAAAGATAACCTCAATAATTGAGGATAGCAATAAAGTCCCTAAACCTCAAGGAGCTCCTCCAGCCAGGCGTGCCAGAAAAGAGAGTTCGTCCTCAATTGAGAACAACTCAAAAAAGACAACGGTGACACCTCAGTCACCTGCTACAGAGAAAATTCCCCCAGTGACAATGATGGGAACGTCAGACTGGACGGAAATGTCCAAAGCTCTCTACAGCAAGAAAATAAATTATAACCGGGCAACGGTTGTTAAAGACGGCATCAAAATTATTGCCTCGTCTGCAGAAGATTTCAGGAAATTAACAAAATTCCTCGATCAACAAGGTAAGGAATATTTTACTTACCAGATGGAAGAAGAAAAGAGAGTATACGCCGTCATAAGGTACTTGCCACTTGACGCGGATATTGACGTGATTAAAAATGATCTAGGACTACAAGGCATCAAAGATGCTGAAGTAACGAGAATGACGTCGAACAAAACGAAAAAGGCAATGCCTCTCTACCTTGTGAAAACCCAACACAAGGAAATATTTCAAGTAAAAAAACTATTTAGCCTCTGTATCGAAATTGAACCAAAAAAGAAGCCTGAAGGCCCAGGACAGTGCCATCGCTGCCAGAGATATGGACATGCACAAAATAAGTGCACATTTCCGTGGAGATGCGTAAAATGTTTAGGGGCACATTGCACAAAAGAGTGTGCATTGACGCAAAAAGAAGGTGAAAGGAACGCGGCATGCGTTTTATGTAACCAAAGTGGACATCCCGCCAGTTATAAAGGCTGCAGCGCATATAAAAATCTTACGAAGAAAAAAACACCGACAAAACAAGAAGCCCCCCCAAGAAAATCGCTGAAAAAATAGAGACTGTTGTTACTGTTGAAAAACCACTGGTACAAAAAACAAAGAACTCGTCCACAAAACCAATTGAAACCAGAAGGGAAGACCCTAAAGATGAACTTGACAAACTCACTGAGAAAATATTCAGCAGAATAATGCAGAAATTTGAAAAAGAATTCGAGAAAAAATTTCAAAACTTATTTGGAAATAAATAATTTATGAACATGCAATCACAGCTAGAAAATCTGAAGATAGTTTCCTGGAATATTAACGGAATCAGAGCCCGTAAATCAGATATTGAACAATTGTTAGAAGAAAGACATCCTGATATTATGGCGCTTCAGGAAACTAAATTAACTCCTAAAGATAAAATATCCTTCGAAAACTACGAAATATACAGAAGAGACAGAAATGAAAGAAACGGTGGAGGGGTTGCTATTCTCGTTAAAAGAGACGTGAACCATTACCTGAATGCGGTTGTAAATCACGAGAACAATGACGCATTTATAGAGGCACTATCGATCACAGTAAAGATAAGAAGAGAAAGCATTGAAGTATTCTCTGTATATAAACCTCCGCAAATAAATCTGCCAGAGGAAGAGATGAAGATTTTATTAGGGGGTCATTTTCCGAGAATAATACTTGGAGATCTCAACTGTAAATCTCAACAATGGAATTCTAAAATAGAGAATGCAAATGGCAACAAATTGAAAGAATATGCCGAAAAGGAAGATGCTATAATCATGGGACCGGAAATACCGACATATTTACCTAGTGGCAATGGAACCCCTGATGTGCTAGACATAGTTATAATGAAAAATATAAAACAAGATTTTGCTCTTGAAACGATAGAGGATGGAACATCTGATCACAACCCGATAGAGTTCATTTTAGGACATGGACCAAGAAATGAAGTGACTCAAACACGAGAACATACAGATTGGGACGAATATAAGAATAAACTCCAAGAAAATATCACGAGTATTCCACAAATTAACACTCCTGATGAACTAGATCAATCAGTCATAGCTTTGGAGAGTGCGATTATGAAATCCTATGAAGAGAGCACGGTTAGAAAAACTAAACCTACTCCCTAACATCCCTATGGCGTTATTCCAAAAGAGGTGAAAGAACTGATTAAAGTCAACCGAAGACTAAGGGTACGTACATGCCGGAGATGCAAGGATGAGCGCGGTGGAGGTCGCCACGGGCGACGTATCGATTTAGAACTAGATCGCGACCGCGACCTCCACCGCGCTCATCCTTGCATCTCCGGCATGTACGTACCCTAAGAAAGAAGTACAGGATGTATAAAACAGATAATGATAAAAACAGACTAAACAGACATAGTCAAATACTTAAAAATGCACTAAGGGAGCTCAGAACGAATAGATGGAATAAGAAAATAAGTGAACTCAACACAGAAGACCACTCTGCATAGAAAATGCAAAAAAATTTACGTAATGAAAAAAACTCAAATTCCACCACTGCATGAAATGCATGGAATGGCATATTCAAAAAGCGATAAAGCTAACGCTCTTGCCGATACTATAGAAAGGGAGTCAAGAATAAACTATTGTGAAGAAGACGATGAGGACCTAGAAGAATTAATAGAAGATAATGAAGAAGAAATGAAAGAATCACCACCGGATGACAAAATCCCTCACCCAACATCTCCGGCAGAAATCAAAGAGATAATTAATAATTTGAAAACAAGAAAGGCTCCTGGAAAAGATAAAATTACAAATCTCATGCTGAAGAAAATTTCAAAGAAAGGAACGGCAGCTCTCACTAGCATAGCAAATGGCGTGATGAGAACAGAGCACTTTCCAAAAAGATGGAAATCTGCCGAAGTGATTGTTTTCAATAAACCAGGTAAAGACAAAAAGTTCCCACAGAACTATAGACCGATAAGCCTGCTCCTAGCCCTAGGAAAAATTGTGGAGAGAGTCTTAGCCAGGCGACTTAATGAAGAAACAGAGGCCCTGCAGACGATACCGAGTGAACAATTTGGGTTCCGAAAACAACATTCAATTGAACAACAGCTCCTAAGAATAACCGAGTATATCACAGAAGGATTTCAGAATAAACAAGCCACAGGACTACTACTACTAGATGTAACCAGAGCTTTTGATAGAGTATGGCATGAAGGACTAGCATATAAAATGAAAACCGCAGGTTATTCACCCAAGTTATGCAGAATAATAAGAAATTATTTGAGAGATAGGAACTTTTGTGTGAAAATAGGTGACGTTCATTCCACACTCAGATATTTGGAAGCAGGAGTTCCCCAAGGATCCATACTAGGACCGCTACTCTATAACATATACATACATGATATACCAAGAAATCCAAGATGCCTGCTTGCTCTATACGCGGACGATACGGGCATAGCAATTAGGCACAGAAATACAAAAATAATTCACAAAAGACTTCAAGAAGCTGCAGACGATATCAGTCAATGGTGTAACAGATGGAAAATCAAAATTAATGGAGAAAAGAGTCAAGCAATACTCCTTCAAAAGAGAAAACTGAAGATGGAATCGAAAATATCCATAGACGATAATGAAATAGAATGGCAGAATGAAGCTAAATATCTAGGAGTAATATTAGACAAGGGACTTACGTGGAAACAACACATTAAGTATGCAGTGGATAAAACGAATGTAGCAATGAAAAGACTATATCCGATTATAGGCAGAAGAAGCCAAATGAACAGAAACACGAAATTGAGGATCATAAAAGCAGTCGCCAGACCGCAGCCAACATATGGATCAACAGCATGGGGATATGCAGCGAGAACCCATATAAAGAGGATACAAAGTACAGAAAACAAATTTCTGAGATGGGCATTAGACGCCCCCTGGTTTGTTAGGAATGAACAGATACAAAAAGACATAGAATGGGAGTCCATTACTACATTCATCAAACGAAAAGCTGCAAAAGCCTATGAAAGAGCTAGTGAACATCCAAATGACGACCTTAGAAAGTTAGTTGACTATGACCCCGCTGAAGATGAAAAAACAGCTAGAATTTACCGCAAAAGACCTAGAGACCAATTGCGAAAATAAAGATATAGAACTCCACACTTAGTAAGAGATATCCAATTGAAGGATGTACACAAACACTCAGCATAAAAGAATGCGAAAGAGAAAATAACAGATAAGATGATGGAAGGTTTATAGGCTTATGCCCGGAACCAACCGCAGGAGAGGTGTTTAGTCGGTAAGAATCCGACACTACCCAGAAAGACTGGGTGTCTGATGTAAGATTCACCTCTTCTAGAACAAAAAAAAAAAGTGACATATTATGATATATGTGGAAATTTTCAGGTGTTGCGGTCTGTTTGAATAAAAACAAGTTTTTCTCAGTTACCAACCAACTCAGTAGTATATATTGTGGAATTTTGGACGCAATGTAATTTTGATGATTTTAGTGATAATTAACAAGTAATTAAAGTAAACATGTATTAAAAAAGACCATACTCTATATCGGAGTGACATTTGTATAGACGTCACACTGTATTCATTCTCCTTCATGAAATTGACCACGACAACATGTAAAAATAATTCTGAATGTTTGTTTTAATTTTAATGTATTGACTGTAATTCTGTAAGTTGATGATTCTTTTGTGAGTCATGTTTTATTGTAATATCCAATTTCCTTTCAGCACAACTCCTGATGAAGTCATGAATAAATGACGAAATATTGAGTAACTGAGAAAAACTTGTTTTTATTCAAACAGACCGCAACACCTGAAAATTTCCACATATTATCCTTTTTACGGTCGATTAAAATATCAATTATTTATATATTATGATATATTCCATTTTAAATAAAGATTGACTACAAGCTCTCTATTTCAGAGTGGCGTATTGACCAGTTTACAAAGTTGAGAAACACGTAGTTAACGTAACGAACGCTACCAAAACAGAACAAAATCCTAGAAAATTATACATGGCGCGAAACAAGACTCGGTGCACATAAAAACTCTCCTTCCACTTCTGCGGTAATTCCATCCTAATCGGTTGCTAGGCGACCTGATACCAATGATTACCAAAGAATATATCAATGATTTTTATTATTATTTATTTTCATTCATTCTGTTGATGACATTATTGATTTATATCCTTTGTTAGAATGCGAACGTTGCGTACGTTGTAAATTGTTGCGAAAAATGTCGACGGAGTGGAGCAACGAAAAAATTATATCATTTCTAGAACTCCTTGAGATCGACAGAGTGATATGGGATTCTTCTGATAAATACCATGAACTTAAGCACAAAGTGCACGATGTGTTGATATCATCCACCATCTTCTACGACGAAGAACTTTCTTTTGGAGTTTATATGTTTTCAAGACACTCACATATTTATATACCTATAAATGAAAGTGTAATAAGAGACAGAGCGCTGAGGCTGCAATTTCGTCGTCCGCCATTGCCAAAACTTGATCGCGAGAGAAATGTTTGAGCTGAGTGTAAATACTCACTGCCTTTCTATACTGCCGCAGAAGTATTCCGGGAAATATTTCTTGCAGTGCGAGTAGCAGTGGAAGTGGCTGAGTGTAATTGAGGCATAAGACTTAGCACGACTTTGCTTAGATTTCATTACTTTTTAGAGATACCCGTCAATTACACTCACCCCTCTTCCACGGCAGGGAGCAGGAAAGTGAGCAGGGAAATGAGCTGGGTGATTATGTAATCAACTCACTTCTGCTGCCACTCGTGAGTCGCGTTGTCACTCCCGCTGCCGGTCACTCCCTATAAATAAGCGGTTTTTCGTGCGGCAGTCAAAGGACCGGCATCAGCGCAAGTGGCAGGGAGTGATCACATTCTGTCCAGTTACTGTCGTGCGAACGTTGCGTACGTTGTTAATTGTTGCGAAAAATGACGACGGAGTGGAGCAGGGAAAAAATAATATCATTTCTAGAACTCCTTGAGATCGAAAGAGTGATATGGGATTCTTCTGATAAAAACCATGAACTCAAGCACAAAGTGCACGATGTATTGATATCATCCACCATCTTCTACGACGACGAACTTTCTTTGGGAGTTTAAATGTTTTCAAGACACTCACATATTTATTTAAATGAAACAGACCCATCGCTGAGGCTGCAATTTGGTCGTCCGCCATTGCCAAAACTTGATCGCGAGAGAAATGTTTGAGCTGAGTGTAAATACTCACTGCCTTTCCATACTGCCGCAGAAGTATTCGGGGAAATATTTTGGCAGCGTGAGTAGCAGTGGAAGTGGCTGAATGTAATTGAGGCAATAAACAAGCAGCTCCATCGAGACTTGGCTGGTTTTTTACAGAATGTTTCTGGTGGGATCAATATGTACAGTATGTAACAGATCTGGACTGCGGATCAGATCTTACAGATTTTCCTTTCGTGTGTGCCTTGCTAATCACTGTATCTACATATTGATATAGCTGAATAGGTATTTGAAAGACATTTAAAATAATGTATTACATCACCACAGAAATATAATAAACATTTATTATAATTCTGTGTACATCACACACATTTCCATTTGAAAATTTTAGCGATGACGTCATCACGCTCATATAGATAACTTCGAAAATGAAAAGGTATCCTCACGAATAGCCTGCTTGAAAATAAAAATCGATGGGTTTCGGAATTTTTCCTTAAAAGTCGTCGGCTTCATAACGAATTTATTCCTTTCATTTGCACCATAGTGTATATTTGGTTGTGTGTATCATAAGTTTATACTGTATGTACATATATTATTATAAGCGGAGTAGATGGCGGAGAAAGAGAACAGTTGATGCAAAGAGAGACTCACCGGGAAGAAGCCGAAGACACCAAGGTATCTCTGGTATCCAACACATGATCTTTGATGCTTTCATCTTCCTGGGCTTTTTTTCCATCTTCTGTGGTGATTAACCACTTAGTCAGAACTTTCGCTCTAGAGTCCTCGGAATCCGCATTAGAGTAAGTACCGTAACTTTTCATTGATGTTTCGTCGCTCTTCGCCGATTTTCCTTTTGATTTCCATTTGTTGAATTGGGTTGTCCTGAAAAATGTGGATTAAAGCACAAATAGTATTTGTCGATCCTGAATATTTGTCATTTCATAAATACCTAGTCCATATTGAAAAAAACAAAAAGGGATGGTAACCGAAATCAGGGCCGATCCTAGGGTGCTGGCCGCCCGCATGCAGAATCCTTATCTGCCGCTCCAAAGACAAAAAAATATGAGTTTCTTTTTTTCGACATATATTTATGTCAAATTTGGTCTTCTTTTATTTTTAGGGAAAAAACTGTACATATTATATTTAAGGGAGGATAAGCCCGTTACTTTTTCCGTAAATATTTTGATGATCCCTCTGCCCTCCAACATCTTCTCTAAAGATTTTTATGGTATCTCACACAATGAAAATGCAATTTACATACACGCATATATATTTTTATACAGGGTGGCCATTTGAAAACGAAACAGACGAGATTACAGACGAAATAAATTTTTTCGATAGAAATGCTCGGACAGATCGATTTATGTTTCGAGGGGGACAACTTGATGTAGGTTACGGACGCATAGCGCTTCAACCCTTGCTGCTACAACCCCCCCTCCCAATTTTTGAATAGGGAAGATGGGGTGAGTGATACCTCAATTCAAAGGTATTTTTATACTGATTTCAGCACAGTAATTGTTTTTTCATTTTATGCATTAGTTCTCGAAATATTCATGCGTTGGTTAATTTCATCACTTGAATTAATTTTTTGCGAATAATTGACATTTCGTGCTTCCGAAACACCAAAATTTCCGTACTTGTATTTGAAATTGCAAAACATCTACCACTGGGCAAAAGAAGTCATACCGTACGTGTTAATGCTACTAGGGTCAGATGTTCGACTAGCTGTTTTATTCATTGAAATCATTCTCCAACTGTACGGTATCAGAACGATTCGAAGTATTGATCTAAGAAATAAGACTTTTCAAAGTGAAGTAAATAATTTATCAAAAACTCACATCAATTAATTTATTTGAAGCTCAAAATGTCGATTTTTCACAAAAAAACACTACAAGTGCCATGAAAACACCACTTCATTTTCAAATACTTAGTAAAGAATATTTCGAGAAATAATGCATAAAATGAAAAAACAATTACTTTGCTGAAATCAGTATAAAAATACGTTTCAAATGAGGTATCACTCACCCCATCTTCCCTATTCAAAAATTGGGGGTGAGGGTCTTAGTAGCAAGGGTTGAAGCGCTATGCGTCCGTAACCTACATCTTAAGTTGTCCCCCTCGAAACAGAAATCGACCTGTCCGAGCATTTCTATCGAAAAAATTTATTTCGTCTGTAATCTCGTCTGATTCGTTTTCAAATGGCCACCCTGTATACTACCGTATTCGTGTACTACACCTTTTCCAATTGTAATTCAGAAAACGTAAAATGTAATTCAGAAAAGCAAATTTAATTTCAGAAAATGGAAATTGTTATTCAGAATAGTAAGTTGATACATATCATATACTATTCTGAATTACAATTTCCATTTTCTGAAATTCAATTTGCTTTTCTGAATTACATTTTACGTTTTCTGAATCACAATTGGAAAAGGTGTAGATGATGATCGTGTACTAGATACATGATACATCCATTTCAACAAAATAAAAAACAATCAATAAAAAATATGAAATGAAGAGAAGAAACACGAACTAAAAACTAAAGAAAACAAACTTATATGGAAAAAAATCTATGTGTACAAACAGGAACTACATACTACATTATCCCTACGATATAATTCTGAACTAGTTCCCCTAAATGCCCTAAATGTGACGGGCCAAAAATTGTACTAGAGCAATCATTCTTTCAATGATAACACGCCATTGCTTTTTCTCTCGATTATGAACATTTTGTTGTTCCGCATCAATAGAACAGTTCTTTTCCTATCTCCATTTTAACATGCACCAAAATTTCACAGCATTTACATGTTTCTGACTAAGGGAGATCAAAGATGTTGGTGATGGCGAAAATCTTGCAGTTTCTTCAAATTTAGCATCCATTGGTTCCAGGTTTACAGGAATATCAGTAACTTGTGGCGGATGTCGATAGTTGAGCTTGCAAATAGTCAAACTGAGATTTGGCCATTTCTGTTCGTAGACAAAACTGCAGATTAAATCCAAAACCTCGATTATTGTCAATTGATTATCATAGACAATATTCGAGGTTTAAGATTTAATCTACGGTGCAATCGGCCATAAACATTCCTATTTCGAGACCACATCGATAATGGCTCTTAGACAGTAGATTTTTTTTAATTGCATCACGTTCTTCTGAAGCAAGCAGTCCTTTATTTCTTTTTTTCGGTGAAGTTTCATTAATTTTTTTTGTCGTCTCATTGAAAATTTGGATGATTAGAGTTATAATCAATGATTAAAAACAATTGTCTCTTCAAGATTGGTTGAAAATCATATTTTTTACAAACTGACATTTAAGGGTTGCGGCCTGCGGCCGCCCTTTGAATTTGGCCGCTTGCGTGTGGGGCACGCGCTGCACACCTACTAGGATCGGCCCTGATCGAAATTGAAATATGTAGTACCTAACCTAAAAGCACTTAACTAAACGATGTAATAGAAGTCTTGAAACTGGAGTTTGGGAAAATGTCTTCACTTCCAACTATTTCATACATTAATTATTCAAATAATATTATTTAAGATGGAATTAATGTTCCCTGTACAATGTTAATCAATTTCGAGTTATATCTTGAAGTTATACTTCAACAACATTCAAAATGGAATGAATAAAAGAATGCAGATTGGGAATCGGAAAACTGCATTGGCCTACATTGCTAACTTCCACAGCCTGGTCACGTATGCAATCATATTGTTTAGGCCGTTTAGGGAACAGTCCCACCACAGTCCACATCTGAGGTTGCAAGAGGTGTGTGTGGTATTTGTGCCTGTCATAGTATAGTAAGCTGTTTGAGAGCTTGAGAATGCTCTCTGTATCGGCTGCTTATGCAGAGTGTGGCGCAATGAATGAGTATTATGGTACCTGCGAGGATAGACTACAGGAAGAGGAGATGCACCTTTGAATAATAAATAGTGAAGCCAATTTTCAGAATCATCAGAACTAAACTGAGTACCACACTACTGTGGTCACTGGTCGTTGACAACCTCTTAAAAATACTTTCGGAAGCGGGTTTCGAGATCTGTGGTCATGCCGATGACCTTGTGATTCAGTGCAAGCACGACGTCACGGTCAGTAATGCAAGCTGCTCACCTCACGAGTGTCGTCTCCCAAAAAGACAATACTGGAGCCATTCACCCAGAGGAAGAAATTTTCTCTAGAGACATTATTAATGAACAAGATCACCCCAATCCCCAACGAACCACATCATATATCAAGATGTTATATTCGATCACAGACTCTCTTCACATGCCAGAGAATGCTCGTTAGCTATGCAGCTTTCATTCCGTGGCCAAGAGCCAGACTAGTGTCAAGGCAATCAGCCCTGGAAACATCACAACGAACAGCGTGTTCATCTATCATAGGAGCAACACGCTCTTGTCCAACTGCTGCCATGCAAGTCATCTTGAACCTGCCTCCTCTAGATATCTTTTTGGAAGCTGAGGCGGCCAGGTGGGCTCTCAGGATGGCAAAAGAACAAGAACTGAAAATTGGCGACTACTCAGGACACCTTCGCATTCTAAATTAGTGCGAGGAGCTCCTGGATGTGTTCACAGATAACCTTCCACTGAGACTCGAGTTTCAAAAAACTTCAATACGTCATTTCAAAGTTGTGAAAAATGGACTGATAATGAAGTGGTTTTCCCCAGAGGGTCTGTTGTATTTTATACCGATGGCTCGAAAACCGAAGATTGGCGTCAGTGGCGGTTCATCCTGGAGCCGCCCCTGATTGGCGTGTGGGAGCCGGCGTGCACACGATCCCTTGATCCAATTAGCCATACTAATGGGTTTCTATCCTTCGGTATTGCAAGCAGAAAACTATTGCATAAAGAAGTGTTGCGCTTTGTATAGGACGCAAGTACCGAAGAGCAAGAATATACATAGTATCCGATAGTAAAGCAGCTCTGCTAGCGCTTGACTCTCCACTAGTTAAGTCGAAGTAAGTCTGGGAATGTGAAACGTCCCTCAACATACTCGGAGAAAGAAACCAGGTCAACCTGGTGCTGGCCACTGCGGGATGCATTTTTCCGTTCCCTATACAATCAGCGCGACAGGTCGCTCTCGCCGTATAGGACGGAATGCACAATGGAACACTCCGTTTCCTAGCAGATATGCGCGAATTGCCCACTGCCTTGTGTCCGATCGCATATGTATCTACGTGTGAATAATTTATTGAACATTTTTGATTCTTAGTCGAAAGAAGACACAACTTGATATAATCAAACCGAACTTTATTCATGCAGAACTACAAATACATACTGAAAATAAATAGGATTTTTTTGTAACTTGCTATAAAGAATAATTATATTATAGCAATCCAAATTAATGTTCAATGTGCACTGCAATGACCCATTGCCATAGCGTTTGTGGTATTCTGTTGGATGTTTGCTATCAATGATGGCTTTTTGCGAGGTCTCTTTTTTGAATTTATTTCGCTGCTGGATGGCCGACCTGCTTGCATTGCTTTGGCACCCCTACACCCAGATGCTCTTCTAGTGATAGATGTAGGTTGTATGTACATTCATTCTGCGAGACTTCTTTTGCTGAGTAAAAGAGGAACACAGAGCATAGAACGAAGATTCATTATCAATATTCTTCATTTGCCTTTTCAGCCTATTAAACTTTTTGACAGTGCTGAATGAGTTTCCACGAAGCTGCTTATTTTAATCTACCTTTTAAGTAGTTATCCTCATCGGTAGAACTCTGGTGTTTTTATAAGCGAAATGTCAAAGTTTGATCAAGTTTCCTGAAGAAATGGGGAGATTATGGAGAATATGAATACCAAGCTATTTTGCATTGACTTTTCCTCTTTCGATCCGTATATTTACATCACGGTCAGGATATCTGTGAAAAAAGTTTTATCGAGTTTAAAATGGCGCTTTTTGTCGGATTTTTTCGCGATTTTCGCGAATTTTTTTTAAATACCTCTACTTCGCCTAGAGAATCGAAATTTCACCCACGTAAGAATCGATTATTCCTCTTTCCGACCGTATAAAAATTTCCTAACCGTATCGCAGCTTCGCTGCGATTTTAAGATTCTTCTGGACCCACTTTTGGACAGATTCTCTCGGGCCGGTCCACCCAGTTACTAGTATGGGCCAGCAGATCTACCTTTTAAGTAGTTATATCCTCATCGGTAGAACTCGGGTGATTTTATAGGCGAAATGTCAAAGTTTGATCAAGTTTCCTGAAGAAATGGGGAAATTATGGAGAATATGAATACCAAGCTATTTTGCATTGACTTTACCTCTTTCGATCCGTATATTTACATCACGCCCAAGTAGCATTTTTTGTTTTATAAAAGTGCGAATAGACTCTTCGACACTGCCTTATAAAATTCAGAGTTATATAATGTAGATACAAAAAATTTTCCCTGTCCCCTATATATCCTTTATTGGCCTTAAATGATATAATTTATAACTTCCCTATAAGTGTCGACAAAGACTTATGGTTTTTCCGATAACCATCTGAACACTTTTATAACCCTATCTATACGACTGTTATAGAACTCCCATATGTAGACGATACTTTTTCCGTTACTGAAAAAGGCGGATGGTCTCAAGATTTATAAGTGGCACGACCACAGATCTGGTAGTTGTTTCAGTTACCTTTCTGGATGAAAACGCGCATGCGCAACTTTGTCGTATTGTTTCACTCTAATTCAACGTCAAGTATTATTCATCTTTATTTATCTGTAGGTTAGTTGAATTCAGAAACAACAACCGTAATAAAATGAAGTTAGTGGTGATACTGGTGATGATACGTAGTTGGTTTTATTGAATGCTTACAAGTTACATTTCTTATAAGCGTGGAGAAAATCTTGAAGGTAAGTGAACAAACACTTGCAATTTTTTCTACACTGTATAAAATCGAATTTTATCTCCGAATAACACGTGCGCCCTCGATATACGAAAGTTTTCAATTTTTTATAGAAAAATATCCACATCATTTTCAATTATTTTTTTCTAAATGTAACAATTTTTCAATACAAACACTAAGTTTTGAATAATAGTATCTTAAAATTAACAAAAAATTCATTTTCAATCCAAATTCAACTTTTTTTCCTTGTTCTAAATTTTTCACAAAGCTGAAAAAACACGACATTTTCAATAACAATATGGCCGTGTCGGATATTTAGTCATGCTCAACACTTGGACTCATATAAATTATTTCACATCCCTTATGTAAATACACTGCCTTTTTGTTCTATAATAATTTTTGACATATTCATAATCACCAATTTAAGTGATAAAAATTACTGAATAAAATATACGTAGGAGCTTTATAAACTTTAAGTGATTTACACCACCACCATCCCTGTATTATAACTGATGGTAACTCAAAACACCTTCGAATGACCAGTAGTTCTCACGCATGCCAATTGATTGCTCTCTGAATGAAAACATAACCTAATATTCTTGACGCTCAAGATATTGTGTACTATTTTCATTAATTGTGTTTAGGTGTGGACATGTCTTTCAGAATACTTCAAACCGAAGAACCAGGAAGAGATATTCCTTCTCTTACAATTGTTCCTGAAGCTTATGGGAACAAAACGGCATCCTTTATTGGCCCAAATCAAGGAATGCAGCGAGTGCAGTACGAAATCCTTCTTCAAAGCCTGATAAAGACTGGAAACAGTAGATGTTCTTGTATTAAATATAATAATAAATAATTTCAAAAAGGACCTAAAGAAATTTCTTTCCCGATTGTTGGGTGTAAATTTAATAATTTTTATAGGTTATCCTGCAAACTATGGAAATGCAGTGATGTCAAACACTTTCAAGTAGTTATGAAATTGTATTTAAAAACACCTTTTTATTACTTATTCTCATCTTGATTTATAAGGGTACTCAGTTGGACATACATGATTTTTATGTATATAAAAGATTTGATATAAACTTGAAAACACTGAACACTATCGGTTACATTACGAAGTTGCAAACACTTCTATAGAACGCCCTATAATTACTGTTGTATCACCTTGCTCCTGATGTTTCATAGGCGGGTTCCTGTCACCTTTATAAACTCATATTATGAACCTTTTGGTACTATAACCTGAAGTTTTTATAAACAGTTGAAAATCTATAGTTTATAGAAACTTTTGAGAATCAATAATTTTTGCAACTCCTATATGAACTAAAACACTCCAGGTATTTAGCACCCCTATTATGAATCACTAATAACACCAATTTCAAATTTATAAATCTTCCGGTTACCAAAAATGTTACTTGGGCGGTCAGGATATGTGTGAAAAAAGTTTTATCGAGTTTGAAATGGCCCTTTTTGTCGGATTTTTTCGCGATTTTCGCGAATTTTTTTTAAATAGCTCTATTTCGCCTAGACTCTAGACTCTAGAGAATCGAAATTTCACCCACGTAAGAATCGATTATTCCTCTTTCCGACCGTATAAAAATTTCCTCACCGTATCCCAGCTTCGCTGCGATTTTAAGATTCTTCTGGACCCACTTTTGGACAGATTCTCTCGGGCCGGTCCACCCAGTTACCGTTTTAGTATAATAATATAGAATTAGCAAACATCCAACAAAATACCACAAACGCTACAATGGGGATTTCCAGTACCTCAGAATATGCACCTTTCTTCCCATGACATAATGAAAGGCAGTTTATAACACATTTGTAACCATTTATTCACTCTGAATTCTGAAGAAATGATTAATTATTTTATATTGAAAAAGTGATTTCACCACGTGTGAATTCAAACGTCCCTCTGCTGTGTCGTCAGTGGCTCAAGTTGTAATATGATTGGTTGGAGTTCGTGATGGAGGGAACAAAGCCCAGAGTAACTGAGAGACACGCCGCTGTTGTCAAGTCTTTGTAAAATCTCTGAATTTTATTCATAAATATATTCAGTAATCGTATCATATTTGATGTGATCACTATAATGATTTTTAAACATCGTCATACAACAACTTAATTTTCATTAAAGTTGATATAATACCTACTCATTCTCTGAAAATACAAATACTGACGTGACAACCACGCCTACAAATGAAAATAATTAAAACATCCATAGAATTATAAATATAGAATTTCAGCGTAGTGGCTAATAAGTATACAAAAGTGTGGCAATCGTTCCCCTTAAATCCAGGGTCAGTTGACGCTACACGCATGCCTAGGGAGAAGGGAAGGGACATGTAATTATGTATCCATGGATACCATATGTGGCTCAATATAAACAGAGACAAATAAAGAAATTGCATCCACTGATCGCCACGATGCCCCTAATTTCCCACTCTCCGTTATCGCACAAGCTTAATAATCTCACTGACCCTAGGCAGAGCCTTCTAGATGCCTCACTTTTAATTTCAAGGATCAAATTATAGGTATAGAATTATGTGAAAACATCACCTTCTTATTTGTCAGTATTCGACATTTCGACGTCTTCTATGCGTACTATAGAATGTTAATTCTAGGAGTTATTCTATACTCTATACTCCTCGGTACACAGTTGCCAAATCAATTATTATTCTCATCACTAATTTGCACTTCTCAAAATGAAAATAATTATCAGAAGACCGGCCGATATATATACCAATTCTTACCTGTGTGCACTAGGGATAATTATTTTTAATTGAATTTCTCACCTATCTGCTTACTTGAACCCTCTTCGTCTTCAATTAGAAGGTCGCAAATTGAATGATATTATGAAACTTCATGGATGAAACTTCATGAATGAAAATGTCATGATGATAAAAGAAAAACATCCAAAATCAACATTATAACATAATGATGATATTATCAGGAAAGTGAAAGCAAGGGCTTTTTCAGGCTAATTCTTTTTTTTGTGATTTGGCAATGCTGTCATTTTTATATCAGCAGCACGTCATGACGAGTACAAACAATCAAAAATCTCTCTAGCCACTGACGTCACACGATTTCCCGCGTCTTCTGATCGTTTGAATTCGGTAGATTATTTATGAGTTTTCAATATTTTTTTAAGGGTATAAATTGATGAAGAAAAAATAAAAAAAAAATCACAAATTACGTGAGAATCCAATATGTCAAAATATGGCACTTCGCTTATATCTGCTAGGAAACGGAGTGTTCCATTGTGCATTCCGTTTCCTATACGGCGGGAGCGACCTCTCGCGCTGATTGTATAGGGAACGGAAAAATGCCTCCGGGATAGCTGGCAATGAAGCGACAGACCGACTGGCCAGTGAAGGGGGTCAATTACCTTCATCGGGCTAGATCCTTTTTGTGGCTTCCCAGCCAGTCAACAAGCCTTGGCAGTTAAGGATTGGGAACAAAAGAGAAAGTTTGTATTCTGGTGAAAGATCAATGGTCAAAGACAGGCCAAGTCATTTCTCTACTACTCGACGAGCTGGATCAAAAATGTGCTCTCATGAATCTGACAGGCGCACTCAGAGATACTGTCCTGTGAGGTATCATCTGAAGAACATGGGGAAGACGCCGGAAGGCACTTGCCGCTTCTGTCAAGAAGCCACTGAGACAGCCAAGCACTTGCTATGCGAATGTGGAGCTGTTCATCGGAAAAAGCTACAACACCTTGGCTCTTGGATTTTGAAGCCGGAACAAGTGATGGAGGTAGTCCCCAGAGAAGTGATAAAATTCATTGAGATTGAGACACTATTGCCTGACTGGTGAACAGTGCGGGAATGCACAATAGATCTTTAGGTGAAGGTGCACGCGAGGTCTGTTGATCTAACGCCCCTCCTCTAATCTAAACCTAAAAAATCTTAAAACTGGGTAACTGTACTGCTACGGAATCAAAATGTAGTTGACTTTTTACAATGTTGTGACGTTCGTTGAATTTTCCAATAAATAAACTCTCAATCAAAATATAAAGTACTTCCGATTGAAATTCATTCACTCATTTGAGCGTGAGAAAAGGAAATGAGTATTTGTTTCTAGAATGAACTATCTATCTATACTCCATTCACAATTATAAAATCACAACTCTGGCCATGGTTTCGTTTTCAGGAATTGGTGCACCTGATGAAAAATCTGTGCGCGTACATAGAATATCGTTTATGACAAAACGACGATGCCAGTTTTTCTGTTTACATCAAAGTAAAAGTATCAAAGATTTTCCACATTTTGTTAGTTCGTATCGATCGGCGATTTTGGGGAGAAATATCGATAGGAAATCGCCTATTTTTCCGTTCTTCGGCGTCCAGAAGAAGTTTCGTGCAAGTGTCATTTTTTCCTTTCACGAGTTTTGGCGTGAGTACGAACGGCAAATTTGAATTGGACCAAAAATCGATTTATAAGCATAAATAAAGCGAAAGTAAGTACTAATCGACCTTTTTACACTTGATAACGAAGTTTTTTTAGGTATCTGGCCGTTTTGAAAGATTTCAAACGAAATTCCGGTCCCCCAGAAGTTTGGTTAGTTTCGGTATCGATTTTGGTGCTCAAAATTTATTTGGAATGTGTAAATGGACAAGAAAGGCTTCCTTATACGATCTTCTAACGGAAGCGACCGGAAAATATGGTTCAGGTAGAATTGAAATGTGTCACTGGAGCTT
Source organism: Adalia bipunctata (assembly GCA_910592335.1). Lineage (NCBI taxonomy): Eukaryota > Metazoa > Arthropoda > Insecta > Coleoptera > Coccinellidae > Adalia > Adalia bipunctata. Next base: position 6,488,694 of record OU342953.1, read on the forward strand.
TCATTCCTTTGCCGAAAGTAGAAAAAGGCTATATTGAACCAGAATACATCGGTTTTTTTCCATATTCCAGGAGTTTGTGTCTTATTTTAGAACAGGTGAATGATAATGTGAAGCATATGTTTAAGCTATTCCATTTTATTTGTACAAACCCACTGTGGTAGTAATGTATGAATATTTTTTTAACCAATAAATTACTATACAATCAGAATATTTTACTCCTTGTTCATAAGATCAAATAAATAAAATGTCGTCAAGTCTTGAACTTTCAGTTCAAGAGGATAATAAACATTAAATCTTCACAAGCATGCATATGAAAATTATGTGAAAGCAATGCAATTTTTTTCCATGGCGAAAAATAATATATTTCAACAGTGATCTCTTGTACTTTTCATGCAAATAACTAGAAAAGGACTCCTTTCTATCAATTCATATAAACGTTAATTATTTTCGTCCATCACGTATTTTCCAATTCATTCACATTCTGAGAAATACGCTAAGAATGTAGAAAGGGCAACATAGTGTTGACTTGGAACATAAAAATATTTTGAAAAACGTCATAACTTCGATACAGAGTGGAATGTGTCAAATTTCCAAGGCCAGAGCTGTGATTTTATAATTGTGAATGGAGTATATCTATAATTTCGTTCCGCTATTTTAATTTTATGTTACTAATACTGATTTGAGTTTACACAGGTATGTTCTACTCTTATCATTTTAAGTAACAGTGGCGTAGATTCTTGGATTTTTAGAAATTCACTTTTCGAATTCCTGTCTGATATTTAGAGAAGGAACATTTGGTTATCAATTCTGAATTCAGCTGACTCTCTTTACCTAACTCGGAATATGTTCCAATGTTCAGAACATTGTATAAATTCGCCAAAAAGAGTTGAGCCACTTGTAAATTTATTCCCATTCTTCAATACCGATAACACCAAAACCAAACTTATATACTGGATGTTCCTCACCATAAACTGGACAAACATATACAGGGTGAGTCTTTGACTTGTATGTACATATATTTTAACTGTAGATTCCTCTCATCAAACGAAACACTTTTTTCCTATACCATTTTTCAACATTCGGTTTGGTTTCGAAGATACAGGGTGTCGAAAATCCATGAAAAAAACACTTTTCTGTTTATATAAACAATATATATTCGGAACCGTTATTTCGAATGAACTGTATTTTGGTTGAGTTTTTACTCTATTCATGGTGCATATTCCTCAATCAGAACCTATTCAATATCTCTACTAGTATAAAAGTTACAGGGTAGCCGATCATCAATACACGCTAAAATACCATAAAACCACTTTAAAAAAATTAAACGGTTCATATTTTCGAAGGAATCAATCATTTAAGAAACTAAAACCATTCCTATTTTTTTCAATAAAACGCGTCGTTTTCGAGTTATTTCCAATTTTACCCGGAGAAATTTGACAAAAAAATCATTAATTTCAAGAATAATCTGAATGCGTGTCTGAATTAAATATCATCGAATATCATTCCTTCTCTGGTCTTTAAACGAGTTTACAATATTTATCAACTTTGTCGAGATATTTTAATAATAAAATCACACAATTATGTGGGATATTAAATTGAACACCAAGGAGGATTTAACACGCACAGTTTCTATTGAAAATTCATAGTTACCGGTCCATATTGAAGTTAAATGTCATTGAAATACAAAATTCGGATATGAATGATGAATCTCGATACAAACTGAAATTAATGAAAAATAAAATGATACCTTATAATCTGTGTCGATGTTTCTATCTAAACAATATCCTCTTGGAATTTTATAAACTCGACACGGTTAAGATTATATTAATTCACTTCACATAATAATCTCATTAGAACAATAATTCACCGAATGTATTCAGAATTTCACATGATGTTTACAGTTTGTTCAGAGACTCTGGTTTGTTATTGTTTATAGTTAGCCTCCAGATAACCAATCTTTCGGTTTTTGCTCTACGCATGCGTGGTAAAATTTGGCGGCGATTCATGATGAAAACAGCAGAATTCATAGATATTTATACCACGGCACACAAGTGTATCGTGATTTATACTATGTTTCGCAACAAACCCTCAACCTCAATGAAAATATCAGCAAGCTGACAATATCTTCTTGAAATTTCTGTGCAAACATTCACAGAATCGCTACAAAATAGATTAGGTTAGGTTGTTCAATAATAAATTCTGATGATCTGAATGAATAGTACATTGTTTACCGAGTAGGAAAAGCGTTACATTCCTGGACGATTGTGAAAACTGGCAACACAGAGTCCAGGAATGTGTCTTTTCCTACGAGGTGAACATACTATTTTTCCGCAAATCGTTTAAAATTCGACAGATTCCAATTAATTTTGACGAAATCGCGAATTATTAAATTCATAAATAAATGATGCTTCAAAATTCGTATTGAAATTGGATACGTTATTATTGAAACGTACTCATCTTGAATTGTCAAAGTTGACGCATATAATTAATTTGATTGCTAGTATTTTCGAATTTAAAATAGTGTAAAATGATAAGTGATGATGAATTTGCTATTTCTGGGACTCCTCCAGATCTGGTTGATACAGTGAAAATACAGCTTCTTTAGAATAAGTGCCAAAGGAATCATGAGAAAAGTTCGTATATGCATATGTCGAACCAACTGTAAGGAAATATCATTTCCTAACAGTTAGGAAATCTTGACTTTTTCTATGACCAATTTTGACTGGAATGTCAAAATTTCCTAGCGATTTGCGGAAAAAGTATTTTTTCATGATATTTCTTGGGAATTTCGAGGAAAATATGAACAAGTTATTTGTGTTTACAAACGAATCTGCAGAAAAATCGAAGAAGGAACTTATTTTGGTGTGAAAAATGTCGCTTTTCAGTTGCAGATACAATCCGATGAAACTAACTGTTTTTGTTGAAATATGAACTTTGCATCAATTCCAGAAGATCATTTCAGAGTATAGTCCATCCAAGAATGATTGACATCTCGGGGGGCTTTGGAAAATCGAAATTATGTTGGTAATGCCCATTCAGTAATATTTTGAGTTGCAGAATTCAGATTGGTGTTGGAAATAACACTGACATTTTGTTCTGTCATTAATGTTTCGAACAAATTTGGCAAAAAATTGAGCAAGTGAAATAAACATCCAGAGTCTCTGAAATATCTTTGAAATGAGGCTCTTGAAGAGTGAACAGCTAAAAATGGAAAGCCTGCACAGACCACGTAGAAAAAGAAATTAGAGAAGATTAGTCAAAATATGAGGAATGTTCTGATATATTGCTGACCAACCTTTCATTATGAACATGACGAGTTCTGCCCAGATGAGGAAAAAATAACATGTGGTTGTTGAAACAGAATAATAGGAATATTTATATTTTTCATTTTTTGCACCTTCATTGTTCACAAATATTGAAAGTTAGGACAATGTCATGACAAAATTCTTTATATATTGAATAGATCCATTAGTTAAGTTTTGTTTCTGTCTTGATATCTATTTCAAATTTCCCAATCCATTCACATTGCAGTAACACGCTTCAAATTATCAACTAGATTTTTTCAGTTAGCGAATATTCATATTGAACATTGAAAAGGACCGTGCTATTTAATCACCCACGATATTTTTCGTTATCAAACCAGAATTTCCAGGCTGTATGATCCTATAATTGATCATAAGATCGAAAATGTATCAATACAAGATGAAAATAATATACTGCTGTTATACAGATTCACACGCTGGTATTCGTATATGAAAATTGGGAACACTTTCATGTTCAAAGTTCCTTACTTTAAAAAAATATCGTTCAACTTTTAGGTTATTTCTGAATCTATGATGAAAGCACAGAAAATTTTTGGTTACTTTTTTGTAACTAGAAATAAAGCTGCGACTGGACTTTCAAGGCCTGCTCTGATGTCAATCATTCTTGGACGGACTATATAAAATCCCCTTTAGTGTGAAAGGCTCCTGACGTTCCAGGGTAGGAATTGGCTTTTATCTCCCCTTTGAAATTATGCTCATTTTGCCCCTAAAGGTTCTTGATAAGATCCTGGATCGACCGGATAGAAAAAAGGCTACCGATGCTTGGTTGATGTTTGAGAGGTTGGTTAGAGAGTCATTTCGTTCTATTTATACAGGGCGAGTCTTAGACTTGTACAGGGTGGGCAAAATTGGTGCTACATGAACTAAAACTTTTTAACCCGAGGAGATAGAGAAAAATGAATGGCACATTATCGTTCTCTTTTTGCGAGAAACTGATAATGCCATCAACTGCATTCCTCTATCTTCTTTTGTTTCCGAGTTATAGGCCAAAATTGAAATTTGGGCGATTTCAACTTTGGTCATTATCTCCGTTTCTGTTTATGCTGGGATGTTGAAATAAAAACATTATACAGGCACTTTTCTGATAGCAATCCAGTGGCGTACTCTGATTTTTTCTAAGAGGTTCATTTGCTGAGTTATAACATAAAGTTGTGTTTTTTCTTATGGAAACTGTAGTTTGAAATGACTTAGAAAGAATCGCCATTTTTTTCCCGTTTCAGAAATGTATCATATGTTATACATCGCCCTCAGATTCGTTAAGATATTTCGAAAAATATGGTTTGTATATGGAATTCAAATTATTGAGTACTAAGTAGGCTGACCGCTGAATCATAGAATTATGTGTCTCTACGCATGGTGTAATTATTATTTCACAGTTGAATCACTTGCTGCCCCAGTGTTTTAATTCGCTAAAATGAAACATTTCAACATATCATATTTTTCGTAATTTTGGAATATCTCCATAATGCCGCCAACGATGACTTCAAATTTTAATAACTGACAGTTGTTTCAAACAGAGATCGCAACCATCAAGTATTCAATTGTGAAATAATAATATCACCATGCGTAGAGACACATAATTCTATGGATTCAGCCTACTTAATATTCAAAAATTTGAATTCTTTATAGAAACCATATTTTTCATAATATATCTTAACGAATCTGAGGGCGATGTATAACATATGATACATTTCTGAAACGGGAAAAAAATGGCGATTCTTTCTAAGTAATTTCAAACTACTGTTTCCATAAGAAGAAACACAACTTTATGTTACACTGAGAAAAATGATTATTAATATTCAACTTTCCGATTTCTTAGTCCAATATTCATTTATATTTAACAACAGAACTTATCAACTAAAAAATTTTACTACTTATTAATTTGACTGAATCTTGAATATAAAAAAACGGTTTGTTTTGCTTATATTCTTTATATATTAACAAATTTATTAACAAAAAATATTTCATTTTAGTATTCAAATGTTATTTCTTACTATCAAAGATATTGTCCAGTTTAGTGGTGAATAATTTGAGCAGAAGATATAAAATACAGAGATAATATTATTAGTAAATTATGTTTCTTAACCAGAAAGTGGTATTTTAACAATAAATAAAGAAAATTTAACCGTTCCACTTCGTTCGTTTCCGATTTCGTTCGGCTCATAAAGACGCGGAATCATTCTGATGGAACATGGCGTCAATATGAACAGCTCTTTCGAACAATTATTGAGAGTTAGTTCGTTACCAAGAGTCTTATGGCAATTCTGAAAATTATGGAAAATTGTTGTTGAGTGTGTTCCGGTGGTGTTATTAAGTTAAAATTTGCATGAAGTCTTAGGATAGCTGAATAATGTTGTGTACGTGAAATTCAAGCGTGGTGTAAAAAACAGTTTGTTCCATGTGTGATCAGCCAAGCACATATTAAAAGACAGAGGGAGAGTATACCTGCGGATTATACACTTCATAATAATTCCTCAAAGGTGAGCTATTGTTTTGATTCAATTTATTAGATTTCATATACCTATACATAAATTACACAAATTCCCTGATTAGATATCCCTTTGGTTGATGCTTTTCGAGCTAATTTCAGTTTCATTTCTTTCGATTCAAAATTTGAGTTTTCATTTCTTTTTGACTATAGATTACACAATTTTTTTTCTCTACAATTTTTCTGAATATCATTCATTCTTAACAGTTCAATAAAGGAATTATTTATTCATCAATCGTTTTTAGACAAGGAAATATTATTACATATTCATTATTTGTGGGAAACTAGGAAATAGATTTAATGAACGTGATTATTTATGAAGTAGAAGTTTGTGGAAATATTCAGGTTTAAAGGATCAGTATTTCACTTTTATACATTATACATCCGAGCTATCGATCATTTTCATAACCTTTCTCAAGGTTGGAAAAAATGACAATATTATCTGTTATGGTGCCTCTCATACACAAAATTCTGATAATACAGATGGGATTTTTTTCATACTGAAATTTTATGTTCTTGCAACTTGGTGCTAACAAATTTCAACTCCAGTAAATTCTTTTCAGGATCAACCAATCAGCTGATAGTGTGCTTTTATTTTCGTCTGAAGGTGTGCCGGAACCTCCCAGTCCCGGTGCCTTCCACCCAGTATGATGTTTTTTTATATTCATGATGTTTTTGACATTTCAATGAATATATTTTGTTCACTCCATAATAGATTTTTATTCTACCCCTAATGAGTATCTCATGAACAACTAACTAATGATACATAACAGTTATGCAACATTTTATAATTTTAAATATCATAACATAAGAGCTAATACAGTTAAAAGTACTATTTCAGCAATAATAATGCTATTTGTTTAATATTGAAAAACTTATTAACTGTTTAACATGAGATAATGACAACAAATATTGATTTCTTAACTATAAAGAATACTATGTATTCATGAATTCCGAAACATTAATTCCTAATTGATTATTTTCTATATTAACAATCGTTCAATAACAGTTAAGAAATCTTTCATATTCCCTAAATCTGGTTATTTGTATTAACATACATGCGATCAATATAAAGAAATAGTATCTTTGGAGTAATCTAATATCTAATTCATCACAAATGAATGATTTCTTAGTAGCAAGATGTCAATGCTGTAAGAAACCAAAACATATCTTTTAAGAAATATTTGTTGGGACGTATAGTGAAACAGATATTTCTTACATACATTCGAAATTTCTTAGTGGTGAATATTTGTTTTTCTGAGTGTATAACTCAGCAAATGAACCTCTTAGAAAAAATCGGAGTACGCCACTGGATTGCTATTAGAAAAGTGCCTGTATAATGTTTTTATTTCAACATCCTACCATGAACAGAAACGGAGATAATGACCAAAGTTGAAATCGCCCAAATTCCAATTTTGGCCTATAACTCGAAAACGAAAGAATATACAGGGTGAGTCTTTGACTTGTACATATATTTTAACTGTAGATTTCCCTCATCAAACGAAACACTTTTTTCCCATACCATTTTTCAAAATTCGGTTTCGTTTGGAAGATACAGGGTGTCGAAAATCCACGAAAAAAACACTTTCCTGTTCATATCTCCGGGACCGTTATTTCAAATGAACTGAATTTTGGTTCATTGGTTACTCTATTCATGGTGCATATTCCTCAATCGAAACTTATTCAATATCTCTCCTAGTTTAAAAGTTACAGGGTGGTCGACTCATAAATTCATGCAAAAACACTATCAAATCACTTGAAAAGGATAAACGGTTCATATTTTCGAAAGAATCAACCATTTTAGAGAATAAAAGTATTCCTATATTTTTTCAATAAAACGCGTTGTTTTCGAGTTATTCCTAAATGTATACGAAGAAATTTGAGGAAAAAATCATGAATTTCATAAAAAATCTGAATGCTTCCCTGGATCAAATATCATCGAATATTGTTTCTTCTCTGGTCTCTTAACAAATTAACAATGTTGTCAATGTTTATCAACTGAATTCCGAGAAGCATGAAATTACAAAGTTTATAAGAAGTTTCTATTGAAAATTTATTGATACCCGTCCTTCAGGAAAATCTATCTTCTTAACAATATCCTCTTGGAATTTTTAATCGACCCTACACTGTTCTCACATCACATTCATCACCTGTTTGCTTTATTCTCTGCAAACTTCAAGTAAATAAATAAATAATAAAACGAATCCATGTAGAAAGGTTATCGCGGCGTCGTTCATTGTAATCACAGACTGTACTCTGGACCTGGAGACACAGAAGAACGTCTTGTCTTGTCTTGCGTGGCGGCTACATCGCACTCGCAGCCGGCAGCGCACTTAAATTTAGATCATAGCGCTGTATCGGCGAGAATCAGAACTACTCGTTTGGCATTTCCAAAGAGCAATGCGTAGAAGCCTTTAGCGAAAAGTAAACAAAACTAGTTCTGCCGTTAACGATAGGGGACGTTCTGCTTTCTTGAGTTCGCCTATACCATTTTTTACTGAGAAAATCAACACAATCTGGCATCGTCTTCTCTAGAATTCTGTGATCACTATCACAGAGGAATGGATTAGGTTAGGTCATTGACCTCGAATCATATGACTTTGATTAATGGAGTTAGGATAGGTTAGTGAGAAACGAATTTTTATAAGATAGTTTCAGGGTATCGACTATCGAGGCAAATATGAACAAATTATTAGTGTTTGCAAACTAATCTTCAGGAAAATCGAAGAAGGAACTTATTTTGGTGTGAGAAATATGGCATTTCAATTGCAGAAATGATGGGACAAAACTTAGCGTTTTTGCTACGAAATATCGTGTTTGTAACATTCTTATTCGAATAAGGTTAGTGCTTGAGTATTTTCTAAATGTATCACCCAGAATATCTGATAATCACAACAATTTCAATTGAAAAATATGAACTTTGAGGTGTTTGCAGAGAATTGTTTCAGGAGCGTATTCAGCCCAACTTTTGTTTTCAAATGGCTATATCTCTTAAACAGAGCCGAATTCGGAAAAATGGAAAATGAAAAAAAGGTTTCTTTAGGCCTCAAGAATCTACAGTTAAAATATATGTACAAGTCAAAGACTCACCCTGTAGAGGAATGCAGTGGATGGCATTATCAGTTTCTCGAAAAAAGAGGACTATAAGGTGTCATTCATTTTTCTCTACCTCCTCGGGTTAAAAAGTTTTAGTTCATGTAGCACCAATTTTGCCCACCCTGTACATATATTTTAACTGTAGATTCTTGAGGTCTAAAGAAACCTTTTTTTCATTTTCCATTTTTCCGAATTCGGCTCTGTTAAAGAGATATAGCCATTTGAAAAAAAAAGTTGGGCTTAATACGCGCCTGAAACAATTCTCTGCAAACACCTCAAAGTTCATATTTTTCGATTGAAATTGAGGTGATTATGGGATGTTCTGGGTGATACAATTAGAAAATACTCAAGCACTAACCTCTTTTGAATAAGAATGTAACAAACACGTGATATTCACTAACGAAAACATCTGTCCGATTATTTCTGCAATTGAAAAACCATTATTCATCCCACCAGAATAAGTACCTTCTTCGATTTTCCTGAAGATTAGTTTGTAAACATGTAAACACTAATAATTTGTTCATATTTTCCTCGATATCCTGAAACGAAATTGGTTTCTCACTAACCTATCCTAACTCCATTATTCAAAGTCATATGATTCGAGGTCAATGACCTAACCTCTTCCATCTCCTCTGTGATATTTCACAGAATTCTAGAGAAGACGATGCCAGATTGCCGATTTTCTCTTCAACAATGGTATAGGCCAGCTCAAGAAAGCAGTCATCCCCTATCGTTAAAGGAAGAACTATCGCTGGCAGAGGCACTAGTTTTGTTTACTTTACGCTAAAGGCTTTTACGCATTGCTCTTTGGAAATGCCAAACGAGCCGATATAGCGCTACGATCTAAATTTCAGTCGCGGTGCGCTGCCGGCTGCAATGTAGCCGCCACGCAAGACAAGCCCTTGTTCTGTGTCTCATCACAGGCCAGTCTGTGATCAAATGAACGACGCTTAAACGCGATAACCTTTCTACATGGATTCGATCTATATATTTACTCGCAGAGAATAAAGCAAACAGGTGATGAATGTGATGTGAAGACAGTGTAGGGTCGATTAAAAATTCCAAGAGGATATTGTTAAGAAGATAGATTTTCCTGAAGGACGGGCATCAATAAATTTTCAATAGAAACTTCTTATAAACTGTGTAATTTTATGCTTCTATATGTTGATAAACATTGACAACATTGTTAATTTGTTAAGAGACCAGAAAATAAACAATATTCGATGATATTTAATCCAGGGAAGCATTCAGATTTTTTATGAAATTCATGATTTTTTCCTCAAATTTCTTCGTATACATTTAGGAATAACTCGAAAACGACGCGTTTTATTAAAAAAATATAGGAATACTTTTATTCTCTAAAATGGTTGATTCTCTCGAAAATATGAACCGTTTATCCTTTTCAAGTGATTTGATAGTGATTTTTCCTGAATTTATGAGTCGACCACCCTGTAACTTTCATACTAGGAGAGATATTGAATAAGTTTCGTTTGAGGAATATGCACCATGAATAGACTGAATAGAGTAAAGAATCCACTAAAATTCAGTTCATTCGAAATATCGGTTCCGAATATATGGAAAGGAAAAGTGTTAATTTCATGGATTTTTGACACCCTGTATCTTTCAAACGAAACCGAATTTTGAAAAATGGTATGGAAAAAAAGTGTTTCGTTCGATGAAAGGAATCTACAGTTAAAATATATGTACAAGTCAAAGACTCACCCTGTATATGAAGATAGGAAGACACTTTAGAATTCTGATCTTTTTTTTTAAGCAAGAAGCAATGCAATGAAACATTTCGCTTACCATTTGGCACGATTCTCTAACGCTTCCAATATTCGAGCTGTACAAGGACTTATTTGGGGTGGTTCAAATGTCTTCAACATCTTCATCTGCACCTGCCCCTTCTTTTTCTCTTTCCACAACGGGATTTTCTTTTTCTGGTGATAACTCTTGAATAAAACGAAAATATTATTTGGGCCATGCGAATTATAACTTCAAGATGATCAGCCAAAATTCGTCACCGCGTTTTCTTGAGATGATAAGAAACATCACTTGTCGACAAGAACCAGCTTCCAGCGAATCTTTCCAAACAAATAATTTTTAACAAATAAACCTTTTGACGAAAAATTTTTACGATTTTTCGCTACTTTACTTTCTTGTATAATGTATAGAAAATAACCATGGACTTAGATTACCTGGACAGTAAAATGAGCTGTCCCAACCCAAGATAAAGATAATACAGGGTGTTCCTAAATTGAACAAAAATAAGGGGAGATTTCTTGAGTGGGTTTAAGAAAAAAAAGTTCCATAAACATGAGGTCGCAAACGTTTCGTTTTCGAGATACAGAGTGTTGAACACTTAACATGATTCTATGACTATAGTGTGCTCTCCGGCTTTATTCTTTATTCGATTAGGCGCGAAGATCGCTTTCTTTGGTTTGTTTCGTTCTCTTCACCCTATCTTCTCATTGTTGTGTTGCCTCCATTCCAAAAATATGGCTTTTTTCTGTCTTCCTCATATAATTGGATTTATCCACATTCTCCTTGCTTTCTTAATTTTCCGTTCTCGTTTCTAGAGAATGTAAAGGATTGGAATCGAAATGAGAAATCGTGACAAAATTTTTTTGACACACGCCGATACGTCGTAGCAAAAACTCCGTGGGTACACTTATACGGGTAGACAGAGATTTTACTGAGGTTTTTATCCGAGCTGAGTGTTTCAATGAGAGCGCAAGATTTTAGTGTTCAATAAAACAAAGTTTCCTGTAGCAAAGTATTGAAATATTTATTGATTTAGAGATTATACATTTGGGAATTATGTATGAAACAAAATATTTTGTAAATGACCGCCAAGGCTTTGCTAGCTTATGCGTACCCTTTTGGCGAAATTTTACACGTTATTGAATACTTGTGGTGGTATTTCATTGATACAGCGTCTTATTTCGGCTTTCAATGCTTCGATGGTTGCAGGCTCATTGGCATAAACTCGTGACTTCAGATAACCCCACAGCCTCAAGTCTAAAGCAGCTCATACACTATGCGATTGCCTTGGTGCCGTTGCCTCAATAAGAAACTTATGAGGCCAATATCGTAGAGTACCATACACTATCAGTCCACCACCTGCAGGCGGACGTACAGCACTGAAGATGCTTGCTTGATGATATCATACATCATGATTCATGCGTCAAGTGCCTGAAGGCGAATTGTCGATGGCAGTGGCGGATTTAGGGGGGGGGGGGCGAAGGTGGTTTCGCCCCCCCCTCGGGATTATAATTCGTTCTGTGATAATATAATTTTTGCTGGTTATCCGAGAATTATTACTGTGTTACTTTGGAATCGCCCCCCCCTCAAAAAATTTCTAGATCCGCCCCTGGTCGATGGCAAATCAGGACTGCAGGCAAACCGCAGTTTCCAGACAGTTTTCCATCTTGCTTCGTCGAAAACGTTGCGCGATATATCTTCTTTCAATTTTTGGAGATCCACCTTGAAGAAGGTTTTTGGTGAAGAAGTGGCTTCAGGATAGAAACACTTCTCACATGTCATTCCCTCGTGAACTGAGACAATCTCATCACGAGGATTTAATGATTTATTTGAGAATGAGCGAAAATCATTCTCAAAAACTCCTTGAGTTGGTTTCACCAGGAATCAGTGAAGTGAGCACCAATTTACGCCAGGCAATCAGTGCTGAGGAAAGATTGACTGCAAGTTTGAGCTTTTTAGCAACGGCCCAAAGCTTCGAAGATTTGAAGTTTCCGACTCGAATTTCACCTGTGATAGTGTGTACGCGTTTTCTCCCGAAGATCTCGACTAATGGCTTCTAACTTTTTTCAGTTCTTTTCGGAACGAGCATCTTAAATTATATATTTTTTCTTAACCATATCGACGGTAGCTGACGACACAGTTTTTTTTATAATACCTATCTATCGCAGCAGCATGTCGTATGCTTCATCGCGTAATCTTTTGTTTGCATAATTTTCATCTTTTATCTTCCATAAAGAAGGGTGGGCTCGGTAAATAAATGGTGGTTTACAATCCATTTTTGCTCGTCAGTCCACTCGCGTACCAACACTGCAGGGACCAGGGTTTGAAATGGCCTGACGTAAAACTGAAGAAAACAGTAGATTTTGAGGCAGGCCCGGATCTAAGATTTTTTCTGACCGGGGCAAAAATTCATGATTGCGTTCCCCCCCCCCCTCAAGGTTGGATATGAAAATTGAAAGCTTCGAAAATGTAGGTGTATATAGGTACAGGGTGATTTTTTTAAGTGTTTCATTAGACGCATTCGAGGAAGGAATTTTGATACAAATTCAAGATTCTGTATTTCTGTTTGAGAGTACATGAACTCAAATTGTAAAATATTTTCAAGCGGAATCTACTTCCGGTTCTACCGGAAACGAATGTAATCTTCGTTATTTTAAATATAACTCCCCCAAAAAATATACAGGGTTTTCGGTAACATAGATATAGACTATAGTTACACTTTTTTCAATGTAATACCCTATATATGAATTCAAAAATTGAAAGGCAAGCTCGAATAATGATGAGTTTATGAAGACCATTTTATGCCTTAGGAGAACCATTTAAGAGAACTAATGGCGAAAAATCGAAAAAAAGGGGTGTTTTTAATTTGCAATTAATGAATATAAATCCTTCAAGCCAACCAGACAGACAATGTTTTTTCGTGTAGACATATTGGCTACCCTTATGCAGAAGAAAAAAATTTTACTCTGGGATATACTGAGTGATTCTAATTAATATTCAAACATTAACTATAAATGATGGTCAAAAACTTTCTTATTTAAAATGGCACACCCAGTATTTCTGTACCTTGTTGAACGTAAAAATTAATATCGAAACTATCTTCATTTGGTTTCCCTATACCTAAACCTAATAGTTTTCTGGTAATATTCGATTTTTAATTCAACTTGTTAACCTGCCCACTTCCGAATTGATGTCCGCCAATATTTGAATAGAAAATTTCCACAGCCCACAAAATTGGCCTGCAAAGTCACCAGATCTAACATCTCCATTTTTTTTTTGGGTTATATAAAGAGTATTGTGTATGAGAATACCATAACAACTCCTCAAGACATGAAAAGAAGAATAAAAGATGCGTTTGCAAGAATTACACCCCGAGTATTTGCTAATGTTGAAAACTCTTTTCTTAAACGAATTCGTTTATGCATTGCAAAAGATGGAGGATCACTTGAGCAGTTTATGTAGATTGTCAATTATTTTTTTGAGGGATTTTTGTTATTTAGTTTTTCCTTTGTACTTTATGTAGATCTGTTATTGTTATAGTTTTTTAGAATGTAAGTTTACTATTCCAATATCGTTGATTTACCTGTTTCAAAATATTTCTTCGTTCTCTGCATTGAATAAAAAGTCCCATAGTTTTTGCTTTAATGCACACAGAACTGCATATTCGCTTTCCGAAATATACTTCACCTACTTTGATTCTTCATACTCGTTATCTCCAATTGTTGGATTGTGTATTAGTAGACTCAAATACCTTCAAATACTACCTTACTACTGGATGTTCTTATGCGGGTGAAACTCGTTCCACTCGGTACTCAACTCACTCTTTGGCCAGAGGTTCACGATAACAGATCTCTTTTGAAAATCTCGATAAGTCTTGAAAATATTCGAAATGTGAAGAATAGGTAAAATGTTGGACTGGAGCACTGGTCAATCGCATGAGCAAATATTTTTTTGAATGAATCGTTTGTTACATGATTCTTTGAACGTATGGCTTAACTTCAAAACGATCGGAATAAAGGAAAATTTAAGGGCATGTACCGAAAAAGATTGAATGATTATAAAGCCGGACTCCCACTACTCGTGTATTTGGCAAATATTTGCCACTTGCCTATATTTGGCATGTAGTGGAAGTGGTTCACTCGGCCAATACTTGTCAATCTTGTCATTCAAATTCGAAACTTCATCTACTTGCCAAGTACGCAAATAATTGCGTACTTGCCGAATATACGAGTAGTGGGAGTCCGCCTTAACACTTAATACCTCCTAGGCGAAATAAATTTGGAAATAATTGAAAAAAGAATTGATATTCAGAAAAACAGTAGATAATCATTTATAAAGGAATAATAAATCTTGCGTAACCGCAACACCATTATTGGGATCTTCATATGAGTTTTTCAGATTTCGAAAAAATAATATTGTAAGCATTTCCCCACAAATATTTCCAAGTATTTCTATGAATATCGCTATTCATAATAGTAGGTTAACTAGTTGAATTAAAAATCGAAAATTACTGGAAAACTATTAGGTTTAGATGTAGGGAAACCCAATGAAGATAGTTTCGATATTAATTTTTACGTTCAACAAGGTACAGAAATACTGGGTGTGCCATTCGAAATAAAAAAGTTTTCGACCATTATTTATAGTTAATGTTTGAATATTAATTATGATCACTCAGTATATTCCAGAGTTAATTTTTTTTTTCTGCATAAGTGTAGTTAATATGTCTACACGAAAAAGCATTGTCTGTCTCGTTGGCTTGAAGGGTTTATTCATTAATTGCAAATCAAAAATACTCTTTTTTTTTCAATTTTTCGCCATTTTCTCTTAAATGGTTCTCCTAAGGCATAAAATGGTCTTTATAAACACATCATTATTTGAGCTTGCCATTCAATTTTTGAATTCATATATAGGGTATTACATTGAGAAAAGTGTAACTATGGTCTATAATCTATATCTTTGTTATCGTACACCCTGTATATGTAAAAACAATTTTAAATTGTGCATCTGATTGCTCTTTACATTTCACGAAAAAAAAATTTTCCGAATGTCTTCATTTACTGCCTCAAAATGAAAACCGCGTCTGGGGTGGGCCACCCTGTATAACTCACAGAAACCTGATTACTCTCGAGCAGCCCCCCCCCGAATGAAAGTCTGGGTGCGCCACTGTATGGTTACCTACCATTTGTTGAAGCCCTCTTTCAGGCACCCTGTATAATATTTCCTTATAACTTACACAAGAAGCAGTGTTAACGTACTGTCTATTGTTCCACTGTTGCGAAAAGAAATTCCTGCAAGGAGGGATTTTGGAGATATAAACACTCATTTGTGACACTCTTTCTGTCAACAAATTGCACAATCAGGCTATAACTCAACAATCGTTTGAAGTGATTGCGCAAATCATACATCAAATGAGTGCCGAGTTGAACGAAGAATTTAAATATGTATAAGACTGATTCTCCAATAACTCCTTCGGAATTAGAATAACTTCAAATGTGTTGCTCTATGAATATAAAGTTTATTGTTGTTACAAAATATTGATTGAAACTATTTACAATCTTACCTATGAATATAAAGAAACGACAATTGAAGTCGATTCTTCAAATCCTAAATCTCTATCAAACAATTATACAATATAATATTATTTCGAAAATTAGATTTTCCGATTGAACGTCAAATCATTTATTATTCTATAGCTGTCATATCCTAAGCCTCTTATAATCCTAATCTCTAAATCCATTGAATAAAGAAATACAGTTTCTTTACATCTCCCCCTCTAGGAGAGAAAATTTTATAGAAAAGCACTAAAATTTCTAAAATTATCTGATTCATCTTCTTTGAACACTATATTACTTAGTTATCTTCTTCTTGTTGCGTTGGAGTCCGGATTACTGGGATAAGATTTGTTATATGAAAAAGGTTGGACTCTGATTTTCTGTGACCTGTGTTTATTCTATATATTGAGTCGGATATTCTTTCCATAATTTGGTACGGACCAATTTTCAACTCATCCATTTTTTTTCTGTTCAATTTGTTTCCATTTTCGACATACACCCAATCCCCTACATTGAACTCCAAATGTTTCCGGTTTTTATCGAATAATTTTTTGTTATAATTATGAGATGCTATCGTTCTCTTCAGAGCTGTCATTCTATCTTTTTTCCAATTATCTTCTGTTGGTTCAGATTTCAATTCATTTGGTAGAATTGTTACATCAGTACCGTATAATAAATATTTAGGTGCAAAACCAGTAACTGAATTATCGGTTTCATTGTATTTATCGACACATTCTCTGGCTATTGTTGTCCAAGCAATTGTTTTGTTTTTCTCATTCATTTTACATCTGATCTTATTCACTAAAGTTTGGTTTAATCTCTCATTTAGTCCGTTCGAGAACGGTGCGTTTACCGCGGTAAAAATCATAGGTATTGATTTTTTATTCAAATATTTCTTGAATTCTTTCGAATTTATTCCAGGGTATTGGTCTGTGAGTAACATTCCAATATCCTCTGATTCTGGTATACTCTTTACCAACCTTATGAAATCATTTGCACTCTGGGTTTTCGATGTTACAATAAATGCGTATCTGGTAAAATGATCTACTAATAAGTGTAGGTATTTCTTTGTAGATCTCGTTCCCCCTAAACCTCCAATAGTGTCGATAGAGATTATTTCAAAGGGCTTAGTGGCTGGACCTAAATGAGACATGAGTCCAAACTTGTTTTGACCCCTTGATTTATTTTTTATGCAGATTTCACATTTCTTGCAAATTTCTCCAATGTTTCGAGTCAGATTTTTAGCTGTGTAAAAGGGCCCAATCTTCTTTTGTAATTGTTTAGTGCCGATATGGCATAGATTCTCGTGAATATCCTTTATAAGTTTAACGCTGAATTCTTCTGATAGGATAATTTTCTCTTTCTTTTTGGTCTTCCTGTAATAAATTTTTTTTCTTTCAATTAACTGGTCTTTCTTATTTTGAACTTCTTCATTTTTCTCTTGATCTATTAAGATGTCTTTAAATTTAATTAGGTTCACAATTTTTAATGTTTCGTCTTCATTATCTTCTGGTTCCAAAACCGGGTTCCTGCTCAAGCAGTCAGCTTCTACATTATTTTTTCTTGGGGAATATTTAACTACAAAGTCATATTGTGACAAATAATATGTTAAATCACCCAGTTCTTCATCAGTTCTAGATTTTAAATTCATATTCTCTAATGGTTTGTGGTCCGAATAAACTGTAAACGATCTTCCTATAAGCCAATATTGCCAATATTTTATTGCCTCCTTAATGGCCAAGCATTCCAAATATATTGCTTTCTTTTTTTTCTGAGCTTCATTGAGTTTTTTTGAGAAGTACGCAACTGTTTTTTCCTTTTTATCAGGTTGTTCCTGTTTCAGAATTGCGCCTATTCCTTTCAATGATGCATCTGTGTAGATATTGATTGGCAAGTTCGGATCAAAAATTTCCAGTACTGGTTGCGAACATAACAAATTTTTCATTGTTTCGAATGATTTTTGGCATTCATCAGTCCAAGTAAATTTCTGATTTTTTCTCAATAAATTGTGAAGTGGATCTAGAATTATGGCACTTTTTGGGATATATTCATGATAAAAATTTATTTTCCCAAGAAATTGTCTGATATTTTTCTGAGTTTTTGGTACAGGAAAATTTCTTATCGAAATCAAATTATCTTTCAAAGGTCTGACCGAATTATTTTGAATAATATGACCAAGATATTTAACCATATCTGATGCGAATGTACATTTTGTGAATTTTAGCCTGAAACCTTCTTTCTTGATTGCTTCCAACAATTTTGACAAATGATCTATATGCTGTGAAAATGTCTTAGAAAATATAAGAATATCATCTATATAATTAACTGCGAAGTCAGATAACTGATGTTTTCTCAGGATATTGCTTAATATTCTCTGAAATATAGCTGGTGCTGTTTTTAGACCAAATGGTAGAACAGTCCACTGGTAATGTCCTTCCTGTGTTACAAAACCTGTCTTTTTCCTGTCTTCAATACGTAGGGGTATTGACCAAAAAGCTGAGTTCACATCCAATGTAGAGAAAAATTTACAATTTCTTGTTTTCACAATCAAATCATCAATCAACGGAAACGGCTGGGCTTGCGGTACTACAATTTTGTTTAAATCCCTGAAATCTATACAAAGTCGGGACTTTTTATTGTCCTCTTTCTTGAATGCCAGTGTCACCGGTGCAGCAAATGGACTGTAGGATTCTTCTATGAGGTTTTTATGTAACAATTTCGATATTTGTTCCTCTATCTCTTTTTTATCATCCATGGAACATCTGTAAGGCCTTTTACTACAATATTTGTCTGTTATTAGGTCAATTCTTGCCTCATATTTTCTAACTGTACCAATGTCATATTTATCTTTGGCAAAAATTGTTTGGTATTTCCCAATTAGCCTATTTATCTCCAATTTTTGATAAGAGTCTAAATGATCTATACCTAGGTATTTCGAAATTTTTTTCTACCACATTCTCATTGAAGTTTATTTCATATTGATTTAAATTTTCAGACGTTACTTCTATCTCCACCAAATCATTTGAATCATCTTCGATTTCTTCTTCAATTTCATTTTTATCAGAAGATTCTTCAATTTTTTTCTGTGAAGATAAAATATTCTTCTGTGATATAATTAGGTTTTCATTTTGAATTAATTTAAACTTTTTAATCATATCCAATCCAATGAGAAATTCGTATTGAAAATTTTTTTCATCCATTATGTAAACATCAATATTCTCTTCAATCTCAAAAATTTTTATTTTCAAAGTTGTCAAACCATTCGTTTTTTTCACACCATTGATTGTTATTAGATTATTCTGGTTCGGAATGTTTCCTCCATTGTGTTTAAGTTTGAGAAATTTTGAATTTATCAAAGAAACATTTGAGCCTGAGTCATATATTCCGTGTAATTCCAGTTTATTATCTAATATTAATTTGACCTGAATCAATGGTGTGATTATTCGTTTTTTTGATCACTGATATTCAATTCCGATTCTATTACTGAATTATTTATTTTAGTTATGTGATTTCTATTTCCCATTTCACTTGTTTTGAACCAACACTTTGATTCAGAGTGAAAGCGATTTGGTTTCTTTAGTTTTTCACAAATTCTACAAGGTTTTTTTTCTTCAAATTTTGTTTCATAGTCCAATTTCGTATTTTTTTTATAACCAGAATCTTTCTTATTTCCCAAATGTTCAAACTTACCAATATAGTTGAACAAATCTTTGGTATCTAGAAGTTCTTCCCTGTCTATTCTGTCAGCGATGTAATCTGGTAAACCAGCTGCAATGATATCAATCAAAGTTCCTTGGTCTGTCGTACTTCTTGATTCAAGCAACAGTCTTTCTTTCCTTACTGCATACTCCAACAAAGATCCTGATTTGTATCTAAATGATAAAGCATATCTGCTGTTTGCCCAACCCTTGTTAGCATAGGTGTAGCAAAAGGTTGATTTCCAATCATCCCAATCAGAGTTCAATGTGTATTTAATTATCATAGCACTGTACCAGTCTAAGCATGATTTTTCCAGAAAAACTTTCAGAATCTCGATTTTTTCTTCATCTTTATTGATTTCTAATCTTCCACACTCTCTTTCAAAGACTGTCATCCACTCATGGGCATTACCTTTTCCATTGAACCTCTCAATCACAAACTTTTCTGTGATTTTCCTGAGATTTGGTCTGTCATTATTACTCTGTTTTTTCATGATCATCTCGAATGCTTGCATCATCTTCTCTGTTATTGTATTTTCAGGAATACTCGTATCAGTATTGCTACCACTTAGAATTTCCTCTGGATATTCTCCACCAATTATCACATTTCCATCAGAATCCCAATATGTTTTTCTCATCTCGTCAGTGACAACAATTCCAACTTTCCTTGATTGATGTCGTTTTTTTAACGTCTTCTTTATGTTAGAATATACAGCAGATCCTGTGATGCTTTCATGTAATGCGGCAGGCTGTAATTCTTTCGGCACTTCATAATTCCTTCCATCTTCAGTAGTTATTGAAGTGATACAGAGCAGGTTCGTTTTTCCATCTTCTGATCCTTTCACCATAAAATGAAATTTCAACGTTTCCATATTCTTGACCAAAATTGTCGTTTTATAAGACTGATACTCCAATAACTCCTTCGGAATTAGAATAACTTCAAATTTGTTGCTCTATGAATATAAAGTTTATTGTTGTTACAAAATATTGATTGAAACTATTTACAATCTTACCTATGAATATAAAGAAACGACAATTGAAGTCGATTCTTCAAATCCTAAATCTCTATCAAACAATTATACAATATAATATTATTTCGAAAATTAGATTTTCCGATTGAACGTCAAATCATTTATTATTCTATAGCTGTCATATCCTAAGCCTCCTATAATCCTAATCTCTAAATCCATTGAATAAAGAAATACAGTTTCTTTACATATGTATAAATATACAGGTTGATTCGTTTGAAATAACGAAGTTTACATTCGTTTCCGGTAGAACCGGGAGCAGATTCCGCTTGAAGATATTTTGCAATTCAAGTTCATGTACTCTTGAACAAAAATACAGATTCTTGAATTCGTATCAAAATTCCTTCTCCGAAATCTTTCAATGAAACACTTAAAAAAATCGGTCGAGTGCCTATTAGACGTTTCTGGAAAACTGGACATATTTTAAATCCGAAAATTGGGATGATGATATTGTTGGAAATTTTCTTCAGACCTAAAATATTTTTGGAGCCTGAGCCCTTCCGGTTATACCAGGAGTGGAAATAAATTTGTTCAAAAAATATTTTTTTCAATATTTTCGTTTCTGTTATGATTGGGTATTCAATGCTGAATACATTTCTGTTGAAACCATTGTATTCATTCGAGTAGTTTTCAAGATATCGAAAAAAAACCTGAAAAAATGTCAAATATTCATAGTCAGTGTTATGTTTATTATCCTCATTCTGAAAATCCCGAGTGTAAACCGTTCTCAAGACGTCATAGTAGAAGAATGAATTTCATAAATATCCTCACAGGGTGTTTCAAATTTCGTATCGAAAACTGTGTTCGAAAATTGGCCATAACTTATGTTTTTCAAATTAGAACCCTATTTTTTTTATGATTGCGTTGGATTCTGCGAAGAAAAATAATGAAACCACTCTCGATGCTCTTGCTCCTAAATTCAGTAATTACCGAGATATTTGAGCTTTTCTGAATTCATGTTATACGTAGAGTCAAATTAATCTTATCTCTCGCATGAGAATATTCTGTGACCATATTTTTTTTTTTTTTGTTCTAGAAGAGGTGAATCTTACATCAGACACCCAGTCTTTCTGGGTAGTGTCGGATTCTTACCGACTAAACACCTCTCTTGCGGTTGGTTCCGGGCATAAGCCTATAAACCTTCCATCATCTTATCTGTTCTTTTCTCTTTCGCATTCTTTTATGCTGAGTGTTTGTGTACCTACATCCTTCAATTGGATATCTCTTACTAAGTGTGGAGTTCTATATCTTCATTTTCGCAATTGGTCTCTAGGTCTTTTGCGGTAAATTCTAGCTGTTTTTTCATCTTCAGCGGGGTCATAGTCAACTAACCTTCTAAGGTCGTCAGTTGGATGTTCACTAGCTCTTTCATAGGCTTTTGCAGCTTTTCGTTTGATGAATGTAGTAATGGACTCCCATTTTATGTCTTTTTGTATCTGTTCATTCCTAACAAACCAGGGGGCGTCTAATGCCCATCTCAGAAATTTGTTTTCTGTACTTTGTATCCTCTTTATATGGGTTCTCGCTGCATACCCCCATGCTGTTGATCCATATGTTAGCTGCGGTCTGGCGACTGCTTTTATGATCCTCAATTTCGTGTTTCTGTTCATTTGGCTTCTTCTGCCTATAATCGGATATAGTCTTTTCATTGCTACATTCGTTTTATCCACTGCATACTTAATGTGTTGTTTCCACGTAAGTCCCTTGTCTAATATGACTCCTAGATATTTAGCTTCATTCTGCCATTCTATTTCATTATCGTCTATGGATATTTTCGATTCCATCTTCAGTTTCCTCTTTTGAAGGAGTATTGCTTGACTCTTTTCTCCATTGATTTTGATTTTCCATCTGTTACACCATTGACTGATATCGTCTGCAGCTTCTTGAAGTCTTTTGTGAATTATTTTTGTATTTCTGTGCCTAATTGCTATGCCCGTATCGTCCGCGTATAGAGCAAGCAGGCATCTTGGATTTCTTGGTATATCATGTATGTATATGTTATAGAGTAGCGGTCCTAGTATGGATCCTTGGGGAACTCCTGCTTCCAAATATCTGAGTGTGGAATGAACATCACCTATTTTCACACAAAAGTTCCTATCTCTCAAATAATTTCTTATTATTCTGCATAACTTGGGTGAATAACCTGCGGTTTTCATTTTATATGCTAGTCCTTCATGCCATACTCTATCAAAAGCTCTGGTTACATCTAGTAGTAGTAGTCCTGTGGCTTGTTTATTCTGAAATCCTTCTGTGATATACTCGGTTATTCTTAGTTGAATGTTGTTTTCGGAACCCAAATTGTTCACTCGGTATATCGTCTGCAGGGCCTCTGTTTCTTCATTAAGTCGTCTGGCTAAGACGCTCTCCACAATTTTTTCTAGGGCTGGGATCAGGCTTATCGGTCTATAGTTCTGTGGGAACTTTTTGTCTTTACCTGGTTTATTGAAAACAATCACTTCGGCAGATTTCCATCTTTTTGGAAAGTGCTCTGTTCTCATCACGCTATTTGCTATGCTAGTGAGAGCTGCCGTTCCTTTCTTTGACTTTTTCAGCATGAGATTTGTAATTTTATCTTTTCCAGGAGCCTTTCTTGTTTTCAAATTATTGACTATCTCTTCGATTTCTGCCGGAGATGTTGGGTGAGGGATTTTGTCATCCGGTGGTGATTCTTTCATTTCTTCTTCATTATCTTCTATTAATTCTTCTAGGTCCTCATCGTCTTCTTCACAATAGTTTATTCTTGACTCCCTTTCTATAGTATCGGCAAGAGCATTAGCTTTATCGCTTTTTGAATATGCCATTCCATGCAGTGGTGGAATTTGGGTTTTTTCATTACGTAAATTTTTTTGCATTTTCCATGCAGAGTGGTCTTCTGTGTTGAGTTCACTTATTTTCTTATTCCATCTATTCGTTCTGAGCTCCCTTAGTGCATTTTTAAGTATTTGACTATGTCTGTTTAGTCTGTTTTTATCATTATCTGTTTTATACATCCTGTACTTCTTTCTTAGTCTTCGGTTGACTTTAATCAGTTCTTTCACCTCTTTTGGAGTATCGCCATAGGGATGTTTGGGAGTAGGTTTAGTTTTTCTAACCGTGCTCTCTTCATAGGATTTCATAATCGCACTCTCCAAAGCTATATGACTGATTGATCTAGTTCATCAGGAGTGTTAATTTGTGGAATACTCGTGATATTTTCTTGGAGTTTATTCTTATATTCGTCCCAATCGGTATGTTCTCGTGTTTGAGTCACTTCATTTCTAGGTCCATGTCCTAAAATGAGCTCTATCGGGTTGTGATCAGATGTTCCATCATCTATCGTTTCAAGAGCAAAATCTTGTTTTATATTTTTCATTATAACTATGTCTAGCACATCAGGGGTTCCATTGCCACTAGGTAAATATGTCGGTATTTCCGGTCCCATGATTATAGCATCTTCCTTTTCGGCATATTCTTTCAATTTCTTGCCATTTGCATTCTCTATTTTAGAATTCCATTGTTGAGATTTACAGTTGAGATCTCCAAGTATTATTCTTGGAAAATGACCCCCTAATAAAATCTTCATCTCTTCCTCTCGCAGATTTATTTGCGGTGGTTTATATACAGAGAATACCTTAATGCTTTCTCTTCTTATCTTTACTGTGATCGATAGTGCCTCTATAGTTGCGTCATTGTTCTCGTGATTTACAACCGCATTCAGGTAATGGTTCACGTCCCTTTTAACGAGAATAGCAACCCCTCCACCGTTTTTTTCATTTCTGTCTCTTCTGTATATTTCGTAGTTTTCGAAGGATATTTTATCTTTAGGAGTTAATTTAGTTTCCTGAAGCGCCATAATATCAGGATGTCTTTCTTCTAACAAATGTTCAATATCTGATTTACGGGCTCTGATTCCGTTAATATTCCAGGAAACTATCTTCAGATTTTCTAGCTGTGATTGAATGTTCATAAATTATTTATTTCCAAATAAGTTTTGAAATTTCTTCTCGAATTCTTTTTCAAATTTCTGCATTATTCTGCTGAATATTTTCTCAGTGAGTTTGTCAAGTTCATCTTTAGGGTCTTCCCTTCTGGTTTCAATTGGTTCTTTGTTTTTTGTACCTGTGGTTTTTCAACAGTAACAACAGTCTCTATTTTTTCAGCGATTTTCTTGGGGGGGCTTCTTTTTTTGTCGGTGTTTTCTTCTTCGTAAGATTTTTATATGCGCTGCAGCCTTTATAACTGGCGGGAAGTCCACTTTGGTTACATAAAACGCATGTCGCGTTCCTTTCACCTTCTTTTTGCGTCAATGCACACTCTTTTGTGCAATATGCCCCTAAAAATTTTACGCATCTCCACGGAAATGTGCACTTATTTTGTGCATGTCCATATCTCTGGCAGCGATGGCACTGTCCAGGGCCTTCAGGCTTCTTTTTAGGCTCAATTTCAATACAGAGGCTGTATAGTTTTTTAACTTGGAATATTTCCTTGTGCTGCGTTTTCACAAGGTAGAGTGGGATTGCCTTTTTCGTTTTATTTGACGTCATTCTCGTTACTTCAGCATCTTTAATACCTTGTAGTCCTAGATCATTTTTAATCACTTCAATATCCGCGTCAAGTGGCAAGTACCTTATAACGGCGTATACTCTCTTTTCTTCTTCCGTTTGGTAAGTAAAATATTCCTTACCTTGTTGATCTAGGAATTTTGTTAGTTTCCTGAAATCTTCTGCGGACGAGGCAATAATTTTAATGCCGTCTCTGACAACCGTTGCCCGGTTATAATTTATTCTTTTGCTGTGTAGCGCTTTGGATATTTCCGTCCAGTCTGAAGTCCCCATCATTGTTACTGGCGGGATTTTATCTTTTACAGGTGACTGAGACGTCACCGTTGAATTTTTCAAGTTGTTCTCAATTGAGGACGAACTGTCTTTCCTGGCACGCTTGGCCCGAGGAGCTCCTGGGGGTTGGAGGGCTTTTTTGTTATCCTCAATATTTGTGGCCATCTTTTTGGGAAGGACAACTGGGACAATCTTGGAATCGGTTTGGGCCGATGTCCCAGGTTCAGAAGTCAAAACCTGGGAATAACTTTTTATTTGATGATTTGGGGATTTATTTTTCGAGAGTTCTTCTCTCAGGAGTTTCAACTCGCTGGTCAAATTTGCCATGCAGGTTGTAAGAGCGGCTAAGATTGCTTTGAGCTCGTCATTCTCCTCTCGGAGCCTGACGAGTTCCTTAAGTTCATCACTTTCATCCTCAGAGGTCGTGTATCTGTCCTCCGTATCCATGAAGGATCCATCGTTATCCGAATTTTCATCCATGATCAAACGCGGATAACAGAATAATTAATAGTCACTTACCCTTTTTTCAACTTCACTAAAGAGTCCGTGAATCACACACGCACGGAACCAACGATCCTTTCGGACCTGGACTCAACGCGCGAGAAAACAAAAACCTTTTACAAGCACTAACTTGGATGATGCGCATCAACGTGGCGTACGGCTCACTGAACTGGTTTACACACAAACTCAACTCTCGGTACGTGTACACTAGTCGACGTCTCGGTCAGTACTGACTGTGACCATAGAAGATAAATTATCCCATTAATAATTCACAAGTGAAAGCTCTTCTTTTAGGCCTTAACCAATACCTCACTAGAAGTGTTCTGTAAGCATATATCTAATAATTCCTATATGGGGAATGAGCCAATGAAAACTGAAGTTGGGCTTTGGTAACAATCCAGATCTGCGCTTGTGCGGCAATATTGAGAATAAAATTATTTTTTAATTCTATCTCTCTCTGGCACATCGTATTATGTCGTGAAACGTATGTCATTCTTAACTTCATGTGAATAGTTTCGATCGTAACCTCACAATTTAATGTGAAATGTTTCAATCGCTTTATTCCGTTATCTTCAAGTCCTTAATATCATTGTTAACTCCTATTTATATTCTGAAATTGAACTGAAAGTATTTAAGTGACATATTTTCATTCTGGATATCTATTTTCTTGTTGTCTTTCAGAATAAACATAACCTCTAAATTTCTCCCAGTTTTTGAATTTCCAGTTGACGCAAGCGTACAACTCAAGCCTTACCAAAGATTTGGCTTCACTTTGTGATTGTGAAAAGCAGGGGTATAATCCATATTGGTATTAGTAGATTTATGTCTGTAAGGTAGTGCCTTAACCTTACTTCTGGATTTTACTTCAATGGTTACTATGGTTTCATAAGAATAGTCATCGAATCTATCGGCATGAGAATATTCTGTGAACATAGAAGATAAATGATCCCATTAATAATTCACAGGTGACAGGTCCTACTATTAGTTGTTACTATGGTTTTATAAGAATATTCATCGAATCTCTTCAGATTCGATGAATTTGACTCTACGTACAAAATAAATCTAGAAAAGCTCAAATATCTCGGCAATTACTGAATTTAGGAGCAAGAACATCTGAGAGTGCTATCACTATTTTTCTTCGCAGAATTCAACGCAATTATAAAAAAGTAGGGTTCTAATTTAAAAAACAGAAGTTATGGCCAATTTTCGATCACAGTTTTCGACACAAAATTTGAAACACCCTGTGATGATATTTATGAAATTCAAAAGATGCATGACCTTTCCACATTCTTCTACTTTGACATTGAGAGAACGGTTTACACTCGGGATGTTCAGAATATAAGAATAATGAACATAACTTTGACTATGAATACTTGACATTTTTTTCAGGTTTTTTCTCGATATCTTGAAAACTATTCGGATGAATACAATGGTTTCAACAGAAATGTATTCAGCATTGAATACCCAATCATAACAGAAACGAAAATATTGAAAAAAATATTTTTTGAACAAATTTATTTCCACTCCTGGTATAACCGGAAAAGCTCAGGCTCCAAAAATATTATAGGTCTGAAGAGAATTTCCAACAATATCATAATCCCAATTTTCGGATTTCAATCATTTCCAGTTCTCCAGTAACGTGTAATAGGCACTCGACCGTGGGACACCCTGTATACCGGGTGAGAGATGAGGCACTCCTATTTTTGAGAGAAATAATTCGATTCAAAGCACGAAAATTTAGGGGGCTATTGAATAACTAAAATGAAATTAATTCTGTAGCACTTCCGGTTTCGCCAGAAATGATCTGAGTATTAGTTTTTCAAAGGATACACCTTGTTCTTTTTCACATTTTTGAAATCTAGAGCAAATTCTCAACATGATAAGCTAAATTTTGTATCTATTATATTTATTTTTTTTTTCTTTCTTCAAAAGAATTTTTTTCAAGGATCATAATTTTTACCTACATGTTGAACGTTCCTCGCCGATGCCAGGTTATCAGACTATGAATGAAATTTGCATTTCAATAAAATCACTTTGCCACCAGCCGCTGTGTTAATGTGGCAAAATCACTTTTTTTCGATTATCTCATGTTTTGTAAACGGCATCTCTACAGGACACTCTGTGCAACAGATTAGGGAAGGGAAGGAACCGAATGATACCAAAATTTTGAATATCTGTCGATTATTTATCACTATTGCAGAAAAATGTACCACAAAATAGTGCAGCCGCTGGACTAATAAAAAACACAAATAATAACATTATTCGAGATAATCGAAAAAAAGTGATTTTGCCACATTCAAACAGCGGCTGGTGGCGAAGTATTGTAATTAAAATGCTAATTTAAATTTTTTGGATAACATGGCATCGGCAAGGAGTGTTCAACATACACTGTGTCCGTAAAGTGTGGAACAAATTCATTTTTAGCTAAACAGGTCATTTTAAGAAATGATCCTGAAACACGTCGATTTTTGATGTTAATTCACCGTATTTTAAAATAATAATCTAATATACAGGGTGAATTACGTTCGAGTAATGACGTCACCGTCATTTTTTTTAAATGGAACACCCCCATTTTGTCTCAATTTTCAGATTACTCAAGCTGAGCTGATTTCAAAAATGTATCACATGTTGATTCCAATTGGTACAGGGTGGACAAAAATGCAATAGTTTAGTGTGTGCTCATAAAGTAACATGTTTGGAAACAGCGCATTTTGATTACTCTAAACATGTGACAAACTACGGGGCGTTACATTCAAACCAATTACCGCTAGACAATAAGAATTTTTGATAATATCGTTAATTTACCTAATAAAGAATGTTACGCGTTACTTTGTGAGCACACACAAAACTATTGTATTTTGTCCACCCTGTACCAATCAGAATCAACATGTGATACATTTTTGGAATCAGCTCAGCTAGAGTGATCCGAAAATTGAGACAAAATGGGGGAGTTCCATTTAAAAAAATGACGGTGACGTCATAACTCGAACGTAATTCACCCTGTATATTAGATTATTATTTTAAAATACGGTAAATTAACATCAAAAATCGACGTGTTTCAGGATCATTTCTTAAAATGACCTGTTTAGCTAAAAATGAATTTGTTTCATACTTTACGGACACAGTGTATAGAAAATCATCATCCTTTGAAAAACTTCTTTCGAAAAAACAAGCAGAAATTCAATAAAAAATTTAGCTTATTATGTTCAGAATTTTCTCTAGATTACAAAAATAGGAAAATGTACAAGATGTTCAATTTGAAAAACTAAAACTCAGATCATTTCTGGCGAAACCGAAAGTGCTCCAGAATTAATTTTCATCTCGAGAAATCACATTTTAGTTGTTCAATAGCCCCCTAAATTTTCGTGCTTTGAATTGGATAATTTCTCCCAAAAATAGAGGTGCCCCATCTCTCAGACTCACCCGGTATACATAAAATTTTATAATTTGTGTAATATATGAATTCATGAAGAATAACAAAATCAAATAACAAATATAAATACTAATAATAAGAAAAATATCACAAGGAAAGAAATTAAATTTTTTCTTCACATCTTCACGCGGCTCGCTTTCTTTTCCGCGAACTCATCCTTCATCGAATTTAAAGATTTTTGGCATAGTAATAGTTTATCATGTTTCCATTCTACAATTTTGGTTTCAGCACTAGGAAATTAATTTTTTCCGAGAAAATCAAAAATGAAAAAATTTCAACCTCTCCTTGATTTTGGCGCCCCTTACGCTGCAGCCCCCCTCCTAGATCCGGGCCTGGAACTAATAGAATGCTGGGATCGAATAATTATATTTTTAATGGTTAGAAAATTAGATAGCGAATCTAGGAAATAGTGGGAGGAAAAAACTATCTTCCGCTGAGTTGCCAAAGTTATCAGATTTTACTACTTTTGTGGCAAACAGAACTAGAATTTTGGAAAATGTAGAAGCGGGAATTGGAAATCGACAGGCAAGAGTGGTGGTCCTAAGAAATGGATGGAAGGAAAGGTGAAGTCTGCAAGGGGTCTCACTTTGTTTATAAATGCGAAAAATTGTTGCAATTAGCGGTACCTGATAGGATAGTAGAAATGAGAAAATGCAAACTATGTTTGAACTGCTTGAGATCAAATCGTTTTTTAAGCCATTGTACAGCCGATGGTTTTAAACGATGTAAGGGTAAACAAACATAATACTCTATTGCACCTTGAAACAAAGAAAGACAAGGCTGATTCTAGAAATACGAGCACTGAAATTGAAGAAACGAATACTTATTGAAAATATATCGGTAGCAACATACTCTATACAAATAAATCGAAGCGCACAGGCCATTTCATCAACAGCACTAGTATGCGTCAAAGACTCAGAAAACAAATTTCATCAATGCCGCGCACTGCTAGACAGCGGATCACAATCAAATTTTATGACTGCTAAATTAGTAAATAAACTGAAATTGAAAACTAGCAAAATAAGACTACCAGTGTCAGGTGTTAACTACCAGTGTCAGGGTCAGGTGTTAACGAATCACTACACAATAACTTTATTGTAGACTTGCCGTTCTTAGTGTTCGAACGAATTACTTCGAACATTCCGGTGACAACATTCAATAGTTCGACAATTCAAATTCCAAAAAATATAAAGTTAGCAGATCCGTATTTCAATATTTCTGCTTCGATTGAAATTTTGTTAGGAGCTAGTTTTTTTATGAAATGCTTTGTGTAGGCCAAATTAAATTAGGTATCGGACAGCCTATTTTGCAAAAATCAGTGTTAGGTTGTCTTATCTCAGGCGTATTTGATCCGATAAGAAAACAATCAACAATGAGTATTTCATGTCATTCACTAATAACCGTAGATGTTCAGGATCAGCTTGAAAAATTTTGGAATGTGCATGGAAGAATGCGCAATAAACAAATATTATTAGAAAGAGGAAACCGAATGCGAAAGAGATTTTGAGAAAAATGTTAAATGGGACTCCTCTGGGAGATTTACGGTAAGATTACCATTGAGAGATAACCTAAATAAGGGGATTCTTTGGAAATGACAACAAAACGGTTTTTGAGTTTGGAAAGGAGGCTAGAAAAGAATAGTAATCTATGATAAGAATATTGTAAATTTATTACGGAATATTGTGAATTAGGACACATGGAAAAAATTGATGTAGCTTTAGACAAAACCAATCCGAAAAATATTTATTATATGCCCCACCATGCTGTCATGAATGACAATAGTATTACGACTAACTTTCGGGTAGTTTTTGACGCATCTGCCAAAACTGCAAGCGGCATATCGCTTTACGAAATTTTAATGGTCGGTCCAAATTTACAGGTTACAGGATGAGTTATTTGATATGTTGATTCGGTTCAGAAAACATTTTATAGCGATTACGGCAGACATTGCCAAAATGTATCTCCGAGTCTTAGTAAGTGAGGAACACACGGATTTACAATTCTCAATATTCTTTGAAGGAAAGATAGGAAATCTGAGTTGAAGCATTTTCGACTAAAAGCAGTTATGTACGGTATAGGTCCGGACTCCGGCTTCGTATTTAGCAAAAATTTAGCAACAAGATGTTTGCAGCAAGCAGCCTATGATATTGAAAGCGATGAGCCAGTAGTAAGCAAAATTAATTTTAAGGGATTTTTTTGTAGACGATTTAATAATAGGGGCGGATTCCATTGAAGAAGCTATGGATATTGGTCAAGGCCTTTCAGAAAACTAAGCTAAGTATGGGTTTTTATTGCGGAAGTGCGCTTCGAATCGAAAGGAGGTTCTACAGTTTCTATCAGAAAGTAAAACAGAAACCAAAGGCTATTTTATCACGGAAGATAACAAAAAGAGAACATTAGGAATTTTTTGGAATTCTAAAGATGATAATTTGGAATACTTAATAAATAAATCCACTTCTTATTCAAAAAGAATTTCAAAGAGAATGATTTTGTCGATTATTTCGCAAATTTTCTACCCACTAGGGTTAGTGGGACCTACCACAATTATTAATAAGGCAAAAATAATTTTACAGCAAAAATGGAAATTAAAATTAGATTGGGTTGAGTCAATTCCTATAGACTTATACACTGTTTGGAGTGATTTTTATAATCAGTTAACTTATTAAAATTAAATTAAATGTCCGCGACACGCTTTCATCGGAAATTATTGCACAATTCAGATTTTTGGATTTTGTGACTCCTTGGAGAAAGCATACAGCTTATGTCTTCACTTAAAATCACAAAACAGTAGGGGGGAGGTCAAGGTACAATTATTATGTGCTAAATTTCGGGTAGCTCCGTTAAAAGTGATGTCGCTGCCTAGGTTGGAGCTGTGCGGTGCTTTATTATTGACTGCTTCATTATTGATTTGTGGAAAAATAACAACGCTCGAATTAGAAAATGCTTTAATAGTCTTAATTAAATTAATGCAAGCACAAGACTTTCAAACTGAGTTTAGATGTTTCAAAAAATCAGAGAAATTACCTAGTAACAGTAAAATCAAAGATCTTGATCCCTTCTTAGATGAGAATGGGTTACTAAGAGTGGGTGGTAGGCTCAAAAAATCCGAAGAGTCCTACAATGTTAAATTCCCCATAGTTCTTTCACAAAAACATCAACTTACTAAATTAATCATTTTAGATCAGCATCATAAACAGTTGCATGCTGGTGCACAAGCTATTCTATATTCTGTAAGACAAAACTATTGGCCTATTGATGGCAGCAAGGGCGGATTTACGGGGGGGGGTATTTCCAAGTGGTTGACCCTTGACCTGTTTCCGAGTGAAGCCATCGTTTATCAAACAAAAAATGGGTGACCAAAAAATCCAATAGTGCCCAGTAGACAGTTTTGTTGTGGCATAGATTATGCCGGTCCATTTCATTTAAAGGATGGTAAATTACGAAATCGTGCTCTTGTAAACGGTTATTTGTGTGTATTTGTGTGCTTCAGCACAAAGGCTGTACATCTCGAACTCGTTGACGAAACACCTTATTTTCCGAATTATAGGAAAATCATCCTCAACTTACGAGGAATTGCTAACGGTATTTACGCAAGTCGAAGCAGCGATGAACAGTCGACCCTTTACTCCCTGTTGCGTTTCACTTTGCAACATGTGGAACAGTGGAACACATAAATTTCGTCTTCTTTGTTCACCAGAAAGAAGCAGTCACGTTTCAGAAAATGTTTATTGATTTCAACCGTATTGTAATGAACCTCCCTTATTCTCGAGCTTATCTTTAAAAACTCATGTCAGAGAGGCAAGCAGAGCAGCCAGTAAAGTAAAGTAACAGTAACGTTTTTGTATTAGTAATCATAATTCCTCCTTGCTGCGCATTCTCACGTAGAAGGAGTTTATAATCGTCGGTCCATTATCTGTAAGGTTTACAATTATTGTCGATCAGTAAAAATCCAATTTCTGTAATACAAAACACTTTGCTCCCTTGCTATAATAGCGTATAGAAAGGTAGCTTCATACTTGTATTCATAATATTTGTACCTATAATCGCTTCGTGCTTTTTATCTGAGTTGAGGTAGCAAGAAAAATACAGTTTATTTGTTGTTTATGTAATAGGAGAAATAACTTGGAAGTAATAAAATGAATATCCTTTTAAAATTAGGACTTGTACATTTTCTTTTCCGTAATAATTCACCGGTATTTTCAATACCCTTCATTTTATTCGGGAAATCTCCCGAGAGAACGCGCAATAATTTAATTGATCGATTTAAACTTCTGAAATTTAATAGCCTTGTGTTAGAAAAATTATTGGATCGTTTATCAAACCCACACAGGATCTCTGTCGAGACGTTAACGACCGAAATTGTTGATTTTCAGTTTAAGTTTATTTAGAGAACTAAATGATAAATTATAATTGTCCCACGAATTTGGTTGCAATTACTGCACACGATGACAGAGATAAAATTCAATGCAGGCATTGTTGAGAATTGTCACGTAGCATTTCCCAAGGTGGGAAGCAGAAAAAAATCGTTAATTTGATTGGTTCATAAAAACAAAGATGGAAGAAGTTTTGGTTTGATTGGTTTTGAAGTACTGACGAAAGAAAAACCTTTAATTTAATTGGTTTCTAAAAGGAACAAAGAATAAGGTAGTCGGGGAAGTTTCGGACGAAAGTGAGTTCAGTTATTCGGGAGACGAAAACGGCAGTTGCTGGTTAAACCTTAACGGGATAGGTTGCCAGGGCTCGCGAATATGGCTCGGGTACTAGGGTAGTACGGTTTCAGTTTAGGTATTTGAGTGTTAAGAAGTACGGTTTCAAAGTGGAAACGAAAATAATTAATGTTGATTTTTGAAGTCGAGGAGTAACTGCAGAAGTCTTAAACGGGAAGATTCTGAGTTGACTCATTTAATATGTGTTTGATTGTTTGATATGGTTTTAAGGAAGGCTTAAGGATTAATTTAGTTTCGTAGTTATTCGGAAGACGGCGATTGGATAACTCGTTGGTTTTTTTGGTTCCTTTAAAAAGTTTTGATAAGTCAGTCTCAAGCTGGGACATATGTAAGAAGTGTTAAGTTGAAGTTAGTACAATATCTAAATTTATTTGGAATTATTTAAATCGCGTATCGTCGGTACATTCGGGAGTGAAGGTCAATTTTTGCGAAAAACGTGTGGGTGTCGAGTTTTCGCACCTAATCTGTCTGTTTCAGGAAAGAAGCAACGTCGTAGAACATCCTCCTAGGTTCATCATTTTTGGGATTATTGGTCCAGGAAAAAGGTCAGATAAATTGTTTATGCTTAGCTTATCTTGAGAATTAGTAGACAGCTGCATGTCCGCCCAAATTATATTTATAGTCCAGAGTCCTGAAATCTTCTACAAGTCATAGTTTCATAATTTTTTGTATCCTCTTTAAAGCGTATTATTATTTTTGTAATCACCCTTAAGTAGTCGAAGGTCTAAGTGGAGTTTTCTGTTGAGAAAACTCAGGTTCATTTGAAAGATCACGTGGAAACTATTGTTGAGTTTCCTTTTGTAAAATTAAAGTTTAAGAAGGATTATTTTCCGTCATATCATTTGGATATAGAAAATTTATCTTATACTGTAAATTCTTTCGAGATTGTTCATCATTATTATTTCTGGGGTCATTTTGACAAACCCTTTTCATTTTTGTTGATTTGAATTCATTTTTATATGATTTGGAATTCACACTGATGTTGATTTAATTTCAATGAATAGATCTGCCTTTGTAATTTAAAGTTAATGTAACAGTATTATTTGATAGAAATAAATTGCCTTCAATTTAAAAAGCATCCGAATATTTTGATACTTTAAATCATTTGATTTGAGAAACATATAACTAACCAGTGTAAATTTGTTTGGGTTTGATTTGAATTTAATATACGTCTTAAATTTAATCTAAAAGGTTTCATTTACCATCCCTCTCCCTAGAAAATAATTTTAAACACCAAGACCTGACCCAAGTGCGTTGGGCCGATCCCACACTTTCTTCCGTCGGAAGAAAGAACTTCAAAATTTTAATTAACATCTTTTATTTTTCTTTAAGTAATAACACCCTTGATTGGTGGAAAGCCGCTCTTCTGTCCAATCACCAAGAGGGTGCTTTTTACATATGGTGACAGCGGTGGGATTGTTTAAATTTTCCGGGGGAGAGTTTTTCTTTGTGTGATTTAAAATTTGTTGAATTTTCCGGTAGATAACAAGTCTTTTTGGTTTTGTGTATGTTGCATCAGTGTGAATATAAAGATTACTAGAGTTACATGTGTTAAATTTTTCCAAGGGAGGTTTGAGGTTTTCAGAGAGATTTTTGAGAAATTTAGAGAAATTTTGAGGTATAAGGAAATTTTATCCTGTTGTTTTTATGGGTGATCGACGCAGTGTGTATTGACTTGTTGGAAGATTTCCGGATGAAGGTTTTCAGGCACCTATTGATTTTAATTTGAATTGGATTATTTTCTTTTGAATGTATACTTATGCCTATGAATTCGAGTTTATGTTTTAAAAAATTGTGATTGGTAGGAACAGAGTTCAGGTTTGAATTAAAGTAAAGTAAAATTATTGATCTAAAGACTTTTGTTTTTGAGATATTGAAGAATTGAGTAAATACACTTGGTTTTTCTTTGAATAAATTCAAGTTTTTTTTTTGGAATTATTATAGAACAGTTCATATTTCTGTGATGTTCTATCATTTTATGTGAAGGATTTTTGATAGAGCCAAGTTGATATCGAGGTTTTAAGATTTAAAGAAGTATTAGATTCATTGTGGTTTTATAAGGAAAGAAGGCATAAGTTTTTCTCTTCCAGGACATTGTTTGTCTTCCAGGACATTGTTTTTCTTTTTCAGGACGCTGAATTTTCTGATTGTTGAATGTATATGATAAAGTTTTCTGTTTCAGGAGGGTTATGAATTTTTCTTTTGAATTTTTGCTTTAATTGATTGCTTTCAGTGAAAATATTGATTGAAATTTTTGATTGAATTTCTTTCAGGGCGTATTGCGTGAAATCTTTTATTTTTTTGGTTATTTTATCCACTGTTCTGATTATTCGCGATTTCGTTTGACGATCGAAAGAGTTTGCTTTTATAAAATAATATCATTCGGTTTTGTTTTGAGTCTGACTTGGAGAATAATTGAACTTAGCTTTCTTTGCTCTAAGTCGAATTTGAAATTTTGGAAAACATTTTGATAGAAGGAAAATTTTTTTTTTTATTTTTTTTTAGTTGGGTTATTTTGATGGTTCAAGAATCGGGAAAAGTTTAAATTTGGTTGAAATTTTAGTAAAAGAGCCGCTGATCGTGACCTTTTGAGTTCCAGAAAAGTTAAATAGAATTATTCTTTATTTCAGGAGGTTTTGTGTATTTTTCTTTTTCAGGAATCCGACACTTGGTAATTTTTCTCGTTTTTCTTTGGGGTTGCATCAATTTTTTTTTTTTTTCAGAGTTTTCCTTCGAATTTTTTTTTGGGTGTGTTGGTCTGTTTTTGAACTCGTTTTTAGGTGATTTGTTTTATTTTGGGTGTTTCGAGTAAGACTGTATGAATCGGAATTGTTAGGGTATCATTTTGCTATTTTTTTTTATTTTGAGAAATTTAAAGTCGTAATTTTGAGCGTATTTCAGTCCTGTTGAAATTAAAGGAATTAGTCATTGCTTTGGAAAGTAAATAATTTATTGAGTACATTGAAAATCATATTTTGGTTACGATAATTGGGCTTTGGTTAAATTTTGAAAAATGGCTCAACCAGCTGGTGCATCCAACACGAAAGATCCCGCGGGTCGAATACCACCTAGATACTCGCTGGGTATGCTATCGACTACTTTAGAGTGTTTTTATGGGAAGGACGCGACCAGGTATTTTGAACAATTAGAATTACGGTCAAAATTAGACGGATGGACTGAAGGGGACACCCTCACTCTTCTCAAACTTAAGCTTGAGGGGGATGCTTATAGTTTTTTCAAATCTGATATCACCTTAAGTTATAAGGAATTAAAGCAGAGGCTCGTTAAGAAATTTACGACAGTTAGGTTGCCGGGAGAAAATCAATGGAACTTGAGTCGATGCTATCAGCGACAGGACGAGGATGTGTCCTCGTTCTGCACTAGATTACGCACGGTGGGAACAAGCTTACTGAGCGAGGATCTGGCCGGAGCGTTGAGGGATGAAGAACCTGGAATAAGGAAGAAGAACCGGGATTTAATGCTGAATCAATTCAAGATAGGACTAAGGAAGGACGTAATGAAGGAAATAGGAATTTTATTATTGAAGGAAGAAAACTTGGATCTGGAAAAGGCAGAAGAACTAGTCAGGCTGCAGGAGACCACTAGTAGGATGTTGCAAGGGAGGTTGGCAAATATGAGGGTATCGACGGTTGACACCGAAAAAGTGTGTTAATTTTGCGAAAAGGAAGGTCACACCGCGAAGGAGTGCAGGAGTAAAAGGCAGAACCGAGGGAGTGGAGAAAGGAGTAATGCAAGGACATGTCACTCTTGTGGTCGGATAGGCCATTTCGCGAGGGATTGCCGGAATAATAGGCAAAACGGATCAGTGACACAAGGCGCGTGTCATAATTGTGACAAGCTGGGACATTGGGCAAGGGAGTGCCCTAACAAAGTACAGGAGGGGAATTCTAGACAGCGTTCGGTCATGATGATCCCGGAAGTGAATTCCGTAGGATCATATGACGCGGCACATATTTTACGATTGAATATCAATGGAAGGTCGAGTTTTTGTTTGGTGGATACAGGGGCAGCGGTGACTCTCGTAAAAAGGGGACTGATTCCGGAGAATCAGGTGAACGGTGACGATATAGGATTAAAATTGACCAGCTTGTCAGGACATAACTTAAGCACTTGGGGTACGGCAAATTTATTTATAGGACCAGAAGGAGAGCGATTGGGAGCGAATTGGACGGCAGTTATATGTGATGATTCGACGTTAGGGAACGTCCAAGTCATCCTGGGAAGGGATTTCCTTAAGGCCAATCAGGCCCACATCAGCTATGAAGAAAATCCATCAGTCTGGATGTGGGGGAGGAAATTTGAATTGTTGAGGAAGGAGGATATAGAGGAACAAACCTGTATGGAAGGTGAAGAAGTGGAGGAGATTACCGGGATGGTACAATGGGGAAGGCAGGCTCTAGGAGGCCACTTCCCCAGGGAAGACTGTCATGAGGACAGTGGGAAAAAGGAACGTTTTTACGTGCAAGGGAAAGTCCGGGAGGACATTAAGGAAAAAGTAGTAAGGGTCAAGGTTGACAAAGCATTTAGGGAGTTCGGTACCCAGACCGAAGGTCCATATGAAGTTAAGGATTTTATTAGTACTGGAAGGAGGAATACCAGTGTTAGCACCCAAATGGAGGGTGCCGAGGGAGCCGACAGCAATGGGCTGTCGAAGGGTGACACCATAAGGGAATGGAATGGTGACGTCACCAGGACGAAGGAGAATAACGAAGGGGAGCTTCGTTGGGATCGAAATTTACTTTCGATTCTGGGCACCGATGGGAACAGGAAGAAGGGCGGAGACTGCGCCGATGGATTAGGAACTAAGGAATACGCTAGGAGGGAGTCAACCATAGAGGAAGATGGTATCTGGGAAACTGAAGTTTTGCTGACGTCGGGGGTTACTATCCCCGCACGTTCGGAAATGGTGGTAGAGGCCAAATTGAGGAAGGAAATAAAGGGAATGGACATAGTCTGCGAACCCATGGATCTTCGATCTTCGAGGGCAAGGCGCCCTCCGGACCCAGGGAAGAACACTTTAGGAATACGGGTAGCGAGAAGGCAACTCTTCAATTGCCTTCCAGGAGAAATGAATCGACTCCTGCCCATTTCGTTAGATTCCAAGGATAAACTAGTCGGGAAACGGGTAGCGAGAAGGCTACTCTTCAACTGCCTTCCAGGAGAAGTGAATCGACTCCTGCCCATTTCGTTAGATTCCAAGGATAAACTAGTCAGGAATACGGGTAGCGAGAAGGCTACTCTTCAACTGCCTTCCAGGAGAAGTGAATCGACTCCTGCCCATTTCGTTAGATTCCAAGGATAAACTAGTCAGGAATTCGGGTAGCGAGAAGGCAACTCTTCAACAGCCTTCCAGGAGAAGCGAATCGACTCCTGCCCATTTCGTTAGATTCCATGGATAAATTGGACCGGAATTCGGGTAGCGAGAAGGCAAGTCATCGACGGCCTTCTAGGAGACATGAATCAACTCCTGCCCATTTCGTAGATTCCAGGGGCTCACTGGCCCGGAGAGCCACCGTCTGAAAAGGGTCCCTGTTCTGGGTTACGAACATCCCCCCCCAAATAATTTTTAATTTTCGAATTTCGCAACAGTTGAATTAAGTCTTTAAGTTTTTTATATATTTTTTCGAAATCTTTCTCTTCTAACAGATGATATTCAATAGATTTGAGGAATGAGCTGAAGTATAAAGTACGGGTTGCGGAAATTATTTTTGAAATAATCTTGATAAAATGTTGCGTTTTGTGTTCCACAACAAAAGGCATATATGTGTGAAAAATTCGTGGTATTCTTCCTCGGATGATTAGGAATGAATCATGTAACTTATCATAGGAGGACGAATGGGGAAGAAAAAGGGATTCATATTTATGTTAAGTTATGTCTTGAGATGTGAAAAGGATTCCGTAATACTAATTAGAAAAAATTGTGGAAGTTTTAATTTTTTTTTGATGTTGTTGTATTTGTAAATTTTATGTAAAACAGGTTTCAAGAGGATCCAAATCAATTACCAGTATGGAAAAGGTACTGACCTAAGCCAGAGGAATGACCTTATTCGTAAAAGTAAACAGTGCTGAAACGCTAATCGCGTACGCGTGTGCGAAGATAAACATTGAGATAATCGCGGCGTCTATACGCGAAGCCGACGAAGTAACAATTAAACAATGTGTCGAGATAACTTGAGTGATTACGCATTGCGGGATGCATAGACGTAGCTTAATCGTGGCCGAGGGTATAATTAACTTCATTTACCGATTGAAAGCCGTGGAAAATATTATCGCCAGACGAGTAGCAGGATTGGAGACCACTGATCAAGGCTTCTCAACGATTCACATGTTCAACTCAGAAGAAATGAAAAAAAAATGGCCCACAACACAGCCAGACAATTATGGGGATGGTTCACTTACATCACTTGTTCATGAGTGGACTCATGGGTTTCTATACGATATTCCGAATCATAAAGTACGGGATAGGAGTTATATCAAATGACTGCACCTATATTATAAGGTATTTGGATATGAAATGATTCCGTTGGCCAGCCTGTGGAATACTTTGACATTTATTGGCCTGTGCTTCAACTACGTGGATTAGGAACCGATACAGGACCAGACAAGGGAACCTGGGAAGAAGTAAGGACGCAGAGGCGGACGTAGGCTACGAGAACAAAGACGTACTACACTGAAAGTGAAAACGGAAATATGTGCAATGTAAGGGACATTTCTCGCGATATCAGATGGACTGTGCGCTACGCTAACGTAAACATTGACATCGAACTCGAAGTGCGAATCGCTGATTACGGTAGACTATATAGGCCGTTGTGTATTTTTGGAAGGTCGTTCTCGAGGCGAAGGTCAGTTCCGATTTCAGAGGAATGAAACATATGGAGATGGTCAGAGCCAGACTAAGGAAATTTTGTTGTGACCGCGAGTGAAATTTGAAATTTCGAAAAAATGAACTCCTTGGGAGAAGTGAAAGGTGAAAGGCAGGATTTGTTAAATTTTTCTTTTTTGAAGGACTTGATTTATGAGCATTATGTTTTGCTGCATTGAGCCTTGTATTTTTTTTGATATTGTTTGTCTTGGACTTGGACTAATTAGTTGATTAAGAATGATATGTAGATTTAAGGCATGCTGCATGAGAGTTAAGAGTTTTAAGTTTGGTAT
Source organism: Adalia bipunctata (assembly GCA_910592335.1). Classification (NCBI taxonomy): domain Eukaryota; kingdom Metazoa; phylum Arthropoda; class Insecta; order Coleoptera; family Coccinellidae; genus Adalia; species Adalia bipunctata. The sequence continues at coordinate 6,530,294 of OU342953.1, forward strand.
ATTCGAGTTGTATAACTGTTAGAATGTTTTTAACGGAAGACAAGGGACTATTGGACTATTGAGGAATGAGGGTAAGGGAAAAGTTATGGCAACCGATGCCAAAACTTTTTCAAAGGGGAGGATATTTGTAATAGGAGAGATAACTTGGAAGTAATAAAATGAATATCCTTTTAAAATTAGGACTTGTACATTTTCTTTTCCGTAATAATTCACCGGTATTTTCAATACCCTTCATTTTATTCGGGAAATCTCCCGAGAGAACGCGCAATAATTTAATTGATCGATTTAAACTTCTGAAATTTAATAGCCTTGTGTTAGAAAAATTATTGGATCGTTTATCAAACCCACACAGGATCTCTGTCGAGACGTTAACGACCGAAATTGTTGATTTTCAGTTTAAGTTTATTTAGAGAACTAAATGATAAATTATAATTGTCCCACGAATTTGGTTGCAATTACTGCACACGATGACAGAGATAAAATTCAACGCAGGCATTGTTGAGAATTGTCACGTAGAATTTCCCAAGGTGGGAAGCAGAAAAAAATCGTTAATTTGATTGGTTCATAAAAACAAAGATGGAAGAAGTTTTGGTTTGATTGGTTTTGAAGTACTGACGAAAGAAAAACCTTTAATTTAATTGGTTTCTAAAAGGAACAAAGAATAAGGTAGTCGGGGAAGTTTCGGACGAAAGTGAGTTCAGTTATTCGGGAGACGAAAACGGCAGTTGCTGGTTAAACCTTAACGGGATAGGTTGCCAGGGCTCGCGAATATGGCTCGGGTACTAGGGTAGTACGGTTTCAGTTTAGGTATTTGAGTGTTAAGAAGTACGGTTTCAAAGTGGAAACGAAAATAATTAATGTTGATTTTTGAAGTCGAGGAGTAACTGCAGAAGTCTTAAACGGGAAGATTCTGAGTTGACTCATTTAATATGTGTTTGATTGTTTGATATGGTTTTAAGGAAGGCTTAAGGATTAATTTAGTTTCGTAGTTATTCGGAAGACGGCGATTGGATAACTCGTTGGTTTTTTGGTTCCTTTAAAAAGTTTTGATAAGTCAGTCTCAAGCTGGGACATATGTAAGAAGTGTTAAGTTGAAGTTAGTACAATATCTAAATTTATTTGGAATTATTTAAATCGCGTATCGTCGGTACATTCGGGAGTGAAGGTCAATTTTTGCGAAAAACGTGTGGGTGTCGAGTTTTCGCACCTAATCTGTCTGTTTCAGGAAAGAAGCAACGTCGTAGAACATCCTCCTAGGTTCATCATTTTTGGGATTATTGGTCCAGGAAAAAGGTCAGATAAATTGTTTATGCTTAGCTTATCTTGAGAATTAGTAGACAGCTGCATGTCCGCCCAAATTATATTTATAGTCCAGAGTCCTGAAATCTTCTACAAGTCATAGTTTCATAATTTTTTGTATCCTCTTTAAAGCGTATTATTATTTTTGTAATCACCCTTAAGTAGTCGAAGGTCTAAGTGGAGTTTTCTGTTGAGAAAACTCAGGTTCATTTGAAAGATCACGTGGAAACTATTGTTGAGTTTCCTTTTGTAAAATTAAAGTTTAAGAAGGATTATTTTCCGTCATATCATTTGGATATAGAAAATTTATCTTATACTGTAAATTCTTTCGAGATTGTTCATCATTATTATTTCTGGGGTCATTTTGACAAACCCTTTTCATTTTTGTTGATTTGAATTCATTTTTATATGATTTGGAATTCACACTGATGTTGATTTAATTTCAATGAATAGATCTGCCTTTGTAATTTAAAGTTAATGTAACAGTATTATTTGATAGAAATAAATTGCCTTCAATTTAAACAGCATCCGAATATTTTGATACTTTAAATCATTTGATTTGAGAAACATATAACTAACCAGTGTAAATTTGTTTGGGTTTGATTTGAATTTAATATACGTCTTAAATTTAATCTAAAAGGTTTCATTTACCATCCCTCTCCCTAGAAAATAATTTTAAACACCAAGACCTGACCCAAGTGCGTTGGGCCGATCCCACACTTTCTTCCGTCGGAAGAAAGAACTTCAAAATTTTAATTAACATCTTTTATTTTTCTTTAAGTAATAACACCCTTGATTGGTGGAAAGCCGCTCTTCTGTCCAATCACCAAGAGGGTGCTTTTTACATTTAGAGTGCCTTAACATTTCACCACTTCCTCATCCTCTTCGTAGTTGTTATCAAGTATTGATAACAACTTATCACAGTAATCATCAAGATTACCATAGGGTGCTTATAATTAAGTATACCCCCTTACATCGGTTGTGAATTCACAACAGCTAATCATCGACATATACAGGGTGGGGCAGAAGAACCTATCCGATTTCAAATCCCTTTTTCTCAGAAGAGAGAGCAGGTAGAGTAGTGGGGTAAAAACCGTTAGAAAGCTGGTTTTATGCCATTTGTCAGTAGTCAACATGCCTTGGTCTGGTGAACATCGTGCTTTTGTTATTGAGCGGTTTATCGAATGCGGCGGTTCGATAATTGCTACACAACGTGCTTTTCGAATTCATTTCGGACTCGGGCGTCATGATCCTGTTCCACATCACGCTACGATTAAAGTGTGGGTGTCAAATTTTAGACAGACGAGTTCAGCATTGAAAAAGAAGTCGCCTGGACGTCCCAGGACAGCAACAGGACCTGAAAACGTGGCCAATGTGAGAGCCGCGATTGAACGTTCCTCGCGTCGTTCGGCGCGAAAACATTCGCTCGCTTTGGGGATTTCCAACCGCAGTATTCGGCGAATTTTGCACCGGGACCTCAAAATGCATCCCTACAAAATGGTTGTTGCACAGAAATTAAGTAAAAGGGATCTTGAAACCCGTACGAACCTGTGTCGCGATCTCCGAGAACTGCCAAACGACGATGTTGTGCTACCGCGAGCGCCTAAATAAGTGTATCCGCTCCCAAGGACGACATTTGAGTGATGTGCTTTTCAAAACTTAAATTTAAAAATGGCATAAAATTTGCGTTATGTTAATAAAAAAAATTTTTTGACAAGCTGAGTGGTTTTAATTTTATAACGTTTTGAAATCGGATAGGTTTTTCTGCCCCACCCTGTACGTGGATCACCAGCGTCCACCAAGCAGAAGCAGTGCAGGTAACCCATTATCCTGATAAACTAATCAGGGTACAAAAATAAACCCAGAACAACCTATGTGCAAAACACTCCCTTATCCCAGGACCCTAACGGCCTTCAAGCCCTAACCCCTGGTCATTTCCTTATTGGGGACACCTTAATTGCTTTACCACAAAGGGACGTTCAAGACATGCCATCAAATCGACTAACTATACCTTTTCAACTTCAAATTGGGAACTATCAAAATCAAATTGGAAACTAACATATTCAAATTGGGAATAATCAAAATCAGATTGGGAATAATCAATTTCATATTGGAATGACATCCATGTGAATCAGATCTTTGAATTACTGGATATGTAATTAACTCCCAAATTTGTCCAAAGTAAGTAACGAACGATAAGTCTATAATTTCTTTTTCATAATCATGCTTTATACAAAGAAGAAGGCTGCAGATTCGATGAAGAAGCAGGTAATTTAGGTATTCAATGGAAACATAACACAGACAGAATTTCGTCTTCAAAGAACGGAAAATTTGATAAGAAGAAATATATCAACCATGAACCATTACAGTTAGTACCTGTACCAGATATGTGGCTCATATCCAGAGGTTCCTACCTGATGTTGTGACTTGTGACCTTTTTTGATATGAGAGTTTGAGCACAAATATGAAATTTGTGTACTTCTTACACTTTTTGAATGTTTGATAAGTTCAAATATATATTAATAGTTTTTCATCATGTTTAATCAATATAAAGATCTTCTGATCATGCCTGATCCTGATATACATAGCCACGAATGCCGTTTCAATTTGAAATTGATTATTCCCCATTTGAATGTGTTTATTCCCAATTTGAATATGTTAATTCCCAATTTGATTTTGATAGATCCCATTTTGATTTTGATAGTTCCCAATTTGAAGTTGAAAAGGTATAGATATGAGCAGTTACAGCAAATGTTCCAGCATTTTTGGACTCGATGGTCCAGAGAGTATTTGGGTTCTCTCCAGCAACGGCCCAAATGGCAGAGCGAAGAAAAGGAAAATTTCAACATTGGAGCTTTGGTTCTTCCACAGAAATATAATAAATACTAGAACGCCAATCAGTTCTGCATAACCTGGCACCCCACAGCGCAAATTGACCTACTACAGAGTTTGCGCAATATTTGAACGTGTCATCAGGACAGGACTTAAAATTTTTGACTTCGAGAATGTGGTATGAATAAGTTGTCAATATCAACATTTGCAATAATAATAAAATAGCTGTAGTATCTTACTTAAACTAAACTTACTTTCATAAAATGGGTTTCTCCTTTATTCGCGCAAAAAAGAACCATTTTGTCTATAATTTGTCACAGCACTCGACTATCAAAATTAACTAGTGAAACTCGAGTACAAAACTAAACTAAAGGAGTATCAGTACTACACAATGTTCAAGAAAACAACGAGGAAACACCGAAAACGGAGCAGAGAAGGCAAGCGAATTTATACGAATGAATAAACAGGAAAGCACACAGCAAAGGGAATCAACAAATCCTAAAATACGACACTGCTCTTTTTCTGATGTGAAGTGTGTTTGTTTTCGTCACGTTGCGGTGTTGCCGAATTCACTGGGTTTCACAATAAGATTTATTCCGAACTTCATCTGAAACCAGTGAACTCTACATAGAGTTCACTGTCTGAAACCATAATGCTTGGCAACGACGTGGCAAGAAAAGACGAGCTGCGCATGTACAAGTAGTAGTTGTTTATTCGCTATGTGGGGTCATTTTACTGAATCTCGGACGTACCTAATAGCGTTCTAGTGTTTATTATATTTCTGTGGGTTCTTCTGAAGGAGGCCACCCCAGTCCCCACCGCTAAGTTGGAAAGTAATTGAACTTCATCAATCTTCTTCAGGAGAGGACAAGCTGGTGCGTGTAGTCAGTGTAAAAACAGCGAAGAAGATGGCGAGCAGACGCTAAACAAAGAAACATTTTCTTTTCTAAGTTTCACTGTTTTTCTTTCATACATTTCATCAAGGTGTTCATTACATAAAAGTTATCATACAGTCCATTAATTCATCATCTCAAGAACATCAAAAAGAGAAAGTGCACGTGGAAATCTACCCACATTCAGAACAGCCACACTACCCTTTTTCGTAGTGCCATATTCACGATCTTCCAGAAATGATGAGCATTTCTATTCTAGGAATACAATGTTTTTTATTTCTCACCATTTCGTCATTCATGTGCACTTTTTCAACCTCTGCTTCCTCCTCGTAAATCTGAAGAAACTCCTCTTTCACACGCATCAAGTCGCCCAGCATCTGGTTCATGTACATTATTTTGCCTTCCGTGGTTTTCAGTAAGGATTTGTACCTCTTTTCCCTCTTGAAGAAGTTTGGGTTCACTTTGGCCTTCATACGAATCAGGAGAAGGCTAGAAGTGAACAATGAATCTCACAAAAATTTGAGGCACTCACTTACGAAACAACGTGACCTAGGGCTTCCCGCGTCATCTCGATGTCCATCCATAGCTTCAGAGCGATTTTCTGGATCTCGTGTACAGTCTTTTCCCAGTATTGTACCAAGCGTTTTGCATCTTCGAATTTTTCAGATTGGAGTGTCAACTTTTCGCTGAATTTTATGAGTTTATGCTTCCAGTGGTGGAGGATCAGGTTCTAGCAACATAAACTTACTATATTGAAAATTCAACCAGATGGAAAGTTAGATATCCTGGGTGTTCGAAATTCGAATGCCTGTTAGTCGTTTCTGCGATCTTGGCCATAGATGCATAGAAACCCTGGTCAACGACTTCCTACTAAAAATCGAGACCAAAAATTGTAGACCAAATCGGCACTCTTGATTGTAGTGTTTGTTCTAATGGGGATATCCAGTACCTCAAAATATGCAATTTTCTTTACATGACGTAATGAAGGACCGTTTATATAACACATTTGTAACCATTTATTCACTCTGAATTTTGAAGAATTATTCGATATTGAAAGCGTGATTTCAACACACGTGTGAATTCAAACGCCTGCTGTGACGTCAGTGGCTCAATTTGTAATATGATTGGTTGAATTTTGTGAAGCAGGGGACAAAGCTCAGGGTTACTGAGAGACACGCCGCTGTTGTCAAGTTTTTGAAAAATCTCTGAATTTATTCATAAATATATTCAGAAATCGTATCATATTTGATGTGATCACTATGATGTTTTTGAAACACAACTTAATTTTCATTAAAGTTGATATAATACTCATTCTTTGGAAATACAAATAATGATGTGGCAACCACGCCTACGAATTATAAATAAAAACATAACCTTCTTAAGAAGAGAGTTCGTCCTCAATTGGGAACAACTCAAAAAAGTCAACGGTGACATCTAAGTCACCAGCTTCAGAGAAAATTCCCCCAGTGACAATGATGGGGAAGTCAGGCTGGACGGAAATGTCCAAAGCTCTCTACAGAGAGAAAATAAATTATAACTGGGCAACGGTTGTTAAAGACGGCATTAAAATTATTGCCTCGTCTGCAGAAGATTTCAGGAAATTAACAAAATTCCTCGATCAACATGGTAAGGAATATTTCACTTACCAAATGGAAGAAGAAAAGAGAGTATACGCCGTCATAAGGTACTTGTCACTTGACGCGGATATTGAAGTGATTAAAAATCATTTAGGACAACAAGGTATCAAAGATGCTGAAGTAACGAGAATGACGTCGAATAAAACAAAAAAGGCAATTCCTCTCTACCTTGTGAAAACTCAACACTAGGAAATATTTCAAGTAAAAAAAATATATAGCCTCTATATCGAAATTGAGCCCAAAAAGAAGCCAGAAGGCCCAGGACAGTGCCATCTCTGCCAGAGATATGGACATGCTCAAAATAAATGCACATTTCCGTGGAGATGCGAAAAATGATTAGGAGCACATTGCACAAAAGAGTGTGCATTGACGCAAAAAGAAGGTGAAAGCAACGCGTCATGCGTTTTATGTAACCAGAGTGGACATCCCGCCATTTATAAAGGCTGCAGCGCATATAAAAATCTAAAGAAGAAGAGAACACCGTCAAAAAAAGAAGCCCCCACAAGAAAATCGCTGAAAAATAGAGACTGTTGTTGCTGTTGGAAAACCACTGATTCAAAAAACAAAGAACTCGTCCACGAAACCAATTGAAGCCAAAAGGGAAGACCCCAAAGATGAACTTGACAAACTCACTGAGGAAATATTCAGCAGAATAATGCAGAGATTTGAGAAAGAATTCGAGAAGAAATTTCTTAACTTATTTGGAAATAAATAATTTATGAACATGCAATCACGACTAGAAAATCTGAAGATAGTTTCCTGGAATATAACCGGAATCAGAGCCCGTAAATCAGATATTGAACAGTTGCTAGAAGAAAAACAACCTGATATTATGGCGCTTCAGGAAACAAGAATAACTTTCAATGATATAATTTCCATCAAAAATACAGAAAGTATACAGAAGAGACAGAAATAATAGAAAGGGAGGAGGGGTTGCTATTTTTGTTAAAAGAGACGTGAACCATTTACCTGAATGCGGTTGTAAATCCCGAGGACAATGACGCATCTATAGAGGCACTATCGATCACAGTAAAGATAAGAAGAGAAAGCATTAAGGTATTCTCTGTATATAAACCACCGCAAATAAATCTGCCAGAGGAAGAGATGAAGATTTTATTAGGGGTCATTTTCCAAGAATAATACTTGGAGATCTCAACTGTAAATCTCAACAATGGAATTCTAGAACAGAGAATGCAAATGGCAATAAATGGAAAGAATATGCCGAAAAGGAAGATGCGATTATAATGGGACCGAATATACCGACATATTTACCTAGTGGCAATGGAACCCCTGATGTTCTAGACATAGTTATAATGAAAAATATAAAGCAAGATTTTGCTCTTGAAGATAGATAGAGGATGGTACTTCTGATCACAACCCGATAGAGTTCATATTAGGACATGGAACTAGAAATGAAGTGACCCAAACACGAGAACATACCGATTGGGACAAGTTTAAAATTGAACTACAAGAAAATATCACGAATATTCCACAAAATAACACTCCTGATGTATTAGATCAATCAGTCATAGCTTTGGAAAATGCGATTTGGAAATTCTATGAAGAGAGCAAGGCTAGAAAAACTAAACCTTTTCCCAAACATCCATATGACGATACTCCAAAAGAGGTGAACGAACTGATAAAAGTCAACCGAAGACTGAGAAAGAACTACAGGATGTATAAAACAGATAATTCTAAAATCAGACTGAACATAGTCGAATACCTAAAAATGCACTAAGGGAGCTCAGAACGAATAGATGGAATAAGAAACCAGTGAACTCAATACAGAAGACCACTCTGGATGGAAAATGCAAAAAAAATTTGCATGGAATGCATGGAATGCGATATTCAAAAAGTGATAAATCTAACGCTCTTACCGATACTATAGAAAAGGAGTCAAGAATGAATTATTGTGAAGAAGACGATGAGGACCTAGAAGAATATTGAAGATAATGAAGAAGAAATGAAAGAATCACCACCGGATGACAAAATCCCTCACCCAACATCTCCGGCAGAAATCAAAGAGATAACCAATAATTTTAAAACAAGAAAGGCTTCTGCAAAAAATGAAATTACAAATCTCATGCTGAAGAGACTGTCAAAGAAAGGAACGGCTGCTCTCACTAACATAGCAAATGGCGTGATAATAACAGAACACTTTCCAAAAAGATGGAAATCTGCCGAAGTGATTGTTCTCAATAAACCAGGTAAAGACAAAAAGTTCCCACAGAACTATTGACCGATAAGCCTGCTCCCAGCCCTAGAAAAAATTGTGGAGAGAGTGTTAGTCAGACGACTTAATGAAGAAACAGAAGCCCTGGCCGCTGGCGACGATACCGAGTGAACAATTTGGGTTCCGAAAACAACATTCAACTGAACAACAGCTCCTAAGAATGACTGAGTATATCACAGAAGGATTTCAGAATAAACAAGCCACAGGACTACTACTACTAGATGTAACCAGAGCCAGAGCTTTTGATAGAGTATGGCATGAAGGACTAGCATATAAAATGATAACCGCAGGTTATTCACCCAAGTTATGCAGAATAATAAGAAATTATTTGAGGGATAAGAACTTTTGTGTGAAAATAGGTGATGTTCATTCCGCACTCAGATATTTAGAAGCAGGAGTTCCCCAAGGATCCATACTACTCCCGCTACTCTTTAAAATATACATACATGATATACCAAGAAATTCAAGATGCCTACTTGCTCTATACGCGGACGATACGGGCATAGCAATTAGGCACAGAAACACAATAATAATTCACAAGAGACTTCGAGAAGCTGCAGATGGTATCAGTCAATGGTGTAACAGATGCAAAATCAAAATCAATGGAGAAAAGAGTCAAGCAATACTTCTTCAAAAGAGAAGAATGAAGATGGAATCGAAGATATCCATAGACAATAATGAAATTGAATGGAAGAATGAAGCTAAATACCTAGGAGTAATATTAGACAAAGGACTAACGTGGAAACAGCACATTAAGTATGCAGTGAATAAAACGAATGTAGTAATGAAAAGATTATACCCGATTATAAGCAGAAGAAGCCAAATGAACAGAAACACGAAATTGAGGATCATAAAAGCCGTCGCCAGACCGCAGCTAACATATGGATCAACAGCATAGGGATATGCAGCGAGAACCCATAAAAAGAGGATACAAAGTATAGAAAACAAATTTCTGAGGTGGGCATTAGACGCCATTACTACTGTTCGGTCCTTTTATTCGAACATAAATTTGAAGCTGGAGCGATCGCTAAATATTTAAATTTCGCGCCAATATATGTCAACACTGGTGGCTTCGCATATGTGAAGAAACGACGCTTATCACACATTGATTGATTTGACGTATTGGCTGGTTGATTGACTTGAGAGATTTTCGCTGTTACCTGTGTTATTGAAATTATTCAGAAAATTACGCTTTTTGGATTTGCTTTGAATTTGTCACGCATCGATTTCACCCGCATATTTGATTGGAAATTCCGCATCGCCCTTTGATTGTGTTCAACACCGCATTAGAATAAGAAGTTGGAGCAAATATCCAGCCGCAAAAGGCCCCTGTGAAGAGCTGGGATCTGGAGCAGAGCCCTCAAGCTATCGCAGTTCGCTGTTTTCTTGGTAAGTCATCATTGTTGACCGCATTGTTTGTATATGAATTTGATTATTTCATACACATATTTCGCTTTCGCTCCAGCTTCAAACCGCAAATTATACAGTCTCACATACAGTCTCACAAATTTACCTGAGCTATCGGACATAACATTGGTCCTTCGGGCCGGATATTGAAATTTCGCATTTTTTGAATTATTATATTGAAAAATAAAGCATTTTGATTTTTTATTTCTTCAAGTTCCCATTGTGTACGAAGATTTTTTGCTGCATTGACGCATCTGGTATCGGACAACGCTCGCTGTTCGCTTATCACAGTTGATACATATTTATCGAATTTTCATCGGAGTTGATTTGAATTGAATTTGTCGATATTTATTATTTGAAAGTCGGAAATTTGTGAAATTTGTGTAGGTTACGATGGCTGACGTTAAATTAAAGAAGGCTAAATTCAATAGGAACTCTTGTCTCAGTGAAATGAAGGCATTATTGGATCTTGCTACGCGAGCAAAAGTAGATGCAACTGTTGGGTTATCATTTAGAATTCGGTTTACTGAACTCGACGAAGTACGAGGGGAGTTCAATAAACAGCATCAGATCATACTTTCTCTTTTATTTCAAGATGATGATGCGAATATGGAATCGGAAGAAGATATAAAAACGCAGTTTCAAAATGATTACTTTGCTATCAAAACTATTTATACTGAATTATTCGATCCGAACCAATTTAATTCAGATACTTCAGCCCATTCTATGTTCACAAGGAAGCAAAGTTCAACCTCGTGTATGGTCAATAACACACCACAAGTTCGTCTTCCTAAGATTGAGATAAAAAAGTTCAGAGGAGATTATACTCAATTTACCACCTTCATTGATCTTTTTGACGCTCTTGTACATAATAATTCTTCTTTGAATGAGATCGAAAAGTTTAATTATCTAATTTCATCATTAGAAGGTCCGCCGCTCTCATTGGTTCCCACCTTACCGATGACTTCTAGTAATTATCAAACCGCCTATGATTCTCTAGTAAGTCGATTTTCCAATGTGCGATTGAGAGCGCAAGCACATTGGAATGCCCTCGATAACTCTCCAAAAATAAATTGTTCTGATTATAACGCCCTTCGTACCTTATTGAACACTTTTACTGAAAATATCGCAGCACTTCGCAATTTGAAGTTTCCAGTTGACTCATGGGACTTCGTTTTATTCATGATGCTCATAAAACGTTTGGACAATACAACTGTCACTCGCTTCGAAATGGAAAATTGCTCATCCTCGGTTCCAGAATTTCGAACACTTCTTGATTTTTTAAATAGATATTGTACCGCAATCGATACCTTGGGAGCGTCATCCATTTCGCCCCAAACTTCAAAATCCCATAATCAGAGTAAGCCTTCTGCTAGCTCTAAACGCATCGCCTCCTATTTCACTGATAATAAAAATCAGCTCACTAAAAATGCTTCGCTAAAGTGCTCGCTTTGTAACCAGAACCACTCAGTAATGTCTTGTCCAAACTTCGCAGGAAAAACCCCACAAGAACGCCACGCTTTCGCTAAACAGAAACATCTATGTTTCAATTGCCTTAGTTCTGTTCACGATCTTCGAAATTGTAAATCGATTAACACTTGCCGCAAATGTCATCAAAGACATCACACTTTATTACATCTTGATGGGTTCGCTACGGGTGAGGCTAAAACAGTTGAAGTTGTGCCATCCACCTCGTCTAATAATGATAACGCTATATTTTCGGCAAGAATAGATATCGCAAAGAAATCTTCTTCTGTACTGTTATCCACCGCACTGATCGACGTACGCGATAGTTTTGGTACGTTTCATACTTTACGCTGCTTATTGGACAGTGGTTCTATGTCATCCTTCATTAGTAAGAAGGCCGCTAATTTGTTAGGTTTGCCTCGGCGCAATATGGAAATAAATGTAAAGGGTCTGAATTCAATGAACAGTATCGCTCATCATGGTTGCGTAACTGTTTCTTTTCGTCCGGTTGATTTACAATCACCTGTAATTGTTACTGACGCTATAATTTTAGATCGAGTATGTGAAAGGGTACCTTCGTCTAAAGTTCCTAAATCTTCCTGGTCTCATTTATCCACCTTGAAATTGGCAGATTCGCATTTTCACACCCCAGGAACGATTGATATTCTGCTAGGCGCAGACGTGTTTTCCAAAATTATTTTACCCAAAAAAATTGTAGGAAACCCAGGACAGTTAGATGCAATCAATACAGTTCTTGGGTATGTTTTGATGGGAAGATTTGAATGCCCTTCTAATTCTTCTGTTTCTGCTCTATTTGCTTTCCCCACAGAGTTGAACTTAGACCTTTCTCTTCAAAAGTTCTGGGAACTAGACTCAGTTCCTTTATGCGAAACATTATCTCTAGAAGATAAACAGGTGGACCAAATGTTTGCTGATACGCACTTTCGAGATAATGAGGGAAGGTACGTTGTTTCTCTTCCTTTTCGCGGTTAATTACCAAAATTTACTGGCATTCGTGAATTGGCAATAAATCGGTTTCTATCTCTGGAGAGACGGCTTCTACGGAACCCTAGGCTATATCAGTTGTACTCGGAGTTTATGCGCGACTATTTGGATTCTTGTCATATGGAACGTATTAGTGAAAATTTGTTGGACGGTCATTGTTTTTATTTTCCACATCATTGTGTCATTAAAACACAAAACGATCAGGTGAAGTTACGCGTTGTCTTCAATGCCTCTGCTAAGTCTCCGGTGTTGGGGGAGGGTTCACTTAATGACCATTTACTCACTGCAAAAAAATTGCAACAAGACATTATCTCTATATTGCTTCGTTTTCGGTTACATCAATATACCTTGTGTGCGGATATTCGGCAAATGTATCGCATGATAAGGGTTAGCGATGATCATGTAGATTACCAGCGAATTATTTGGAGATTTTCCCCTGAAGAAGACCTCCAAGATTATAGACTAATAACTGTAACCTACGGCGTGAGTAGCGCACCATATTTGGCTATCAGAACATTAATTCAGTTGGCTACTGACGAAGGAAAAGCTTTTCCCTTGGCTTCGAAGGCATTACAAGAGGATACTTATGTCGATGACATTCTTACTGGAAGTTCTACGCTCGAGGGTGCAAGACGCTTACGACAAGAACTAGTTGCTCTTCTCAAAAGGGGTCAGTTTGAATTAAGAAAATTTGCGTCTAATGATCCTCTCATTTTGACAGATTTGCCATCTACCCATCTTTCGATTGATCCAGTTTCATTTGACCGTGAAGATGAATTCACCTCCTTGAAGGTGTTAGGTTTATTGTGGGACCCGCCAAAAGATATGTTTTGCTTCAGCGTGCAACCTTCAGAACGCCCTTGTACTAAACGCAACCTCTTGTCGCAACTAGCTCGCATATATGATCCTCTTGGATTTTTATCTCCTATCACTTTTTTTCTGAAGCACCTACTTCAGAAAATGTGGTCCTCAGGAATAAAATGGGATGAGGAACCATCTGCAGATATTGTAAGAGTGTGGGAAAAATATCGTTCAGAATTAGCTACTTTATCTTCCATTGGTTTTCCTCGTAGAATAACTGTATCGGATGCTATATCGTATGACTTGTTGGGCTTTTGTGACGCATCAGAAAAAGGTTATTGTGCAGTTGTTTACTTTCAGATAAAAAATGAGAATGATGATATGTCATTTAAATTCATTTGCGCAAAAACCAAAGTTGCCCCTCTTAAAAGGATAACCATTCCAAGATTGGAACTTTGTGGTGCCGTTTTGTTGGCTAATCTTCTGTCATTTTGTCTCGATCTCTTTAAAGGGCTCATATGCTTTCGAAGGGTCTGTGCATTTTCAGATTCTCAAATTGCACTTGACTGGATAAGGGGACAACCGCAACGTTGGCCTGTGTTCATATCTAATCGTGTCGCTCATATACAAGAAAAAATTCCTTCTGCTTCTTGGCATCATATTGAGTCTTTGAATAATCCAGCAGACGCTGGTTCTCGTGGCCTGCTACCTTCTGAATTTGTTGATTGCGCTTTGTGGTTTAATGGTCCTCAAAAAATCTTAGAAAGTTTTGATTTGTATGCTTCCGACGGTGAACCTAAAACTCTACTGCACCCTGTTGCAGCTCCTTTATGCTTGCAGAGTTCGGAGCAACCGTGCTCGAATTCATTGTTATCTCTACTTGAACGCTTTTCTTCTTTTTCAAAGATTCAAAGAATTCTCGCATTTGTTATTCGCTTCAACAATAATCTTAAGTATCCGCGTTCTAGACGCTGTGGCCCTTTGTCAGCCTCAGAATTAGATGAATCTCTCCTTCTTCTGGTAAAGTTAACGCAAAACATTCACTTTTCAGAGGAATTGCATCGAAAGGTATACCCCAAAAATTTTCAGAAGTTGAATGTGTTTCTTGACGACTCTGGTGTCTTGAGAATAGGAGGAAGAATTGACTCATCCTGTCTCCCCTTTGATGGTAAACACCCTATACTTCTTCCCGACAAAGTCGCCTAACAACGCTTCTTATCGAGTTTTATCATAGGAAATATCTCCACGTAGGCTTACGCACTCTTCGGTTCCTTCTTGCTCAGCGGTTTTGGATAGTAGGGGGTAGACGCGTTATTTCATCGGTTCTTTCTCGATGTGTTCAGTGTTTTAGAACTCGTCCCAAAAATTTCCAACCTCCAATGGGGGAGTTGCCTTCAACAAGAATTTCGCAGGTGAAGCCATTCAGTCACAGTGGTGTTGATTTTGCCGGACCTTATTCTGTCACCATGGGACGACATCGCGGGGTCAAGTCAACAAAGGCCTATATATGTTTGTTCGTATGTTTTGCGACGAAAGCTGTTCACCTGGAACTCGCTACGGATTTGTCAACTGAAACCTTTTTGTCAGCTCTTCAGCGGTTCATTGCACGACGCGGACGAGTTAGTCATCTTTACAGTGACTGCGGTACAAACTTTATAGGTGCTAATCGTGTGATTGTTGATTGTATGAAAAATGCAGCAGAAAGCGAGGCGATCACTTGGCACTTCAACCCTCCTTCTGCTCCTCACATGGGTGGCCTATGGGAGGCTGGAGTTAAAAATGTGAAATCGCATCTTTCTAGAGTTCTTGGAAATCAAATTCTCTCCTATGAAGAATTCTACACTTTGCTGTGCCTGATTGAGGCCATACTAAATTCGCGACCCTTAGAAGCACTCTCTTCTGATCCCGAAGACATTGCTGCTTTATCTCCGGGTCATTTTCTCACTCTGGAACCGCTCACCGCATTACCATATCCAGATATTTCACATCTAACGCTTAATCGTTTGAGTCGTTGGCAATTGTTGCAACGTCTGCATCAGGATTTTTGGAAGAGATGGCACCGTGAGTACCTCCATACTTTACAACAGCGCTCAAAGTGGTTTACTGACGATGAAAAGGTCCCAACGATCGGAGACCTCGTTTTGATTAAGGATGATAGAATTCCTCCTTGTGACTGGCTCCTGGGAAGAATAACTTCTTTGAGTCACGCTAAAGATACACGCGCTAGAATTGCCTCATTGAAAACAAAAAATGGTATTCTGCAAAGGCCGACTGTCAAATTATGCCCTTTGCCAGTCGCTTAGTTTTTGTTGGTTTTTATTCTTATTTTTTAAAACTACGAATATTTAACATTTTTAAATAATGGAAACTCGCTCATTAGTTCATTTTCGTATATAATTGTTCGCTTATTTGTTTCATTTCACTAGACACGCTAAATGTACTCATCGCTTTAGAACAGTTTTATGTACCGTTGCTCAACTAACATTTTGCCATTTTTCGCGGCCCGGAGAATGTTCGGTCCTTTTATTCGAACATAAATTTGAAGCTGGAGCGATCGCTAAATATTTAAATTTCGCGCCAATATATGTCAACACTGGTGGCTTCGCATATGTGAAGAAACGACGCTTATCACACATTGATTGATTTGACGTATTGGCTGGTTGATTGACTTGAGAGATTTTCGCTGTTACCTGTGTTATTGAAATTATTCAGAAAATTACGCTTTTTGGATTTGCTTTGAATTTGTCACGCATCGATTTCACCCGCATATTTGATTGGAAATTCCGCATCGCCCTTTGATTGTGTTCAACACCGCATTAGAATAAGAAGTTGGAGCAAATATCCAGCCGCAAAAGGCCCCTGTGAAGAGCTGGGATCTGGAGCAGAGCCCTCAAGCTATCGCAGTTCGCTGTTTTCTTGGTAAGTCATCATTGTTGACCGCATTGTTTGTATATGAATTTGATTATTTCATACACATATTTCGCTTTCGCTCCAGCTTCAAACCGCAAATTATACAGTCTCACATACAGTCTCACAAATTTACCTGAGCTATCGGACATAACAACTACATTCATCAAACGAAAAGCTGCAAAAGCCTATGAAAGATCTAGTGAACATCCGAATGACATAGTTGACTATGACCCCGCTGAAGATGAGAAAACAGCGAGAATTTACCGCAAAAGACCTAGAAACCAATTGCGAAAATGAAGATATAAAACTCCACACTTAGTGAGAGATATCCAATTGAAGGAAGAACACAAACATTCAGCATAAAAGAATGCGAAAGAGAAAAGAACAAATAAGATGATGAAAGGTTTAAAGGCTTATGCCCGGAACCAACCGCAGGAGAGGTGTTTAGTCGGTAAGAATTCGACACTACCCAGAAAGACTGGGTGTCTGATCTGATGTAAGATTCACCTCTTCTAGAACAAAAAAAAACCAGTTAAGTCTAGGAGTATACTATAATCGTTGAGTTTAAATATACTGTATATTTAAACTCAATGCTTTAATCTATATTCTATACTCCTAGGTTACGTCAACGACTGAAGACTATACACAGTTGCGAAATCCATAATTTTTCTCACCACTAATCTGCACTTCTCAAAATGAAAATAATTATTAATGCTTCCTAAATTAGAAGACCGGCCTATATAGTCCATCCAAGAATGATTGATATCAGTGCAGGCCTTGAAAGTCCAGTCGCAGCTTTATTTCTAGTTACAAATAAGTAACTAAAAATTTTCTGCGCTTTCATCATAGATATAGAAATGACCTTAAAATTGACGGTTCACGAAAAATGATATCGGAGAATTTTCTTCAGAACAAATTGAAACAAATTCGGGACTAATTATTGGCATAAAATTTTCTTCCAAATTCGAACATGTTGGTGCTGAGCGTGAAGTCAGCACCAAATCAAAGACATGCGAATAACTCGAAAACCATAAGGGTGCTGGGGATGATTGATACAGAACAAATTAGAACAAATTCAGTACTAAATATTGAGCTTGGTTTCAGAATTTGTTCCACCAACTTTTCGCTAACTTCACGCGGCCATGTTAGCGCACCCTATCCCTGGCGCACCAATCAGCATTGTGGTAGATGCCTCCGATTACGCGATAGGAGCCGCTTTACAACAATCAACAAATCATGCATGGCAACCTTTAGCGTTTTATACAAAATCTCTATCTACAGCTCAACGTAAATATAGCGCATATGTCGTATATACGACAGAGAGCTATTAGCAATGTACTACGCTGTAAAACGTTTCAGATACGCCGTGGAAGGTCGAAACTTCGTGATATTCACCGATCACAAACCACTCACATACGCATTCAATCAAAATCTGGATAAATTTTCCCCTCGACAATTTCGGCAACTCGACTATATTGGCCAATTCACTACTGATATACGGTATATCAAAGGCCAGGACAACAGTGTAGCCGACGCATTATCGCGAATCGAAGAAATTTCCGAGGTAGTTGACCATCGTACTCTCGCAGTCGCGCAAGAAATCGACGAGGAATTACTCAAAATCCTCGAATCCGGAAATGAAAACTCCCTCAACATAAAGAAAGTTTATTTTCCCGATTTCAACGTCAAAATTTACTGTGATTTAACCAACGAAAGCGTTAGACCATTTGTGCCAAAACAGTTTCGCCGAAACATCTTCGACTCTTTACACAACCTTTCACACCCTGGTATAAAAGCCACAAACAAATTGATAAGTTCGCGTTTCGTGTGGCCATCGATGAATAAAGACTGTCCCGAGTGGACGCGCTGTTGTGTCCCGTGTCAACGAAATAAAATAACTCGTCACGTTTCCACGCCAATCAAACAGTTTGACAGTTTAGCTGGTAGATTCGAACATGTCCACAACGACATTATCACAATATCACAAGGCTACCGATATTGCCTTACATGTATTGACCGCTTTTCAAGGTGGCCGGAGGTAGCGCCAATCGAAGATATGGAAGCCTCCACTGTGGCCTCAGCCTTTTTGTCTACTTGGATTTCGCGTTTCGGTGTCCCGCTCCGAATAACATCGGATCAAGGTCGACAGTTCGAATCCAATTTATTTAGGGAACTATGCAAGATACTCGGTACAAAACACATACGTACAACAGCTTACCACCCCCAAGCTAACGGTATGGTCGAACGGTTTCACCGCCAACTTAAGGCAGCAATAAAGTGCCACGCCACGGACAATTGGTTGAAAACATTAGCAATAGTTCTTTTAGGAATTCGATCGTGCATCAAAGAAGATTTGAATGCAACTTTTGCCGAAATGATTTACGGTTCAAGTCTTCGACTATCTGCCGAATTTTTTGCCCCTTCGAATCAGAAAGCAAATTCGGATTTCGTAGAAAAATTGAAGGTACGGCTCAACGATGTCAAGATTGTCAAGCCAAACGCCGTTATTCGGCATGGTTCTAAACCAACCTTCATTTTCAAAGACCTGTCTACTGCTAAGCACGTTTTTGTTCGGCGAGATGCAGTTCGCGCGCCCTTGCAATCTCCGTATGACGGACCATACGAAGTAGTACATCGCCATGATAAATATTTCGTAATCAAAATAGGCGACAAAAAAGCGACCGTCTCATTAGACCGACTTAAACCAGCCTTTCTTTTGACGAAAGACTGCGAACCCGAAAGCGAGTTTAATTCTCAATCCGTAGTTGTACCCGATCAAACTTTTCAACCCGAACATACTGAAGGAAATAGTAATCGCGAACATTGCACTACACGTTCAGGTAGAAGAGTACGTTTCCCGGATAGATTACAGGTCGGATTAGATTAAGCTTCAATTACAATCACCATTCATTTTTTTTTTCAGCATATCTAATACTATTTTTTTTTCTCTCAAAATTTTCCATAATAATGTATAATATTCGGAAATCAAAGAAATTTGTACATATGTAAGACTGGGTTGGCCAAGATCTGTAAAATCGCATTTGAAACCATATTTGCAGTATAAAAATAAATTTACCATTGATGACGGTTGTTTGATATTGGGTCATAAGGTCGTCATCCCTCTGTCTCTCAGAAAGAACTTTCTGAACACGCTTCATGGGACACATTTGGGTATGGTTAAGAGTAAGAGTTTAGCTCGTTCATATGTATGGTGGCCTCATATAAATGACGATATAGAAAAAATGATAAAAAGTTGTGAGAGTTGTTTGGTTGTAAGAAATTCTCCTTGTGAAGTTCAATTACAGACTTGGGAATATCCAGAGAAGCCATGGTTCAGAGTTCATATTGACTATGCAGGTCCTATCTTCCAAAAGTATTATATTTTGATTGTGATAGATGCTTACACTAAATGGCCTGAGGCCATTATTACCACAAATAATACTACGGAAACTACTATGAATGCTCTGCGTGAGATTTTTGCAAGATTCGGATTACCAAATAATTTAGTTTCGGAGAATGCAAGAAATTTTAAGTCAGAAGAATTTCAGACGTTTTTGGCGAAAAATTCAATCAAATTCAGAGAAATAGCCCCTTTTTGTCCAGAATCGAATGGTCAAGCGGAAAACACGGTCAAAACAATCAAGAACAGTATTTTGAAAGTATTGCGATATGGAGATTTACAAAAATTAAAATTAGTGCTGAATAATTTTCTGTTTTCTTATCGAATTGCTCCCCATTGCACAACAGGATTCGCTCCTGCTAAATTGATACTAAATAGGATTCCCAGATCTGTACTCGACTTCATAAATAAAAATGATCAATTAGATGTGAAAAATAAACAAGTTGATTCAGATTTTTTAAATAAAAAAGTTAAAATTGAACAAGACAAACAAGCAAAATATTATAAAGGAGGGGGAAAGAAAGTATATAAGGTTGATGAAACTGTAGCTGTAAGGGACTATAGAGTTCCAAATAAACCCAGTTGGATTAAGGGTATTGTGAAAAAGAAAATTGGTTCTAGATCTTATTTTGTTTATTTACCTACATTAGGGAAAACCTGGCGAAGACATGTCAATCAAATAATAGATTTCAATTTCTCTGTAAATAGTGATAAAACTGATGAGAATGAATTCGAAATGAGTGAAAGTGATGTGATTGACACTCCAGTGAGTGAAATTGGTTCAGATAAATTAAACCCTGATATAGTGGAACAAGAATCTTCATCCCCTCTTGTTCCCTATTCAGATACTGACATTAATTCCCCGGAAGACTCTGTTATGCGTAGAAGCAAGAGAAATTTAAACAAAAATGTTAATTATAAATTTTAGTCATAGATGTAAATTTGTGTAAATATTATTGATTATGTATAGCAATTAATTGAGGGAGAAAAGTGTAATGTATGTGATATCAATTATTGTTAAATATATTGCGCAGGTGGGGAGACGCCTGTTTGATATGGTGGGGTATGAATTTTATGTTGCACGTTTTTGTATCGACAAGGAACAGTCAGTTAATTTGGATGTATTAGAATTGTCTATATCGGAATAAAACGTTCAATACGAAAAGTATATTTCTGAACTATCCCAAGACATTACAAATACAATTTTTTTTTTGTCATAATTTTCCATAGTAATAATGTACAAATATAAATTGCTTCATCTTTAATCGTAACGTTATTACTGGTAAGGGGGTATGTGGTGATAAAAGCGATTCGACACAGTGTACGTGTCGAACCAAGTTTGTCATCCCCATAATTCAGAAGATACCTGCACATTGTAACAATGGCATTCTTGAACTTGACCCTCAACTTTCTCCACCGTCAAGGAAATTCCCGAATTGCAATAAACCTTCAAAGAATATCAGTTACTTTCAGGTACAAGGGACTAGAAAGATTTGGGAGGCGCAAGTCCACGGAGCCCATTGGGCAGGTGTATAAATACCTCAAACATAGGTAAAACCAGACACCTGCCCTCTTCTCGACCCGCCACGCCCTTTTAGCCATCAGTTCGCCCCTCTTCGGCCAGCAGTCCAGCACGCTTAAACCAGTTTATCATAATGAACGCGAACCAGTACTCGACTCAGTCCATAATGAAGCTTTAGTCATTGCATTAGATTCTATGTGTCATATATTATCCTGAACCTCACTACGTTCACTACTCGAGATTAAGTTTGTGTGAAAACCAGTTTAGTGCTCAAACGCAACGTTGATGTGCGCATCCAAGTTATTGCTTGTTAGAAGTTTTGTGTATTCGCTCGTTGAGTCCAGGTCCGAAAGGATCGTTGGTTCCGTGCGTGAGTGATTTCAGGACTGTTAAGTGAAGTTGAACAAGTAAGTGAAGTGACTATTATCCGAATTTAAACATGGATGAAAATTCGGATAACGATGGATCCTTCATGGATACGGAGGATAGATACACGACCTCTGAGGACGAAAGTGACGAACTGAAGGAACTCGTCAGGCTGCGACAGGAGAATGATGAGCTCAAAGCCAATTTAGCCGCTCTGACAACTTCCATGGCGAATCTGACAAACGAGTTGAGACTCTTGAGAGAAGAACTCTCCAATACGAAGTCTCCAAATCCACAGGTAAGAAGTTATTCCCAGGTTTTGACTTCTGAACCGGTAACGAACCAAGCTAATTCCAAAGCTACGCCAGTTGTCCCTCCCAAAAAGCCAGCCTTAATTATTGAGAACAGCAAAAAAGCCCCTCAATCGCAAGGAGCACCCCGGGCCAAGCGTGCCCGGAAAGAGAGCTCTTCCTCAATAGAGGAAAACTTACAAAAATCAACGGTGACACCTCAGTCACCTATCAAAGAGAAAATTCCCCCATTAACAATGATGGGGACTTCAGACTGGACGGAAATGTCTAAAGCGCTTTATAACAAAAAAATAAATTATAATCGGGCAACGGTAGAAAAAGACGGCATTAAAATTATTGCTTCGTCTGCAGAAGACTTCAGGAAACTCACTAAATTTCTTGATCAACAAGGTAAGGAATATTTTACCTACCAATTGGAAGAAGAAAGGAGAGTATACGCCGTTATAAGGTACTTGCCACTGGACGCAGATATTGAAGTTATTAAAAACGACTTAGGACTTCAAGGTATTAAAGATGCCGAAGTGACGAGAATGACGTCAAATAAAACCAAAAAAGCAATTCCTCTTTACCTTGTAAAAACGCAGCACAAGGAAATATTTCAAATCAAAAAGATCTACAGCCTTTGTATCGAAATAGAGCCCAAAAAGAAGCCAGAAGGTCCAGGACAGTGCCATCGCTGTCAGAGATATGGGCATGCTCAAAATAAATGTACATTTCCGTGGAGATGCGTGAAATGCTTAGGAGCGCATTGCACAAAAGAGTATGCATTGACGCAAAAAGAAGGCGAAAGGAACGCGGCATGCGTTTTATGTAACCAGAGTGGACATCCGGCCAGTTATAAAGGCTGCAGCGCATATAAAAATCTTACGAAGAAGAAAACACAGACAAAAAAAGAAGTCCCCCCCCAAGAAAATCGCTGAAAAAATAGAGACTGTTGTTACTGTTGAAAAACCACAGGTACAAAAAACAAAGAAATCGTCCACAAAACCAATTGAAACCAGAAGGGAAGACCCTAAAGATGAACTTGACAAACTCACTGAGAAAATATTCAGCAGAATAATGCAGAAATTTGAAAAAGAATTCGAGAAGAAATTTCAAAACTTATTTGGAAATAAATAATTTATGAACATGCTATCACAGCTAGAAAATCTGAAGATAGTTTCCTGGAATATTAACGGAATCAGAGCCCGTAAATCAGATATTGAACAATTGTTAGAAGAAAGACATCCTGATATTATGGCGCTTCAGGAAACTAAATTAACTCCTAAAGATAAAATATCCTTCGAAAACTACGAAATATACAGAAGAGACAGAAATGAAAGAAACGGTGGAGGGGTTGCTATTCTCGTTAAAAGAGACGTGAACCATTACCTGAATGCGGTTGTAAATCCTGTGGACAATGACGTATCTATAGAGGCACTATCGATCACAATAAAGATAAGAAGAGAAAGTATTAAGGTATTCTCTGTGTATAAACCGCCGCAAATAAATCTGCCAGAGGAAGAGATGAATATTTTATTAGGGGGTCATTTTCCAAGAATAATACTTGGAGATCTCAACTGTAAATCTGGAATAAGAAAATAAGTGAACTCAACACAGAAGACCACTCTGCATGGAAAATGCAAAAAAATTTACGTAATGAAAAAACTCAAATTCCACCACTGCATGGAATGCATGGAATGGCATATTCAAAAAGCGATAAAGCTAACGCTCTTGCCGATACTATAGAAAGGGAGTCAAGAATAAACTATTGTGAAGAAGACGATGAGGACCTAGAAGAATTAATAGAAGATAATGAAGAAGAAATGAAAGAATCACCACCGGATGACAAAATCCCTCACCCAACATCTCCGGCAGAAATCAAAGAGATAATCAATAGTTTGAAAACAAGAAAGGCTCCTGGAAAAGATAAAATTACAAATCTCATGCTGAAGAAAATGTCAAAGAAAGGAACGGCAGCTCTCGCTAGCATAGCAAATGGCGTGATGAGAACAGAGCACTTTCCAAAAAGATGGAAATCTGCCGAAGTGATTGTTTTCAATAAACCAGGTAAAGACAAAAAGTTCCCACAGAACTATAGACCGATAAGCCTGCTCCCAGCCCTAGGAAAAATTGTGGAGAGAGTCTTAGCCAGACGACTTAATGAAGAAACAGAGGCCCTGCAGACGATACCGAGTGAACAATTTGGGTTCCGAATACAACATTCAACTGAACAACAGCTCCTAAGAATAACCGAGTATATCACAGAAGGATTTCAGAATAAACAAGCCACAGGACTACTACTACTAGATGTAACCAGAGCTTTTGATAGAGTATGGCATGAAGGACTAGCATATAAAATGAAAACCGTAGGTTATTCACACAAGTTATGCAGAATAATGAGAAATTATTTGAGGGATAGGAACTTTTGTGTAAAAATAGGTGATGTTCATTCCACACTCAGATATTTGGAAGCAGGAGTTCCCCAAGGATCCATACTAGGACCGCTACTCTACAGGGTCTTTCACGAGGAACCTCACCCATATTTATAAGGAAAACTACTGAACGTATTTTCATGAAATTCAGCACTTATAAGTATTTCACGATGCTGATGAAATCTAAAATATTTTCAAGGCATGAGCACCTCCGGTTTTTCCGGAAATGACGTCAACTTCCGTTTTTCAAATTAGAACACCATTTTTTTATTGCAGGAATAGATTCCTTAAAAAATTTCAAGTTATTTTGATGTAACATTTTTCAGTTTTGGTTGGAAAATTCTCTCTGAGCGGGAAAATTCGAAAAAAAAATCGAAAATAGAGCTCCGCTGAAACAAGAATAACTTCGAGGTTTTTGGATGGAAAATTTTCATCGCGATTCCTAATACAGGGGGTGAAAAAATCGCTTTCAAAGTTAGGGATGACAAAATCGTGAAAAATCAATTTTTTCAAATTAGAACCCCATTTTTTTATGGCAGATATTGAATCTACGTTAAAAAATAATGTGAGTGTATGCATCACACCCTTGCCCTAAAATGGATATTTTCTGAGTTAATATCCACTTTAGGGCAAGGGTGTGATGCATACACTCACATTATTTTCTAACGTAGATTCAATATCTGCCATAAAAAAATGGGGTTCTAATTTGAAAAAATAGATTTTTCACCCCCTGTATCATGAATCGCGATTTCGATTTCTAAGGTGGATGCATCAATCTTACATCCTGAAAAATCCCAAAAATGAAAATTTTCCATCCAAAAACCTCGAAGTTATTCTTGTTTCAGCGGAGCTCTATTTTCGATTTTTTTTTCGAATTTTCCCGCTCAGAGAGAATTTTCCAACCAAAACTGAAAAATGTTACATCAAAATAACTTGAAATTTTCTAAGGAATCTATTTCTGCAATAAAAAAATGGTGTTCTAATTTGAAAAATGGAAGTTGACGTCATTTCCGGAAAAACCGGAGGTGCTCATGCCTTGAAAATATTTTAGATTTCATCAGCATCGTGAAATACTTATAAGTGCTGAATTTCATGAAAATACGTTCAGTAGTTTCCCGTATAAATATGGGTGAGGTTCCTCGTGAAAGACCCTGTATAACATATACATACATGATATACCAAGAAATCCAAGATGCCTGCTTGCTCTATACGCGGACGATACGGGCATAGCAATTAGGCACAGAAATACAAAAATAATTCAAGAAGCTGCAGACGATATCAGTCAATGGTGTAACAGATGGAAAATCAAAATCAATGGAGAAAAGAGTCAAGCAATACTCCTTCAAAAGAGAAAACTGAAGATGGAATCGAAAATATCCATAGACGATAATGAAATAGAATGGCAGAATGAAGCTAAATATCTAGGAGTAATATTAGACAAGGGACTTACGTGGAAACAACACATTAAGTATGCAGTGGATAAAACGAATGTAGCAATGAAAAGACTATATCCGATTATAGGGAGAAGGAGCCAAATGAACAGAAACACGAAATTGAGGATCATAAAAGCAGTCGCCAGACCGCAGCTAACATATGGATCAACAGCATGGGGATATGCAGCGAGAACCCATATAAAGAGGATACAAAGTACAGAAAACAAATTTCTGAGATGGGCATTAGTCGCCCCTTGGTTTGTTAGGAATTAACAGATACAAAAAGACATAAAATGGGAGTCCATTACTACATTCATCGAACGAAAAGCTGCAAAAGCCTATGAAAGAGCTAGTGAACATCCAAATGACGACCTTAGAAGGTTAGTTGACTATGACCCCGCTGAAGATGAAAAAACAGTTAGAATTTACCGCAAAAGACCTAGAGACCAATTGCGAAAATGAAGATATAGAATTCCACACTTAGTAAAAGATATCCAATTGAAGGATGTACACAAACACTCAGCATAAAAGAATGCGAAAGAGAAAATAACAGATAAGATGATGGAAGGTTTATAGGCTTATGCCCGGAATCAACCGCAGGAGAGGTGTTTAGTCGGTAAGAATCCGACACTACCCAGAAAGACTGGGTGTCTGATGTAAGATTCACCTCTTCTAGAACAAAAAAAAAACAGACTGTTGTTACTTAGACTAGTTAGCAGTTATCGACGACAGTCGAAACATTCTTGTAACTAGAACCGATCTCCCGATGAATAAACATATTCCTTCGTTTCCACAAGTGTTTTAATGTTTCCCGTAAACGCATACACCTCACTGGATTGAAAAAAATTTTCATTTTGAATGATAGACAATGAACATGTTGTGACATTCTGAATAGTTTACAGTTAGTTTACATTTACTATATCATTACCTATGATATCCGATAAGGAACGTGTGGATAAAGTGGAGGTTGAAGTATTATTTACTTTGCAAGTTTAACACCTAAAATTTCTCCTGCAGTCTCTATATTATTTTGAAAGGAGTTTTCGAAATACCCTCCTTTGACAAAAGTTGATATCCAACATAGATGCATAGAAATACCTGGTGTAACGACTCCTTACTAAAAATCGTGACCAAAATTTTTAGATCAAAACGGGACTCTAGATTTGAGTTCTCGTTTTACTTCCGGAATAATCCGCAATATTATCGGTCGTGGCGCTTCTGCGGCAATGGAAAATAGCGCGACCCTTTCGGGAGAAATGAAAAGTATACTTCATTCACTTTTATAAAGTATCGCGGTTGGCCAAGTTTTAGGTTTATAAAGATTTTACCTGAAAAAATCGAAGGTTGGCACTTGTGAATGACATTACGTCAATGAATAAATCTGGGGGACGTTGCCGACGTTTATTTTTCATTATTAATTATTAATTATCAAGCCTAGAAACCAAGAATCCCGAAGGTAGTTTCGAAAAAGCAGAGGAAAAGTATTAGGAAGTGCTATTTAGAATTGAAATCTGCGCATTCTAAAAGTAACCCTGATAATTCAGAATCGATAGTTCATCATCAGGTATCCAACATTTTCGACGTATGTGAGTGAAAACCAAGGTTTCATATTTTATATGAATAGATATTTATTTTTTATCTGCACATGTTGATTCATCGAACCCAACCGATGGTATTGTTTCCACTGCGGCTGACTCTCCTGCTTACCTCTCGGAAATTGTTATAGCTGCTAGGGAGATCGAAAAGTCTATAAGGTCTCTGGATCAAACTAAGGATGCCGGATCTGACGGTATTCCATCATATTTTGTACGTAACTGTCCTACTTTGTGCCTTCCACTTGAGCATATCTTCAACCTGTCCCTCCGCATCGGCAAATATCCTCAGCGCTGGAAGGTTGCATCGGTTGTCCCAATTTTCAAGGGAGGTGATAAATCTTTTGTTGAAAACTACCGCCCCATTAGCAAATTATGCGCCTTTTCCAAGCTATTCGAAAAACTTGTATATGATCATTTATATCATTTGGTGAAGAATCAGATCATTCCTGAACAGCACGGGTTTTCGAAGGGAAAGTCCATAGAGAGTATAGAGACTAACCTTTCATTATTAATGACTTTTCTGGAAGAGGCAATGGATAAGCGTCTGCAGGTTGACGCTGTTTACACCGACTTCAGTAAGGCATTTGATAAAATTTTACATAGTATTCTCAGTCGTCGTCTATCTGAAGTCGGTGTGGGGGGTGGTCTTTTGCGGTGGTGCGAATACTGCGAATCCTATATGACTGTAATAGGAAGGATAACTTGGAAGTAATAAAATGAATATCCCTTTGAAAAATTAGGACTTGAACGTTTTTTTCTTTTCCGTAATAATTCAGCGATATTTTCAACACCCTTTATTTTACTCGGGAAATCTCCCGAGAGAAAGCCCAATAATTTAATTGATCGATTTAAACTTCGGGAACTCGATACCCCTGTGGTAAAAAATTATTGAGACGATTATCAAGGCCTATACAGGATGTCTGGCGAGACGTTAACGATTGAAATTGTTGATTTTCGGTTCAGATTTCCTCTGTAACAGTGAAGATAAGGAAATTATGGTTCCACGAACTCATCGCTGAGAATATGCTGCGTTTGCTGGGAACCATGGCATTTTTCGACACAGCATTTCCCAAACCGATGCATGGGAACTAAGAGGGGTAGGAAAAAAGGAAAGTCTTCAATTTGATTGGTTCGTAAAACCAAAGATGGAAGAAGTATTGGTTTGATTGGTTTTGAAGTACTGACGAAAGAAAAAGCTTTAATTTAATTGGTTTCTAAAAGGAACAAAGAATAAGGTAGCCGGGGAAGTTTCGGGAGACGAAAAAAGGCAGTTACTGGTGGAACCTCAAACGGAAAGGTTCCCAGTGCTCGCGAATATGGTTCGGGTACTAGGGTAGTACGGTTTCAGGTTAGGTACTTGAGTGTTAAGAAGTACGGTTTTAAGGAAGGTTTAAGAATTAATTTAGTTTCGTAGTTATTCGGAAGACGGCGTTAGGGTAACTCATAGGTTTTTGGTTTCTTTTAAAAGTTTTGGGAAGTCAGTCTCAAACTGGGACATATATAAAAGTGTGTTAAGTCGAAGTTAGTAAAGTCTCTAAATTTACTTGGAATTATTTAGATTGCGTATCGTCGGTGTATTCGGGAGTGAAGGTCAATTTTGCGAAAACGTGTGGGTGTCGTGTTGCGTGTCTAATCTGTCTGTTTCAGGAAAGAAGCATCATCGAAGAATCATCCTCCTAGGTTCATCATTCTTGGGATTATTGGTACAGGAAAAAGGTCAGATAAAATTGTTTATGCTTGGCTTATTTTGAGAACTGGTAGAAAAGCCGCATGCCCGCCCAAAATATATTTATAGTCCAGAGTCCTGAAATCTTCTAGAGGTCATATTTTTCGTATTCTCTTTAAAGCGTATTATTATTTTTGTAATCACCCTTAAGTATTTGAAGGTCTAAGTGGAGTTTTCTGTTGAGATAACTCATGTTTATTTGAAAGATCACGAGGAAACTATTGTTGAGTTTCCCCTTGTGAATGTAAAGTTTAAGAAGGATTATTTTCCGTCATCTCGTTTGGGTATAGAAAATTTACCTTATATTGTAAATTCTTTAGAGATTATCCATGATTATTATTTCTGGGGTTATATTGACAAACCCTTTTCATTTTTGTTGGTAATTTGAATTCATTTTTTTATGATTTGGAATTCACACTGATGTTGATTTAATTTCAATGAATAGATCTGCCTTTGTAATTTAAAGTTAATATAACAGTTTTACTTGATGGGATTATTTTCTTCCGAATTAAGAAATATCCGAACATTTGATAATTTAAATCATTTGATTTAAGAAACACATATCTAATTTAGTGTGGATTTCTAAACAATAAGTCCCGACCCAAGTGCGTTGGGCCGATCCCACTTCAAAATTTTAAATAACATCATTTTATTTTTCTTAAGTAATAACACCCTTGATTGGTGGAAAGCCGCTCTTCCGTCCAATCACCAAGAGGGTGATTTTTACATGACTGATAGAGTGCAATTCGTTTCTTTGGACGGATTTAGGTCGTGTGAGTTTACATGTCCATCTGGTGTACCACAGGGCTCTCATCTCGGTCCTCTGTTTTTCTTGATTTATATCAATGATATTATTTCTGCCTTTCAGAGGTGTAGAGTGCTCCTCTATCTATTCAAATCATCCGCATGGATGATTTGAAATTTTTTTATGTAATCAGGTCTGCGGAGGACTGTAGGATCGTACAAGGGGAATTGGAAAGATTCTCGGAGTTTTGTCGTTCACACAATTTATTTTTGAATATTTCTAAATGCAGGACGATTACATTCACACGTAATAAGACTCCAATATAGTATTGATCAGGCGACATTGGAGAGAATTGATCACATCAGGGATTTGGGCGTGGTTCTGGATGGGAAGTTGACTTTCGCATTCCATATCGATGGCATAGTCAATTCTGCCAGTAGAATGTTGGGATTTTTGTTTAGGGGTATCAAGCCGGTTTTGAGTATTTATTATGCTTATGTTTTCAGCCGACTGAATTTCGCTTCGGTCATTTGGAATCCACAGTACAGAATTTACATAGAAAGAACCGAACGAATAAAGAATAAATTGCTTAAATATTTGAGCTTCAGAGGTAATTTCTCTGTTTCAAATAATAACAGTAGTTTTTATTATATGGCCGGAAAACATTTTAATTTGATTTCTCTTGAAAATAGACGTAGGATAGGCGATGTACTTATGTTGAGGAAAATTGTAAGTGGTGAATTGCAGGTACTGGATTTATTGCAGGAGGTACACATCAATGTCCCCAATTTTAATCTAAGATCTTTTGAAATTTTTTATGTACCTTTTAGAATGACAAATGCATCCAAAAACTCTCCATTAATCAGAATGTTCCGAACCTGCAATGAGCTACGAATTGTCGATGTATTTCATTGTGCTAACATCATATCAAGCTACAACTCAAAAAACATTTTCTAATGCAGTGAGCTTTTCGTTTTCTTTTGGTTTGATTTGGTGTAGAGATTTTCTTTGATTGGTTTGTTTTTCATCTCAATGTAATTTGTGGATACTGTTCATAGGTCTCTGACCTGTTTGTATTCCTAATGTTTAATAAATAAAAAAAATAAACACAATTAGGAGGATTTTGAGTGAAAGAGATGACGAAGAATTTCCTTCTATTGGGGCACCCAAAAAGACACTGACGGAAGACTTTATTTTGAAAAAAGATCTGCAACGACAAATTTGGAATTATAATTTAAAAATGAATACTTTTCGATTGATAGTCTACTCACTTTTGCAAAGGAACATTTGGAATATAACGGAGGACGGACATCACTTGTCAAAATTATACAGGGTGCGGCACGGAGGATGGATGGTTTTAAAAAAATAATAAAAGCGTTAATTTTTACTCAAAAACACATTTATTGACGGAATCAGATTCTCAAGGAAATAGCATTTGAGACAGTCAAGTGTGGAAAATCACATCAGGCATGTGGTGGCCGAAATCGGTGATGCAGTGCTGGAGGCGCTCTTGGAAGTTCGCGTAGACTCTCTCCAACATCGCTCTCTCAACTTGGGCAACTTCCACGCGAATAGCCCTTTTCAATTCGTCCAGAGTTCGGGGCTTGGTCTCGTATACTCTAGCCTTGAGGTGTCCCCATAAGAAAAAATGGACGAATTGAAAAGGGCTATTCGCGTGGAAGTTGCCCAAGTTGAGAGAGCGATGTTGGAGAGAGTCTACGCGAACTTCCAAGAGCGCCTCCAGCACTGCATCACCGATTTCGGCCACCACATGCCTGATGTGATTTTCCACACTTGACTGTCTCAAATGCTATTTCCTTGAGAATCTGATTCCGTCAATAAATGTGTTTTTGAGTAAAAATTAACGCTTTTATTATTTTTTTAAAACCATCCATCCTCCGTGCCGCACCCTGTAAAATCAATGGGCTACAAATACAAAAGGGTAAATGAATGCAAAATTTTATGTGAACTAAAACATGTTGTTGCAGCCAAAATTACTTTCCTGCGCAAATTTTTACAGTATAAATCTCTAGATGAAAATATCATATTTGTGTTTCTAGATGAAACTTGAATTTACCAAAACGCTACTTCAGTTCGTCGCTGGAGTCTGGACACATGAATCTGATATGATGAGCAATCCATCCAAAATTAAATCAGAAGGAGAACGTTTCACGGTTCTACACGCAGGAAGTAATTTTGGGTTTTTAGAAGGTTGTGATTTCATTTTAGATTCAAAAAACAATGACCGTGTGTTTTAATATCGTTGATATCTTGGATCTGGATATTATTAATGCACGTTTTAATTTCAAACTTAACTTTTATTGGAGCTACCTTGAGTTACATTCATACGTCATTTACTAACTAAAACCCGCCATTCGCAACGTCTATATTGACAGCGTCCATGCAGTGTTGCCAATGTCATGCGTATCAATGTTACCAATCTTATATTACGACATCTCCCTTTCTTAGTTTAAATTAATACACTTTAAAATCTTTAAATCTAGTTGGCAACCTATGGACTCGACTAGGTCTTTGTTCCACACTGTTGCTTTGGTCTACGTCAGGAGGCTTGACATAAGTACTCACATCCACGTCATCTCTTTGTATTTTGAAATGATTTTGTGACTTTCTTAAAAAGGAACTATTTCGCCTATACTCATGTCCCTGAGTATCACTTACTTTATATGATCGTGGTTGCGAACACTTATCCATAATTTTGCCACCTACCCACCTGTTTCCTTCTCTAATAACAATGTTTTGGTCATTTTCAAAATCAGGTCGTTCTTTACAATTCCTATCATAAAAACTTTTATCTTTCTTTCTTTTTTCCTCAATTAATTGTTTTACAATTTCTGTATTTGTTTTGATTGGTTTCAGGTTATTCTCAGATATTGGCAATTTAGTTTTAAGTTGCCTATTCATCAATAATTGTGAGGGACTTAAACCTATACCTATAACTGGAGTTGTTCTATATTCCAGGAGTCCTAAATCTAAATCCTTACATTTTTTCATTATGGATTTTGCAATCCCAACGCCTTTTTCAGCTAAACCGTTAGATTTAGGATACCTTGGGCTACTAGTCACTGTTTTGAAATTCCAGTCATCAGAAAATCTATGGCATTCATATGAGTTATATGGTACGTTATCAGCTATTAATTCATCTGGAACACCATGACATGAGAATATCCCTTTGAGCACTCTGATAACTTCACTTGACGTTTTATTTCTCAATTTTTTTACTTCCAACCATTTTGAAAAATAGTCGAAAACTATTAAAAACGAACATCCTTCAAATTCACAGATGTCGCTTGCTATTTTCTGAAACGGCCTATTCGGGATATCGTGACTTATCATGGGTTCTTTGCAATTATTGGGCCTATACATTTCACATAATTTACATTTTGCAATATAATCATTAATATCTTGAGCCATATTAGGCCAATACATATTATTTTTTGCTTTTAGTAACGTCTTCGTAATCCCAAAGTGAGCTTTATGCAAACATCTCAACATGTCCCGAATTAAAGTCTTCGGAACAACTATTCTCTCATCCAGGAACAATAATTCATCGATTACCTGTATGTTAGCTTTATATGGCCAATAAGCTCTTAGATTTGATGGTACATTTTTTATAGAAGTTGGCCACCCATTCTTAACATAACTAGTTAACATACTCAACGATTCATCATTTTTTGTCTCACTTTGGAATTCCTTTCGTTTCTCATCCGATATATTGAAATATTTGTTTATTAAATGAACTACTTCAGTCAATTCGTCATCATCCTTCACAGTGTCTTTACAAAACGTTCTAGAATATAAATCAGCTATATACATTTTAGGACCTGGTACTCGACCTGGTAAGTATACCAGTAGCGGATTAACCGGTACGCTTAGTACGCTGCAGCGTAGGGCCCCGAGGTACATAGGGGCCCCCGGCGATCGAATTATTTTTTTTTCTAAAATGAAAATTCAGTCTGTAAGTGTGAAAAAAAAATAGTCAGGCTGTACTGTATTTTATAAGAAGCTCAGAGGCAACTCGTGAATTATTACATTTACATGAAACGCAATTGATAAACAAAAGCCTCAGAGCAAAACTCAGATGTTGGAAAAAACACACCATCCAAGATTCAGCGTACCTACTGTCCCTAATTCTGCCTGCAATAAATTCCGTCAAGGGTGACAGCCGAATTTCAATGTTAACAATTACATCATAATCCAATAAATTTGTCGGCATTTCCCCCAAAATCTAGGAATGTGCTACAGAACGGCCGACCAGATGTTGATTCGTTTGGGGGTGTAAAGTAAAAAATACTTGTGCAGAAGTTCTTAGGTCTGCTTATTTTTTTCTCTCGCAAGATAATATTGATAGGGAGAGTTTTAAAACGCTCTTTGAGTATTATGAAAATGACCTTGGGAGGAAATTATTAGCGAAGCATCTCAATTCAAGAAATATCTCAAACTCTTGAAACCAAAAAAAAAATACTGGATGTTGAAAATAATATATGATAGGGGAATGATAGAAGTATTCTACTATTCATATATTGCTTTGAAGTTATTTGTAACGCTACCTATTACAAGTTGGGAAGCAATGCGCTCATTTTTCAGACTGTCATTGATAAAAAATAAATATAGAACTGTTATGACAGAAAATCGACTGCAGTTTTTAGGAGTACTTTCTGTCGAAAGTGATATAACGAGCAGTCTCGATAATGATTCTGCAATAAGAGATTTGCTTAAATTAAAATAAGAAAAAAACAACTTTTCTAGTGGAATTTCATTTTGTATGTAACTGGTTTACAGCTTTACGATACTTGTATCTTTCGTGATGCTTTTATTTATTGCTTAACCTCAATGCCGCAATGGAAAATTTGCAGATATGATATTCTAGAGATATTTTCTATTTGAATTCTTGTGATATTTTTCCCTTTTTTGAGATTTTCATTCATCTTTTATATCTTCTTTTGATATACCTACATACCTTGTATTTTATTAATAAACTATATGTTTTGTTTTTGAAGAAGTGAGTTTCAACTAAAAAATTCTTCCGAAAAAAATCGAAAATGTTTCAGAGGGGGCCCCAAAAGTTTGGAAGCGTAGGGCCCCTGAAATCGTAAATCCGCCACTGAAGTATACTAACTCTATATCATATTTTAATAGTTTAATTCTCATCCGTTGTATCCTAGCTGAAGCAATTTGAGATATGTCCTTTTTGATGATACTCACTAAAGGTTTGTGATCTGTAAATATGGTCACTTTTCTTCCATATATAAAATTATGGAATTTTTGGACACAATACACAACAGCCAACATTTCTTTTTCAATTTGACTGAATCTTCTTTCTGAATCTGTCATGGATCTGGAAGCATTATAGACTGGCTTTCCATTCTGTAATAAACAGCTACCAATACCATTTTGAGAAGCATCTGTTTGTATTTCTATTTTACTTTTATCATCAAAATTACTTAATGCTATATCACTAGCTAAAATAGTTTTTATTTTGTTCAATGCTTCTGTGTGATTAGTAACCATTTAAATTCAACATTTTTTCTTAACAAACTACACAGAGGTGAAATTATCTCAGAATAATTAGGAATGAAACGTCTCAAATAATTCAACATTCCCATTAACCTTTGTAACTCTTTAACATTTCTAGGATTTTCTATACAATTAATTGCTTTTATTCTGTCCTCGTCTGGTTTCATACCTTCCTTGCAAAATATGTGACCTAAAAATTTTACATGATCTGTTTTAAATTGAAATTTTTCTGAATTGAATTTTACATTTAATTCCCTGGCTCTCTGTAATACTTTATTAATAATTGAGTCATGTTCTTTTTCATTATCTGCTGCAATTAATAGATCATCAAAATAAATTATGACACCTGGTATATCACCAAAACTATCATCTAATCGTTTCTGAAAAATTTCTGGTAAGGTTTTCAAACCAAATGGAGCTCTATTAAATTTGTAGCAACCATTGAAAGTACTAAAGGCACATAATTCACTTGACTTATTATCGAGGTCTAATTGATAGTAACCATCCTTCAAATCTAATAAAGAAAATATGACTTTTCCACTGAGCTTACTCGTGATTTCATCAACAGTAGGTATTTGGTAATAATCTCTAATTAAAACTTTATTGAGATCAGCTGGGTCGATACATATTCTCAAACTACCATTGGGCTTTTCTATGATCACGAAATTACTAACCCAACTAGTAGGTGTTTCTACTTTGCTAATTATTCCCAATTTTTCCATCTCGTTGAGTTTACTTATTACTTTATCTCTCAGTTTAAACGGAATTCTACGTGGGGGTTTCGTTATTGGTTCACTTCCACCTCTTACTTTTAAATTTAATTTTTGCTTAAACTTGCCTAACCCTGAAAATATATCCTTATATTCCTCAACTAACATTTTTTTCTCATTACCTTCATCTTTTACCCCTTCAATTTGATTCACTTGCACATACCCTAATTCTAAAGAAGTTTTAAAACCGAGTATTGGTACCGATTCTACATCAGCTACTATGAAATCGACAACTTTTTTCTGTCCTTTCATCTGACAATTTAAACTAATTATACCCTCAGGTTTGATCGTGAAACCACCATAAGCTCTCAGTACAACTTTAGTGTTTTTCAAGTCATAGTTTCTTAATAATTTGTTATAAATTTTCAACGGTATTATGTTTACATCTGATCCTGTGTCTACTTTAAAATCTACCTTTTGATCTTTAATTCTAACTGCTTTCATTAATTTCGACTTATTAATATTAAATACATTTTTATAAGACCAACCTCTACATTCGGTTTCCACCGAATCGATTCCGAATTCGTCTAGGTCCTCTTGCTGTTCTTCAATGTTCTTTATGTTTTTTGTTTTGACTTTGCACGCCGCTGCGAAATGGTTTTTCATCCCACATTTCCTACACTTTTGACCGTAGGCTTTGCACTGCCTTGCCGCATGCACAGCACAACACCGATAGCACTTGAAGACTCTTTCTTGGTTGTCTCCTTCTTCAGACTTCTTCGTTTTACCAGTTTTCTGGAACTTCTTCTTCAGTACGTTTACCTCCGCTTTGCTTTCTTGAATTTCTCCAATTTGCTCCTGGGTAATTTCATGAGCTCTGCAAATTTTGACTGCCTTTCCTAATGTTATGTCCTCCATTGCTAGCAGTTTTTCTTGCAATCTTTTATCTGCTGTTTTCAATACAATAGCATCCCTTATTAATTTTGGCAGTGGATAGTATGCCGACCGATCGGCAGGATATTTTTTTTTTTAAACGGCCGACCGGTCGGTATACTATCACTTCATCGTATTCTGCCGACCGATCGTTTCAGGCAAGAGCGCATTAAAACATACTTTTCATAACTAAACAGCTTTAATTGATAAAATACAGTGAAATATTGAAGAATAAAATAAAAAACAAAATAAACCTGTTAAGTATAACAATCAATGTGGCCTACAGTGAATGCAGTACCAAGCTACATTTTTAGATGGTAGTTTTTTCAATGTACTAGTACAATTGATGTGAAACCAAAATAAGCATGAATCACATCTTATAGTATTCTCTTCAGCTACCAGTTCACATACTTTACAAAACCACTTCGGTTTTCTTTTATTTTCAGATATCAGACTTTTAAATTTTTCAAATGCATTTGAAGTGAAATATTTCTCTATTTCAGAAATTTTAACTTCAGACTCCAATATAACTGAATTTATATTATCAAAGTGGATATTCAAATCTCCACATTCTATAAGCTTTTGCTCATACATTATTGAATTTATTTTATTATCATCATATATGAATGTTGACAGTATTTGCTTATGACGTGCAGTAGCAGTTTTATTTGAAAAGCCAGTAACAGTTCTTTTTTTTTAACTCCTATTACTGTTAAACCAAGTCCTTTTGGGCGACCACGTTTCTTCATCACTACTGGTAAACGAATATTTTTTATTATATCAGTATTTGTAGTTGGTGTTTTAGCAACAGATGTTTCACTATCATTACATGAATGAAGGGGTCGGTCGTTGTCACATTTATTATTAACAATATCTGCATTGTCACATGTGTATTCAACAGTATTGTTTGACTTATCATTATCAACCATATCACAAATATCACTTTTGTTTTCAAAACTGGATAATATTGCACAACTTGTTTGCCTATCACAGTTAGGGTTACCTAAACTACTCTTTGGTTCGATGTAATCTAATTCTATAATATGATACTCAGTTTTTTTAAAATCAGGTAATATGAGACTAGTGGCATTGTCAGTGTTTGCCAAGATATTTTTATCATTAATAAATTGTGTTTCATCAATTTCTTCTGTTACATCTATATTGAGATCAGGGACATTATCAGTATTGTCATTATCACATACAGTATTTAACTCAGTAATGAGCATCTCCGGATTTACGGAATTTACATTTGTATCATTAGCCAAAACAGAAAAATCACAAAATTCATCAGGCTGCAATGTTGGGGAATCCTGTTCAGTGTTTTCATTAATAACTTCAACAATTTGAAATTCTGTGTGTTCATTTATAAGTTCTACTAAGTGTTTAATATTATTAATTGCTTTGTGGAATTCAGATGTTCCTAATTCACTAATTACAGTCGCCAAATTTTGACATATTAAAGTAGCAGATTTCCATTTTTCATTACTATTGAGTATCCGAGTTTGACTCTCAATTGATGAAATTCCAAAATTATTATTAGTGTCAGTATGTACAGCATTATCTTCAAAGTGAGATTTTAAGTAATGATGTTTCATAAATCTTTTATCAACTAATTGATCATCATAAAGAGATAGGTTGAACTTGTCTTTAAATGAAAAAATGTGTTGACAGGGTAATTTCATAGTTTTCCAGAATGTGCAAGTACATGAGTCTTGTGTGGTTGTATTCAATATTTCATGTTTTTTTCTATATAAAGACAATTGGTTTTTAACATAATAAAAAGCATGTGGTGTAAGAACCTTGCTGTACATAAGTTCATTTTTATCAGAGCTACTAGTTAATGAATAATTTTTTGTTAGCACAGTGTGTGCAGCATGGTCCCTTTCATTTCTTAAAACTCTGAATGTTAATAATAACTGATCATAGAAAGTATTAAGATCAGCAAATTTTGCACAAACTTGTTTAATTTTATTATTTAAACATTCCAAGTGATTTGTGGTTGTAACATTAAAAGTAATATGCTCTTTTTTAAGCCCTTCAACCCACTCTTCTCTTATGTTATGCCAATTTTCATTATAAAATTTAAAAACTCATGTAAAACCTAAATTTCTCAAACTTTCAACATTTTCTAAATATTCTGTCTCATTTTTTGAGTAGGCAATTTTTTGCAGAATATCCAGGCATAATTCCCTCTGTGCTGAATTAATTCCCATATTCTCAACTGTAATAGATGTCCTAAAAGATTTTAAGACATGAAATAAGCATAGCAAGGTGTTTATGCCTGGGAATTCACAGCTAAAAGCTTTCCTTTCAACAAAGTCCTTATCCGTCATAACTGTAACAGTTTTGGTCCAACTTTCATTATTGATTTTAAAAATTTTTAGCATTTTTGAGATGGTCTGTTCTGTTTCATTGGCCAACAAAAAAGTGGCCACTACTTCACCATGCCCATTCCCATCTATAACAATCAAGATATATAGTGGCATTCGCAGTGCATTCAATTTATATGTGGCATCACATAAGAGCAATTCAGGATATGAGTCATAAAAATGTTTCATTTCATAATCTTGATAATAAATACCAAGAAGTTCATTTTCATTATTGGTAACAACTTCAACACTTGCCCCTTTTTGTTTTTTTAAAAATTCAATTACTTCTGTAAGATCATTTTTAGGTAAATGTCTTGTAGACTGCTTCCTAAGATTGCTTAGGTCTCGTAAAGTTACAATTTTATTACTTTTTCTAGAGACATAGTCCTGCACCATCTTTTTATTGCATTTCATATCCAATAATTTTTCTACTTCAGACTGGTCTTCAGAATTTAACTTCCTTTGTTTTGGATAGTGTTTGTAAATTTTCTCAGACACTGGATGGTTATGTGTTTCAAATTTTTCTTTTAAAATTAAACTCTGGCCATCCTCTGATAGTGAGAATTTTAATTTAAAGTTGCATTCTTCCTTCATAGTTCTACAAATATTTCAGTATTTGATAGAAAGAAGGTGAATATTAGTAAGCAGTTCTGTATGTTTGCACTCACCCATAGTTTCTTTTTCCTGCAGATTTACTATAAAATTTGCGACCCCCTTTTATACAACTATATACAATTGAATAATACTTTAATTCTTCTTTGGCAATTTTTACTCGGTTTGGTTTGGTTTTTTTCACAGAATTCAATGTTTTGGCATCTCTCATAAATAGTTGCACAAAGTTTTTATCTTGGTATTCTTTAATAAATGTTTGGAGTTTTTCTAAACTATAAAATACTGACTCTACCTCCATTTTAATTCAATATATTTTGTCGAGATGGAGATATATCATAAAATAAGGTTATTAGGTATTTAGTAAATACCTATATAGATTTGAACAAATGGGATTTTTTGAGAACATCCACCGCAATTATAGCGGAAACAAAGTAGCACAGATGAAAGAATTCATGAACAACCAAAAGAAGTTAGCAAACCTGACTCCTGAGGAATCGCAAAATAAGGTTATGCGGATTTGCTGCTGGTCGGCAGAATACGATGAAGTGATAGTATACCGACCGGTCGGCCGTTTAAAAAAAAAAATATCCTGCCGATCGGTCGGCATACTATCCACTGCCATTAATTTTTCCTTCTGCTCACCAAATCCACAAGTTGATGATAAGGTTAGAAGATCCATGTAAAATTGATTGAACGGTTCATTTTCTTCCTGTTTTCTTTTGAAAAACAAGAATCTTTCGTACACTTCGTTCTTTTTGGGGTTTGCATACTCTTCAAATTTAGCCAAGACTTTGTCATAATCTTTCTTTTCCAGACTTGTCAGGGTAAAGTTGTTATAGAGTTCGACACCTGCCTCACCAATAATATTTAACAGGAGGGCCACTTTTTGTTCGCTGGTCTTGTCGTCCTTTTCACTGGCCACTAAATAAATTTCAAAATTTTGTTTGAACTTTTTAAAATTCTCTGAAACATTTCCGTTCAGATCCCATTCTGCAGGCACTCGACAGTCGGACATTTTGTTTTTTACCGGCTTTCTGGAACTGCACTAATAATCTCGGGCACTTCTCGATATATTTTTTAAACTTCAGCCCCCTTGATATTTAGCACGACTGCGCCATGTTTTAATATCGTTGATATCTTGGATCTGGATATTTTTAATGCACGTTTTAATTTAAAACTTAACTTTTATTGGAGCTACCTTGAGTTACATTCATACGTCATTTACTAACTAAAACCCGCCATTCGCAACGTCTATATTGACAGCGTCCATGCAGTGTTGCCAATGTCATGCGTATCAATGTTACCAATCTTATATTACGACACCGTGACTATCACAAGAAAATGACCAGTGAAATTTTTCAAAATTGGGTTATTAATCAACTGATTCCATCTTTAGCTAAGATTTCTGTGAAATGTGTGGTGGTAATGGACAATGCACCATATCATTCGGTTCAATTGGATAAACCACCCACATTTTCTAGCAAAAGATTGAGATGCAGGATTGGTGGATTAAAAACAAGATTGATTTTAATCAGAATTTTACCAAGAAACAACTTTGGAATTTGATATTACCTCATCGAACTGACAGACAGAGACGATATGTAGTTGATAACCTTTTGAAGGAGCATGGACATGAGGTTCTTAGATTACCCCCATACCATTGTCAGTACAATCCTATTGAAATGGCATGGGCGTTTTGTAAGAACTTCTATAACAAAAACATAAATTCGCATCCCTATACAAAGGATAGAGTGTTTAATTTATGGAGTCTGGCTCTTTCAAAATTTACATCAGATATGTGGCAAAATTTTTATTTACATTGTGAAAGACTTATTACAGAGGACTGGATGAAACACATGGGTGATCTTCCAGTAGCAGATATTCCTCCATTCATTATTTTATTGGGAAAATCCCGAAAATCTGATTCAGATTCAGAATTTTCTGAGGATGACTCTGACTCAAACAATAATCTAATGGATATGGAATAATATGTAGAGGAAATTCTGAGAGCTCGTCTCTTCAACTTAAAATGGGGAAATTCAAACTGAATGGAGCTTCAACAACTCCGAAAGAAAGATCACTAGTGTAGAGCATCTGATCTCCTAAGCGATATAGCTGCCTTATTCAACAGAACCCTCTATGCAGTGTGAAAGACCTAACATTTAGATTTTCCAGTATTGCAAAATGTCGAATACCCTCCTTATTCAACTAGTACTGTATCGATCAAGGAGGTTCAACTGAATCAAACAAAATGAAAAAAATTATGGAAGAGGAAGTTGCTGCAAACCGCCCAGATAGAAAAATAACCAATTAGGAAACTTTGGGAACTGATTTCTCATTATGAGGGACATGAAGCGTTCTTCGTAAACCTGAGGATCCGAAAAATGGTTGCTTCGAGGACCAGATATGGTCGGAAGACCTTTGTTGTCAAGGACCAAATGTAGGTTTTAATACCTATACAGGGTCTTTCACGAGGAACCTCACCCATATTTATACGGGAAACTACTGAACGTATTTTTATGAAATTCAGCACTTATAAGTATTTCACGATGCTGATGAAATCTAAAACATTTTCAAGGCATGAGCACCTCCGGTTTTTCCGGAAATGACGTTAACTTCCGTTTTTCAAATTAGAACACCATTTTTTTATTGCAGAAATAGATTCCTTAGAAAATTTCAAGTTATTTTGATGTAACATTTTTCAGTTTTGGTTGGAAAATTCTCTCTGAGCGGTAAAATTCGAAAAAAAAATCGAAAATAGAGCTCCGCTGAAACAAGAATAACTTCGAGGTTTTTGGATGGAAAATTTTCATTTTTGAGATTTTTCAAGATGTAAGATTGATGTATCCACTTCGAAAATCGAAATCGCGATTCATGATACAGGGGAAGAAAAAATCGCTTTCAAAGTTAGGGATGACAAAATCGTGAAAAATCAATTTTTTCAAATTAGAACCCCATTTTTTATGGCAGATATTGAATCTACGTTAAAAAATAATGTGATTGTATGCATCACACCCTTGCCCTAAAATGGATATTTTCTGAGTTAATATCCAGTTTAGGGCAAGGGTGTGATGCATACACTCACATTATTTTTTAACGTAGATTCAATATCTGCCATAAAAAAATGGGGTTCTAATTTGAAAAAATTGATTTTTCACGATTTTGTCATCCCTAACTTTGAAAGCGATTTTTTCACCCCCTGTATCATGAATCGCGATTTCGATTTTTAAAATGAAAATTTTCCATCCAAAAACCTCGAAGTTATTCTTGTTTCTGCGGAGCTCTACTTTCGATTTTTTTTTCGAATTTTCCCGCTCAGAGAGAATTTTCCAACCAAAACTGAAAAATGTTACATCAGAATAACTTGAAATTTTCTAAGGAATCTATTTCTGCAATAAAAAAATGGTGTTCTAATTTGAAAAACGGAAGTTGATGTCATTTCCGGAAAAACCGGAGGTGCTCATGCCTTGAAAATATTTTAGATTTCATCAGCATCGTGAAATACTTATAAGTGCTGAATTTCATGAAAATACGTTCAGTAGTTTCCCGTATAAATATGGGTGAGGTTCCTCGTGAAAGACCCTGTATACTATTTCCTGCTGATTTTCTATCTCCTCTTCTTTTGCAGATTTCAAGATATTTTGTCAGTCTTAATCCAAAAGAAAGATGAAATGTTGTTCCTGAAGAAGATTCTGTCCGTTATAAATATGTCAGCCGATTCTTTGAAAAAAAATACAAAATCTCTATACTTACTCAAAGGTTTTTATCTTTGTGCTCTTGTATCATAGTCAAAAATGTATAGTGTCCTGTTCCAATCTGTTTTGCTAATACTGTAATTGCTTTGTTTGAACATGCTATATTGTTTGATACATCAAATAACCTAATGCTCTTTCTCAAAAAAACATTTATACATGTAACGATGTTAGAAAATAATGTTTTATGATTGAAAATTATGGAAGTTTTATATATTCCAAATCAATTTCTTTATTGTGTTACCGTTTTCTCAAGTGTTTGTATCCAATCATTATATGCTAGTTTGAAGAAACATCTTTATTAATGATCGTATTCATAGCCTCCATAAGAAGACTTTTTTGAATTTAATATTAGTGCTTACATCAGAAGTTTTCACCCGAACTCTTCCATGTGTGCCATCTCATTTATATTAGTGAAGTTATTCTAATTGGATAAGAGTATAAACAATTTTCTTGAAAAATTACTAATTGAATATTGTTAAAAAATCACGTCTTAAGCTGTCATGCCATTGAAATTCTGTGAGGGAATTACATAATGAATTATACTGTATATATCTTATTATTTTCATCTCATTGTACTTTTGTTCCTTTTTCGAATAAACTATCACAAAGTAACGGACTATTCTACCCATTATTTTTCACTAAAATTTCAACACTCGAT
Organism: Adalia bipunctata; assembly: GCA_910592335.1. Classification (NCBI taxonomy): domain Eukaryota; kingdom Metazoa; phylum Arthropoda; class Insecta; order Coleoptera; family Coccinellidae; genus Adalia; species Adalia bipunctata. The sequence continues at coordinate 6,574,862 of OU342953.1, forward strand.
TCTTGTCTTCCGTACGAGAAAATACCATAACTGAATCTTCCAACCATGTTAATATACGTGAGATATTCCCAGTATTAACTTAACAGAGAAAAAAGTTTTCTCAATATCTGCCAGGTCTTTGAAATTATTGAATTCAAATAATATTTTCTCGAATTCATTATTTTCCCAAAGTAAATAAACATTTCGATAAATACTTAATTACTTTACGACCCTTATGAAGAAAGGGCAACATTGCTCAAAAATCCGGCAGAAAAATGACTATAACCTAACTAACTGGTCATTACATCCCTCTCAACATGCCTATGTGCTTGGTAAATCTTTAGACATCGCTCTTCACTCGGTTGTAAATAACATTAGCAAGGCACACACGAAAGGGAAATCTGTGAGATCTGATCCGCAGTCCTGATTTGTTACAGATCTGGACTGCGGATGGGATCGCTACCACCGATCTGGTCTGTCGCGGATCATATATCTCAATGATCCCGACAGACCAGATCGGCGAGAGCGATTCCATCTGCAGTCCAGAACTGTATAAAATCTGGACTGCGGATCAGATCTCACAGATTTCCCTTTCGTGTGTGCCTTGCTATTGAGGACGGGTTGCACTACAAAGAATATACCCTAGCTATATTTTTGGATATAGAGGGAGCTTTCAACAACACTGCATTCGGTGCAATGGACAGCGCTGTCGTAAGGCACGGAATCTCGCCTACACTCTGTCGCTGGACGGGATCGCTTCTCGAGGCTCGCAATATCGTGGCTTAGGTGGGCTCCTCGACCATAGGGGGAACACCATGGGGGGTTGTCCGCAAGGCGGTGTTCTCTCACCGCTACTGTGGGATCTCGTCCTGGATGGGCTCCTGGTTGAGTTGGCGGATGCGGGCCACGTCGCAGTAGCCTATGCGGACGATCTTGTCCTGCTGATAAGAGGTAGGATACTCAGCTTTGTCGTCGATTTGATGCAAAATGCTTTGCGGATAATCGAGCGGTGGTGCATAACATGCGACCTTTCAGTAAACCCTAAGAAAACCGAAATGGTTCTCTTTACGAGGAAGAGGGTGCCTAGCGACATTAGACTTCCCATTCTGTTCGGAATGAGGCTCACCTTATCTGAGCAGGTCCGTTATCTCGGTATTATATTGGACCGCAAACTTCTGTGGAACAAACACATCGAAGCTCAAGCGAACAAGGCCAATATAATATTTTGGTCTACACGTAAGGTGCTCGGCAAGGGGTGGGGCTTCAGACCACATATTATACACTGGCTGTATACTGTGGTTTTTTTTTTTTTTTGTTCTAGAAGAGGTGAATCTTACATCAGACACCCAGTCTTTCTGGGTAGTGTCGGATTCTTACCGACTAAACACCTCTCCTGCGGTTGGTTCCGGGCATAAGCCTATAAACCTTCCATCATCTTATCTGTTCTTTTCTCTTTCGCATTCTTTTATGCTGAGTGTTTGTGTACATCCTTCAATTGGATATCTCTTACTAAGTGTGGAGTTCTATATCTTCATTTTCGCAATTGGTCTCTAGGTCTTTTGCGGTAAATTCTAGCTGTTTTTTCATCTTCAGCGGGGTCATAGTCAACTAACCTTCTAAGGTCGTCATTTGGATGTTCACTAGCTCTTTCATAGGCTTTTGCAGCTTTTCGTTTGATGAATGTAGTACTGGACTCCCATTTTATGTCTTTTTGTATCTGTTCATTCCTAACAAACCAGGGGGCGTCTAATGCCCATCTCAGAAATTTGTTTTCTGTACTTTGTATCCTCTTTATATGGGTTCCCGCTGCATATCCCCATGCTGTTGATCCATATGTTAGCTGCGGTCTGGCGACTGCTTTTATGATCCTCAATTTCGTGTTTCTGTTCATTTGGCTTCTTCTGCCTATAATCGGATATAGTCTTTTCATTGCTACATTCGTTTTATCCACTGCATACTTAATGTGTTGTTTCCACGTAAGTCCCTTGTCTAATATTACCCCTAGATATTTAGCTTCATTCTGCCATTCTATTTCATTATCGTCTATGGATATTTTCGATTCCATCTTCAGTTTTCTCTTTTGAAGGAGTATTGCTTGACTCTTTTCTCCATTGATTTTGATTTTCCATCTGTTACACCATTGACTGATATCGTCTGCAGCTTCTTGAAGTCTTTTGTGAATTATTTTTGTATTTCTGTGCCTGACTGCTATGCCCGTATCGTCCGCGTATAGAGCAAGCAGGCATCTTGGATTTCTTGGTATATCATGTATGTATATGTTATATGTTATATAGAGTAGCGATCCTAGTATGGATCCTTGGGGAACTCCTGCTTCCAAATATCTGAGTGTGGAATGAGCATCACCTATTTTCACACAAAAGTTCCTACCTCTCAAATAATTTCTTATTATTCTGCATAACTTGGGTGAATAACCTGCGGTTTTCATTTTATATGCTAGTCCTTCATGCCATACTCTATCAAAAGCTCTGGTTACATCTAGTAGTAGTAGTCCTGTGGCTTGTTTATTCTGAAATCCTTCTGTGATATACTCGGTTATTCTTAGGAGCTGTTGTTCAGTTGAATGTTGTTTTCGGAACCCAAATTGTTCACTCGGTATCGTCTGCAGGGCCTCTGTTTCTTCATTAAGTCGTCTGGCTAAGACTCTCTCCACAATTTTTCCTAGGGCTGGGAGCAGGCTTATCGGTCTATAGTTCTGTGGGAACTTTTTGTCTTTACCTGGTTTATTGAAAACAATCACTTCGGCAGATTTCCATCTTTTTGGAAAGTGCTCTGTTCTCATCACGCCATTTGCTATGCTAGTGAGAGCTGCCGTTCCTTTCTTTGACATTTTCTTCAGCATGAGATTTGTAATTTCATCTTTTCCAGGAGCCTTTCTTGTTTTCAAATTATTGATTATCTCTTTGATTTCTGCCGGAGATGTTGGGTGAGGGATTTTGTCATCCGGTGGTGATTCTTTCATTTCTTCTTCATTATCTTCTATTAATTCTTCTAGGTCCTCATCGTCTTCTTCACAATAGTTTATTCTTGACTCCCTTTCTATAGTATCGGCAAGAGCGTTAGCTTTATCGCTTTTTGAATATGCCATTCCATGCATTCCATGCAGTGGTGGAATTTGGGTTTTTTCATTACGCAAATTTTTTTGCATTTTGCATGCAGAGTGGTCTTCTGTGTTGAGTTCACTTATTTTCTTATTCCATCTATTCGTTCTGAGCTCCCTTAGTGCATTTTTAAGTATTTGACTATGTCTGTTTAGTCTGTTTTTATCATTATCTGTTTTATACATCCTGTACTTCTTTCTTAGTCTTCGGTTGACTTTAATCAGTTCTTTCACCTCTTTTGGAGTATCGCCATAGGGATGTTTGGGAGTAGGTTTAGTTTTTCTAACCGTGCTCTCTTCATAGGATTTCATAATCGCACTCTCCAAAGCTATGACTGATCTATACTGTGGTAGTTAGGCCTATCCTCACCCATAGGTGAATGCATACATCATTGGTATGGTGGCCTTCCTTAGAGAAGGCCAACAAGCGAAACATCCTTAAAAGATGCCAGAGGAGAGCTTGTCTTAGTATAACAGGCGCTCTAAGATCTACTCCCAGAGTTACTCTGGGAAACACATATACATATGTTGCGACAGTCAGGGTACACTGAAAACCATCTCTTAAATGAAAGTAACCTCTAACTTGGTTTATGAATGCAGAGAGGCTCTGCGCTCTGCGCGCGTTAGGCTCAGATAACACTCTCAAGGTTATCTGGTGCCCGACGCATGCGTCTATCTTCGGCAATACAAAAGCAGATAACTTAGCCAAACAAGGGGCTCGCTCGACTTTTACTGGGCCGGAACCCGCGCCTCCTATCTGTCCCACATATATCAAAAACCTCTTCAAGAGATGCATTGATGAGAAATTCTCCTCTGAATGGAACATGAGAACGGATCTCACGCAGTCGAGACTCCTCATCAAGGGGCCTTCTTCTAAGCCGAAGGTCAAAAAACTCTTGAATCCCGAGAGGAAGCAATTATCTCTGGTGACTGGTGCTTCAACTGGCCATCTGTTCGACAAACATTTATATAGAATGGGACTAACAGAGTGTTCCCTGTGCCGTTGGTGCAAGAACGCGGATGAAACGGCGGAACATATACTGTTCACGTGCGACAATCTCTCTGTACTGGGGTTCCCTGCCAAAAATGTCTCATAGAAACTGATAGAAAATGTGTGTATGAGAACTTATGAGATCCTAATTGGATAGTGAAACCGCAAATCCGTATAAAACCATATACGATATTCATCAGTATTTGATGGAGACTACAGATACACATTGCTTCAGTTTCTAATGGCATTTCCTAACGTAAATCATATCCGTTTCTATAAGCGATTCCTACATTGAATTGTCCTTGTTCCTACGAGTTTTTATAAGACTCTATAGTTTTCAAATGTGGTTTTCACATAACTCATACCCGTTCCTACGAGTTTTGATGAGAATCTATAGTTTTCAAATGTGGTTTTCACACACAATACCTACCTGTTTCTAATGTGTTTCCACAGATAACTTATATCCGTTTCTACGAGTTTCTATAAGAATCTATAGTTTTCAAATGTGGTTTTCACACACAATACCTACCTGTTTCTAATGTGTTTCCACAGATAACTCATATCTGTTTCTACGAGTTTCTATAAAGAATCTATAGTTTTCAAATGTGGTTTTCACACACAATACCTACCTGTTTCTAATGTGTTTCCACAGATAACTTATATCCGTTTCTACGAGTTTCTATAAGAATCTATAGTTTTCAAATGTGGTTTTCACACACAATACCTACCTGTTTCTAATGTGTTTCCACAGATAACTCATATCTGTTTCTACGAGTTTCTATAAGAATCTATAGTTTTCAAATGTGGTTTTCACACACAATACCTACCTGTTTCTAATGTGTTTCCACAAATAACTTATATCCGTTTCTACGAGTTTCTATAAAAATCTATAGTTTTCAAATGTGGTTTTCACACACAATACCTACCTGTTTCTAATGTGTTTCCACAGATAACTCATATCTGTTTCTACGAGTTTCTATAAGAATCTATAGTTTTCAAATATGGTGTTCACTCTTAATACCTACCGGTTTCTAATGTGTTTTTACACATGCTTAATATCCGTTTCTATGAGAATCTATAGTTTTTCAATGAGTTTTTCACACGTAATACCTACCTGTTTCAAATCTGTTTCTACACAAAATTAATTTCTGCTGTATGTTTTACGAGTTAATGAGGTTTGAAAATAAATGAGAATATTTAAGATTTAATATCAGTCACAAGTTATAAGGATCTATAGTTCTCAAATGTGTTTCTGATGGCAATTCAGAAAATTAGTACAATTAGATAATAGAACGAATGTATAACATTGAAGTTAGAGTGAAAATGTAAATTCATATCGTACCCGAGATCTTACCATCACCGATATTCGCCAGAAATCATTATAATTCACAGTTAATCATTCGCTAATGAGAATTTGACAGTTTAAACGTTTAGTTAAAATATCTTCCATATGTTTCTGACTGAAATTCCTAGGATTATAATAAAACGTTTCATATACCTGTATGTTCGAACTATTGGTTGGTGGATTTATACAGTTGGAGTGAAAGAATTCATAGCGGCTTAAAATGTTTATTTCTGATCCGTTTTGACATTTCATAATTTCATTGAGATTGGGGACAATATATGGAATAATTTTACAGAAGTAACTTGAGAAGAACACATAATTACGGAAAACCATACCTATTCATATAATTTCCACCATATTCCAACTTGTTTCTGCAGAATAACCTCACTTAACACAAAATACAATGTTCTCTTTAGACCGAAAACACATAATAGTCTTTCATAAAGGCACTGATCCATCACATTTTTCTTCTAGAAAGATATAATTCACATCAGATTCCAGCTTGTTTCTAGTTTTCTACAATATAACATTATAACCCCACTTCACACAAAAACATCAATGTTCTCTTCAGACCGAAAACACATAATAGTCTTTCATAAAGGTACTGATGCATCACATTTTTATTCTAGAAAAGTGAAATTAATTATTATTGCAATTTCCCAACAAATAAGAAATAATTCGTCAATTCTCAATTTGCATCACACGTGTTTTACGTCCACGCAGTCACGCTCCACGCGTCCGCGCACGCGCAGTGCCCTGTCCTGCCACCCGATCTTTCTGCATTCGAAGCGTAGGTCCCCGGATACAGAGAGAGAGGGGCAATCTGGAGGCTCTGACTAAACAGAGAGGTATATAGTTTGCCTTCCAAACTGGTAGGCAAGAAGCAATTTGGAAGGCATCAGTGTTGCCGCTACAACAGAATTATCGTCAAATTTACCGAATTGTTCTGTTACTAGTTTCCACTAATTTTTTCTTTACTTTGTTGATTTCGTGTGATTTTTATGAAATTACTAACTTTTGCGAATTTATTGAATAAATGTTCAAATTGAAAATTTATGTTTGAATGGTTCTTTCATACAATTTTCATAACATTTAAACGAATCTCAGAAAGTTGGGTTTAATTTATTGGTAAAAGCGGCAACATGGTTGTAAATCATATGACAAGGATGACGATACATCAGTCTGTATGCTGGGACCTAGCATTTTTCCGAGTGGCTCGTCCATTTTGTATTATAAGTCTATGCGTCCGCGTCGACCGCGTTATAACCTGAACTTTCCGATGCCCGCGCCGTCTGTCGAATCCTGAAATGACTGTCCACTCTGTAGGTACACAACAACATTCTCATTTCAATTATTCAATTGAACCTGTGAATTTCTACACATGGGAACTGAGGCTGTTGATGGAAATATCAATGTCATTGAAATTGGAAAACCCTATTGAATCTCATAGCCGCCTCAAACAAACACTGTTATCTGTGGATACACATTAGAAACAGGTAGGTATCGTGTGTGAAAACCACATTTGAAAACTATAGATTCTTATAGAAACTCGTAGAAACAGATATGAGTTATCTGTGGAAACACATTAGAAACAGGTAGGTATTGTGTGTGAAAACCACATTTGAAAACTATAGATTCTTATAGAAACTCGTAGAAACGGATATAAGTTATCTGTGGAAACACATTAGAAACAGATAGGTATTGTGTGTGAAAACCACATTTGAAAACTATAGATTCTTATAGAAACTCGTAGAAACGGATATGAGTTTTCTGTGGAAACACATTAAAAACAGGTAGGTATTGTGTGTGAAAACCACATTTGAAAACTATAGATTCTTATAGAAACTCGTAGAAACGGATATAAGTTATTTGTGGAAACACATTAGAAACAGATAGGTATTGTGTGTGAAAACCACATTTGAAAACTATAGATTCTTATAGAAACTCGTAGAAACGGATATGAGTTTTCTCTGGAAACACATTAGAAACAGGTAGGTCTTATGTGTGAAAAACACATTTGAAAACTATAGAGTCTTATAAAAACTCGTAGGAACAAGGACAATTCAATGTAGGAAACGCTTATAGAAACGGATATGATTTACGTTAGGAAATGCCATTAGAAACTGAAGCAATGTATATCTGTAGTCTCCATTAAATACTGATGAATATCGTATATGGTTTTATACGGATTCGTGGTTTCACTATCCAATTAGGATCTTATAAGTTCTCGTACATACATTTTCTATCAGTTTCTATGAGACATTTTTGGCAGCCCCCCACCACCCCCCCCCGTAAATCCGCCCTTGCGGCTTGATACAGACTCTTATCTCTTATAAACTCGACATTCCTCATTGACACTTGTGAATTCTCAGTTAATTCGAGCCACATTGAAACTCATAAGATCCGCATAAAATTACATGAGGAATTCCTGATACATTCCACATATTTCTCATAGGCTTTCAGGCTCGTGAATGAGGATAAAACATAATAATGATTGAAATTGGAATACACTATTGAATCTCGTAGCCGCCTAAATCTAACAATGCCTGATACAGACTCTTATACTTCACAGCCGAGCTTCCTCACTGGAACTTGTGAATTCTCAGTTAATTTGAGCCACATTAAAACTCATAAGATCCGCATAAAATTACATAAGGAATTCCTGATACATTCCACATACTCCTCGTAGGTTTTCAGGCTTGTGAATGAGCATAAAACATTATTATGATTGAAACTGGAATACCGTATAGAATCTCATAGCCTCCTCAAACGAATCCTACCTGATAGAAACTCGTACACCTTGTATTCGGGTATGCTTATAAATTACATATACTTATAAATCCTCATAAAAACTTATAAGAAGTTTACATGTCTTGAATAACGTACGTATAGGATACAGTTTCTTCTTATTGATCCTTATGAAATCTCATAAATTGTCTATATGTTCTTATGAGATTTCATGCGGTATTTTTGGCAGGGTTAACACACCTAGGAAACCCTACACCTTCGAGAGGGACTCCTCCTTGTCGGCTCGCGGCATTCTTGTCAGCGTGCCTTTGGGTCTGAGTCTCTCTAGTATCAGAAGATGCGGAATGAACAATGGGCCACAAGGCCTACTTTTTGCCGACCAAAGGCGCCGCACAGAAGAAGAAGAAGAAGAACATTTTCAAAATATACATAGTGCAATGTGTCAGAATTTCATGGCCAACCGGTATACTTTATAAAAGTGAATGGAGTATAGTTCAAGAACTCAGATTTTCGATCGACAAGAAAGTCTTGAACAAAATCTAATCAGTGCCAAGACCAGATATTCTATGCATCTTTTTTCCAACCAAGCTCGATAGTGCTTTGACTGAATAATTTATGTTCGGTTGCCATGACAATCATGCATTAAAATAAGAAATTATGCATTAAAATAGGTCATTAATGGATGATTTCGAGTGCGTTAAAATGATTTTTCATTCTATGGTCGACGGAAGAGTTATTTGCAATTTCTCATTCTTCAAATCCTCTGGATTTATTGCAATATACAGGGTGTCCCACGGTCGAGTGCCTATTAGACGTTTCTGGAGAACTGAACATATTTGAAATCCGAAAATTGGGATTATGATATTGTTGGAAATTCTCTATAGACCTAAAATATTTTTGGAGCTTGAGCGCTTCCGGTTATACCGGAAGTGGAAATAAATTGGTTGAAAAAATATTTTTTTCAATATTTTCGTTTCTGATATGATTGAGTATTCAATGCTGAATACATTTCTGTTGAAATCATTGTATTCATTCGAATAGTTTTCAAAATATCGAAAAAAAACCTGAAAAAATGCCAAATATTCATAGTCAGTGTTATGTTCATTATTCCTATTCTGAACATTCCGAGTTTAAACCGTTATCACAACGTCAAAGTAGAAGAATGTGAAAAGGTCATGCATCTTTTGAATTTCATAAATATCATCACAGGGTGTTTCAAATTTTGTGTCGAAAACTGTGATCGAAAATTGGCCATAACTTCTGTTTTTCAAATTAGAACCCTATTTTTTTATGATTGCGTTGGATTCTGCGGAGAAAAATATCGATAGCACCCTCAGAATCAGATGTTCTTGATCCTAAATTCAGTAATTGCCGAGATATTTGAGCTTTTCTGGATTTATGTTGTACGTAGAGTCAAATTCATCGAACCTGAAGAGATTCGATGAATATTCTTGTAAAACCATAGTAACAATTATGTCACCTGTGAATTATTAATAGGATCATTAATTTTCTATGGTCACAGAATATTCTCATGCCAACAGATTCGATGTCTATTCTTATGAAACCATAGTAAAATCGGGAAGTAAGGTTAAGGCCTAAAATGAGAGCTGTCACTTGTGAATTATTAATGGGATAATTTATCTTCTTTGGCCACAGAATATTCTCATGCGAAAGATAAGATGAATTTGACTCTACGTATAACATGAATTCAGAAAAGCTTGAATATCTCGGGAATTACTGAATTTAGGAGCAAGAGCATCTGAGAATGCTATCATTATTTTTCTTCGCAGAATCTAACGCAATCATAAAAAAATAGAGTTCTAATTTGAAAAACAGAAGTTATGGCCAATTTTCGATCACTGTTTCCGACACACAATTTGAAACACCCTGTGATGATATTTATGAAATTCAAAAGATGCATGACCTTTTCACATTCTTCTACTTTGACGTTGTGAGAACGGTTTACACTCGGGATTTTCAGAATAAGAATAATGATCATAACACTGACGATGAATATTTCACATTTTTTCAGGTTTTTTCTCGATATTTTGAAAACTGTTCGGATCAATACAATGGTTTCAACAGAAATGTATTCAGAATTGAATACTCAATCATATCAGAAACGAAAATATTGAAAAAAATATTTTTTGAACAAATTTATTTCCACTTCCGGTATAACCGGAAGCGCTCAAGCTCCAAAAATATTTTAGGTCTATAGAGAATTTCCAACAATATCATAATACCAATTTTCGGATTTCAAATATGTTCAGTTCTCCAGAAACGTCTAATAGGCACTCGACCGTGGGACATCCTGTATATTTGAATACAATTCAACCTCATGTCTGCCGAACGTTACAATTTCCTTAAGAATACTATTAACTTCACCAGTAACAGAGGCTTCTGGCGGGGGGTGATTTTCAAAATTAAAAATAACAAAAAATTTTCATCGATCAACTCTATGCATCAAGAGAGACTTTCTGGTATAGCAATATTAGCTATAGAGCAGGAGATGGTTGACAAAATTGATTCTGATGAAGTAATAAAAGAATTTGCTGCCGCTAAATCAAGAAATCACCTATTTAACCATATAAAAGCAACAAAAGAAATTTTTTTCATTTTAAAATAAAAAGAAATATACAGGGTGAGTCTTTGACTTGTACATATATTTTAACTGTAGATTCCTCTCATCAAACGAAACACTTTTTTCCCATACCATTTCTCAAAATTCGGTTTTTTTGAAAGATACAGGGTGTCGAAAATCCATGAAATTAACACTTTTCTTTCCATATATTCGGAACCGATATTTCGAATGAACTGAATTTTGGTTGATTATTTACTCTATTCATGGTGCATATTCCTCAAACGAAACTTATTCAATATCTCTCCTATTATAAAAGTTACAGGGTGGTCGACTCATAAATTCATGCAAAATCACTATCAAATCACCTGAAAAGGATGAACGGTTCATATTTTCGAAAGAATCAACCATTTTAGAGAATGAAAGTATTCCTATATTTTTTCAATAAAACGCGTCGTTTTCGAGTTATTCCTAAATGTATACGAAGAAATTTTAGGAAAAAATCATGAATTTCATAAAAAATCTGAATGCTTCCCTGGATTAAATATCATCGAATATTGTTTCTTCTCTGGTCTCTTAACAAATTAACAATGTTGTCAATGTTTATCAACTGAATTCCGAGAAGCATGAAATTACACAGTTTATAAGCAAGTTTCTATTAAAAATTTATTGATACCCGTCCTTCAGGAAAATATCTATCTTCTTAACAATATCCTCTTGGAATTTTTAATCGACCCTACACGGTCTTCACATCACAATCATCACCTGTTTGCTTTATTCTCTGCTAGTAAATAAATAAATAAATCGTAGAATGTAGAAAGGTTATCTCGTTTAAGCGTCGTTCATTTTATCACAGACTGGCCTGTGATGAGACATAGAACAACGGCTTGTCTTCGTGGCGGCTACATCGCACTCGCAGCCGGCAGCGCACCGCGACTGAACTTTATCGTAGCGCTATATCGGCGAGAATCAGAACTACTTGTTTGGCATTTCCAAATAGCAATGCGTAGAAGCCTTTAGCGAAAAGTAAACAAAACTAGTTCCTCTGCGATAGTTCTTCCGTTAACGATAGGGGACGTTCTGCTTTCTTGAGTTCGCCTATACCATTGTTGAAGTGTTGAAGAGAAAATCGGCAATCTGGCATCGTCTTCTCTAGAATTCTGTGGAATATCATATCACAGAACTAGAAGATGGATTAGGTTAGGTCATTGACCTCGAATCATATGACTTTGAATAATGGAGCTAGGATAGGTTAGTGAGAAACCAATTTTCGTTTCAGGATATCGAGGAGAATATGAACAAATTATTAGTGTTTACATGTTTACAAACTAATCTTCAGGAAAATCGAAGAAGGTACTTATTTTGGTGGGATGAATAATGGTTTTTCAATTGCAGAAATAATCGGACAGATGTTTTCGTTAGGAAATATCGTGTTTGTTACATTCTTATTCAAAAAAGGTTAGTGCTTGAGTATTTTCTAATTGTCTCACCCAGAACATCTCATAATCACCTCAATTTCAATCGAAAAATTGAAAAATATGAACTTTGAGGTGTTTGCAAAGAATTGTTCCAGGCGCGTATTAAGCCCAACTTTTTTTTTCAAATGGCTATATCTCTTTAACAGAGCCGAATTCGAAAAAATGGAAAATGAAAAAAAGGTTTCTTTAGACCTCAAGAATCTACAGTTAAAATATATGTACAAGTCAAAGACTCACCCTGTATACAGGGTGTCCGGGGAATAACTGTACATACTCATACCAGAGATAGAGTTGGACTAGCTGATTACGAATTGACTATAAAAAATGAATTTCTGGATTTCCCAGGAAAGGTACAGGGTGATATTCCAGCTTCATGGAAATACTAAGAACTAAGACCATCATAAAATCCAAACTTATTGACGGATGTTATTGAAACTTGGGAGGTTATTGGCAGATACTATGGTCGAGTCTGAAAGATATCAATTATTCCATTATTCCAGGGCCGGACTCATAAATCTTCATTTAAAGTGTTCAGGGTGAAAAAAACACTTTGTATTTCGAATTACAAATAATTGATTCGCTTTTTAGAAAGAAACTGAATTATGCTTCAATTTGTGGTATCGCTCGAAGTTGTCACATCAACAATTATTTTTTTATGAATTTCTAAATATGGATAAAGTTCGAGAATTTTAATTTATTTTCCTGATCAGGACTTAGTCATTTTGTGGAGAAAGGTAATAAACTTTCTTAAAAAAGTCACTGAAGGTGAGGAAGACTATAATAATTTGTTGATATACTGGGTGGCCACCCCAGACACGGATCTCATTTTGGCTTGGAAGTGAGAAGTTACCTCGACAATACCTATCCAAATAGGTGGATAGGTCGAGGAGGACCTATTCTATGGCCTCCTCGATCTCCAGATTTCAACCCGCTAGACAATTTTGTATGGGGAAAATTGAAAGATATGGTATATTCTGAAGAAATCCAGTCAAGAGAACAGCTGATGAACAGAATTACCAACTGTTGCGATATTTTGAAGAATAATGGCGATATGATTCGCAAGGCTGTATCCAATTTGAATATTCGGCAAGAGAAATGTATAGAAGCTAATAATTTTCATTTCGAACAACTTCTAAAATAACGTTGAATCAGCAAATCATTCGTTCCTATTTTCATTTTTATTAGGTACTCTTTACTGTATTTTAGTTTCTTTCATTTGTTATTGTTTAGTTATGGAATGTGCTTATTGAAGCTTTGAACTTTTTTGAAAATTTTCTACTAATACTTTCGCTTTTTATATTCAAACATGTGATTTTCAGTTCTCTTCATGGTGAAAAATTCAATTTATCGAACTTTATCCAAATTCAAAAATTCATAAAAAAATTATTGTTGATGTGACAACTTTGAGCGATACCACAAATTGAAGCATAATTCAGCTTCTTCCTAAAAAGCGAATCAATTATTTGTAATTCGAAATACAAAGTGTTTTTTTTTACCCTGACTACTTTGAATGAAGATTAATGAGTCCGCCCCTGGAAAAATGGAATAATTGATATCTTTCAGACTCGACCTTAGCATGTGCCAATAACCTCCCAAGTTTCAATAATATCGGTCAATAAATTTGGATTTTATGATGGTCTTAGTATTTCCATGAAGCTGGAATATCACCCTGTAGCTTTCTAGGGAAATCCAGAAATTCATTTTTTATAGTCAATTCTTAATCAGCTAGTCCAACTATATCTCTGGTATGAGTATGTACAGTTATTCCCCGGACACCCTGTATATATTTTTAAACTGAGTTTCGTACATTAATAAAGACGCCAAAATGATGTCCTGCGCACGAGCACCGCTCAGCCTTGCGGGGGCCCTGTATATCATATTCCATACCCCGCATACTCCAGAAAGGGATTCATTTAAATTCATAAGACCTACGATCTGCTTTTGGCACAAGTCCATTGTCCAGGCTTTGAAAAGAAAAATAATAAAGAAAGGTTCTGATATATTGTTGAAATTTGGGGTATCCATTCATGTAACACTTCATTTGTTTTCTTCAACGCCCTTTATTTCGAATAGGGATGGCATCACGAAAATTTTCCACTAAGCAAACCCCAATAATTTTTCAGTTTTTAACTTATCCTTGAGACGAGGTCACCAATTTTTGAAACAACCTGTATAATATGATATCCCTTTGGGATTCCGGAAAAAATAATAAACTATAACTAAACGTTAAAAATATTCTTGCGAAATCTTACATAATTCTTTGAATAGTTCAGGATGTTTTTTTCTCTCCTCCTCGCACTGTTCTCCATGTCATCTCTAGCATCCAATAGAAGAGAGTATCTATACAAAACCTCCTCGACGTTTTTAGCTTGCATGTAGTCGGCGAATTTCAACACGAAATTCTATTGGAGAAAGGATAATCATAAAGGGAACAACATTCAGATGCTGATGAAATATCACGCATACATATTGTACCTACCTACCTACATGGGCCCATTTTCTCGCCTTCTCGGCAGGTGACCTCTCGGTGCGTATACGTTTTGGTATACATAATACATAAATACAATACAGAAAACGTATACGCACCGAAAGATCACCTGCCGAGAATACGGGCCTGGGACTTGTCACGACCAGGAGTACCAGTTTGACAATTAAGCTCGATAGCATCCAGGTCATTTCAAATAACCTTCATATTTGGGCCTTATATCTTCCCTTGATACAGGGTGTAGCGTAATGAAATAATATGTTACCTGCGTGTGGAGGACTAAGTTTTATGCCCAGTAAAAGTCCCTCAGTTTTAAAGATATTCGACATTTTCGAAAATTCCTTTTTTATAATGTATCCCGATAAGCCATGATTCAGATTTATCAAGTTTTTTTGAAAACTGACGCAGGTTGGTACTCGTTAAATGTCAAATGATTTTCAGAGACGTTGCCAATGCTAATTTCTATTTATTCTTTTTTAACTTTGTAAATGAAGTTAGTTCTTTTAAGGTTTAACTGTGAGACAGGTTTCTTAGTACCTATATTACTACATATTCATACTGGAGTATTTCAAGTTGGGCAAAAAGGTATTGGAATGATTTCTCAAGGCCGTAGCCAGGGGGGGGGTCCGATGGGGTCCGGACCCCCCCCCCGAAATTTGTTCTAGCTACGGCCTTGGATTTCTGTAGGCTTATTTCTCGAGAATGTCGAACAGTGGGGAATTGCAGGTCTGCCTGTTCGTTCAGAAGTTTTTCTGTAGGGTTATTCGAGTACTTTTATTCTTTTTTCAAATGAACTATCTCAAAGTAACGGACTATTCTACCCATTATTTTTCAGTAAAATTTCAACACTCGATTCTTGTCTTCCGTACAAGAAAATAGCATAACTGAATCTTCCAAACATGTTTGTATACGTGAAATATTTTCAGAGAAAAAAGTTTCTTCAACAATCGCCAGGTTTGGAATTATTGAATTCACATAATATTTTCTCAATATCATTATCTTCCCAAAATAAATAAACATTTCGATAAATACGTGACTATTGCGACTTCTATGCAGAAAGGACAACGATGCTCATTCATCGGACAGGTAAATGACTATAACCATTGAGTTTAAATATACATAGAGGCACAACCCAGTTCAACGATTTGATGCACAAATTTATGGCAGTTTTCTTGCCAATTTGTCAACTTTAGTGGCGGCACATACCTAGTAGCTACTAAAGGAACTATAATCTGCCGATCCATTCTGTCACTATATAACTACAGAAGGATATTCATTTTCCTCTAGTTCTATGAATCGTAGGCAGGGTCGTATTCATCCAAATTATATATATCCTTTACAAACGGTATGAATCAATAATGATGAATTATTAGCCATGCATTTTTCCAAAGGAGTGTTCTCAGGTAGGAAATGAGGGGTGAAAATGTACCATAAATAGTCTGATCCAGGGGTCGGCAACCTGCGGCTCGCGAGCCATTTGCGCCATGCGGCTCTTTAGTCCTTGGAGGTGAAGCTGCGGATCTTCAAGTCCATTCGTCAGTTTTATTTATTTGATCATCATCTTATATTGCCATGTTCATCCATAAATATGGGATCACAAACGATTCTTCAAGTTTTTTTCTCATAGAAGGTATCTGCATTTCACAAGATATTCAACTGAAATTTTGGCATGGATATTACCATTTAGAGTTTACACCATGTGACATGCCAATTTCGATTGCAAATCTATAGCGTGTTATTTTTTCTGGAACACTATCCTGTTTTCCATGTCTATAAAGTTAGCAGTGCCACTTTCGAGAAAATCAATAAAACCTATTGCATTAATTGTCGAATAATTGTCGAGAATTTGTCGTGGAAGAAAAAAATTTGTCGCGTCCTTAGTTTTTTTTCTACGGGGTGGCTTTGCTAACTTAACGTTAAGTTAGCAGAACCACTTTCTCAATATCGACCAAATTTCATGAAAATGGTTACAAAAAATTGTCGAGTAATTGTCGAAGTCCATATGAAGTGAAAAAAACACAAAAAATCCATTCCTTCTTGTTTATTTTACGTCTTTTTCCCGCGAGTTCGAAATATTTATGGAATTATCGCATTTTTGGCAACAGCGCATTCGTCATTGACTCTCTTTCTATTGCATTAATTGTCGAAAACCTGCCTCGAATTTGTCGTGAGAGAAAAAAATTTGTCGCGTCCTTGGTTTTTTTCTACGGGGTGGCTTTGCTAACTTAACGTAAAGTTAGCAGATCCACTTTCTCAATATCAACCAAATATCATGAAAATGGTAATAAATAATTGTCGAAGTCCATATGAATTAAAAAAAACTCGAAAAATCCATTCCTTCTTGTTTATCTTACGTCTTTTGCCCGCGAGTTCGAGATATTTCTAGAATTATCGCATTTTTGGCAACAGCGCATTCGTTATTGACTCTTTTTCTATTGCATTAATTGTCGAATACCTGTCCCGAATTTGTAATGAATATGAAAAATTTGTCGCGTCCCTATTTTTTTTTCTACGGGGTGGGATGGCTTTGCTAGAAAAAAATTAAGGAAGCGAAAATTTCTTTTCTTTCACGACAAATTCGGGACAGGTATTCGACAATCAATGCAATCGAATAAAAGTCAATAACGAATGCGCTGTTGCCAAAAATTCGATAATTCCAGAAATATCACGAAATCGCGTGAAAAAGCCGTGAAATAAACTGTAAGGAATTGATTTTTTGTGTTTTTTTTACTTCATATGGAATTCGACAATTACTCGACAACTATTTATAACCATTCTCATGATTTTTGGTCGATATTGAGAAAGTGGTTCTGCTAACTTAACGTTAAGTCAGCAAAGCCACCCCGTAGAAAAAAATTTGAGGACGCGACAAATTTTTTTCTTTCACGACAAATTCGGGACAGGTATTCGACAATTAATGCAATAGAAAGAGAGTCAATTACGAATGCGCTGTTGCCAAAAATGCGATAATTCTAGAAATATTTCGAACTCGTGGGAAAAAGACGTAAAATAAACAAGAAGGAATGTATTTTTCGAGTTTTTTCTACTTCATATGGACTTCGACAATTACTCGACAATTATTTATAACAATTTTCATGATATTCGGTAGATATTGAGAAAGAGGTTCTGCTAACTTAACGTTAAGTTAGCAAAGCCACCCCGTAGAAAAAAATTAAGAACGCGACAATTTTTTTTCTTTCACGACAACTTCGGGACAGGTATTCGACAATTAATGCAATAGAAAAAGAGTCAATTACGAATGCGCTGTTGCCAAAAATGCGATAATCTAGAATAGAAATATCTCGAAATCGCGGAAAAAAGACGTAAAATAAACAAGAAGGAATGGATTTTTTGTGTGTTTTTTACTTCAAATGGACTTCGACAATTACTCGACAATTATTTATAACCATTTTCATGATATTTGGTTGATATTGAGAAAGTGGTTCTGCTAACTTAACGTTAAGTTAGCAAAGCCACCCCGTAGAAAAAAAATGAAGGAAGCGACAATTTTTTTTCTTTCACGACAAATTCGAGGCAGGTTTTCGACAATTAATGCAATAGAAAGAGAATCAATTCCGAATGCGCTGTTGCCAAAAATGCGATAATTCCAGAAATATTTCGAACTCGTGGAAAAAAGACGTAAAATAAACTAGAAAGAATGGATTTTTCGAGTTTTTTTTTACTTCATATGGACCTCGACAATTACTCGACAATTATTTATAACCATTTTCATGGTATTTGGTAGATATTGAGAAAGTGGTTCTGCTTACTTAACGTTAAGTTGCGAAGCCACCCTGTAGAAAAAAAAATTAAGAACGCGACAATTTTTTTTCTTTCACGACAAATTCGGGACAGTTATTCGACCATTAATGCAATAGGAAGAGAGTCAATTACGAATGCGCTGTTACCAAAAATGCGATAATTCCAGAAATATCCCAAACTCGCGGGAAAAAGACGTAAAATAAACAAGGAGGAATGAATTTTTTGTGTTTTTTTCACTTCATATGGACTAAGACAATTACTCGACAATTATTTATAACCATTTTCATGATATTTGGTCGATATTGAGAAAGTGGTTCTGCTAACTTAACGTTAAGTTAGCAAAGCCACCCCGTAGAAAAAAAACTAAGGACGCGACAAATTTTTTTCTTTCACGACAAATTCTCTACAATTATTCGACAATTAATGCAATAGGTTTTATTGATTTTCTCGAAAGTGGCACTGCTAACTTCATAGACATCTGTTTTCCTCCAGAACTTTTTTTTGTGAGACACTGCAAAATTGCAATTGTAAAAAGAAGCTTTGCTGTTAGAATTAACTTTGTGGTTCTTATAGCTTTATCGTATCTGCTACTGATTTAGAGAAAAACGATTCTCTCGAAAACCTGACATTAGTCAGAGCCTGCCAGATCCCCAGACTTGAATAGTTCTGATTATACTACCTGTGTTTGCCAATACTGTTTATTGGCGAGAAAAAAATTCGAGGCTCTTGAAAAATTTGGGAATTTTATAAATTTTTGACTCTTCCGACTCAAAAGGTTGCCGACCCCAGGTCTAGTCAGTCCTCAAACCGGGAATTTCGGCGTGAAGTGTATTCTTATTGAATCTTTAATTGTTCTATATAGTCATTTTCAAAAACATTTTTTGGATTTGTCCACATCACTTTAACATACACATAAAGGTACTGTCAATTTGTTCATTCCGTTTTCATTGTAGCCTGAGACGAATTATGACTCCGAAACGTCGCTTTAGAGTCCAAAGAGTTTTATTCAGTTCCTTATTTCTTCATACATCAGTATTTTATATTCATGAAAGATCAAAAATAATTGTCGTTTTATTGAATCCAAAAAATCAGGTGATGAAATACTGAACATCCAATATTTCTTACGCCGGTCCTGATCGCAATCGCATTCGGCTTCGGAAATAGTGCTTCATATATTACCGCCAGCGGAAGAAAAATTGTTTGCTTCTCTGAAACACACTTATCCATCTATCAACCGGTGAAGGAACTACACTAAATTCAGCTTCAAATAGTTGCACCGGGATGTGTCTCTATGTATATTTAAACACAATGCTATAACCTAACATTTTCAAAATATACACGGTGCAATGTGTCAGAATGTCATGGCCAACCGGGATTCTGCAGGCCCAGTGTAGTGGAAATATACCCTCCTCTTCTTGAGTCCTTTTCATTTTTAAGATATTCACTTGGTTCCATACTCTATACCAACCCTATATAAATAGACGTACCTCATAAAAAATGTGTCGTTCCAGTTCTACCTTCATTCTATTGAATACATCATGGAAATATATGATTTTTCCACGCATTTCTTCTATATCCAGTTGTTTTTCGGCTCTGCTTTGACACAAATGCTGTATTCTAGATCGCTCCCTTACAATTCTTTCTCTGTTATCAACAACAAACTGGAAAAATATCCATTATTAACTGACATTGAAAAATAGCGAGTTGCTATAAATTGAGTATCGGGATGGTGTTCATGTTTCGTTCCAGATTCGCTCAGAGTACTCATCAGAGAATATCTGAACACTAAGACCTAAGTCCTGTTCCTAGTGCTCCGGGCCGTGCCCACACTTTCTTCCTTCAAGGAGAAAGATCTTCAAAATTCCCCTTGATTGGCGGAAAGCCGCTCTTCCGTCTTCCGGGGTGGTTTTTTTTACAGACGGGCCCCGTCTTTCAGCCTATCGGATCGCAGGATTCCGGTTCACTTTGGTGTGACGCCCTCTGTTGTGCACTTGCTTAAGCGCGGGAGGCGGAAGGTTGCTACACACCCCCCCTCTGTGGACAGTGAGTCGCCACAAATAAAGCTATAACTAATCTAAAATCTTGCACATTTTCACTGATCGATAGTGGATGCCGTGGAATGATTTCATTTCGTTCTCTAGTTTTTCTTTATATTTTATATGATAAGAGACATTTCGAGAGAAAATTACGTCAGTGCTTTAGGTGACCCATTTTTTTATTTGCCACTGCATCGCACGACTCATTAAAATTTAAGGATTTGGTGTTGCCGCGCAGAAGATGAATTGATGTTTATGTGAAAAGTCCCTTATATTTGAAATATGATTTACCTGATGAAACTGCACAAATACACATCGAAAACCTTCCTCGTCTTTTTTCAGCTCAATCCACTGATCCACCAAGTTAGCTCTTTTCGATGCAGCTTCTTTTCTTTTAAGTTCTAATCTGTTCTCTGCCTGCACTAATTTTTCTGCTTCCTGTTTTCTTATACCTCTTACATCACTCACCATTTCTTTTGCCACAAACCTTGAGAAATAAGGTTTAATACCACTATATTTCATCTATTGGTCAGTAACATACTTCTTACGTTGCTCCACGATACGTTGAAACTTTTTATCATCTTCAGGAATTATTTTGCAACAGTGGTTTCTTTTAACCCTACTCAGTTTTTTATCTTTCTCTATATAAACCATTTGATATCGAAAAAATATATCGTAATGCTATAGATACATTTTTGAGGTAAATGGAGGAAAAATTATACACAATCTGACAGTAGAGAATCTTTTTATGACAGAAATTGATTTGAATAGTTTTTTCACTCATTTCTATGTGCTTTCGCGCTTAGAACTGTTATCCGATTGAGGGCTTGACAACTTCGTTCGAGAGTTAACTCGTTAACATTTCATCATCGATCTCCCGGTCTCAGCTCGAGCTGGTATTACTTCTATAAACCAGTGAAAAAACATTTCAGTTCCTCCCACTAGTTCAGGAATTTCCGCACGATCACGATGTGACATGTTTGCAAAGCTACAGCCTGCTGTGCATATCCCGCGATCCTCTGGGATATTTCGATCTTTTGAAGATTTTTCTTAAATGATCTTGACATGACTCCCTCAGCCGAAATTACCAATGGTATAATAGTGACTTTCGACAATTGCCACATATTCTTCAGTTCCATTGCCAAGTTCTGGTACTTCGTTATTTTTTCCGACTCAGTTCTTCTGATTTTATGAGTCACATGGTACTGCCACATCAATTATCACCCCATACTTCTGATCCTTCTCAATGAATACAAGGTCCGGTCTATTGTAGTCCACTGTTCTATCTGTTGATATGGGTCTGTCCCAATAGAGAACCGCTGCGTCCGTTTCCAACACTGCTGCAGGTGGATACTTATAATATGGCGGACAAGTATCCAGAAAACCATGTCTTAGACTTAGAGCCAACTGCTGGTGAACAATTTTGGCCACTTGGTTGTGTCGGCCCAGATATGCGTTGTCGGCAAGAACTCGACAACCTGCGATTATATGTTCAATAGACTCGCCAACTGCGCCGCACTTCCTGCATTTGTCCTCCACGTTCAGCTTCAAACAGTGCTTCTCATAGTTGCGAGTTCTTATAACTCGGTCTTTGGATAGTCCCGCATTCAACCACGACAAAGAAGCTAATTTATCGACATTTTCCCCCTCAAGGTGTTTGGAAAATCTGCCGTGCAGAGCTTGTGTATCCTTATCCTCTGTTGTCGCCAATTTCATCATCTTCAAACTCGAACAGTCAATGCCTCAAGTTTTTCTCCTAGGTTCTGCAGAGTCTATAGATGTTCAACAGACCTCGTCCGCCATCTCTTCTAGCTAGATAAAGCCTTTTCACCGATGCATTGGTGTCCAACTCATTCAGATCAGCATCTGACCACTTCAAAAGTCCGAAAGTGTAGGTCAGAGCTGGAGTAGCCCAAGAGTTCAAGGCATCGATCTGATTTTTGGCACAGTTTGGTGTTGAGCACTTTGCTCTTATATTTCTCAGTAAACACAGTTTTCAAACGTGTGGTCAATCCGTTGATTATGCCCAGATACTCGTAGGTCTCCTCTGGCAACATACTGCAGATGTTCTGAAATTGTTCCTGAGTGTTCTCCATTTTACCCTTCCTATGGCGCACTCATCGAGACCGAAAGACATGTCAATGTCTCTGCTAAAGGAGCGCACTATGTCTATGAGGGAGTGAAGTTGGTTTTGGTTCTCGCCGAATAGTTCAAGATCATCAATATACAACAAATAGGACAGTTTTCGCGGATTCCTCATCGCAGGTCTATACCCCATATTAGTAGGGCTGCCAGATCTGCGGAAATGAAAAGCGGGAGGATTTCATAATTCCTACGAGAAATCGTATTAATTCGTATTAGAAATCGGGAGACTCCCGCCTAATGCTGGATTTCCATGCATCCGTCATCCGATGATACGATCGTCCGACCGTCGTTGTGAAATTTTCAGTTTTGAATATTTCTGCCAATCACAACGACGATCGTATCATCGGATGACAGATGCATGGAAATCCAGCTATCCAGCATTAATCGGGTGGTATGGTAGCCCTACATGTTAGTGTTCTTCAAAAGAGTAGACAGAGCATTCAGTGCCTTACAAAACCACATCATCGGTGACAGGGCATCTCCCTGAAATATCCCCCCCCCCCCCCCGATATTTTTACGGTTTCAGCATTGATGTTGTTTATAAGAATATTTGTTCTCCATATCCTACTCATAAGATGGTGGAGCACGGCTTTTATTTTCGGGCAGATCTTATAAATCTCGAGTACTTTCACAAGCCAATCGTGGGGCACCGTATCGAAGGCTTTCTGAATTCTGATAGTCAACATAACATATACTTAAGTTCCTCCTTCTCGCCTGGGCTTGCTTCAACACTTCATCAGCGTCTATGGTGAGTTCATGTTTGCATCCTGCAGATCCTCGAGAGCAGCCTTTCTGTTCTTTTTCCAGAATATTATTGGCTTCACAATGACGATATATCGCATTATTCACAAGCGACGTGAACAGCTTGTACACCACCGACAAACACGTTTTGGGTCTGCAGTTATCCGGCTTGCTGCGGTCTCCGCTTTTGTGAAGCATATATGTATCGCCTTGAGTGAGGAAAGTAGATATTTTGTAGGGATCTTCTAGCGCCTCCGAAAAACATCTAGCCAGACTTGGGAAACATGCTGGGAACTTATCAACCCAGAAGTTGTGAAGTCGGTTGGGTCCTGGCGCTTTCCAGTTACTAGTTTTTTTGATGAAGTTTGAAGAAATTTCCTCGACTGTAAAAAGATCAGTCCTCATCTCAACGATTTCGGATGCCTGGTGTTCAGTGTCCCTAAGCCAGCTAGTATTTCTCCGAAGTTGACCACTCTCCGACCATAAGGAACTCCAATATTGCCGAAATTCGTTATTGCTGATGTCAGCATGCATATTGGAGGAGATTTCAGATGGCTTTTCGAGACTTCTGAAGAACTTCTTTATGTCATATTCAGTTTCAGTGTTTTGTTTTTTTCGCTTTGATAGCTCGTTGTATCTTCATAGGCGCGCACCTTTCGCTTTAGCTTGTTGTCTCAAGCGATCTTTCAGTTCAACTATCAAATCTTTATGTCGTGGAGATTCCAGGTCTACCCCTGCGGATGTAGCTATTTTTCGCACTTTGTTTAAAACTTTTATTATCTTTCAGGAACTCTTTCAAGACATCGACTTTTCCTCGAAGTTTATCGACGTCCTGCATTAATCTTCTTTTCCAGACAGGACTTTCATTTTTAACCTTCTGTTCACTGGTTCTGGGAATGTAGATCTCTTGCAGGATGGAAATGGTTGCGTAGTTTCATGATTTTATAGTACTTTGCGTACTATGTGTTCCGTACTCGAAACAACAGATTTTTGAAGGGTGAGAATATTGTGATTTCCGGGGATTTCTTTTATGAATTCACTGGTTGCTTTGGTAATCAGTCCTGTGGCGCCTATTACAACTGGTACAACTTTCATGTTCCAGAGCCTTTGTATTTCTATTTGAAGATCTTTGTATTTTGATCGTTTTTCCGCTTTTTTTTGTGTGATATTGTAGTCGGATGGTACTGCTACATCAATCAGTTTACATGATTCAGTTTTCTTGTCTTTGAAAATTATATCTGGCTTATTTGCTGCAATGCAATGGTTCTATCCGTCTGAACTTGGGTTCCCATATGATGGTTACTTCGGGGGTATTGATTACTGGTTCAGGTACGTGTTCGAACCAGTACTGACCGAGACGTCGACTAGTGTACACGTACCGAGAGTTGAGTTTGTGTGTAAACCAGTTCAGTGCGCCGTACGCCACGTTGATGCGCATCATCCAAGTTAGTGCTTGTAAAAGGTTTTTGTTTTCTCGCGCGTTGAGTCCAGGTCCGAAAGGATCGTTGGTTCCGTGCGTGTGTGATTCACGGACTCTTTAGTGAAGTTGAAAAAGTAAGTGAAGTGACTGTTATCCGAATTTAAACATGGATGATAATTCGGATAACGATGGATCCTTCATGGATACGGATGATAGATACACGACCTCTGAGGACGAAAGTGAAGAACTGAAGGAACTCATCAGGCTGCGACGGGAGAATGATGAGCTCAAAGCCAATTTAGCCGCCCTGACGACTTCCATGGCGAATCTGACCAGCGAGTTGAGACTCTTGAGAGAAGAACTCTCCAAAACGAAGTCTCCAAATCCACAGGTAAGAAGTTATTCCCAGGTTTTGACTTCTGAACCGGTAACGAACCAAGCTAATTCCAAAGCTACGCCAGTTGTCCCTCCCAAAAAGCCAGCCTCAATTATTGAGGACAGCAAAAAAGCCCCCCAATCGCAAGGAGCACCCCGGGCCAAGCATGCCCGGAAAGAGAGCTCTTCCTCAATAGAGGAAAACTTAAAAAAATCAACGGTGACACCTCAGTCACCTATCAAAGAGAAAATTCCCCCATTAACAATGATGGGGACTTCAGACTGGACGGAAATGTCTAAAGCGCTTTATAACAAAAAAATAAATTATAACCGGGCAACGGTAGTAAAAGACGGCATTAAAATTATTGCTTCGTCGGCAGAAGACTTCAGGAAACTCACTAAATTTCTTGATCAACAAGGTAAGGAATATTTTACCTACCAATTGGAAGAAGAAAGGAGAGTATACGCCGTTATAAGGTACTTGCCACTGGACGCGGATATTGAAGTTATTAAAAACGACTTAGGACTTCAAGGTATTAAAGATGCCGAAGTGACGAGAATGACGTCAAATAAAACCAAAAAAGCAATTCCTCTTTACCTTGTAAAAACGCAGCACAAGGAAATATTTCAAATCAAAAAGATCTACAACCTTTGTATCGAAATAGAGCCCAAAAAGAAGCCAGAAGGTCCAGGACAGTGCCATCGCTGCCAGAGATATGGACATGCACAAAATAAATGTACATTTCCGTGGAGATGCGTGAAATGCTTAGGAGCGCATTGCACAAAAGAGTGTGCATTGACGCAAAAAGAAGGCGAAAGGAACGCGGCATGCGTTTTATGTAACCAGAGTGGACATCCGGCCAGTTATAAAGGCTGCAGCGCATATAAAAATCTTACGAAGAAGAAAACGTCGACAAAAAAAGAAGCCCCCCCCAAGAAAATCGCAGAAAAAATAGAGACTGTTGTTACTGTTGAAAAACCACAGGTACAAAAAACAAAGAACTCGTCCACAAAACCAATTGAAACCAGAAGGGAAGACCCTAAAGATGAACTTGACAAACTCACTGAGAAAATATTCAGCAGAATAATGCAGAAATTTGAAAAAGAATTCGAGAAGAAATTTCAAAACTTATTTGGAAATAAATAATTTATGAACATGCAATCACAGCTAGAAAATCTGAAGATAGTTTCCTAGAATATTAACGGAATCAGAGCCCGTAAATCAGATATTGAACAATTGCTAGAAGAAAGACATCCTGATATTATGGCGCTTCAGGAAACTAAATTAACTCCTAAAGATAAAATATCCTTCGAAAACTACGAAATATACAGAAGAGACAGAAATGAAAGAAACGGTGGAGGGGTTGCTATTCTCGTTAAAAGAGACGTGAACCACTACCTGAATGCGGTTGTACATCCTGTGGACAATGACGTATCTATAGAGGCACTATCGATCACAATAAAGATAAGAAGAGAAAGTATTAAGGTATTCTCTGTGTATAAACCGCCGCAAATAAATCTGCCAGAGGAAGAGATGAAGATTTTATTAGGGGGTCATTTTCCAAGAATAATACTTGGAGATCTCAACTGTAAATCTCAACAATGGAATTCTAAAATAGAGAATGCAAATGGCAAGAAATTGAAAGAATATGCCGAAAAGGAAGATGCTATAATCATTGGACCGGAAATACCAACATATTTACCCAGTGGCAATGGAACCCCTGATGTGCTAGACATAGTTATAATGAAAAATATAAAACAAGATTTTTCTCTTGAAACGAAAGAGGATGGAACATCTGATCACAACCCGATAGAGTTCATTTTAGGACATGGACCAAGAAATGAAGTGACTCAAACACGAGAACATACCGATTGGGACGAATATAAGAATAAACTCCAAGAAAATATCACGAGTATTCCACAAATTAACACTCCTGATGAACTAGATCAATCAGTCATAGCTTTGGAGAGTGCGATTATGAAATCCTATGAAGAGAGCACGGTTAGAACAACTAAACCTACTCCCAAACATCCCTATGTTGATACTCCAAAAGAGGTGAAAGAACTGATTAAAGTCAACCGAAGACTAAGAAAGAACTACAGGATGTATAAAACAGATAATGATAAAATCAGACTGAACAGACATAGTCAAATACTTAAAAATGCACTAAGGGAGCTCAGAACTAATAGATGGAATAAGAAAATCAGTGAACTCAACACAGAAGACCACTCTGCATGGAAAATGCAAAAAAATTTACGTAATGAAAAAACTCAAATTCCACCACTGCATGGAATGCATGGAATGGCATATTCAAAAAGCGATAAAGCTAACGCTCTTGCCGATACTATAGAAAGGGAGTCAAGAATTAACTATTGTGAAGAAGACGATGAGGACCTAGAAGAATTAATAGAAGATAATGAAGAAGAAATGAAAGAATCACCACCGGATGACAAAATCCCTCACCCAACATCTCCGGCAGAAATCAAAGAGATAATCAATAATTTGAAAACAAGAAAGGCTCCTGGAAAAGATAAAATTACAAATCTCATGCTGAAGAAAATGTCAAAGAAAGGAACGGCAGCTCTCACTAGCATAGCAAATGGCGTGATGAGAACAGAGCACTTTCCAAAAAGATGGAAATCTGCCGAAGTGATTGTTTTCAATAAACCAGGTAAAGACAAAAAGTTCCCACAGAACTATAGACCGATAAGCCTGCTCCCAGCCCTAGGAAAAATTGTGGAGAGAGTCTTAGCCAGACGACTTAATGAAGACACAGAGGCCCTGCAGACGATACCGAGTGAACAATTTGGGTTCCGAAAACAACATTCAACTGAACAACAGCTCCTAAGAATAACCGAGTATATCACAGAAGGATTTCAGAATAAACAAGCCACAGGACTACTACTACTAGATGTAACCAGAGCTTTTGATAGAGTATGGCATGAAGGACTAGCATATAAAATGAAAACCGCAGGTTATTCACCCAAGTTATGCAGAATATTAAGAAATTATTTGAGAGATAGGAACTTTTGTGTGAAAATAGGTGATGTTCATTCCACACTCAGATATTTGGAAGCAGGAGTTCCCCAAGGATCCATACTAGGACCGCTACTCTATAACATATACATACATGATATACCAAGAAATCCAAGATGCCTGCTTGCTCTATACGCGGACGATACGGGCATAGCAATTAGGCACAGAAATACAAAAATAATTCACAAAAGACTTCAAGAAGCTGCAGACGATATCAGTCAATGGTGTAACAGATGGAAAATCAAAATCAATGGAGAAAAGAGTCAAGCAATACTCCTTCAAAAGAGAAAACTGAAGATGGAATCGAAAATATCCATAGACGATAATGAAATAGAATGGCAGAATGAAGCTAAATATCTAGGAGTAATATTAGACAAGGGACTTACGTGGAAACAACACATTAAGTATGCAGTGGATAAAACGAATGTAGCAATGAAAAGACTATATCCAATTATAGGCAGAAGAAGCCAAATGAACAGAAACACGAAATTGAGGATCATAAAAGCAGTAGCCAGACCGCAGCTAACTTATGGATCAACAGCATGGGGATATGCAGCGAGAACCCATATAAAGAGGATACAAAGTACAGAAAACAAATTTCTGAGATGGGCATTAGACGCCCCCTGGTTTGTTAGGAATGAACAGATACAAAAAGACATAAAATGGGAGTCCATTACTACATTCATCAAACGAAAAGCTGCAAAAGCCTATGAAAGAGCTAGTGAACATCCAAATGACGACCTTAGAAGGTTAGTTGACTATGACCCCGCTGAAGATGAAAAAACAGCTAGAATTTACCGCAAAAGACCTAGAGACCAATTGCGAAAATGAGGATATAGAACTCCACACTTAGTAAGAGATATCCAATTGAAGGATGTACACAAACACTCAGCATAAAAGAATGCGAAAGAGAAAATAACAGATGAGATGATGGAAGGTTTATAGGCTTATGCCCGGAACCAACCGCAGGAGAGGTGTTTAGTCGGTAAGAATCCGACACTACCCAGAAAGACTGGGTGTCTGATGTAAGATTCACCTCTTCTAGAACAAAAAAAAAAAAAAAATGTTCGAACCAATTTTCTTCGACATTAACATTATTTTCTTTACAGATGTTCCAATGTAAATAGCAGCAACTTTATTATGTCGTTCTAGGTACTCTTTTTTTGCTAGGATGGGGTAGCCTGCCACTACATGGTGAATGGTTTCGTTATTATTATTATTACAAATTAAAAAGAGTTGAGGCAGTGCCTATAAACTCACCAAAAACTACAATATAATAAAGATATATGCAAACGAAAAGAAAAGTGCCTGAAGAGCTAAAATAAGCCAAAGTTCAATGTTCCCAACCATCACATCCCGTCACACACGGCGAATCCAGTTGTCGTATTGTTTCAGAAAATCTTTAAAATTTTGTAACGGAAACGCGCTTCGCATTTGGATATAATCGGCGGTGAGGGCTTTAACAGACAAAACTTGTAAATGAGCGATAACACGCAAGCAGATTGATCTCAGAGTTGAATGCTTAGGTAATTTTGTTATATCATGATACATTTTTTTTATCATCATCATCGTTTATTAGCAATCAAAAAAATACATTTCTATAGGCTAATCTGCTATCTACAAGTACATTGTGCACTTAAATGACATTATGAGGTCCTCTCCATTGAGAGTACCTCTTTTATCATCCTATCAGGTCTATTGGCCAGCTTCTTTTGAGTCTTCTGTAGTCCAAAGGTTGGGTAAGTGGATGGAGTATGTTGTTTACATGAGCCTCGATTTTATTGTGGTGTTTTTCACTTCTCTTCTTAATGACGTCCTTGACGTAAGTCTTCACCCAGGCAACACAAAGATATCCCATAGACATCTCTGCGACTTCTTTTTAGGAAGTTGTGACGCCTTTTGTGACATCTTTGAGTGGTCGCGGAGAGCTCTATATCTGCTCCAAATGTCCGCCACAAGAGATCTCCCAGAGAGCTCTTGGCGATGTCTTACGTGGATATTCTCAAACAAGTCACACTAGGAGTTCGCATACACCTCCCGCGGCGAGGACTTTGAGAACTTCGCATTAGCCTCCTTTAGTGAGATCTATGCGAGCTCGCATTGCGAGATCTATAAGATATTCTCAAATAGGTCACATTGCGAGATGTATAAGATATTCTCAAATAGGTCACATTGCGAGATCTTTAAGATATTCTCAAATAGGTCACATTGCGAGAAGTATAAGAAGTTCCTAAACAGGTCGCTAATATACAGATTTTTATCATATAAATAAAACTTACTCCATTTGTGTACCTTTCTACAGGAAATGATCGATCATGGTACTTTCAGTGTATCATACTAGATTTGTTTGATTAACAAATGGAGTAAGTTTTATTTATCTAATAAAAATCTGTATATTAGCGTATGACTTTTATTTATATGATAAAAATCTGTATACATATAAGCTAATATTATTGAGTTGACCTACACAACAAACAGTGTTGAAAGTTATTTATTATTTTCGGCAGCAACAGAAGGTATACTTAAACAATCGAATAACTCCTATAATCTTTATTATTTTATTGATAACGAACAGAAAAATAAAGAAATATTTCAAATCATCCGGTTTCTTTCTTCTTTCCTCTTCTTTCTTTGGCTACAATGGCGTAGCCAATTTTGTGAAAAAACCTCGAATTCCTTCTCAGTTGTTTTCCATGTCTGCTTTATTACATCTGGAAGCATGAAAATGACATGTATATAGTAATGCACTTTTGTAAGATCAGTTGTTTATACATTCATCAACGCGAATGAAAACTGTAACAAGTTCTTCTGGAGCACAAATTGAATAGAATTTTAACAACAAAAATTTTATATGCCCATTTAAATGTATAATATCAGCTAGAAACATAATATGGTATCATTCCAAACATTATTATGGCAAAAGATATTCATTTGAAACATTAATCACCAATTCGAAAAATTATATTCTCGGTGATATTTCAGCAAACAACATAATTATCATCCTCTGCACCTCTGCAGACTTGCAAAGTTTCTTTCAGAATATTTATTTAAGCAATTACTATTGAGAATTAATGACTTTTTGAGTGATATCAGAAGATCTGTTGTTAGTAGAAAGTAGATAAATGTAAATTAATCACTTCCGTTACTGCCAGTGGTTGAATTACTCAGAAAGACCTAAAGCGGCAGAAATGATAACGGTATATATCCTAATTGGTGAGTGGTAGGTTGAAACTCAAGAATTTAAAAAAAATAACACTTACCTTCGAGTACAAATATCCTCTTCGAAATTGTAAACAAAAGCGAACCTTGTACAGCACAGGTACACTTAACTATAATTATGCACAAAACGTCTCTTAGCTCAACAGTAAATCAGAACAATGAGAGCATCCTACACATACAAGTACAAGATATGGTCTGAAAATAAGGGAAGCGGGAATTGAGAAAACGAATAGACAACGTTATTTTCCGTAATCCAGAATACACCAACCGAAATGGACGATGTCCATGATCCGCGACTATGAACCTTAATACTATTATCAATTGGGTTCAAGTTCCCGATTCAGTTGAGCTCTATATTTCCCTCTTGTCGCGTAAAAAAATTGAAGACATATGCCACTATCGTACAGATGGGCGGCACATCAAAACAAGCGAGTAAATAAATCTTATGGAGACGTTTTCGGACTTTTCGGCTGGAGATCCCTTTGTCGGCCTGCGTAATCATGCTGACACAAAGATATCACATGGCGAGGTCTCCAAGATATCGCATGGGCACATCAGTGGGAACTTCGCTTAGTAACCTCACATAGAGATCTCTGGGACCTCGCGGTAGGATCTCGCATGAAAGTCGCATTGTAACCTCTCAGAGATATCGCATGGGACAGCTCTCAAAGATATCGCATATCGAGGTCTCCAAGATATCGCATGGGTACATCACTAGGAACTTCGCTTAGGAACCTCACATAGAGATCTCTGGAATCTCGCGGTAGGAGCTCGCATAAAAGTCGCATTGTAACCTCTCAGAGCGCTCGCGGAGAAGTCTGTGTTTCCTGGGCATGAAATGTTTGGTTTGTTACATACCATGGGGGATTGGTTATTGTTCTCAAAATTTCTGATTGGCTTCTCTGAATAATAGATATATTGGTTTTACTTGCACATCCCTAAAGCTCAATTCCATATGTCCATATAGGCTTTATGACTGACTTATATAGTGGAATATTAGATGCCTCTTCATGGTCTTCGTGAATTGCAAGAATTGCAGTATCATCTGCGAATGTTCCCATTATAGTATCCTCGCTAACAGGAAGATCTGCTGTGTATAATAAAAATGAACTGTTGTGACAAATGTAACCTGCTGTTTCGACTATTCTTGAAATCGGACGGTACCAACTAGGAGTATAGAATCATTCTGTACTCCTATGTAGGTACCAAGACGGACAAACAATGTAATGAACACCGCAGACCGCAGGCGCCGTACAGATTGAAATAGGATATAGTATACAACGAGAAAGAGCAGGTTCTGGAAGGATAAGGGATTCTTGCAGACGCTAGAGAACAGGTTATACCAGGTAAGGTAAAACTCGAATTTCAGTTTGAATGAACACTGTTAAACGTGAAAATCAATGATTTGGATTTCTTAAATTCTCAATATTACAATAAATCGATATCTATCAGGGATCGAAAGACCCACATTAAATATACAAAGAGCTCTCTAGGATACAAGAATGAATATATACAAATTATTATCAAAACGAAAATTAGAAGCAGAAAACCTATGAGAGGAAAAACACAAAGTGAGCACTGAAAGAATGATACTCGTGGTTGATGCTGACTAACTTGCGTGATAATATAATCTGTTGGCCTCTTGTATGTATTGTACGAATTAGTCCTTTTTTCACTGAAAAAATTCATGAAGATGTGGTTTTTAACAAAGGTTTAGCAGGCGAGTGCTGTAGACCACAAAGTCGAACATAGTGAATTAACCATCGAAGTCCGTATCTACCCTGTTAGCGACGTCCATTCGCAGTATTAACTTCGTGGTATCGAATATGAATGAGGACAAAAATACGAATTCTGAACATGTATAAAGTGAGAGGTTCTGTAAAGAATTCCCAACCTCAAGTCATTTTGATGGGGTCAGAAATTTAACAAGCAATAGCCAATAAGGAATCGAATTTCTTCCCTTTAGTGGTTTCTAGATTGAAATACAATTATCATCAATAAATTTTATTAATCACTTATAATATTCAATGTACAACATAAAGTATTCACAGAATTCCTAATAAAAGTATATTGCCATAAGTTTTCCATTTAGGTAACTTTATCCTATTACAATCATCACAATATATATACATATTCTTTTAAAAATGTAAAGACATAAAATATTAAAATTTAACTACTCGAAAGTTTAAAACATTAATGGCACCAAGGACTATATGCAAAAAACCAAAAAAATTGCAAATTTAAAATTCATATAAGAACGAAGTAATGATCACTTAATACACAATTATTAAGGTACATAGATACTTTCGAAAATCCGATAGGAAAAATTGATAGAGGGTACTCTCAGGTTCGAACACTTTCGAAAACTTTATATTCCTGTAAACTGTAAAGGCTACCTGACACAGCCTCCTAATATCAGAATTTGAAAAATGCTGTCCGCAGACCGCTTAGAAATCAGCGTCCCAGCCGCTTTCATCATCGGGAGGTGGGGCATCAACATCTCGCGGATATTCGTCAAAGTTTGATGTATCTATTACAGATTTTACATTTGGCAGGATTGGTGGCGTCAGTGTGCGTTCCGTTAGGCCTTCCCAGTTGAAACCGTCGAACCATCTAGAAAAAAGTTACAATGAGGAGGTAATAAATGCATTCAAAATAGAAAGTCATAAACGTGAGCCAAATGATTATACATATGTGCGAAAATGAGCGAGACAAAGGTGTGCCACATTTAGATTATATTTCTTCTGGAATTCTGGATGGCTCACGTCACTGGTTGGCATTAATTGTAGAATTGTGTAGATGCTCAACAAATTTCCCGGGTTTTTTTTTAATTGTTGCAAATGAATCATTCAAGTAGAGCTCGAATACCGTTACGGTAAAAGTATTCATCATTTGAGGTTGTTCTTGAATCATTCCCAACGCATGGAGTAGCTTGAAAATATGGCTTGGGGATAACTCCTAATGCTGAAGAAAGCTCTTCTTGCATTTTGCACGGATCTTCATCGAGCAATATCTTCAATTCAGCGTCTTCGAAGGTTTTTGGCCTTCCTTCACTCGGACGGTCGTCAACATCGAAAACACCGTCTTTGAAGCGACGGAACCAATCACGGTTGTTTCACTTAGACCAGCATCTCCGTAAACTTTCCAGAGCTCTCGATGCGCTTCAGCCGCCGTTTTCTTCGGATTAAAAAAAGAAAATCAACACTTCCCGCGAATGACGATTATATGGCACAAAAGCAGACAGATCGACACAACCAATCACTTATGTGTAAAAAAAGTTTTTTTTCCATAAGATTAAGCTTAGTTAATGACGTTTTGGATATGCCTAAATCGACCAGCAAGTACTGCTGGAACATAGAATACTATGCATCTATGCTGGAACCATCTGTTGACAAACAGCAGGAACTTCGTTGCGCAATTAATAGATGATGAATCAAAAATTTAACTTCAGAAGAATAAAAACACAATAGAGGCAGGGATTTGCTTTGTATCATTCTAGAGAAGAGTTAATGTTGAGATGTTCAGTTCAGGTCTCTATGTATGGAAAATGACAATTATTATATTAGAGACAATTATTTGAAAAAGAGTCTGATCTTGTTGTTTGATTTATTTCTTACTTATGCTTCTGGATCTCGCTGATTCCTCCCTTTTGATATCCAAGTCGCTCTGCTGGATTGTCTCTGCATAGTTTTTTTATCAATGCCATAGCGTTCCTGGTGATGTTTCTTGGAAACTCAATCGCGTCAATGCCTTTCAGGATGATGTTGTAAGTTTTCATCGGATCGGATCCAGTGAACGGTGGAGTACCCGTGAGCAGCTCGAACATTAGTACACCAAGCGACCAGTAGTCAGCGCTGATGTCGTGACCTGAAACATAGTTTCCAGAATAAAAATCAGAGCGAAACTCAGAGCAACGCACTGTTTTATGAGACTGCAAGTTCAAAATTGAACAGTTCACAAGAGTTTACAAAAATAGCTATATATTTTCAACTTAATGCGGGAAAATGTGAAATGGTAAAAAAACCTTTTCTTAGGACTTCAAGAGATTACATTTACAGAAATGTTTAAGTCAAAAACTGATGAGAATGATGAGAGTTAATTAGCCTCCTTCCATTCGATTATGTATCTTTAGAACGAATCGACTTTTCTCAAAATTCAAACTGATGAGGTGAAAATTGTACACTCACCTTTGTTGAGAATAACCTCTGGAGCAACATATTCGGGAGTTCCACAGAAAGTCCAGGTCTTCCTACCAGTCTGCAAACGTTTAGCGAAACCAAAATCAACCAATTTAATATAGCCCTGGTTGTCCAGCAGCAAATTCTCCGGTTTCAAATCCCTATAAATGATATTCCTAGAGTGCAGATAATCGAAAGCTTCCACCACGCAGGCCGTGTAGAATCTGGTGGTGGCATCGTCAAAGTGTCCCTTATCCCTTAGTACTGTCCACAGCTCTCCGCCGAGACAGCTCTCCATTAACATGTAAAGGTATTTTTGATCTTTGAAGGTCTTGAACAGCTTGACGATGAACTGGCAGTTTGCCTCTGCCATTATTTCCTTTTCGGACATGATGTGTTGTTGTTGTCTTGTCTCAACGATCTGGGCCTTTTTCATCTGTTTCAAGGCAAACGATCTGCCAGGGTCGTTGAAAATTTGCACCAATTCGACGCGTCCGAACCCTCCTACCCCCAGGGTTGTTAGGATCTTGAGGTCGCTCAGCTTGATGTTGGCGAACTCCTCGTTGATTCTAGATATGAGAGGAATGATGTAGACGTTTATTGTTTAAAAATATTTTCGGCGCTGAAAGACGTATAGAAGGGAGAGTGAAGGTTTTTCATCGGAAAATTTGTGAAAACCTTGTGAAATATTTTAAAGAAATTGGAATCAAAAAACTTATTTTTCTAGTACTAACCTGAGAAATCTTCATTATTTACCCCATCAGTTTCATAAAATAAATATCATAAATAATGAAAAATTCTTCTATAGTTTGAACGGAACGAACGGATATAGATGCATAGAAATCCTTGTGTTGGCAGCGATTTGATTTTGTTCAAGATTTTCTTTCCGACAGAAAATCTGAGTATTTGATATACTTTTCATTTCTCTCGAAAGGGGTCGCGCTATTTTTCCATCAGCCCAATAGTCTTCACACCAGGGATTCTATACATCTATGAACGGAAACTTTCAGTTTGGCAGTTGACTCTCAGGCATAAATTAGAAAAAAAAATTATATACAGGGTGTCCCACTAGTGCCGCAGCGGACGATATACGCGTAACAGTCTGAGTTTGGCAAAATTTTTTGATGCAGACTTGATATACTCCAAGAAGAAGAGCACAACCTAAAAATATTTTCGAATATATCGGTTGGCCCACAAAAGAGGAATTAAGAGTGACTTTGTTTTTTCAAATGGGACAGTGGGACACCCTTTATTCAATAGTGTTTTTAAATTCTCTGAAATTTCCTGCATGCTTTCGTATACTTTTCACATATTTCTATTCGACAGTTTTCGAAATATTGGCCATTTCGACAAAAAACTGGTACTTGTAGAGGCAATGTTATCCAATTATATTTCACGAACCCTTGCACATACCAATAACAGCTTTATATGGATTGAAAGACAAGACTTCAAAGTATCCTAGCCAGCTATAATAAAGCATCTAGATTCTAGAGCATATACTAGTGTCCATCAAAAGACTATCAACATGAAGAATTTCAAATCGATTTTTCTTCATTTTTTCAAATGCAATGTATATATTTTTTTTCATCATTGTAATCCCCATTCATTTTACTTCATTTTTTGTCAAAAGCATAATATGCATATCTTTAACAGAGTTCTAGAGTTTTTCCTCTAAATTCACATTTACCTATTATACTTCCGAATTCAAAAAGCAGGTTTGGCTTTTCTGTGGTTATAGAGAACTGTCAAATTATTATATTCAGAATTAACATCATTGCAGCTTCAATTCATATTATCATAGTTTTTACGGATTGAATGAATACTACTCACAAGATGATGAAATAGGTACAGAAAGCAAGTTTCTGTCTTCAGTAACTGATTTTATCACATTTCTGAGTAGATACATCAAGTCCATCCAAGAATGATTGACATCCCGGGGGGCTTTGGAAAATCGAAATTATGTTGGTAATGCCCATTCAGTAATATTTTGAGTTGCAGAATTCAGGTTGGTGTTGGAAATAACACTGACATTTTGTTCTGTCATTAATATTTCGAACAAATTCGGCAAAAATTGAGCAAGTGAAATAAATATCTTTGAAATGGGGCTCTTGAAGAGTGAACAGCTAAAAAATGGAAAGCCTGCATAGAGCACGTAGAAAAAGAAATGAGAGAAGATTATTTAAAAAAAATGGATGTTATGATATTGTTGAGATAAAACCTTCAATTATGAACATGACGAGTTCTGCCCAGATGGGGAAAAATGACATGTTGTGGTTGTTAAAACAGAATAATAGGAATATTTATATTCTTCATATTTTACACCTTCATTGTTCACAAATATTGAAAGTTACAATGTCATGAAAAAATTCTTTATATATTAAATAGATCCATTGGTTAAGTTTCGTTTCTGTCTTGATATCTATTACATTCCCAATCCACTGACTTTGCAGCAACACGCTTCAAATTATCAACTAGATTTTTTCGGTTTAGCGAAAACTCATATTGAACATTGAAAAGGACCAGGCTATTCAATCACCCACGATATTTTTCGTTATCAAACTAGAATTTCCAGGCTGTATGCTCCTATAATTGATTGTAAGATCGAAAATGTATCAATACAAGATGAAAATAATATACTGCTGGTATACAGATTCACACGCAGGTAATCGTATGTGGAAATTTTGGAAACATTTTCATGTTCAAAGTTCCTTACTTTAAAAGAATATCGTTCAATTTTTAGCTTATTTTTATATCTATGATGAAAGCACAGAAAATTTTTGGTTACTTTTTTGTAACTAGAAATAAAGCTGCGACTGGACTTTCAAGGCCTGCTCTGATGTCAATCATTCTTGGATGGACTATAGTTCCTCATTTCGCTATAAAATATAATATGAATATAAGCTTCAATAGGCGCATTCGGTATTTCCTTTTCGAGGTGGCTAAAAGAGAGGAGAGAGAGAGAGAGAGATCCGTATTCATTAGATGTTCTGTGTCCGTTTTCCCTCGCTCCACTCCGGATTGGAATAACGAACGCAGTAAATGATGCTTATTCTGAGTGGAATAATTTGACAGTTCTCATTAACCACAGAAAAGCCAAATCTGCTATTTGAATTCGAAGGTTTTTTCAAATGTAAAATAGGTATGTAAATTTTAGGGAAACATTTCGAAAAAGCTCTTCAAAATCCTTTTCTGTTGAAGATATGCATATATGCATTTGACAAAAAAAGAATGGTGATCACAATGATGAAAAAAATATATGCATCGCATTTGAAAACATAAAGGAAAATCGATTTGAAATTCGTCATGTTGATAATCTTTTTGTGGACACTTCATATGATGGAGATGCTTTATTATAGCTGGCTAGGATACTTTGAAGTCTTGTCTTTCAATCCCTATAAAGCTGTTATTGGTATGTGCAAGGGTTCGTGAAATATAATTGGATAACAAAGCCTCTACAAGTATCATTTTTTCTTGTCAAAATGTCCAATATTTCGGAAACTGTCGAAACAAAATATGTGAAAGTATACGAAAGCATGCAGGAAGTTTCAGATAATTGAAAAACACTATTGAATATAGGGTGTCCCATTTGAAAAAACAAAGTCACTCTCTATTCCTCCCTTGTGGGCCACCCGATATATTCGAAAATATTTTTAGGTTGTGCTCTTCTTGGAGTATATCAAGTCTGCAGCAAAAAATTTTGCCAAACTCAGACCGTTACGCGTATATCGTCCGCTGCGGCACTAGTGGGACACCCTGTATACAGGTTATTTCACCATAAACTGGACAAACACATATAGCCGTGTAGATGACACCGAGAAAGTCATTTTTGCCATATGACATATACATACCCCGTTTTCGACGCATAAGCGAGATACAGGGTGTTTAATGTCAACTTTGAGCAATACTCTGATAACTGTGGTGAGTAATGCGTGATATTTGAAATAACGATTTCTGGTCACATCTCAGTATTTTTGAGGGCTCAATTGAATTGTGTTGAAGAATTTTGCAAAAAAAAATTCAAAATGGCGGAAAGCCTGCAAAGTTGGAATTTTGTTTTTCTCGGTTGCCAATTTGGAAGGCATAATCTGAACGTAGGTACTCGATTTTCTAAGATTTTCCATGAAAATTTTTTTTCAAAATTCGAACTAAACTTTTTTTTACATGTCTTCAGTGAAAAAAAAATTTCGCCCAAAAGTTTTGGAATTTTTTATGGTTGAACAATCTTTAATTCTGAATACTTGGGTGCGACAGAATAAAAAAATATAAAATGATTTTGTTTTTGTAGCCTTCCATAGATTACGCTCGGAGTACTTTCATAATTTTTATTTGAAAAACTGGAGGCCGTACGAAGGCCAAAATTGTGCCGCTGCCGCGCTAGGCTGCCAGAATGACCCAGATAGAATAATGAATTTATAAACCAAAAAAAAATTTTTAGAAAAAATAAAGAAAAATAAAAAAAAAATGTTTTTTTCCAAAAAACTCTGGAAAGATTAGAGCTCTACACTCTCGAATAACTTGTGTTGCTTTGGTAACGGAGATTTATAGGATTAGAATTAATCCAATTCATACTCGTAGAGCTCGATTCCTACCAAAGTTTTTCGAGAAAAAAATTTTTTGTTTATAATTTCATATTTTTATCCGGATCATTCTGGCAGCCCATCAGCACAATTTTGACCTTCGTACGGCCTCCAGTTCCTCAAATAAAAATTAAAGAAAGTACACCAAGCGTAATCTTCGGAAGGCTAAAAAAAAAACCAATTGATAGTTTTTCATTCTGTTTTCACCCAAGTATTCAGAATCGAAGATAGTTCAACAAAGACAAATTCCAAGAATTTTGGGCGAATTTTTTTTTCACTGAAGACATGTAAAAAAAAGTTCGAATTTTGAAAAAAATTTTTTCACGGAAAATCTTAGAAAATCGAGTACGTTGAAATTATGCTTTCCAAATTGGCAACCAAGAAAAAAAAATTCCAACTTTGCAGGTTTTCTGCCATTTTGAATTTCTTTTTCCAAACTCTTCACCACAATTCAATTGAGCCCTCAAAAATACTGAGATGTGACCAGAAACCGTTATTCCAAATGTCACGCATAACTTACCACAGTTCACAGAATATTGCTCAAAGTTGACATTAAACACGGCCCTGTATCTCGCTTATGCGTCGAAAACGGGGTATATGTCATGAGGCAAAAATGACTTTCTCGGTGTCAACTACACGGCTTTATATGTTTGTCCAGTTTATGGTGAAACACCCTGTATATATATATACAGGGTGGGGCAGAAGAACCTATCCGATTTCAAATCCCTTTTTCTCAGAAGAGAGAGCAGGTAGAGTAGTGGGGTAAAAACCGTTAGAAAGCTGGTTTTATGCCATTTGTCAGTAGTCAACATGCCTTGGTCTGGTGAACATCGTGCTTTTGTTATTGAGCGGTTTATCGAATGCGGCGGTTCGATAATTGCTACACAACGTGCTTTTCGAATTCATTTCGGACTCGGGCGTCATGATCCTGTTCCACATCACGCTACGATTAAAGTGTGGGTGTCAAATTTTAGACAGACGAGTTCAGCATTGAAAAAGAAGTCGCCTGGACGTCCCAGGACAAGCGCTCGCTTTGGGGATTTCCAACCGCAGTATTCGGCGAATTTTGCACCGGGACCTAAAAATGCATCCCTACAAAATGGTTGTTGCACAGAAATTAAGTGAAAGGGATTTTGAAACCCGTACGAACCTGTGTCGCGATCTCCGAGAACTGCCAAACGACGATGTTGTGCTCTTCACGGACGAAGCCCATTTTCACCTTTGTGGCGCCGTAAACAGGCAGAATTTGGGGTTACCTCAAAT
The DNA here is from genome assembly GCA_910592335.1 of Adalia bipunctata. Lineage (NCBI taxonomy): Eukaryota > Metazoa > Arthropoda > Insecta > Coleoptera > Coccinellidae > Adalia > Adalia bipunctata. The sequence continues at coordinate 6,616,337 of OU342953.1, forward strand.
CGAAGGTTTACCAGCATCGACCAAGGACCCTTCTTGCTTTACGAAGGGAAATTGCTCGGGCAATTGAAGAAATTCCTGTGGAAATGACGGTGAAAGTCATGGAAAGCTACCGCGAGCGCCTAAATAAGTGTATCCGCTCCCAAGGACGACATTTGAGTGATGTGCTTTTCAAAACTTAAATTTAAAAATGGCATAAAATTTGCGATATGCTAATAAAAAAAATTTTTTGACAAGCTGAGTGGTTTTAATTTTATAACGTTTTGAAATCGGATAGGTTTTTCTGCCCCACCCTGTATATACAGTACAACTTCAGTAGTTCGGACACTCGCTAGCCCGGGCACTCCAGTAATTCGGGCACTGCTTTGATTCGGGCAGCTTGAAATTTTCACCTCTGAAATCCGGGCGCGAGAACATTCATATGCAGAACAATATAATTTTCTTGTCTGAACTTGTACAAAACAGTTGTACGACGGGTTGAAAACGTCACGGGGCGCTGGCCGCATCATCAGGAGTGAAAAAAATTATCTTCTCCTTGAAAACTTGTTACTTTTGAAAAGGATCAGAAACAAAGCCACTTATATTATTTATACATCAAAAATGATTCAAAAGTAAAATTGATTCATATTTTTCAAGAAAAATAGAAGATAAGGCAGATGGTGCATGTTCTTATATTGATTGATATTGATATATTGTTTATCCTGATTACTCCTAGGTCTCCTGTGGAGACCCCTCTGAAATAACAAGTTTCGAAGCTTGTAACTTGTGCCGAGTTCGGAGTAAGCAGTTGTGTTCTGTGTAGGCTTTGTCACTGTGTCCTCACGCCACCTTAGGCACAGCACTGTTAATTTTTGACCCAACAGTGAGAATGTTGGCCCCTACCGAGACTAGAAAATTTCTTTCCTAGCTCGGGATTGAACTTCGGACCTTTGGGTCCGAATTCCAACGCTCTACCAGTGAGCCAGGGGCACTCATATATATATTTATTATTCACATTCATATTGCAAAGTAGGCAGTACATACATATATTATATGTAGTCGTATACATATAACTTATTTTCATTATTAGAAATTTGTAAACTTTGGTTTTATTTTATAAGAATCATTTTTTTTAGTTTTGATTGATAAACTTCAATTTTGATCATTTTTTAGTTGTTTTATATGATAAATTCAAATCACTCCAGTAATCCGGGCACCTCGATGGTTCGGGCATGTCCCGGTCCGATATCTGCCCGAACTACTGAAGTTGTACTGTACTTACCCCGACTGAGAAGGCCATTATATCCCCGTCTCAATTTTTAAACACGCTTAGTATATAATAGCTTACTTCTCAACCTTGTTGTATAATAAACTATCACACCTACTTACATAATAATCGTCATTCATTATCTCCCTTCATGAATAGAAGCATGCGATGAAGATAAGAAATTGAATTAGGAATTTTAACATATTAGTGGAATATTAATAAGTAAATCTAACTATTTCACAAGCAGAAAATACTTTTCGCACCAACAAGGCAGACTCAAATTGTCCCTAATTTCTGATCCCAGACAGCACCGGCTATTCATAGAATATTCCCTGAATGTGCAAAATGGGATAGGTATATTCCGGATATTCGTAGAATATTCATAGAATATCTATATCCCATACATCATATTCCGAGAATATTTCCAAACGAATATTCCAGGGATATTCTTAAAAGAATATGCTGAGAATATACCAAAAAGAATATTCTTTATAGAATATTTCTAGAATATTCGTAGGATATTCAAAATTGAATATTCTTTATGGTACATCCCTTGAATATTCCGCACGTAATATTTCTGGAATATTCCGCTCATAATATTCCTGGAATATCCTGTACGGCATATTAAAGTAATATGTGAAGATATACATTGGAAATGAAATTTCAAAATGTTTTTGGACTGCAATAAGCAGATGGCGACTGTATGTATTTAATTGTTACCATAAATTCAATTATCTCATTAATTTTCAGATTTACGTACGATAACGAGAGTTATACAGGGTGTCTCAGAAGTACCGCACTTCCTTCAGGGGATCGAAAGTGAAAAATATTCTAAGCCCAAATAACCATGTTTGAAATTTTTTGATAACGTTGTTAAGTAGTTATTAATTAATGAAAGTGACCAATCAGGAGCGCCCGACAGAAGAATAAGTAGGCAGTGGGGACGCGAGAGAGAGACGCTAGAGCTGCGGCCGGCTTTTCACGCAGTAAACAGAGACTAGCGTCTCGCTCTCGCTTCCCCACTGCCTACTTATTCTTCTGTCGGGCGCTCCTGATTGGTCACTTTCATTAATTAATAACTACTTAACTACGTTATCAAAAAATTTCAAACATGGATATTTAGGCTTAGAATATTTTTCACTTTCGATCCCCTGTAGGAAGTGCGGTACTTCTGAGACACCCTGTATAAATTCATGGTCTCATTTTATTATTGAGTTGAAGTTTTGTATACAAAACTTGTGCGCAGTAAAATGTAGCAAAACACTAGACAAGGGACGTCATAGAATCCCGCCATCAGCAGCCATGCAGCCAATAGAATGTCACCATCTGTCAAATTGCACGGCGTCGGTTAACCACATTTTAGCTAACCACACCATTCTATGTGATTCTATCATTTCTATTTCTGATCGTTTCCTTGGAAGCTTTAGATCGAAACTTTTGTGAGTGTTATTTGAAGTGATATTTTGAAAGATTTCTTAGTGAATCGAGTTTGAGTATTGCGTGGATTATTTGTTTTTGTGTTATCTATGAGGTAAGTGAATTTGATGAAAGAATTCTATATGTCCGTGATGAACTGATTGATTAATTTTATTCACGGCCATTTTGATATCGAAATAATGTATTTATGAAAAAGACTTCGTCGATCCCCTACCCCTATAGACCAATCCAACGATCTGTCACGATCAGCTTTTTCAAAATGGCTGCTGAAATAAACAAATATCAAACCGAGGATATTCAGTTACGAGGTACGTTTTTCAGGGTAGTTTCTGTTGGTTTCTCAATTTTCAACTTCAATGTCCTCAATTATGCCATGTAAAATGATAGTTATAATAGAGAAACACTATAACAGAAATGTTTGTTATTTGTTTGTTCCAGCCGCCATCTTGAAAAAAGGGGATCAGCTGTTTTGTTGGATTGGTCTATTGTACATTTCTTTCTTTATATACGTTTTTTGGAGGTTATGAATGTTGTCAATCTCTCAGTGTTGTGTTATGTCTTAAAAAATGTTTTTTTCAGGGTCTCTGCGTGTCCTTTAGTACCACTGAAGCTGATTTAAATAAATATTTCATCTCATTGTTTTTGTTTTCTTCAATAAATATGATTATATCATAATATGTTTTTCATTTCCTATTCACTGGATAGCTTATAATCAATATTTCTGAAAAGTATTTCAAATTTCAATTAGGCTCAAATGTTTAGGTTCAGTTTGAACTCCTGTGTTGAACTTTGGTTTACTGAGTAAAACCATTGAATAAACCAAAGTTTAAGAGGGCCTAAGAATGCATATATGTATATGTGAATATCCAATATTCCCTGAATATGAAAATGGTTTAAGTTTAAGATATCCATAGAATATCTCTATAATATTCCGAATATTCTAGGTATATTCTATGAATATCCTTATGTGATATTATAGGAATATTCAGTATGAAATATGCCTTGAATATTCCAGGAATATTGAGAATATGCCTAGAATATAAGTTTCCGAATATTCCAGTAACATTCCATAAATAATATTCTTGGAACATTCTATGAATATTCGGAATATTCCTGGAATATTCTTTTCAGAATATTCTACGAATATCTGTGGAATTCCCATACGCATATTCATGGAATATTCCAATATGCCAAAATGAATATTCTAGGCACATTCTGACAATATCCGGTGCTGTCTGGGATTATGTTATTATCGTATCAATATTTTGAAGTGCACCAACATCCAAAAAAAGAATTTTTTTCTATTCGCGATTATTAGCCTGAATGTTCTTTTTTTCAATGTTTTTTCATTCAATTTCATATTTAGAAAACAATGAACTATGTTCGGGAAAAATATAACATGAATGTAATATTATGTATCACAGCCAGCGTGAACGAAAAATACCGAAATAAAATTCTAAAAATTACAATATACTGATTTGAATTTTGTAGGCACCGACCAAAAAAAATCAAGTAAACGTTAAACGAATGAATTATATTGGCAACAGTGCATTTTGATTTCTATAAACTAAAGCTTCACTTTGTTGAGTCTTTCTTGCTAGATGGTACCAACTGGCACTGATAAATTGATTATTGGATATAATTAGTGGTTATTATACAAATATGGATAATGTAGTTGGAAACACTTCTAGACCAATTGAAAGTGGAAGAATCGAAACCTCAGAGCGATTCGATATCGAATAAGCGACTGGTCTAGTTTTATGGCACTTTGTAGTGGGGATGCCAGAGCGCAACGATCTAGGTAAGCAGCAGAGATCCAGGCATCCCCACTACGATCTAAACTGTCATTAAACTAGACCAGCCGCTTATTCGATATCGAATCGCACTGATGATTCGATTCTTCCACTGTTCAACTGGACCAGAAGACTGCTCGAATTTTGTACTGAAATTCCAGTGTTTCCAACTATATTATCCATATATGTATACCTATAATTAGTAGTATTCAACAAGTACTTTCATATCATTCGAAAAATTGTTGTACAAAAATAGGAAAGGGTCGAAAATAGCCTACCTGAGTCTCTCTAATCCTTCCTCATCCTTATATTTCATCTTGATTTCGTCCAAGTCGGAAATGAGCTGGTTGAAGGTTTCCTTGTCGATGACCAAACATGAGCATCCACCTTCAGAACATGCAATAATGTTGGCAGTTCGCAAATCGTCTCTGTGGAGGAAAATATATAAAATGAATATTTTTCATCATTCATCACAAAAATACAACATACCGCCATTATTAGAACCGAGGTATGCTAAATTTTGAGAACGTGGAATTTTTAATCAATTTTAATAAATTAATTTTCATTTTACGATGCATCAGATAAAAAGTGTCAAGGATGTGGAAAATCTTTAGCAGGACTCCTGACTTAGAGCAGAGGGTGTTGCAATAACCACTCAACTGATTATTATTATACTGATAGCTCCTAGGTCTCCCGAGGAGATCCCTCAGAAGCTTGTAGCTTGTGCGAGTTAGGAGAATCAGATGTGTTTTGTGTAGGCTTTGGAACTGTGTCCTTACGCCATCTTAGATACAGCACTGTTGATGGTGGCCACTACCTTTTGACTGAAAAAATTCTTTCGTAGCCTCGGGATTGAACTCAGATCAGACCTTCCGGGTTCTAGAATCACGCCCTTACCACTGGGTCAAACCACCAATACATATACCCTTTCCCGAATTTTCGTTTCTTTTTCTCTTCAATATTAGAAATAAGAGACTGAATGAATACGTACTCATAAACACAAGGCAGCAGAAAGTCGACGCTGTAAGGGACTCTGAAAATGTGCATTAATACTCACCCTTGCAAGGCTTTCTCTCCGAAGAAATCGCCTTTCTCCAAGCTCCGGATGTACTTTTCCTCGGAATCGTTTCCAGTCTTCATAGTCACCTTAACCTTCCCCTTGCTGATGATGAAGAAAGTATCACCCCTCGCCCCTTGCCTCACGATGTAATCCCCTTGGGCGTAGAACGTTTCCTCCAGTACATCCGAGATCTTGATCAGGGTGTCCTCCGGTAAATTCTTGAAGATGGGCACGCTCTTCAAGAAATCGGTGTATTCGGCCTGTCTGATGAGTCCAGTCCTCATCATGATAGTCTGGAAGCATTGTCGCTCGATGGCCCATAGCTTGCAGTCGCTGGCAGCTTTGATTGTGGCAGTTCGTTGGCAGTTGTATAAGATGGCGAGCTCTCCTAGGACTTTGCCGCCGCGGATGGTGCTCAGGTACTTGTTGTCTCTGGAAACCTCTACTGTTCCTTCTGTAAATAAAAACAGGTGGTGAGAAGATGGAGCACAAGATTCTGATTAATTCACAGTTTCTTATGTTTCTTCAAATCAATGTAAGAATTTTATCTAAAGGGCCGGTATATTCATATACCTGTAAACTGTCGAACAGCTCTACTGACATGAATGCGGTTCGTGAACGTCTTTTCATCTCTCAGCAGTTATTAATGATTAACTTTGTTGGCAATGGATAGTGGATTCAATTTTTTCATCATTTAAAAATATACAATTCATATCAAATGAGAATATACATATAGATGCATAGAACCCCTGGTGTAACGACTCCTAACTAGAAATTGTATAGAGCTTTCCAATAAGAGGTGTTATTTTGAATAGCCCGCTATTTCGGTAGATGTCACTTTTGAAGCTGTCATTATTTGACATTTGGCAAGTAGAAACTACGCCATTAATAAAAATGGAACCATACACGCTTCTACAACGCAATGAAATTATTAAAACTATAAGAATGATGAAAATTTGGCAGAGACGTAAAACTCGAACATTTTTGGGTCGTCTCGAAGCACCTTATCGAACCGCAATACAGGAATTCGTGGAAAAATTTGAGCTGTTGGGACGGGACGAGGTAGTGATGTGAAGAATAAAATCCGTGCAACTCGCACAAGAACAGCCGAGAATATTGCTGCTGCAGCCGAAAGTGTTGAAGAAAATCCAGGTTTGTCCAGTTCTCGTCGTTCTCTGGAATGAGGCATTCCACAAACGTCATTAATTTGTATTTTGCATAAAGATTTGGATCTTAAGGCTTATAAAGTTCAGTTAACACAAGAACTCAAGCCGGCCGATCATCAACAACGTCGTGTCTTCGCTGATTGGGTCCTTGAAATGCATGAAAATGATCCGGAATTCCATAGAAAAATCATCTTGACTCATGAGGCCCATTTCCAACTCTGTGGCTGCGTCAACAAGCAGAATTGTCGCATCTGGGGATCGGAAGACCCAAGAGATATTGTTGAAAAGCTTCTCTATCCTCAACGTGTAACTGTTTGGTGCGGCTTATGGTCCGGCGGGGTCATTGAATCTTACTTTCTCGAGAATACAAGAGGAAATTATTAATCGGTAAACAGACAATTTTCGAATTCCGGAAAAATTTTCACTTCGAGCGAAAGTCGAAAATTGTCTTTTTACCGATTAATAATTTTCTCTTGTATACATTCCACAGACGCTAATTTCCAATTTTTCGTGAATGAAGCTGGAGGCAACAGTTACGGTGAATGGATTGCGCTATCGAGAGATAATTAATGATTTCTTATGATCGGAATTGGATTGTTTTGATCTGGACAACGTTGACTTTCAACAAGACGGCGCTACGTGCCACACAAGCAACGAAACCATTGATTTTTCACAGGGAAAGTTTCCGGAACTGGTTATCTCTCGAAGAGGTGATCACAGTTGGCCACCGAGATTTTGTGATTTAACACCTTGCGACTTCTACCTTTGGGACCATGTAAAAGAGGAGGTCTACGCCAAGAACCCGGCGTCGATTCAAGACCTCGAAGATGGAATTCGTGAGGCTTTCGATTTGGTTATGAAACATTTCATGAAAAGGATATGGTCCTGTAGTCTGGTCGTGGTGGTCATTTGGCTGATGTCATTTTCCCTTATCGACAGCATACCTTCCTCTTTATAATGAAATAAGCATTCGATCATTCATCTAAAAAAAACGGCATTTTTCTTTGAATGTCAAAATAACACCTCTTATTGGAAAACCCTTTACTACGAATAGGTTAATCCGTGCTTGTCATATAAATGTCACCGATTCGGTTTTCGCAAAGTAATAAAGGACCCTCTGAAGATACTTTTATTGCTCTGAGGCTTCCGCCTTTGCTACCTACATTCATCGTCTCTCTCTATCTCTTTTGCGCTATTACATTGCGTGATCTTTGTTATCGAATTGTGTTTATCCTTCATACAAAATTGCAGCAGGGACGCAGAAGACGCTACCGTGCCCTCAATTTTTGAACATCAGAATTATTATAGCAATTCATGATTTCTTTAATCAAACCATCATTTGACCAAAACCGTGTCGGGCACCATAAATTTTGGTACCACGTATTCTTCATGCCCTTGCATGTCATATCTGAATATACTCGAGAATTTTCCTGTTCAATAAAGTATTCATTAGTGATTGGTATGAAAACACACGATGAATACTTGAACTCACAATAGTTCTATACCCGATATATCTATCTTCCATCGGCCAAGCCGACTCTGTAATTGCAGGAAACGCTCGACTTTTTATAATCAGAAGATTAATACGCATCTATGACCAGTAACCCGCTTTTCGACATCTTCAGGCTGGGATCACGAACCAGCGACGAGCAAGAGCGTGAGAATCCAATCAGTATACCACTTTATGGCTGCCGTTTTTTTTCACCAGCTGGCTCGGCTAGGTCCGAAAAAGTTTGGAGTTCGTATTGATTATAAACGCGTTCGATTTCAGATGGACTACAGTTTCTGTTTTCTAGGCGGGAACTTCCTGTAAGAAGGATTTGGAAGGCGAATAGATTCTAGATTTCGGATTGTAGAAAGTAGATACTGATGTGTAAAAGTGATGATTTACGGAGAAGAGAATTTTGTGAGGGATTCTTATTGAAAATTCAAGAACACAATAACTCGTGGATGGTGCCCCAGCCCATGAGTCTAGGAGGATTCCTCAGAAATTAACTGAATTATTTGAAAACCGTTGGTGGGGGAATAGGGTAGCTTAGTTGGTTAAGTTGCCCAATCGGAAATCGGCAGTCGCGGGTTCAAATCCTGCTGAAAGCGAAACTTTTTACGAAATTAAAAAATTCCTGCTTTTGATGACGACAATAAATAATAATTAGTTGGATATTGTCAGACGTAAGATTCCATTTAAAAAATTATTTATTTTCTCCCATAGAATAATGTGTCCATTATTATACTGATTTTGAACTGTAATAGTATCTATAAACCAACCCAGATAGTTATAATAACTCACGCCTATAACTCACTCTAATACAAATAGGAAAAACAGCTTAGGTACCAAATGAATAAAAAAAGTCGGAACTAATAATGTTATTCACCGCAGCTTACTTCCTGGATTTTTATGGCAAGCTGGGTCTTCTAAGGATTTCGAGATAATCGGCCAAATTTTTTTTTCATAAGAACGATACGACAGAACTACAACAGACTATAAAGTTTTGTGTAACAATAAGGCTTTTTTTACAATTCTTCAAACTAGAAGTGGCTCTCCAAAATTTAGTTGAGGAGGAAAACAGGAGACAATGATGCAGAAAAAATATCACCCTGTAGATTTGCAATCGGAAGTGTCATGTCACATGGTATGAACTCTAAATAGTAGGTAATATCCATGGAAAATTCAGTGAATATATTATGAATAACATGACAAAAATTATAAATATAACACCCTGTATCTCGAAAAACGAAAAGTTCATGACCCAATGTTTATAGGACTTTTCTTTTGAAAATTATCAAAGGAATCTACTCTTTTTGTTTGACCTCCGAAAAGGAACATTAAGAGATTTCTCTTAATACGAATGACTCTTCAGCTGAAGTTGCTATATCACTATCCAGATAGAACAACGAAAGAAAGCTGCAGATGATATCAGTCAATGGTGTAACAGATGGAAAATCAAAATCAATGGAGAAAAGAGTCAATACTGCTTCAAAAGAGCAGACTGAATATGGAATCGAAGATATCCAAAGCGATAATGAAATTGAATGGAAGAATGAAGCTAAATACCTAGGAGTATTATTATACAAAGGACTAAGGTGGAAACAGCACATTAAGTATGCAGTGGATAAAACGAATGTAGCAATGAAAAGACTATATCCGATTATAGGCAGAAGAAGCCAAATGAACAGAAACACGGAATTGAGGATCATAAAAGCAGTCGCCAGACCGCAGCTAACATATGGATCAACAGCATGGGGCTATGCAGCGAGAACCCATATGAAGAGGATACAAAGTACAGAAAACAAATTCCTGAGATGGGCATTAGACGCCCAATGGTTTGTTAGGAATGAACAAATCCGAAAAGACATAATATGTGAGTCCATTACTACATTCATCAAACGAAAGCTGCAGGAGCCTATTAAAGAGCTAGTGAACATCCAAATGACGACCTTAGAAAGTAGGTTGACTATGACACCGCTGAAGATGAAAAAACAGCGAGAATATACCGCAAAAGACCAAGGGACCGATTGCGAAAATGAAGATATAGAACTCCACACTTAGAGAGAGATATCCAATTAAAGGATGAACACAAACACTCAGCATAAAGCATGATATGATATGATGATATGATATATTGTTTATCCTGATTACTCCTAGGTCTCCTGTGGAAACCCCTCTGAAATTACAAGCTTCGAAGCTTGTAACTTGTGCCGAGTTCGGAGTAAGCGGAAGAGAAAATAACAGATGAGAAGATGGAAGGTTTGTAGGCTTATGCCCGGAAACAACTGCAGGAGAGGTTCCCGCGAAGATGGTACGAGGATGTATTGATATCTAGTTAGCCTAGACCAGTTCCATGCATAAACAAAATATTGCGATATCATATCAACGAACAATAACTTAGAAGTGTCAGTGTAGAGTTCGACGTCAAAAAAGTAAACCAGAGTTACGCGACAAATAAAAAAAAAGATTTCCACCGAAATTGTGAAAATCGAAGAATTGGAGTATCGAGCCTTCATCAAGTAGGTACCTGTATTTAAAAGGGTTAAGAGGTAAGCAGATGTACGAAGATATGCTCAATACCCTTGGTGATCAATGTCCTTCGTATGCGACCGTGAAGAATTGGACTGCAAGCTTCAAAAGAGGTAAATTTTCCATTGAAGATGATGAGTGATGACCGATCGGGAAGGCTAGTTTCTGTGTCAGTCCCCGAATATATCGATGCAGTTCATGATATGATTTCATCAGACCGTCGGATTGGTCTAATACGGAGATCTGAAGCACTGAAGAGTTCATACGAACGCCTTCATCATAGTTCACGTCAATTTGGACAAGAAAAAAATTTCTGCAAAATGGATCCCCAATTGATTGAATGTTGACCAAAAGCGTGCAAGGGTAGAAGCATCGCGTTCGATCTGTGCTCGATTTGAAAACGATGTAGACTTCTTAAAACGAATTGTTACTATGGATGAGACTTGGGTACATTTCTATGATCCAGAAACAAAGCAACAATCGATGGAATGGCGACACTCTGGTTCTCCAAGACCTAAGAAGTTTCGTGTCCGAAAATCTGCTGGAAAAGTTCTTGCTCCAGTTTTTTGGGATTGTCATGGAGTAGACATGATTAATTTTTTGGATAAGGATAGAACAATAACTGGAGATTACTATTCGACATTACTGACCACTCTACGGGAAAAAAATAGTAATAATTGAGTAATAAAATATTTTGACATTGAAATTTTATTTGGTTCTATAGTAGGCTGAAAATTATCCAATATATCCTCGTAAATCTCATCAGAGAAGGCATAAGTCATAACTGGATCTGGATAAAATCTATAGCAATTCAGATCTAAAATTTCCATTAACGGTGGGTTTCACAAAGCGTATATCACCGGTGATTCGAGCTTGATCCCGGAATCAACTCGATTTGACAGTTCAAAAATCAAATTTGAACATCGAATCAAGCCGTTGATTCGATGTCTAAATTTTTGCGGTGATTTCGCAATCAACGGCAGTTGATTCGCGATCAAGGGCAAAATGGGTTTCACAAAGCTTTTTCAAATTTTGATTCTCGATCAACGTTCCTTGACAGAGGAAATATTTGATTGTAGAAATTTGGGCGATCAAGCTGATTTTCACTGGAATGAAAACAATATTGTGAATGAATTTTTCAATGATGCCTCCATTTTCTACAATTTTCCCACCCAGAAATCATCAAAATGAAGGCATATCCTCGTTTTATTCGAAAAAAAAACGAATTCAAACACCGTTAACGGAATTCTTGAGAGAAATGTATCTACACTCATAGGTCCATTATACAAATAGGGCAATCAGGAATCAGATGGATAGAATGCAATGTATATTGTATGCAGAATAATAAAAGACATCAAAAATCAATCAACTGGAGTTGATTTATATTCCTGCCATAATATGTACCTATCCATCCTCTTAAAATGATTAACCGAATATGTTTGCTGCCATTTTCAGTGAATTTATAGTTTTGGATACATGCTCCCACAACCAGAAAACTTAATCATTAGTAATATCATTGTATGAACAAGGGTAATATCCATATTGGACAAGTTGAACAGAATTTTCTGACGACAAAAGTAAAGGACATATTTTGGTTGCTTAATATCTTCAACGAAGGGTGCTACATGAACTATTACCTATTGATTTTCACTGAAACATTGAATACAGTTCCTACTGCATACAATTATGACTAGATTCCTACCAGAATGTATTTCAGCCATGTGATCCAGAAATAAATTGACATTACGTTACCTGTATTGGACTTTACAAGGTTGTTCTTCGAAACAATGACTGATGAATCATTATCATTCAAATATAAGCAAACTGTTTTTTATGATTAGTATTTCTCCATTCAATATGTGTGGAATTTAAATAATCCTCAATAAAAAAATGAAGCCTCATAATATTAATTTACTTGAAGAAAATTTAAAACGAATTGGTAAATATTCAATACTGTAGCAAAACATATCTTTATTATCCAATTTACATTCTTCATATTGCAATTTAATTATAAACAATGATATACTCGAAATCCAACAAAAATTAAGCTTCATCAATTAACCGAGAAAATCATTTCCACTGTCTTGAACCATACCATCCAGTATCGTTGGCCCCTTATGATTATTTCTTGTAAATCAATAATAATGGATTTAATTATGTATATATTAATGGATTTTAACGTCTGTGAGAATAATTAGGGAAAGATTTAACGGCATGCAGACAAAAAAAAAAATTTGTCTGCATGCCGTTAAATCTTTCCTTAATTATGTATCTTGAATACTTGTCCATGTATTATGACAATATACTTCTTTTGATATAATCATGATTTCCATCAAAATAGTTTGTTTTTTCACTTCGAATCTCAAAATCTGAAAACTAGAAAATTTATTAAGAAATGAGAATACTAATTCTTTCATGCAACTACCTTCATTTCATTTAGCACATTTCTTTGTGAGCAATTACATTGTGCTGAGAATGTAAACAAACCATAACACAGGCAATATGTTTGTTTATCATAATAGATATTACTTCTTCTACTGTACAAGGTGCATAATTCTGTATGTTGTTAATGCAGTTCCAGGATTCCTTATATTCCCTACATAGTTTTGTTATGTTTTTCCTCACATTTCATTCTGTTTCTGAAATAAAAAAATAAAGCAATAACAATAATGTAGGTTATGGACATATCACAAGAATACGCTTTTTACTTACGATTTCGTTAGGGAAAATGTCTTATGCTTCCCATAACTGCATTTTTCGTCCATAATTTTATCTACTTGAAGAATTTCACCTTCATACAACAACAATATTCATTTATACGTCCGCTGAATTTGTCAGCAATCAATGCAATCCTACGATGACGTATATGAGGCTATGAGCTCAGTTACGCTCGAGAAATCTCGAAATACGCGGCGTTGTCGGATTCAAAGCTCAATCAGTTGATCGTTGTTTTTGATTGTTCGAATTTCGTTTGTGAAACCGGATCAGCGTTGATTCGATGTTCAAATTTTGATTCGAGATCAACTGATTTCAACCTTTGTGAAACCCACCGTAAATATTCCTATTTCGTAACCTGACAAGAAGTATGCGAGTGATTTCCGTAGTCCTTTCGGGGACAAGCGAGATTTGCATAAAAGTTAATTGTGAACTGAAAACAATTAGGTCTCAATTCAGCGACGTTGTAGGTACCGCTAGATGCAACATTGTTGATCCGTATTTTGGAATGCCACTCATCAATTATGCAAACATAATAGATTCATACCTGGAATGGTTTCCGTCTGATTCATTTGGAATTAGTTGAAGGAAAACAGAAACTGTTACAAGGTCTATCTGTAAATATTTACTTTGAAACGTTGTGCCTGATTTGCTACCGAGAAAAAGAAAGATTCATGTTTATATTTTTGGGTTATTAACGATTATCAGAATGAATGATTCCTCTAGACATAACTTCATTCGAATTCCTCTAAAAAGTTCCCAACAACTTTTTTCTACGAGCATGTTCAAAAATAGCATTCCATCAGTTATTCATAAATAATTATCGTGAGAGTTCCAAATGAATATAAATATTATGAACAACCCTTGTAAGTTGTAAGTGAGACAATTATTCAAGTTCATTCAGTGGTAGGTTTTTCGATAGGCCTTGGTAGATGCTAGTATTGCGCGATTGCAGGAACAAATAAGCGTTGAATTACTCACTATATCTCACTTTTATAACATACCTATAATTTGCAAATAATGTCGTATTTAACGAGGTGAAATTGCTCCGAATGATTGCTTCAGATTTTCCTTCGTTAAAAAACCAAATTACACTCCTTTTTGCAATGACACAAGAACCCAATTGCTTCGAAAATAGGTGAATTGACGATCGAGACTGAAAAAATTTGATGGAGCTCACCGTTTTACAAATTTCAACATTAGAAACGCTATTGGCAAATATCATTCTCGAAGTCATTAAAATGCATCTGTTTGCCACGATTTTATGGTAGATACTTCTGTGAATAGTAGTAATAATAATTAACGGGATGCGAATCATTTGGGTACCAGGGGATTTCTCAAAAGCCATCTATTGTATAATGTTTTCAAATTCAAGAAACGAAGAGATCGTTTTTCTGGTGAATTATGGTCTGCGATAAATCCTTTCGCGGGGACAACTTGGCAAATTAATATAGTTCAGATCTCATTTCAATTGATATTGATACCCAATGAGTATTATGATAATATACTAATATATAATATAATATAATATATTTTTTTAATGTAGATTCCTCTCATCAAACGAAACACTTTTTTCCTATACTTTTTTCAGAATAAGGTTTCGTTCGAAAGATACAGGGTGTCGAAAATCCATGATAAACAGGGTGACATTCTTTCTGGAACAGTCCCGAGTTTTACCTCTGAAATCTTTGTGAACCATTATTAGTTTGAAAAATTGTGAAGAGAAGCTTTGAAAAAATTTATACTTAGACGAAACGTTTGCACCCTGTATAGTTCGTATTTTTCAGTTTGTATCTGAACATATAGATGCATGGAAACCATTA
The DNA here is from genome assembly GCA_910592335.1 of Adalia bipunctata. Taxonomy (NCBI): domain Eukaryota; kingdom Metazoa; phylum Arthropoda; class Insecta; order Coleoptera; family Coccinellidae; genus Adalia; species Adalia bipunctata. Next base: position 6,631,592 of record OU342953.1, read on the forward strand.
GTTATTACTTTAAGGTTTATTTATTGTGCCCCCTGACAGAGCTGACATGAAAACTATGGTGTAACGACTCCTTACTAAAAATCGTGACCAGAAATTGTAGATTGAATCAACAGTCTTGATTGTAGTATTTGGCCTAGTTCCGTTTTTATTCGCAATATTTCACGGTTGTAGCGCTATTGCCACAATGGCAAAATAGCGCGACTCCTTTCGAGAGAAATAAAAAATTGATCAAATACTCAGATTTTCCTTCGACAAGAAAGTTTCGAACAACACCAGTGTTGCTATGCATCTATATCTGAACTGATGAACTCTTAATATGCACAATTAGTTTAGACAACTATAATTCCCGATAAAGCCAATATTAACTCGTGGTAATCTCGCAGTGAAAACTTTCCATCCGTAAAAATATTTCATTTATAAGGTGAAATCGATGAAATCTGCAGCGAAACATTTTCCTGGCCTTTGAACTCGAAACTCGATCCTATAGGCGCACCTAGATTGCTAGGGCTACTCCAAGTCATTCTGATCGTTAATTGCTTTCGTACAAGACTTACGGTGCAAGTCATGAACTCCTACTATTCAATCTTGTGTTAGGTACACTAAAATCCTTAGTGTTGAAAAAATCGAAAAAACGGCCATAAATTAGAATATCTCAGAGTTTCCGCGTCCATTTCAATGGTAATAGTATGCACAAGTTTACGAGCAATAAAGTGCGGAATATTGTTCCATATGGTAGTATGACTTTCTAAATCAACACTATTCATGACTGGCTCATGTCAGACATTTTCATCATCTTTTTTGGCACTGGCAATGCTTCATACTTCACGAATATATATAGTGTGTAGTTGCGTCAAAAAGCGTATCAAATAGGTGCGCAATGGGTAATTTTCTGAGAGCAAAAGAAAATTATTTGCTAACGTCGTTCGTTTGTAAGACGGAATCGTGGTTAAATTATAGACCAAACTGAAGATGTTTGACAGTGACACAAAACACGAGACGTGCGTGAGCTGTCAAATCACTAATCAGTGATGCCAAAAAGAAAAAAATAAAAAAATCACCCGTTGAAAAGTTTGTCCAAGTTTCCAGTGTTTCCACCAATTCATTACAGGATAGGGAATTTATTTCATCCAGTTATTTTCAATCCACCTGCGTATTTATTCTCAATCGAGCCCGCGCGATCCGCGACATAAATGATCTCTTTTAGTGAATGGTCAGGTTGTTTAGATCTTTCCAAGTGGAAATTCCGGCCCCAGTAAAGAAATAAGGAGGTTACTTTTCCGCACGTTTGCATAAAAGACTATATTTCCTCATCCTCATTTTACAGCAATTTGTATTAATATTGCTAATCAATGTTACAAAGGATATTCCAGTATGTACAAAAATGATACATTGGCTCATTAGTTAGCGGCTTGAATGAAAAAAGTGAGATAGATATTAGAAAAAAAATCGCAAAAGAATCCTGAAGTTTAAGATTAAAAACGTTTCAACTCAATTTCAATATTTTCAAATTTGATTGACTCTCATTGTTGACTGAGGGAAAAAGAAAGTAAATTGCATATAACTTGGGATAGATGATTAGAAATGAGGTAAACAAAGAACACTGAAGTCTTTTATTACTGTTTTCTTCCTCTTTGTCGCATTAAGACGAAACGACCACAGAATATACATAATTTTCCCACAACTTTCGATTTCAGATCGAATGGATCGATGGATTGTGGTTAATAAATGTTGTGATTTCAATAATCCAACATCAATAGTACAACAGACTTTTTATTGTCCCAATTCTAATTGAACGAATTGATTGCGCATTGGAAAGGAAAGTGGATGATATTCGTGAGCAGTACAGGAGTACAGCTCAAAAATCTTAAATGAATAAACGTTATATACAAAAAAACAGTGTAAAAGGTAAAATGTATAATAGTTGAGTCGCTGTTATTTCAATTTCATGATGAATAATTATGTCTTTATCCTGTATTGTAGTCAAATACACAAAAAACTGCACAGAAAGACGAATAAATGCGGATTCTCAGATAAGTTGTAGCCTTGAGTACATACAGGCCCGCCGCTAGCTGTCTGAGCGCCCGCGTGCAAATACTGTTATGCCGCCCCCAATAGGGCGCTACATCAGAGAGCAATTCGGGGGGGTTGTGGCAAGTTTCAGCGAGGGACCTGAACTGATCTTGGGAGCGGGTAAAGGAGGGAGGGGGGTGTTAGATCGTTTCCATTCGAAGATTTAGTGTGAAAAACTCTTTCCTGGGGAGGTTAATCACCCCCAGTACCCCCCCCCCCCGTAAATACTCCCCTGCGCTACATATGCTGAGTCTTCTCTAGAAAGGATTCCCTCATTATGGTGGGAAAAGAATAAAAAACCTAATTATTGTTATGATACATATCATATTATATTATAATAATAATAACAGTACTTTATTGACCATAGTCAAAGGCCATCGACCGGAGTCCTTCAGCCCTATTATATTATATTATTGTTATTTTTATTTATAAAATTTAAAAATCATATAGATACACACTCAAATATTTATCTAAAAAAATTTCACTCTTCTCGCTTTTATATTTGCGAAATCTTCTATAATCTTAGTCATATCCAATCTATCCAAAATTTGGTGTTCAATTGAAATTACATATAGCTAAATTACTTAATCTGTGTTGGAGCATAGTGGATCTTAAATAATTCTTGATAATTTTTAATTTTGAAAAAGATCTTTCTCCAGTTGCAACTGAAACCGGCAATGTTAGTATTGTTCTTAGTGCTATTGTTATATTCGGAAATGTATAAATTAAGTCATTGCCAAAAATATATTGTAACAGTGATTGTGGATCCTTCTATTAGAGTTCTGCAAAATGCGATTTTAGTGCAATAATTTCATTAAACAAATCAATACCGTCAATGTCTGATTCATTAGTAGCATCATCTTTAAGCTTCAGATTCACTATTAACAAAATAATTGGAATTTAATTTTTGATCGTTACTGTTCATACACCACGGAACTGTTCGAATCGAATCATAGACAAGAGACAAGTTTCAATTTCGAATACAAAACGCAACTGATCCTAGGGGGTGTATATTCCGACAAAGACCTTCATTCTGTTTTTATCTTTATTTTCGTAATTCTCTCTTCAAAATCACGTATCTACCTAAACTCGGCTAGTAGAAAGGGCGCAATTTGGTAACAGAGGGTTTTTTATGACATGCAATAATTGGCATAAACGATACGGCGACACTGAAAATATTCAAAACTCCTATACTACCTGGTTGTAATATTGGGAAAAAGAACATCTGCAAATTTTTCTCGTAGAATATTCAACAAAATCAAGATGCCGTAGGAACTTTCTGAATCGATTTTTCTTTCAGAAAATTTTTCCGGAGGGCGCAATTCGAAGTTCCGGGAGGGCAATTTATCGGATTATGTGAATTTTTCGAACTTGAAGTTTTATGCCATAACTGGATCTGGGCGCTCTCAGTATTTCGCCGGGGGGGCACCTGCGGAACTTCGGGGGGCGGCAGTGCCCCTCCCGGAAATATACCTGAAAGAAACACTGCAGTGAATTCACTGAATTCCGTGGATATACGGAAATTATCGATGTTGGCCGCCTGTCCTCCCAATCCTTCAGAGAAAAAGTCTCTCTAAGGGGGATGGGGAGACCTTGCCGCCCCCAATGTTGAACGGAGTTGGAGAAATTTCAAAGCAGTTGGCAAAGTTTCGATCGCATATGGCAAAATTTCTATGTTTCTATGACAGTTGGCAAAATTTTAAAGCAGTTGGAGTTGGACAACCGCCCCTCCTGCTTACCACGTTGTTTGTCCCCTCCAAAAAAAATTTCAATTTCACTGGATTTGCCGCCCCCCTGGACGTGCCGCCCTTGTGCCGGGCACGCCTTGCACGCCCGCTTACGGCGGGCCTGAGTACATAGAGGAACAACGCCGTTGGACGAATTGATGCAACAATTTTAGGCCGTAAATGGCGGCACATAGTAGCTACTAACGGAACTATAATCTGCCAGGACAGTTTGGTCCATTTTGTTAGCTATTCATTTGCAGAAATATGTAGGATATTTATTTCCCTCTGGTAATATGAATCATAGGCAGGGACGAATTAGTTCGAATTATATATATTCGTTACAAACGGTGTGACAGGGAGATCATTTCAATTACAATAATAAATAAATGACGCATTCGTGCCCAGTCCACTTAGGAAATTATGCTTTATAGTTCAGCTACTCACCGCCAGATGCGAGGGTGAAAAATTTCGATTCTTTGAAACACAACTGTGCCACTATGAACGGGAGAAGGAACTACAACTAAAATACAGCTTCAATTCGTACGGGAGCAACGAAAGGTCTTGAAAACACTTCGATTATTTGGAACCATATATTAAATCATACAGGTGACATGTTTCGGCTGTTTCTAGCCATTATCAAACCATCATGGATATCTAGAATACAATTAAGCAAAATTTTGAAAACTAAAGAAATAAAAATGTAAATATATATAACACTTGTAGGTTATACATTTATAAATAAACAAATGAACAAGTTTATACAGAAGTGAATAAAATTAAATAAATAAATAAATAAAACTCAAGATTTTTGGTTCCAAAATAGTCATGATAGTCAGTCATTAAGTTAAAAGCATGTTATATACAATTTTGTGTCAATAAAATTCAAGATCAAATAAACGTTCAAACAAACAAAAGGGACAGAGACTAATCAGGTACCACAGACGACACGTCAAATCAGATAGACGGTTGATCACAGAGCTAATTGTTTTCGGATCTTTGGATACAGAGCGAACCACGAAAAGTCACCTTCCTCAGGCTCACTCAAGCTCTCGTGCTAGGTGACAATAATTTGTATGTTTCCTTAATGTTGTTAATTAGCATTGCATTGAGAGTGTTATATTGGTTGTTCTTCAGATGTTTGAATATTTCAACCTCCTCTAATATTTCCTGTCTAAACCCGAAACCGCAATGATGAATCAATTGTACATTGGTGTTAATATCAAAGCAGTGTTCTTCTTCTCTAAGGTGTGAACCGAAAACCGATTTGTTGTTGTTAGGATTTCTGAGGCTTTGCAGATGTTCCTTTGTCCTAGTTTTTATGGACCTACCACTTCTACCCACGTATACAGCATTGCAGTCAGGATCACCACATTCAAGTCTGTAAACTCCTGGTTTTTCCAAGTTGTCTATAGGAGTTTTATTTTTGACCAAGAACTGTTGTAAAGTGTTTTGGGATTTGAAGGCTATCTTCGTATTCTCTATTTTTCCCAAAACTCTAGCTATTTTATGGGAAATGTTACCATAGTACGGAAGACAGCAAAATTTCCTGGTTGTACTGTTAGTTTCGGTTTCAGGGATTGACTGGATGACCGCCGTATCAATGGATTGTGTTTCTTTTTTCTTTTTTATCAGATCTTCGATAATTTCAGGTGAGTATCCATTTTCAACTGCTATATGCTTGAGAGTATTGACCTCTTTCTCGTAGGATTCTTCATTCAATGGGGTTCTTAGTAGCCTGTTTACATAAGTGTTAAACGCCGCCATCTTGTGACCCATGAAGTGGCAAGATGACTTATCAATGGTGGAGTCTGTTTGCGTTGGTTTCCTGAATATATCAAATGCCAGTCTATTGCATTCTTTCATGATAGTGAGATCCAGGAAATTAATTGTCCCCTCCGACTCGAATTCCAATGTGAAATTTATATTTACATGAAGTGTATTAATCCACTCGAAAAAGTTTTCCAGTTCCTCTTAGCTACCCTTCCAACCTATCAGAATATCATCCACATATCTACACCAGAAGATGACCTTCCCCTCAAAAGGATTGCCCGTGTTGAATACCAATTTCCTCTCGAACCATGACATAAACAATTCCTGAATGAAAATATCGTCTCCGAACTTGAAGAAATTTTGATGAAGGCATAATTCGCTAAGTCTGTATACACAATCTGCCAATTCATTAGATAGTTGAGAACTGAATAGAATATTCTGGAAGATCTTTAGTGTTTGCGGAACAGGTACCGTAGTGAATGAAACCGAAACTAACAGTACAACCAGGAAATTTTGCTGTCTTCCGTACTATGGTAACATTTCCCATAAAATAGCTAGAGTTTTGGGAAAAATAGAGAATACGAAGATAGCCTTCAAATCCCAAAACACTTTACAACAGTTCTTGGTCAAAAATAAAACTCCTATAGACAACTTGGAAAAACCAGGAGTTTACAGACTTGAATGTGGTGATCCTGACTGCAATGCTGTATACGTGGGTAGAAGTGGTAGGTCCATAAAAACTAGGACAAAGGAACATCTGCAAAGCCTCAGAAATCCTAACAACAACAAATCGGTTTTCGGTTCACACCTTAGAGAAGAAGAACACTGCTTTGATATTAACACCAATGTACAATTGATTCATCATTGCGGTTTCGGGTTTAGACAGGAAATATTAGAGGAGGTTGAAATATTCAAACATCTGAAGAACAACCAATATAACACTCTCAATGCAATGCTAATTAACAACATTAAGGAAACATACAAATTATTGTCACCTAGCACGAGAGCTTGAGTGAGCCTGAGGAAGGTGACTTTTCGTGGTTCGCTCTGTATCCAAAGATCCAAAAACAATTAGCTCTGTGATCAACCGTCTATCTGATTTGACGTGTCGTCTGTGGTACCTGATTAGTCTCTGTCCCTTTTGTTTGTTTGAACGTTTATTTGATCTTGAATTTTATTGACACAAAATTGTATATAACATGCTTTTAACTTAATGACTGACTATCATGACTATTTTGGAACCAAAAATCCTGAGTTTTATTTATTTAATTTTATTCACTTCTGTATAAACTTGTTTATTTGTTTATTTATAAATGTATAACCTACAAGAGTTATATATATTTACATTTTTATTTCTTCAGTTTTCAAAATTTTGCTTAATTGTATTCTAGATATCCATGGTTTGATAATGGCTAGAAACAGCCGAAACATGTCACCTGTATGATTTAATATATGGTTCCAAATAATCGAAGTGTTTTCAAGACCTTTCGTTGCTCCTATACTCAACGCTTCAAAAATGGGATTCTATGAGTTTCAATTCGTACAACTGCGTTGTTCCTCTATGTATATTTCAACTCAAAGGTTGTAACATTATTTTCGTATGTAGGTTTTTGTGCATCAAAATGCAAATTACTTAATTTTGTGAAAAAAACATCATTTTCCATACTGAAACCTTTTTTTTTCGACTTTCATGGTGATAATATTCAGAAACTGAATGATCTTCGACTTTCATTTTCTCAAATTACCAAGTACTGCAACACTTTCAACTTACAATGATACACAAATTCACTGAGATGTAACTGTTCTAAAGAGAATCAGAACATTTCATTCAAAGGAGTGGAAATGTCTGAAGCAAACTCTACCATATTTGAGGTCTTTTCCCTTTAAAGTTTTTGCCAGGTTTCCTGTCTTTTCTTCAAGGATTAACAAACGCTCTCGTTAGTTATGGAAGCAGATGGAATTCTGATAAGAAAAAACGAATTATCATTACTTTCAGGCACAGAAAATGAACTATAATGTATCCTTAGCGCTATAGACCACGATTCTTTAAGCGCTCGTTACCTGATTCTGAGATTTCAAATTCAGTACAGAATATTTATAATTTCGATTGTTTGTGTTGGATTCATCTCGATTAGAGAGAGATCCGAATTATTAGATGTTCTGTGTCCGCTCCAACTCATTAAGGGAATAGATACCGAATGCGCCTAATGAGGAAAAAAGTTGTTCAAATAAATCCGATATTCTTTATGTTTGAATTTTTTTTTTTAATTCAGAATATTTTAAATATGTGATATCAGTTGAAATAATTAGGCATGGAATATTCTAAAACAATTAAAATTCCCCACAGTAGATAGCATCTGCATATCGCTCAGCATGAATTCAAGATCAGCTGCTCATATCCTATCGTAGTTAAATTCCCATATATGTGGAAGTTCTGAAAGACTATACGGTTCTACATAGATTTCAGTGATTTCTCTCAAGTCCAAATAGAGCTGCAATAACTGGATATCCAATGATTAATCTTTCACTTCAACTTCTCATGATTGACAGATGTCTTGAAAAAATGCGGATGTATCAATAAATAAAATTGAAGGCAAGTTGAGATTTTGCAGAAATGTTATGTTGATCTAATTGAGTTAGTGGAATCCATTTCAGGAGTTCATTACATCGGAATCTAGAGTGCCATGAGACAGTTACAAGCCTCTCACATTATGGCGTCATTTGGGTTTTGACTAAAAATCTTCAAACTTGGTAATGAAACTGATGCAGAGTCACCCTTGACCCTATCGAAAAATGGGACTCGCATCGGCACTATCGTGCCCCCAAATTTGCAAATCAAAATGTATACAGAGTGTGTAGTGGAAGTACAAACAAAGAGAGAAGATTCCTTGCATGATTTTAAGAAAAAAAAAGTTTTTTTTGAGAAACAAAGTGTTAGAGTTTGGATGAGGCATTCCACAAACGCCATTACACCGTTTTTTGCATAAAGATTTGGGTCTGAAGGCTCATAAAGTTCAGTTAACACAATAACTCAAACCGGCCGATCATCAACAACATCGTGTCGTTGCTGATTGGGTCCTTGAGATACATGAAAATGATCCGGAATTCCAACGGAGAATCATCTCTAGTGATGAGGCCCATTTCCACCTCAGCGGCTGCTTCAACAATCAAAAGAGTTATCGTTGAAAAGCCTGTCTATCCTCAAGGTGTGACTGTTTGGCGCGGTTTATTGTCCGGCGGGGTCATTGAACCTAATTTTTTTGAGAATGAGGCTGGAGCAACAGTTACAGTGAATGGCTTGCGCTATCAAAGATGATTAATGATTTTTTATGGCCGGAATTGGATGGTATTGATCTGGACAACGGTTTATTCTAATAAGACGGTGCTACGGGCCACACAAGCAACGAAACCATTGATCCTTTACGGGAAAAGTTTCCGAACCGTGTTATCTCTCGAAAAAGTGATCAGAATTCGCCACCGAGATCTTGTGATTTAACACTTTGCGACATGTTAAAGAGAAGGTCTACGCCAAGAGCCCAGCGTCGATTCAAGACCTCAAAGATGGAATTCGTGAGGCTTTCGAAGGCTTAGGGCAGCCACTTTGCGATTTGGTTATGGAAAATTTCATGAAAAGGATATGTTCCTGTATACAGGAACGACTATAGTCGTGGTCGTGGTGGCCATTTGGCTGATGTTATTTTCCATTATTAACGGCATACCTTCCTCATTATGTATCTATAATATAATGATCATTTTTCATAAAAAAAAATGGCATTTTTCAGAAAAAAAATGGCATTTTTCTTTGAAGGTCAAAACAACACCACTTATTGGAAAATTCTTTATATCGATCTGCCCCTCCCCTCACATGAAAAATCGCCTAATGTCGAATAAATTCCCCCATAGGGCTTATCCTACAACGAGATTATGGGAACTGGTATAATAAAAGGTGGCTGGGAGGATATTCATGCGTACGTCTGCAGGTCACTATGCCTCTAGGATCATGATACAATGACACGAAATTGCCCGGTGTTTCAGACGATAATTGTTAGTTATTCGGTATTAAGTATACGGTTGATTTCAGCTGGATGTTTGTATTTCGAACAGATGGCTATGAATTATGCATCTTCTATAGCGAGAACAGAAAGATGCATGCACTGTGGGCAAAGATCTTGCCCAGAGACAATTTTATGACAGGGTGTACAGAGCATAGAGTTAAGAAAAGCCGAATTTAATGTGTATTTGCATGTACCTAAATAAATTTAGGAGAATTGCATATGAGTGGAAGCACTGTGGAAAGTTAGCTACCAAGCGCTACTGGATTCAATTCATTCTATAGTCACAATAACACAATGTACAAGTTCAAAGTTTGCAGAGAATCCGGCATTCCAGAGAAATCGAAAGTCGTGACGAATCGAAAGGTCTATGATCAACAGATAATTTCCCATAATCATGCATTGCCGCGAAAACAAAAGAAAGTGCGCGTTTTCTTGCTGACCCTTGCTCCGATCAGCCGATGCAATATGGGAAAGAGATAATACATTCAACTATATGGCATTTATTTGCCTTAAACGGATACGTGAGGTAGCTTCTTCGACTTCGTGAACTTTCATTTCCTTCTTGGTACTCTATGATTTCCAGCTAATAAACTCGTACTCCTATGAATTGTGACGACTCGATCAAGGTCATTGCACTTCTATGAATTTGAGTTAACGAGCGATTCTGCGATCACAGTTACCGAGGGTCGTTTAACATTTTTACGTGTGTTCATCTATTTCTACAATTATTATTCTTATCATGAAAAGTTTCATAAGTTTTGATCCTTCAGAAAAGATTATCTGACAGTGGCGTGTCTAGGATTTATGGGCCGCCCCCCGCGGGAATTGTACCAAGGCCCCTTGTGTCCAGGTGAATCTCTATCAACTTTGTTGTGAAAATATGCGTTCTGCTTCTTCGGTAGAATCACGTACGAGCACTGTGAATAAATCACAACTTCTCAGAAAACTGGGAGAAAGGACCCCGCACTTTTTCTATGGGAAATGGCGTTCCGTCAAATTTTCTAAAATTTTGGTAAATATAGTACTCGACCTACTCATCAAAAATGTCCATGGCCCCAACTCAATCCTATGACTAGTTTTTGAGATACAGGGCGTTGAAGTTGAGAATTACCCACTTTTACTACGCGCGTATCTCGAAACAGAATCCAATGAAGTTAAATTTTTCTCAAGAAACATTTCATTACATCTCCAAGGAGCAAGCCTATAGAGGAATATGACCGAAAATCGTTACGAATACAGGGTAATCCATAATTGAATGCATGCCCGATATGGAAAGTATAAAATATGTCAGTTCCAGAGCGAAAACGTCCGCAAAATGAACTATTACACTAGATATGTTGTTGTTACATCGAAAAAGTCTGAAATACCCAGAATTTATACTGGGTGATCCATTATTATAGAAACTATTCTCAAGGAAGGTTAAATGGATACCCTGTATTTATGGGTTGATTCAAGGTGTTTGTTTAATGTTTTTAGAACATATCATCATGGACTTCAAAGAATACAGGGTGATTCAGTCATGAAATGCACTTTGAACCTCACGAAAATACCCAAAAACCACCTCTTTTTTTCATCACCCTCTATTTCAAGATTAAATCCGAGGAGGTGGGAGTTTTCTTTTACCATTGTACTTGATATATGAACATCAATACGGGTGAGAGTTTTTATCCACTTCCTATGACCAGATTTTTTTTATGTAGTATGAAAATTATTTATTATTTTTTATGTCATTCTATTCTTATTCCAGCTAGAAAGCTGGTCATAGGAAGTGGATGAAAACTCTCAGCCGTATGGATGTTTTTATATCAAGTACAATGGTAAAAGAAAACTCCCACCTCCTCGGATTTAATCTTGAAATAGAAGGTGATGAAAAAAAGAGGTGGTTTTTGCGTATTTTCGTGAGGTTCAAAGTTCATTTCATGACTGAATCACCCTGTATTCTTTGAAGTCCATGATGATATGTTCTAAAAACATTAAACAAACACCTTGAATCAACCCATAAATACAGGTATCCATTTAACCTTCCTTGAGAATAGTTTCTATAATAATGGATCACCCAGTATAAATTCTGGGTATTTCAGACTTTTTCGATGTAACAACAACATATCTAGAGTAATAGTTCATTTTGCGGACGTTTTCGCTCTGGAACTGACATATTTTATACTTTCCATATCGGGCATGCATTCAATTATGGATTACCCTGTATTCGTAACGATTTTCGGTCATATTCCTCTATATGCTTGCTCCTTGGGGATGTAATGAAATGTTTCTTGAGAAAAATTGAAGTTCATTCGATTCTGTTCCGAGATACGGGCGTAGTAAAAGTTGGTTATTCTCAACTTCAACGCCCTGTATCTCAAAAACTAGTCATAGGATTGAGTTGGGGCCATGGACACTTTTGATCAGTAGGTCGAGTACTACATTATACCCAAATTTTAGAAAATTTGACGGAACGCCATTTCCCATAGAAAAAGTGCGGCGTCCTTTTATTGAAATCTCAAAACAAACGTATAATTCTTTGAAATAATATAAAATATTGAAAAAAACAAAGGAACAAATTGAGATCACTAGAAAAGTACATAAAATATGATCAAAAAATTAATAAAGTATCAAATTCCCACGTGAATATAACCATATCTGCAAATTCGTTTATTAAAATTGATTTATCCATTGCAGCTGCTTCTTCTGCTTCTATGGATAATATTGCAAGTCCACTTAGTCTCTCTTGGGACATTTTATTCCGTGAATAATTTTTAATGATTTCTAATTTGAAACGCAGTCGGCTAGGGGCTGGACTGGGATCAGGATGGCTTGCGTCGGATTGCGACAATTAATAATAACGTGAAGGTACTGCACGCAGAGGGTCGAATATTTGCAGCACATCACCAGGGTCGCATTAACCATGTGGGGGGCACCTTGGCAAGGCCGGATTATCCATATGGGGGGCCCCTAGGAAGTGCAATCTTCCCTGTATGAAACATTCGATGGGGCACGTGTGGCCCCTAGCTAAAGCGGGGCCCCTAGGTAGTCGCCTACTCTGCCTAATGGTTAATCCGGCCCTGCACATCACAGTAAGAGTCGTAGAGTCGTGAGACTGAAGAATACATTCTGAAAACTTTTTCGCGTTTCAGAATAGAATACCAATTTCAAACATATTGTCACCACATCCGCGTGGGCCCTCCGGGCCCCCGGTATAGTAGAACCGCCACTGTTATCTGAACTCCAATATTAGGAAGCTTGATTAGTAAGAAAATACGCTTTTGTGTTTAACCCACATTTGATGTCAGAATAGTTGCTGATTAAGTTCTAGGACCTGTATGATGCGTTCCATCGTCAATGGAAACGCACCACTCATAGTAGCCTTGACTCAAGTCTCATTTCCCATGAGATAATTAACTGCATCGCCATTGCGGGCCTTTGACTTTAAGACCGAGTTATCCTTGCCATACAGTCAGTCCGTTTCGTCTGTAAAAACGCACCTATTTGATCATCGAGTTCTCACACTTTTATATACCGTAGCCAATATATCAGTTACGTCTTGCGAGCACAGAAGAGATTTGACGAACCAAGGTCAGCGATTTCACTAATATCGTATGCGTTACTCATCGAAAATTAAAATTGCTCTCTTTGTGCCTTGCAAGCATAGAAAAGTGAGGACAGATCAAGATTACAAATTGCATCAACTTCGTTTGCGTTACCTACTCATCGAAAATTGCTGAAAATAATGGCCGACTTATTGAGGATGCTATCAACGGAATCACTCATATAATTGTTTTGTAGACATCGATTTATCGAGCTGGTGCTGTTCCTGAAGATATAAAAATAATCAGTGTTCATTATGTACCATCTAGTTATGCGTAGATAAAAGCAGGTCTCTCGATATCAGGATATTTTGTAACATATTTTCCATGTTTTGCCTTGAGGAATATTCACATATATTAGGTTTTCCATTGAGGACATAACAACCTTTTCCTAATAAAATGAAAACTATGTATTTGAGATATCTCGAAAATTTATTATTTGCATAATTCCTTTAGTAGCTACTTTGTGTCGCCACTAATGTTGGCAGTAAACTGCCAAAATTTTTGCATCAAATCGTTCAAAGGCGATGTACCTCTATGTATATTTAAACTCAATGAAAGTAGCTATTTCTTTCAGTCCATATCATAATGAAGCTTCAGCCATTAGATCAAATTTCATGTATTAAAAATTCGGAATATTTTCCTGAACCTCACGATGAATCACCAATTTTTTCGAAATATTCATTAGTAAGAAAGTAGTCAAGTGAAAACTAACCTTCGGTATTATTTTCCTAGGAAACATAAAATGCGTGAATCACAGGTATCCGTGTATTTTAGCACTTTTGTAATCAAGATAAAAAGAGCATGACTCATTCATTTGTTTTTATGAAATGCTGGAAATACAGTGAGTAGGTAATACCATTTCGGAATATCAATGGAACAGGCATAATTAATTAATAGTACTTTATTGACCACAGTCAAAGGCCATCGACCGGGGTCCTTCAGCCCGGAACAGGCATATTTTCTTAATTTGGCACTAAGGTGACTATATTTTTTGTTACAACAACTAGGTTAAACTTTGGAAAAAACATAAAAAAAAAATAAAATTTGAGCTAAGTCCATGTGGGAAAAAACCATGCATGCATGCGATTCAAAAATCATAATTCACCTTCGATAGCGCATATATTCAGGAACACTATCCAAAAACCAAAAACAAATATGTACATACATCTGTGTCTCATTCATAGGAACCCTTGTGTAACGACTCCTAACTGAACATCGTGAATAAAAATTGTTGATTTAATCGGCACTCTAGATCCATATTTCCGCCAGACAATGTTTCAAAACAATCAAAACTATTTCGTCCGTTTTGAAATATTCGCGTTGAAAGCAGGTAGTGGGATAGTTCGAACTGAAGTTTGGAATCAGCTGATTGAAAAATATTGGTTATGTTTGTTGTATTTATTTTGTTTTCACCAGTTTTATTTGAAATATTATTTCAGTATGACAGCTTTGTTTTTCGAATGCATTGTAACCTGTGGAGACGTGGAGTTATAATAAATCATTTCGAGTGAAGCAGACCTTCATTTGGGAATTCTGTTCTGAAATATTATTTGATTTGAAAAATGCATGTTCAAATTCTTAAAAATTTATATTACGGATTCTTCCTCTTGATTCAACCAATATGAATATATCTTTCCAATAGCAAATCGTTAATCAGGACGAGAACATTCGAATCATGATTATAATCATAATCACATAAACTGATTGGAATCCATTTTAAAAAGCTTTTATGGAGAAATTCCATCCGTCATCTTGAATTCCTCAATTTTGAAGAATCGTAATTTCCGATCCAGAAAACCCCCAGATGCCAATTTTGAACAGAATCCGATCATAATTACAAAACTCGTCGGCCATATTTATAGCCGCCATCTTGACTTCTCCAATTCTGACAGCAGAACCATCATAGTCGAACCCAAAAACCCCAAGATTCTAATTTTGAATGGAATCGGATCATAATTACAAAACTCATCCGCCATTTTGGAGCCGCCATTTTGTTTTTTTCTATAAAGAATATTTCATGATGCATTGTTACCAGAATTACGTACATTGATTTGATTACAGACAGATAGACAGACACCGGGACAGGTGGAACTAAATAAAAGCTTGTAAAATACAGGATTTATCCTGAAGAGAAAAATTATACTAGTAAACACACAAAAAATTATAAATATTATCATAATTATGTTCGTGTATCGTGTTTCTAACTTATTAATTTATAATTTGAATTGAGATTTCTGGGATAACGTCACCGTTTTGAAATTGTGGCTTTCTAGCGATGCACAAACTGGTGACGTTCACTTCGAAATGTTTTCGAAATAGCTTTGAGGCGTGATGCACGTGATGGCTGTAGATTGTGGTATTTGGTCTTTTTTCGGAATTCCGTAATATTTCACGGTTGTGGCGTTACTCTTTCGAGAAAAATGAAAAGTAGATCAAATACGCAGATTTTCTTTCGATAAGAAGTCTTGAAAGAAATCTAATCGTTGCCAACACCAGGGTTTCTATCCATCTAGGTCTCATCTAAAACATGGAAAATATTTTCTCTATTTCAGTATCGTAATGAGTTCATTACAGTACTGAAAACAGTGCTGTAATGAACTCATTACAGCAGTAATTTCACGAAATTTGACTGAAATGGAGAAAATATCGTCTAATATTCGTTGCAGAATGCAATTCCAACACTCATTTCGCATTCGTATTGGAATAGGAGCCCATTCTGCAACTAGTTTTAGAATATACTTCATATTATTCTTCATGGGCAAGATATAGTTTAGGATGCCAAATATACAGGGTCCGGCAAAAAAACCTCCCTGATTTCAATAGGCATTTGCAAAAAGAATAAGAAACATATAGAACAATTACTTATATTTGTGAATAGCCTATATGATGCCATTTTACATCACTTAGTACACTTTACTTGGTTTTGAAAATTATGTCTGATAAATGATGTCCCCCATTGTTAAGACATTCACGAAGTCTTTTCCTGAAGTTGTCCATAGTTCTTCGTGTAACTTCCCTTGGAATGACTGCCACTTCCTGCCTAATGGCATCTTTTAGTTCTTGAAGAGTTCTGGGACGATGTTTGTACACTTCAGCCTTAAGGTACCCCCATAGAAAGAAATCACAAGGTGATAAGTCGGGTGACCTTGGGGACCAGGAAATGTCTCCTCTTAAAGAAACAAGACGTCCAGGGAACAACTCTCTTAACATTTCCATGGACCGCCGAGCAGTGTGAGCTGTGGCTCCGTCCTGTTGGAACCAAACTTCTTCCTGATGGTCTAAAACAAACTGGTTCATCTTGGGTCGGAGAAATGTCTCTATCATGTGACAATAGCGATCGGTATTGACCGTTACTATTTGTCCATCTTCTTCAAAAAAGTACGGTCCCCACACACCAAATTCCGCAACTGCGCACCAAACTGTGACTTTTGGGCTGTGTAGTGGTTGTTGGTGCAGTTCCCTAGGATTTTCTGTAGCCCAGTAGCGTGAATTCTGTTTGTTAACAGTTCTGTGATTTCTTTCTGTGGGGGTACCTAAAGGCTGAAGTGTACAAACATCGTCCCAGAACTCTGCAAGAACTAAAAGATGCCACACACAAAAAAGACTGTGCTAACGGCAATAGTAGATATTTCATTGACATCGTTTCAGTTGGTCCAATGAAACTTCTTGTTATATCAATAAATTATTTTTGAAGTAATTAAATTCAGATAATTCATTGAATAATACGGCTGCCATTCAATTATAGTCAGAATAATATTGAAATAAGGAAGAACTGCATATTCGTTAAATAAGACTTCTATTTGAATGAATCGATCAGAATAATATTGAAATAAAAAAGAACTATATTTGCTTTGAATACAACCTATATTGGAATGAATTGATTCATTTCATTCAATAGCTAAAAAAAGTAACGGAACAATAACTAGATTTATTCCAATGAAGCCTATGATTGATTCAAAAATAGTAAATAAAGCTACGAAGACGACTGCATCAAGACAAGACGCGACAGGATTTTGATTTAGTATTTAGTTGCGTGTTGCTTGTGTGTGTTACTGCGAAGAAAGAGTTTGAAAATGGAAGAGCTATTAAATAAGTGGGGAATGGAATCTCTAGTTCTTTTTTTCAGGGTAAGTAGGTACCTTCATATTCATATAAAAATGTCTCAAAGCCTTCCGTTTTATTGTGAATGTGTGCCATAAACGAAAGATAATCTAATAATGGTACTTATTTTACCGATAGTTGCTAGAATGTTAGTTATTTCACTATTTCAACCCCTTAAGTTAAAACTTGGTGCACCATTGCTTTCGAAGGAGGGACATCCAATTTCAAGATTGAATTGAACCAAATCTTAGTGGTTGCTTTTGATATACCTGGGCCTGTTTCATAAAACAAGTTATAAGTTAACAGGCAGATATTCTGCGAGTTGTAAGTTTTTTGTCCAATATCCGCTCCATAAAAATAACTAACTAAGAACTAAGGTAACAATACCGATTAAATTAATTCGTAAAATTGTAATCCAACTAAAAGTGGGAGCAGTATTTGGTGAAATTCAGTTGTTTTCAATGTGCATTACAAGTACTTTTACTTGTAAAATTGTAACTTGTTTTTTTATGAAACTGGGTATTGATCATACAACTGTGTCCCACAGTTATCCACTACTTAAAGAGTTTGATGTTAGTAAAAATTTTATCAAGTCTCTAACATTCATTCTATTTTCAAACAAGGTTTTGCTTATGTAGTTTTTTGAGGTTTAGAAAATCGAAAAAAAATATCCCTTAAGATCCCTATTTAATATTGTCGCTTATTATCACAGTACCATAACTATGTTCAAATTAGAGGAAATAAGTTATTGTTTTGTTATGAATATTAGTATGTTACTGTTTACTTATTGTTATTGTGTTTTTGATACAACATTTATGATTTTGTTGATAAAATAATAAATGTAAAACATTCAAAATAGTTTTATTTGATACATCTTATCATTCAATCAATAAATTGAAGAGTTAAATTAACAATAATAAACTTTCAATTCAAATATAGTAAAATATTCCTATAACAACTGCATCATATTGATTCCATTGATGTAGTTTCTTGGTCCAATATGAAGTTTATTTAAATCAAAATCAAGCATTCATTCTTTTCATAGTAAACTACCTTTCAAGAAATTACTTCTTGTTTCAGTTTCAATATATCCTACATTTAAAACAATCCAAATGTATAGTTATTCAATAATATATTTATTATCCTGGAATATTATATTTAATTGATAGAAAAAAAGTTGGGTTTGTTTTAATTGTATTCTTTCATTGAAACTAACTAACGCTTTTCTTGTCCCAATTATAGCATTTCATTGAATACTTTTACTGCTTAGATCAAATCAATGAGACCTATAATTGAATCAAAAATAGGCAGCATTGGCATAGGAAGAACAAGATAAGCATTGAATTGAATATAGTAATCATTCAGGAATAGGGAATACAGTATATCATTGATTCAATGGTTATGCCATTGTTTCTACTAACAGTGTTTTTTGTGTGCATTAGGCAGGAAGTGGCAGCCATTCCAAGGGAAGTTACACGAAGAACTATGGACAACTTCAGGGAAAGACTTCGTGAATGTCTTAACAATGGGGGACATCATTTATCAGACATAATTTTCAAAACCAAGTAAAGTGTACTAAGTGATGTAAAATGGCATCATATAGGCTATTCACAAATATAAGTAATTGTTCTATATGTTTCTTATTCTTTTTGCAAATGCCTATTGAAATCAGGGAGGTTTTTTTGCCGGACCCTGTATTTTCAAATCCTCTTCTGATCGAAAACTGCCGCCTTCACATAATTAATAGACTTCTCAACAGAAATTTAGACGTTTGGTGTTACGCAACGACCTTGACAACCGGAAATGACTTGAAGATGAAGCAAATTATAAATTTCGAAACGATATGATAGGAATTATATCGAGAATTAGCGATTAGAAAATACGTACCACGTGTTGCACAAGAAACTTCATGCAGCGAAGTTTGTAATTTCGTTGTTACGTAAAATATTTACTTCCTATTAGACGGATATATTTTTAATATTCATAAACGATCGTCGTTATTATTGAAATTATTCCTATGAAATAATAAACAGTTTGCGTGAACTTTTACTTTTATTCATATTCGGATATTCTCCAAACATTCACGATTAATAAATAATATTCAATATTCCACGACTGAAATGCAGAGTGTGGTAGGGAAATCGAAATAAAGAGGAGAAGAAAACGACTGCTGAAGGCGTTCAAGATGGAGAATTATCGTTATTAATTCGTCTCATTGGCAGAATCTATTCATGATTGTCTATGGAAAGTGTAACACACAATTGGAGATGGATAAAAAGACAAATAAAAAGGAATTCATCCAAGTTGAAGAAACTATTAAGCTGAAGAGAGTAATGGAAAACTTCCGCGAAAGACTCCGCACGTACGTCGTCCGCCGAGGCCGTCATTTTGATGATATTATTTTCAAGACATAAATGAAATAAAAACTTGATTATGTAGGCTTTGAAAATAAAAAAGAATTTCTCCAATATCTTTTTTCGTCTTTTTTAAACAGCTCCTTCGAATGTGGGGGAACTAGTTGCCGCACCTTCAAGCCCAGCTTCAATTTTCATTGGTTCGTTACCTCGATCGTTACCCATATTGGAATTATTAGATATAGGTTATTGTGTTTAGAAAGTAAATGTCAAAAATTTTATCGAAACATAGATGCATAGTAAACCTGGTGTTGGCACTGATTCGATATTGTTTAAGACTTCGAGATAAATGAATAAAAAACGTTTGCTTACAAAATAATTCAGGGTTATCAAGGAAAATAAAAATCAATTATTATTTTTACAAGCTTAGCTTGGGGAAAATCGAAGAGGAGATGCGTTCTGGATGAAGATATTATGTCTTTTCAAATGAAGACATCTGTTGCATTTTCCTATTTGAACCAGTAAAGATGATAATAAATGGCTATGATCTTACCAATAAACTGCCCTCTGCTTTCGCACAGCACCGCACTGTATAAGGATATAAAGGAACAGGGTAAAGGTTTAATGAAATGGAACAAAATAGGATTTATACAATGCAAACTATCCTCCAAATGAACTGTATTTCCACTATGTCCAAAAATGTCCGATAATATTCCCAAATTGTATTTTAACACCGAAAATTATCTTTCACCAAACCAAAATTTAATATTAACTTTTACTTCCGACATCAACAACCTGAATTAATTATCTAGCGACACATACGTCTTGATTTCCAAGAATATGCGATGTTGCCAAAACTCCAAAATAAATTTCATTACATATTATCAAAAAAGGGCCACAAGAACATCATAGAACCAAACTTGATGATATTATTAGGAAATATCGTTTTTGAAAATGTTGGCTCTAATAAGGTTATAGTATTAGAGTATTTCATCAATGTATCAGTTCCAATATCAAATAAGAGTTGTTTATATCCATTAGAATAATCCTGTCAGGCAATCCCATGCAGACGATACCGAGTGAACAATTTGGGTTCCGAAAACAACATTCAACTGAACAACAGCTCCTAAGAATGACCGAGTATATCACAGAAGGATTTCAGAATAAACAAGCCACAGGACTACTACTACTAGATGTAACCAGAGCTTTTGATAGAGTATGGCATGAAGGACTAGCATACAGGGTGTTCCACTTGTGCCGCAGCGGACGATATACGCGTAACGGTCTGAGTTTTGCAAAATTTTTTGATGCAGACTTGATATACTCCAAGAAGAGCACAACCTAAAAATATTTTCGAATATATCGGGTGGCCCACAGAAGAGGAATAGCGGGTGACTTTGTTTTTTTCAAATGGGACACCCTATATTCAATAGTGTTTTTCAATTCTCTGAAACTTCCTGCATGCTCTCGTATACTTTTCACATATTCTTATTCGACAGTTTTCGAAATATTGGCCATTTTGACAAAAAAATTATACTTGTAGAGGCTATGTTATCCAATTATATTTCACGAACCCTTGCACATACCAATAACAGTTTTATATGGATTGAAAGACAAGACTTCAAAGTATCCTACCCAGCTATAATAAAGCATCTCCAGCATACAGAGTGTCCACAAAAAGACTATCAACATGACGAATTTCAAATCGATTTTTCTTCATTTTTTCAAATGCAATGCATATAATTTTTGTTCATCATTGAAATCACCATTCATTTTACTCCATTTTTTGTCAAATACATGATATGGATATCTCTAAAGGAAGAGTTTTTCCTCCAAATTCACATTTACTTTCGAATTCAAAAAGCAGATTTGGCTTTTCTGTGGTTATTGGGAACTGTCAAATTATTCTATTCAAAATTTACATCATTGCAGCTTCAATTCAAATCATCATAGTTTTTACGGATTGGATGAATACTCACACAATGATGAGAAAATTCAAAAAATACCAATGAGTTTCAATGTACAAGTTATGAATGCTTCAAAAAAACGAGTTTCAAAACTTCAGGATACAAAAAAATTCCCGCTCTTATCCTCATACAACTTTCCTCGAAAAAATGATATTCATAAGTTTCCCAGGCACTCACGCAGATCTTCAAGCTCAAAGCTTGTTTGAATTTTTTGGAAGATTCGACGTTCCAAGTAGAAACATAGAAAATTATCAATAATGTATTTTGAAAAATGGGTACAGAAAGCAAGTTTCTGTCTTCAGTAACTGATTGTCTGATTTCATCACATTTTTGGGTAGATACATTAAAACTTTCTAGTTCCTAATTTGATATGAATTGAAGCTCCAATGATGATAATTCTGAGTGGAATAATTTGACAGTTCTCAATAACCACAGAAAAGCCAAATCTGCTATTTGAATTCGAAGGTATATGTGAATTTTAGGAAAGATTTCGAAAAAGCGCTTAAAAATCCATTTCCGTTAGAGATATGCATATCATGTATTTGATAAAAAATGAAGTGAAATGAATGGTGATTACAATGATGAAACAAAATTATATACATTGCATTTGAAAAAATGAAGAAAAATCGATTTGAAATTCGTCATGTGGATAGTCTTTTTGTGGACACTCTTTATGCTGGAGATGCTTCATTATAGCTGGGTAGGATACTTTGAAGTCTTGTCTTTCAATCCATATAAAACTGTTATTGGTATGTGCAAGGGTTCGTGAAATATAATTGGATAACATAGCCTCTACAAGTATCATTTCTTTGTCAGAATGGCCAATATTTCGAAAATTGTCGAATAAAAATATGTGAAAAGTATATAAGCATGCAGGAAGTTTCAGAGAATTGAAAAACACTATTGAATATAGGTTGTCCCATTTGAAAATTATAAGTCACCCGCTATTCCTCTTTTGTGGGCCACCCGATATATTCGAAAATATTTTTAGGTTGTGCTCTTCTTGGAGTATATCAAGTCTGCATCAAAAAATTTCGCAAAACTCAGACCGTTACGCGTATATCGTCCGCTGCGGCACTAGTGGGACACCCTGTATAAAATGAAAACCGCAGGTTATTCACCCAAGTTATGCAGAATAATAAGAAATTATTTGAGGGATAGGAACTTTTGTGTGAAAATAGGTGATGTTAATTCCACACTCAGATATTTGGAAGCAGGAGTTCCCCAAGGATCCATACTAGGACCGCTACTCTATAACATATACATACATGATATACCAAGAAATCCAAGATGCCTGCTTGCTCTATACGCGGACGATACGGGCATAGCAATTAGGCACAGAAATACAAAAATAATTCGCAAAAGACTTCAAGAAGCTGCAGACGATATCAGTCAATGGTGTAACAGATGGAAAATCAAAATCAATGGAGAAAAGAGTCAAGCAATACTGCTTCAAAAGAGAAAACTGAAGATAGAATCTAAAATATCCATAGACGATAATGAAATAGAATGGCAGAATGAAGCTAAATATCTAGGAGTAATATTAGACAAGGGACTTACGTGGAAACAGCACATTAAGTATGCAGTGGATAAAACGAATGTAGCAATGAAAAGACTATATCCGATTATAGGCAGAAGAAGCCAAATGAACAGAAACACGGAATTGAGGATCATAAAAGCAGTCGCCAGACCGCAGCTAACATATGGATCAACAGCATGGGGATATGCAGCGAGAACCCATATAAAGAGGATACAAAGTACAGAAAACAAATTTCTGAGATGGGCATTAGACGCCCCCTGGTTTGTTAGGAATGAACAGATACAAAAAGACATAAAATGGGAGTCCATTACTACATTCATCAAACGAAAAGCTGCAAAAGCCTATGAAAGAGCTAGTGAACATCCAAATGACGACCTTAGAAGGTTAGTTGACTATGACCCCGCTGAAGATGAAAAAACAGCTAGAATTTACCGCAAAAGACCTAGAGACCAATTGCGAAAATGAAGATATAGAACTCCACACTAAGTAAGAGATATCCAATTGAAGGATTTACGCAAACACTCAGCATAAAAGAATGCGAAAGAGAAAATAAAAGATAAGATGATGGAAGGTTTATAGGCTTATGCCCGGAACCAACCGCAGGAGAGGTGTTTAGTCGGTAAGAATCCGACACTACCCAGAAAGACTGGGTGTCTGATGTAAGATTCACCTCTTCTAGAACAAAAAAAAAAAAAGTCAGGCAATCACTCAGTCATTTTTTTTTAGAAAAATGGCTATTATATTCCATATAGTGAATAGATATAGGAAAAAAGAAGAACGAGAAAAAAAATTCCATTTGACCTTAAGAATCTACAAAAAATGGGCTCAAAGACTCCCACCATGCATAGCTAAGAAGAAATTCGGGATGTACGAACAGATGAGTGAAAAAACTGGACTGGTTGATCCAAAATAAGATGGTTGGATGAGGCAAGATATATATGATAGGTCTGGAAGTGAAGAAAGCAAAGGGCAAGGCACAGTGATCCAGAAAGTATTCATACGCGAAATGGGATGATGGTGAAAAAAGCCATGGAAATTGTTACCAACGTTCCTGTAATTCCACCAGAAACAAAAAATCAAATTTTTATTCAAATTCCACAATTTGTTTCAACAGGGGTCCGGGTCAATACTTCTGATCACGAGTTTACCCCGACATGTTGTTATAGGCTGGAACGTGACTCGATCGCTGAGCTGACACTTTGACGTTCTTTGTTAGCACCGAGGTCAAAATGACACGATATCAATCTCAATTCCCCTTACCCTTCTCATTCTCAACTGTCTCGCTCCTTCTTAGAATTTTTCAATATGAAAAAGTTTATGGTTTAATTCGCATCTTATATTACAGGATCTGTTGACGAAATCGAAAGTAATGGAAAATAAAATCCGAGAAAAAGACCACAACTTGATTTGTACTGTCACTTCAAGACATGTTCACCTTGTGAGTGAATGAATATGAAATGCATTGAGTCTATTTTTAGACAGTTAAGTAGTTGGTGCCACGACTCGGCCCATTTGAAATCTTAATAAGTTGGAAAATTGGATTCGTATCCTGTAGGTATTTATTCTTAGGATTTGATGTAAATTTCTCCATCAAACCTGGGGTAATAAAGATCACTCCGTTTTATCGATTCGTTACGGGATTTTTCCGCCGCAAAAAAAAATATGGAAATTCCGTACAATTTTCGGTCGTTTCTGCTTCTACACATTTATCTGAACGAAGGCTATATAATTTCTTCACGATATTCTGGTCTTTCTCGCTTTGATCCAAAAGTAATTTCACCTGACGTTTCGCCTACAAATGGGGTAGCCATCTTTAGAGGTTTCTCGGTCGGAGGTTGACGGCTCCGAATAGGTGATGTTCCATTCCAGGATCTATCGCCGCAGTCCCACCGACAGCTTGACCAGTCTATTCATCCCCTCCGCTTCGAAACGTTTAGTTCTAGTATTGCAGATGGTGGGCAACCATGCACTATGAACAATGGGAGTCTCTTCTTTCTTGTCATGTTGTTTTTGTGCTTATACATTTCGATGGCCTTCATATTCATCCTAGGACCTAGGATAACTCTTGACGTTGAAAATGACCCCTGTTTTAGTGAACAGAATGTCATGTCTATATTCCTATTGGACCACGTCTAAAAAGCCCGGCATACTCTTAATTTGAAATTGAATCCGGCAGTGAAAGCCGGAGCAAGATATCGGTATTTTTCGTATTTTGAGTCGAGAATGGTCACAAACGATAAGATTCGGTAACAACAAATTAGAATGCATTGACATTTCTTTGACAGCTGTCACAAAAATGGACCTCGAAACATCAAATAGCAGGAGGCTTACCAACCGCAATGCAATAAAAAAAATCATATGAATGAGGAAAAAGTTGTGGATAGAGACTCTGTTTCATGGTATAATATTCACTACGCCATTCGTTACGAAAGAAGGAATCTCAATCTATTGTATACAAACGACAATTCACGGTCGACCTAAAGTCGTAATGACGTGAATGACGTGAGTTGAACGGAGACTGTTTCATGAAACGAGTGTATAATGAAAGATAAACTGCGTACAGAAATGGTCGAAACAGCGGAAACTGAGCTCATGTCTGACATTGAGGAGCTCCGTATCTTCATTTTCAAGGTATGTAAGCAGGTATTTCACATCCTATCGTTACCTCAAAACTCCAGATAGATTTGGATTGCGTAATTAGGTACCTCATTGGGGGTAAATGACGGAGATTTTGTTATAGCAGTGTTGCCAAACCACATAGAAATACATAATTTCTTATTGATTACTTACTCTATGAATCTAATTTAACGATAACCTACCCTTTCCTCAAATTACAGAAAAAAATACAAGCGTATATTGATTTTCTTTTCAATAATGCCTTCGACGTCTAAATTCACATCTGGCTTGAGATAGGTGGAAAAACATTATGGATTTATCGGCCGCTAAGGCTGGCCGATACCAGAAGAAACAACCGTTCAATACAGACGTGTGGGTGACCATAAAATCGTGGTTTCGCATTTTTATGCGCGTTTCTTGTAACTATTAGCACGCAGTCTTTGTCGGACCACAGAATGGGAGGTGTCTTTGACATTAGCGAGCTGCATTCCGATTCATTAACGGGTCGCATACGTGATTTTGTACGCCGAGATTTATTATTCAATGTGCGATTTTCATTACGTTATTCTGATTCCTACCAAAGCATATACCACGGCTGTGCCGATCATATTATCTAATAATATCGACATAAAAAATCAGCCAATGAGAATTGAAGCTGGGCTTTGGTAAGAATCGAGATCGGCGCATGTGGCATATTTCCATCCTCGTTATATTTTATTCTTTCAATCTTTTGGAATATAGGTACCTAACCTCTACGTTTCCAGTTCACGCTTGCGCACAACTCAATTCTTGTCAAAGATTAGGTTTCACTCTGTGACTGTGAACAGCAGGCGCATGAGCCATATTAGATATTATATAGTGCCAATAATACAGGGTTGGGAGAAAGTATGGAACCAAGTGAATATCTGAATGCCCGTCGTTCACCTCCTAACTCCTGACAACCTGCCAACCAATTCTTGAGTCACTCTTTCCAAGACCTCTCCACGTATTCGCATTCATCAATAATTCTTTGTCGCAATTCCTGTAAGCATGTTGGTCGTCTTACGTAAACTAGTGATTTTAGATAACCCCAAAGAAAAAACTTACGGGCCAAGATCCGGAGAAGGAGCAGGATTTATAGTGATTCCCGATTTGGGAAATTCGCATCCATCAGAAAATCCCTAACCCGCCTATCATGGTGAGGAGGTGCTCCATCTTGTGGAAACCAAAAATTTTGTGGTAAACTGAGAATGAATAAGGTATTTTTATGCTTTATATTTCTTCACATGCGCAGATCTAGATTCTTACCAAAGCCTCAGCTCTAGTTCTCATTGGCTGATTATCTATTTTGGAACTAAAGGGTGTTTCGATAGGAGCGCAAGATTTGAATTGCGTGCAATGTTTGACAGTCATAAGGTCACCTGGTTATGACGTGACAGATCGAAAGTTGACAGATGGGAGTAAGCAAACATAAAACGGTAGAAATTGGACCGTTTCTCCTCGCAAACAAAAAAGACAGTTATTTGCGACTCATTTGGAAGCTATTCTTGATTCCAATTCAATTTTTGCAATTATGTTATAACAACTTTCAGTACTGAAAAAGTCTTCAATTCATACGGTAAAGTCATTTTAGGGATGTACTTATTGTCCCAAAATTTTTAACATAGCCGAAAATGAAACAAATATATCGTTCGACATCAGGAATATACAGTTATTGAGAATGTATAAATTAATGATTCACCCCGTAAAATGCATAAAAACTTTTCAACCATTATATTCAAATCTGGTTTCATGCTTCAACAATGAAAAACCTTGTGAGTAGTCAATAAAATACGAAGATAGGCCACTGCCATGAATGACCGTCACAGATTTACCTCATCTATGAAAGTTTTATTATTGCTTATAGTCATCGTCCAAGCCGTGAACCGAACGAAGCCTCCGAATGACATCGATCTAGATCAGATCTTCCAACTCGATGCGCTCGAAACCGTTACGCTTTCATCGATTCAAATTAAGCACAGATATATCAGTTGACCATCGTAGAAATTAGAAAACCATAGAAAATACTGTGTTGGGTACTTTCAGCCTATTCGCTCTAACACAAGATGGCTCCAGATACTCTAAATGATCATCAATGGTGAAAATAGGCATTGAGACGTGGTGGTGTTTTGTGAAAGAGAAATGAAACTTCAGAAAATTATTTCTACGACCCCAAATCGAAAAAGACAATATCTACCATGATATGATATGGCGTAACTGGTAGTGGTTGGTATGGAATTATGTTAATATCTATATTTACTTACGTATCCACAATACTTCCAATGAAGATTGATACTTTGATATTGTTTTCGTGTATGAAGAAGAATTTAGTTTATCATTACATATTACAGGAAATTGATATTATTCTGACAATGAGCACATTCATTCAGATTCTTTGTATTTTACTCTAGAACGTGCAGAAATAATCTGAACCGACAATTTTAAATCGATACATATACAGGGTAGGTGATGAACTGCACGAGTACTTCAACCACAAACCAAATCAAAAATGTTGATCGATTATTCAAGGTTTTCTCCAATATAAACCAACGCCCACAAAATGAGTATGCAACAACAGAAACGCCCTTCTTATCTGATCCATACTCTCCTTGAAGATATTCAATTGTTCCATCCACCATCCATATCCAATAAAAGTCCCGTTGTATATACCAGCATTGTACCAGACGACTAAAAAGTATCGAGTTGAATTAAATAGAATTTCTCTAAACGTCCTTGGCCCACATGATATATCAATATAAATAGAAATGGGAACTTTTATATATCACGTCATGGTACATGTTGTACAGTACGATGACACATTCTATTAACCGTTAGTCATATCAATGGTATCAGATAAAAACATCTTATATCATATGAAGACCCTTCTGGACTTGTCAAAATTTCAAATTTGAATTAAATGGAAATGAAAGGATTCGTTTATTACATCAAGATCAACCATGAGCAACAGTCAAATCTCCGAAGGAGAGCCAAAAGATATCCCGGTTTTTAATATCATCAAAAATGTAGTTTGGATTGAGAACGTCACATCACTATCTAAGAATCAATCATACGAAGAACAAATTTTAAAAACATCTACAACCTATATTCTACTTCGGCATTGAGAAGAACTTTGATTCTATGCTATGTGGAAAGGAAGAATGGAAAAAGGAATACCGTACCCAAAATTTCAAAGTAAATACCATTAAATGGTATACAGATGGTTCAAAAATCATGATAGGGGCTGGTGTAGGAGTATACGGGGCAAGAACCAAGTGTACACTATCGGCTTCCACTCGAGTGATTTTCAGGCAGAAATACTTGCAATCCAAATATTCATAGACATAACACTAGAAAGAAACTATAAAGGGTGTGACATAGTGTTCCATTCTGATAATCAAGCTGCTATCTAAGCGCATAACTCCTATGCCATCAACTCAAAGCTGATACGAGTAATATGGGATTGTCGAAGAAAACCGAGAAGAAAACTTAATGGGTACCTAGGCAAGAACAACAAGGTCTTTTTAGTCTGGAGTCCTGGTCAATCAAGAACAAAGTAAACGAAGGGGCCAAGACATTAAGACACTAACCAGAAAAGGACTTACTGGCCCATAACCTTTCTGTGGTATTGGCAAAAGCACATACAGAGTGTAACAGCCAAATGGAATAAATTCGATAACGAATAAATGAGCGGGTGTTAGGAAAACGCTCGGACACGTCGATTGTAATTTTAAACGCGCATATTTTTCAAGAACATAAAATTATATAGGTTGTTCCATGCGACCGTGGCCAATACCAACTTTCTTATTTCAAATGCAACCCCCTGTATATTATTAATTTTTTGGATTCTTCAGAAAATTCTAGACATAATTCATGTACGATGTCCTATACCTATCTAACTTTTTTACAAATATTAACATTTTAAATGAAAATTATTTTATTTCACAAATTCGATACATTACACTCAATACTTATTTCCCATTTACCTCTTGATATGAAGAAAGCAAGCGAAAACCATTACTGAGAAGAAATGTTGAGTAAAGTTAGAAGACAATTCTACACCAGATTAGCATGTTGCCAAGACGTTCGCGGCGACCATTATGAACATTTCCTACATTGACATTAATGTTTTTTTTTAATGATTAAGAAATAATCAGTATTACTTATTAGGTTTCAAGTGTAATGTACCGAATTTGTGAAATAAAATAATTTGCATTCAAAACGTTGACTTTTACAATAAATCTGAAAACACTTAATACTTCCGAAATAGTTGAAGATAGGTATGGGACATTGTGCATAAAATGTGTCTAGAATTCTCTGAAGAATCCAAAAAATGAATAATATACAGGGGGTTGCATTTGGAATAAGAAAATTGGTATTGGTCACGGTCACATGGAACACCCTATATAATATTAGTTTCTTGAAAAATATGCGCATTTAAAATTACAAATCGACGTGTCCGAGCGTTTTTCCCAACACGCCCTCATTTATTCGTTATCGAATTTATTCCATTTGGCTGTTACAGTCTGTAAAAGAGATAGTTTCTGCAGAAGAAGAAACTGAAAGAGAAGCACTATGGAGAAATCTTCCAGGAATGGATCATTCCAATAAGTTCCTTCGAGATTTCAAATTTGTAGGAACCAAGAATTATTTAGATCCTCACTGGCTTCCTCACAGGACCTTGTCGCCTTAGGAAGCATGTGTCAGAAACTAACGAATGAAGATTCTGTGAGGAAGAGGGGTAAACTCCTGTTCACCTAGTCACAGAATGCATCGGAATTACAAGCATGTGCAATGTCTTGGACAAGACCATTAAGGGAGGAATGAGACCTGAGCCTCTTTGAAGCCCTCTCAGATACTGGACTTCATTGGAGTTCTGGAACTGGAGATAGCGCAGTTGCGAAAACAGTTCTAATGGGGGTACAATAGGTCTATTATACCTCTTAAGGTCGCAGTGGAATGTAAACCCCTTACCAAACTACACTTACCGACTCAAAATTCGATCCATTCACAATAATGATTTATTTGAAAATGCTATAACTTTCACATGGGGAGGCTGATTTATTTGAATTTCTCAACAACTTTCAGATAAAATACTGTAGTTTTAAGGTTACTATTCGGACATCTAAAAGTAATTCAGTATTCGCTTTATATACAGGGGAGAAGAGAAAACAATTTTTTCCTCTACTTTTGACAGACCCTGTAGGTTAATTCTGCTAGTGGATCTGCACACAATTAACTTTATCAAGAAGACTGATTTGTTTCCAACATTTTGGTTTTTCATTTATCCCGATATCTTGATTTGTTTGTGAAATGTGACGGTTTAGAGAAAATGCAACATTCCTAATTTCTTTATTCAGTTTTAGCAGAGTTATACGTAATTCAATAAATCAAACAACGAATAAACTAATAATTATTACAAATTAAGGTCGCCGTTTGAAGCGCGTAGGAAAAGTCGACCTATAGAGGCGCCACCGTGCATTTTACGGAATATCTCCATAGAACTTACATTATCTCTATGAGTTCTATGAATATCTCTCTAATTATGAATGAAATGTACAATGGCGATCTCTATCCGAAACTCGCAGAACTATGAAATTAGTGCAAATGTGGGTAAAGCAGGAAGTTTTTCCCGCTAAAATTTGAATTTGGTCATTCTCTGCCAATTCCGTATTTCAAGTTGTTTTTCTGAATGAAATTATCTGTAGATTCACTTTTAATCGGAAGTCGAACTATTTTCATGGGTCTTTCGTTTGAAATAAAACAGAAGCATCAGTTGGCTCATTTTCTTCTATTTTTCAAAGAAAAAAAATGAACTGTTGAAATACAATTAATCTCAATTATCTCATTAAGAACTCCAATCCTTTCTGAGTTCACCCACAAAATTTCAGTTCTCAAAGTGAAACCATTTTCAAATGCAACTTGAAATAAAAACACACTACATTGAACGCCCACCTTAATAACGGGTATTTCCCCCACGAGCGCGAATAACTGCCTCAATGCGTCATGGCATACCCTCTATTAGATGTCGAATCTCCATCTGGTCAATCTGATTCCATTCTTGGGCCGAAGCATCTCTCAAAAAATCTAAATTACTTGGAGAAGGAACTCGGTTACGAACTCGTCTGCCCATAATGTCCCAGACGTGCTCAATTGGATTGAGGTCTGGGCTACGTGATGGCCAGTTCATCCTTTGAAAATATTGAGATACAATCCTCGCAATATGTGGTCCAGTGTTGTCGTGCATAAACATGAATTCGTTTCCTATAGACGGTGCAAATGGAATTACATGTGGAACTAGCAAATCACGAATATATCGGTTAGCTGTCATTGCTCCGCCGCCAACAATGACTAAATCAGTACGAGTTCCCATGCTTATGCCTTATGCCGCCCCAAACCATTATCCTCCTCCATAACTGAGTCTTGTGGAAAAATTTGCTTGTTCAAACCTTTCGCCTCGTCTTCGGTATATTCTTTCACTGGCCATCTATCGTCATTTGAATTATGACCTTTTCTAAAATGTTGCATTTTCTTTAAACCGTCACATTTCACAAAAAAATCAATATATCGGGATAAATAAAAAAATAAAATGTTGGAAACAAATCCGTCTTCTTGATAAAGTTAATTGTGTGCAGATCCATTAGCAGAATTAACCTACAGGGTGTGTCAAAAGTAGAGGAGAAAATTGTTTTCTCTTCTGCCCTGTATATCTAGCGATTACTGAATTACTTTTAGATGTCCGAATAATACCCTCAAAACTACAGTATTCTATCTAAAAGTTGCTAAAAAATTCAAATAAATCAGCCTCCCAATTTGAATTTTTAAATAAATCATTGTTTTAAATGGATCGAATTTTAAGTGTATAAACTATCACATACTTCAGTATCGAAGGATAACATCGTCTAATCAATTCATCAATGTATTATAAGAAAGCAGCGATCAGATATCAATGTTTCCAGCAGGCACATAAATAAATTCTATTTTTTCCATCGAGATTTGAAATTGAAAGTGCCAGAATATATCAAGAGCATTACGACAAAAATGTGAATCTGTTGGCATTGGATGAATGATTTTCTCACCTTTTTCTCCCGTTTCGTTCTTCTGCGCTTTACTTCCGCCATCGTATTCACACTCAGAAATCGCATTTTCACTGAGCAAGTTACCAGTTCTTCTTCTTCTCACACCATAACTATGCACAGGCACTATGAGTTTAGGTCTGGGTATCATAAAGTCACTACCTGTCTCATCTTTGGCCCCACTATTGGTCCTTTTAGCTGCCTTTTTCACCTGACTATCTTCATTTTTGAAAACCTGAATATTCAAACTTTGATCCAACCTATCCTCAATCGTAGAAGATTTAGGCGAAGAGAAGCTACTGCTGGAGGAAGTTGACGTGTAGACTTTCGGTGGTATCCTCTGTCTTACCTTCTTGGTTTCGTAGAAACCGCTGTCGTTTCTATAGAGATCCGATCCGGATTTACTAACCTTTGTCATTTTCACATTTTCGTTCTTTTCCAAATATTGGTTTTGTTCATCCACCCAGTTACTAATCCTTTCGTGGCAGATCTCATCAGAATCTACCCCACTGTCTTTCAGTTCTTTGGAGCACAAATTTGATAGTTCTTTCTCGTAAAGGCGGTCCAAAGGATTAGTAATTACTCTCACTTTTGTTCCTTCATTTTTTTCTTCTTCTTTAAAACCCCCAGGTATTTCTGTTTCAACTTCATCGAACCTCACGGATTTCCGATTTTCTTCGTTACCTTTTTTAGGTACTCTAGTTCTTGGTTTCGGTTTAGGAAGAGAAATTGGTTTTTCTTCGTCTTCCCCTTTCTTGTCGATCTGAAACTGTCTCATCTCTTCTTCTATGTCAGAAACAGACTTGGCGTTGATTCTGGAAAGGCATTTTTGACTATGATACTTGAGCCTTACGCTGTCTTTAGTTATTTTTCTAGGTAACGTGTATATATCGTCGGTTTTGAGAGACAGTTCTTGCAACATGGCTTGATAGGGACCTAGTTTTGCTGACAGAGTCCCTTCCAAACTTTTCGCGCTGTATTTGTCCCAGGAATTCTTGCTGGATGAATTCGAGAGGCTCTTTTGAGTGTCTAGCCAATTTGCTTCATATTGTCTACCTCTGGTGTAGTTAGGGATATCCATTTCTAACCATGAAGGATCATGGACTACTGCTTTGCCAGGGTGATGTTTGATCTTCATCTTTATATGGTTCGATATAGCTTCAAATCATTCTATATACCAGGCAGGAACTGTAAAACGTAATTGGTTAGAAAGCATTATTTTTTCGAGGTGTTTGCCAAATTCGACGGTTCTACCTAGTATTATTTTTTCGCATGTTGCATACAACGAGAATGCACTATAACTAAAATTTTTGATCGCTGGCTTGGCTAGTCCCTGAAAAAGAGACAGATACCCAGATTTCAATCAGTGATTTGATTCACCGAAAACCTAATTAATTCTGTACGAAACATACTGAAACTGCTCCCTTTGAATAGGATATGAGAACTTTTATGGAGGCAATAACCTTCTCTTAATAAAGCCGAATTTATTTCCACTTCTCAATATACAAGTCTTTGTCATGTTAGGTCGACATGAGGCATTTCGAACAGATTTATTTGTCGTAAAGAGATGCTCGGTCGTTTTCATTTCTTGTTACCCAAGAATAACTTCACTCCGAGTTCATTGTCCACAGTTAGTGACAAACGTTGCATCCCGTTTGTGGATGACACAGGGACGATGCAATTGTACTGATACTGTGGTCATCGACCCATTTTTCTGTTGATGCATCATCGTTGATTATAACATCATTTGTAGAATTCTTTTATATTACAGGAATAATCATGTGTTATTGATGTTTGGTGAATTCTCAGAGTAATAACTTAACATAGAGGTAGTGACTGCAATTTGTCGTATCCAACTCTATCAGTTTGCTTTTCATCTGTCATTCGTTCTCTAATTTCTTCCAGCAAATGATTCGATCGTTCATTTTCAAATAAATATGAGTTTTGTTGTTTCTAAATGGCACTTATTAATACAATATTCAACGATTAAATTAAGAAATCATCACTATTTTTTCCGTTACTTCAATGAGAAGTTATTCATATTTCTCGACTACGTTAAGAGATTATAATAAAAAAATAGGCCACCAAGCACTGACCTGGGCCAAGAGCATTTGAGCTGCCTCGTTCATAATATATCTTAAGTAAGTAGATCTATCTTGTAGGTAGATTCGCATTCAAGAATAAAACCAAAAAAAATTGACAGCTGTGAAAAATGACAGCAGCTGTCGAAGCAATCGTCCGGCAGTAAACACGATAACTCTCGAACGGATACACCTAGAGACCCTCAAATATGGATTTCACAGTGAAAAAAATACATGCCTGATACAATTCTCTGGAATGATGAATGACTCATATTTCTCGATTGGAATAGAGTTAATACATCTAGGGAATACTCAAGTTCTAACCTTATTGCAATGAAAATGTGAAAAACACGATATTTCTTAACAAAAACACTTAGTTTTGTCCCATTATATATGCAATTAAGAAGCTATATTTCTCCCATCGAAATGAATCCCTTCTTCGATTTTCATCTAAATAAGTTTGTAAATACAAATAACTTGTTCATATTTCCTCGATATCTCAAAAAAAATCTCGTAAAGAAAGATTCTTCATTCAATTCATGATTAATCAAGCTATATCAACCTTTTTTGTATTCAAAACAGTAATCTTCTATGAATATTTCACAGAGCTCTTGAGAAGACATTGCCAGCGTGTTGATTTTTTGGATAAATATCTACCTTTTTTTGATATCAGGAATAAACCTTTCTCAAAAGTCAAAAGTCAGTTTTTGATCATTGATGTCCCTTCTGTACGCCGGGAAAGTTCACGACGCAAGCGTATAACGACAACCGGCGCTAGATATTGGCGATTTCTACTATAGGAGGAAATCTTTCCTAGAACTATGTGAAAGTGATTATTACAGGTGTTTTCCTTCGATCTCATGATGATTATTTGAAGGCCTTCAGTGAACTAGTGTAATATTAACCGTGTAGAGTCGATTTTATGGAATTTACGTGTATAAATTGGGTTATTTTTTATGAAGCAGTTTTTCCCTAGTTGGTAGCAAATCATCACAGAGGACATTGTTTAGATAGAAACATCGACGCAGATAAGTGCTAAGTAGGTATCATTATATTTTTAATTAATTTCAATTCAATGCGTGGTTTGTATCGAGATTCATCTTTCATATATCCGAATTTTGTATTTCATTTCCCTGAAGGATGGACTGGTAACAATAAATGTTCAACAGAAACTGTATTTGAAGATCCGTATGCTACATTGTTATGTTTTCTCGGTTCTGTTCTACGGCATGGTAGCCTGGACCCTTACTGATTTACTACTTAAGGGGCTAGAAGTTTTCTAAATGTGAACCTATCGCAAAATCCTTCAAATACCATGGACAGATTACCTGTCAATTATAGAAGTGCTAAGGCGAATGCGAAAGAGCACGGAGATTTTATTCACCAAGAAACATCAGCAGAAGCTTCAATCCTTCGGGCACATAATGAGAAATAGCAAATATGAAGTATTACAGCTAATTTTGCAAGGCAAAGTGGAGGGTAGAAGGAGACATTCGTGGTTGTACAATCTCCGTAAATGGTTTAGACAAACTACAGCTATTCAGGAACGCTGCCAATAAAATGAAGCTTGCCATGTTGATTGCCAACGTCCGGAACGGATAGGGCACGCCAAAATGAAGAAGAAGAAACTGGGCGTATAAAATGTATAATTTCATTAATTCAATTTTATCTCCACATTTGTGGGATTTTATTACTACATATCTCTACATCAAACGTCTCGACGAATTCGATAAAAATTATGACAGCATTGATAGATGGTAGTGTGATCAGAGTGTTAATAATTTTTCTGCTATTCGGTGATATTAAAATTTCAGGGAAGCATGGTGATTATTCTTGTGATTTATGATTTTTTTGTCAAATTTCATCAAATAAAATTAGGAATAACTCGAAAACAACGCGTTTCAATATGAAAACATAAGATTACCTTTATTTTTTAAAATGATTGATTCTTCCGAAAATATGAACTGTTTATTGTATTTTTGCATATGGATTCATGAGTCGGCTACACTGTAACTTTTATACCAGGAGAAATATTGAATGAGTGTCGATTGAGGAATATGCACCATGAACAGAGAAACACTCAACCAAAATTCAGTAAATTCGAAATGACGGATGTTTTTTTCATACATTTTCGACACCCTGTATCTCACAAACGAAACCGAATTTTCGAAAGTAGTATAGGAAAAAAAGTGTTCCGTTTAATGAGAGGAATCTACAGTTGGAATATAAGTACAACTCACCGTGTATATTATGTATCGTAATCTACAAAATCCAGTTTGCCATGATAAGAAATTAGGTACGTGCTCAAAAGAATGGACACCCTGTATGACCGATAATATTGTCATTATGTTGAGCGGGAACAATAAGTTTACATTTCAAAAAAACAGATTCCAATCTGCTTCCTAAAAGGAAATATAGAATTAAATAAAGTATACTCAAAGTGATCTTTACGGAGTATACAGTAGTGTAACAGCCAAATGGAATAAATTCGATAACGAGCAAATGAAGGGGTGTTAGGAAAAAGGCTCGGACACGTCGATTTGTAATTTTTAATGCGCATATTTTTCAAGAAAATAAAATTATATAGGGTGTTCCATGCGACCTTGGCCGATACCAACTTTCTTATTTCAAATGCAACCCCCTGTATATTATTTATTTTTTGGATTCTTCAGATTAGCATGTTGCCAAGACGTTCGCGGCGGGCATTTTGAACATTTCCTACATTGACATTAATGTTCTCTTTTTAATAATTAGGAAATAATCAGTATCACTCATTAGGTTTCAAGTGTAATGTACCGAATTTGTGAAATATAATAATTTATATTCGACTGCTCCATAAGCACTTGATTCATGAATTCGTTTAGCGTTCATAATTGACTACTTTATTGGACACCACTTTATTGGACACCACTTTATTGGACACCACTTTATTGGACTCAACTGTCACAGTCTTCTCTCGATTTTGCAATTTTCTTCGTTTCACACCCCTTGTTATGGACCCCATACAAATTTTCATAAGCACTTTTAGTGGGTAGGAGAGATTCTTTGGCACTTGCGGCTTAATTTTTTACACTTTTCTCTCCCGAACTATCCATTTTTGGGATTATTATGACGTTTGTCCCAGAATTAAAGAAGTAAACAACTTTGTTTAGTGAGGTTGCTAAGGTCGCTGATGGTTACTAAGGTAAGAAAAGCAAAAGCACACTTAATATCTTCTTGAAATAAAGCGACGAATGTATTAATTGGCATTTCAGAAATTAAAATTTCTGCATTGCAGTCAAACATAAAGCTTTGTATGCAACTCGTATATAATTAGAACTTTTGGACTCGTCCATAAAGACCTAATTTATGTACTTGTTACATAAATAGCTATTTTATTTAAAACGTTGATTTTTGCAATAAATTTGAAAACACTTAATAATTCCGAAATAGTTAAAGATAGGACATTATGCATGAATTGTGTCTAGAATTCTCTGAAGAATTCAAAAAATAAATAATATACAGGGGGTTGCATTTGAAATAAGAAAGTTGTTATTGGCCACGGTCACATGGAACACCCTATATAATATCTATTATTTTTTTGAAAAATACGCGCATTTAAAATTACAAATCGACGTGTCCGAGCGTTTTTCTCAACACGCCCTCATTTATTCGTTATCGAATTTATTTTATTTGGATGTAACACTCTGTATGTGGTAGTAGTATATGATGTATCTATTTGCCGCTTCAGGTATCAAGAAGAATTCAAGAGTGATTCTAAAATGATCACGTCCTCAATAACTCATCCAACTAGGGGAAAAGTGAAATTAATTAATCATTATCCGCTATTTTAATAGGTACACTGCACCGTTCCATTTGGCATGTCGAAGAAACACACACGGCAGGTTTTATTAGATATCCGTTCGAGAATTCAAGATTGTTGAATATTTAAACGCTCTGGAGATACTAGAGTGTGAATACACTATATTAACGCTTATAATTAGAAAATAAATTCATCGTTCGAAGTTGATGCGATTTGATTTCCAAATCACAATAGCAGTAGCTTATTTTTCACGAGCATAAACTCTAATTACCAATTCATATTTGGAGAAATTTGTGATTTAGTGAAGTTGGCAACACTTCTGTTTGATGGCACATTTTATCAGTAGCCTAGAAATACAAGGTGTTATAAAACCATATATCTAAAGCCGGACTCCCACTACTCGTGTATTTGGCAAATATTTACCACTTGCCTATATTTGGCACGCAGTGGGAGTGGTTCACTCGGCCAATACTTGTCAATCTTGTCATTCAAATTCGAAACATCGTCTACTTGCCAAGTACTTGGCGTACTTGCCAAATATTCGAGTAGTGGGAGTCCGCCTTTATAACATCAATATGGCCGATGACGTACTGCTACTCACACTCACAAAGTGAAGCCAAATCGTTGGTAAGAACTGAATTGGACGCATGAGTCAACTGGATATTCAAGAATCGCGGGAAACAAGAGGTTATGTATATTCCAAATGTCAACACGAAAATAGACATCACATGAAGTAATGGATTATATTCGTTTCTCGACATTATGTCAAATATGTGTCAGAGAGAGACAGAATTAATGAGTGATGTTTATTCTTAATATCCCTGCACATGCGCAGATCTGGATTCTTACCAAAGCCAATTTTCAATTTTCATTGACCCATAATATTGGAATTATTAGATATATGAATAGTGAGTCAATAAAAATTGAAGCTGAGCTTTGGTAATAACCCAGATCTGCAAATGGGGAGTGATATTAAGAATATACAACACTCATTAATTCTTTCTGCCTCTGACAATATTCAAGTGACATATTTTCATCCACGATATCAATTTTCCCGTTGACACTCGGAATAAACATAATCTCTATGTTTCCCGCGATTTTTTAATTATCATTTGACGTATGCGTAGAATACAATTCATACCATCGATTTCACTTTGTGACTGTGAAATAGCAGGCGTATGAACCATATTGATGTTGAATTCGTTGAGGCTTTGGCGCCATCGTTTGATGTCATCTGGTCTTTTCGCGAGCATTTCGGCCGTCGTGGTTTGTTTAATTTCGACGTTTCGCCAGTTCCAGCGTCTGCCATCTTCAGGAATTATTTATCTGTCACTTGAGCTCGAACTGGCGAAACGTCGAAATTAAACAAACCACGACGGCCGAAATGCTCGAAAAAAGATCAAATGAAATATTGATGTTATCAGATATACCTATGAAACTCATTCACGGTGGAAAAATTAGATTTCAGAGTGTTGTTACGCTCACCTCTTTCACTAAAATAACTCTTTTCGGAAGTGGAAGATCATTTCTAAGCATTTTTATTGGTTCTCACGAATTCTCGGCATTTATCTAGAAGGCCGAGTTTTCCGCAATCAAATCTCTTAATATGCGAACGACCATTTCTAGGCAGTGAACGATTTAACAGTAAAGTCGTGCCTGTTGGCTCCCGCATTTCTTTCTTAGAAATCTCCAATTGTACCAGGACGGTATTGCTCTAATTTCTCTAGTCTTTCAATGCTCTGTTGAACATTTTCATTTAAGTTTACGAGAAACGAGCTGGTTCTCATCGGAAGTGGGCATGTGAAGGAAACGCGTTTTTCCGTCGATTGTCGAAGAGAATAACAGAAGAATTAGTAACAATTTGGAATTATTTTTCCCTCAGATACTTCACAGGCTTTGTAACGATTAGTTGAAAAAATACAGTGTGAGTCAAGAGAAACAAGTACGAAAGTATACATATCGCTTCTTGTTTCGTTCAAATTCGGATAATTTGTTCTATTATTATACATATTTATTTTTTTAATGATAAAAATTGATACTGTTTTGTTTGTTTCAGTTACAATTTTCATATGTTTCCATAATGATTGTTTTCTTTTGATGAAGTTGTAGCATAGACAATCACACAATTGCTCATAGAGCTAAGATGAGTTACTTCATTTCAATAACTGTTTCCTTTATTAATATTTTCACCAACACAGTTCGTGTGAAGAAAAGCCTACATATCACGTTTTTGATAGGAATGACTGATAACTTAAAAACGACATATTCAATCTACATGTCCAAATCGCTCAATGTTTTTAGAGTTCATGAACGTATGTCTATTTTTTTCATCTTTCACAGCCCGAACTACTTGATGGATTTCAACATATCAGGTGTCATTAGAAGCGTATGAGTTGTTTGATGGGCTTCTTCTGCATATTTCATCATTCAGTGTTGAAATACTGTTTATGTGATTCGAATAGAACAATCGGAGACATTTTCCGCTTCATCGTGCGCGTGCGCTTGGTAAACAGTTTGGTATATTGGAAAATGATACACTACAATTATGTCTCAAAAAGATCTGAAAAAAGTCCCCGGCGGCATATCTTCATCTCCTAAGGATAGTTCATAATGTTGGATTTTCCTTATGCAGAGTTTATTGATAATATGTTCCACTTTGAAAGATTTTTTGACTGACACAGTCATAACTCTCCTTGAAATTATTATGATTGTGACCTAAGGCATTCAATTAAGATCAAAATTGTTTTTTTCACGAAACAATTTGGAGTTATGGTGTTGTGATACATAGGTTTAATATAATGAATTTTTCAAAATTCGGTTTCATTTGAAAGATACACTCTTCTTTCCATATCGTCGGAACCGTAATTTCAAATGAACTGAATTTCAGTTGTTTACTCTAGTTCATGGTGCATATTCCTCAAACAACACTCGTTCACAAGTTTACCAGGTATAAAAGTTGCAGCGAAGTCGACTCATAAATCCACGCAAAAATACTATAAAACTACTTGACAAAAATAAACGGTTCATATTTTCGAGAGTATCAATCATTTAAGAAAATAAAGGTATTCTTATGTTGTTTTATTGAAACGCGTCGTTTTCGAGTTATTCCTAATTTTATCCGATGAAATTGGACGAAATATCATGTATCTCAAGAATGATCTCCATGCTTCCTCGGATTTTGAATATCACCGAATCGCAGAAAAATTACTAACCCTCTGATCGTACTACAAGTTGACAATGTTGTTGTTGGAGACATGGATACAACAACCATAATAATTCAAATGTACCGCCCTTGAAACGCGCATGCGGCATGGCGGCCATACTGTCACTGTACCGCTGTAATCTGTTATTGTTGGTCGAATCAATTCCGTCTTATACCTTTAGGCAGTATGCACATTTTTACATTTATAATTTAAAAGTATAAGTAGGCTCTGCCCTAGTAGGCATCCAGCATAAAGAATAGTGTAGTTTTGAAGGAAAATAAAAGTTATTAAAAATACAGTCCACAATTTTTTTTTATGTTGTTATCAACAAATGTTGTCAGACTCTTTATCAATTTCGTCGAATTCTCATTTGGAAATGACATAGGTACCTAGAAAGGACTAAAATGTCTATGATGGGAAATCGTTTCATGAAGAGATATGTAATAAAAAAATCCCAGAAATAATGTGGGAAATGAAACTGAATTCTGAGGAGCATGAAATTATATCTACATTTTACGCACAGTTCCTATTCAAAATTTATCGATACCGGTCCATTCATCAGGAAAATATTCAAAATGAATGTCAATGCCAAACAAAATTCAGATATGCATATGAATGACGAATGTCAATAAAAACAGTAAAAACACGTATAGTTAATGAAAAATAAAATGATACATAGGTACTTAGAACTAAATGATCTGTGGCGATGTTTGCAAAAATCCTAATTGGAACAGTGAAATGCCAATTTATACATTATATTATGTTTTATAAACTCGACACTATACATCATAACAACATAGCCCTAAAAAAGATTACTTGTTTTCCTCCATGCATGTTTACAGTTCGCACGCTAGTTGAAATCGCCAATATCCAGCGCCTGTTTGTCGCTATACGCAACTTACGCATGCGTCGTGAACTTTCACGACGTAAAGAGGGGGACATGTCATTAGGAATCCATGGTTTCCTTATATGGCATTTTATATCGTGCTGCCGATTACCCAATCACAATATTTCCTATCGCACATATTTGAGATGGGTCGATTCCTGATAGAAAGGTGATTTATGGTAGAATTCATAGATGCTTATACTAAGTTATTCAAAAAATCAAAAAGCTGGCAACGCCTTTTCAAAAGCTCTGTGAAATATTCATAGAAGATTATTGTATCGAATGTTCTGAATACAAAAAAGGTTGATTTATTCACAAATTGAATGAAAAGCCATTCTCTATAAGATACTAGCGACCCGCCCCGGCTTCGCACGGATGCAATGCTGATACTAAATGATATAGGTACCTACCTACCTACTACAGAACAACGGTAGTGCCGGCGCCGCATCGCTATGTCCCTTCATTTTAAATCTGTAATATCTTCGGAAATATTCATTTGAACTACATGCTGTAAAGGGCCATATTGATCTATATTGAATGAAGAATGTATTTAAGGTACTTCATTGGAAAAGGATTAATGCTGTATTGTTTAAAATAACTTCCTTAAAAAGTCATTCTTCCCGTAAAATGTAAAGGATAAAAAATGGTTATTGTGAGTTATCCTTTCTAAGTGATAGACCTATACATCACACTAGGATGAATTTTTCAGTAAATTTCAACAGTATTGGGAAAAGTAGAATTCGATAGGTGGCGCTCTGAAATGTCAATGTCATCTTAGCAACGAGTAAAACAAATCAGATGCCGTATAAGCCCTTTGATATTTAAGTGGTTTTATTTTGCTGTTTTAGTTATTTTCAGTGTGTGTTTTGTAAAAATTCTGGTTTTTCTTTGATTGTGCTTTAGTGCTTTGTGTTGTTAAACTAAATTTTGACTCCTAATATTTTTATTTTTGGAGTAATAGGTATGGTTGATGTTT
This sequence comes from Adalia bipunctata, assembly GCA_910592335.1. NCBI lineage: Eukaryota > Metazoa > Arthropoda > Insecta > Coleoptera > Coccinellidae > Adalia > Adalia bipunctata. Next base: position 6,675,415 of record OU342953.1, read on the forward strand.
GTGTACAACAAGCGTTCAATTAACTATATATCGGCGGAAAACTTCTTCTGGACGACGAATGATGGGAAAGATAGGCGATTTGCTTCCGATTTTTCGCCCCAAAATTGCCGATCGATTAGAAAATTCCGAAATTAATTCGGAACTATTTGCCGGTGCGTAGACTTGGGATATTCGTTTCGGGACCTTTCCCTTTAAGACTAGTGCAACCAAATACAGAACAGTTTCGATTATGCAGCGACATAATTCAAAGTATAAAACTTTTAAAAAGGTCCCCAAAAAACAAACTTGATCTGCAATGAAGACAAAAAATAGAATAAAAACAATGCAATACGAATTATTTTACTCGTTGCTTCAATTACATTTTTTTCCGCCAGAGGTCTCATCGAATTCTACTCCGCCCAATTTCACGAAATTTGACTGAAAAAGAGAAAATATCGTCTAATACTCATTGCAGAATGCAATTCCAACACTCCTTCGTCGCTCGTTTTTAGGAATCGAACTCTCTACGAGTATGAATTGTATACAGGGTGTCCCAGAAGTCGCGCACCCCGTTGAGAGGTTCGAAAGTGAAAAATATTCTAAGCCCAAAAATCCATGTTTGAAATTTTTTGATAACGTGGTTAATTAGTGATTAATTAATGAAAGTGACCAATGAGGAGCGCCCAACAGATGAAAGTATGCAGTGGGGACACGAGAGAGAGACGCCAGAGCTGCTGCAGGCTTTTAACGCAGTAAACCGAGACTGGCGTCTCACTCTCGCGTGCCCACTGCCTACCTATTCTTCTGAAGGGCGCTCCTGATTCGCAACTTTCATTAATTAATTATCAATTAACTAAAATTTCAAACATGGCTTTTTAGGCTTAGAATATTTCTCACTTTCGATCCCCTCAATGAGGTGCGGGACACTTCTGGGACACCTGTATATTCCAATCCTATATAAATCTCCGTTACCAAAGCAACGCTAGTTAATCGAAAGTGGAGAGTGTTATCTACACGGCTATATATGTTTGTCCAGTTTATGGTGAAACTCCCTGTATACATCACTCACACTGAAATTTCATCGATTTAGGACTTTTTATTTTCAGTTGAATGTTTTTGCAATCCGGTTATTTGTTTTTCCTTCAATAATTTGTTTATTCATTTTTCATTTTTTCGAAATTGGCTTTGGTAACTTTTCAAGAATAACTGGCCTGCCATGACTTCCTCGTATTGAAGTATAAACACCCCAAATTTGATATTTCTTGATTGAAACTGATTAGAAACATTTTTTAGGAAATACTCTTATGCTCTATTATCTTGAAACGTTCTGGATTTTCCCTTTCAATATCCGACAACAATTGGTAAAAAATCTTTTTTAAGAAAAAAAGGGTTCCTGCAAGGTTGAGGTATACCATTTGCCAGGAACAATATTTCTCAAACAAACAATATAGGAACAGTATGGAAATTCGCGATGGGGCCATAATTATTGACGTCAAAGTCACAGCATTAGGTATAGGATTATGTCTCGTGTAATTTTTTGCAGATATGGAAAAACCGACAGAAACGACAAGACTAGTATTACAAATCGACGAGTACGTCACGACCATGAAAAAAATATATCGGAATTGAGGCGAGCAAGGTGACTTATGCATAATTCCACACCGGTTCGGTGCAATATTCAAATGGAACAGACCACAATCTCCGGGTAGGTTGCAACTAGTATTTTCAATGTTACCTACCAAAGCAACGCCGTTTGCCATTTCGATAAGGCGCATTCACTTTCACTTCTTAGGTTTTGAACAAGCGAATGCTCAACAAAGCATGTAACACCACGTTTCGATATGTAGTTTGCAATACTGATACAATGTGCTATATCTGCGAATAAGTGGGTTACACAATGGTTATTAACGCTAACATTCATCGAGAATGTTAAGCCTTGGCAATTCGGACTGATGCTTCAAAGGAAAAAAATTTACCCAAGGAAATTTTCAAGAAATATGGAAAAACAACGTTAAATATTCAGGAGGTTTCACTATAAACAAGAGCAGGGTCACTCTTTCTTAACCTCACCCAAAATTACACAGCGAACTTCTCGAAATATTTTCATGAAATTCATTTTCAGTGTTTTAGCCGGATATCTTCACAATCTAGAATGTTTTCATGTTTTTGTCACTTCCGGTTATACCAAGTAGCTTTCAACTCCGTGTCAAAATTGCATAAGCTGAATAAAATAACAAATTTCTGGATTTCCCAACGAATTTCGATATAACTATGACTCTATTCATATTCCAAAGCTTTCTAGGGTTATTTATCTGACCAGGGGGTTCTTCAAATATAGCTGTTATAGGCCTACCACACGCTCAAGCTTCACCACAGTTTTACTTGCGCAAACCGGCTTGAACACTGAACACTGAGCGTGTGGTTGGAAAAACTGTATACCGCGCAAACCCCACGGCTTGGCTTGTGTAACTTTCGACCTGCTTGAAATTTTGCCTGTGCAAGCCCGGCTTGCGCAAAAGTTCTTCGTTCGGACGCATTGTTATCGTGTCGTTGACTTCGTAAATAAAGTGGCTTGCACGTACTTAACTGTGCCGTGTGGTAGCAACTGTTGTGTTCAATCTTTACGTACGGGATGCCTGCGCAAGCCAAACTGTGGTGAAGCTTGAGCGTGTGGTAGGCCCATTAGAAATTTTGTTTTCCCGATAAATTCATAACTACCGATGGGATCGATTAGGGATTCATCAAGCCAAGTAGCTTGATTTTTTAACTAACTACTTGACTTGAAATCAAGCTCGTGACAAATTACATACTTGATTCTTGACTTGGCTTGATTTGAGATATTCATTACTTGACTTGATATCAAGCTACTTGATATTACTGGATCTTGATACGTACGAGTCGCACGGCGTATATTTCTGCAAGCTCGTATGCGCTTAGACAAAATAAGGGGGTTCCCCGAGTTCCAAGCTGACTGAAGCGATCGCGCAGTGTTCCATATTCTATTCTAGGTGAATAGAAGGTAGTTTTATCTAAGTGCAGAGACATCGGAAATAATGGAATTAGAATATGTGTTAGAGGATAATACTTCTCAATTCGAACATAGTGAACTTGTGCAAGAGCCGGAACACAAAAAACTAAGAGTAGTGAAAAAAAAATTTCGGAATATTTCACTATTGAACCAGATCTGAAGAGTACCAAAAAGACGGATAAGCAAGGGAAATGCACGCTTTGCATAGCGAAACCCACCGTACTAAAAATGAAAAATTGTGGAACGTCTGCATAAAAAGGCATTTGCAAACCAAACATACTAAAATCTAGCCTGATGTAATCAAACAATGCTTGGAGGTTCCTCAACATTAAATCTCAATTTTTTTCATTTTTTTTATGTTTTATAGCGATATAATTTGTGTTTTCAGTTTAAAATGGTTGATAATTCTGGTTCTTTTATACAATATGTTTCATAAATAAAAGTGTTTTACGGCAACCGTCCGGGATGTACCCACTTCCCGGACGCTTTTTCTATGAGAAAGTAGCATTTCCCGGTCTAGTCCGGAAAGTACGTACTTTCCGGACTAGGCCGGAAAAAATTACGTCGTTGTTGTCATTGGCATGATCATCACCATAACAACGAAATAACGGATGACACTTCTGTTTTGATTAATTCAAATAAGAATCAAAATGTATAATAATAGTAGGTACATTGTTTACCGGGTAGGAAAAGCCTTACATTCCTGGACGATTGTGAAGATTTCTAAGTCGAGGCGTAAGCCGAGACTTAGCAACACAGAGTCCAGGAATGTGGCTTTTCCTACGAGGTAAACATACTATTTTTCCGCAAATCGTTGGAAATTCGACAGATTTTAATCAATTTTGAAAAAAACCGCGAATTATTCCATTCATAAATAAATGAAGCTTTGAAATTCGGAAAAGAATTGGTTGCTTTTCTATGGACACGTATGAATGCTCAATTGTCAAACTTGACGAATATTAATTTAATTGCTGGTCTTTTCGAAGACAAAACAGTGTAAAATGATGAGTGATGATGAATTTTCCATTCCTGGAACTCCTCCAGAGCTGGTTGAGGCAGTAAATACTGCTTCATTAGAATTATTGCCGAAAAAATCTAGAGAAAATTACGAATATGCTTATGTAGAACACTGACAACTGTAAGGAAATATCATTTCCTTACAGTAAGGAAATGAATAGTTCCTATCAGTTGGAAAATTTTGACTATTTCTATGACAAATTTTGTTAGGAATGTCAGAATTTCCTATCGATTTGCGGAAAAGAAATGTGTCGTCCCATTGATTTGTAATTCTACACGGTTGCCGAAGAAATATTGTACGCAACACGTCCGAAAGTAGTTTTTTTGGTCTCACAGACTTCCAGGACTCGCCTCTGGCTCGTCCTAGAATTCTGTCTATTCGTCCATAAAACCCCTATTTTCCGGACTTGTTACGTAAATTACTATTTTTACGAGGTTCATTCTCATTTCATAATTTATTGATGTGCACACTACACAATGAAACTGTAAAAATCAAGTAGCTTGATACAAGTACTCAATTTTTCAAGTACTTGATGAACAGATACTTGACTTGAAATTGAAAAACTACTACTTAACTCGAACTTGACTTGATTTCAAGTCAAGCCAAGTCAAGTAGCTTGAATATCAAGTCAAGCCGTGAAACTCTAGATCGAGATGAACCTGCGCTTAGATGGAGAATTACTTAGGTACGAGTATGTATTTGAGCTACATGTAATAGTTATTTTCCTATCAAGGGCGGAAAGTTGTACTTTCCCGCACTAGATTGCCGTTGCCCGAACGACGCGGAGCGGAGTTCGGGCAAGCAATCGAGTGCGGGAAAGTACTTTCCGCTCAAGATAGGAACAATGTTTTTTCTACAACCGTATTATAAAATGAGAAAAAAACTCCTACACAACTCGAATATTCGTTTTGACACATTAATTAAGGAGTTTGAGATTCTATGCGGAAAATCATAGACTGTGACATAGAAATGAATACACAGATCCATGTATGCCAGTCATAATTTTTGAAGGATGTCAAGTTCTCTTTGAAAATGCAATAATTTTCAAACGGAAATCTGCATTAATAATTAGTTTGACATGGATGAAACTGCATAATTTGAAATATTTAACTAAATATTAGGGATGGAACGGATCGGTATTTTTTGGCCGGACCGGATTTCAGTATTTCTCAGGATTTGGCCGGACCGGATCAGTAATATGGCCGGATCGCTTGATATAGTTCAAATCATATCATAAGTGATAGATGCATAGAATACCTGGTGTTGGAACTGATTAGATTTTGTTTAAGACTTTCTTGTCGATTGATCATGTGATACTTTGTGCGGCTTTTCATTTCTCCCGAAAGAGGTCGCGCTATTATTCCATAAAGATTTATAACATTCGAAATTGTTTTGAAGTTTTGATCAGAGGCAACTGTCATTGTGTCATTTCTCTAAAAACATAACATAACCTATATCATACTGATCATCGCGCCACGACCGATGAATATTGCGGATTATTCCGGAAGTAGCACAAAATTTCAATTGTTTTGATCTACAAATTTTGTTCACGATTTTTACTTAGGAGTCGTTTCACCAGGTATTTCTATGCATCTATCATAAGTGCTACCTGCCCCTTCCATTTTTTTACGCGAATGCATCATCCCAACAGTCGTACTCAAACGTTTCTACAAGTCTCTACGTTCAATGCCAATTCCTCGTATATAATGTCAAGTAAAGTGTGGACCTATTTCTTCATTGACAAAACCAAACCAAAATATGCGACTTGTAAAATTTGTTCTCACTTAATTTTTTTATTCATAAGTTATTTTCAGTTCTAGAGTTTATTTTATTTTATATTTATTTACAAATGAATGGATTTCACCTCGGTTTTCACTATGTAATCGTATTTATTCAAATTTGGAAAATCCGGCCGAATTTTCATATTATTCCGGTCGTACCGGATTCCGGCAAATTTGGCCGGATCGGTCGGATTCAGTAATCCGGTTCCGGTCCGGTTCCATCCCTACTAAATATATAAGTAAGTAGATTATGAGATTTAATGTTAAAGTTATTATTATACCCAAATTCAACACATATTTACTTTCCCGCACTAGTGCGGGAAAGTGACACTTTCCGAATCGAAAACAATGCGGGAAAGTAGTTAGTTAGGCCCGGTTGTAGAAAAAATTATGTCCCGACCGCTTCAGCGGAACCATTATAATCTTTGAGCGAATAATGGAAGAATATTCCAATATTTATTCGATATCAGATTCGGGATTTTAGTGTATAAATTGACATCTTCCGTTCTTTTTTTACCACAGCTGTCAGAAATGTTTTCCGTTGGATTCTCGAATGCTAATCTACCTTAAAGGTGGATATGCTTACACGATTGATGAACTAGCGTTGAAGAGCTGATGATAATATGATATTATCCCGTTATTGCTTTAGGTGAACCATTTTTATTTATCGAATTATTCTATTCCTAGAAGTAAACGATATCCTTTAGTATAATATGCGTAAAATCGAAAATTTTCCATCCGCTTTGTATAAGTGATCCACCTTGTAAGTAGATTCGCATTCAAGAATCCAACTGAAATATAGCTGTCAAAAAAAATGACAGCAGTAAACAAATGAATTATGAACTCGAAATTTTCATTACAGAAATGTTGATATTATTTTTGTGAGGTAATTCGTTCTCATTATACAGGGTGTCCCACCATAAACTGGACAAACATATAGCTGTGTAGATGATATCGAGAAAGTCATTTTTGCTTCATGACATCATATGTACACCGTTTCCGAAGCATAAGCGAGATACAGGGTGTTTTATATCAACATTGAGCAATATTCTCATAGCTGTGGTGAGTTATACGTGACCTCTGAATGGTTTTTAACGGTTTGTGGCCACATTTTTATATTTTTTTATTCAGGGACGAAAAATGTACAAAGTTGAAGTTTTCATTTTCGATTGTCAAATTGGATAGCAGTATTTCAATTTAATCGATTTTCTAAGGGTTTTCGTGTGAACATTTCACCCAAAATTGTTGTAATCTTTCAAGGTTGAACTGTCTTTCATTCTGAATACTGATGTGAAAACAAAATAAAATTATATCCATTGGTTTTTTTGTAGCCTTCCAAAGTTTCCACTCTGATTACTTAGTTAATTTTTTTTAAAACTGGAGGTCAAAATTGTGCCAGAATGATCCGGTTAGAAATATGAATTTATAAACGAACAAAAATATTTTCAGAAAATTTCGATATGAATCGAACCCTCTCCACTTTCGGACAGTAAGGGTCACCCTCTTGAGCATAGATTGAATTTCAATCTTTTTAATGTCCGTTACCAAGCAACAGTACAGGGTATCCCATTTTGGGCACTTTTACGGGATATCTCCGTTATTTTTAACGTTAGCGGGATGCGGTTTTCGCGACAGTGTGCTACTTTTTTGTGAAACTAAAGTTGGCGCAATCAGTTTTTGCATAGCCCTCTTAGTTTTTGCTATACAGGCTGGATATGAAAAGTATCACTTTTTAATCACCCCCCATATCTCAGTTGTACTTGAACTTGGAGAAATGTTTGAAACGCATTCCTATAGATTTTTTTCCGTGGAATCCAGTGGCGTAGTCAGTTTTTCATATTCACTTTCCGTTTTTGAGTTATTGAGCAAACATATGTTTTTTTAAATGGGACACCCTGTATATTATTTTTTATTCTTATTAAGCACAATCTCAGCTTTTCAAAAACATATTATTTTATGCATTTTGTAATTCAATTGTCAATAACTAAGTAGTAGGCTATGACTGAACAAAAAATAAATGTCAAGATTTCGTTAGAAATCGAAAATAATGTTAACATAATATCTACATCACATGATCTAATATTTAACTTAATTTAATTTGCAATTTTTTGAAAATTTAAATAATTCGAAAATAAATGCATAAAATAATATGTTTTTGAAAAGCTGAGATTGTGCTTAATAAGAATAAAAAATAATATACAGGGTGTCCCATTTAAAAAAACATATGTTTGCTCAATAACTCAAAAACAGAAAGTGAAATTGAGAAACTGACTACGCCACTGGATTCCACGGAAAAAAATCTATAGGAATGCGTTTCAACCATTTCTCCAAGTTCAAGCACAAATGAGATATGGGGGTAATTAAAAAGTGATATTTTTCATTTCCAGCCTGTATAGCAAAAACTAAGAGGGCTATGCAAAAACTGATTGCGCCATCTTTAGTTTCACAAAAAAGTAGCATATCCCGTAAAAGTGCCCAAAATGGGATACCCTGTACTTTCCGAAAGTGGAGAGAGTGTGTAGGTACATGAAGAAAAAAAGTTAAGTTCGAATTTTGGAAAACATTTCTTCACGGTAAATCTCAGGAAATCGAGTGCATTGAAATGAAGCTATCCAATTTGGCAATGAGTAAATCCAATTTCGCAGGTTTTTTGCCATTTCGAATTCTTTTTCAGAATCCTACACCCCACTCGAATTGTAAAAATAACAAGATGGGACAAGAAACCACAAATTTCAAAGTTAACGCATAACTCACTATAATTACCAGAATATTTCCCGAAGTTGACATTAAACACCCTGTTTCTCGCTTATGCTCCGAAAACGGAGTACATATATGTCATAAAGCAGGAATGACTTTCTAGTTGATTGTGAAACACCCTGTATATCTTCTATATAACTTGAAAGCTTGAATACGTCAATCTCTATCTATGCAGAATTTCATCTCTATCAGAAAAACAAAATTTCGAACGGACATATTTATGGAAATCTTGCTCTTGTTTTTCCCATTATAGAACTGGAGCATTTTTGGTCCTGCGAGAGTGATGGGTCCACCCCCATACTTCGGAATCTTCAGCTCCAGCCAGTTTTTATTTTCCACTTTTGCCAGGAAATAGACTACTCCAATCACTGAGTCGAGGCTAAAGAAAGAGCACAGTGCACCACCACCTAGGAGCAAAGATATTATTCTATGCTCCTAGAAACCACTGCCAAAGAATCAGCTTTTTCAATTCCCATTATGTCGGAAAGTTCATAGCCTTCTCAACAATTTTTTTCAAGTCTCCCAATTTTGCACACTCGACTCCTAGCAACATATCGTGTAATCTCTGAATCAGGATGCAGAATCGAACCGTGTCGAAAGTTTGAGCAACAACCCGGAATACAAATGCAACAAAGAACCGATGAAAAGTCCGTCTGGTCATCGCGTTGCATCACCAGGTGTGTAGTCATCGATCAGTGGGACTTTTACCGAGACTTTTACCGAATAGAATAGAACAGACGACGTTTTATCCGATCCGTAGTTACACGCCAAGATAACGAATAACCGTCGTGGGCAGATTAGTTAAATAACTAATAACTCATAACTCATAAATATGAGAAAGTTGCAACTGTTGTCCGATCGCTGATTCAACGCATCTGCTGTTTATTTTTTCGCGAAAGTATCAGACAGGATTAAAGGAAAATCAAGTTTTCTCTTCATATTAACGATGGCATATTTTGTTAGAAATCGATTAAGGGGTCTCTTTCATGGGTGCTGTGAGAACAGTTTTGAGCGCCAGTTCCTAGAAACGAGGGCGTTATCATTTTCATTAAAATATCTTATCCATGATGCATTTCTTTTGTTCTCAACCACTTATATGGGTGCTCTTTAGTGCCAACTATCATGTATTTTTTCTTCTTCGTTTCTTTTATTTGTTTTGTTGTCCTTTTGTATATTTGAATGGTCAAAAATCATTTTTTTAGTGTTTGGGTTCGCAGGAGGATCATGAGAATTCATAGATAAGTCATTGAAATATTTGGTACTTGAAACATTCTTTACAGGGTATTATTCAGCATTATACCTGCTGGCATAATTATTTCTAGTTATTTATGGATTTTGAGACGAAAATATCCTCGAAAAAAAAATGATGAACATTAATGACGTAAGTGTTCGAAATGTCCACCATTTTGTAAAATCAACTTTGAATGACATTGTATGATATATCGCTGAATTCAGCGTTAACATTTATTTCGAAAAGTGTCATAAAATATGCAGGTCCGTATTGAAAAAAATAAGGTTGAAGGTGGCCCAGGAAGTACGAAACGTTGGATACGAAATCTGACTTTGTCATTTTGAGGATAAATTACTGTCGAATAAAAAATTCCTGTAACATTTTTTGATAATATTCGAAATAAATATTATAATTACGATAGCGGGTGTGGAACAAATACTAAAACCATTTGTTTTTTAAATATGCCGACGTTTCGTTTCGACGTTTATTTTACGTCTTTTTCAAGGCTGACAGAACACAAACATGTTAAATCATAAAGTTCACTGAAAAACAATACATCACATAACAGTGTGAAAAATTATCACGTAAAATTACGTATTTTCTTCTGATGGAAAGGGTATAAACGCAATTCAAGAAACAGAATGTGATCTACCTATTCTATATATCAATGGTCAGCGTTGCAACACGATGGTGACTTTTCCATTACACATAAAATATTGTTGGAGAAAAGGTCCAAAACAACCAGGCAGATTGAAGTCATTGATTTTGAAGTTGCAGTGCATCAGCAAATTCTAAAAATTGTATTCTGCAGCGAAAATTCTTCAAACATGAAAACATATGATCCATCAACTGAAATGTGTGGTTCACGACGATATATGAATTGTCAACATTTGACTACGTTCCATTTAAGGAATATTGGTGTATTCTTTCCTTAAATAAGTTTATGATATAGTTGTATTGTGTACTGAGGCCCTGTGTATCCGTCCTATGATTGACCGTATCATTCAACTGAATAAATATCATTTCGCTTATATTTCTTTTTGAGCGAAATGATATATCGTAATTATAATATATATTTCTCGGGAACGCTATCACAATATGTATTCGAAATAAAGTGGGAAAAAAATAAAAATCAAGATGACAGAATTTACTCTTCTTATGATATCTCAATAACCGGCCCTGATAATCTCGATTTGTTTGAACTGCTTGACAATGCTTCTATGGATGCAACTTTTTCTCCATTGGACTGACTTTCTAACTCTTATGGTTTAAAAGTTACCAATACAATGCCATTGAAAAAGTGGCCACCCTGTATACATACATGATATACCAAGAAATCCAAAAAGCCTGCTTGCTCTATCCGCGGACGATACGGGCATAGCAATTAGGCACAGAAATACAAAAATAATTCACAAAAGACTTCAAGAAGCTGCAGACGATATCAGTCAATACTGTATCAAATGGAAAATCAAAATCAATGGAGAAAAGAGTCAAGCAATACTCCTTCAAAAGAGAAGACTGAAGATGGAATCGAAGATATCCATAGACAATAATGAAATTGAATGGAAGAATGAAGCTAAATACCTAGGGGTAATATGAGAGAAAGGACTAAGGTAGAAACAGCACATTAAATGCAGTGGATAAAACGAAGGTGAAGATTAAAAGATGAAAAGATGAAAAGATTATACCCGATTATAGGCAGAAGAAACCAAATTAACAGAAACACGAAGTTGAGGATCATAAAAGCAGTCGCCAGATCGCAGCTAACATAATGGATCAACAGAGCACAGATAACAATTTTCTGAAGCATTAGATTCCCCCGAGGATTCCCCTTATTTGTTAGGAATGAACGAATTCAAAAATACATAAAATAGGAGTCTACATTCATCAAACTGAAAGCTGAATAGGCCTTTGAAAGAGCTTGTGAACATCCAAGTGACGACCTTATACAGGGTCTTTCACGAGGAAACTCACCCATATTTATACGGGAAACTACTGAACGTATTTTCATGAAATTCAGCACTTATAAGTATTTCACGATGCTGATGAAATCTAAAATATTTTCAAGGCATGAGCACCTCCGGTTTTTCCGGAAATGACGTCAACTTCCGTTTCTCAAATTAGAACACCATTTTTTTATTGCAGAAATAGATTCCTTAGAAAATTTCAAGTTATTTTGATGTAACATTTTTCAGTTTTGGTTGGAAAATTCTCTCTGAGCGGGAAAATTCGAAAAAAAAATCGAAAATAGAGCTCCGCTGAAACAAGAATAACTTCGAGGTTTTTGGATGGAAAATTTTCATTTTTGGGATTATTCAAGTTGTAAGATTGATGTATCCACTTTAGAAATCGAAATCGCGATTCATGATACAGGGGGTGGAAAAATCGCTTTCAAATTTAGGGATGACAAAATCGTGAAAAATCAATTTTTTCAAATTAGAACCCCATTTTTTTATGGCAGATACTGAATCTACGTTAAAAAAAATGTAGGTGTATGCATCACACCCTTGCCCTAAAGTGGATATTAACTCAGAAAATATCCATTTTAGGGCAAGGGTGTAATGCATACACTCACATTATTTTTTAACGTAGATTCAATATCTGCCATAAAAAAATGGGGTTCTAATTCGAAAAAATTGATTTTTCACGATTTTGTCATCCCTAACTTTGAAAGCTATTTTTTCACCCCCTGTATCATGAATCGCGATTTAGATTTCTAAAGTGGATACATCAATCTTACATCTTGAAAAATCCCAAAAATGAAAATTTTCCATACAAAAACCTCGAAGTTATTCTTGTTTCAGCGGAGCTCTATTTTCGATTTTTTTTTCGAATTTTCCCGCTCAGAGAGAATTTTCCAACCAAAACTGAAAAATGTTACATCAAAATAACTTGAAATTTTCTAAGGAATCTATTTCTGCAATAAAAAAATGGTGTTCTAATTTGAAAAACGGAAGTTGACGTCATTTCCGGAAAAACCGGAGGTGATCATGCCTTGAAAATATTTTAGATTTCATCAGCATCGTGAAATACTTATAAGTGCTGATTTTCATGAAAATACGTTCAGTAGTTTCCCGTATAAATATGGGTGAGGTTCCTCGTGAAAGACCCTGTATAGTTATGGTTATAGTGAAAAGGGGTTACAGTTCACTGCGACCTTAAGGTCTATTGTGCCCCCTATCAGAGCTATTATCATCGCGCCTCCTACAGCTAAGTGACGACCTTTAAGCTAACCGTCCACATGTCGGCAACGGACGCATCGGACGGATCGGATTTACGGATCTCCTTTGCAGAAATGCCGATGCTCCGATGCGTCCGTTGCGGATCTGTGGACGGGCTTGCACGAGTTTCTATACAAAGAATAACAATCCGTTTGATCCGATCCGTCCGATGCGTCCGACTGGCTGTCTGATGTAAGATTCACCTCTTCTATGACAAAAAAATGCAATGAAGCGGGTCGTGTTGTGAGACTTGTTGCCGTGTTGCGTCATCTTGCTGAAACCACATCTCATTCAATGCCATAATAACAATTTGAGGCCAAACCAAACATGGTATATAAAAAAAAATTTCAAAGACAAGCCCCCAGATACTAATTTTGAATAGAATGGGATCATAATTAAAAAACCCATCAGCCATTTTGTTTTTTTTTTTTTCATATAACTAATCTTGCATGATGCATTGCCACCAAAACCACAGAATACCTAACTATTCTGTGCCAGAACTATGCACACTTGCCAAATTTCAAATCAATCAGACGATTAGAAGTGTGTCATATTATTTAACTTGCAAGATTTGATTAGAGATAGACAGACAGACACCGGTACGCATTTAGACATTCCGTACTCACGTACGGCACCAAGCGCGAATAGCGCTCTGCTATTCACCTGACCAATCTCACTTCGAATGCGAAACGGCGTATAATAATAATACCTAAACGTAATTCAATTGAAGTTCGGTATTTATTTATCATTTTATTCATCTGATTGAAAGTGAAATTATTCCAAGTGATGAATGAATCTTTACTGGTAATATAGGTAATTTATATTCTGCAGCATCCAAATAGAATACTTTTGAGATGAAGAGTTATAAAGGAAGAGGAAGAACTTTTCAATTTCGAAGCAATGAAATGGAAACATCTGATTTGAATGGAGTACAATCATTTCGTAATTTTCTAAACCTGAAAATTCGATGAATCACTTTCCATAAAAATCCGAGATACAATCATTGAGTTCAAATATATTTAAACTCAATGGTAGTATAGTGGGTTGGGTTACAGTTCAGACTAAAAACATTTCTACCTACCTAATTGAAAAATTAAATGGAGATGAGAATAGGTTATCAAAATATGTAAAGTAATTGAAAATTTAATCAATTGATATATCACGCGCGAGCGGAGCGAGGGCATTAATACCTACCTATAGTTCGATTTATTTTTATTCTTTTTTCATTGAACCTCTATATTATATGTGTAGGAAATCGTTGATACCGAAAAAAGTTATAAGCGATTTGTCTAGGGCTTGTTGAAAGAAACACAACATAGCGCTATTCGCGTTTGGTGCCGTATACGTGAGTACGGAATGTCTAAATGCCACCGGTACAGGTGAAACTGAATAAAAGCTTGCTACAAGCTATAATATAAAAAACATTTTTAAAGAAAAGCTTCCATATTAACAACACCCATCCGCCATTCCGAAGCCGCCATCTTGAATTCCTCAATTTTGAAGAATCGTAATTTCCGGATAAAATCTTGTGTCATATTTGAGACAGACAGATACCGGTAAAGGTGAAACTAAATGAAAGCTTTTAAAAACGGTATTAATTTGGCTATAATAGCGACAAGAATTGACGGTTTTAGTGACTACTTCTATATTTTCGAAGAAGTACGGACCAATCACTCCACCAGACCAATTGGCACACCATACAGTGAGACTTTTGTGAACGTAACAGTCTCTTAGCTGTTACATGATAATTTTCACTGCCCCATGCCCCCATATGCAACAATTCTAGTTTGTTTTCACAGCCACCGAGTGAAAAATGTGCTTCGTCGATGAAAAAATTTCGATACGACTGTAGTTGGGCAGATTCAGTACCAGATAACCACTGAGATTAGTCAATTAAGTAATAAGTGGAAAGAAGTTATTCAGAAATCTCCAAACAGGAGTCGATAAAATACGTATTTTACTATGTCCATTGTTTCTCAACAATACGAAGTCTGCTGCGGTATTCAACCCAGAAAAGTTGCAAAAAAACGCTCATCAATAGGTAAATTTATGTATTTGTATCACTTGAGAAATGACTCACGCTGAATTAATTCCCACGAGAAATCCGTTCTCATGATTGCATCTGAGGAAAAACGACATAATCGATAGTAATAAAAGACTTTTTCCTTTTAGATCTGTAATTTGTCAGAACTCTCGGTTTCGATAATTGGTTTTTAAGTTTGTCTATTTTCTGGTACTTATAGTTTTTGATCTGGCCCAACCAAGTTTATTTTTGATGGTTTGGTACATGAAACATGATACATATTTTACTTCATTTTCGTAGATATTTCTCTACCAGTGTGCTAAAACTCAACACCAAGCGCGAAACGAGCACAGGTTAATATCAGTTCTGGCCAAAATAAATCAAAAATGTCTATTAGTTGACCGATAGAAGTCATTGTGAAAATGTCTAAAATAGACTCCCTTCTTCACATTTTTGGACACTGTGATTACAATGTTTCCAATATAATAGTAATTTTTTCAAGTAATTCTGAATAATCATGATATTTAAACAACC
Organism: Adalia bipunctata; assembly: GCA_910592335.1. Lineage (NCBI taxonomy): Eukaryota > Metazoa > Arthropoda > Insecta > Coleoptera > Coccinellidae > Adalia > Adalia bipunctata. The sequence goes on from OU342953.1 coordinate 6,690,987, forward strand.
AACAATAACAGATCTGATTGAGTACCTACCTAAGTGTAGAAACAACAATTTTCGAGGCATGGTCTGAAAACCCAACTTCAACATGTCACCATTTCGGAAAAAAGTGGTACTATCCTCGGCAAGTCATTTCAAAAGATGGCCTATGTAGTCGAGATTTGAAAATGATTTCACAAAACGAATATTTCAGAAACTGAAACTATAATTTTTATATTCAAGACAGGAAACCGCTGACATCACATCGAAGAAATTAACATTATTTTTGTCAGATCACCGGTGGGAAGCATTTTTGGTAGAAACCAAACGGAGAGGTTGGAAAAGCGTCATCATCAAGATTCAGACTGCGTGAAAATTTTCCGATCAATCAGCAGGTTGCTATAAGATAAAAATGACGTATTCCAAAATTTTGTTCAGAATGCTGAACTAACGGGTGATTTCTTCTTTTTGGCAATTGATTCTGACTGCTCACGCACGTTTCGTGTTTTGTGTCACTGTCAAACATCTTCAGTTTGGTCTAATTCAACCATGAATCGTCTTACAAACGAGCAACGCTTACAAATCATTGAATTTCATTATCAAAATGCGTCCTCAGTTAATAGAGTTCGGGCTGTTATGACTAAATTTTGCACCAAATTTACTTTGTTGGGCATAAAAATACCAACACGCTTACGTACAGTGCGAACTGAAGAAAATATCGCAGCTGTATCGGGCAGTGTTAGTGATGACTATCAATTATCGATTCAGCGCCTACCGTCAAATGATATTCAAATATTTTCTGCCCAAAAAGGGAGAGCTTGACTTGCATGACATGTGGTTTAAACGAGACGGTGCCACATGCCACACAGCACGTGGAACAATGAACCAATTGAGAGGCAAGTTCGGTGAACACTTTATTTCACGTTAGGGACCGATCAATTGGCCGCCTAAATCCTGCTATTTAACGCTTTTAGACTGTTATTTGTGGGGCTATGTTGAGGCCGAGGTTGAGGCGCATGTCTATATACTGACAAGCCCGCTTCGAATGACGCATTGGAAGACAACATTCAACATTGAAGCATTTATTCGTGAGATACTGACCGAAATGTTGGAAAGAGTATGCCAAAATTGGACTAAACGGATGGACCATTCGAGGCGCAGCTGCTGTCAACATTTGCATGTAATAATCTTGATTCTATGGACCATACTATCGATTCAAATAAAGATTTCATGCATTTTTCTGAATTTAATGTGTTTTTTCTTTGAAAAAATATATATATAGGTACTTAGCTCTAAAAAAATCACCCATTATAACCACATTCAATTCTAAGGAGTTAGCGTAAAAATTCTCATATTTCTGTGAGAAATTCGGCATCATAGACCATTTATTCGACAGCTGCTGTCATTTTTTCACAGCTGTCAAGTTTTTCCTTCATGTTGCATCTCCAACTAGAAAATGCGAATTTACCTACAAAGTGGACTGTCGATCCTGTACAATTTTGAAAAATCCTCTTTTCTGATTCCGTAGATATTTTGTTTTCTTTCAGACAAAAATTTCATTCTAGGTCAACTACAGTGCATTATCTCTTAAATTTTTTAAAGATAGACATCCGATACCTGATTTTTTGTACATGTAAGTGTTAATTCATGCATCTAATTCCCAAGGAAACTGGAATTGCAAAAGCTTTGATGCAAAACCGTCAAATGTGGACAAAGTTCTCTCTAACAGGAGACAATTAACCCTCGAATACAAGCACAGTAAATGGCCTTTATGACACCGCAAGCTTCATTTCAATTCTAAATAGACCACACTTGATTCCCTTTCTCAATAAGAATGAATTGATAAAATATTCGCCCTGATCCAAAATAATGCAGTGACAAATCAAGTGATCTTTAGATCAATCGCGTCTCGCATTCAATTAAACGTCTTGTAAAGCGAGAGCTTTGAAGTAAGTTTTTTACTTCCAGGATGCCAAACCAGCGATTAACTTTATAGAGTGTGAATCCTCTAACCTTATTAAGAAAGCGACATTTTCGTAAGAACGATCTCCTTGATATCGACATCTCAATAAGCATAATAGGTTTTTACGACATATCAACTCATGTGAAACTGAGGCGTCAATGAGTATCTAGGTTAGGATCATGGAAATAAGGCTGATTTTCTTCCTCTTAATTTGGTTTGATGATTTCAACGATGTCTTGACAGTCTGCTCAGAAAAAAAGAGAAGTTGCGAAAGCCGGTTGATCACTATCAAATCTCGTAATATTCGACAAAATTGAAGGATCTTTTGTTTGAACTGTCATTATTTGTAAGAAGAATTATTCAAATGTTGAATTCACGACTGTGACATTTCTTCTTCTTCTGTTTTAGTAAGGCATTTCCCATTTTGTAAGATTTTCTATACATCTTAGCATTTTGCCTGTTTTGCCTGGATTATCAATTCATTGCTCTCCTGAAATTGATTGCCAACTGACATTTGAAAGACAGTTTCGATATTCATATCATATAAAGCCGGACTCCCACTACTCGTGTATTTGGCAAATATTTGCCACTTGCCTATATTTGGCGCATGTTGTGGGAGTGGTTCACTCGGCCAATACTTGTCAATCTTGTCATTCAAATTCGAAACTTCATCTACTTGCCAAGTACGCAAATAATTGCGTACTTGCCAAATATACGAGTAGTGGGAGTCCGCCTTTATATAGTTAGGGTTGTGGTTTTAGCAGATCCTAGCTATATCCGAGGCTGTATCCAACTCCAGATAGCTCGGACAATTGATGCTCTGGAAACAGTGTCTGAGATGCCATCAGATGATTTCGGGAGACTTATACTAGAGAACCAAATTAAGATAGTATTCCATGCTCATTGGTTCGAGACGACCGTCTCAAATTGTGATATAAATTGTTAGGAATCTTTTTCATCTGAAGAGAAGGCATTAAAGCATCAGAATTTAGGTTAGAACCTTCAACTCATAGGATACTGTATTTAGAATTTCCACAAACAAAATAGTACAGAAGACGACTCCGTCATTGCATTCGTTGAAGTAGTTGCTAATATGTTGCCACTTTTTGACATCTGATAGTTTAGTTTTCTCAAATCCAAATCTGTCGACACTCCCCCTTTAGCCTTTCTTATGAGGAGTCTGGAGTCCTGAATGTATAGAAGAGTAAATGCCTCTTCATAACGGAAATGTTGTGGTGAAAAAAAAGTGTTTTTGGAATACATGTATTTACCTAAGAAACACTCTCTTATTATCTCGGAAAAACTGCTTATAACAATGCATACTATTATACATATATATTTTCCAATTCCGCCATGAACCACATATAAAGGCTAGAGGTTATCTGATCGAGAATTTCAAATCTGTTAACTTCCTGTCCTATACCAATGAAGTGCTGACATTCCTTCAAATTTTTCTAAGTGAATTTCTGAGTCCACTCTCCGTCAACTAGCTATTTCCGCATAATTTGGCAACACCTCTCGATCAACTTTTTTCGTTCGAACTATCCAAACTTACGAATCGAACCGCTCCAAAATCCCCTCAGGCACTCTCCATTTGCTATATTTCAAGGCGAAATCCTATCGCAGAGAAACCCCTTGACATTTAAGGAAAACAAAAGAATCACTGACATATCGCGCGTTCACTCTTCGAGGTCGCAACGCTCAACACACACTAACTCGACGGCGTTTCGCGGGCGACTGAATTCTATGCAGACTCGAGAGTCTGTGGTCGGAAGGAGAAATTGTGGCGGGACACAGAGTCGTATTGGGAGGAGTTGGCGACAATAGGGGGACAGGAAATTCGTTGTTTGTGCGAAAATATAGTGCGAAAAATAGATTAGGTCATTTGAATCTCAATTGATAGGAAAACGCAGACTGATTGTCTGAAAAGATTGTGATTGCTTGAGCAAGGAGTTTCAGAGAAGTGGTGCTTGAATCGTTCATGATCTAGAATCGCCCATAAAAAGATTCAATAGATATTCGATCAAGGACGCATCTAATGGTTCTCCTTTTTTGGTCCATTCCAAAAACTGCCATGCTCAAGGCTGCGAACAATAATAACTATAGCTACCCCTCATTGCGCAGAAACAGTAATCTAAATCAAAATAGCAGAGCTCTCATCTTAAAAAAGCATGATCAGGTCATTCATTACATACAGGCCCTTGCCTTTCGTCCTCTCCAGATATTCCAAAATAAATGCCTCATGCCTCCTACTAATAACCAACCAGAAAAGATACACCCGAATAGCGAACCTTCACAAATCAACCGCCACCCCTACAATCCACGCACAAGAATCATTGCAAGAACGAGGAGTAGGTAACAACATAAACCCTCACACTACCAATTCCTCCCTATATTCCATAATCCCTCTACCAGTTGTACATATTGTACCCACGTAATTATTTTGAACAGGTTATTCTTCGTTTCATTTTTCCTGAAAATTAATATTCATGAATTGTCTCTCCACCACATCATTTGAAATCAAAATACGAATTTTCAAAATAATTGCGCATTGTTCATGTTATCAAAATTGTAGGGTCGCTTTCAAAAAAGATGATAATCACTAAAAGCCTGAACTCAACGCATCACAAATTTGGTATTTCACAAAGCTGTATAAATCGCAGAGGTTATCCTGCCAAAAAAGTGCTGAGAAGTTTGAGAATGAAAGGGGATAGTGAGCTTTAGGGTTAAGTTCACGCAAGTTTTGAGTCAGCATCGGTTAACTTGTCACGAACACATAGAAGAAGTCACAATGAAGGAAATGAAGGAAATTATTTGTTAATGGAAAAAAGGGAAAAAGAAAAATGACCCAGAAAACTAAAAATCTAACAGTCTTCTTTTGGCACTGAGCAAAATCGTCGAGAGAATCATATACTCCATTCACTTTCATAAAGTAAGTATACCGGTTGGGTTGGGGATTGGCCATGACATTCTGACACATTTCACCGTGTATATTTTGAAAATGTTTGTCATTTTCCTGTCAGATCACTAAGCAACGTTGTCAACTCTGCATAGAGGTCTTTACTACGACGTAACTACCGTTACGTATTTATCAAAATGTTTATTTACTTGAGAAAAAAATGAATTCGAGTAATTCCAAAGACCTAGCGAATGTTGATGAAACGTTTTTCTCTGTTATTACTGGAAATATTTCACGAATATAAACATGGTTGAAAAATTCAATTATGCTATTTTCTTGTACGGATATCAAGAATCGAGTGTTGAAATTTCACTAAAGATTAATGGACAGAATAGTCCGTTACTTTGTGATAGTTCATTCGTAAAAAGAATAATAGTATTCGAATAATCCGACAAAAAAACTTCTAAATGAACAGACGAACCTATGGTATTTCCCACTTCTCAAAATATTCGAGAAATAAGCCTACAGAAGACATTTAAATACCTTTTTGCCCAACTTGAAATACTCCAGTATGAAAATGTAGTAGTAGGTACCTACTACGAAACCTGTGGCACAGTTAAAACTCAAAAGAACTAACTTCATTTACAAATTTGAAAAAGAGTAAATAATTGGCAACGTCTGGCAACCTGCGACAGTTTCAAGTAAAGAAACTTGATAATCTTAAATCTTGGCCAACCAGGATACTTTCTAAAAGTGAATGGAGTATAGTACTATTTATGTTTTACCAATGGACAGTCCAACAACTGGCGAAAATATCAGAAGAGATAAAGGAGAAATTGAATCTCTCAAAGAAAATAGGAAACCTGTTTCCCGATATAAAAAAAGCCTTTGACAAAATATGGAACCAGGGACAAAATGAAACAAATGAAATTCCCTGGAAATTTGAAAAGAGTTACAAAATCATACATGGGAAGATAGAGAATTTCAGGTTGAAATAGGAGACTCGACATCATCAACAAGAGGAATTGAAGCTGGCGTACCGCAAGGTTCCGTCTTTGGGCCACTCTTGTTCAACATATTTGTTGAATTTAGAAATAGGGACTTATCGCAATTCTCGTTCTCGTACAGGTAAGTTTACGGGTTGGTAAAATAAATAACCACTTTCACCACAGTTTAGATTTTTATTCAACACAAAAAGTGATAAACAGTCAAATCTATTTCAATATTTAATGTGATCACTATAATGTTTTTGAAACATCGTCATATAACAACTTAATTTTCATTAAAGTTGATATAATACTCATTCTCTGAAAATACAAATACTGATGTGATAACCACGCCTATAAATAAAAACATATACTTCTTATTTTTCATTATTCGACATTTCGACGTCTTCTCTGCGTACTTTAGAATGGCGTTTCTTACAGTTGATTCTAGGAGTATTCTATACTCCTAGGTTAAGTCAACAACGACTGACGACCAGATGGTCCCTATACACAGTTGACAAATCAATAATTATTCTTACCACTAATTTGACCTTTTCAAAATGAAAAAGCCTTATGGAGTACAAATGAAAATGTCATGACGATAAAAGAAAAACATCCAAAATCAACATTATATTATGATATTATTAGGAAAGGGAAAGCAAGGGCTTTTTCAGGCTGATTTTTGTGTGATTTGGCAATGCTGTCATTTTAATATCAGCAGTTAGTACGTCATGACGAGTAGAACCAATCAAAAATCTCTAGCCACCGACGTCCCACGATTTACCGCTTCTCCTGATCGTTTGAATTCGGTAGATTATTTTTGAGTTTTCGATATTTTTTTAAGGGTATAAATTGATGAAGAAAAAATTTAAAAAAAATCACGAATTACGTGAGAATCCAATATGTCAAAATATATTTTTTCTGTCCCCTGTTCTACTCCAGAATTTTTTTCTGTTCGTTTGATAAATTGTGAAGAGAAGCTTTGTCACTATAATAAACTTTTTATACACCCCTACTATAATAATACACTTATATGACCATAATCCTTTTCATAATGAGATTCATTGTGATACAGATTTTTCATAACGATACTTACAGAGTTTTGATCAATAGGAATCCATTATTTCTCTATCAAGCGGCCCCCTGTTCGCTACGGGAAGGGGGGCGTCGGAAAGGGGAAGAACGGAGCTCCAAGGTGTTCGGGTATTCAAAAAAATTCGCCGAAATCGCAAAATTTTCGGCGTCACAGACCTGGCCAGAGAATTCGAATTATCGCGTTGACTTTCGATAATGTCCGAGGACAGATGCATAGAATACCTGGTGAAACGACTCCTTACTAAAAATCGTGATCAAAATTTTTAGATCAAAACGGCACTCTAGATTTGAGTTCTCGTTTTACTTCCGGATTAATCCGCAATAATTCACAGCCCTAGCGCTACTGCGGCAATGGAATAATAGCGCGACCCTTTCGGGAGAAATGAAAAGCAGCACAAAATCTCAGATTTTCGATCGACAAGAAAGTCATAAACAAAATCTAATCAGTGCTAACACCAGGTATTCTATGCATCTATGTCCGAGGTATGACGTAATTTTTGAGATGCATAATATTCGGATTTAATCGCTATTTGGAGGTGGGTATTCGGTAGATTATCGAAGATTAACGTATATTTTTAATTTTCAGCTAAAATTCCAGCCCAATTTTTGGAAGCAAGACCGAATTGTTTACATTACAGGTTGGGCATAGCCTTGAAACGGAAAATGGATAAATAGTATTTAAAGTTCTTCACACCATTTACCTTGTGTAGAAAAAAAGGAACGTATGCAACTCTCATGTGATGCTTATTAATGCACTCGCATAAATCATACGGAATTCGTCTTCGGCCCATTTCGTATCCCGGTTAATGCTCTTGTATTAATAACTAACATTACACGATCGTTGCAGTATATACCTACTATTATGGATCCGCCACCGATTTGGAGAAGAAAAATTCGAACGATTCTCTCGAAAACCACGGAAAAATCAAAATTGTCATAAAGTTAGTATAAAAGAAATCGATACTAATTAGGTTTGAGGATCTGGCGGGCCGCGACTGATGTCCACCCCGTACAATCCCCCTGTTTTCATAAATTTCGTACTTCCTAGTGTACACCCAGTACACATCGAATCTCGAAAACGAAACGTTAAGGGTCCCATGTTTATGGGACATTCGTTCACGTTTTCGTTAGGCTGCCGCAGCTTAAATTACGGAAGTGTTACCAAATGAAGCGTAGGAATTATTTTCCTCTCAATACGTATCAAAGAATAAAGCTCTGTTGCAAGTTTATTTCTTTTCATCGCTAAATGCATTCCTGCGTTCGCCGAATCTCTTGTAAATCACGTAGCATCTTGGGAACTCTGTGTCGCGTTGAATCATACACCTCGTTTTGAATTCAACACGAAAAACCCACGTTAGCACGGACCCTGGGCCGCTTTATGACTACCTGTTACAACTTTTTAGGCGTACGCTATTATCGAACTGGTTTGGTTTCCACGTCAAATTGTTCTTTTAGCCTCCCGCAGTATACGTATGTAATTTAACGTGGTTTTTCTTCTTTTTGTTCATTACGGTAGCGTAGTCGATAATGATCTGTCGTCGTTTAGCCTGCAGGGTGAAAAAATGTCGAGCATGTGATATAATTGATTGAGGTTGAGTTCCGTTCTTCAATTTTCAAGGTTCCCTCTGTCATCACTCTGAAAACATAACATAACCTTCGACCAGTCTAAGAACATAACCAATTTCACACAAAAAATTGCGTCACAACCGTGAAATATTGCGGATAATTCCGGAACTAGGACCCGATTTACTATCTAGAGTGCCGATTTGTTCTACAATTGTTGGTCGAAATTTTTAGTTAGGAGTCGTTGCACCAGGGTTTCTACGCTTCTATGAAAATACCATAGTAACATGGAATGCTATTACTAAAGCCGGACTCCCACTACTCGTGTATTTGGCAAATATTTGACACTTGCCTATATTTGGCATGTAGTGGGAGTGGTTCACTCGGCCATTACTTGTCAATCTTGTCATTCAAATTCGAAACTTCATCTACTTGCCAAGTACGCAAATAATTGCGTACTTGCCAAATATACGAGTAGTGGGAGTCCGGCTTAAGGCTCTATAAAGGGGACTATACCAGAAACCGCCATTTTGGGTCCAACCATAGACTCGAAAATTACAGATCCCTTCGAATGAAATGAAATCAGTAATCGAAAGAAATGAAATCTGTAATCGAATGAGCATATTTTCGGAATGAGAGATCTTGTGGTGACTTTTTTCGGCATGCTCACATAAAAAACATTGGAAATAGGTTAGGTTCGTGGTGTTAGAATAATGCCGCGGCATCTAATCGTCAAATTTTTAATAATTTATTGTTCATGTTGGTGTATCACCCCGATAGATGGCGATGAAAATGTTGCGAGTCCTGTAATTTTCGAGCCAGGTCTATCTAGCATACCTATCTTTATAGTGCTCTACTATTACCAGATCAAAAACTGGGCGAACATCTCAAGTTGGTGGAACAGCGGCATTTTCATGTCACCATGGTTATGAGCTGTCACGGCAAACAGAGAAATTTTAGCCGAAATATTCGGATTTTTACGATTAGTTTCAATCGTTGGTTGTCAATTTCCATCTTTCCTCTTCATTTTTTAAATTTTTTTCAATTGCTGTTTGTGTAATAAATACAGGGCGAGTCTTTGATTTGTACAGTGCATCCCAAATTGGCTGTCCCCTAAGGGTATTTCTGAAACCGTTGAAGATATAAAATTTTAAGTATGAAATTTATGGTCTAGTTTTTCATGATTAATTCAAAGATGCTTTCAGTTCTTTGGTATATAAAAAACTCGATAAAAAACTTTGAAAGTTACAGGGTGATTTTGAAATTATGGGCATACTGTGTATCACGATAACCTCTCATGATATTTTCAAGATGAGAACTGTCTTTGACAGATATTTCGACGTAGAATTCATTGGCGTACACAAACAATTTTTCTGGGTTATCGTTTTTGAGTTATAACTCGAACTCACAGTTTTTTATGACTATGAAAGTATGAAATTCCAATTTTGAATATGAAAATTATTTTGAGATACCAAGTGTTATAAATTCTATCAATCAGAAAAAATATACAATTCAATGGTGGAATGAAATATAGGGTGTCCCATTAAAAAAACTATAAGTTTGATTTATAAGTCAAAAACGATAGCCCAAAAAAAAATGTTTGTGTACGCCAATAAATTCTACGTAAAAATATCTTTCAAAGACAGTTTTCATCTTGAAAATATCAGAAGAGGTTATCGATATACACAGTATGCCCGAAAACGCCATAATTTCAAAATCACCCTGTAGACAATAAATTTCGTACTTAAAATTTTATATCACCAACGATTTCAGACAAACCCTTAGGGGACAGCGAATTTGGGATGCACTGTATACAGGGCGTTTCACCATAATCTGGACAAACATATATAGCCGTGTAGATGACACCGAGGAAGCCATTTTTGCCTTTTCGATGCATAAGCGAGATACAGGGTGTTCAATGTCTACTTTGAGCAACATTCTAATAATTGTGCTGAGTTCAAACGTGTCATTTGAAATAACGGTTTCTGGGGTCATATCTCAGTATTTTTGGGGTCAATTCAAATGTGGTGCAGTATTCTGAAAGAAAAAATTCAAAATGGCGGAAAACCTGCAAAGTTGGATTTTTTTTTCTGGGTTACCAATTTGGGAAGCACTATTTCAACGTACTAGATTTTCTAAGATTTTCCGTGAAAAGTTTCTTCCAAAATTCAGACGAAATTGTTGGAATTTTTCATAGTTGAACTATCTTTCATTCTGAATACTGAGGTGAAAACAAATTGAAATAATATCCATTGGTTTTTTTGTAGCCTTCCAAAAATCACGCTCGGAGAACTTTCATAATTTTTATTTGAAAAACTGGAAGTCGTACGGAGGCCAAAAATGTGCTAATGGGTTGCCAGAATGATCGGGACATAAATATGAATTTATAAACCATAAACCTCTGGTAAGATTCGAACTATCTACGAGGATGAATTGGGTTTATTTTAATATTATAAATTTCCGTTACCAAAGCGACGCTAGTTAATCGAAAGTGGAGAGTTCGAATCCCACCAGAGTTTGAAAAAAAATTTTTTGGGTTTATAAATTCACATTTCTGTCCGGGTCATTCTGGCAGCCCATTAGCACAATTTTGGCCTTCGTACGGATTCCAGTTTTTCAAATAAAAATTATGAAAGTTCTCCGAGCGTGATTTTTGGAAGGCTACAAAAAAAAACAATTTGTTTTCACCTCAGTATTCAGAATGAAAGATAGTTCAACTATGAGAAATTCCAAAAATTCCGTCCGAATTTTTTTTTCAGTGAAGATATAAGAAAAAAGTTGAGTTCGAATTTAGGAAAAATTTTTCACGGAAAATCTTTTTTTTCAGGGAAAATCCAATAGATAGATGTTCGTTGAAATAATGCTCACCAAATTGGCAACCTAAAAAAATTCCAACTTTGCAGGTTTTCCGCCATTTTGAATTTTTTCCTCAGAATTCTACACCACATTTGAATTGAGCCCAAAAATTACTAAGATGTGACCAGAAACCGTTATTTCCAATGTCACGCATAACTCACCACAGTCATCAGAATTTTGCTCAAAGTTGACATATAAAACACCCTATATCTCGCTTATGCGTCGAAAACGCAAAAATGACTTCCTCGGTGTCATCTACACGGCTATATATGTTTGTCCAGTTTATGGTGAAACACCCTGTATATGTATATTTTAACAGAAGATTCTTGAGGCCAAAAAAAACATTTTTCATTTTCCCGAATAGCCATTTGAAAAAAAAATGGGCTGAATATGTGCCTGATATGATTCTCTGGAATTGATGCAAAGTTCATATTTCTCGATTGAAATTGAGTTGATACATTTAGGAAATATTCAAGCAATAACCTTATTGAAATGAAATGAAATATTACAAACAAGATAGTTCCTAATAAAAACACGATAGTTCCTAATAAAAACACGATAGTTCCTAATAAAAACACGATAGTTCCTAATAAAAACACTTAGTTATATTTCTTCCACCAAAATAAGTTCCTTCTTCGATTCTCCTGGAGATAAGTTTGTAAACACTAATTACCTACTTGTTCATATTTTTCTCGATATCTCAAAATGATTTAATACAAAATTGCTTTATCACTAAACTACCATAATATTAACCTAAGTCACAGGATCCGAGGTCCATAACCTAACCTAAGTCGTCTTCTATGATAAGTGATATATATCCACAGACCTTTTGAGAAGACGATGCCAGATTGTGTTGATTTTCTCTTTAAACAAGGAATCATATCGTTAACGGATGAACCAACGTTGCTACCGCAATGGCACTGGTTTTGTTTACTTTTCGCTCATGGCGTCTAGTCGTTCCTCTTTGGAAATGCCGAACGAGAAGTTCTGGTTCTCTTAATTTCAGTCGCATACAGTGAACTCTATACTACCTGGAATGGATCCGACCGTATAGTTTTGAACGTAAAGTGTGTCAAGGTCAGCTGAAACAGGGATAGCGGTCGTTCCATTAATCGACATAAGTTAGAAAGAGATAGGTACCCCTAACAAGCAGCTGAAACAGAGATAGCGGTGATTCTATTACTTCCATTAACCTACATGAGTTAGAAAGAGATAGGTACCCCTAACATAATTTTGCCTCACTTTCCGCTCAAGGCGGATCCATTCCAGATAGTATAGCACCGGTCGCCTATAATGATGCGCTACCTCGCCGGCGCGCAAGACAAACCGTTGTTCTGTGCAAAGACTATTTGGTTTTGTCTCCAACGTCAGTTCCATGAACGACACATGCGTATAGCGATAACTAGCGTGATGGACTAACATTAATTTGTCGATTCCTTTATTCATACATAAGAATGCAAACAGGTGATGTGAAGGCTTTCAGTTCACCCATACAACTTATAGTACATGGAATGCTATTAGCCTTGCTGCTCAGCTCGAAATAATGGGTAAACATCTCAGTTGGAGGAAGAGCGAGATTTCCATGTTTCCATGGATACGAGCTGTCACACAGAACAGAAACACAGAAATACTATGAAACTAATTTCGCAAAATACGATTCAGTTGGGATTTTGGCAAAAATTTCTGTGTTTCTGTTCTTTGTGACAGGTCATATCTATGGAAAAAAGAAAATCCCGCTGTTCGTCCAACTTGAGATGTCTATCCACTTCTTGATCTGGTAATAGCATTCCATTACCGCATTCGGTATTACCACAGAATACCTAACTACTAGCGTCTTCCCGCCTTCCCGCCAAAAGATTATTTGATGGCGCTTGTGCCATGCTAGGTAGTACATATGTCAACGTGAAATTTAAAATTCCTGCTGGACCCATAGAATTATGTGGCTGGACCGCTCAAAAGTGACATATGTACTACCTAACATAAAATGAAGGTCACGAAAATTTGCCCCTTGAAGATCAAAGGGCCGACGCTAAGTGACGCTTCTGTGTAGTTAAGTATTGGCGATTCAAGTTCATCTTCCAAGCCACCTTGCGGCAGGAACAGCATTAACGGGAGTGGGTAGGTTTGTTGGTTAGCACGTGGAATGCTGCGATTTCCACATTAATTACCGGTTAATTTATCTATTTTAGTGGAGTGAGTAGAAGAGTTGTGTTCCAGATTTTATTTATATAGTTTTAAACATTGTGATAAGTGATTACTGACCTGAAATGTCGAAATTACACGTGTTTTGTTGCGTTTACGGATGCAATATTGCAATAGTAAAGCCAACAGAGATCCAGTCTCATTTCATTATTTTCCCAAGGCAAACAATTGGAAATTAGAAATAACTGTTATTTTATAGGTAGGTAGGTATCTTATTTTGCTCATTACAAGAACGTGTTTTAAAGTTGTGTCATGGTTACTATCATCACAAACAATGGGAAATCACAACGTGAATTTTTAATTATTGATCTGTCAATTGCATTTCTTATAGTATTTGAATGATTTCAAATTCTACCTATAAAAAAAACTTTGTAAAGTATTCGTGGATAACTGGTCTTTAAAACACTTTCTCTATTTCCATCTCTAAAGACCTTAATATCCATTTATACATTAATATACTATTATGTTAAGTAGCACAATAGACCTTAATGTCGTAGTGGACTGTAACCCTTTTTTACCATAACTATATATCATAAATTTATATTGCCAAGTGTAATGATTAGTTTTCAATATCCATGTATAAATTCATTGTATTATTAACTATGTCCTTTTGTTTTCTTCAATCCAATGTTATCGAGTTATCAGGATATGTTAATAAAAGTTTTTATAGAATAGAACATAAATTTTATTCATAAATATTTGGTGAAATATTAATATTATTACATACCTATATTTCCTTGATAAATAGTAAAACCTTATGCAATACAAAATACCTAAGTACACCCTCGTTCAGCTTTCTGAATTCTTTTATAATCTCAACGCTTCTCATTCCTTCAGACCCAAATAGCCTTTCTACTATTTGGAGTTGCTTCCAAATATCGGAAATATTCGCTCATGCTAAGAAACACACACTTTTCACTTTCCAATTCATTTTTTCCCCTCAAATAACCTTATGTCAGAACTAATGTTTACAAATCTTACCCACTCCCGTATACACGTGGTGTAGAGGGCGCCCCCTACCCTTGAATCGCGAATTCTGTAGTATTACCAATCCGGAGTGGAGCGAGAGAAAACGGACACGGAACATCTAACTAATAAATACGGATCTCTCTCTCTCCACTCTTTCAGCCAGAGAGAGAGATCCGCAAATATACAAGGTGAGTCTTTGACTTGTACATATATTTTAACTGTATAGATACCTCTCATCGAATGAAACACTTTTTTCTATACCATTTTTCGAAATTCGGTTTCGTTTGAGAGATACAGGGTGTCGAAAATCCATGAAAAAACACTTTCCTGTTCATATCTTTGGAACCATTATTTCAAATGGTCTGAATTTTGGTTGATTGTTTCCTCTATTTATGGTGCATATTCCTCAATCAGGCTCATTCGATATTACTCCTGGAATAAAAGTTACAGCGTAGCCGACTCATGAATCCACGCAAGGGCGTCGCCAGGGGGGCAGGGAGGGGCAGCTGCCCCCCTAGAACTCAAAAATCCCTCAAGAACTTATGAAATAATATACGAAAATCAGTTCATTTTTTCTATTCTGATTGTTTTTGCCCTCCCCCCTTGCTCAAAGGCTGGCGACGCCCTTGAATCCACGCAAAAATACTATAAAACTAGAGCACTATAAAGATAGGTATGCTAAATAGACCTGGCTCCATGGTTGATTGGGTCCAACCATAGACTCGAAAATTACAGGAGTCGCAACATTTCCATCGCCATCTATCGGGGTTATAAACCAACATAAGCAATAAATTATTATAAATTTTACTTTTAGTTTTAGATGCCGCGGCATTATTCTCACACCATGGACCAAACCTATTTCCAATATTTTCATGTGAGCATGCCGAAAAAAGTCACCACAAGATCTCTCATTCCGGAAATATGCTCATTCGATTACAGATTTCATTTCTTTCGATTACAGATTTCATTTCATTCGAAGGGATCTGTAATTTTCGAGTCTATGATTGGACCCAAAATGGCGGTATGTGGTATACCACCCTTTATAGAGCTTTAATAAAACCACTTGAAAAGATGAAATGTCACTAAAAGTTTTATGTTTTTGCCTCATATACATATCTTAATCTGATGATTATCAGATATATGGTTTACCCATTATTTTAAGCTGAGCATATGGCTAATTGCCATATTCTATGGAAAATACCATAGAACTTATAGTTATTATGAGTTCTATGGAAAGAACCCATCTTCAACGCATAAAAATTTATTGCCGTCTTCAATGACAGATTCTATGATAGATTTCCAAAAATGACAACATATGTCAGACTCGACCTAACAAATTACCGAATCATGTTTCGATCATAGGAAACGAGATAGTGGAGTGCGAAGAATATTGTTTTGGTATAAAAATTATCGTAAGACAAAATGGCGAAAAAACGGGTTACTGATTCTAAGCGTAGGCGAAAAAGCTCAGCATCGTCCTTGAAAAAGACCTTGGAAGCTGCCATAACATCAAACCCATTTCTTAACTTTTTCCTTTCGAAATGCAGAGTAAAAGGTAACGCCAAGTTGCATAAATTCGCGAAAAGAGCTGGAGACCAATGGAAAGACATGAGTTACCAGGAGAAAACGCCTTATTATCTCTTAGCAGACAAAGCTAGGACTCCCGCTGTAAAGAAACGGAGCAGAAAAAGAAGGTATTCCGAGTCAGACATCGGAGAAGGAAGTTTCTCCATGATCACAGTCATAAAAAAACCTAACTTGGCAAGAAAAGAGAGTGAGGATGCTATTGACAACAAAACGGAACACCACACTGACAAAGAGAATCAAGAAAAGATGAAAAACACAAGAAATGAAGAACAAAGTCAAGATACTATAGAAGGAATATCCAAAGATCCAGTTGAATCACAAACTCAAAATTCTATCAAAACAGAGGAAAAGGCAACGAAAAAACAAGTGCATCAAATCAAACCATTCAAGAGGAAAAAATCGCATAGTTCAAGATCATCAAGCGCAACCAGTTTTCAGTCCATGGACTCTGATGATTCAGTCGAGAGAGATTCGAAACGTCGTGGGAAGAAGACGAAGAGTTGGACCGATAGTTTCGATTACATGAGTTGAGAATTATCCTTTTTATGGGAATAAAAAAAGGAGTTTAAAATTTTAAATATTTTGATATTCACAAAATGAAATACATAGATATCTTTATCGTTCAAAATTGAGATGGAAGAATTCTGATTTCGAAGTTAAAATTTCGTCGTGTATAATATCTAGGTGCTATAGTGACAGGATATTGTTAATTACAGTAAGTGACGCAAAGAATAAAGGGTGTTTCAATAAGAGCGCAAGATTTGAATTGATCGCCATGTTTGACAGTTATAACACATGAATATGACGTGACAGATAGAAAGATGACAGATAGGAGTTAGTGAACATGGAGCATTACACTGTAGAACAACGCGTCCTAATTGTCAAAAAATTAAGTAACGGTGAATGGCGAACGTTATCATGCTATGATAACAGTTTTTTGTGCATCATTTGGAGGATATTGATCTTGGCGATATGTGAAACATTGACTATATGACTATATGACAGTATGGTCTCCACGCTCTTGCGCCTTAGGCTACTATCTTTGGGGTTATAAGAAGTCACAGGTTCATGCCAATAAGCCTACAACCATCGATGCATTGAAAGCCGAAATTAGAAGCTGTATGAATGAAAAACCAAAACATGTATTCAATAACGTTATCGAAAAGTTATTAGGTTTAGGTCTCAACGTTTGGGGCTAAGTGTTTTTGAGCGACAGAGGTAATGTCCTCTATGGTCAAAATTGAAATCTCCTCAAACTGAGGACATTGAAGTAAATTGGACTTGGAGGTGAATGAGGTGATCAGAGAATCCGAATATCATGGGTAAATATTGATTGTTATATAGGTACGTTTGGGTAATTTCAAGAAAGCGATTGCTGGATTATGAATTAATTATGCATCAGGGAAAAGGCCAAGGATTGACAGAAGGAAAAATGAATTGATTATGAGATCAATTTCTTGCTTTCATTGAATGTACCATTGCAACTTATGTAAGCATTAGATGCTATGCTCGTAATGTTACGCTTTTTGTATGGTAATACAAGTCTAAAATATTTATTACTGAGAAATTACGTTTGTTACGCAATTGTGGAGGCTTTATTGTGCTAGGGTGTGTAGTTCCCGACCACCTTGAGTGCTCGATATAAAAAATTGATAATGAGATAAGTCAATCGAAATAGAAATTGACTTGTGTAATAATGGTCGTTCTATGGCACTTTTCTTTTTCCCCATACCGGCCATACCTATTAGTGATAGCTTCTCCTTCCGTTTATTCCGTTTTCGTAACATTCAATGCCATAAACTGTCAGATTTAGGTCATGCAACCGATCGCAAAGTCTGGGGACCCTCCAGGCACTTAGTCCTGGTCAACAAAATATAATTTATTTCAGTCGATTATGTTCAGGTCGGGTAAGCGAGTAGGACCTGGACATTGTATGGGCCTATATCAGCAATAAGCGAAATTGGCACTGTTTTCTTCGAATATACTGAGATGTGAGCATATTGAACACCACTGGTGTTCTCCATGAAATAGGGAGGAGTACAGGATTGCCTAATTTAAATAAACATGGTTCAAAAATTGGGGAACTTGTCCTCGCGAACTTAGAACGTATTTAGTGCTGATACGAGATGTAATGTCGGAGTAGCGTAGCCGAAATACCCAATTTTACTGCAGGTTCCAATCATTTGTCAGTTCATTGAACCTTCTGAAAAATACTGTTGCAACAAACCAAACATCGATGAGACAAGCATCGACAACGAAATTCCGAGTTTCGCAAACTTGCATAAGCAATTAGTTTACTGAAGGTCAGTTCATCTTCGTCCGCGAAACAGATTCATATTACATTGAACCAGCAACTAGGCAACCAGCCTTACAATCAAGCATATTTCAGTTATCTACAAAAGTAACATATTTAAAGATTTCTATGTGGATACGGTGGGAAAAATAACTGGTAGAAGGACTCCGTTTCATGAAGATACCTGTAATAGTGCGCTTCAAATAAATAACGATAGATGGCGCTACGGAACTTCGATCAGAATTTGTATGGAACATTTTTCGTTTTTGTCCTGTGTTTGGCTTCGATCGTAGTATCATAGTATAAAGAAGGGATAGTAAGCCAACCTTACGGGGTTATCATTTGACGGCGTGGATCCCATCAATAGATGGCGATACTAGATATGGGCTCCAACGAATGTCGTAGCTGGGTAATTGGAAGTATGTCTTAGTTCGTACGGTATGGATCCATCGGTTGGAGAACAGGGCTTTTCGATAATAGATGGCACTAATTTATGCAATACAGATGGCGTTAGGTCGGGTTTCATAATGATGCGGAAATTAATCAGTGGCGTATTCAAAAGGTGGCCGAATTTGACAATCGGAGTAGGAGGGTCGTAAAAGAAATAAAATTCATTTTTCCTTTTCTTCATTTAAAATAACAAATCTGTTATCAGAAAGAAGCGAAACCTTTTGTTTTTCAATAAAATATTCCCACCAATCCCACCGTATTCTTCTAATCATTTATTTTTCAGGCTCGTTTATTGGGTATGAATCGGAGGTAGAATTTTGATAATTATATCATTATTTTTTTATCAAACGACATTTTTTATTTATTACTACACAACAAATAACGTAAGACACGAAATTTTAATAAACTGTTCAGAATATTCGAGGCAGGAAACTCATAAATGCAGATAAAATCCATTGACAAAGGCAGAAAAGTAATTTTTGTTTTTGTTCGGTGGAAAAAAATCCGTTTGCTCCGTCGAAATACATCGAGCAAAAAGATCTAAATTCGATTGATCAGATTTTCTTACCGAACGGTCCAGATGTGTACTCCCCTCAATCTGGATGTAATAAACGAACGGTTCAGATTCAGATCAATCCGACCAGTCAGATGCCATTGCCGTTCGCGCTTATAGTTTTCAAAGATCTCAACTTCAAATACTTGCATATAACCCCCAGACCATAAATTGAAGTCTTTTTTGATACATAGTCAATATGGCATTTCCAGTTCAGCTCTTCATCAATAAGCGCGTTCGTTCGGCAATGACATCTGACTGGTCGGATTGATCTGAACCGTTCGTTTAGAGCCGTTTCACATGCGACTGAGAGCCGTTTCACATGCGACTGATGGTCGGTCCTGATGGTCAGTCGGAGCCGGCGTTTGAACTGAATTTTGCAATCCTTTCACATGCATGCGTATCATCAGTCGACCGATGGAACAAGCACGAGCATCGGTCCAGCCCGCTGCGTTTGCGTGTCGTCGGCTCGAGCCGACAAAGGAGGCTTTCACATGTATGCGCACCATCAGTCCGTATGCGATTGCGGTGTTGCGCATGTTATTGAATATTCTGAGGATTTTTTACGTCTTTACGTATGGGTAGGATAAAGTTAATTCAGAAACTGAAATGGTGATTAGTGTCATGAACAAAGCGAAATTCTGGGATACATCCTCAGAAAATTATAAAAATATAGATTTGAATATTGGTAGGATGCAGCTCAGATCTGTGTATTGCAGGAAGATTTCAAGAATCTTTTTCAATGACAACAGCAAGAAGCAAGTATGTTTGCATATTCATCAACAGATTGATCGTCGATAATGTCGTCGCTCCTCATATTTTCGTCTGAGTTCCTTGGGTTTTGAATTACAGGATGATGGAATGGAATTTAAAAATTCAATAAAACTTGAACCAATCATTGAGCAGATTTCCCATATAACTTTTCAAACAAAGAATTCTCATAATAATACGAATTCTCAATATAAGAATTTCGGAATCCGTAATACTTCGTGCGGGAATCGGACGGTTCTCGCACAAATCGACAACACTGTCACGTTCCTAATCCATAGCGGTAAATGGTCTTTGATAGCGGCGACTGACGATACGCATCCATGTGAAAACAAATACCGTCGACTGATGATCAGTTCGACCGACCATCAGGACCGATCATCAGTCCCATGTGAAACGGCTCTGATGGTCGGTCCTGATGGTCAGTCGGAGCCGGCGTTTGAACTGAATTTTGCAATCCTTTCACATGCATGCGTATCATCAGTCGACCGATGGAACAAGCACGAGCATCGGTCCAGCCCGCTGCGTTTGCGTGTCGTCGGCTCGAGCCGACAAAGGTGGCTTTCACATGCATGCGCACCATCAGTCCGTATGCGATTGCGGCGTTGCGCATGTTATTGAATATTCTGAGGATTTTTTACGTCTTCACGAATGGGTAGGAAAAAGTTAATTCAGAAACTGAAATGGTGATTAGTGTCATGAAAAAAGCGAAATTCTGGGATACATCCTCAGGAAATTATAAAAATATAGATTTGAATATTGGGAGGATGCAGCTCAGATCTGTGTATTGCAGGAAAATTTCAAGAATCTTTTTCAATGACAACAGCAAGAAGCAAGTATGTTTGCATATTCATCAACAGATTGATCGTTGATAATGTCGTCGTTCCTCATATTTTCGTCTGAGTTCTTTGGGTTTCGAAATACAGGATGATGGAATGGAATTTAAAAATTCAGTAAAACTTGAACCAAGCAGATTTCCCATATAACTTTTCAAACAAAGAATTCTCATAATAATAAGAATTCCCAATCTAAGAATTTCGGAATACGGAATACTGCGTGCGAGAATCGGTTCTCGCACAAATCGACAACAGTGTCCCGTTCCAAATCTAAAGCGGTAAATGGTCTTTGAAAGCGGCGACTGACGATACGGATCCATGTGAAAACAAATACCGTCGACTGATGATCAGTTCGACCGACCATCAGGACCGATCATCAGTCCCATGTGAAACGGCTATTACATCCAGCTTGAGGGGAGTACACATCTGGACCGTTCGGCAAGAAAATCTGATCAATCGGATGTAGATCTTTTTGCTCGCTGTATTTCGATGGAGCAAACGGATTTTTTTCACAGAACAGAAACAGAAATTACTTTTCTGCCTTTGTTAAGGATTTTATATGCATTTATGAGATTCCTGCTTCGAATATTCTTGAACAGTCTGTTAAAATTTCGTGTCTTATGTTATTTGTTGTGTAGTAATAAATAAAAAATGTCGTTTGATAAAAAAATAATGATTCGAAATAACCAAGGGGTAGAAATGTTAAGAGCTATAACATAAGAATTGAAATAAAACCCAGACTACCTCTAAGGCCGAATAGACCTGTTATCTGGCAAACAGAAAAAACGCTCTGAAAGCTCCGTACCGTTCGTTTATTACAGAAAAATCTGACAAATCTGTACAATCTGTGATCACGTGACTAAAAAATCCGTCCGCTCTCGGATGCTATTGCCGAACGCGCTTAATATAAATTCCAAGGAACTTTACATTTTGACTAACCTTGTATGATTCATCATTCAATTTTATTTTGTCTGGATGTCTGGACAGTTTATTCTTGATTTTAAATGGTGGAACATATAATCATCTTCGTTTTGTCTTTATTTAAAACTAAGTTGTTTTTGTTGTAATATGTATAGTGGACAATTCCAACACCTCTTCAGCAATAATTTTTAATTGAGGCCATTGCTTTCCTATGCTGAGAATGTTTGTATCATCTGCATAATTTACAACCATGGTGCTGTCATTAAATTTAGTACCTAATTTCATCTTCAAACTCATTCCCAATTCAGAAAAATGTAACTGTACCCTTTCGGGCGTACCTACTCAGGTAAAAGTGTACGATGCCAATTTAAAGGATTAACTAGATTGTACAGGGTGGGGCAGAAAAACCTATCCGATTTCAAAACGTTATAAAATTAAAACCACTCAGCTTGTCAAAAAATTTTTTTTATTAACATATCGCAAATTTTATGCCATTTTTAAATTTAAGTTTTGAAAAGCACATCACTCAAATGTCGTCCTTGGGAGCGGATACACTTATTTAGGCGCTCGCGGTAGCTTTCCATGACGTTCACCGTCATTTCCACAGGAATTTCTTCAATTGCCCGAGGTTTCAAAATCCCTTTCACTTAATTTCTGTGCAACAACCATTTTGTAGGGATGCATTTTGAGGTCCCGGTGCAAAATTCGCCGAATACTGCGGTTGGAAATCCCCAAAGCGAGCGAATGTTTTCGCGCCGAACGACGCGGGGAACGTTCAATCGCGGCTCTCACATTGGCCACGTTTTCAGGTCCTGTTGCTGTCCTGGGACGTCCAGGCGACTTCTTTTTCAATGCTGAACTCGTCTGTCTAAAATTTGACACCCACACTTTAATCGTAGCGTGATGTGGAACAGGATCATGACGCTCGAGTCCGAAATGAATTCGAAAAGCACGTTGTGTAGCAATTATCGAACCGCCGCATTCGATAAACCGCTTAATAACAAAAGCACGATGTTCACCAGACCAAGGCATGTTGACTACTGACAAATGGCATAAAACCAGCTTTCTAACGGTTTTTACCCCACTACTCTACCTGCTCTCTCTTCTGAGAAAAAGGGATTTGAAATCGGATAGGTTCTTCTGCCCCACCCTGTAGTTTTCGGAAATTTTGGGCAAAGCTGCCATAAATATAGGTAGGTAATCAGTGGCGTATTTAAAGGGTGGCCGAATTTGACAATCGGAGTAGGAGGATCGTAAAAGAAATAACATTCATTTTTCCTTTTCTTCATTTAAGATAACAAATCTGTTATCAGAAAGTAGCGAAACCTTTTGTTTTTCAATAAAATATTCCCACCGTAAGTGATGCTGATAGATGTAGAAGATGGATTTCAAACTCAGGTGAGCTATTTGTTTTAATCAACATACCTACAATTTTATGCTTTATTTAAACGATTTACTTAGAATGAAAGTTATGTTATGATGAGTTTGAGCCGTTTGGAGACAACAATATTTGTCCAAGGAAATGAAGACCGTTTTATTGGTTTCAGGAAATGCTACTCTGGCAGATCTAGAACCGGAATCATTGCGAAATAAGCGGATTTGCAGTGAACATTTTAGTGAAATGTTTACTGAATCAAAAAAGCTGCCTCGTAATGCTGTGCCCCTACGGTATATTCAGGATGAGTCACCAGAGGATCTATCCGATGAAGAACGTTCAGTAAAAATCATGTTTGATGTCTCAAATATAAAAACGTATGCGGGTTCTTCTAACGTTGAGGGAAGCATCCAAAATACCCTCAACATCAAGGACGACAGTTCATCTGATGTAAATTCTAATAGTGGGCATGAGGATGAGGATAGAACTTGGTTGACAGAGCTTCAAAATCTTCCATCCCACTCGATGGGAAGTGCAGAAAAAAATAAGCTGCTGAGAGAGGAAAATGAACGTCTGAAAAAGGCATTAATACAGAGCAGAAGAAAAAACAATAACTTGAAGGTTCAACTGAAAAGTGCGAAAAAGAAACTCATGAATGTACAGCAATTCACTAAAGTTCATTTCGACGAACCTTCTATAACAGGGTTCTCAAAATCCCTTATGAACATGCAGATACGACATAAAAAGAAGAATCCATGGCTGCCGAATGAGAAAACTACCGCCTTATCCTTATTTTATAGAGGACCGAAAACTTACAGGTATTTACGCCATAAGGGGATCAAACTGCCAGGCATATCTACTTTGAAATCATGGGTCAACAATTTTATCTGTAAACCTGGATTTAATAAAAAAAATTTTGCCAATCTGACTTTGAAAGCAGATTCCATGACGGTTTGTGAAAGAAATTGTATTCTTATGTTCGATGAAATGAGCATAAAGAAATGCATAGAATACAATAAACAAACCGATTTGATCGAAGGTTTCGAAGACCTGGGTGAATTGGGAAAGAAACCTTTTCCTGCAAGCCAGGCCCTCGTTTTAATGATAAGGGGAGTTTATAGTTCTTGGAAAATTCCTATAGCTTACTTCGTCTCACATAATGGAGTATCCTACACTTCATTATTATCCATTATTAAAACAGCATTGGACAAAATGGGAGAATCAAAAATGGAAACTTTAGGTGTAGTTTGTGATTTGTCTATGTAGTACAAATCAAAAATTTTTCAAAGACTTGGGAGTTGAAAAATCGAGGCCATATTTCTTCCACAAGGAGAAAAAATATTATGCATTTTTTGATGTGCCTCATCTGCTGAAATGTATTCGGAATAATTTTCTTAATAATAATTTCCTAATGAACGGAAAGTTCATATGCTTTTCAGATATTGTAAAAGTGTACGAAATCGACAAGAAGAGCAGAAGTGGGAGGGCATTGCTGAAACTCACTGATAAACACCTCAATCCGAACGCTTTCGAGAAAATGAAAGTAAAATTAGCAGCGCAGTTATTCAGCCATAGCGTTTACGCCGCTATCATGACATCGGTGAGGACTAGTGAGCTTTTATCTTCAACGGCTGAGAATACAGCCCATTTTGTAGAGACGATGAATAACCTTTTCGATGCTCTCAACAGTACCCGATTACATTCGTCAAAACCTTGTAATCGTGTATTAAGTGATGTCAACCCACAGGTGTTGATTGCAATAAATACTGGTTATGGCTTATTGGAAAACCTCCAGAAAGTTGGTCCAAATGGAAAACTGACAAGGCCAAACAGTTTTGATGCTTTTTTAGTCACCATCAATGCAGTAAAGCAATTGGCACTTGATCAGAATAAAAAAGGTTTCAAATATTTATTCACTGGAAGACTGATACAAGACCCCCTCGCGACAATCAGTTTTCTGTTTATCGGCAGAGAGGCGGATATAATAGAAATCCAACAGTGAAAACCTTTCGATCCTCTTTCAAAATCAGTATAGTCACAAATTTTATGAGACCTCCCAGTACTGCCAACGCAGGTAGTCATCCTGACGATGACGATAATATTTTGTTATCGAACGGGAACGAAGTCCTTCGTCAACTGAATATTGATAAAGGTAGTTCTTCGTCAGATATGGATTCTTCGGTAACCTCATCTGAACACCTATCAGATGATGAGGTTATATCAACGGAGGATGTTACATTAGAAAAATGTGCAGTTACGTATTTTGCAGGCTATTTAGTGAAGAAATGTTTGGATCATTTTGAATGTAATGATTGTAGGAACATTTTGGAAGATTCTCAAAATATCGATAATCAGAGCGAACTCCTAATTTTCTTCAAAAATTATAACTTAAAACATCAACAAGGTGGTTTGAAGAATCCTACTCATTTTATGCAAGAATTTACTACAATTGTGATGGAAGGATTCACCAAATATATAGAAATATATACGTTGAGCAAAATTCTGCATAATTTGAGAAGGAAAATAAAAAAAAATATTGAAAAGAAACTTCCACAATGGTCAACTACAAAAATGGAATGTATTAAGCACCGAGACTTCATTTTAGATCTTTCCTTGCGGACACAAATATATAAATATTGTAAATCTAGGTCCACTTCAATGAAAACAAAGCAGACTGCTAAAAATGTAAAATTATCCATTATTCAACATAACTGATGTAAATACTAAATATAAAATATGCTTATGATTGAAATAAATTGTTATTGTTATTTTCTTTATCTAATATATTATGATTTAATTTATACCAATACCTCATTTGCATAATGAACGACATATTCCGAAGATACGATTGGTTCATCACTTCCTCTTGTATTTCTACTAATTAAATTGAATAATATTGAAATTCCATATTTCTTAGTGGAATTCTAACGAATACCTATTATCCTATTCAGATAATATAAGCTCAGAACGTACCGTTCATAAATAAATTTTTCTCCTTTTATATAAAACAGCCCAATTATTACACGCCACTGTATGAATTTACCTTGTTTCAGAGTTTACGTTTACCATATACTAGGCTTTTACTTCAGTTACAGAATTCTTCATCAGGTTATCAGTCTGCATATATTAGTTCTTAAAAATAATTTCATATTTCATGAGGGCACCACCAACTGAGTCGTAATTTTGGGGAACGAGTACTAAAATCAACAGATGGCGCCCAAAAATCGCCTCAAATGAAATTTACACTGGGATTGGCATACTATCCCTTCTTTATACTATGGTAGTATATCTTGGATTAGACTTACCTTCGAGCACATAAACGATGCTGCCTACGTCTCCTTCGGTTATGATAATGCTACCAGCTTTGTATGCTTCTGGATACATACAATCGACGATTTCCTTAATTTGTGTCAGCTCAAGGTTCTTCATGAAATCATTGTCGAGAATTGCTTCTCTGATGAGGTCCTTAGATCTGTAACAATAATGACCAAATCAGAAATAATTATTTCACTAGGATCTGGGAATGGTGGATTCAATAGTTGCTCGACACAACCTTCCTCAATAATGAGTGATTACTCTATCAATAATTATCAAAATTCAATAAATTCGTCGCACGCTCCGAATTTATCTGAGAGTATAAAAGTTTGTTCGTCACATTTGAATCCTAAATATTATGTACCTACTGATGTTCATATTTGGGATTTGATACATGATGAATCCTCACTTCATGTTATACAGGTATTGCTAAATTGGAGTTACAAACGGAGAAGGGCGATTGCTTGCATAATCTTAAGAGGAAAATCCCATAAACATGGGACCGCAAACTTTCCTCTTCGAGATACAGGGTGTTGAAGTTGACTCCTCATAGTATCCGCATTTCACAATGTATCTCGAAAACTAATCGTTTGCGGTCCTATATGTTTATGGAACTTTTTTCTTAAGATTATGCACTGAATCTCCCCTCTTCGTTTGAACCTTCAATTTAGATGTATGACTGTTGGATTTTAGTATGTGGCCTTCGTGAGTAAAATCGAATAAAGCTTTTCGCCACTTTATATTATTTTTTCGTTATTTTCCGCTTCATTGCTAATGAAAATCACTTGGTATGTGTCTTTGACTTGTACATTTTTTAGAGCTCTCTCAACTTAAACGAGGGCAACCATTGCAAATTAGATGCTACTACTTCTGGATCTCAACCATTTTTGTTTTCTGTATTGTATTCGCAGTAGAAAAGAAAACTAGTTTTTTTTTATTTTAGTTGCAACTTAGATAGGTACCAGAAAAAATATTCAATAATCGAGAATTAAGGTATTCTTGACATAATGTAACATGCAAACAAAGCCGGGTTTGAAAAATGTATAGGAAAAAAGTGTTTTGTTTGTTAGTTCAAGTCAAAGATTCATCCAGTATTATTACCTAATATACATGGTGTTTCACCATAAACTGGACAAACATATATAGCCGTGTATATAACAGCGAGAAAGTCATTTTTGCCTTATGACATATACCCCGTTTTCGACGCATAAGCGAGATACAGGGTGTTTAATGTCAACTTTTAGCATTATTTTGTGTGTAAGTTAGAGTGATTTTTGAAATAACGGTTTCTTATCTTAGTATTTTTCAGGGCTCTATTGGATTGTGTTGTATAATTTCGAAAATAAAATTCAAAATGGCGGAAAAGCTGCATGGTTGGAACTCCTTTTTCTCGGTTACCAATTTGGAAAGCATTATTCCAACGAACTTCATTTCCTCAGACCTTCAGTGAAACAAATGTTCCAAAATTAGAACTCAAATTTTTTTTACATGACCTCAGTTAAAGAAAATATGGCCAAAATTTTTGGAATTTTTCATGGTTGAACTATCTTTCATTCTGAATACTGGGGTGAAAACAGAATGAAAAAATATCAATTGGTTTTTGTCTTTGTAGCCTTCCAAAGATTACGCTCGGAGTACCTACATAGTTTCATAATTTTTATTTTAAAAAACTGGAGGCCGTACGAAGGCCAAAATTGTGATGATAGGCTGCCAGAATGACCCGGATAGGAATATGAATTTATAAACCAAAAAAAATTTTTCAAAAAACTTTCGAGATTATGCTATCCAAATTTACAACCAAGAAAAAAAAATCCAACTTTGTAGGTTTTCCGCCATTTTGAATTTTTTTTCCAAATTCTACAACACAATTGAATTGAGCCCTAAAAATTACAAAGATGTGACCAGAAACCGTTATTTGAAATATCACTCATAACTGACCACAGTTCACAGAATATTGCTCAAAGTTGACATTAAACACCCTGTATCTCGCTTATGCGTCGAAAACGGGGTATATGTCATGAAGGAAAAATGACTTTCTCGATGCCATCTACACGGTTTTATAAATGTTTGTCTAGTTTATGGTGAAACACCCTGTATACCTAAAATGAAAAAGAATGTCGTGTATTTTCTTGCTGATGGAATCTGAAGATTCAATTGGAATCTCTTTCAATAAATCACCACCATTATCTCCTTTGCATTTCGAGAATTCCTGCCCCATTTCTACCACGACAATACCCAAAAATATAGTGCAATTTCTCACAGCTCGACCACATTTCTCAAAGGCGAATAAGGGCTTTGTCTTTTGAGAGGAACGCCGCTGCCCAGAACCATCCATCAAGGCATTTTAATTGGACAAGCCCGAATGCCACCTGGATTTGTTCTTGAAATTAATGACCGCTGTTTGATACAATCCAAGATTGCTGTGTTTAAGCCCACAGATCTGGTTTGAATCGGCGGTGTAACGTCAGATCTCATCACGTTTACCATTGGAATGAAACAGATTTATTTGATGATCGACTAATAAAGGCTAATTCTTCAATCCGGATACTTCAAACTCGATGATTTAATACGTTGGATATCCAACTCATACGACACTTCGTCAGATATGTGATGAATGTCAAAACTGACAATCCATAGGTTGCGGATAGATGCAATCGTGACCAAAAAATGTAGATCAAAACGCTATTGCGGAAATGGGAAATAGCGCGTTCCATAGAACTGACATTGTTATGGAATGATATTAATTAGCCTTACTGCTCAGCTTAAAATAATAGGTAAACTGGTAAACACCACATGTCTAATAATTAGTATCAGTAGATATATGGTAAACACATAGAACTTATAGTAATATGGAATGCTATAAGCCTTGCTGCTCAGCTTGAAATAATGGGAAAGCATCTCAGTTGGAGGAACAGCGAGATTTCCATGTTTTCACAGATATGAACTGACACACAGAACAGAAACACAGGAATCTATGCTCAATTTTGTCTTCAATTATTTACGCAAATATATTTATTACACAAACAGCAATTGAAAAACTTTTTAAAAATGAAGAGAAAAGATGGGAATCGTCCAAATCCGATTCACTTGGCATTTCGGAAAAAATTTCTTTGTTTCTGTTCTCTGTGACAGCTCATATCCATGGTTACCTACATGAAAATCCCACTGTTTCACCAACTCTGGATCTTTACCCACTTTTGTGAGAGAAGTGATAACAAGTTTATAAATTTCAACAAAATTTGACAACTAAGTTTTTAAGTTTGAATTGCAGTTATTTTCCATTATTTCTAGCGACCATAGGTAACAAGATTACAAGAATTTTTCTAATTACTGTAGGATGGATGGGCGGATACGTGGGTCGAGAAAGATAAGACTTCACAAATTAATAGTTTATTATCAGAAAGTTCAATACACACAGATATAATAGTCTAAACACAGAAATACGACACACGTGGTCCAAATCACGCTATATATGCCTGAGCCCTCTCAGGTAGCTGTATATAGCCACAGTGACTTTGGAACCGAACCCGACAAACAACCGTTACCACGACGACTACTACCTGTTGCGACCGAACCTTGCAACGTAAAAACTGACTTGTTCTCCCCCTCCTGCTCGAGTCCTGGCCTCGAGACACAGAACATTCATAAATCATAGAACCAAAGTGTTCTTCTCAACACATAACATATCTGTTTAAATGATACCTACTACAACTCGGCCATACCTGACTGAGTGATAAATGACAAAAATTGGAGTTTATTACTCACATCTAAAATTATCTAACCTAAAAACAAACACAAGAATCATTACCTAACCTTACCAGAATTCAAAATTCGAAATATCAATCACTTTTAAATAGCCTAACCTTAAAAACAAAAGCATAATCTAACTCGAAATATAATCGGGTGGCTTGGGAGCCAGCAGAAAGTTATTAAACACAAACATGTCACATAATAGATTTCCATACAGTTCTTTGAAACTAGGGAACATTTTTATCTTGAAATTCGGAACAGGATTTTCGACAATTTCGCATGCTTTTGATGTTCGGAGGTTGCCTTCACAGTCACAAGCAGATAACTCGAATTTATAACCTGCAATATCACTAGCACGAAGTTTTTCAATGTCATTGTCATTACGCACTTCATCATCACTGCCTACATCTGGTTCTGCCAGAATTCCATGAGTCTGATCCCTAATTTTATAAATTTTCATCACACAACTGTTTTCTTTCGGCTCAAATAATCCTTCCTCTTCTTCCTCTGGAGCACTATCGCCTGTGATCACCTTCTTCAAGTTTAGACGATCATTCTTCTTTCTTTTTCTTCCTAATTTTCTGTGATCCTATTCCTTTACTTCCAAAATCTTTTGATCGATTTTTTCCAATTCGCCTTCACTACCACTTTTGACGTCCTCTTGGATCTCTAACTCAACCTCAGTTTCTTCTTCTACTTCAGATTCTACGTGAATCAGGACATTGTCATCTTCTTCATTTTCGGGATTCAAAGTTACTTCACTTTTTGGAGGAACTGGTACCTGTACTTGACCGTCATATTCTTCACGAAACAGTGTGTTACACATCTGGGTCGCAATCGAAAAGGCCGATTCTTGTGGTGAGCTGCGGCTCATTGCGATGGTTCTCACCGCAAACGCAACATTGAAAGAGTCTTCCCGGGACAATGCAGCCAACGTGGCGTGAAGATTAGGCGAAAGTTTGGTCATATCACAGACCAACGTTTCATCTTCATCCAGGTATCTGATCGCCAACTTGACGACATCATCGATAGACATCCTGGATCCTTGCTTCTCCATTTCCAACAGTGTTCTATCCGAGAATCACTATCGATACACTTCCCATATCTTCACTCGTATCCGTTCTGCGTTGTAGGATGGTCAACACGTGCACTTATAGGTTATCCTATCTCTTACCCCGTATCCCACTTCTGAGTTGTAGGATGGATGGGCGGATACGTGGGTCGAGAAAGATAAGACTTCACAAATTAATAGTTTATTATCAGAAAGTTCAATACACACAGATATAATAGTCTAAACACAGAAATACGACACACGTGGTCCAAATCACGCTATATATGCCTGAGCCCTCTCAGGTAGCTGTATATAGCCACAGTGACTTTGGAACCGAACCCGACAAACAACCGTTACCACGACGACTACTACCTGTTGCGACCGAACCTTGCAACGTAAAAACTGACTTGTTCTCCCCCTCCTGCTCGAGTCCTGGCCTCGAGACACAGAACATTCATAAATCATAGAACCAAAGTGTTCTTCTCAACACATAACATATCTGTTTAAATGATACCTACTACATTACAATTGTTTTTGATCATAAATGCCAGTTTTCTCGAAAACGTTTCAATTTACAGCAATGAACCAAGGGTACTTCTTTTATGTGAAACACTTTAGCTCAACAGAATTTGCTTTGCGAATGCAAATTTGTTCAGTGGTGTGGAAGTTGGGTGTGAGACCTTTGTGCAAATTCAATATCTCCGCCACCGGCACGTCTGATAAAACCGAGTATATGCAAGAAAGTAGCTATTTTTAGTGACAATGTGTGTACAAAAACTCAATTTTGTAATTCAAACGATTTCTGATATATTAGAGAAAAACTGAAAAAAATACAAATTTTTGACACCCTGTATCTCGGAAACGAAGACCCGAAGGAAAAAATGGAAGAGAAAAAAAATGTTTGTTTTTATGAGAAATCTACAGTTGACCATTGATACACTTATTTAACACCCTGTATAATACTTGCTCTATAACTTCGCTTTATTCAATGAGCTGAGAAGAACATTGTTACTAATAATTTCGAAAACAAGGTTCACAATAAACTGATCCTTGACCCATTTAAAAAAGAAATTTTTTTGGTACCTACTGCTGAGCTGAAAATACAATGAGTTACATATATCATTTCGAAATTTAAATGAAACGGACATTTGTTTCTCAATTTGGCGCTCATGTGAACATTTTTATTTCACACTACGTTATATCAAACATGAAATTTGAGCTATATCTTTGTGTAAAAAAAAAATAAAAGCAAAAAAGCCTTTTTTCAAGAAAGCTTTTATTTAAATGCTCTGAAAAGAAGAAAATAAAATTCATTATACACAATTTATATGATCATAAAGGCTTGTCGCGAGGTTTGCGTAATTACGTATAATTATTTAATTAAACTGAAATTTAGAAATTAAACTCAATTTAATAGGTAGATACTAGTTTATTCACATAAGTAAATCGCGCGACAAGGTTTTATGATCATATAAATTGTGTTAAATGAATTTTATTTTCTTCTTCTCAGAGCATTTAAATAAAAGTTTTCTTGAAGAAAGTCTTTTTTGCTTTTAATTTATTTTTTCTTTTTAGTTATCGCTGGCTAGATTTCTGAGTTATTCCAGACAAGCCCTTTCGTTTCATTTGATACCCACATTACAGAAGTGCATGAAAAATAACTATTTCGCCATCTTCGTTGTTCCGCCATATTGGATTTAGAATGACGTCACATTATTTTTCGAGGTACTCTCAACAAGCTCTTTCATTTGATACCCATATAATAATAATAATATAATAATAAAGTTTATTTATTTCCAAAATCATCACAAAAAATAAAGTACAGACCCATCAGATTAAATGAAATGAAAACACGTCCAAGAGAGAAAAGAAAAATTAAACATAGATTTTTCTATCAAAAATTCCTACAATACAGGGTCTTTCACGAGGAACCTCACCCATATTTATACGGGAAACTACTGAACGTATTTTCATGAAATTCAGCACTTATAAGTATTTCACGATGCTGATGAAATCTAAAATATTTTCAAGGCATGAGCACCTCCAGTTTTTCTGGAAATGACGTCAACTTCCGTTTTTCAAATTAGAACACCATTTTTTCATTGCTGAAATAGATTCCTTAGAAAATTTCAAGTTATTTTGATGTTACATTTTTCAGTTTTGGTTGGAAAATTCTCTCTGAGCGGGAAAATTCGAAAAAAAAATCGAAAATAGAGCTCCGCTGAAACAAGAATAACTTCGAGGTTTTTGGATGGAAAATTTTCATTTTTGGGATTTTTCATGATGTAAGATTGATGTATCCACTTCAAAAATCGAAATCGCGATTCATGATACAGGGGGTGAAAAAATGGCTTTCAAAGTTAGGGATGACAAAATCGTGAAAAATCAATTTTTTCAAATTAGAATCCCATTTTTTTATGGCAGATATTGAATCTACGTTAAAAAATAATGTGAGTGTATGCATCACACCCTTGCCCTAAAGTGGATATTAACTCAGAAAATATAAAAATGAAAATTTTCCATCCAAAAACCTCGAAGTTATTCTTGTTTCAGCGGAGCTCTATTTTCGATTTTTTTTTCGAATTTTCCCGCTCCGAGAGAATTTTCCAACCAAAACTGAAAAATGTTGCATCAAAATAACTTGAAATTTTCTAAGGAATCTATTTCTGCAATAAAAAAATGGTGTTCTAATTTGAAAAACGGAAGTTGACGTCATTTCCGGAAAAACCCGAGGTGCTCATGCCTTGAAAATATTTTAGATTTCATCAGCATCGTGAAATACTTATAAGTGCTGAATTTCATGAAAATACGTTCAGTAGTTTCCCGTATAAATATGGGTGAGGTTCCTCGTGAAAGACCCTGTATATCATGTATTCTTCTGAACTGTAAGGTTCACAATTTATAATGTATTCGCAAACATGCTTCTTGAAGGGCCTAGTTGAGTCAATACTTCGTAATCTCGCTGGCAGAGCACAATAAAAATGTATTGCTCTATAAAGGGGCATCTTCTCAGTAATAGCCAGTGTGTGTGGGGGGTAAAAATATGAGGCAATTCGTCTAGTATTGTTAGTGTTTTCAAATACACTAAAATATTGTGGGTTCTTTCGTATTATATTAAAGGAATGCACCAGAAAAAAACTATTCCGCCATCTTGGACGGTCCGTCATATTGAATATAGAATGACGTCCCATAAATTTTCTTGTATTGTCATCCAAATTAAAAGTGTATACAAAATTTCAGCTCAATCGGTTGAAGATATCTGCTTCAAAATTGAGTAGTAAGATACCACCCGAGCAAACATACATACATACATTGCAAGTTAAATAAAAGCTTTTAAAAACTACGCTTTCACCCCAATAAGCAAAGTTCACATTCGATAATGCATCTATCCAGGAATACTATACAAAAAACGAGTTCCAATGTGGTCTAGAAACTACTATAGGACTATTCGAAATGATGACTATCCAAAATAATTGAACAAGTTCAATTAAAACATTTCGTACTGCATGTATCTAAGAAAACACCGGTTTACTGTATGGTATCACATTTTTTCTTACTAGTTGCCCTATCATATACTTACGCATTGCTCTTTGGAACCTTCTTAATCGTCCAATCCCCACTCTTGAGATTCAAGGGCTCAGCACTGATCGCCTGTCGTTTTATCCTCGGTTCGTGTAGAGCTTGCACCCTTGTATTTTCCACTCCAGGTGGAGCATGCTCCCGCATCCATAACTCATCTCCTAAAGAGATCTGACTAGTTATGATCCTCTGGGTAAGAGGCTTCACCACCTGCCTAAACTTATCTATCTCATTCTGGAGGTGACGAATCAAGTTATCTTTTTCCTCGAGCTTTTTCTCGAGTATTACGATAGCGTCATCTTTGGTCTTCAGCTCTCTCTTTTTTTCGTCTAGCAGCAGTTTGAGAGCTTGTATAGCGTCAGCTTCGCTGATTGGCATATTGGGTGAAGTCTGAGTCTCCCTAATTTTCTTCGGGAGAATCTTGCTCAGAAAAGCGTAACAACTCATAGATGAAAGTTATGGCATCTTCTAGGAACTAAGCAGTTTGAAAGATATCGGCATTTCCCGGGACACTGTTGGCATATGAGAAATTGTGATTCGGCGTTTCGAAGGAGTGTTTCATAGATATAGAAAGATTTCAGTGCTGAGCTTCTCTTTAGAAATATTTTCATGGTGAAATCTACATCAATCTTGGCATTAATGATTTACGATGAAATAATTTTTGGTATTTTAACCTTTTCCATACTACCAAAGAGAGGAAAATAATGAAACAATTCTATGGAAATCATAGAATTGGAGTTTTCGGTTTCGATCTATTATCACTACTTCAAATTGTGCAATAGTACCAGATGATATTCTCCTTTCATCATCATTTTTTTTTAGAAAAAATGTACCAACGCAAAATGAACCATTTCGAAAGTTAAACGGTTTAGGGATGGTATACTCATCTACCTGTAAACTGTTAGGAGTGCGGTTCGTAAAGATCTTTTCATCTCGCAGTAGAATAGAGTGACTGGTAAATTTGTCTTAGCAAGTGGATAAATCTAGAAAGAACTTGAAACTGCAACTGAGTCCTCATTTGACAGAACCTATTAGGATCCTAACCTAACATTCGAATGTTCAGGAATTTTGTGTGACATGAAGTAATTTTGTTATATTTTGTTAAGTAGTTTTCAATAATGGACTTGATTGTTAATCACATAAAAATATACAATTTATACCAAGTAAGAATTCGCCAAAGTTGTCAGTTGCGATTGAAAAAAAGTAGTTCTGTGAGAAAATAATATTTCAAAATATAAAAAAATTTCCTTGAATATTTCTCCGGCAATGACGTTTCAAATGGAATCATAGTAAGGCCGCAGTAAACGATAATTTTCTGTGGTTTCCGAGTCATGATCAATCTCCTCAAACCAGATTAAAATGTTGAAAACCAACCTTAGTGATTTTTTTGAAACTGATGACTTCATTCGAACAAGTAGGTATAATTTCATCTGATCAAGAGATTTAGGAGCGAATATTTCGAATTATCATTCAAAATTGTTCACAGTTTATCATAAAGTATCGTCAACTTGATACTGTAGATGTATAGGTATTCCAAGCACTATAATTTGGGGGTTTTACCAGTCTTTCTTATGACGAAGAATGACAATTCGAAATTTAAATTGGACATGTTTCGAGATTCTCTATAAATATGTACAGGGTGGCCAGATTTCGATGGTTTAGTACTGCATCTCTTAATTAAACTATTAGAGATAGAGGAAAAGTAATATACATGTCATGTTCTCTTTTTTCGAGAAACATAAATTGAGCTACAGGGCGATTTCGGTATTTGATCCATTATCTAGTAACTTCCAAAATTATACATAATTGACTGTAACTGCCGTTATATAGGATCTTCGCTCTCGAAATGAACACATCTTTGGGGCACTTTTTTTACTACTCTTCAGCGGTGCTATTGGATTTTCTGTATCTGCTCAAATATCGGAGGTATAACAAAAAAAAAGTTTCAAACGGAAACCATAATGGGAAATGATATTTCCAAATTGATCTTTCTTCAACGATTTCACAAATATATATACCTATCATGATATACTTCCGAGTTCACTATATGTATATCGAAAATTTCGAAAAAACACTTTTCGTTCAACAAAATCCAAGCAGGCTTTGATTCACTTCCTTCAAAACTGATGCGGTCATAGAATTTCATGTCTAATTTATTTTCACTTGTCAAATTCATATCATTTTCATCATTGTATCTATCGTCTTGCGCTTCTAAGGTTCTTATTTATATCACAAAATGCAATTTATGTATTTCCTCGAATGGATAACGATTTGAACATTCGAAGTGAATATTCTTTTTGTCAAATAAACCTATATTTTTCCTCATGGAAACATTCATTACTGTTATCAACGGGTTACATAAAACTTTGTGTTATTGCCTCCATCAAATCATCTAAGTATTTAAATGCATTTCATTTTTCAATTGTGAACTCGGAAGTATAACATGATATATATTTTTGAAATCGTTGAAGAAAGATCTATTCGGAAATATCATTGCCCATTATGGTTTCCATTTGAAATTTTGTTTTTGTTATATGTAGCTTCTAAATTTGAGCAGATACAAAAAATCCAAAAGCACCGCTGAAAAGCAGTAAAAAACGTTCATTTGGAGAGCGTAGATCCTATAATTCGGAAGTTATACACTCAGTTGCAAGAACGATTCATTAAATCAGCATTAGTTAATTGTGCTTTAAATTGAATGGTTTCATTATTTTCATTTCTGTCGCAAGACGCTGATTTTTTTATTATTTACATTTCATTAGTTAATGCCTTGATAATGGAATCATTAAAAAAATTATGACATTTATACCGTGAAATCACTACGAACCACAGAGTAAACAAGCTATAATAAAAAAATCATTTTTTAAGACAAGCTTTTATAATAAAAACACTCATCCGCCATTTTGAAGCCGCCATCTTGAATTCCTCAATTTGAAAAATCGTAATTTCCGACCCAGAAAACCCCCAGATACCAATTTTAAATAGAATCGGATCATAATTACAAAACTCGTCCGCCATATTGTAGCCGCCATCTTGAATTTTTCAATTTTGACGAAAGAATCATCTTTGTCGAACCCAAAAACCCCCAGATACTAATTTTGAATTAAATCGGATGATAATTACAAAACTCATCCGCCATTTTGGAGCCGCCATTTTGTTTTTTTCTATAAAAAATATTTCATGATGCATTGTCACCAGAATTATGTACACCTGCCAAATTTCAAATCAATCGGACGATTAGAAGTGTGTCATATTCAACTTGCAAGATTTGATTACAGACAGACACCGGGACAGGTGAAACTAAATAAAAGCTTTTAAAAAGCTTTTAATAAAAATATTATAGAATATCTTTAGTTACATCTATGTCACAACCTAAATAAATTCTTTTTCTTCAAAGGCGATAGCAAAATTGTGAAGAACTGCTGTAGCTACAATCACATTCAATATTGTATTCATTTTCTTTAAAGTTATTCCTTTTTGAATGCAAGGACATCTACGCTTCCAGCTTCCACACCCCTATGCACCTCTCCATAGTATTTCTTGTATTTATATGGCTTTTATTATAGTTTTCTTCAGCCGTGGTGCAGGGATTTAGCAATGGAGTTAATAGAAATATCTTACAAAAATAACCACTATTACCCAATGAATAAAAATTTTCATATAGACCACTTCCCATTTGAGCACATAATGGAGAATTATTAAAGATTGTGCTGTCATGGACAGATCCTGGACATCGCACAATAATATTTCTTATTTTCAGTCTAGCATCTGACACAATTTGTACATTAATGGAAAAGTAGCCTTTCCTACACCTAAAGGTCTCTGCTAAGTTTCCTCCGGGTGAATTAATTTTTACGTGGGTGCAATCAATGGTTCCCATCACCCTTGGGAAACCAGCAATTTCGAAAAATTCTTGCGCAACCTGGTGGCATTCACGAAGATTTGGAAATATTGCACCCGAAACCAGGCGATCCAAATCCATTAATGCTAGAACGCATAACCCTAAGATTTTATGCAACAGGTTCATTTCAAGCTATTCTAGGAGATTTGGTAGGCTGTAACAAATCTACTATATGCCGAATTATTCAAAAAGTGACTGAAACTATTTCAAGCCAAGCTCACAATCAAATAGTGATGCCAAACACTATTTTTTGATTTCTAGCATGGATGTGGATCGCCTGGTTTCGGGTGCAATTAGGTGCCTTATTTTGCTCAAAATATGCTCAATACAGGCTTTATTGAACTTGAATCTGGCTCGGAACTCTTCGTTTTCGTAATCATTCCATAAGTCTTTTCTATCCGGTATATTTCTGCCTGTTGTTTCTTCATCGGATAGTGAAGAAAGGCTGGACATGCTAGAGTCACTTGACATCACGAATTAATACCTTTTTTTTTATTTGTTCGTCAAAAAACAATAAAACGTATTACTTGTGAAGGAAATTACAATTCAATGCGAGTTTAAGGTGGGCGTTCAATGTAGTGTGTTTTTATTTCAAGTTGCATTTGAAAATGGTTTCACTTTGAGAAAGTAAATTTTGTGGGTGAACTCAGAAAGGAGTGGAGTTCTTAATGAGATAATTAAGATTAATTGCATTTCAACAGTTCATTTTTTTTCTTTGAAAATTAGAAGAAATGAGCCAACTCATGCTTCTGTTTCATTTCAAACGAAAGACCCATGAAAATAGTTCGACTTCCGATTAAAATTGAATCTACAGATAATTTCATTCAGAAAAACAACTTGAAATACGGAATTGGCAGAAAATGGCCAAATTCAAATTTTCGCGGGAAAAAGTTCCTGCTTTACCCACATTTTCACTAATTTCATAGTTCAGCGAGTTTCGTATAGAAAGCGCCATTGTACATTTCATTCATAATTAGAGAGATATTCATAGAACTCATAGAGATAATGTGAGTTCTATGGAGATATTCCGTAAAATGCACGGTGGCGCCTCTATCGGTCGACTTGTCCAACGCGCATCAAACGGCGACCTTAATGACACAAACTTATGCCATTAAATTTTAAGCGATGAAGTGTCAAAATAATCCTTCATTTGAAGCAAAAATTGCAACACAAAATATTGATAGTGGCGAAA
The DNA here is from genome assembly GCA_910592335.1 of Adalia bipunctata. Classification (NCBI taxonomy): domain Eukaryota; kingdom Metazoa; phylum Arthropoda; class Insecta; order Coleoptera; family Coccinellidae; genus Adalia; species Adalia bipunctata. Next base: position 6,731,064 of record OU342953.1, read on the forward strand.
TAATGGAGGTTAGAAATTAAATTAAATGAACAACTAATGTTTCCATTAAATTTGGTTTCCTGCAACTGAATACCATGTTTAATGTGGCATTAAGATTTTAATGACACTTTTAAATTATTGGACGTTCCTGCAACTGAGTGATAGTCAATTATGATAATGGACCAAATACCAAAATCGTCCTGTAGCTCGGAAACTAGACGCCGTAGCAACTTGGGGTTTTCAGCAATTTCTTTTTCTCGAGGAAAGTAAACATGACATGTACCTTACACTTTATCTCTATCTTTTATAGTTTAGGAGTTGTAGTACTAAACCATCGAAATCCGGCCACCCTGTACAGTAACCAAAATAATGAATTTAGTCCATTTGGCTTTTCCACACTGTATTCTACATATATTGTTCGAAACATTTCTCCAATTAATTGACAATTTCATCTCGTGCCGAGTAAAGTCATTGTTTGAAAAATGCCACAACTCTATTTGGAGACCCTTATTTGTTTTCATTGCTTTATTGAATGCGAATCTACCTACATGGTTACATTGAAATCCCGGTAAAAGCCTCTTTTTTATGATCGAATAGCCGGACCCTAATCGGAACCTGTAAGTGAAAATGCTACAACACGTCATTTGAATAATTGTTCACATACTGAATACCTGTTACCGTGTTAAACCACAGATTGGAAAAATATCAATCAACGAGCTTGAACGGTCGTTACGTCCAAATGCGAACAATGCAAATTGCGCTACTAAATTAATAACATATCTAAACATCAACGACAAGCAATTCATGTTAGCGACTCGTACAAATATTCTTTGAGTGCGGCCGGCTCATTTATCACAGAGCGGTCTTGATCAATCTGTTTTCCGCGCGCCATGAACTCCTCATCTGTTCCCATCATCGCAAAGTTATTATATCTAATGGGAAACTTTATTCTTTATTAATTATTCCGTCATTAAAACTTACATCATCGCTAGCAGCAAACGTGTAATTTAAATAGATTCGCCAGTGCCAAGTTGAGCACGACCCGATGTTGCACAGCTGCCAGCTGAAACAAAGGAAATCCCCCACAGCCCACACAACCATTTTCAGAATTTTAGACACCTACGAATAAGAGCGATATAATATTGCCCGAAAGCCTGTTATTTTCCAATCGTCAGCCAAAAATGGTCTTAGAGCCGGTATATTCAATAACTAACCGTTCGTTAAATTAAGCCACTACCTGTAACTAATTTGGGTATATCTATATTCACCATCAATTATCTCCTCGGCAGTTATGAAGCAGATAACGATGACACGAAGAGTTTGTTTTACTGGTTTAGCGAATATTCATATTAAACTTTGGAAAAGAACGTGCTTTCTGATCATTCATGGATAACTTCTGAAGGGTTTTCAAATAAGAGGTATTATTTTGAATACCCCGCTATTTCGGTAGATGTCACTTTTGAAGCTGTCATTTTTTGACATTTGACAAGTAAAAACTATGCCATCAATAAAAATGAAACGATATACGCTTCAAGAACGTATTGAAATTATTAAAATTCACTATAAAATTTGGCCGAGACAGTTCGTGAAATTGGAACATTTTTGGGTCGTCGTGAAGCACCTTGTCAAACCGCAATACAGAAATTGATGTGAAAAATAAAACCCGTGCTCGTCGCTCAAGAACAGCCGAGAATATTTCTGCAGTAGCCGAAGGTGTTGAAGAAAACACAGGTTTGTCCATTCCTCGTCGTTCTCTGGAATAAGGCACTACACAAACGTCAGTACACCGTATTTTGCATGAAGATGATCCGGACAACGTTTTCTTTCAACAAGACGGTGCTACGTGCAACACAAGCAACGAAACTATTGATGTTTTACGGAAAAAGTTTCCGGACCTCTCGAAGAGGTGATCACAATAATTGGTCACTGAGATCTTATGATTTAACACCTTGCGACTTCTTCCTTTGGGGCCATGTGAAAGAAAAGGTCTACGCCAAGAGCCCAGCGTCGATTCAAGACCTAGAGGATGGAATTCGTGAGGCTATCGAGGACATAGGGCAGCCATACGATAAATAAATAAAATAAAAAAAATAGCGATTTGGTTATGGAAAGTTTCATTCGTGGTCGTAGTGGTCATTAAGCTGATATTATATTTCATTATTAACGGCATACTTTCCTCTATAATGAAATAAACGTCCGATCATTTATGCTTGTTTGAACTTCTCAAATCTGTGTGCTTTTCAAAATTTTTTTTACAGCTTCTTTCTCGTTTTTCTTCTTTTTTTCCTGTTACAGATATAATTTCAAGACATTTGCATCCAGTTCAACGAAAAGGCAATTTTCAAGCACAAGGAGCTCTGTAACATGGATAGCAGCATATTTTTTTGAACAAATGCAGTATCACCACACATACACGGGAGAGGTTTTTATCTGTTCTCGTGTATCATACTCAGAATTGTATGGTACCCCGTTTACATTCCCTCTGCTAACACTTAGATTTGGAGCGGGAAACAGATTTTATTCCTTTATACAGGGTGTAACTGAATAAGTGTAAAACATTTAAGGAGGTGATTCCTCATCGAAAAAAAGATAGGATCTTTCATATAAAGAAACTTCATTGGAGCATCCCTTGTTAAGATACAGCCCCTTCAAGGGGGTACATAAAATTTGTATAACAATTTTTTTCACAAGCACTGAAAAAGTTACAATATTGAAATTAACCTGTTGTTGTTAATAACTTAGTTTTGTTTATTACCCTTTAATCGTTTAATGCAGGTACTAACTACAAAATAACAATAAATCCAGTTCGCATTTATGACGATGTATCTCTGTAGTTGTTCGTAAAATAATGTTTTGCTGCTTACTGGTTTATTTTGGGCAAAAAACCCATAAGATATTTTTTGTTTAGAATGAAACAGGCTATCGGAAATAAATTTTCAAATGGTAAACAAATAATAAGACAAAAAGTTACATTGGAAATAAATTTTAGGGGTTGCGTTTTTCACCCCTTACAACCATGGGGTAAACCAAATAAATTACTGGCTAAGTGTCTTTTTGGTAGTACAAAACGTCAGGTTAATTTCAATATTGTAACTTTTTCAGTGCTTGTGAAAAAAATTGTTATACAAATATGTACCCCCCTTTAAGGGACTGTATCTTAACAAGGGATGCTCCAATGAAGTTTCTTTATATGAAAGATCCTATCTTTTTTTCGATGAGGAATCATCTCCTTAAATGTTTTACACTTATTCAGTTACACCCTGTATAATCTGGTCCTTGTAGCCATTTCTTCACACATGCCATATGCCATGTATTGTGGCATTTTCAATGAATAAAGCTTCAAAGTGCCTTACTTTCAAAAAATACCATCTGATTTTTAGGTTATATTCATATATTTTATTGCTTTCACGGAGCTACAGAAAATTGTGAGTAACTTTTTTTACTATAAAGCTTCGACTGGACTTCCAAGGCCTGCTTGGATGTCAATAATTCTTGGATGGAGGATAGGTTTGGCTCTCTTATTTATAAGGTTGCATTCACACACATTGAGTCCCATTTATCTGTTGAAACGATAGAGTTCACGCCGCAAATACATTATCGTCATTTAATTACGTTTATCTAGATCTTAACCACTGATTAATTATCGAAAGAACGTGTCTACGGAATCCAAGACACGTGAGAAATAAAACCTAACCATACTCATATCGATGAGCGATATTTTATCGACTCGTTCCACTCTATCGACATCAAACCGGGCAATATCATCGTCATAAATCGATTCCGATTCAATTTACGTCCTCGTACACAGCAGTCCGTCGTAATTCCCGCTATCAAACCAAAGAATCGCGCCTATATCCTTGAATCGTTTCTGGAACGCACCACCGTTCCGAAAATCGATAAAACGGAGGAGTAATCGACTGTACGCATGAGAGTGACATGTCGAAACCTCGATTGATGTGCTCGCCCTGATCCGATGGGAGATTGGCACGATATAAGGCTGAATTATTGAAAAGTTTCATTTCTGTAACGATCCTCGAGAGCTGAAGCTTAAAATATGGCATTCTCGATGAGATCTCGACATAGATGTCAAAACTGAGGGTTACTCTGATCACGATTCAATGTCAACCAACTCGTTACGCTTCTATGGTTTCCAGATGTGATTTGTTGCGACAATCACCAGATCATCATCAACAAGTCTGCCTCTGCCAATCTGTTGTTAATTTTGTACGGAGCATTCAAAAGAATTCGTGGACTTGCATTCTGTGGAGGAATTAGAGTTGAACAATAATAATGTGAATGGATTGGGAAATTTGTAATAGATATCAAGACAGAAACAAAACTTAACCAATGGATCTATTTAATATATGAAGAATTGGTAATTATGCAGAACTAAAAGAACTGGTTGAGCGCATTGAAAAAATTAGTACTCACTAATTTTGGGTCCCAGAATACGAAAATGAAAACGAGAAGTCTGCAATCCTCTTAGTTTTTCCAAAAAAAATTCCCAAAGTTTCCGTTTGGAAGGTGAGGTTATATATAGTTCTAGCCAGTTTTATTGTGATTTCTCAATGAATACTCATTGGAAATGGTTTATTTAACAATCTCTGAGAGTTTCCAGCAAAATAAAGCTTTCATTTCATCGAAATCGACGATTTTGTTCGTTGTTTACATTCGTTTGTGAGCGCCATATTTCGACCTTGAAACTGTCAATCGACGCGAATTCTGCAACGTTGCCAATGTTTCGAGCTCGTAGTTAAATTTACGTAGAGTTCGAGATAATGACGTATGTTTTCATTTCGCGCCCCTTTTTTGTTGAAACACTTGGCAAGAAAGAGTTAAGCTTACTTCCCTCCAATTCTTGTTGGGCTATTTTTTTTTATTTCCAATTTGAAATGGCGGGGCCCCGCTCATTGTTTTGTGTGTAATCTTTTACTAAGGTCTGAGTGTGTAATACACCAAGGCTCGGACCCCCTGAACGCTCATTATTGAAACGGCGTCGTTTTTTTTTCCTTTTGCCAAATTTTGCTTCGTCAATTTCAACAATTTGCCCGGCGCGCGCCGGGCAAATTGTTGAAATTGACGAAGCAAAATTTCATGTTTGGTGTATTACATACAAATAATGAGCGTTTAGGGGGGCCGGGCCTTGGTGTATTACCGGGCCGGCCCGGCCCGGTAATACACCAAGGCCCGGCCCCCCTAAACGCTCATTACTGAAACGGCCTCAATCATATTTTCTTTTGCCAAATTTTGCTTCGTCAATTTCAACAATTTGCCCGGCGCGCGCCGGGCAAATTGTTGAAATTGACGAAGCAAAATTTGGCAAAAGAAAAAAAACGAGGCCGTTTCAATAATGTCCTTTCAGGGGGTCCGAGCCTTGGTGTATTTTACACACAAAACAATTAGCGGGGCCCCGCCATTTCAAATTGGAAATATCAAAATTCAGCCAACAAGAATTGGAGGGAAGTAAGCTTAACTCTTGCCAAGTGTTTCAACAAAAAAGGGGCGCGAAATGAGAACATACGTCATTATCTCGAACTCAACGTAAACTTAACCAGAGACAGTTGTCTCTGCTTAACTAACTACGAGCTTGAAACATTGGCAACGTTGCAGAATTCGCGTCGATTGACAGTTTCAAGGTCGAAATATGGCGCTCACAAATGAATGTAAACAACGAACAAAATCGTCGATTTCGACGAAATGAAAGCTTTATTTTGCTGGAAACTCTCAGAGATTGTTAAATAAACCATTTCCAATGAGTATTCATTGAGAAATCACAATAAAACTGGCTAGAACTATATATAACCTCACCTTCCAAACGGAAACTTTGGGAATTTTTTTTGGAAAAACTAAGAGAATTGCAGACTTCTCGTTTTCATTTTCGTATTCTGGGACCCAAAATTAGTGAGTACTGATTTTTTCACGTCTCAAAAACGGTTCTTTTAGTTCTGCATAATTACCGAAGAATTTTGTCATGACATTGTAACTTTCAATATTTGTGAACAATGAAGGTGTAAAATATGAAAAATATAAATATTCCTATTATTCTGTTTCAACAATCACAACATGTTATTTTTTCCTCATCCGTGCAGAACTCGTCATGTTCTTAATGAAAGGTTCTGTCAGCAATATATCATAACATTCCTTATATCTTGACTAATCTTCTCTCATTTCTTTTTCTACGTGCTCTGTGCAGGCTCCATTTTTTAGCTGTTCACTCTTCAAGAGCCTCATTTCAAAGATATTTATTTCACTTGCTCAAAAATTCTCCAAATTTGTTCGAAACATTAATGACAGAACAAAATGTCAGTGTTATTTCCAACACCAACCTGAATTTTGCAACTCAAAATATAACTAAATGGTCATTACCAACATAATTTCGATTTTCCAAAGCCTCCCGGGATGTCAATCATTCTTGGATGGACTATAATGTTAATTACCAATTATGGCTTCAGTTTTGTCCGCAGATAAATTTATCACAAAAAAAAGCAATCAAAATACATACATTGAAAAAATGAAGGGAAAATATGAAAATTGGCAACCCAGGATTAGAACTAATCGTCAAAATCCGATTCATTTGATATTGTGGAGAAGAGATCTAATTGTTCCACCAAATTGAACTATTAACCCACCTTTTTATAGGTAGTAGAGCACTAGAAAGATAGGTATGCTAGCGAGACCTGGCTCTATGGACGATTGAGTCTAACCATAGACTCGAAAATTACAGGACTCGCAAGATTTTCATCGCCATATATCGAGGTGATACACCAACATTAACAATAAATTATTATAAATTTGACTATAAGATGTCTCGTTAATTCGATTACTATTTCATTTCATTCGAATGGATCTGTAATTTTCGAGTCGTGTTACCCAACATGGCAGTTTCTGGTATACTGCCCTTTATAGAGCCTTAGTAATAGCATAGTATAAAGATATATCTTTATACTATGGTAATAGCATGTTACTATTACAGTGACTTTATACAAGACAGTGACGACAAGGAGCTGAAATCCGCCATTAAGAGGCTAATGTCAGATTATTGGAGGTTAAAATTCAAAGATTATAGAGTATATCTTTGATACTAACCATAGACAATTCTCATTTTCTCTATGATACTAACCTAAAAAGTTATCATTTCTATAGTTCTGTGCACAGAACACTAATTCTTCTGTTCTGTTCTGTGCTTCCAAAAGAAAACAAACACAATTAGCCTCTTAATGGCGGAATTCACCACGTAACATCCAACTACCAATAGAAATTGAGACATGAGCGTGTCACCACTGTCTTGTATAAAGTCACTGTAGTTACTATAAGTTCTATGGTTGATTGACAAACAAATGTGAATTTCGAACTGTCAAATCGAGTTGTTTCTCCGATCAAGCCCGTGATTCTCTGGTCAGCGTTGATTGCGCTTTGTGTAACTCGCCATTAGTCAGAGAAAACCAACTCTCAATTTCTCCAGAGCACCACAAGAACGATGGTTATGTCATTTGCATGCAAACTAATGTTTAGAATTCAGAGAATTCATGAATTCACACATTATTCTCCGTATTTCAATGCGGGAACGGAATGAATATATTTTGTTTGTTACTCCTTTCAATTAAACCCCTATTTGAATTTCTCATAAACACAAAAACTACGTAGCTTTCAATCTAACTCGAACAAATTGCTATTATGGCTTGAAAAGTTGAATGAAAAACAGGTCCGTTACATAATTGTGAGCAGAAAAATAAGATATAGGCGATGTGTTATTATTGTAATTCGCGTTCGTGAAGGTACCAATTTAGATAGTATCTCCGTAATGTATTCAGCGTAGAAAAATACAACTTTAGCATTTCTTGAAGGCCTTGAAAATAGCGAAACGATAAATATTCCATTGTTGAATCAAATGCAGCAATTTGCCGTTGTCTCTGAGATATCTGAATAGTTTGATAGTTGTGCTGTTCATCGATATATTCTAATGTTACATTAGCTAGATTATTCATGCATACTCGTATACATACTTAACTACCAGGTTATTTAACTCATATTGATCACTGGTACTGTCGGTTTTTGAGACAAACACAAGAAATATAATACATGGTGTTCCTAAATTGGGGATTCAAAGTAGGAGGGAGATTTCCTGCATAATTTTGAGAAACAAGTCCCATAACCATGAGACTGCAAACATTTCGAGATACAGGGTGTACTAAGGAGTATTTGAAGGAAAATTATGAAAACATTTGGATTTGACGGAGTGGACATCAGTCATGACCCGTCATTTCCCTAGACTTGAATACTTCAGATTTATTTTTATACTAACAGAATTTTTATGATAATTTCTATTTTTCTGAGGATTTCGAGAAGATCTTTTGAACATTTTTTCTCGAAAACGGTAACAGTACTGACCAAACCGGCAAAGGCCATAAAGTTCAGTATAACATCAAAGCTTTTTTTTACAATTTGTCAAACTAACAGTGGGCAGTGGCTCACCAAAAAAATATCACCTTGTAGAATTGCAATCGAAATTGGCATTTCCCATGGTATAAACACTTAATTGTGATAAATATGCCAAAATTCAGTTGAAGATCTTGAGAAACGCAGAATGCAAGGAATCTGCCCTCTTCGTTTGTACCTTTGTGAACAGCCTGTATTAAGGTTTGTGTTATCTTGATCAGATGTCCCCATTAGCTCATTGAGATCTTATAGACAGGGTATTGAACTATTGTTACTTACCTTCAGAAAATCAATGATGTGGTGATTATTTTGATATAAAAAGGAAACTACAATCTCAATTTGTTCGACCATATGATTGGTTCATGAATAATCGATATTAAACAAACACATCTCAGTGATATAACAATCATGAAAACAATTCTTAGGTCTAGATTATCTCAATGATATTGATGACTACATCATGCTTGGATCTATCGAGCCATTATACAGACTGCTCCCAAATTGGAGGTAACAACGAAAAGGTTAGATTCCTTGCATAATTTTAGGAAAGGATCCATAAACATGAGACCGCTAACGTTTCGTTTTCGAGATACAGGGTGATAAATTTTTCAAGCGTTTTTCTCATAGTATCTAAATTTTACAAGATATGTTATTGGAATTGGTTTATCAAATACATCACGTTCATTGATGCAAATATCAGCAACCGCCATGGATCCGACACGAACTTGCCATTATATTCAGCCATCAGGGAACTGCGAAAGTTCCAACCTCATTCTGGTACAATTTAGAGTTTACACCATGTAACATGCCAATTTCGATTTCAAATCTACATGATGAAATGTTTTCTGTAACACTGTCTTATGTTTTCCACCAGAACTTTTTGGTTTGAAATATTGTAAATTGAAGCTCTGTTGTTATACTAAACTTTATGGTTTCCTGTAGTTTTGTCGTATCTATTACTGATTTCGAGAAAAAAATTTTGAATGATCCTCTCGAAATACTGAAATAATCAAATTTGTCATAAAAATTTATTTACACTGGGTTTCACAAAGCTAAATCACCGGTGATCGGAGCTTGACAGTTGAAAAATAAAAATTGAACAGAGAATCGAGCCGTTGATCTTGAATCAAATATTTGCGTTTTCTCAATCAACGACTGTTGATCGATGATCACGGGCAAAATGGGTATGTCAAAGCTTTCTCAAATTTTTACAGCCGATCACCGTCCCTTGACAGAAGAAAACTTTGATTGTAGAAATTTAGGGGATCAAGCTGACTTTCAATGGAATGAAAACGTTATTGTGAATGAATTTTATACAATTCCCCAGCCCAGAAATCATCGGGATAAAGGCATATCCTCGTTTCATTCTTTAAAAAAATGTAGCTATACTAATAGGAATCACATGAATAGAATTCAATGTATATTGAATAACTGAATGCAGAATAATACAATATATCAGAATCAATCAACTGAAATTGATACCATAATTGTACCTAACCATCCTCTAAAATGGTAAACCAAACATGTTTGCTTCAATTTTCAGTGAATTTATAGTTTTGGATACATGCTCCCACAACCAAAAAACTTAATTATGAGTAATATCACTGTGTGTCTGATTTTTCACAGAGCAAGTCCACTTTTTTTTGAGTCAAACTTTAAATTGAAGGTCACCTTCAAGATAACTGCAAGTTCAAGCTCTGGATTTTAGAGTAATCGAACTGTTAGTGTAATGATAATTAAAATAGGACATACTCAAAAACAGTAGCCCATAAACAAATAGCATTCCAACAAATACAGCATTAATTGTGTGAAACGAAATGATTGGACAGCGGTACAAGATGAAAAAAATATCGAATAAATACAGCATAAAAAGTTTTGCAATCCCGAATGAAGTGTCACTCAACATGGCAAATTAACGCGAAACGGGTGATGGGCAGGTTCATCATGGAATGCAAAAGTTCAGTGTACATTCGACCAAGCCAAGGACAAAAGAGAAAGAAGAAGACGAATAATCTGGGATACCCGGCTCGACTCCCTTCATGTTGATTGATAGTTATTCTGGGAAGAGCGCAATTCGCTTTTCATTTGCCAGATGGGATAATAATCAAAGCAGAAAGTTGACAAGTTTAAGGTACACTTCAAAAGCTGTTATTTTATCGTATGACGACACCTTGCCAGAGAAGTGTTTGAAAATACCATTAATAGAATTCGATTGTTTCAAGTACACGTAGGAGTCGGAATATGTAGGCTTGTATTGCTTGAATATTTGCAACCAAATAAATCATATTCTCTGCAATGAATAGAGAATGCCTCAATAAGTTCGATAGTGACCAGGGTAAAATCGAAACTGAGACACCTTCGTCGCCTTCCATATATGTGCTGGTCATATATCTAATTCTAATAATTCCTATATGGGTAAAGAGCCAATAAAAATTGAAGCTGGGCTTTGGAAGAATCCCGATCTGCGCATGTGCAGTAATATTGAGAATGAAAATAATTTACTAATTCTATCTCTCTGACACATCGTATATAATGTCGTAAAACGTATGTCATCCATAACTTCATGTGAATACTTTCGATAACAACCTCACAATTGCCTGTGAGATGTTTCAATCGCTTTATTCCGTTTTCTTCGAGTCCTGACTATTATTATTAACTCCTATTCAAATTTTAGAATTGATAGGAAAATATTTCAGTGGCATATTTTCATCCGCGATATCTATCTTCTTGTTGACAATCGAAATATACATAACCTCAACGTTTCCCGCGAGTTTTGAATTTCCAGTTCACGCATGCGTACAATTCAAATCTTACTAACGATTTGGCTTCACTCTGTGACTGCGAATAGAAGAGGTATAATCCATATTGATGTTTTATTAGATATATGGTGCTGGTTAATCAACGACAAACTGGGATACTAGCCTTTCTTTAAGCAACCATTTCCATTGTACACTGTACATGATTTCGATTTTTCAAAGCCGTCCGAGATTTCCATAATTCTTAGAGCAATTATACACTTCGGTAGATCAAACTTCGTTAATCGTTATAGGTAATATTCCTATCGACTTGAAATACTCGATCCTGACGAGTCCAAATGAGAACGAAATCATCAATTACTTGAAAGGAGAATAGTGACAAAGTTTGATTCATACTCTTTCTCGATGATCATCAACAAATGGACATAATTGACAAATAGACATTATTCTACAGCGTGAGTCACGAGGAACTGTACAAATTCCTACCATAAAAAGGCAACTGAGGTGAATATCAAATGAACATTTATAAGCGCCTTATCCTCTTCATAAGTTTTATACAGGATAACTGTTGAACAGTTAACTCGAATCGATTGCAATTTTTAGGGATTGTTGTCTACAGGAACCAACTTGTTCATAATTTCGGAAATCCAGGTCCGGCTCAGAAAATATTGGTTGGTTTTGTCTTTCGCAAAGATTTCTCCTTGTGTCTGATTTTTTCAAGGGTTGATGAAGAATGTTCAAGTAATTAAGGAGGAAACCTGCCAAAAAGATATTAGCCTAGCACTATTGGAGGTTTTTAATTGAATAATGATTTTCAGTAAATATTTTCTCATTGAATTATGTATAAGAAGCCACAGTGATGTCACCTCTTAACATTATACAGCATTTTCATAATTTTGTGGCATTTCCAAGACTGGTTTTCGAAAATTGCCCGATTTAATTCGTTCTTAGTATTGAAACACCCTGCTTAGCGGTTTATTGAGAACAAAACAGATCTGAGCTGAAAAATCCTCAAAATTTTGTTAACTTTCAATTGGAAATCTAAATACACAAAATTAAACCGAAAACTTAGAACAACATTAGGGACGTTGAAATCGTTCATCCTTTTCTTTTGTGATCATAATAGTCATAAATACATAAAGGAGAGCTGAATCATCATTGTTTCAGAAAGAAAATGAAATCGAAAATGAACAAAAAAGATATAATTTTCAATGAAAATAATTAGAAACAGAAGATGATAATGAATTACCATTATTTTAGATTATTTCAATATGAAATCCTCTAGCTGCCACACATTCCTGTTGTCTTATAGTCAAAGTGCTTTCCTTATTGTGACTAGATCGTTGCTAATAATATTGAAACAGTTAATGATTTTTCGTAGGCCCAAACGCAATAATCAAAGCGCCCCCCCTCTTAATCACTAAAGCCCGCTCCACACTCATGGCAAGAACGTCGGCCAATACCGCGAACGCGAGTGTGGATAACTTTCTTGTGTCACGTTCGCGCTTCGCGGCGTTCTCCGTTTCGTTGCGGTCTCCTGTCCCGCGACAAAGGCTTCGCGCCTAAGCACAAATGTTCCATCCACACTCACAGGCGTTCGCGGTACCAGCGCAGTGATGATTTAATGCTTGTTCACTGACTTTATTCGCTTTTGAAATGAATGGTTTTCTTGTAGCAATGAGGTGGAATTAGATTAGATTTAGAGGAGATAAATGAAATGAGAATTTCTTGATTATTATCAGAATGAACCTTTTTTATAGGGCGGAAAGTCTTCGCAGACAGCGAGGATGCCGTGAACCAAAGTGCGAATATTTGTGTGAGTGTGGATGACTTATTTGGCCGCGAATTCTTGGCCAGGTTCACGGCAAGAATTCTTGGCAAGATTCGCGCCATGAGTGTGGAGCGGGCTTAAGGTTTGAATTTTCCCATCAGCCCGCTCCACACTCATGGCGCGAATCTTGCCAAGAATTCTTGCCGTGAACCTGGCCAAGAATTCGCGGCCAAATAAGTCATCCACACTCACACAAATATTCGCACTTTGGTTCACGGCATCCTCGCTGTCTGCGAAGACTTTCCGCCCTATAAAAAAGGTTCATTCTGATAATAATCAAGAAATTCTCATTTCACTTATCTCCTCTAAATTTAATCTAATTCCACTTCATTGCTACAAGTAAACCATTCATTTCAAAAGCGAATAAAGTCAGTGAACAAGCATTAAATCATTACTGCGCTGGTACCGCGAACGCCTGTGAGTGTGGATGGAACATTTGTGCTTAGGCGCGAAGCCTTTGTCGCGGGACAGGAGACCGCAACGAAACGGAGAACGCCGCGAAGCGCGAACGTGACACAAGAAAGTTATCCACACTCGCGTTCGCGGTATTGGCCGACGTTCTTGCCATGAGTGTGGAGCGGGCTATCAAACATTAGAAAACCATACACAGTGTGAAATTTATGCGAATGACAAAAACGATCAGAATTTTCGGAGCCGGGTCTGTATTTTCAGAATTATGAACAGATTGGTTTATGAAGGTACCTTCAAGACAATATTCCCTGAAAATTTGAATTGATTCCAGATAATCGTTCAAAAGTTATGACGGATCGAAAATCACCCTGTATAAAACTTATGAACTTAATAAATGGTCATTTGATATTCACCTGAGTGGCTCCCATTCATGGTTTACCATATTCAATTTTATAAAGTATCCCGGTTGGCCAAAATTCAGGTTTATCAAATTTTTTTACTCAGAACTGACGCAAGTTAGCACCCGTCAAATATCGACAATGTCAAAATAACTCTCAGAGACGTTGCCAATGTTTGAAAGATTTTCATAGTAACATTCTACGCTAAATTCATATCTTCGCTTTAGAGCTTATTTGGTTGACGATTCACAATGAACTCTCAAATGAAATGTATTCGTTTCCTATGACTATATTTCATCAAGATAATGTTTGTTTCATATAAAAAGTTACAATGGCAACAAAGTATTCTTTGAAATGAAACAACGCAATTTCTACGACCTCTATGTAGAGAGGATAACGTTTTTCAATTATCTGACAGGAAGATGAAAATTACCTAATATTTTCAAAATATACACGGTGAAATGTCTCAGAATGTCATGGCCAACCGGGATTATTGAAGTAAATGGGGTATAGGAATATGTACTGTTTCTCGTGACTCACCCTGTATATTTAATTTGTAACGACGAAAGTACTTTGAATTTTTCACATTTTTTTGGGAAATACATTGTGTTGAATAAACAATTCTTATTTCAAAATGCGGTATGACCGATATATCAATTTATAAAATGATTAATATTTAAAAATTTCAATATTTATGGTACGTTAATTCAATCATTTATTTGATGACGAATTGTGGTCGTTAGATTAAAGATGGAAAACCATCTTTATCCTTAGTTTTAATCAGTAAGTATTACACACAAATCGATTAGATTATGGCATATCTGAGTACAGAAATACGACGCCTATCCAGAAAAAGACCAAAAATAAATATATACACGGTATACACAATCTTAAATTTGTGGCTGGCTTTTAGGTAATTGACCACAGAAACCTTGAATCCTGTTCTAAAGATGACAAACGCTTTCCGGCCATCTTCATGAAAGAATATTCAATACGAATGTCACTCAATTAATTTTCTGTCGAGAAATTCCCATAAATTTTATCTAGTTGAACAGATAAACTTAATTAAGCTGTCTATGATCGTCAGCACAATCCGATGTGACACTCGATAAGAGCCAACCTGAATATTTGCATTTGAACTGTAAAATACGGATGGAGATTTGAATAGTTCTCGAGAGTCGAGGTGAAAGATTGATGGGGCACTTCGAATATGTGAGATTGATATAATGAAATCATTATAGTTTAAATTGTTGTAACCCGATTCTTGGGGCAAAAAGAGGAATGATTGCTGTGGTTGATTCGAATTTAAAAATCTGTTACAACTATGGTCCAAATCCAAGTCTTTTGGACCTTAATAACGGACACCCTGTATATGACAGGTTGATCGTTTAGGAACCGTGTCAAGGCAAATCCTCCAATAAAAAACTTTCGGATCAAATTCATGTTACTATCGCTTCTGGAAATCGTCAGAAGACTTTTACTGAACTGTTTTTCCCTCTCCTTTTTGCAGTTTTCTTTGAATAAGATCTGAACCGTTGGAAATATATCCCGAATATTTTGCGTCATGAAAGAGGTAATGAAAGTCATTGAAAATATGTGAAAATATATGGGGTGATCCATTAAAAGAATCATCCATTTGTTGAATAAAATTTATCGGGGACACCCTGTATATCAGAAAATAATTTCCTGAGATGCAGAAATGAAGGTACAAGAGGTCTACTTTCCAACGAAATCTCTGAGATGTCTGGTTCGGCAACTATAGAAGATTTTCGCACTATTGCAGGACCCTGTATAATGGTAGGTTGGTAGGGGCAATACGTACAAAATGACATATATGGACAAAATGACATAGGCATCATAATTAGAGTTTGGAGGTATCAAATGCGGAACTGCCCACCACATCACATGACCCGTGTGGCTCCTATTTACCTCTGAAAATGAGCAAGTGCTACTCTAGTTCATTCGGTCGTTATGAGTGATAACAGAAATCAAGAGGTCACGAGTTATCTTTCATTGCACCAAATTTTTAGAAGAAATTACCAGTTTTCACAATTTTTTTCTGGTTTCTGGTCATATCTCAGTATTTTTGAGGGCTCAATTGAATTGTGGTGTAGAATTTTGCAAAAAAAAAATTCAAAATGGCGGAGAACCTGCAAAGTTGGAATTTTTTTTCTCGCTCGCCACTTTGGAAAGCACAAAATTTTTTTTTCAAATTTCGAACTCCACTTTTTTTTACATGTTTTCAGTGAAAAAAAAAATGTCGCCCAAAAGTTTTGAAATTTTGATGGTTGAACTATCTTCAATTCTGAATATTTGGGTGCAGACAGAATAAAAAAATACCAATTGGTTTTCTTTTTGTAGCCTTTTGAATCCTCATGCTGTCAAATTTTCAGCAAAGGTTTTCCTTGAAAGTATGGATCGGTCTCGTGTGTGGTATTCTTATTGGGCCATTTTTTCTACCACCACGATCGTAAGGTGAAGACTTACTTGATTTTCTTCGGAACAATTTACCAGAATTATTAGAAGATGTGCCTCTCGATATTCGGCAGAGAATGTGGCTGTTATTGAATGGCGCAGCTCCGCACTATCGACGAAATGTCCAAAATTATTTGAATAGTGTGTTCCCTCATAGGTGGATAGGTCGTGGTGGATCAATTCCTTGGCCTAAACGCTCCCCGGATCTCAACCCCTGTGATATTTTCTTTGGGGTTATTTGAAAACATTGTATAGTGAGGGTGACAAGAATAGTGCAGAAGAACTCAAACAACGCATTGAAAATGCTTGTGGAATTATTCGTGGGCAAACTGATTTGATAGTTGCTGCATGTAACCATTCCTTATTACGACGTTCGAGACTTTGTGATAAATTCGAACAATTTCTGTGAACATTGTAAATAATTTGGATAAATTTAATGGGTGAGTTTCCTCAATATTCATAACACTGCCAAATCAGCAATTTTCTGCTTACTTCGAACTCAATAATTCTCCTCAGAAAAAATCGCCTAATAAAGGTTGGAAGATGATAATACAAATTTGCAAGAAATTCTAGTGCGTAGATCAGATCATTTTGCCATTATGCCGCGTTACGTTCTAGGTTCTAAGCAGATGATTAATCCGACGAACAGAGAGATGCAGGCCAGAGTAGCATTAAGGTAATGATGACCAAAATTTTTTATAAATTCTTTAATTTGAACATTTCATTTTAATTTTCGGTAAAATGACTTATTATGATGAGTTCTATCACCTGTCAAAAGAAAAGCCTCACCTTAAAATACACCCTGATGTAAACTTTCCTGCCGTCGCAAGGAATTCTAAATCACCAGCTTGAGAAAGTGGATCAGTTTGATCTTGTGAACTCTTTAGTAGCAATTTCAATGTAGGTTTATAGACTGTTTTGATATTATGTGTTTTCAAAAACCTAATACATATTTAGGTTTCTGATACTGAGGGGTCAAACGAAGACATTCAGTTGTTCTTCACCGTGACTCCCAATCACGTTTATTTGTATTTGAGGCTATTTCAATGGCGTATTTTTCGAATTTATCCATAAAGAAATTGTTATTCCTAAAAATCGCATTTCCAGCGGAAAAAGCTCCGATATGTAATTCAGATATTCCTTCACAGAAATCAATGTAAACAACGGCTATAAAGAGATCGGTAGATCTAGTATTCACCAGTTCGGAGTAGTCAATCGTCGGGTTACCACCTCGGACGAAACGTTTGGTGAAATTCCTATTGGGCCACGGCTATAGAGTATAGAGCCCGGGATATCATCATATTGGAGTTGAATCCGGCCGTGAAAGCTTTCATCGATATATTCATCTTCTCCTTTCATCTGGCTCAACATTTGCCAGGCGTGGAAAATGGAGTGGAGTGAATCGATTACGGCGTTAAATCCCCAATTACCTGACGATATACGACGTCGATATGTCTCGCATTATCTCGAACCAGCATTCGTTTGAGCGACCCACGCGCATTTCGGAATCTAAAGCCGCTGATTTCCCAGGGACACACGGTGTGTTTAACAACACGGATCCGCGGGCTCGCGGCACTCCCACGCCTTCCGTGTAATCCGAAGGTGACAAACATCTGGTAATCGGTTTAATGGGTATTTTCGGACGAAGGATCATGGTTCTGGGAGATGACCAACAATAATTGACTCGTGCGAGGCGATTCAGCTGCACTCGGTGCTCGTTATTCGAGATCCGGTATCTAAAGAATTTTTTTCGTATTATTTTCAACCAGTTGTAATACTAATACAAAGGGTTTTCCAATAAGAGGTGTTTGTTTGAATAGCCCGCCATTTCGGTAGATGTCACTTTTGAAGCTATCATTTTTTGACATTGGACAAGTGGAAACTACGCCAAATTCAAATGAAACTATACACGCTTCAACAACGCATTGAAATTATTTGAATTCACAATAGAAATGTTGAAAATTTTTGGCAGAGACGGTTCGTAGAACTCGAACATTTTTGGGTAGTCGTGAAGCACCTTGTCGATCCGCAATACAGAAATTGGTGGGAAAACTCGAGCTGTTGGGACAAGTTAGTGATGTGAAGAATGAAACCCGTGCACTTCGCTCAAAAACTGCCGAGAATATTGCTGCAGTAGCCGAAAGTGTTGAAGAAAACTTAGGTTTGTCCATTCCTCGTCGTTCTTCGGAAGTAGGCACTACACAAACGTCAGCACACCGTATTTTGCATGAAGATGATCAGGACAATGTTTTATTTCAACAAGACACAAGCAACGAAACTATTTATCTTCTACGGAAAAAGTTTCCGGTCTCTGTTATCTCTCGAAGAGGTGATCACAATTGGCCACCGAGATCATGTGATTTAACACCTTGCGAATTGTTCTTTGGGGCCATGTAAAAAAGAAGGTCCACGCCAAGAGCCCAGAGTCGATTCAAGACCTCGAAGATGGAGTTCGTGAGGCTCTCGAGGAAATAGGGCAGCCACTTTGCTACTCGGTTATGGAAAATTTCATGAAAATGAAATGGTCCTGTAGTCGTGTTGGTCATATGGCTGATGTTACTCTCCATTATTAACGCCATACCTTCCTCTTCATAATATATCTTATTATAAAATAGCAAAATTCGCGTCCGTTCGGATCGTCCACTAGGGACATATAATCAATGAGACAAATGGACTAGCAAAGATCTTTACATCTTGAATTAGATCTTTGCTAGTCCATTTCTCTCATATCTAATTATAATCATAATATATACAGGGTCTTTCACGAGGATCCTCACCCATATTTATACGGGAAACTACTGAACGTATTTTCATGAAATTCCGCACTTATAAGTATTTCACGATGCTGATGAAATCTGAAATATTTTCAAGGCATGAGCACCTCCGGTTTTTCCGGAAATGACGTCAACTTCCGTTTTTTAAATTCAAATTAGAACCCCATTTTTTTATGGCAGATATTGAATCTACGTTAAAAAATAATGTGAGTGTATGCATCACACCCTTGCCCTAAAATGGATATTAACTCAGAAAATATCCACTGTAGGGCAAGGGTGTGATGCATACACTCACATTATTTTTTAACGTAGATTCAAATGGGGTTCTAATTTGAAAAAATTTATTTTTCACGATTTTGTCATCCCTAACTTTGAAAGCGATTTTTTCACCCCCTGTATCATGAATCGCGATTTCGATTTTTAAAGTGGATACATCAATCTTACATCTTGAAAAATCCCAAAAATGAAAATTTTCCATCCAAAAACCTCGAAGTTATTCTTGTTTCAGCGGAGCTCTATTTTCGATTTTTTTTCGAATTTTCCCGCTCAGAGAGAATTTTCCAACCAAAACTGAAAAATGTTACATCAAAATAACTTGAAATTTTCTAAGGAATCTATTTCTGCAGTAAAAAAATGGTGTTCTAATTTGAAAAACGGAAGTTGACGTCATTTCCGGAAAAACCGGAGGTGCTCATGCCTTGAAAATATTTTAGATTTCATCAGCATCGTGAAATACTTATAAGTGCTGAATTTCATGAAAATACGTTCAGTAGTTTCCCGTATAAATATGGGTGAGGTTCCTCGTGAAAGACCCTGTATATGAAATAAACATTCCACGGTTTTCTTTGAATGTCAAAATAACAACTGTTTTTGGAAAACGCTTTAGTTTAGTTGTATGATTTCGATATAGATAAAGGATGTTTCAATAAGAATGCAAGATTTGAATTGCGCGTCATCTTTGACATTCATAATGTCACATGATTATGACGTGACAGTTTGAAAGTAGACGGATGGGAATATAAAAAGGAATAATTGGCGAAAGTTATCGTGCTATGATAACAGTTTCTTGTGCCTCATTCGGAAGCTTTGATCTTGACGACATGTATTTTCAGCAGAACGGTGCCACATGTCATACCGCCCATGATAGATACATGGACGATCTCGCACGAGTTTGCCCCTGGGCGTGACATTTCCCAATCTGGTGACCAGAATTGGCTTACCTGCTCTTGCGATTTGACGCCTTTGGACTTCTGGCTCTGGTAACGTCTGAAGTCACAGAATTATAACAATCGGAGCCATCGGAGTATGGAAAGTCGAAATTAGACGCTGTATCAATGAAATACCACCACATGTATTCAATAAAAGTGAAAATTTCGTCAAGAGGGTATGCATATGCCAGCAAAGCCGTGGGGGCTATTCACAAATATCTTGTTTCATACATAATTCCCAAATAGTTATTTTCCTATCAAGGGCGGAAAGTTGTACTTTCCCGCACTAGATTGCCGCTCCGCGTCGTTCGGGCAAGCAATCGAGTGCGGGAAAGTACTTTTCGCTCAAGATAGGAACAATATTTTTTCTACAACCGTATTATAAAATGAAAAAAAACTTCTACACAATTCGAATACATATTCGTTTTGACACATTAATTAAGGAGTTTAGGATTCTATGCGGAAAATCATAGACCATGACATAGAAATAAACACACAGATCCATGATAGACGCATAGAAATACCTGGTGAAACGACTCCTAAGTAAAAATCGTGAACAAAATTTGTAGATCAAAACAATTGAAATTTTGCGCTACTTCCGGAATAATCCGCAATATTCATCGGTCGTGGCGCGATGATCAGTATGATATAGGTTATGTTATGTTTTTAGAGAAATGACACAACGACAGTTGTCTCTGATCAAAACTTCAAAACATGTATTAATTTCGAATGTCATAAAGATTGTGGTTACGGAATAATAGCGCGACCTCTTGCGGGAGAAATGAAAAGCCGCACAAAGTATCACATGATCAATCGACAAGAAAGTCTTAAACAAAATCTAATCAGTTCCAACACCAGGTATTCTATGCATCTATGATCCATGTATGCCAGTCATAATTTTTGAAGGATGTCAAGTTCTCTTTGACTATTCCACTCACTTCAAAAACTGACCAATCACAGTCCAAAGACAGCTCGTATTATCGCGATAATACCAACTGTCTCTGAATTTTGATTGGCCTGACAGCTTCGGTGTTTTCAACGATTCAACCAATAGAACTATAAGTTCTATGATGTGATGGAACTATGGAAACGGTTTGACAACTAATAAATATAAATTGTAGACGTCAACATGAGTCGCTTCGGTGAGATTTCGAACGAAGATATCAACCAAAATATCGATATAAATATACCAAGAAATACAAAAAAATCAAAATCTTATATATGGAGACAATTCATGACATTCTGCGGGGAACGAAACTACAAGCTAGATGCAGATAATACTAATGAAAAACTAGCGTTCATTTTGAAGGACTGGGCATTCAATATGAGACGAATTGATGGCACTGATTACAAACAGAGTGTAATCAAAACTATATGGAATACCACTGCAAAATTGGTGCAGGAAAAATATTTCGAGGAATACCAGAGAATTCTGGATCCTTTTAGAGATATAATGTTCAATGAGGCGAGAGCGGCTCGTGATAGTAAAAGAAAGATTTTACAAGTTCAACCCGAAAAACGGAAGATTAGTTCTGCAGCTCTGACTTCCGACGAACATAAAAATATGTGTTTGCAATGGGATGAGGACACGCCGGAGGGACTTCAAAAAAAGTTTTATCATATAGCTGCAGTTGAACTAGCTTGGAGAGGAAACGAAGCAGCTTTCGCCATGTTGCATTTTTTCAAAGAAGAATTGGACAACAAAGGCTATTTGACGAATAGGCTTGCATATAACCCTATATTCTCCAAAACTCGCCAAGGTGGAGATAAAAACTGTGCAGATACTAAATGGCTGGCCCAAAATTTAAAAAATCCTGAATTGTGTCCTGTGAGATTATACCGAAAACTAATATCGAAAAGGGGTGTTATCGCTAATGACAGGCTTTTTCTCACTGTTAATGGCAAGTGGAATAAATATAATGGTAGTAACTGGTATAAAAATTGTCCGATCGGCATTAATAAAATATCGCAATGGACAAGACTGTCTGCAGAAAAGATAGGATTGGACACTAAAAAAGTAAAAATAACAAATCACTCTAATCGTGCCACTGCAGTAAGTCAGTTACTAAAATCTGGCGTAAGTGAACAAGAAACCATGAAAATCACTGGACATGGAAATTCGAACTCAATGAAACCGTATATACAGCTGAGTACCGAACATCATCAAAATATAGTGAATACTTTCAGAAATACTCCAACTACATCAAGCAACAACCATCCACCTAATGCTGCTAGTACTATTCAAAATTTTTACAATTGCACAATTTATAATAATTATAGTCGAGAATAAGGTATTTTGTTCGTATTTATGAAAATTGTTTATTGTTAAGCATATCGCATAATAATTGTTACAAATTATTTCAGTTTGTGATACCTTCTTGGAATAAATTCATTATTATTGCATGTTTTTCAATGCTTCCTCTCGAATGTGAAGTTTCTGACCTTTCATTTTGTTCGTGAAATAGTCTTATAAAATATCACACGAGATTGAATTTACCTCATAAGTCTATCTCTTATTTCCAAACTCAAATGAGTTGCTTTAAGGAAACACCACTCGTCCTTCGGACTCGTGATGTTTCCAAGCAACTCATTTTCGTTTGAAAATAAATCGATAGACTTATCACGGAAATTCAATCTCTTGTGATATTACTACTGAAAATGCAATCATTTTCAAACGAAAATCTGCATCAATAATTAGCTTGACATGGATGAAACTGCATAATTTGAAATTTTTAACTAAATATATAAGTAAGTAGATCAAGGGTCTACATTCCTGAAAAAAAAGGCAGCCAGAAACGATTTATTTTTTCCGATTGATGAAGGGATGTATGAGTGTATAAAGATAAAAATAATAAAAAAAAAATTTAATAAGTATTAAATGCATGAAAAGAATATTCCTCATCATTTTTGGTTATTTTTCAACATTTCCACCATCAAAACTAACAAATATTTTTGTGTTTTTTCATTTCAGTATTGAAGTCTTTCAATTAGTTAATGCAATGTCTATCTCCTTTTTCTTTTAGAATTTACCGTTTTTTTGTAAATGATATTACAAGAATGTGTTGTTTTCGCGAAATTTATTTCCTTGAATTTTTCTATTCGAAATGATAAATATTCATTTTTCTCAAAGACAAGTCATTAAGGTTTGTTTTAGCCGTTGATTAGTGAAAATCAATTGTTAATAACAATTATGGATTTTAACATGGAATTGAATTTTTTTTAAATGACACGCCCCGTAGGTATCTCCTCCCAGATGACTGATAAAGGAAAAAGAGAGTATAATACCAAATTATACAGGCAGTATGATATCTAGTTCAGGGTAGTAGGTATATCTAGTTATATTCCCTATGCCCCAACATTTGTTCTATTAAGCTGAATAATCCAATAAATAAAAATTAATGCAATGCACTGCCATCTGGCGGTATACGTTTCTTATATTGAAGGCGAAGGACTCTTAAGAGATTTCATGTTAAAGGTATTATTCTACCCAAATTCAACACATATTTACTTTCCCGCACTAGTGCGGGAAAGTGATACTTTCCGAATCGAAAACAATGCGGGCAAGTAGTTAGTAAGGCCCGGTTGTAGAAAAACTATATTTTCTGAACCAATGAATATTTCAATACATTGATACTTGCTACAAAAAACCATATTTTATTGAACACTGAAATCTTGCGCTCTTATTGAAACAACCTCAACATATTATAAAGAATAAACAATGAAGAGAAAACGTCATCTTGAATGAGCTCATGTTATTTAGTCACACCTACATATTGACGTTACCTTAACAGCTTGAAAAGTCGAGTCACTCCGTCCTGTGGAGCAGATAATCGAACTCTTCTGCCGATTAATCGGATCGTTTAAAAAGTCCCAATCATAAGCGAGCCAATTTTACGCGACAATCCGTGACCTGACACGATGTAAATTGCCGTGTCGCCTCATTAACAAACATAATTTAAAAACGTGGAGCGCCGTTGGTCCTTCGAGTCGGATTTTCGATATTGCAAGAGCGGCTAATCGAAATTTTAACCGCCTGTCGAACGCTCGTTTTTTTAAGATTTTTTGGATATTATGGAGTGAAGAGTTGTCGAAGCCTTATTTATGCTGTGGCATTAATCATTTCGTTGTGTTGAAGGTATACTGATTTAAGTGTGAGCAATTTTGATTGAGAGGTCGAGGTCGAAGGCTAATCAATTGCCTTGAAGCTAAGGAGAATGTGTGCAAGACAATAATTAATGAAAAAAGGGTCAAGGAAGGCACTGACTTGGAAGTCAGGAGCTTTCGAGTGCTCGTTCATACACATTGTAAAAGTAGATCCAGCTGTCAAAATATTTACAGCAGCTGCCCAAAAATTTTCACAGCAGCTGCCAAAAAAATCGTCCATGATCCCAAACCTGATATTGAAGAAATACAAGGTGCGGCACGGAGGGCGGACGTTTTTCAGATGGGCATAACTTTCCCCCACTGAGGACGAGAGAAGTGGGGAAGGTGCCGTTAGACTCGTGTGTTCCTAGCATTTATTTACCAGTTGTCGTCATGGAGCCTTGGACGGTGGAGCATCGTGTTTTCGCCTATGATAGTTTCGTCCGAAATAATGAGTCAGTCACGGTCGTGCAGCGTGAGTTTCGTCGCCATTTCCACATTCATCGGAATAGAGCTATTCCCTCTCGAAACACCATCCTTCGTTGGGTTGAATCACTTCGCAGACGTGGTGAACTGATCAACAGAAGACCAAGAGGACCTGTGCGAACAGTTCGAACGCCTGAAAATGTTGAACGCGTTCGACAAGCCATTCTTCGCAGTCCGTCGCGATCTGCTCGGAAACATGCTGCTGCACTTCGCCTCAGTGATCGTTCGGTGAGGCGAATTTTGCATATGGATCTTCGCTTTCACCCCTACAAGTTGAGAGAGCGATGTTGGAGAGAGTCTACGCGAACTTCCAAGAGCGCCTCCAGCACTGCATCACCGATTTCGGCCACCACATGCCTGATGTGATTTTCCACACTTGACTGTCTCAAATGCTATTTCCTTGAGAATCTGATTCCGTCAATAAATGTGTTTTTGAGTAAAAATTAACGCTTTTATTATTTTTTTAAAACCATCCATCCTCCGTGCCGCACCCTGTATAAGAAATGAACTTTTTTTCATATTTCGCCAGAATTTCATATGGTTCTGGTAAAGCGGTTTCGTCAAAATTTCGCGCGTAGATCAAATAGGTACGTCATTCTCCATCTCAAACCGAAATTTCAACTGGATCGGATCAGTAATAATGAATTTATCGGAAAACGAAATTTACGGAATCCCTGGTCGAATTTTGCCCATAAACAAACTTCGAGATCAGAACCCATACCTATACTGAAAAGTGCAGTCTGCAGGTTTATCCGTTCGATAGTTAGGTATAGTGTTCACGGTCGGACAGACAGAATTGAAATTGACCACGGATTTTGTATCATTGAGTCGAATCTAGTCGATTGTGACAATTAGAGAAATTACAGGACATTGAAATATGACGAAAACATGAAAGTTTATTGTTATTGATGAAGGTTTTCCTAATCACAAATTACACTTCGAATATAAAATTTATTCAACAGCAACGTTTCTGGAATCAATGATAATATGAAAAATTTATAATGTTCACAAACTCAGCTTGAGGGAAATCAAAAAACAAGGAAGTAAAAGTGCTATTCAAATGCAGACATATCGAACGGAAGAAAAATCGTTTTTTGAAAAATTTTGCTCAATTAAATTAAGTAGGTATTGAAGTTTTCCCGAAGAAATAACAACTTAGAACCACATCATGCCTGGTACCTAGACTATAGTCCAGGGTCAGGCACGTAATGCCCCGGTTGAATTTTGAAAAATAGCTATATTCAAAAACGAATTGGAAATAATTGAAAAAATAGAGTTGAATAATTCATCTTGAATATGGACCCGCATACATAGAAAAAATTGATACAGACCATGGAATAGTAGGAAATAGGAATAAAAATTGAAATCGAAATTAGACAATTAATTTTTTTGTTTCAAAACGGTGGTGTTGAAACCTTCGGAAAACCTCAACCTCTGGAAATATTCGCACCAAATTTAAGTAAGTATATAAATTAAGTAAAACAACTATGGCTGATCAAACTCGGAATAGCTGTTTTTCATCCGTAATTTATACGTGAAAAAAAATTGCCGTTATTAGATTTGAAAAAAGTTATGATGTTTCACTTATTTGATATCAACTTAGCACAAAGCATATCAAAAAAATGTTTTCATTACACCGCACTGAAAACCTTATCATAACATGTAGATTTAGAACATCGAAAATGACTCTTTTCCGTGCGGCCGCACCGCAAAAAGTTTTACGGTGCGCTGAGGCATAGATGCATCCTATGATTTCTATGCTGAGACACAGAGCAACGATTGCGTGACAGTTGATGTTAGTGTTTTGAATAATTTTTGTTTCACAATATCGAAATGCTTTCTGCTGAAAATTTTTCCCGTGTTATTGTTTTCAGAGAGGTGTAATGAAAAATATCGTTCATTACACGTCCAGAAAGGCTTTTTCCGTGCTTGCACGAGTTCCCGTGTTCACATCACGCGCGCACGGAAAGAGCTTACTTTCTGGACTAGTAATGAAATATACTATTTCAGAAAAAACACAGTACCTAGCTCATCTTTTTTGGTTATGAACAAGTTTGACGTTTTCAGGGTTCTGTAGAAAGATGACAAAATCTACATAATTGTTATGATTTCAATCGATCTGCAGCCGTCGGAACGTATATCAGGCATTTTTCTCGGAAACTATTCATGCAATTTTATTGAAGTTTGGAAGAAAGATTCAGCCTTCCATTCATAAATTATCCGGGAAGAGAAAAATTTTGCCGCTCATGTTTTGACAAAATATAACGTGCTCTGCTGAGTTGATATCAAATTCACATATTCAAAAAATGATTTTAGCAATCAGCAGATTATCTCATTCATGGTGAAAAAACATATGTAAATCTCAGGGTTTTGTAGAAAAATGACAAAATCTGATTGTATTTCTACAAAACTCTAAAAACGACAAATTTTCTTTCACCTCGGATAATCAACGGATGAATCACTGAAAAAGATGAGCTACTTTTTTTACCGGAAACTTTTTTTTGAATATGTGTTTTGCTAAGTTGATATCAAGTTAGCGAAACATCTCATGTTTTCCAACAAGTGTGGCGATGTTTTTTCACCACGGATAATCACGGATAAATCACTGCAAGAGATGAAACGATCTGTTGCTCGCTAAAATCATTTTTTGAATATGTGATCTGTTAATTTGATATCAATTCAGCAGAGCACGTGATATTTTTTTAAAAACAGAAGCAGCCAAATTTTTCTCTCGCGGATAAATAAAAGGATGGTAAGATACATCTCTCTTCGGAATTTCGACAAAATTGCATGCATAGTTTTCGAGAAAAATGCCCGATATACGTTCCGATGGCAGCAGATCTATTGCAATCGTATAACAACTAGATTTTGTCATTCTTCTACATCAAAAGCCTGAAAGAGACGAATTTTTTCACCATGAATAAATTACGAATAAATAAATAACAAAAGGATGAGCTATTTTGTTATTTTTTTCACGGATAAGAACGGCAAATTTTTCAGATATTCCTAGATTGATTCGTCCGAGTTGTTTTGCTTACTTTATGTAACATTATCTAATTTGGTACACACCATATCATACAAAATTTTATATTTAATCGAATTTAAATTTAATCCACACCTGGATACTGTTCCTTGTGGAGTTTTATCATCCAAGAACGTTGAGAAAATGATGTTTGGATATCGCAATTTTTTTATAATTCAGTGTTACTATAAAATTTATGTCGCCATTATTTGTGCAAGTGGAATGAAGGATGAATGAAATTGGATATGTTTATACTACAAAAACAAATTGCGGTGTCATCGTCTCACTCATGTAACTAAAGAAGATGAGAGTCTTAATTGTATACGCTTGAGCTACCCGCTGGTGCGCGATAACAATCAACAATAAGAATTATTATACCCGGCATTGAACCCTATTCAATCAATTCATCATCAATAAATATAATTATTGATTTGGTGATATCTTGGGCTCCTCCACTATTATGTACATCTATTTTGATCGGAATCCTCACTTATTATCAGGTTATCTTAGATAAATATTGACTACTTATTTGGAACATTCTGATTATTCAACCAGATCGTATCGTGATATTTGATTTAAAAGAAAAGTATCTGACTTTCGGTCAAGAGCTTCAAGCGCTCGCTCATCCACCTTGTAGGTTAATTTTTTTTTTACAGTTCAAGAAATCCGATAGATTTAGGGAACAATTTTTAGCAGCTCTCAGAAAAAAATTCGAAGAAATCGTCATTGATCCCGTATCTGATTTTACACAAAGAGATTTTTTTTTCAGACTTCGCTAGAATTTCATACGGTTCTGGTTATGCGATTTGTCATTCAAACTAATACGCGGCTTTTTTCTTGACAGGCAACCACAGAATATCGTGATCATTATCTTGAAACTTTCTGACCTCTAGATGGGATATGCAACAGTTGTGTGCAGTCCAGTATAATGACATGATACCTCGAGAACGTTATCATTATTCTAACGTTAGTTGGTTATGGTTGCCTGGAAGGTATTCTATGAGGAATGAGGAATAATTTAGTTTGATACCAACTTTGACGTGTTCGATAGAAACGAATAACATAGAAATTATTCAACGGTAATTACACATCATTATGTAAAATGAATAATGAAATCAGGTGGAGATAACAAATAATAATGATGGTAGGTAAGCATTTCACGTATATCCTTCGAAACTGACATTCACTGAATGATTTGAAATTCTGTGTTTCCATCATAGACTTAAGTCTATGACATAATGGCATCTTTTCGTTCGGCTCTTCATTTTGAGCGGGTGATTGAACATCACGACATAGATGCATAGAATACCTAGTGTTGGCACTGATTAGATTTTGTTCAAGACTTTCTTGTCGAGTGAAAATCTAGAATCTAAAATCATCATTTTATTATTTATAGCAGGTATTCTGCAGCTACTAGAAGTGTTAATCGACCTTCGAAACTGTTCGTGTTTTCAGAATAAATTTCTACAGATATCTTTCTTACCTATGACTCACGCATGTATGTAGAAAGACGTAGGTAAATATAGAGAAACCTCAAAATATTCTATTTTCATCAAAGTGTTTATGATGAGAAACCGATTGCTCCAATTTCATGTATTGTTGAATTTTTCGATAAGACTAAAGATAAAATTCGTGCGTTGAAAATCGTTTGGATCGGAAGCCAGTGCTGACAACCAAAAAACGAAAAATATAACTGGAAACAATGCTGTAATGAGTTCATTACAGCACTTTTTTAGTACTGTAATGAACTCATTGCGATACTGAAATAGAGAAACAAATTTTGCTATAATTCTGTAACAATCGATCCGACTGGGTTGAAATTCAGTTTGTAGATATTGCCTTATATTTTTTTGACAGCTGTCAATTTTTTTATATTTCTTGAACTGGCCAAAACGAATGTACCTACAAGTTGCCAAGCTGATTGATAGAAATAAGTTGTACGATTAAAGGCCGGTTTATTGACCCTCCTGTAAATTGTCAAATAGCGCTACTGACAGGAATGCAGTTCGTAAACATTTGCATCCCTCAGTACGAGAGAGTAATGGGCCTACCACACGCTCAAGCTTCACCACAGTTTGGCTTGCGCAAACCGGCTTGAACACTGAACACTGAGCGTGTGGTTGGGAGAATTGTATACAGTTTCCCTCAGTGTTCAGTGTTCAAGCCGGTTTGCGCAAGCCAAACTGTGGTGAAGCTTGAGCGTGTGGTAGGCCTATAATTGGTAAATTTGTCCTATAAAGTGGATGAATCTCGAGACCAGTTGTAGCTCCAAGTAGGTCTTTATTTGGCAGAATCTTTTAGGATCCTAAGCTAATGTCTTATAGGCCTACCACACGCTCAAGCTTCACCACATTTTGGCTTGCGCAAACCGGCTGGAACACTGAACACTGAGGGAAACTGTATACAATTCTCCCAACCACACGCTCAGTGTTCAGTGTTCAAGCCGGTTTGCGCAAGCCAAACTGTGGTGAAGCTTGAGCGTGTGGTAGGCCCATTAATGGTGAGGAATTTTGTGTAAGCAGAACGAATTATGTTATATTTTTTTTGAGCAGTTATCAATACCTAATTGACTTTGTTAGAAATGGATAGTATGTTCAATTTGTTTATCATTTGAATATTAACAATTTGTAGGAAGTGAGAATTCGTCAAGGTTGTCAGTTGCGATTAAAAAAAGAAGTATTGTAAGAAGAGTTTTTGAGAACATCCTTGAGATCTTTTCTTCTTCAACTGGCGTCATGTCACGGTTGCCAAATAATGAGAATCCGAAAATTCTCCTAATGAAGGATCTTTTTGAAAGAATTCCGTATCAACAGACTTCATGGATGATGTTAATCTCATAATTGATAATTATGATGAAGATTTCATAAATGCGAGGCAACCTTATAATAGTTCCGACAGTTAACCGATAGGAATTCTATCAGAGATTCCATCTAACCAATCTAACAGTTTCAGCTTCAAAAGTTAGAATGAAAACCTACCCTACTTGATGAAACAAAGTTATTGGTTAAATGAGAATCCTCATTGAATTTATGGAGCACAAATCTACAAAAATTGAATGTTGTGATGGAAATTGTCGAAAATCGCCTGTAGGAATTTTTTTGTAGACGGAAAATCGAATGGTGAAACGTACTCATGGTTTAGACGTTTAGAGTATTATTACAATACATGTGTTTTCTTGATTTTCATAGTTCAATTCTCAACGTAAACAATCCTCATTGGATTTTACAAAAGATAAGTGTTTATTTCATGGGCCTTCCTTTGACTAAAAGTACATTGTATAACTTTGATATTTATTGATCCAATGGTTAGATTAGGTTAGATGGATATTATTAGATTTCGGGGGGGGGGGGGGGGGGGCGTGCCCCTCCCCCCCATATACGCCACTGATTGGAAGCACATAAGTACAAACTAGTTTAACGATAAACAATTCTTCTAATCATCCTTACCAGTACAAGTCGACAGCGTTCCACAGTTATGTTAATAGTTTGATCAAAGTCCCCTCAAGTGAGAAATAACAACAAAGAATTTATTATTTCGAATCAATTACCGGTAATCAACGATTACAATGAACCCTTGACTTCGGTAATAATTTTGAACAAGATACAAACTTCGCAGTTTTCCATGTTGAAAACATCAGATACCCACGTCAACCAGATGAGCATTTCCTACATTTTTTTTAATCGCCCATTCGATAACATTAATCGGAATTTGATGGCGGTATATTTTTTTTTTCCTCAATTTACAGCATTTGATGACTATTTACCATAGATCACGTAAGACTATAATAAATTTGTCTACATTTTTGACATCACAGAACAAGTCCATTGTCGCTGGTTTGGTTCAATGAAAATACACGACTGCTAGATGTTTCGATCGTGGCTGTTCGTTCAACGATACGTGTTGCTTTTTTCCTTCCTCGAATTGAATATGAAAACCATGCACAATACGATTAGGTACTCGGTTATCAGTTCTGAATACGAATTTCTGAAAATGAATTTTGCTTGGAAAGTTTCAGATTCTTCTGAATGAAGCATGTCGCAGGTTATTCTGAAGGGTACACACACAGTTAATTCTCGTCATATCGTGCTCAACTGAATACTCCGACCTTCTACGGTTCAACAGTCAAACATACATTAGCACATATTGGACATAACCATTAGAAACAACAGTAAAAAACCGAAAAAAACAAGACTGATATCGTGAATACTATTTTCAATTGAAGTGTTCATTTTGTTCAATTCCGGGAAATATCACAGAGTTGCAATTATAGTAATCGATGGTTTGCAGCTGTTGCATCGATGCACGACGAAATATCACGCGACATACGTATCTAAGATGTCTAAAAACATATACTCCATTCACTTTTATAAAGTATCGCGGTTGGCCATGATTTAGGTTTATCAAGTTTTTTCCCCTAGAACAGACGCAGTTTGGCACTCGTGAAAATTAAGCGACATTGCCAGGTCTACTTTCTATTTACTCTTTTTCAACTTTGTAAATGGAGTTAGTTCTTCTAAGGTTTAACTGTGGCGCAGGTTTCGTAGAACTACTACATTTTCATACTGGAGTATTTCAGGTTGTGCAAAAATGTAGTTAAATGTCTTCTGAATTAACATAATATTTTCTCAAATTCATTAATTTCCCAAAGGAACATTTTGATAAATACGTAATTACTACGATTTTTTAGCAGAAACGGCAACGTTGTGGGCGTATCTGACAGTGCAATGCCCATAACCTAACATTTTCAAAATATATACGGTGAAATGTGTCAAACTTTCATGGCAAACCGCGATACTTTATAAAAGTGAATGGAGTATAGTGTATGCACTCTTCCGACATTCGACCAAAACGAAAAAAACGAACTTATCATATATAGGTATATATATTGATGTGTCAACAGCTGAACAGCCCATGGTCATTAGTGACCCGACCACAGAATGGCAGAATGGCTACTTATTGATTGAAAAAACTAACACAAACCACGTTCAACATAAAAAATTCAAATACTATTTGAAATAACTAATAAGAATGTTATAATTTGTGAATAGCGTCATCCTCACGAAACTTATTAAATATTCTCAAATCTGGCAAAACCAAATCTAATAAGTGCTTAGACCAGGTTTTTAGACAGCCTATCTAGTATCCGAGAGAAGATTATATCGATATGAGAATGATTTGAAGGTGGTGAACATTTTTATTGATACATACATATTTGTTTGGGTGATTGCCGGTGATTACTGATTTATCTATGATGTGAATAGATGATATCCGATAGGGTGATTTACGATGCCAAACAAGAAGTGCACATAATTTTCAAAGGCAGTTTAATTTTAAAAAAATTGTCCTTCATCATCATTCAGTAGCCATACATCTGCAAATTCGCAAGATGTTTCCAATTAGTTGAAGAAATGCTTGAATCAGAGCTTGTGGTAGACAGTTATTTGTAAAGGTTGAACCTTGATATTATCTTTGCAAGTTATGATCTATTATTTTTCTCAATTGACTATTTCCCTCATTCCATTTTTAGTGAGAAAGTTTCCATAGCAACTCTCGTTTCTCATCGATAAAACATGCAAGCCGGCAAAACTGACAAGTTGGTTTTCCAGCGAAAAAATTTTTGACGATATAAATATCATTCGCGAAATTGCCTCAGCAAATAGTATATTATATTATAAGGATTAAAAGTGCATATTTTTTTTACGAGCAATGTTTGCAGTTGCGAGGCGGAGCGCAGCGCAGCCGAGCGAATGCAAAATTGCGAGTAAAAATAGGCACTTTTAGTCCGTATGATATATACTATTTTTTCTCCAAACCAGTCAAATATCTGGTATTGTTGGTAAATATTGATTGTCAAGTAGACGTCAGCAGACTTCAAATTTCAATTAGAGAGCTCAAATGCAATTACTTTTAGTCCTAGGATTAAAAGTAGCGTTTTTAATCCTAGGATTAAAAGTAGCGTTTTTAATCCTAGGATTAAAAGTGTTGCTATGCAACGAGCAAATTTTTGTACGGTAAGGGAATTGACGGCTTTTGCACCAGAAAATAGTACAAAAATGTCAACATTTTTCGATGGTTGGAGAAAAAATCTTTCATGTTACAATCGAGAAATTTTGCCGGCAAAATTTCATCCCTAGTGGTATTATATATGATAATTCTTCTATATTACAATATTAAACAAGAACAACAAACGCAATTCATTGACAAAAGGCCAATTGATGGCCATCGACAATATTTGTCCTGCAGCCAGTTTACAATATTATATCCTATTAATGTAAGGAAACAACCAATTCAGAGTTGTACCCTACAAGCATAAATCAATATCAAATTTCATGAGAATCTGTTCAATTTGCACGAAAAAACTTAGAGACGAAACAAATATTTCATAAAATTGTGAACCAGAGAAGCCCAGCACTATGATATTTTCTATTTCTATGATCATGAAATCACTGTTTCAATAACTAGATTTCAAAAATTCTTATTCGCCTTATTCGATTCAACGATATTCAGTTAGCATAAACCATCCAAATATTGGTGAAAATTGAGCAAAATCCACAACACTCCTTCGAAACTTCGAAAATCACAAAACAAATTGTCCAAAACACAATAATCCTCGACTAAAACCAAATCTTCTCCGAAAACTCTACACACCCTATGTTTAATGTCACAAATCGCAACCACAGAATCGAAAGCGCTGGAAAAGTCACTACCGTCTTCTAAAACTCTATCGTCGCGATTCCACCGAAAGCTCGTTCTAAACTGAACCGCAGTCTACTCGTATGATTGAATATGTACTGAATCGGCTGAAAACTGAGCGATAGACTCCTCGGGATCCAAACTTCTAACCAAACTTTCGGAACATTTCACAGGAATTATGCCGGTTTCGCGTTGTTAATGATCGATTTTGAGGTTTGGGCGATTGTTGAAATGGGTGAGTCATAGAGTTTTTCTGTTGGCAAGGCGAGACAGGATGTTGGCCAGGTAGAAAACGAGTTTAGGGAATGCATCTGTGGTCATCCAATTTTTTTCTTATTAAAATAGCTGCGAAGTTCAATTTCATTTGATGGTCATATTTTGGATGCGCAATATGTACTTATTTTTGGTGGAACACTATCATTCAGTGGGTCGATTCAGAAGTTGCTATTGGTATATCCCGTTACGATGAAAGGCAGAAATTTGGCAATCTCACTACTTTTTTTGTAAATATTCTCAAGCAGCTTGAGTAATATCCATAGAAAAGCCTTCTGCTTATGTCGAATTATTCATCGGACAAATATAAAGCCTTTCGAAAGATTTACTTTACCGCACCCCATTTACTGAGCGAGTCCGTGCCTGGAGATGATTCTTTGGTGTATTGAAATAAGTGAAAGGTGTTATTTCTCGATTCAAAATATGTTAATGCATGTAGGTATTACTGCATCATTCCTTATTGGAACAAAAATTTCTCAATTAATTCAATGCTTACAAGGAATACAAACATTAGCCCAAAAATAGTATTCACCTCTTTATAGAAACTACAAATAAAGGGTTCTCCAATAAGAGGTATTATTTTGAATAGCCCGCTATTTAGATAGATGTCACCTTTGAAGCTGTCATTTTTTGACATTTGACAAGAAGAAACTACGCTCAAAATTCACTATGAAAATGGTGAA
This sequence comes from Adalia bipunctata, assembly GCA_910592335.1. Classification (NCBI taxonomy): domain Eukaryota; kingdom Metazoa; phylum Arthropoda; class Insecta; order Coleoptera; family Coccinellidae; genus Adalia; species Adalia bipunctata. The sequence goes on from OU342953.1 coordinate 6,766,632, forward strand.
AATTTGGCAGAGACGGTTCGTAATACTCAAAAATTTTTGGGTCGTCGTGATTAGCACCTTCTCGAACCACAATACAGAAATTGGTGGAAAATTTTGAGCTGTTGGGACGAGTTAGTGATGTGAAGAATAAAATCCGTGCAAGTCGCACAAGAATAGCCAAGAATAATGCTGCTGTAGCCGAAAGTATTGATGTTAACCCAGGTTTGTCCATTCCTCGTCGTTCTTTGGAACTTGGCATACCTTCCTCTTTATGATGAGATGAACATCTGATCATTTATCTAAAAAATGGCATTTTTCTCTGAATGTTAAAATAACACTTCTTATTGGAAACCCCTTCACATCGATTCAAATCAACAAAATTAAAAAAAAAACAAACAATACAGTTGGTTTCTTTTGTGTCGAAGAAACGATATTTAGTTACAATGAGCACAATGGTTTGTACGGTTGTTGGCTATTGAAACGCAATAGTTCTTCCTACAGAATATATTCTTTCTCGTTCATATGTTCATATTCACCAATTCACCCAAAAATATCTTATATTCAAACGTAACCCATTTGAATTCATCAATGATAATATCGAACCTAAACATTATTCACGTAAACATTCAAATTCTATGAATAGTTCAAGTCATTTCGCCGACCATATAGTTCTAGGAGATTTTCTCGCATGTGACACATAATGCCAATAATACAAGTTTACAAGTCAAATGTCAAGCAGTCACCGTATGCAGAAGAATTCTCTGAACTGGAGACTGGATAGTAAGTATTCTTTGTTATTATATAATTGGTTGTAACAGCAAAGAGGTGATATCTGTCGATGATCCGAAAATATCAATCTTTGGAATTACCTAATTGGTTAAATTATTCATATCCATTTTTGATAATATTGAATTTGAGAGTTCGTAGCTATATTGGATTATTCTAGTGAAAGGGAATGAAATCCAGTCGAATTTTGTCGACGTTTTGGGCATTTATTGTTTGATCACAAACAAAACAATGGGGTTGTTCTTAATCATGACTAAAAAGCAGCAGATGTTAAAATTATATCTCACAAATGTATACAAACATATAAATATGTACCTAACTCATTTGAGTTGTTTGAAATTAAAAACATACAATCGTCAACAAATTAGAACAAATTCAGTACTAAATATTGAGCTTGGTTTCAGAATTTGTTCCACCAACTTTTCGCTAACTTCACGCGGCCACTGAAGACAGATGATTGACAATTATTGAACGTGTTCAAAAACACACTATACAGGGTGTTTCACCATAAACTGGACAAACATATATAGCCGTGTAGTTGACATCGAGAAAGTCATTTTTGCCCTATGACATATACCCCGTTTTCGACGCATAAGCGAGATACAGGGTGTTTAATGTCAACTTTGAGCAATATTCTGATAACTGTGGTGAGTTTTGCGTGACATTAAAAATAACGGTTACTGGTCACATCTTAGTATTTTCTAGGACTCAATTCAATTGTGGTGTAGAATTCTGAAAAACAAATTTCAAAATGGCGGTTGCCAATTTGGAAGGCATAATCTCAACGTACTCGATTTTCCAAGATTTTCCGTGAAAATTTTTTTCAAATTTCGAACTCAACTTTTTTTTTACATGTCTTCAGTGAAAAAAAAATTTCGCCCAAAATTTTTGGAATTTTCGATGGTTGAACTATCTTTAATTATGAATACTTGGGTGGAAACAGAATGAAAAAAATATCAATTGGTTCTCTTTTTGTAGCCTTCCGAAGATTACGCTAGGTGTACTTTCTTAATTTTTATTTGAGAAACTGGTGGCCGTACGAAGGTCAAAATTGTGCTGCTGGGCTGCCAGAACGACCCAGATAAAAATAGGAAATTATAAAAAAAAAAATTTTTCGAAAAAATAAAAAAAAAATTGAAAAAAAAAATATTTTTTTTTATTTTTTCCAAAAAACTGTGGTAAGGTTCGAACTCTACACTCTCGATTAACCAGAGTTGCTTCGGTAACGGAGATTTATAGGATTAAAATTAATCCAATTCATACTGGTAGAGTTCGATTCCTACCAAAAATTTTTGAAAAATTTTTTTCTGGTTTATAATTTCATATTTTCATCCGGATCATTCTGGCAGCCCATCAGCACAATTTTGAACTCCGTACGGCCTCCAGTTTCTCAAATAAAAATTAGGAAAGTACACCGTGCGTAATCTTCGGAAGGCTACAAAAAGAAAACCAATTGATATTTTTTTATTTTTTTTTTCACTGAAGACATGTAAAAAAAAAAGTTGAGTTCGAATTTTGAAAAATTTTTTTACGGAAAAGAACTAGAAACCGTCATTTGAAATATCAAGCGACGGAGAGGAATGTGTCGCTGTTTGCCAGATTATTTATTTGTTTACGATCTTTATGAAGAATTATTATGAAAGGCTAACATTACATTGTTGACTTATAGGTTATAGGTGAAGAGTTTTGCTCACTGTTTTCTGCATGTCATGTTCATTGCTGTATGTGTTTTAGAGCTTGAAAAAGCAACAATAAAGTTGCGAAACGTCGCTCATTAAAGAATTGGATGTTTTTCTTCCTACCTGTATATTCCGATCCCACAACTCATATCAGTAACACATATTAAGATTCACACATTTCAATGAATTTGAAATGGATATTCATTAAATATGCAGGAATCAATTCAATGAAGAGCATTTGTAACCGCATCGAGAAAATGATTATGATATGAATTTACTTACCATTATCTAATAACATCAAAATGGATTATACCTTATACCCCTGCTTTTCACACTCACAAAGTGAAGCCAAATCTTTGATCAGGATTGAATTGTACCTACATTTTCACTCCCTATGAGCCAACGAATTGTTTTGTGTAATTTCTGCGATGTAGTGGCACAGTGAAATGTTCCCTATATCTTGTATTTCTCTGATGGAAATTGCTATTAGTTTTGTAGAGATATTTGTTAGCGTGCACATATTTGAGGATTCCTTTAATGTAGAAAGATGACAGTATGAGTATTTTTCCTGATGTGAACTTCTGTCTACAAGAATCTTAATTTTTCATATTGTACAATATTCTAATAGCTTTTGTTTGCAATATAAACATGAATGAGCCGACGAGAAATATTCAGAGCCATTCGTGTAATGATAACTGCATAGAAGAGATTCACAAGTCGATTTCAAGCGGAAAACCTGGTCCTAAGTGGTAAATACCGTTGATAACCGACTTCATTCAAGCGCTTTTGGTTCTTGTTGGTTATAATCATGTGACGTCATGAATTAGCCCTTCAACGTCATCGTTTGGACCGCAGATAACCGTGCTTGGGAGCTGGGTTGAGATTGTGTTTATAAGAAGTGAGGTAGAATAGTCTTAATTTTCGCGCGGTTCAGATAACTACATCCAAGCGCAAGTTGGTTATTCGCGGTTCTTCCTGAAGGGCTATAACCGCGGTTATTACTGGTCCTTCGCTTGAAATCGATTACAGAATCTTACGTACCGGTCAAAAACTTGAGCAGTAGGGTAAGCAGGGGTAATGGCGCGCACCTCTATAACTTTTTGAAAATGGTGCAAAACAATATGCAATAAACTTGAAACGGGGAAGGGGAAGGGCCTCTAACAAGTGGCGACGCGCAAGAGTAGTCAGCTGGTGAAAAGCGACGGAAAAGTGCGTTTATTTGTATGAGGCTGTGCTAAACTAATTTTCGTCGCGATCTTTTTTTCGGTAAGTTCAGAATTTTGATATTATTTAAATTTTCAATATAGTTTTCCTAGGTTCTAAATCATTCTATTTCATGATGAATTAATCAATTTTCAAGAATTGCTTTTCAATGTTTGTTTAATTTAATGTTGAATTCAAAACGACCGTTCGGGGTTATCCCGCTCACATGAGCGCTATTACCGCCCTTAGTGACTTGTCCTTTTATTGTTATAGACATGCCCAGAAATCGCCAAAGAACAACCGCCAAAGCGGCTTGGAATGAAGAAAACCTCAAATCCGCTAGTTTTAGCGGATTTGAGGTTTTCTTCTTTCCAAGCCGGTTGAAAATGGGATGTCCAAGAGACAAGCCGCAAAACAATATTCATTACTTTGAGGGATCGACTAAAAAGCCAAAATATATGCTATTTTATGATTATAGCTACATATCATATGATCATAATGGATCTTACTTGTTCTATTACAAAGAAACAGGTATGGGCGTCATTACCGCTTTGCCTGAGCGGTATTACCCATTGACAGGGGCAATGACGCTCAAATCTTTTTTTTTTCAAACCTTTACTACTGCCATTGAGTTTAAATATAAATATAAATATATTTAAACTCAATGCTACTGCTAATAATTCTAGGATGTATACGATTCCTTTTAAAAGTTTGATCATTTGATAGTTGAAGTTGAAGTTAATGTTCTGGATTTTAGAATAAAATAATTAATTTAAAAAATATAGTGCGTTTCCCTTAAGTGAACGCCATTCCCCCTGTTTACCCTAAACTGGAAGATGAAAACGTTATGGGATCCTTAACAATAGGTCGGTTAATCAGCGGCGTTTGTGAAGATAATCCGCAGAGTTATTTATCGACATAACGCCAATTTGTTCTGAAGTTGTACATCACTCTGACGTATGGTTGTGAAATTTGTTTCGGAATCAACAGAGGATCGGAGGACTGTTATCATATTCTTTCTTCAATTAGTCAAACATTCTTTGGTTGTCTATGTAAAGCTTATCCACTATTTTTGCTAACATAATATCCCTAATTTGAAGATCTTGATTGCTTCAATGTGAGGTTGGCGATGGCAAGTCACCGTGCTGAGAGCTGAAATGCACCTTTCTTTGTAAGGGATTCAATAATCTCAAAGAAGCAGATTTCTTTTTTTCGAAACTCCATAATAAGATCTTGACCAACGGCACTACTATCAAAAGAATAATATCTCTATATTTCATTGTTCATCTAGATAGCCGATGATAGTGATAGTGCAGGCCATGTTAAAATAATGGCATGGTATACGTGGAATCTTGTGTGAATGAAATGTCTAGGGTGCTATGGAGAAATTGAAGTTGAATTTTTGTGATTGAAAGTAATGTGTTCGGTTTGTACCATGCTCTCCCCAATTAATGAAGTCTAAGTTCAACTACACCGAATCTGAGAACCATATGGTACTTTTGATAACAAAATGCACGAATGGCCAGATTCAATTTTTGGCCTAGTGCTAGTCAGTCACCACAAATTGTCGGTTTATCATTTAAATGGCTATAACCGAATTCCATATAAAATCATTTACCATTTTCACGGCATACACTTAACCCATATCGCCATAAATAATTGGATTTATGGAGCGTTTTCAGCAATTCTATTTTTTCATTCGTCCTTTCGATAAACGTGTGAAACTTCATACCGGCAACAGCTATTTGTCAAAGGTCGTGAACGATTCAACTGTAAAAACGGACTTGTTAGTCAAGGAAAATATCTCATATTGAATTCTACTCCGATGGTGTACAGGTTGTTCCTACATTGATTCGAATGTTTTGATGTGATGGTTTTTCAGCAGAAATTATTATTGATATTTCAGAAGGTCAATCTTTCACTCGAGCATTCTTCAATAAAGATAACTCTCATCAAACGAATTACTTTCCCTATATCTGTGCAAGGTGTCGAAAATTATTGAAAAAACTCATTTCTGACCGATTTAAGGTACCATTATTTCCAATGAATGTAATTTTGGGGAAGAGTTTACTCTACTTGAGGTGCATATTCAAAATTCATCGTTATGCACTTTTCTTTATATCCTTTGAGTTACACTTTCCGAGATAAGAGGTAATCCAAGTTTTTCTATGGTATTCATATCCAGGGTGAGTCTTTGACTTGTACATATATTTCAACTGTAGATTCCTCTCATCAAACGATCAAACTTTCTTCTTATACCATTATTCAAAATTCGGTTTCGTTTGAAAGATACAGGGTGTCGAAAATCCATGAAAAAACACTTTTCATTCATATCTTCGGAACTTTTATTCCAAATGAACTGAATTTTGGTTGATCGTTTACGCTATACACGCAAAAATACTATAAAACTACTAAAAACAATGAACGGTTCATAGTTTCGAAAGAGTCAATTATTTTTGAAAATAAAAGTATTACTATGTTTTTTCAATGAAACGCGTCGTTTTCGAGTTATTCCTAATTTTATCCAAAAAAATAAAAAATCATAAGAATTATCTGAATGCTTCCCTGGCTTTCAAATATCACCGAATCGCAAAGAAATTATTGATTCTCTGATCGACATTCTGACAATGTTGTCAGAATGCTTACCAACTTCGTCGAGACTAAAATCTAAGGCCCGGTTTCACCAAACATTTTAATCTGGTTTAACGAGATAACTGAGATTACCGATTGATTTTTGACTGGAAAACCACAGAAAATTATCGTTTAGTGCCTTAAACGAGATTAAAATCGTTGGTGAAACCCGTCCTAAATGATGAAAAAACGTTTGATGTAAGGATATGTAATAATAAAATCCCACAAATGAGTGGGATGAAATGATAGTCCAAGGAGCATCATATTATACATTCCATACGCACAGTTTCTATCGAAAAGTTATTGTTACCGGTCCATCCTTCAAGAATATTTTGGAAATATATGTCAGTAAAATAGAAAATTAAGATGAATGAATGAGGAATGTCGATTCAAACCACGTATTATATTGAAATCAATGAAAAATACAATGATACTCAGCACTAAAATATTTGTGGCGATGTTCCTATCTAAACAATGACCTCTTTGATAATTTACCACAAACTTTTGAAGAAATATGCCAATTTATACACGTAAATATTATAAACTCGACAATACACGGTCAATATTACATAATTTCACTGAAAGTCTTCACATAATCATCACGAGATCGACGAAAAACACCGATAATAATCACTTTTCTCTTATCTAGATAAGATTTTCTCCATATGTGTTCACAGATCGCGTCGGTTGTCGCTATACGCATGCGTCGTGAACTTCCACAGATCGAAGACCTTTGAGATGGGTCGAATACTGATATTAAGGAATGGTACAATTCATAGATATTTCTTCTATGTTATCCGAAAAATCAACAAGCGGGCGAAGTCTTTTCAAATGCTCTGTGAAATATCCATAAAAAATTTCTGGTTTGAATACAAAGTAGGATGATAAAGCTTGATTGATGATTGATCAGAAATTGAATGCAAAACCTTCTTTTTCAAGATATTTTTGGGATATCGAGGAAAATATGATCAAGTTATTAGTTTTCACAGACTAATCTCCAGGGAAATCGAAGAAGGAACTCATTTTCATGGGAGAAATATGGCTTTTCAATTGCAGATTATAATCTGACAAATCTGAGCGCTTTCGTTGGGAAATATTGTGGTTGTAACATTTTTATTCGAATGAAGTTTGTACTTGAGTATTCCCCAAATCTATTTACTCAATATGAATCGAGAAATATGAGCTTTGAGGTGTTCGCAGAGAATCGTATCAGGCACGTATTTGGCCCAATTTGTTCTCGAATGGCTATATCTTTTTAACAGAGCCGAATTCATTCGGAAAAATGGAAAATGAGAAAAAGGTTTCTATTGGCCTCGAAAATCTACAGTTAAAATACAGGGTGTTTCAAGGTGCGGCTTCTCTTTCGACAGATGGTAAAACTCATCAAAATAAGTCATGTCACCAAAAATTTTTTGAATGAATTATGCCCCTGTTTCGAGAAAATGAAACTAGAATATTTTCTAGTTTCTAGGTGAATCTGAATATTCCTCAGTCCGAACCTGCTCCCTCGACTGCTCCTCCGTAGATATCAACATCTTTTGTATTCTGTCTCCTTATCTAACAAATTTGCAAAAAATTCTAGTGCGTAGAACAGATCATATAAGCTTTATATAAGAAGTTTTCGGTAAAATGACTTATTTTGACGAGTTCACGACGCATGCGTATAACGACAACTGGCGATGGATATAGGAGGAACGAGGTCTAAACTTTTTTATACTTATTTGCCACTGCGCTCAAATCCCATAATATTCATAATAATTGTATGATATTATACATTCAGCATCTCGAAACCATGCTAATTTGTATGGACGAACCCACCGAGAATCAATTATATCAAACCAAAGCTCACCTCGGTGGTCGGATACATTATAATAATCGCTTTTCATTATGTCAATAACTTCTTAAGTTAATGAGCGCCTACCTCGCCGTTTTCCAATAATATCGGACACCAAAAGGCCCTCCTGAGGCATCCGTGCGCGACGCGACCTTGTTTAAAACCGATCAAAAGCTTCAATTCGGACGCCTTGATTGATAAGCTGTAATTTGGAAGTCATCTCAAGGGATCAGTTGTGGCGTAAAAACCGACTTTGTGCATAATTCGGTTGAGGAGATGCCACGCCCTGTGGATTTTTTCGTTTTGGCGGAACGTCTCGAAAAAGGTACTAAAACGGTGTTACGCGAAAACGAGCATCGATCGAGTGTTGAGATTACGCAGGTGAATTATGACAGGAAATGTGAGGGGTGATGGCTTTTGAGGAGGGCAATTGTGTGGTCAATCGAGTCGTTTGGGATTTGTTGTTAACTGCTACGAAGAATAAGATCTCGTTCAGTTAACATTGGTTGATTTGGAGAATGAGAATAGGCTGCAGTTTTATGGGGAGTTGGATGAACGATCCGGATTTTTAAAGACTCGAAGTATTCGAACTAGAGGTAGTTGAGGTATCTACCATCAAATGCTCTTTGAAACGTAACTGTCTGATTTCAAAAGAAATAACTTTGGATTCTTATTATTATTTTCATATGACAAGGTCGACTGGCTATAGAAGAACCTTCCAGAACTACGACCAGGTTGATATTTTGTTCTTATACCCTACTGAATCAATTCCCGAAGAGTTCATCTACCATCCTCATAAATCGTATGATCTCTTTAGGAGCTTTCGCAATCACATCGTGAGGATCAAGAGACGGCTTGCCTAGGTGTACTTCCAGAGGCAGGCAACACACCATGTGTTCGGCGGTTTCTTCCTTCGATTCGCACAGCCTGCAAATTTCGTCCTCCCATTCGATTCAAGAAAAACTTATACCGATAGTACCCTGTTAGCAGCCACCGAAGCTCTATCCGCGTTAGCTGGACAAGCTTCCTTGTTTAAGAAGGCGAGAACACTACTAATCTTTTCGCTTTTCTGTCCTGGGGATCATCTTCAGAGGAGTGTCATGTTTTGCATCTTCCATTGCTGTAACTCTGCCCTAAAGTGGTCCTTTCCAAGATCGCAGAAGGGTTCAGGTCCGAAGGGTTCAACCTTTGAAGCACTTTTCGCAATTGCATTAGCCATCTCTTGCCCCTCAATACCACAGCACCCAGGCACCCATAAGAAAATCATTTTGTTGCCTCTGGCTAGTTGCTTCAAGGTATGGCGGCATTTCCAGGTGGGCACGGATCACTGGCAGTAATTCCATTATTTTAAGAAAACTCTTTTTTCTTCTGCTCGAGCTTTCGAGAATTTAATTCATCTCTTCATCAGGAGCACTAAAATATAAAAACATGAAAAAAGCATTGCGAAGATGCGATAAAATGAAGTTAGTTCAAATTAATTGAGGGTGGAAAGAAACAACTCACAGAATTGAGGTTTTTTAACGTGAAAGAAACCTCCTCCTCTATCATGGAAAGTCTCAGTTATCATATTTGCCAATTTTACTTTCCATGATAGAGGAGGAGGTTTCTTTCACGTTAAAAAACCTCAATTCTGTGAGTTGTTTCTTTTCACCCTCAATTAATTTGAACTAACTAACAATTCCGCCACAAAGTCCTCTACCCGTAGGTTCGTAGGTCCATACTATCCATTCAATACACCACACCCAGTATATGGCGTCCACATGGCAAATTTTAGCAGAACAAGGCAGGTGCCCACATCGCCCATCAAATCATAAGCTCGCTTACCACTCATGGTAAGAACATGGGCTAATGCCATGAACGTGAGAGTACATGGTTCCCTTCGCGGCCTTCCCCGTTCCATGTCGTTGTCTTGTGCAAGTCAAAAAAGAGAAAAAAGTTACAGGTTGTTCCTAAATAGATGGCAAATTTGGATTCGAATTTGTATCGGAAACCTCTTTATTTCAACTAATCGGCCATCGGTTTTCTCTCCAGTGATAAATAAATAATTCCTTATGAACCATATGCAAAAACTTACCATGTTTTACATTTTTTTTTTAATGATAGATATCATTAATTACATCTGCCAAATTCCTCTTTATTCAGTAGCATTTTGTGTTTACTATTAATTTGGTGATAATTCGTATAAGTTATAAAATCGATCACTATGTGAACATGGTAAGTTTTTGCATATGGTTCATAAGGAATTATTTATTTATCACTGGAGAGAAAACCGATGGCCGATTAGTTGAAATAAAGAGGTTTCCGATACAAATTCGAATCCAAATTCGCCATCTATTTAGGAACAACCTGTAACTTTTTTCTCTTGCATATTAGGGTAGTAAAATCTAAAACATGGTTTAAGTAACAGTTCCTGAAAATTTCATCTTTTTGGCGTGAAGGGAAAAGAAATAGCTGAAAATTCAAGACGAAAAACAGTTTTTTGTGAATAACTCAGAAAATATCCACTTTAGGGCAAGGGTGTGATGCATACACTAACATTATTTTTTAACGTAGATATCTGCCATAAAAAAATGGGGTTCTAATTTGAAAAAATTGATTTTTCACGATTTTGTCATCCCTAACTTTGAAAGCGATTTTTTCACCCCCTGTATCATGAATCGCGATTTCGATTTTTAAAGTGGATACATCAATCTTACATCTTGAAAAATCCCAAAAATGAAAATTTTCCATTCAAAAACCTCGAAGTTATTCTTGTTTCAGCTGAGCTCTATTTTCGATTTTTTTTTCGAATTTTCCCGCTCAGAGAGAATTTTCCAACCAAAACTGAAAAATGTTACATCGAAATAACTTGAAATTTTCTAAGGAATCTATTTCTGCAATAAAAAAATGGTGTTCTAATTTGAAAAACGGAAGTTGACGTCATTTCCGGAAAAACCGGAGGTGCTCATGCCTTGAAAATATTTTAGATTTCATCAGCATCGTGAAATACTTATAAGTGCTGAATTTCATGAAAATACGTTCAGTAGTTTCCCGTATAAATATGGGTGAGGTTCCTCGTGAAAGACCCTGTAGAGTGTAGATAGAGGGCACCTTGCAATAATAAAGGGTGATGCCAATTTTCAAAAATCATCAGAACTAAACTGGGTTACTGTACTACTACTACGGAATCAAAATGTAGTAATCATTTTTGCAACGTTGTGACGTTATTCGAATTTTTTAAGAAATAAACGATCAATAAAAATGAAAAGTAATTCAGATTGAAATTCATTTACTCATGCGTGAATGTCAGAAATGAGTTTCTTCAAATATTGTGCATTCTTCACATTACATTTACTAAAGTATCGGTTCATTCATTAATTTCGTACCGCTATTTTATTTTTGTATTACTAATGACGTTTTGAACAGTGTTGTCATCGCGATTTGGCGTATGAAAAGTGAGTTAAGGTTTTATTTCTGAATATAAATAGCAAATTAAGGTTCGAATGTGTCTTGTTTGTGGTAATTTGGACTCTTTGAATCCTTATTTGAGTTTACACAGGCATGTTCTACTCTTATCATTCTAACTATCAGTGGCGTAGATTCTTGGATTTTAGAATTTTACTTTTCGAATTCCTGTCTGATATTGAGAGGTGGAATATCAATTCTGAATTCAGCTGACTCTGTTTACCTAACTCGAAATCTGTTACAATGTTCAGAACATTGTATGAATTCACTAGTAATTTAATTTCCATTCTTCAATATGGATAACACCACGCCACTGGACCTTTCAAAGTTAGATTCTGCAATATTGCCACGGCATTATATAAAATGATATTGCTATCCTATTTCTTCGTTCCACTCGTTGAAGACTGACTGAATTTTGGCTTCACCAATAAATTCTCGAATTTATGGATGAGATGCTGTCTTTCTATGGTCTGAGGATTGAACCGAGAATTGCGCGAAAACGGCCACAATACAAGCAGAGACACGATAAAGTCATTCTACAGCAATAAAGTTGCATTTGCGACTTGGTTGCGCACCTTTTTCGTTCCTGATGAAAGATCTTTATAATTCCAAAAAATCGAGTTCAAGTAGGTAATTATTCCTTCAGGGTAAAACACGTTTAACGTTACTGAGCGCTGATGGTGTTGAAAATAGCCTTGACGTCGGTTACTGAAGCAGAGGTTGTAACAAAAAATTGGATACAGTCGACCTAGTACTAGATAAAACGCTCAAAATTCTTCATTCGCCATAAAATCGTTGATTTATGATCAATCAACCCATCCGCCCTCATTCTACCTATAGATGGCGCTTTTCCATCGAACGGAATTATGATAATGACAAACGTCCAACGTAGGTACTCGTTTTTGCCGAGTATATAAAGCACCATTTCGGCATAAATTAAGGCTTCGGATGGACGCGCGCTGAATGGTAATACCCTCCTTATCTGCCTTTAAAATGGGTCACCCCATGGACATTTACAAATTTAATTAAGTAATAAATAAGAGCAATTTATTCCTCCAGTTTATGTTTATTGCGCTCGCGGTTGACGTGCAAGGAGATTTTTGCCGGTTTCGAGCCTATTATCTGACTCGGGGACTGTTATTGGACGCGGTGCGAGGTGAGCTTGTTGGCGGAGAGGGGAAGGAAAGGTGCGGTAGCTTATTTTCGGAATAATTCTCTGTCATATTATTGGAAATACGTCGATTGCCAGGAATCGATAATATGTATTTGTGAGATTTCATCATCGGTATATTGGATCATATAAAAAGATTACTTTTTGGACAATTCTGTGATAGTTTCATAGCCCTTAGGTTATTCAGATCCACTAAAGCATTTTGGAAAATTGTTTTTGAAAATAGGGTGTTTCAATAAGAGCTCAAGATTCGAATGCGCACCATGTTTGACAGTCATAATGTCACATGATTATGACGTGACAGATCGAAAGTTGACTGATGGGAGTCAGTTATCATGGAGCATTCACGGTAGAACAACGCGTCCTTATTGTCAAAAAAAGCAGTAACGGTGAATGGCGAAAGTTATCGAGCTATTACGCAGTTTCTTGTGCCTCATTTGGGAGCTATTGATCTTGACGCCATGCATGTGGTTTCAGCAGGACGGTGCCACATTTCATACCGCCAGTGAAACATTTCCCTATTTGATGACCAGAATTGGACTACTGGCTGTGGGGTAATCTGAAGTCAGAGGTTTATTCCGATAAGCCTGCAACCGTCGAAGCATTGAAAGCCGAAATTAGACGCTGTATCGATGAAATCCATACAACCACATGTATTCAATAACGTTTTTGGAAATTTCGTCAAGAGGGTACGCATATGCCAGCAAAGCCGTGGCGGCCATTTACAAGATATTTTGTTTTATTCATAATTCCCAAAGGTATTTTTTCTAAATCAATGAATTTTTCAATTGTTCGCTACAGAAAACCACAGAAGTGTTGGGCTCTCATTGAAACACCCTTTGCTGAGAATTGTGGCTATATGCGCGAACCTATTGCCGTAAGTTACCGATGTAAAATTCAAAAATACCGCCAAAACATCTCGACAAAACATGGCGGACTTTTGACAGTTTTATAGCCAGTTGTCGTCACTGTGGTTATACAGTCACTGTACCATTACTCAAGCGAAAGCGCCCCCTATGCCGAAGCACCTTATTGATTTCATTCAATAAAAACTGTGAGAGTGCGTGTCAACGATTAGTTTCAATACTAACTTAATAACAATAAAAACTCAAACAGTCCTTCAAAAACTCCAATACCTAAATGCAGTCCACAAACCAACTAATTTAAAAATGGATGATTTTCTTCATCAAATTGATACATTCTCTATTTTAGAATTATTATTATTATCAATTCATACAGAAATGAGACGAAGTAAAAGCATCCCATGATTCCCATGCCTTGAATTGATGGCAACGGACTCGAATCCCGTACATCTAAAATTGCGTGCGAACAATTGCGGCATTCCCGATTCCGAGAACATCAGTTCCGTTTTTATCGACAAACGACTCGGTGTAGGCTAAAAATACGACAAGATGCATTATCTGCAATTACACCTCGTTCATCGTTATTAATACTATTATGTTTCCGCTTTTTTATGCACCGTGATAGGGTCACAGATAATTCGAACACGTACCATAGAAATGTTCAACAGTTGTCGCGGATTTTTACTTGGCCATTTCGGGAACGCGAATGGATCCGGATGACGGGTGATTTTATGTCGATTTAGTTCTTGCGATAGCGTTCGCGTGTTCTCACCGTTGAAGGGAGTGAACGACAACGACATAACGATGTCGTTTCTATGGTTGCACGTTCAGGAATATGGAATTTTATTTATTCGCCAAAGATAACTTGCGACATGTGTCGCTGATGGAGCAGAGATTTGAAATGACATTTCTAGAAATTGAGGCCGGCTTCCCACAAGCCTGCGGCACGAGCAATCTACCGCTATTTGTGATACTAATGACGTTTTCAACTGTGATGTCATCACGATATCGCGTTTCATTGTGTATGGAAACTGAGATTTAGATCGTAAGTAGTGCCCGTAGTCCAGTGGTTATGGCAGTTGACTCTGACGCGGAAAGTCGCGAGTTCAATCCCGAGGCTAGGAAAGAAATTTTCTAGTCTCGGTAGTGGGCCACCATTTCACTGTTGGGTCGAAAATTAACATTGCTGTGCCTAAGGTGGCGTGCGAACACAGAAACAAAGCCTACATAGAACACAACGGCTTCTCCGAACTCGTACAAGTTACATGCTTCGAATGCTTCGATGCTTGTAGTTTCTGTGGGGTCTCCTCTTAGCAAAATACGTTGAAAAATAGCTCGTATATGTCTTATTTGTGGTAGATTGGACTATGTATTTGAATCCTGATTTGAGTTTACACAGGGATGTTCTTCTGTTATCATTCTAAGTAACAGGGGCGTAGATTCTTCGATTTTTAGAATTTCACTTTTCAAATCCCCTTCCGATATTGAGAGGAGGAACATTTGATTATCAATTCTGAATTTAACTGACTCTGTTCACCTAATTTAGAATCTGTTTCAATGTTCGGAACATTGTATGAATTCGTCAAAAAGAGTTGATTCACTCGTAATTTTATTTCCATTCTTCAATACCGCTGCCACTGGACCTTTTGAAGTTAGATTCTGCAATGCTGCCACGGCAGTATCTAATGATATTGCTATCCTCCAAGGGCGTACCCAGGATTTCAGCTAGAGGGGGGCAGCTCATACCTGAAAACACGTTTTTATTTCCCACTTGCCAGGAAAATTAACATTTATTTTGTCTTCAAGGGGGGGGGGGGCAGCTGCCCCCCCCCCTGCCCCTACCTGGGTACGCCCATGCTATCCTCAATGCTATCTTCGTCCCACTCATTGAAAATTGACTAAATTTTGGTTTCACTAATTCTGGAAGTTATGAATGAGATGCTGTGTCTCCTCTCTCTATGGTCTAAGCCATAAATTTTCTCTGAAAATCGATGACTTGCGGTGGCCTTTTTCTTAATTTGGAAAAATAGATCATACATAAGATAATAAATAAACTGACATATTCAGAACACACCAAAACTGTGTGTTCATAATTCGAAGAAATGACAAAAATTGAAAAAACTGGTGAACTCTTTTGACTCTATAATGTTTTAATTTATGAGTTTCCAGAATCCTTCAGACATTCGTTCTTGTTATAACTGTAAATTCTTCAATACTCCGAGTTGATGTTCTATGATTGATTTCAACAGGTCCTAAAACGACGACTTTCCAATCTGTATCCTTCTCCGGTCTTTTCTTCTCAAATTGACTTTCATTTATTAAGTTCAGATCCCTATTATTTTCAATAAAGAATTCCACTTTGAGTCTTGACTCCTATAATGTTAGTAGAAAATTTATTTTTATCAATTCATGGCGCCCCCTCTGAAAAAATGCATGACCACCCCTGAAAAAACTGTATTTGCCAGTGGTTCAGACGCAATTTTTCACGATACAAATCACTTGCACCCTCTGCATTTTCTCCGGTTCATATGAAACAGACTAACATGTTCCAAATCTCATAATTTTCGTATTTCATTGAAGAAAGCTGATCAGGGGTTGCGAACTAAACAGAACTTTCAATATTACATCAATATGGCTTATACCCCTGCTATTCACAGTCACAGAGTGAAGCCAAATCGTTGGTAAAAAATGAATTATACGCATGCCTCAACTGGAAATTCAAAAATTGCGGAAAACGTAGAGGTTATGTATATTCTGAGTGTCAACAAAAAAAAAATGTCGCGGATTAAAATATGTCACTTGAATATTTTTAGTTCAATTCAATTCTAAAATATGAATAGGAGTTAACAATAAATATACTGAGGGCTTGAAGCGATTGAATAATATCACATAAAATTATTAGGTTATAATCGAAAGTATTGACACGAAGTTATGGATGACAAACGTTTCACGGCGTAATACAATGTGAGTTAGAGAGAGACAGAATTAGTTGTTCTTGTTTTTAATATTACTGCACATGCGCAAATAAGAATTCTCACGAAAGACCGGCTTCAATTTCCTTTGGCATTTATACATGGTTTCATTCTCCGTTGCATCCTCCAAAGCCTACTTATCCTATATCAATGAAGCGACAATAGATATCGATATGCTATTTCAATCAATGAGTTGGTCATAAAAATGTACCACCAAGCAGGTCTAGCTAGCTTGTAAATAGAATTTATCACTCATTTTTTGCACTCTACATGACCAATTAAATCGAACAGATTCGATGATTTCCTTTATCAGTTTCCTGTATCTGCAACTACATATCCGCTTGATGGCGATCGACAGGCAAAGAAAATTCAAATTAATTACAGCTTAAGCTCAGAAGAACAAGCTTTTCCACATCTAGGGCTTCGAATTCGTGAGAATCTACGATCGTATCGAAGCCGACCGATAATTTATAGATACTCAAATGCATCCCGTGAGCGAGCTTCTTGATATCGTGAACGATAATCCGATTAAATTTTTTGGTATTTTAATGGTCTCTTAAAAGTGGGAAACGAAATTTTGGTATGTACCGTAAGGTTTATGATTGGCTTATCTTGATCATTGTTTATATTCATGATGGGGTCGAAATCGAAATCTTTTCAGTTACCAGATGTTATCCGTACCAAACAATCTATACAGTGTGTCCTTTCGTGTATGTCAAATACTTACTGCCATTTTACTATGTCTCTTCGTTCCTCATCATGATGATGCCACATTGTAGCGAAACAATTGTTGTTTGATAATATCTAATTTTGTGGAAAAAATTGAATTCAAAACAATCAAATTCCATGAATATTTCACAAGAGGCACAGATACAGATCGTATAGACGTTGCCAGCAATGGCCATATTTCTGAAATTAAGAAAGTTGTTCGGGTGGATTACGTAGGTAGTAATCCATGAATACCACCATAAATTCAGGAATCGAATCTCCAATTCCAAACGCCCGCCTTTGATCGGTGACTCCAATTAATATAAATTTGGGACAATACTCGTAGATGCCATAAATCATTCATGTTCGAATCATTACCATCAAGAATTTCGAAGAAAGATTTCGGTATTGGAAGTTGATACTTACATTTCAGATAGCAAATGAATATGTGATTTCTATTAAACTTGTGTAACAGAAATGTTTCATTTTTCAAGAAATAAAAAAACCTAGAATTAATTATCTATTTGCATTTTGATGGAAATAAATTAGATTAATATTGAATATAATTCTAACGATGTTAATTTTCAGAGATTGAATACCTGAATTCTGAATTATTTTTTGAAAGAAATTCTATTGAATTATTCGCTACACCAGTACAAAATATACCATGCATACGAGTTTAATACTTATTAGGTCTGTGGAAATTTAGAAAATGTCTGACATATCTACTGTTCTTCATTAGAGTTGCAGAGTTAAAACATTTATTTATATGATAATTATAATTAGGTACATTTATTTCGATCACTCGATCAGAGTTAGTAATTAATCTGTGATTTGATTAAAACTCAAAACCAGAAAAACATCCATATAATTCTTGAAATTTATGATCTCATTGTCAAATTTTTCTCGGGTGGAATTGGGAATAACTCGAATGTTCCATTTTAAAAACCTAGGAATACTTTCATTCTCTAAAATGACTGTTTCTTAAGATAATATGAACCGTTTATCATTTCTTAGTACCTTATAGTATTCTTGCGTGCATTTATCAGTCGTCCAGAGCCGGAACTAGGATTCTAGCGCTTGTGGCAAACTTTCAAAATGCGCCCTCGAAGAAATTCATTTTTCAATAAATGCATGTTTTTCATAATTGACATTCATTGAATGTATTTTTGAAGAACTTTTTTATTCACAATAATCTCCCATATTTCTTAAAAGGTAATGAACAAAAACTCAATCAACAAAATGAATAGAAAACGATACAAAAATTGTTATTTATTCTCAAAATAATATATACCGTTATACAGGGTGTTTCACCATAAACTGGACAAACATACATAGCCGTGTAGAAGACACCAGGGAAGTCATTTTTGTCTCATGACATATACCCCGTTTTCGACGCATAAGCGAGATACAGGGTGTTTCATGTCAACTATGAGCAATATTCTGATATCTGTGGTGAGTTATGCGTGACATTTGAAATAACGGTTACTGGTCACATCTTAGTATTTTTCAAGGCTCAATTCAGTTGTGGTGTAGAATTAAAAAAAAAAAATTTCAAAATGGCGGAAAGCCTGCAAAGTTGAATTTTTTTTTTCTCGGTTGCCAATTTGGAAGGCACTTTTTCAACTAGATTTTCTGAGATTTTCTGTGAAAAAATTTTTGCAAATTCCGAACTCCACTTTTTTTTAACATGTCTTCAGTGAAAAGGAAATTTTGGCTTAAATTGTTTGAATTTTTTATGGTTGAACTATTTTTCATTCTGAATACTGAGGTGTAAACAGAATGAAATAATATCCATTGGTTTTCTCTTTGTAGCCTTCCGAAGATTGCGCTCGGAGAACTTTCATAATTTTTATTTAAAAAACTGGAAGCCATACGAAGGCCAAAATTGTGCTAACGGGCTGCCAGAATGACCCGGACAGAAATATGAATTTATAAACCAAAAAATTTTTTCTCAAAAAACTTTGTTGAGAACTTTCCACTTTCGATTAACTATAGCATGGCTTTGGTAACGGACATTTGTAAGATTGAAATAAACCCAATTCATACTCGTAGAGAGTTCGAATCTTAGCAAAGTTTTTTGAAAAAAAAATTTTTGGTTTATAAATTCATATTTCTGTCCGGGTCATTCTGGCAGCACATTAACATAATTTTGGCCTTCGTACGGCCTCCAGTTTTTCAAATGAAAATTATGAAAATTCTCCGAGCGTAATCTATGGAAGGCTACAAAATAAAAACCAATGTATATTTTTTATTTATGTTTCCACCTCAGTATTCAAAATGAAAGATAGTTCAACCATGAAAAATTCCAACAATTTCGGCCGAAATTTTTTTTTCACTGAAGACATGTGAAAAAAGTTGAGTTCGAAATTTGAAAAACTTTTTTCACGGAAAATCTTAGCAAAATCTATTTCGTTGAAATAGTACTTTCCAAATTGGCAACCGAGAAAAAAAAATTCCAACTTTGCAGGCTTTCCACCATTTTGAATTTTTTTTCGGAATTCTACACCACAACTGAATTGAGCCCTAAAAAATACTAAGATGTGACCGATAACCGTTATTTCAAATGTCACGCATAACTCACCACAGTTATCAGAATATTGCTCAAAGTTGACATTGAACAACCTGTATCTCGCTTATGCGTCGAAAACGGGGTATATGTCATTAAGCAAAAATGACTTTCTCGGTGTCGTCTACACGGCTATGTATGTTTGTCCAGATTATGGTGAAACACCCTGTAGATAAACATTAAAATGGAATATATCATATTTCACATTTTGCGCCCCTAGGGAAGTTTGCGCCCGATGGCAAATGCTTTGCAGTCGTCTACGCTTCAACTTTGATACCAGGGGAAATATTGAATAAGTGTCGAATGAGGAATATGCCTCACAAATAGAGTGAACACTCCACCAAAATTCAGTCGATTTGGAAATAAAATGGAAAATTGTTTCTTCATTCCGACATTCAAGAACAATATAAAAATTCTCAGTATGAAATTATGCATAGATCTATTCGGAACCAGCATGAAATTGCATTCGCCTTTTCACGAAAAAAGTTACATCTCAATCGAGAGGAATTCAATCAAACGAAAGAATGACGACTGGCAATCAGCGGTATCTAGACTTCTTTTTGCCGTCTAATGAACGCCATTAAAGGTGAATTGTCATCATTACTTCTTTCTTTTTTTTTTAACCTAGAAGTGAACAGGTAATGTTTGCAAAAACTCGTAATAAATGGTTTCGAATATGAAATCGAGAGTTCGTCCATCGAAAGATTTATCGACCCTCCCTCAGAGTCAAAATAACCATTATTCTAGCAAACAAGAGTCACTCGTGTTCCTTGCGTTAAAGAGCAAAAAGTGACGTTTTTCTACATGAGAACCGGCAATGTCACAACTGTGGCTTTCAAAAATCTGAATTTCGTGCAGTATTTGTTTTCTAGAATGTTGGCATGTTTTAGAGCTTTCATCGTCTGACCTACGAGCATAACTGGAGAGAAGGCTTCATACGCTCGACAGAACATTTTGGTCTGCCTATGACGGCGGAGGTAAGAGTTTCGTGTGACGCCCGCTAGGGCGCTAGAGGGGCGCTGTGATCGATATAAGAGCTCTACAGTTACAAATAATGTAATGTTTTTGATACATTTATGCTTCTTTTTAATTGAAAATTGCCTCAATTCTTTTTTCTTTTGAATGGTGACACTGTTTAATGTTTTCACCTAGAAGTATTGGCGAATCCAAAGTTCAAAAAATCCTTCAACCTAAAGAACGAGTTGTCTTGAGATGTTCATTTCACGTGCTTCGAAGCTGTGATATCTTGTTTCATATCCAGGTATTCTTGAGGAATATTTAGAAGTTAGTGTTCTGAGTAAATTGTTGAGAAGGAGTAATTCATTTAAGCGATTATTCAGATATTTATTATGCTACAGTTTTACAGGAGAGGAAGGTTGATTCCATTATTATCATCAAGAGTGTTATGATATTGATCATCGTAATTCAAGCAATGTCTTAATCTTTTTGTAAGACAGAAATTAAAAAAGGTGAAGAATAATAGCGAAAGGATTCATGTTTTCATGCTAATAAATAATAATACATATGAATTGCAGGACAGTGCATTGATTATACATATAACAATGAGTAAGCTGAGTTCTAGTGCTGAAAAACCTGTTTGCAATTGTAACTGGTGTGATTTCAATTGCTCTTCAAGGAAAAGTGAAAACAGGTCTATACATTTCCATAAATTTCCTAAAAAAGATGCCTCAACACTATGAACCACAAATGCCTTCGGCATATTGGAAAAATTGGACTGAAACTATAAATGGAGAAACCTTGCTGCAAAGAATTTTGTTACGAGTTTCTCATACAACTGAGAACAATATTTTTAGTGAATATATCGAGTATTTAACGAATATCTTGATGGGTTGTATTCAGTTGTCAAGTTCTGAGGTTGAATTGATTAATTTACCTTTATACAGATCATAGTTTATAGCAGAAGTAAATCTTTTAGTCTTGTCATTTTCTAGTATGATTTCATGACAATGAATAACATCCAAACCAGTCATTTATTTTCATAATTTTCATTGTATTCCTCATGAAATATCGATCCAATAAAAAAGGAAAAAGGAATTATACACCTAAATTTTGGAAACTCGACACTACTCTGTTAAAAATACATCAATTAAGTGAAAGTCTTCAAGAGTTCGAAGAACACCATTATTATTCAGTTTCACATTTCATAACAAAATAACTCTAGAAAAGATTATTATTATGATTTAATAACTAATGATACCTAATAAGTAATAACAACTAATAATCATTGTTGAATAATAGTTGTATTTTCAAATAGATAAATAAAATAATGATTCAAGATAATTCAACTAATTTTGGTTAGAGCTATAAGGTCGTTGGCGCCAACTCGTGACCGTGCGGCGAACTGACAAGTGCCACCGTTTTCGGCCGTTCAAGAATATAGAGGAGCCTTCTCTCCAGTGTTCTATGCTCCTAAGTTTCACTGTACAAGGCGCAAAGAGTTCCTTGATTCGCAACTACCATCGGAATCTATTCGAATTGTAAATATTAATATACATGTAATATAATAAATCAATTAATGAATAGCGCTCCAAACCCTATCGCAAGGTGGAACAGCTTCATATCCATTACCACGTATAATTGAATTGAGGTTAGATCTCCCAATTAATAAATTTCGCAACACGGCCCGATTAAAAATCGCCCATCGAAATGATCTGGCTTCCACAGAGCAAAAATTAAAACTATAAATTAAAAACAAAAGAAGGTCGCGCGCCTCGCCCCTCAAATTTGAATCTCGCATGGTCATAAATCAAGAGTGCGAAGATCGATGTGTCAGAATGCGCAAGGAAACAAATGACTAACGTAATTGTGATATTCGATGGTTAGACAGAGATAATGGCCGAAATAGGCATGGCCATGATCTATTTTCTATGTCTTGCGAATCTTTTCTCGGTCACGTGTTTCGAGTCTATGGTATTTAGAGGACCACGCATTGCATCAACGGGAATTTCGCATTCTTATGGAGGATGGAGAAATCAAGAGAAGTATTATTAGATAATTTTTCAGAAAAATCGGAAAGACTATTCATCCTGGACTAAAATATTCGCACTTCGTTTGGGATATTTGCATTCTCAAGGTTACCTATAAGTATTTCTGCGAATTTATGAGAGAAACCTTGTTTAGGGATATGTTTCCTTCTTCAATTGGGTGAAATTCTCCTTTGTGTCTTCTCACGGTCGCCAAATGATTGTTCCTCTGCGCAACGAATTTGGGAATAATTTCATTCATCAGGATGATAACGCCCCACAACACCGCACACATTCTTCCAGAGAATGAACTGGCGAGCAGAATAACCGGACATGAATCCAATTGCGCACGTATGGGATTACTTAGGGAGAGCAATATCCAATCGCAAAAACCCACCTTCAAATTTTCAGATTTGATTAATGACTTGATTCTTGGGATGCCTCGGCGAATTGAGCAGTTGATTGAAAGAAGAGGTGGTTATTCAGACTATTGAATTTGAATTCAGTTGTGGTCGTGGAATAACTATAATTACTCAAAAATGAATAATCGATAAATTTAGAGAAAGAGAGAGAGAGAGAGAGAGAGAGAACTGAAATTTATTGATCATAATCTCAATACAATCAAACGGCTATCGACCTAGGTATTCCTGCCAGATGATGAATTTAGATTTTTCTCATTTTTCCTATTTAGCAAAGAGTAACAAACAAGGATTTTCTATCAAATGAATATATTGCAGTTGCAATAGAGGAAAATATTCACCTCATTTTCGAAACATAGATTGTTCATTTCTTGGGAAACATAGGGGAGACTTGAGAATTTCTCAGTTCCTTTAGAAGTTTTTTTGTCGGATTATTCGAGCACTTTTATTCTGAACTATCACAAAGTAACGGACTGTTCTGTCCATTATTTTTCAGTAAAATTTGAAAACTCGATTCTTGTTATTCGTACAAGAAAATAGCATAACTGAATCTTCCAACCATGTTTATATACGCGAAATATTTCCAGAATTAACAGAGAAAAAAGTTTCTTCAAATCATCGACGAAGCCAGGTCTTTGGAATTATTGAATTCACATAAAATTTTCTCAAATTAGTTATTTTCCCAAGGTGAATGAATATATTTATAAAGTGTAGAGTGGACACGATGCTTAGTTATCTGACAGGAAAAGGACTATAACCTTACATTTTCAAAGAGGTGAAATGTGTCAGAATGTCAGGGCCAACCGGGATACATTATAAAAGTGAATGGAGTATAACTATAGCTGTCCAAACTGTGAAACTGTAGTTATTTTACAAAGACCACCGATTATAGAAAATAGTCAGCCCCAATGAATATAACAAATAAAACTACTCATAATATCATCGGGACTATTCATATACATAATAGTGATATGGCAGAAAGCATTCACATTCCATAAAAGTGCATCCGAAGACCACCGTAAGTATGATGAGAATGAACAGGCCACAATCGACGCAGCACTCGGCAGACTGACCACGGTAAGGCCCGCCGCAAATTGAGCACAGGCCACGGACAGGCGAGGCCCATGCGACGCGTGGCTTGTTTTGTATTACATGGTTTTCAATGGAGTGCCGCAAATTGAGCCTAGGCGAGGGCCAGGCCGGTGCCAATTCATTTTCGCGTGGCTCGCGCTGTGCTAGCAACACAGTTTTGTAGCCGTGGGTGCCCACGTTTGTTAGTTTATCTGCATATAATGTAGATAGATGGACGAAATGGAGAAATTCATCGAAATTGTTTAATCAATTCGTGAATCTCGCTAGACTGTCTTCTATTCAACCGAAAAGATTCCCTAAATACATTATCTGCAACTTCACTGCATAACTTAAACTCTCCATGACTCTCTCTTTTTCGTATATATTCACTCGTTTTAACTCTTTTTCTTCTCTTGCTTAATAAGTGTAATAACATCAATCTTTCCTCCTCCTCAGATTCAGATTCTAAATCGAGATGATCGAGTAATTTTTGCTGTTCATCCATCATATTGCACATCGAAAGACCTAGGAACTAATGAATATCTGGATGCGAGCGTGGCATCGCCTGTGCTCAATTTGCGTTACTCTTGAAAAACCTGTGCAGGTGCTTGGCATGGGCAGCACATCGCATGGGTCTCGCCTGTCCGTGGCCTGTGCTCAATTTGCGGCGGGCCTAAAAGAGAACATCGGAGGATCGTTTCGATATATTCTGATTTCGGCCGATTGAACCTGATATTCGGCTAATGAGTCGGTGTCCATGGATTGTTATTATGTCTTATGAATATTCAGAGGCTATGCGATGAGACATGGCATCGCCTTCGGCTTGTGTGTATAGTTTTGATTGGTTATAATAGATCTTAAGGCAGACATCGATCTTTGTTTTGACAGGGTCTTCGATTGGATTACGGTTTCGAAGTTCGCTACCAACATGTTTCTTTCTCTTCTTTCACTGAGAATTGAACGGTATTCTTTGTTCGGAAGCTTCAACCATGTTTTCTCATGAATTATAGTTGATAGCTATCGAAAAATGGAACACTAGAAGCACTGACGTGATGAAGAATTGCTCAAGAGCGCTTGTTCATCCTCCTTGTAGGTGGATACCCATTTTTGGACTCAAGAAACCAATTGGAAAATTATTAATTTCAATTTTTCGACGAAAAATAATGAAATTGACTAATTCAGTTCTTGAACCAGTTGAATTGGAGGATGGGAAACTAAATCCGTTCTATGAAATTCTCGATGTTGTTGTTTGACAAAGATTCAAGTGTGAAGAACTGAAGAAGGACATAAAACCGATGAATTTGGATTTTCTCAATAGTAATTGAGCTAGTTGCTGCTATCGAATAAATATTCTCTTGTGTGCGTGCCTATAATAATACTTTTGGAAATATTTCTTCATTGATATCTTTCCTTCGTCAATTGGACCAAATTCTCCATCTACTCCTGTCACGGTCGCCATTCGATGAAATTACAGCTCAACAAAAATACGAAAATTAGCTAAGCTCACACAAAATTCCTAACCTTTGGAATAAAAGGTTAAGATCCTTATAGCATCTGTCAAATAAAGACTTACTTACGGCTCCAACTGGTCTCTTGATTCATCCACTTGCTAAGGTAAATTTAACCCAATCACTCTCTCCTACTGAGAGATGAAAAGACGTTTACGAACTGAATTCCTGTAAGTAGCGCTAAGTGACAATTAACATGTAGATGAATATACCTGCCCTAAACGGCACAAAGGAAATAAGAATCTTCACAAAATATTACACCGTGTTACCATTACAGCCATGTTGAATTATATCATTTCTATATTGGAAAACTCGTTTGATCGAAATTGTATTTAATTTTCTCTAGCTATATGGAAATTATCGGAGGTAATATCACAAGACTATGACAAATAGCCGACTATTATTTTCGGCCTAATTCAATCGAGAGCGCCTTGTATTTCGACAATTCAATAAGACCATAATAATCTTATTCTTTGATTATTAATGTTCATATGGTCGAATTGAATTGTCTTGAAATACAAGTTGCTCGAGATGAATTAAAGAAAATAATAGTCGGCTATTTGTCATAGTCGAGTGATATTCAGGAAGATTATTTCATGAAAACGCTCCAAACGCTCGGATATGCAGTTTTTTGTATTTTCGACCGAGCGGTCGGACTTATTTATAATTATTTTGCAAAAAAATTGCTATCCCGACCAAGTTTTGAACTCGGGACATTTTCAATTCTGAATAAATGTTATGTCAAATTTTGACACTTCAAATAGCCGCTGATATTTCTTTGTTTACCTGAATATCCGATAATATTGCATATCGCGTGACCAAATTCGTGACTTTTCATTGGCGGAGCCATGTGTGAATAAAATAATCCCAAATATTGTCTCATCCTGATCTTGAATTTATGCGCAGATATAATAATCGAGAGAATTTGATTAATATAAATCACGTTTGACTTCAGAAATCATAAATCATCCAAGCAATGCAAAATGATGAGAAATTATACCTATGAGAGATAGAAACTTGCATGTGAAAAGAAATGATGTTCATTCTATACTCAGATATTATTCAGAAGCAGGAGTTCCTCAATGATCCATGCTAAAACCGCTATAATATACAGGGTCTTTCACGGGGAACCTCACCCATATTTATACAGAAAACTAACCTAAAAACCCTAAAGTGGATATTAACGCAGAAAATATCCATTTTAGGGCAAGGGTGTGATGCATACACTCACATTATTTTTTAACGTAGATTCAATATCTGCCATAAAAAAATGGGGTTCTAATTTGAAAAAATTGATTTTTCACGATTTTGTCATCCCTAACTTTGAAAGCGATTTTTTCACCCCCTGTATCATGAATCGCGATTTCGATTTTTTAAGTAGATACATCAATCTTACATCTTGAAAAATCCCAAAAATGAAAATTTTCCATCCAAAAACCTCGAAGTTATTCTTGTTTCAGCGGAGCTCTATTTTCGATTTTTTTTTCGAATTTTCCCGCTCAGAGAGAATTTTCCAACCAAAACTGAAAAATGTTACATCAAAATAACTTGAAATTTTCGAAGGAATCTATTTCTGCAATAAAAAAATGGTGTTCTAATTTGAAAAACGGAAGTTGACGTCATTTCCGGAAAAACCGGAGGTGCTCATGCCTTGAAAATATTTTGGATTTCATCAGCATCGTGAAATACTCATAAGTGCTGAATTTCATGAAAATACGTTCAGTAGTTTCCCGTATAAATATGGGTGAGGTTCCTCGTGAAAGACCCTGTATACCTACATTATCGAAGAATGTGTTGTATAGTTTGTGTTTATTTGTAGAAGTATGACATTCCTGATAGAAGAACGGAGACAAAATTTTTTATCAACCTCAACTTATAGGTTCGCTTTATTCTTTATAGGTACATTGAACAACACTAAATAAATGCCAATTTGCAGCACCCTGAAGGAGATGGAGATGTTCATCGAAACGAAGATGTAATAAAAGAGAGTACACAATTTGAATTGATTTTTTTTAAATGAACTGAATATCCCCTAAATTAGACTATAATATAATACATACAATACCAACATACATGCACGAAATACCGCTTGCTCTATACGCAGACATACTCATAACAGTTAGCCACAGAAATACAAAAATAATTCACGAAAGACTTCAAGAAGGTGCAGATGATATCAGTCAATGGTGTACTAGATGGAACATCAAAATTAATGCAGAAAAGATTCAAGCAATTCTCCTTCAAAAGAGAAGACTGAAGAAGGAATCGAAGATAGACCATAATGAAATTGAATGGCAGAATGGAGCTAAATATCTAGCAGTAATATTAAACAAAGGACTAACGTGAAAACAGCACATTGAGTATGCAGTGAAAAAAACGAACGTAGCAATGAAAAGTTTATACCCGATCATAGGCAGAAGAAGCCAAATGAACAGAAACACGAAATTGAGGATCACAAAAGCATTCGTCAGACTGCAGCTAACATACGGATCAACAGCACGGGGTTAGGCAGCGAGAACCCATTTAACAGTGGCGGCTCGTGCTAGTTTGAGTCGGTGAGGCACATCAGAAAAAAAAATCCTTTGCCATGGCGTTTTCGAGAAAAAGGCTGTTGCAAAACTGATGATTAGAATATTTCTTCATCGGTAGCTTACTCAAGGTTATCTATTTCGAGGAACATTTTGCTTTGTAAAATATTTACTTCTAGCGATGAAGAATTAATTATCTTACAAGAAAACTAAACATTTTGAAGGGTGTGTAAAAAAAGTAATTTGGAAAAAATAAGCATCCTTG
This sequence comes from Adalia bipunctata, assembly GCA_910592335.1. Lineage (NCBI taxonomy): Eukaryota > Metazoa > Arthropoda > Insecta > Coleoptera > Coccinellidae > Adalia > Adalia bipunctata. The sequence continues at coordinate 6,795,246 of OU342953.1, forward strand.
TTGAAATTCTTGAATTTTTAGACCTTGTCAAGAACATCGTCTACAAAGAAACACCCATTAACCAGAAAATTGAGAATATTGAAGTTTATATCACTCTGACAATGAAGTAAAATCTTCCACTTCTCTATAATTTTACGATGATTATTATTCATTTATTTATACTGACGAATCAAATTGCCTAAGCCCAATTACAGACAGACAGTTCATATACAGTAAGTACATTGTACATAAAAAAAAAACAGAAAATGTAATACACACAAGTTATGTCGGCAACGCCGGATAAATTAAGAAATATATGATTTATCCCCATAAGAATTACTCGAAAACTCAGCTGATTAGCTGAACAATTTAAAAAATCACAAGTATTTCGAGTGTTCACATTTTTAACTAAGGAATTTGTGACGTACCACGCGGTGCCGCTAAATCCATTTCGCCCTCGGGTTTCCGATGGTAATTGAATTCAGTAATTTAAAAGGATTTACGAAAGATATCATACGAACACTGAGACTGACAAACCTAAACCTACACGAAAAACGTTTAATACCGTTCTTACAAATCCAACCCAATTTGAAAACTGACCCGAGTTCCCGCGGTTAATCTGAATAGTGCAGAATAATTGCAGTTCGCCCTTCGCTAAGGAATATCTTTCTAGATTCTGTGAGGCTAGCCTCAGACTCAACTTAATATTTGGCGTTTAGGCGTGCGGGCTTCTCGGGATCATATCGGATCCCTGTTGCAGAATAATTGCAGTTTGCCCTTCGCTAGGGAATATCTAGATTCGCGTGAGGCTTGCCTCAGACTCAACTTGATATTTGGCGTTTAGGCGTGCGGGCTTCTCGGGGTCATATCGGGTTCCTGTGATGTAGAATAAGGCGCTAGGCAAGGAAGTGCGAGGCCAGCCCATGGTCTGCCTCTGCCGTTCACTGGTAGGTGAGGAAGTGAGATGGATACACAGAAATCGTGAGATATGGAAACGTATACCCGGAGACGCATTTTATTGCTATATAATGAAGGGAAATTACGATATAAATGCGTATGGATGCAGATAATAATAAAAATTCAAAATGATTAAATAAATAATTAATAAAAAATGGTATTTATACGTGTAATTTTTGACGTTTATTGGTGAGGCACTGCCTCACCTGCCTCATAGGACAAGCCGCCACTGCCATTTAAAGAGAATACAAATCACATAAAACAAATTTCTGAGATGGGCATTAGACGCCCCTTGGTTTGTTAGAAATGAACAAATCCGAAGAGACATAACATGATAGTCAATCATCCAACAAAAGGCTGAAAACGCCTTTGAAAGAGCTAATGAATATCCAAATCACGAAGAAGGTTGACTATGACCCCGCTGAAGGAGTAAAAAAAGCTAGAATTCACCGCAAAAGACCCAGAGACCAAGTGCGAAAATGAAGAAATAGGATTCCACACATATCCCATTGGAGGATAATCAGAAACAATCAGCATAAACAATGCGAAAGAGAAAATATTCTGTTATACAGATGAAAAGATGGAAGGTTTATAGACAATGTCAGGAGACAACTACAGGAGAGGTGTTAAGTCGGTAAGAATCCGACTCTACCCAGAAAGACTCAGTGTCTATAATAACAAAAAAAAATGGTAGATTTGCCATATTTATTCCCTAGATTCAACATGCATCAACTACTAAATGGAATAAGCTGTAGTGGGCGAATGTAATACCGCATCAAGTGCCTATTCGAAATAATTTATGCCACGACTAGGACACTAGGAGATTCGATAAAAGCATCAACCAACACCTTGATACCGTACCAGCACGCTTATTACGCCTCCAATTAAACCAGTCGTCACTAAATAGAGCTACCTTCGTAATCTCTCACGATAAGAACAACGATCTCACCTCGAAGGTTGGCTAATTTCTCTTCGCAAAACTCTTGGCATTGCCAATAAACGCATTTTACCCGATGGCAATCAGGTATAGAAGGCCGGCTGGACGCTCCGTTCGTCGGGCGAGGTGGACGCGCGTCCATTGGTCGAAATATGACCAATCGGGGTGTGTCCCGGACCCAGGCGTCCTTTCTCCTGCGAAATTAACGTTTTAAATCGTAATTTGCGAACGAGCCATGGCCTCCTTATATGCGACAGAACAAGTTGCATGCTAGAATTGCACTCTCATTATGTTAAACGAAGGATTTTTGTAGATGTTGATGATGAAGGTGAATTCGTTCGGAATATTATTTTCTTCATAACTCTAAAACCACGTATTCGATTGAGATGAAATTTCGCATTTAGATGGACAATGACGTCGTCAAGTTATATGCAAGATTTTGTCCAGATCACGTCAAAAAATACTTCCAAGTTGACATTCAATTTTATGTTCATGGGAAATCTCCAATTTCGGAACACCCCTGTACAGGGTGACTTTTTGACTTGTACATTTTTTCATCAAATAAAACACTTTTTTCCTATATTTTCCAATATTCGGCTTCATTTAAGCCAAGGAATACAGGGTATTTGAACTCCATCTTCGAAACCGATATTTCGAATAAACTGAATTTTGATGAATGGTAATTATATACTACTTAGGTACGGTGAATTTTCCTGAATTGAGAATAATTGAACTAATCATTGTTTCTCTGCGCCACGAATTTGGGAATAATTTCATCAAGGATAACGCCCCCCACACCGCACACGAAGTGTTTAAAACATTCTTCAAGAAAACAATACCCAGTGAATAAACTGGCCAGCAATCTCTACGGACATGAATCCAATTGAGCACGTATGGGATTACTTAGGGAGAGCAATATACAATCGCCCAAACCCACCTTCAACTTTTCAGGAATTAAGTTTAGCCCTTCAGGAAAAATGGAACGATGTGTCTGAAAATTTCATTAAGGACTTGATTTTCAGTCGATTGAAAGAAGAGGTAGTAATCGAGGTAGTAATGCGGACGATTGAATTTGGATCCAGTTGTGGAATAACTATCATTATTCAAAAATACATAGGTAATCGATATATTTAGATTAATCTCATTTTTCATATTTTGTCTCATCCTGCATGAGGCAAAGAGTAGCAAACAAACATTTTCTATCAAATATACTGCAGTTGAAATAGAGGAAAATATTCATCCCATTTCAAGAACATAGATATGAGTGAAAACTTTTTCCGGAATTCAAAATCCGTCTGAATACCCACTAATGGTTTTCTCTTAAAGATAGATTATTTCTTGTGAAACATAGGGGAGCCAAGACTTCTAACGATGTGTGTATATGCCAGTTGCTTCAAAACTTAGACCATAGAAAGAGGGGACACATCTTCTCATTCATAAATTCTAGAATTGGTGAAGCCGAAATTTAGTCAATTTTCAATATCATTTCATAATGCCGTGGCAACATTGCAGAATCTAACTTCGAAAGGTCTAGTGGCGTGTTGTTATCGGTTTTGAGGAATGGAAATAAAATTACAAGTGAATCAACTTTTTTTACCGAATTCATGCAATGTTCAGAACATTGAAATAGATTCCGAGTTAGGTAAACAGAGTCAGGTAAATTTAGAATTGATAACCAAATGTTCCTTCTCTCAATATCAGCCGGGAATTTAAAGAGTGGAATTCTAAAAATCCAAGAATCTACGCCAGTGATAAGGGTAGAACATAACCCTGCAAACTCAAATCAGGATACAAATGGTCCTATTTACCACAAACGAAACACATCCGAACTTTTTTTTCAACGTATTTTGCTAAAAACCAAAAATATCTTCCATACGTCAAATCGTGATGACAAACAACACTGTTGAAAACGACATTAGTAACACACAGTGGCGCACCCAGGGGGGGGGGGCTTTGGGGCTGCAGCCCCCCCAAAAGCTACCAAAAGTTTCGATTTTTCGCAGTTCATTTCCAAACAAACGTCGAGCATTATCAAACAGTCTTCTTCAGCCCCCCCCAAAACAAAATCCTGGGTGCACCACTGGTAACACAAAATTGAAATGGCGGTACGAAATTATGAATGAACTGGCAGAACCGGCCGAGCCGATTCGCGAACATACCGAAACTAGTACATACATTACATATACAGGGTGTCCGGGAAAATGTGGGAAATCCCTCGGATTCAGATAAAACATGAAAAAATAAGATGACAAGTTCTCATCATTTTCTTCCTAGCGGCCCACCCTACAGAGATACGTCCTCTTGAATGATGTCACTGGAAATCTATTTTACTGGAATAAATTTCAAACTAATAGAATAATTTAAGGAAAATTCGATATGATGAACAGTAGTGAGGACCTCTTGAAATACTGCCCTTAAATTCACATTAGCTCTTTTAGTTCACCAGGGGCGGACTAGGTTGTACATTTTATTCTTACCTTTTCAACACTCTGTATGATAAGGAGTGGAAAAAAAAATTTGGATAGCTTCAACATTGAGCTGAAAAAGAGGTAATCCTGTTTATTGTCGATTAAATGAACCGTTTTCGAGAAACTGGCATTTTATGATCAGAAAAAATTTGCTAACGCATTGTTAATTTCTTATGTAATTGGAAAAATGAGAAGTGATACTTAACAAGTTTACTAATTTCAAAATAATTCGACAACTAGGTTTTTAAGTTTAAATTGCAAAGTTATTTTTCATTATTTTTAGCGACCATAGTTAACAAGATTACAAGCATTTTAAAAATCACAAGAAATTCACAATGCGTTAGCAAATTGATTTTGATCATACAATGCCAGTTTACTCGAAAACAGTTCATTTTATCGACAATGAACAGGAGTACCTACCTTTTTTTTGGTTCAACCTTCAAGCTATCCAAATTTGTTTTTTTCCACTCCTCATCATACAGGGTGTTGAAACTCGTGGTCGCCTTCTTTCATGGATCGAGGCATTTCTTGCGGATCGCACTTTCCAGGTTCGCGTTGGAGAGTCTCTGTCTTTGCCCAGGCCGGTTGTGAGTGGTGTTCCCCAGGGGTCTGTACTGGGACCTATACTTTTTCTCATCTACATCTCGGATTTGCCGTCTCATATTCACTCCCACTGCTCACAATTTGCCGACGATACAAAAATTTTTGGTAACCCCACATGTTCCAATACCATTCAAGGAGACCTCGACTCTGTCTCACTGTGGTGTCGAGACTGGCAGTTACCTCTCAACATAGAAAAGTGTGTCGTTCTTCACATGGGAGCCCGCAATCCACGACGGCCGTACTACCTCGGTGGAGACCCCATCCCGGTCGCTGGTAGTCACTGCGATCTGGGGGTGATCATAACTGATAGCCTGACTTGGTCGGATCATATCCTCCACACTGTCAATAAAGCCAAGAGATCCTTATTCCTTATACAAAAGGCGTTTGGCAGGTGTGACCCATCAACGTGCGCAGCTATCTACCGGATGTATGTCCGCCCCATCCTGGAGTTCGCTGGTCCCGTTTGGAGCCCAGTTCTGAGCCGTGATTTGTTGCTGCTCGAAGGCCTCCAGCGTCGCGCCACCCGTCTGCCTTATGGTGTTTCGCGCCCTTCCTACAACGAGAGACTCTCAATAATGAACTTATCAACGTTCGCGGACCGGAGGACTCGTGGCGACCTTATCATTTCATTTCGCGCTCTTCATGACCTGTTTGGTGTTAGTTTGCGGAACTTATTTGTGATGAATGCCGATGACCGTTTGCGTGGTCATTCCTTGAAGTTAAAGAAGGAGAACTTCAAAACAGTGCAGAGACAACACTTTTTGGCAAATCGCGTATTTGATGCATGGAACGCTTTACCTTCAGCCGTGGTTGGTTCAGTGTCGGTGAACTCTTTCAAGAATGGCTACGACAACTGGCTTCGCTCTGTGTGACGGGATGTGCTGATTGATAAAACTGAACTCTGATTTATTTCCGTTCTTCAACCACTTTGATTTCATGTTCATATATCTTTATTTAATTGTATTTTTTTTTTGTGAGTTTATAGGCACTGCCTAAACTCTAACCAATTTGTAATAATAATAATAATAATAATAATAATAATAACTTGTCATCTTATTTTTGTATGTTTTATCTGAATCCGAGGGATTTTCCACATTTTCCTGGATACTGTATGGAATGTGAAGAATGCATAATATTCAAGAAAAAAATATGTACCTACTCATTTCTTACATTCACGCACAAATGAGTGAATGAATTTCAATTTAAATAACTTTTCATTTTGATTTAGTGTTTATTTATTATAAAATTCGACGAACGTTGCAAAAATGACTACTACATTTCGATTCCTTAGTAGTACAGTTACCCAGTTTTGGAAATTGGCTTCACTCATCATCATTGAAAGGTGCGTCTCCTCTTTCTATAGTCTGAGCTTAAAAATCATCAAACAAACATGCCATCATTCTGCAGTGGGACTAGCGGCCAGCTCGCGAATACGAAATATCCCAACAGATAGGTATGCTCTTGAACCAGATTTCACGAGATCGCCAGCTTCCTGAACTCATAATAGCCGCCCCTGGCCTTGAGGGGACGGCCCGACGGCCTCAATAAATTTTTTGACAGTCAGCTAAGAAGCGGTCCTCTTCTCTTCGCCATATCAATTAGCCACTGGGAATTATGTCACTTTTACGGGTTTTTAATGGCGAGCGCATTTGGGCAATGCGAATCCGCGTGGGTTTGCGGTGTTTTTAAGAGGAGACCTACAACAGCGAAGCGCGTTGGTTGTTCAGATCGTTGAAGTAGGCCTATAAATCCGAGGCCGAATGCCGTGTTTGGGTCGAGGTACTACCAAAAAGATTTTTCAGTTTCTGGGTTTTCTAGATACACTGTAGGTATGTTTAGAAAATTTGAACCATACAGGGTCCTGCAATAGTGACTTGAGCTTCCATAGCTGGAGAACCAGACAAAATTTCGTTCGAAAACAGGTTTCTTGTATTGCTATTTCTGCATCCCAAGATATTATTTTCCAATATACAGGGTGTTTCCAAAAGAGGATATTCAACAAACGGGTGATTGGATTGTCCTGTAAATTTTCATATATTTTCAATGACCTTCTTATCTCTATTAAAACGCAAAATCTTAGAAATATTTTTCTCAGATCCCATTCTGAGAACTCTTACTTATTTTTATTGATCAATCTCTATGCAAAACATGCAATAATAATTAGGAACACTAGAATGATATTTCAAAATCCTGTTCTCTTTTTACGGCGAATGTGACGAATAAACAAAGCAGATAAAAACTTTGACAGAAATTTAATTTTAGCTATAACAATAAATTTTCAAAATGTTAGTCCCCTTCCTCCATACTTTCATTAATTCTTCTACGAACTCCATCTACTGTAGTAGTTCTCAACAATGCATTATAAATGAACTGACATTGAAAGAAATAAGACACAAATCATTTCCCATTGTAAACAATGAAAAATGAAATGTGAATACGAACTAGGTCTCCGATACTGTTCACCCCATCGGACCGAATGATCCAACGTCAGCTGAGAATCGCACCGACTGCAGTTTCGTCCTATTTAGGACTCATCAGGGTGGAATATCCCAAAGTCGACGCTGGATGGAAAGTCTTTCATTCGATAACGGAAAAACTACTGATTTCAAAGACATGTTTGGCACACTAGGTTTTGAGTTTTGACGAGCAATCGATCGAAATCACAAAATTATATGCTCGCCATTTGATAAAATGAGATTTCATAAATTTATTGGGGCTCACTTTGAAGCCCTGTTTCGGGCAAGATGATAATATTTCATCATAATTTATTCAAGAGGCAGTATCGTCGTACTTTCATTTGTTCTACTGTTGCCAGAAGAAATTCTTATAATAAGGGATTTTGGAGATATAAAACCTAATTTATGACACTCTTTCTGTCAACCGGAAGTGTAGATTCCGCTTGAAAATATTTCACAATTTAAGTTCATGTACCTACTCTAAAACGAAAATACAGAATCTTGAATTTGTATCAAAATTCCTTCCTCGAATACGTCTAATGAAACACTTAAAAAATCACCCTGTATATCCATATGTAGAGAACTTCAAGTAACCGCCCTGTGGACCAGTCGGTATTAATAAATGATCATTACCGGAGCAAACCTCGCCTTCTGTAAGCGATCATAATAAATTCCTGACCACCAAGTCTGCGAGGCCTGCCAATTTAATTTTATAACCCTTCTTTCTCGACTTTCTGCCAACATAAATAAATGAGAATAGGGAAATTATGCCCGTTCGACAGCGGAACGGAACCTCAGATGTAATTAGATCATTTGAAATTCGCATTTAGAGAAGCATTGCGATTCGATATTCTCATTGGAAAGGATACAGAAAAAGGTGTATGATGCATTTGACTTTATTAATAAAGTAGAAAATATCCTATATGGAGACACGCATTCGCTCTGCTCTTTTTGTTGTCTTTCAGATGGTTATATTGGTAACACTGTGTGTTGTTTTTTGATATTCCTTATGTCATTTATGTTCAGAAGGTTATGTTATTTGATAATGAAAAGATAGACGCTTCGATATCGCTCAAAAATTATTAAATCACCCTAACCTTGAAAGAGGAGACACAGCATCTCATTCAAAAATTCGAGAATTGGTGAAGCCAAAATTTTGTCAGTTTTCAATGAGTGGGACGAAGCTAGCATGAAAGATAGCAATATAATTTTATACTGCCGTGGAAACATTTCAGAATCTTACCTTGAAATGTGGCGTGGTGTAATCGGTATTGAAAAATGGAAATAAAATTACGAGTGAATCAACTCTTTTTGACGAATTCACGCACAATGTTCCGAACATTGGAACAGATTCCGAGGTAAACAGAGTCAGCTAAAATCAGAATTGATAACCAAATGTTCCTCTTCTCAATATCAGAAGAGAATCTGAACAGTGAAATTCTGAAAATCGAAGGATCTACGCCACTGTTACTTAGACAGATGAAAGAAAAACATCCCTGTGTAAACACAAATCAGGATTCAAATAGTCCAATTTACCACAAACAGGCCACATACGAACCAATTTTCCAAGGTATTTTGCTAATAATATTCAAAAATAAATCCAAATCTCACTTTTCATGCACAACGAAACGCGATATTGCGTTGACAATAATGTTCAAAACGTCATTACCAACACAGAATCAAAATAGCGGTACGAAATTAATGAATGAACTGGCCACAGCGGGCTTTTCCAAATAACACCTGTTATCGGAAAACCCTTTATAAACCTTTTGTCCTAGTTTGCCATCAAGCTTCCTAGTACCCAATACATACTGAAAAGGTTGTGTACCATCTCTCTCTACTTCTATGGTGAACTCAATGTTTGGATCCCTGGTATTGAGGTGTTTAAGGAGGATATTTGCTAACTTTACGTATGAACCTATCGGTACTGTCAACGCAAAGTCCGCCGATATTTTCCAAGGGTATTTTATCGACTGCATCGACGTTAGATACCGATATTTATTGCGCGGGTTTTTGTCGCGAGGCAAAGAACAGGCTCCGACCAGAAATGAAATATGCCCGCGATGCATCTGGGACTTCTTGTACGTGTCTCATCGATGTTAAGAAAATTGCGGCATCTGTAATGGGCTGCGGGAGAGGTATGAGGTATGTACTGCGTACGGTATCGGGACGATAAAACATGAAGGTTCGATGTTTTACATCCGTCAAGTTATGCCGGAATCGGGCGTTGTAAATCTCGGGCGAGGTGGCAGTCTGGATTCTTGAATGGAGGACTGTTGGTTGTTGATGTCCACACTGTGTTGTGAATACCATTACAAATTTTCAATCAATCACAAGAAAAATTATTTTTCTTAGCCATCCCTTTGGAAATTGGGTCCCATTAAATCAGGGAATCATTAATAATTGATATCACCAAGTTTATATTTCGAATGGACTTCGTCAGTAACAAAGAAGGTTCGAATACTGCGGTTTACTCACCCTCTTCAACTCTGTGGTCTACTGTTGAAAAAGCGAGGTACTAAACGACTCTCTCTTCTCGTCTCGCCACGGTCCTATAGCCATCCGTTCGCCACTCTGTTTGAGTCCGCTAAGTCCAAACACAGTTCGCTCAGCCCGAACACAGTTCGCCGAGAACGAATTCGTTACCCGCACGTAAGCGCACGTTAGTTCTATCACTATACTGTCGAAAAGAGAAATAATCGATTTATACATCGATGAAATTTCGATTCTCTTGGCCATCTAGAAGTATTTTTCAAAAATTCGCGAAAATCGCAATTTTAAACTCGAAAACTTTTTTTTCACAGAATCACAGATATCCTGGCCGTGATGTAAATATAATAATAATAATATTAAGAGTCTCTATTTCCAATAATAGCAGTAACAGCCACAGCAATACAGTTATTAAATGAAATAACGTCAAATATACGGATCGAAAAAGGAAAGGTCAATGCAAAATAGCTTGGTATTCATATTTTCCATTCCTTCAGGAAAATTGATCAAACTTTGACATTTCGCCTGAAAAATCACCTGATTTCCAGAGATCTACCGATAAGTATAACTACTCAATAGGTAGATCTACTACTGGACTAAACTACTATTCAAAAATGGTAACCTACTATTCTAAAATGGTAACTTGGAGGAGGAGGACCGGCCCGAGGGAATCTACCGAAAAGTGGGTACAGAAGAATATTAAAATCGCAGCGATGCTGCGATACGGTGAGGAACTTTTTATACGGTCGAAGAGAGGAATAATCGATTCACACGTGGGTGAAATTTCGATTCTCTAGGCGAAGTGAAAATATTTTTTAAAAATTCGCGAAAATCGAGAAAAAATCCGATAGAAACGGCCATTTTACACTCGATAAAACTTTTTTCACAGATATCCTGGCCCCCTCGAAAGAGGAAAAGTCAATGCAAAATAGCTTGGTATTCATATTTCCCACAATTTTCCCATTTCTTCAGGAAAATTGATCAAACTTTGACATTTCGCTAATAAAATCACTCGATTTGCGGAGATCTACCAATGAAGATACATAATAGGTAGATCTAGGGGCCCTACTAGTTTCATACCATAAAGTGAATATCTGATGAACGAATGTAGGTATTACCATTCAAATTCATCAAGATCATATCGAACCTAAAAAGGATTCAAATACATGGTGTCCCAGAAGTCGCGCACCCCATTGAGGGGATCGAAAGTGAAAAATATTCTAACCCCTAAAATCCATGTTTAAAAGTTTTTGATGACGTAGTCAATTAGTAATTAATTAATGAAAGTGACCAATCAGTAGCGCCCTACATAAGAATAAGTTGGCAGTGGGGACGCGAGAGTGAGACGCAAGTCTCGGTTTACTGCGTGAAAAGCCGGCAGCCGCTCTGGCGTCTCTCTCTTGCGTCCCCACTGCCAACTTATTCTTATGTAGGGCGCTGCTGATTGGTCACTTTCATTTATTAATTACTAATCAACTACGTTATCAAAAAATTTCAAATATGGATTTTTAGGCTATTTGTTTTGTTGTAGAGCTTCGAAGAAGCAACAATGAAGTGGCGAAACGTCGCTTGAAGGGATGAATTAGGGCTTTTCCTTTCAAATTTTATTCCGTTCACACATTGATAAACATTCAAGTTCTTTGAATATTTCGCGTCATTTCGCCAACCACAGATATGAAATATGTTCTCGCTTGTGACAGAGTTGCCAATAATCCCAGTGTATCCAAAAGCCAAATTTCAAGCTAATACCGTATGCATAAGAACTACTCTAGACTGGATAGTAGTTATTCTGCATCATTATAATTGGTTATAACAATAAAAAGTGACCCTTACAAGACTGTTATAATCGGGTCTACCTAATTGATATCACCACATTCCGAAGAATAAGTGGAAATTATTAATTCATTGAATATGCATGAATCAATTCAATAAAGAGTATTTTTATCGGCGTCCAAGGAAATGAGGGAATGATTATAATATGAATTTATTACTGATAAGTTAATAGCAATAATATTCAATTACTTATTGAATATTAATTGTTAACTGGAAAACTAGAGTAATATCTTGGCCAAAATTTGGAAATAATGTTCCAAAAGGTTTGGAAAGAAAAGTTTTTTCAAGGATTTTCAGCACGCTTATATTCGTCGAATGAAGCCAAATTCTGAAAAATTGTAGAGAGAAAACTGTGTTGATTTTAGTGAGAGGAATTTATAGTTGGAAAATATGTACAATTCAATGACTCACTCTGTGGATATAGTTCTGAATTTTGCAAGTTCGATAAGGGATGTTTTCTAGAGGAAGAAATATGAATTTTCAATCGACGACATAACCGAAAAAAAATTAGTTTTATTGTTAGGTACGAAATATCGTTTTTTCAAATAGTATGCTTTGTAAGCTTAGTACCTATTGGAGTTTTTCCCAAAAAAATTCAGTCCCTTTCCATCAATGAATATCGAATTTGAGGTGTTCATCATTACCAAAAAATCATATCAGACACGTACTTCCTAATTTTTCCGGAAAATTCAGAAAGAAGAATTGTAAAATGAAAATTTTAATTCAGAATTTCACATTTGAAAACACAGTCAGGACATGGAAATAATCATAAATTTCATTCAAAATGAAGCTCAGCTCCAAACACCATAATTCCGGGAACCAAAATCTGAACCATTCGCAAATGGCTCATTTGGTCACCTGAAGGCAAAGCCCTACCCATCCAATCGATCGAACATGCGAATATCAAAAATCAACATATCGTGTGCACCCCCACGGCGCTCGCCTTCTATGTTTTTCGTACAAAATTCGTCAGATAAGATCTGGTATCTCATAAGGGACCACCATGCTGATTTGGGACGTAATGTGACCGGCAAATAAAACGAGATCGAGACCGAAAGTGTTGTAAATTACAAGCTGTCCGTAAAGGTATACTGAGAGAACTGAACAATAATTAATGGCTTGCTCGCCACTCTGTAAATTGTGTTGGATACGGTTATTTCTTTTCTTTTTTCCGAACTATGAAAGATGGTGTATGTTTCGGCTTTATGATTTCATCTCCGAAGATGTTTGAGAAATTAAGATTAATTAGAGAAGAATGAGTTAAGGTAATTAGCAGATGAGTACCTAGTAGTCACGTTTGAACAGTTTTCCGAGAACTTTGAAATCGTCCAGAAATTTCATGAAATGTGTATTCAATACATCGATGCTATTCCCCCCTCCCCTATCTAGATTAGCCCTTTCAAGCTTAGTGGTATACTAGACATACATACCACAAATATAACTATGTATAAGATTCATTCTTGATTCAAAGCAGAATCGAAAATGAATCTTATAGTTGTGGTATGTCTAGTAGGTATAAGTTAAGTTCGAAAGGGTTAAAATGCCCCACTCCCCTACTCTACTCGAAACCTCATATTGTGAAATAATGTTGAATAAAGTAAGGACGACGAACGAAATCACCATAAATTATTATACAGAGTGAGAATTCTTTTCATGTAAATAACAATGTTCTCAGAATTTTGTATATTTTGAACTTTTATCATGCCTAATTTATCTCCTGCTCGAAAAAATAGCAATGGTAAGTTTATACCACTTGAACGGTGGGTTTCACAAAGCATATCACCGGTGATCGGAGCTCGATCTAGAATCAACTCTATTTGACAGTTCAGAAATCTAACCAAGCCGTTCATCTCCGATCACTGGTGATAACGATTTGTGAAATCCACCGTAAGTATGGGTATCATTTAGGCGAAACACAGTTCGCCAGGCCAGCCAGTATTATCATAAAAATCCAGTTAGTATAATCAGAACTATTCAAGTCTGGGGATCTGGCAGGCTCTGACTAATGTCAGGGTTTCGAGAGAATATTTTTTCTCTAAATCAGATTCGATAAAAATATAAAAGACCATAAACTTAAGTCTAACAACAAAGTTTCTTTTTACAATTGCAATTTTGCAGTGTCTCACAAAAAAAAGTTCTGGAGGAAAACAGGATAGTGTTCCAGAAAAAATATCACGCTGTAGATTTACAATCGAAATTGGCATGTGACATGGTGTAAACTCTAAATGGTAATATCCATGCCGAATTTCAGTTGAATATCTTGTGAAATGCAGATACCTTCCATGAGAAAAGAACTGGAAGAAAATTCATATTCAACTCCATGTATCTCAATACGAAACGTTCGTGATCCCATGTTTAAGAGACTTCTTCTCTTGAAATATGTAAGGAATCTCCCCTCTCGTTTGTAGCTCCAAATGTACACCCAGAACATGGCATTATTAGATGATGATCAAATAAATAATATTGGCGAATGCACTTGAAAAGCCGCAACTTCACCTCCAAAGAGCCGCATGTGACTCGCGAGCCGCAGATTGCCGACCCCTGCAGTAGTAATTTGATTATTCAGAGTGTTCCTAAATTGGAGGTACAAACGACGAAGGGATATTCCTTGCATATAAACATGGGACCGCAAAGTTTCGTTTTCGAAATACAGTGAAGATATTCAACTGAATCATCGCTACAGATCCGGAAAATAACAATTAAAACCAATAACGAATTTCTTCAACGGAGCTTACTAACTGGATTTTTATGGATTTCGAGATAATCGTCTCAAGTTTTTTCACGAAATCGACAAATACGACTGAACTACAAGAGATCATAACGTAAAGATCAACATTGAAGCTTCTTTTTTTCAAACAGTAGTAAGCAAAAAAAAGTTAAGTAGTAAAACTGAGGTGAGTGTCCCAGAAAAAATATCACCCTGTAGAATAACAAGCGAAATATCAGTTTAATATCTTCTGAAGTGCAGATATTATGTGAAAAAAATCTGAAACAAGTTCAAACTTCAACAACCTGTACCTGAAAAACGAAATGTTTTTGAAACTTTTTTCTTTGAAGCATTCAAGAAATCTCCACTTTTCGTTTGTACCTCTAATTCAGGAACACCCTGTATATCCAGTGGATCCACTTAACTAACTTATCCACTACATCCCAAGGAATCATAAGCGTAGCTGAAATTGTTTATAATTAGCAGAAATTAAATTCAGATATTTTCTCTTTTATCAACATTTTGCAGCGCTTCAAGTGTTATCAAAGGATCGACTATATCCACAAACTTTTTGGCCACAAACAGTGCTATAAAATGTTGATGACGTTATGAATAAGAATTCAATTCCTGCATAAGAGCTAGTAATAAACAATTTGAACATCTCAAAAATTGAGATTTGTTCGGAAACTCCATACCTTGATGCACTTCACACATCACTTTCAACGAGCTTCTTACAACGAAAGCCAAACAGAAAATTTTCAGCACCCTGTAGGTATATATGATTTTATTGAATACGGATCTACCTTTTTTTCACTCGATTGAACCTTGAATCCATCAAGGAATAATCTCAACCCTTTTCTCTACCAGACACCAGTGATCATTGTGAAACATTAGGCCGTATTTATAAAAAGAAGCCATACCTTTTACTTTCAAAAAATGAAGCAATTCCTTCAAGGTATATGCATAAAAAGAATTGAAGGAAAAGGTTTTGCTTCGAGGAGTTTGCTCTGCAGTAAAAGGTTATACGTTCGACGTAGTTATAAAAAGATTTGAAGGATTTGCTTCCAAAATAGGCACTTAGGTTCAAAACAACTTTTCTCACTCTTTTCAGTATTCGTATTGAAAAGCCAGCCCAATTTGGAGACGGATACGTAAATCGCTGTACCTTTTACTCCACTTATCCGAAGCATTTCCTTGCAAGGAAAAGGCGGAGATTATAAATACGAATTAAAGCAAAACCTTTTACTTCTACCTTTTGCTTCTACCTCTTCTTTCAAGTAAATGCTTCATTTTTATAAATACGGAATATTGTGATAAACTCATTTCGAGTAATAGCTCAAATAGTGAATTTAATGAAGAGTGGTGGACGAAACAATATAGATTAGTAGCATAATAGTAAGAATGTGCTTCAACCAACAATACACAACTTGGAATAATTATAGTATATCTTACGTCTCCAGGTACGTCATGTGGCGACATCTAACGAATAGAGAACGTATTATCGAGTCGATTTTACAACTTACAACAAACAGCTTTCCATTACGACAGGAATCTAGGATTAGCAACGAGATCTTCACCGTGCTAAGCTGGGATAATAAGTCGTGGCTTCATGCCAGTAGGATGGGAGTAGATTAAAGAGTTCAATTGAATAAGCGTGGATGGTGTACCAGAATCAGTGATCAATAATTCATCACAGTATTCAGTATTTTTTTTTTAAAACTGCAACTTGACGGAACTAGAGTCCTTCGAAGGTACGACCTTTTGATGGATTTTATGTATTCTCTTCGGGACTAAGGCAATGGAAGAGATCAAATTTGATATGACCCTTGTAAAGGTTTAATTAATGAAGGTAATGAACTCTCATTTGGTAAATGAGGTGAGACATTATGTATATTTCCCTCAATAATTTTTCCTTGGGGTTTGTTTGGCCCAGTACCTTCCTTATCGAAACCCTTTAATTACAAGTAGCTCTACGAATCTCCAAATGTATCACATTTTAAGGTTTTTCTCAAATATCTTTCGTTTCATGAAAAAATTGCAGGGGACAAGAAAGTTCTTTAATTGAAAGGGCTCTCTAAGGGCTTAACAATTTTCAATTGATTCAAACACGCAGTTTATGTTCGGTGGTTTCAAATAGTGTTTCACTAAAATGTGACTGAAAGGGTCCATAGCCAAGATAGGTAAGCACTATGAGATTTTGCATATCATAAAACTCCTATGTACCAAATTCAGTGAGTTTCGTGAGACTGAATTTTGAGATGAAGAAAACACTATATTGAGGGGGGAAATTCAAGAGGCTGTTACTCCGAAAGAGGGGGCATCTTGACAAAAATCAAATAATGTGGCCTCCTATTGTCGTTTCGACAATCTGTTTCATATTTCGTTGCATCAATTCCGGGAAACCTGTATAGGTTTGAAAATTTACTTTAATTTACCGACCTGATATATACTTATGGGCATTACCAAAGTTATTCTTTCGGTATAAAATTCCCAAGTTTCTCCAAAAACCCAACCAACGATTTGACCTCTTCGAATTCACTTTACGTCCATCGATATTAACCGATGCACCTCAACGGAATAACATTATGTTAATGCTATGAGATAAATAAATACTTCTGAGCTTATTTGCCGACCGAGCCTTATCTCCCACTTTATAATTCTGCAGTTTGCATTTAGCATACCGCTTTTAAATCCATTCATTTGGCTGAATAATAACGTCGATGACTTGGGAGGGGAGGAGGGGAAACGCCACTGACTCTCTGGAAATTTCACCGATCGAATATTTAGTATTTTTACGAATGTTTATCGGAAGATAATTGCATACAAATTGGAGGATTTTGATAGTCCTATTTACCTTATAAGGAAGGTTATATAGGTAATTGCATACCTGGAGTGGAGGAACGAAGATATCAGGAGCATTTATGCGCTCGTTTATCCACCTTGTAAGTAGATTCGAATTCAAGAATTCAACATCCAAAAAATTTCACACCTGTCAAAGAAATTGTCCATGAATCCGGATCTGCTGTTACAGAACAAATAGAAATTTCTTTCAATAAAACTAGTAGAAATTTCGAAATTAGAATATTCCAGGCTTTCTAGCCGTGGTCCAATAGAAATTTCACATAACGTTTCGCCTACAACTGGTAAGCATCTTCAGAGGTATCTCGGTGGGAGGTTGTAACTTGTAACCCGAAGATTGACCGCTCCGAGCTGGTGATGTCACTCCAGTGATCATTTGTTTTTGTACGAGGACCGGAATTGCTTCCATTCGCCTCTCATCTCATTTTCCACTTTTTAAAAGCTTTTATTTAGTTTCACCTGTCCCGGTGTCTGTCTGTAATCAAATCTTGCAAGTTGAATATGACCCACTTCTAATCGTCCGATTGATTTGAAATTTGGCAGGTGTCCATAATTCTGGTGACAATGCATCATGAAATATTTTTTATAGAAAAAAACAAAATGGCGGTTCCAAAATGGCGGATGAGTTTTGTAATTATCATCCGATTCCATTCAAAATTAGTATCTGGGGGTTGTTGGGTTCGACAATGATGATTCCTACGTCAAAATTGAAAAATTCAAGATGGCGGCTACAATATGGCGGACGAGTTTTGTGATTATGATCCGATTCTATTCAAAATTGGTATCTGGGGGTTTTCTGGGTCGGAAATTACGATTTTTCAAAATTGAGGAATTCAAGATGGCGGCTTCAAAATGGCGGATGAGTGTTGTTATTATAAAAGCTTGTCTTAAAAAATGATTTTTTTATTATAGCTTGTTTCTACTGTGTTTAATTGAGAAGTTCACTTCTCGTTCATTTATTGTTAGCTTCTGGATTCATCGGTAGTTGTTACTGCCCGAGGTACTTCCTCTTGTCAGTCTTTCTGTATGGTTTCTTCAATATCATTCTTATTTCCTTGTTATCATGCTCTTTCATATCTTCGATCATCTTCTTGGCTTGTTTGTTTACTATTTCCTCCATAGTTTCGATTTTCAGTTCTTCTCTGATCTGTATATTACTCATGTACCATGGGGCACCTATTGCTGTCCTTGTAGCTCTTTCTTCCTATAATTATTCTCAACATTGTACCAGGAGACTCCTGCGTACGTTATGCTTGGTATAAGCACTGTTTTAATTATCTTCAGTTTAGTTTCCAGAGACAGTTTGCTGCTTTTATTTAGGAGCGGGTATAAACACCCGTGAAGTTGCCTAGTCTTTTTCCTGTTTTCTTCCAATTGCTTACTGAAGCTTAGTTTTTCATCTAGAATTACTCCTAGATATTTCACTTCTTCTTTCCATTTAATGTTCTGGTTTTCTATCGTGAGATTTCCAGCTTTTTTTTCTTCGAGTTCGTTCCGTTAAAGAAGACTGCAACTGTTTTCTTTGTATTAGTCTTGATTCTCCATTGTTTGAAGTATTTCATCATTCGGTCTATATCTATTTGCAATTGTTTCGTAACCGATTTACACATTCTTGAAGAATAGTAAACGGCAGTATCATCTGCGAACTGGGCTAACTTGCATCGTATCATTTCTGGTATGTCCGACATAAAAATGTTGAATAACAACGGTCCTATGACCGATCCTTGTGGTACGCCGGCTTCAATCTTTCTTCTTGTGGATCTTGTTCCATCTATATTTACTTGGAATTTTCTTTCTTCCAGGTATGATTGAATGATTTTGATCAATTTGGTCGGAAATTTGTGCATCTTCATTTTGAATATCAATCCTTGATGCCACATCTTGTCAAAAGCCTTTTCTATATCCAGAAATACGGCTCCGGTGTTAGTAGATAAATTCATTTTTTCCTTTATGTCTTCTGTTATTCTAACCAGTTGTTGTGTTGTAGAATGCTTTTTGCGGAAGCCAAACTGGTTATCAGGTATAATCTTATTGGTTTCTGCGAATTCCTCCAGTCTTCTGTGGTGATGTCACTGGATCTACCGCAGCATTTATAGTCGCAGCCCCACCGCCGGCCAGGCCAGTCAATCCTCCCCCTCCCATGGCAGATCACATCTCCTAAGGAGTGCCAAAGATAAAACTGGTCCACTCTCTCAAGCTGGTGTTAATAGAATAATAAATCGGAACTAATAAAATGAGCATTCACACAGGGATCAAAGAACACGAACGGTGTTGTTGACTAAATGGAGAAGTCTGCACTTGCGGAACATGATTTGATGGATAACATTATGTTGGCTAAAACAGAGGCCATTTCTAAAATGTTGTGACAGATGTAAGAAAAAATTGATAGCAGCTGTCGAGGAAATTGTCTATTCTCCCGGAAAAGTGGATTTTCTTTCAATATTCGCTGAAATATCAGTCTAGTTATGTTTTGAAGAAAAAAACAAAATGTCGAACAGCTATGATTACGGAACCCATAGACAAATTCTGCCTACCCTAACCGCTACCTTCGAAATATGAACCTACCAGTTATCGTTTTTCGTGATCATTGAGTCCAACCTAGTCGATTGAGATCATTTAAGGCTCAACAATTCGATTAATACAGTCATCGTGACAAATGATTATAATTATACTGATAATTCTCTCAGGAGGATTCCCCTCAGAAAGTTTAAGCTTCAGAACTTGTTGCTTGTACGAGTTGAGGTGGAAACACATTGTCGTCACGTCACGAGAGGTCAGGTTGAACGTATTGCTCTACTAGAGACACACTATTTGACATTCGCGATGTCAATAGCTATTCGGGCAGTATTTAGTGAAGAAGCGAAATATCAGACGTGATATCACGTGCGGTCAGAAAATGTGAATATTCGGAATAATAGATCTCGCGTGCTATCACGTGACAGCAGATACTAACCGAGCGAACGCGAGAATCACAACAATGCGTTTCTAAGCGCGTGAACTTCCATGCATTCGAGGTTACACATTTTGCAAAGAGACGTAATGTTGCGTGAGCTCACGGGACGTGATGACAATGTGTTCTGTATTGGCTTTGTTACTGTGTTCTCACGACACCTTAGGCGCAGCACTGTTAATTTTGGATCCAACAGCGATTGATGGCCACCACCGTATGATTAGAAAATTTCTTTCCTTGCCTTGGTATTGAACTCGGACCTTTCGGGTCTAAACGCTCTAACCACTGAGATAGGGGCACTCATAAATAAATCCACCTTATACAGGTGTTCCTAAATTGGAGGTACAAAAAAAGAGGGGATTCCTCGAATGATTTCAAGAAAAAATGTCTCTTAAACATGGAACTGCGAACGTTTCGTTTTCCAAATACAGGGGGGATGAAGTTTGAAATTGGTTCAATAGCATCTGCACTTCACTTGGCATAGATATTACAATTTAGAGTTCACACCATGTGACATGCCTACTTTTATTTCACATCTACAGGGTGATATGTTTTCTGCAACACTGTCCCCTGTTTTCCCCCAGATTTTTTTCGGAAAATTGCAAAAAAAGCTTTATTGTTATACTCAAAATCATGGTCTCTTGTAGTTTTGCAACCGATATCGAGAAAAAAATTGAAAGATTCTCTCGAAATCCTCAGTAAAAAACACTACTTTTCTTCAAATAATGCAAGGAATCTCTTCTTTCCGTTTGTACCTCAATTTAAAAACGCCCTTTAAAATTCAGCCTTATTTGCATAAACAAATCCTTGAAATCTTTCATTTCGTATTAAATTTATCCTTTTCTCCTCCACAGGATCGCAAGAAACCACTAATGGAGATAATAACCCCAGTCGTATCGCCAATCGAAGTTTATTCGAAACCAGTAATTGACCACGTCCCGTAAATCAGAGGAGCACGAAGAGAAAATCGTGTATAACTTCATTTGGACTGATAGCCGAAATGTTTGTCGAGCATTAGCGTGTCAGATCTTATCCAACGGTCAAGTTATGGGTCGGGCGGAGAAACCTCCTTTTAATTTGGTAAAACGTCCATTTGGTGCCCGCCTGCGTAAGGTTACCATGATGCATTGCTGGGTCAATTAGCGAAGATGCATATAATAGCTCTGAGGTATCTCTTGAGCATATTTATAAGGGTTATAACAAAGTTATAACAAAGAGTAGTCCTTTAGCCAGACGACTTAATGAAGAAACAGAGGCCCTGCAGACGATACCGAGTGAACAATTTGGGTTCCGAAAACAACATTCAACTGAACAACAGCTCCTAAGAATAACCGAGTATATCACAGAAGGATTTCAGAATAAACAAGCCACAGGACTACTACTACTAGATGTCACCAGAGCTTTTGATAGAGTATGGCATGAAGGACTAGCATATAAAATGAAAACCGCAGGTTATTCACCCAAGTTATGCAGAATAATAAGAAATTATTTGAGGGATAGGAACTTTTGTGTGAAAATAGGTAATGTTCATTCCACACTCAGATATTTGGAAGCAGGAGTTCCCCAAGGATCCATACTAGGACCGCTACTCTATAACATATACATACATGATATACCAAGAAATCCAAGATGCCTGCTTGCTCTATACGCGGACGATACGGGCATAGCAATTAGGCACAGAAATACAAAAATAATTCACAAAAGACTTCAAGAAGCTGCAGACGATATCAGTCAATGGTGTAACAGATGGAAAATCAAAATCAATGGAGAAAAGAGTCAAGCAATACTCCTTCAAAAGAGAAAACTGAAGATGGAATCGAAAATATCCATAGACGATAATGAAATAGAATGGCAGAATGAAGCTAAATATCTAGGAGTAATATTAGACAAGGGACTTACGTAGAAACAACACATTAAGTATGCAGTGGATAAAACGAATGTAGCAATGAAAAGACTATATCCGATTATAGGCAGAAGAAGCCAAATGAACAGAAACACGAAATTGAGGATCATAAAAGCAGTCGCCAGACCGCAGCTAACATATGGATCAACAGCATGGGGATAAACAGCGAGAACCCATATAAAGAGGATACAAAGTACAGAAAACAAATTTCTGAGATGGGCATTAGACGCCCCCTGGTTTGTTAGGAATGAACAGATACAAAAAGACATAAAATGGGAGTCCATTACTACATTCATCAAACGAAAAGCTGCAAAAGCCTATGAAAGAGCTAGTGAACATCCAAATGACGACCTTAGAAGGTTAGTTGACTATGACCCCGCTGAAGATGAAAAAACAGCTAGAATTTACCGCAAAAGACCTAGAGACCAATTGCAAAAATGAAGATATAGAACTCCACACTTAGTAAGAGATATCCAATTGGAGGATGTACACAAACACTCAGCATAAAAGAATGCGAAAGAGAAAATAACAGATAAGATGATGGAAGGTTTATAGGCTTATGCCCGGAACCAACCGCAGGAGAGGTGTTTAGTCGGTAAGAATCCGACACTACCCAGAAAGACTGGGTGTCTGATGTAAGATTCACCTCTTCTAGAACAAAAAAAAAAAAAAAGAGTAGTCCAGTCGTCTTTTTATTCCTTGGATATTTGAGGTCGACGTTCAGAGCGCGTAGGAAAACTTAACCGATAGAGGCGCCACCGTGCATTTTATGGAATATCTCCATAGAACTTACATGTATGAGTTCTATGAATATCTCTCTAATTATGAATGAAATGTACAATGGCGCTCTCTATCCGAAAATCGCTGAACTATGAAATGAATGAATATGTGGGTAAAGCAGGAACTTTTTCCCGCCATATATTTGAATTTGGCCATTCTCTGCCAATTCCATATTTCAAGTTGTTTTTCTGAATGAAATCATCTGTAGATTCTTTTCTAATCGGAAGTTGAGCTATTTTCATGGGTCTTTCGTTTGAAATAAAAAAGAAGCATGAGTTGGGTCTTTTTCCTCTATTTTTGAAAGAAAAAAAATGAACTGTTGGAATGAAATTAATGTCAATTATCTCATTAAGAACTCCAATCATTCCTGAGTACCCACAAAATTTCAGTTCTCAAAGTGAAACCATTTTCAGAAGCAACTTGCATCAATTCTCATTTAACAGATAACATAGTATAAATATCTATGAATTCTACCATAAATCACCTTCCTGAAAATCAGGAATCGACCCATCTCCAACGTTAGTTAGTCTCTGATCAGTGATGTCCCTTTTCACGACGCATGCGTAAAGCGACAACTGGCGTTGGATGAAAAAAAATTTCAAAAATTTCAAAAAAGTTCTCCCACATTTGAGGGATTTTTTTATTACATATTCCTACATCAATCATCTTTCCATCATAGAGATTTTAGTCTTGAATAATGAGTTGATGAACATTCTGACAACATTGTTAACTTGCATTTCGACCAGAGAGTTAATAATCTTTCTGCGATTCGGTGATATGTAGAATCCAGGGAAGCATCCAGATTATCCTCGAGAATTATGATTTTTTCGTCGAAATTTATCACATTGAATCGAAAACGACACGTTTTATTAAACAAAAAAAACACATATGAATTCTTTCATTTACTTAAATGGTTGATTCTTACGCAAATATGAACCGCTTATTTCTTCAGGTAGTTTTATAGGATTTTTGCATGGATATATGAGTCGGCTACGCTGTAAATTTCATACCAGGAAAAATACTGAACGAGTGTTGACTGAGGAATTTGCTTTATGCTTAGATCAAACACTCAACCAAAATTCAGATCGTTTGAGATGACGGTTCCGAAGATGTGGAAATGAAAGTGTTTTTTTCAAGGATTGTCGACCCCCTGTATCTTTTAAACGAATTCGAATGTTGAAAAATGGTAAAGCAAGAAAGTGTTTCGTTCGATGAGAGGAATCTACAGTTAAAATATATGTAGAAGTCAAAGATTCACCCTGTAATTGTACTCGGCGAATAGTAGATACAAATTCTGAAGAATCAATTGCAACCTCAAAGGGGATTTATCTGAAAGACTGAGGTCTTTGACTCCGGCGGAACGACTGACGTATTCTTTCGATTCCGAAGGTTTCGCGGAAAATCTCCACAACTGATTTCCTTGGCAGACGGTGACATTGCGCGTGTGAAAGTAGGCGTAAAATTTGTCGGCGAAAATACAGCTGTTTTTCTTGGAACGCAGAGAAAGGGTTTCATCTTGAATTCATTCATTGAGATACGTTTATCAAAAGTTGATCAATTGTGATTAGTCATTCCGGATTCTATTAATAGCCTTCTCGTTTCAATTTTGTTTTATTTCTTTGAAATTCTTCATTATTAACAATATGAACCCAAGCGATTCTATCCTACCACACCATCATATTATCTTCATTTCCATCATCATTGGCCATTTCGAAAGAAATCGGGTCCTAATTGTACCTGGATCTTTCCAAAATATATTGAAATACAGGGTCTTTCACGAGGAACCTCACCCATATTTATACGGGAAACTACTGAACGTATTTTCATGAAATTCAGCACTTATAAGTATTTCACGATGCTGATGAAATCTAAAATATTTTCAAGGCATGAGCACCTCCGGTTTTTCCGGAAATGACGTCAACTTCCGTTTTTCAAATCAGAACACCATTTTTTTATGGCAGATATTGAATCTACGTTAAAAAATAATGCGAGTGTATGCATCACACCCTTGCCCTACAATGGATATTTTCTGAGTTAATATCCACTTTAGGGCAAGGGTGTGATGCATACACTCACATTATTTTTTAACGTAGATTCAATATCTGCCATAAAAAATGGGTTTCTAATTTGAAAAACTGATTTTTCACGATTTTGTCATCCCTAACTTTGAAAGCGATTTTTTCACCCCCTGTATCATGAATCGCGATTTTTAAAGTGGATACATCAATCTTACATCTTGAAAAATCCCAAAAATGAAAATTTTCCATCCAAAAACCTCGAAGTTATTCTTGTTTCAACGGAGCTCTATTTTCGATTTTTTTTTCGAATTTTCCCGCTCAGAGAGAATTTTCCAACCAAAACTGAAAAATGTTACATCAAAATAACTTGAAATTTTCTAAGGAATCTATTTCTGCAATAAAAAATGGTGTTCTAATTTGAAAAACGGAAGTTGACGTCATTTCCGGAAAAACCGGAGGTGCTCATGCCTTGAAAATATTTTAGATTTCATCAGCATCGTGAAATACTTATAAGTGCTGAATTTCATGAAAATACGTTCAGTAGTTTCCCGTATAAATATGGGTGAGGTTCCTCGTGAAAGACCCTGTATATAGTGATTCAAATCAGTGAGTATCGAAGACCTCAGAAAAAATTACGTTTCAATGGTTATTTGAGGATGTTGTGTACCTGATTCAATGGTTTTCAATCATATTGGCCCCCTCCATATGACATGATTTTTTCAAAGAGAAGAAATCGGAGTGCCCGCAAGACATCCTTTAGGTTCAATTTAAGAAAAAATCAAGCTTTAAGGTGAAAAATTGAGGGCGTAAACTTGGAAAAATCGAAGGCATTTTCTGAATGGAGAATCGGTGCCGTAGCTGATTTTTTCATGCGAAAAAATATTTTTTTCGAAGAGAAGAAATTAGAGTGCCCCCAAGACATCCTTTAACTTCAATTAAAAGAAAATCAAGCTTTTAGGTGAAAAATTGAGGGCGTGAACTTGGAAAAGTGGAAGGCACTTTTTGAATGGAGGATCCGTGTCGTAGCCGTCGCGTCGGCCAGAGTATATCGTCCTTTTTACTCGTGGAAATGCTGTATGATGTATGGATATGACACTTATTCAAGCTCCATGTGCAGCATGTGTTGGATTCAAAGAGAAAATGGTTATTTAATACAAAGCGAAAATTATTATTGAAATTCAATATTTGATTCGAAATCCTACAATAGTGTAAGAAAAAATATTTTTGGCAGTTTGCCCCTTTAACTAAAATTTGAATATTCCTCATCAAAAATCAAAAAAAGTCGAACACACAGTAAAAGAGAAAAATCACCCAACTTTTTAAAGCCGGGCCTGGGTTTGCAGAATTATGAACAAAATAATCCCTGAAGGTATTCAAGACAATATTTCCCGAAAATTGCAATTGATTCCAGATATCCATTTGAAAGTTATGGCGAATCGAAATTTTCGGTGAAAACAAAAAAAATCACCCTGTATAAAACTTATGAAGCGTAAGAGTCACTTTTGAATGGTCACTTGGTATTCACCTGAGTAGCTTCTTTACGTGGTAGGAATATGTACAGTTTCTCCTGACTCACCCTGTATATAGAGAGCTGTCCGTTTTAGCAGGATAACGAACGGAATCATTTTGCTTATCAAACTCCAAGAGACAAAGGTTAATGTTTTGCCGTTTCCACTCCGTTCACCGGATTGAGTATCATCGAATAGGTGTGGGATATGTTTAGAATGAAATGCCAAAAGCAGACATTGACCACCATTGGTTGAGAGGTCCTTCAACAAATTTTGAATTTTTCTCTAAATACATAATGGAAACAATTTCTTGCAAATGTCATCATTCCATTTTTTATATAAGACCAAGTTAAAGCACACTCACAATGTCACGGTGTTCAAAATTCAAATTTGTATTGTTAATACCACAAAGTTCATACTGCGAATGGACTTCGTCGCTATCAAAGAAGTCCCAATGGTTTACCCAATTTCTTCGACTCCGTGGTCTGAAGTAGGGAAAGGAGGGTACCCTGTACCCCACCAAGGATTCTACTTGTTTATTTCCGAGTTTATTTCGCTTCTACTACTCGTTTAGCTACAGTCATGCGGCCATCAGTTCGCCTCCCTCTTGCTCCTACAAGTTTGAACCAGTTATTCGTAAGAACGCAATCTAGCACGCTTCTGTTAACACATCGAAGTTTGAAACCCAACTATCTATAAAGCATATGCATCTCTCCAAGCCAGATCAACCGTGAATACTATCCTTTCAGTGTTTATTTTGTGCTATTTCATACCTACATTATTTTTTTTTATTCTCGTGGGGATAAGAATTGGTGGAGCAGTCCATTCTCTCTCCAAGAAAGCTCTTGTATAATTCATACACGGAGTATTCAGAATCCTTTCGAAATGTCAATCTGATTAACCCTTTCTCTGCTGAACAAATGTTGTTAAACAGTACTGAGAAATTTTCGGAATGTCTGATATTACTGACAGATTTCCAGAAAAAAATCCATTCTCCGACGATATTTTTGATGACCATCACGGATGGTAGATCGGAACAATTACCGTGGTCCATCGAGACGATACATGGAAACATCCAAATCATCCGGCAGCGGCGATCCGAAGTCCACCGTTTTGTTGGCGGTGCGAAGAAGCAACGCCTAAACTACGAGAAAAAATATCGGCGAGTTCAGTGTACCAATCGCGTACCACCCTATCCAAAATCTGCCGTCGATGCAGAAAAAGCGGCTTAACCCGTTGGTCGGCCGGAGTTATGAGGACACGTTCAAATGGTAATCGGCTACAAATTATACCAATTAAAATATCTGGATTTGTGCGAAGGATTTCGTCTCTGATTCGCTCGTTTTTTGTTATGATTTTGCCAAAAGTGTCGATTTGAAAATGTTGTCTGAAGAAGTATACAGGGTGGGCAACCGTGTTCTCTATCAACCATGGAAAATCGAGAATCGGACAAGCCTGAAATTCCTAAATGAGTGGAATTCAAAGAGGGACTGCAATCTAAGATATTTCAAATAGAATAGAGCTTTCTGAAATGGCTGCTTAACTGACGGCCCCAGTAACTACGAAATAGGTTTAAAGTCCAGAGAAGGAATAATATTCACAGAAGCATTAAGATTATTCTCGAAATTATTGATTTTTTCGTCAAATTTTTCCGGGTAAAATTGGAAATAACTCGAAAACGACGCGTGGTTTTATGGTGTTTTAGCGTGTATTCATGAGTCGACTACCCTGTAACTTTCATACCAGGAGAAATTTTGAATAAGTTTCGATTGAGCAATCTGCACCAAGAATAGAGTAACCAATGAATCAAAATTCAGTTCATTTGAAATAACGGTTACGAAGATATGGAAAATAAAGTGTTTTTTTCATGGATTTTCGACACCCTGTATCTCCCAAACGAAACCGAATTTTGAAAAATGGTAGAAGAACAAGTGTTTCGTCCGATGAGAGGAATTTACAGTTTAAATATATATACAAGTCAAAGACTCGCCCTGTATATGTCACAAAAACATCTGCTCTCCCTACTCCCTACTAATATCCCAATCTGATTTTCATCCGAGCTCTTATAGATCTCAATAAAAAAAGGATATGAGAAGTTCTCGAAGTACTCGCCGCTGGAGATGTATGCGGATATCCCACAGAACTCCCAGTGTGACTTGTTTGAGAATATCAACGTAGGATATCACTAAAAGACTCCGCTAGGTATAATATGATGGCGAACATTTGACGGAGATATACAGGGTCTTTCACGAGGAACCTCACCCATATTTATACGGGAAACTACTGAACTTATTTTCATGAAATTCAGCACTTATAAGTATTTCACGATGCTGATGAAATCTAAAATATTTTCAAGGCATGAGCACCTCCGGTTTTTCCGGAAATGACGTCAACTTCCGTTTTTCAAATTAGAACACCATTTTTTATGGCAGATATTGAATCTACGTTAAAAAATAATGTGAGTGTATGCATCACACCCTTGCCCTAAAGTGGATATTAACTCAGAAAATATCCATTTTAGGGCAAGGGTGTGATGCATACACTCACATCATTTTTTAACGCAGATTCAATATCTGCCATAAAAAAATGGGGTTCTAATTTGAAAAAATTGATTTTTCACGATTTTGTCATCCCTAACTTTGAAAGCGATTTTTTCTCCCCCTGTATCATGAATCGCGATTTCGATTTTTAAAGTGGATACATCAATCTTACATCTTGAAAAATCTCAAAAATGAAAATTTTCCATCCAAAAACCTCGAAGTTATTCTTGTTTCAGCGGAGCTCTATTTTCGATTTTTTTTTTCGAATTTTCCCGCTCAGAGAGAATTTTCCAACCAAAACTGAAAAATGTTACATCAAAATAACTTGAAATTTTCTAAGGAATCTATTTCTGCAATAAAAAAATGGTGTTCTAATTTGAAAAACGGAAGTTGACGTCATTTCCGGAAAAACCGGAGGTGCTCATGCCTTGAAAATATTTTAGATTTCATCAGCATCGTGAAATACTTATAAGTGCTGAATTTCATGAAAATACGTTCAGTAGTTTCCCGTATAAACATGGGTGAGGTTCCTCGTGGAAGACCCTGTAGAGCTCTCAACAAACTAACGAAGAAGTAACAAAATACGTCACAATCTCCTGAAAAGAAGTCGCAGGACTATCTTTGGGATCTCTATGTGTTGCAAGGATAACTTTCAAGTAATCAATTCCGTTGAAAATTGAAATTGATAATCATTGTATACATTGCTCAAGTTATCCGTGAAAATTAAAGGCACGGTACTTACTTCCATGGTTAGTTAAACCTTTGTTGATAGGTTTTATAGTTACCGTCAAATGTAACCCCACTATCCACGGAAACTTCTTTAAATCCAAGGGATATTAAGACGACATGGAAATTTCCAGCCAGAAAACATACACCAGTTAAGAAAGCGCTGGGCTGCTTTTTAATTATTTGAAATTGGGTTTTCCAATAAGAGGTGTTATTTTGACATTCAAAGAAATATGCAATTTTTAAGAAAAAATATCGGATGTTTATTTCATTATAAAGAGGAAGGTATGCCATTAATAATAGAAAATCGCATCAGCCAAATGACCACCACGACCACAGGAACATACCCTTTTCATGAAATTTTCCATAACCAAATGGCAAATGGCTACTCTAAGTCTTCGAAAGCCTCACGAATTCCATCTTTGAGGTCTTGAATCGACGCTGGGCTCTTGGCGTAGACCTTTTCTTTCACATGGCCCCAAAGGAAGAAGTCGCAAGGTGTTAAATCATAAGATCTCAGTGACCAATTATTGTGATCACCTCTTCGAGAGGTAACACGGTCCGGAAACTTTTTCCGTAGATTCGTTGCTTGTGTGACACAAAGCGCCGTCTGGTTGAAAGTCAACGTTGTCCAGATCGATATCATCCAATTCCGGCCATAGAAAATCATTAATTATCTTTCGATAGCGCAATCCAGTCACCGTAACTATTGCTCTAGCTTGCCTCATTCTAGAAAAAAAAGGTCCAATGACTCAGCCGGACCATGAACCGCATCAAACAATCACACGTTGAGGATAGAGAGGCTTTTCAACAATAACTCTTGGGTTTTCCGAGCCCCAGATGCGATAATTTCGCTTGTTGACGAAGCCACCTTGGTGGAATTGGGACTCATCACTCGAGACGATTTTTCGATGGAATTCCGGAACATATTCATGTATTCCGAGGACCCAACCACATCAGACACGAGGCTTGAACTTCAAAAGCCTCAAGACCAAAATCTTCATGCAAAAAACGGTGTAATGAAGTTGGTGTAGTGCCTAATTCCAAAAAACGACGAGGAATGGACAAACCTGGGTTTTCTTCAACACTTTCGGCTACAGCAGCAATATTCCCGGCTGTTCTTGAGCGACGTACACGGGTTTCATGCTTCACATTATCAAGTTGTCCCAACAGCTTAAATTTTTCCACCAATTGGGTATTGCGGTTAGACAGGGTGTTTCACGACGACCCAAAAATGTTCGAGTTTTACGAACCGTCTCTGCCAAAGTTTCACCATTTTCAAAGTGAATTTTAATAATTTCAGGCGTTGTAGCGTGTATCGTTCCATTCCTATTAATGGCTTAGTTTCTACTTGTTAAATGACAGCTTCAAGAGCGACATCTACCGAAATAAAAGGCTATTCAAAATGACACCCCATATTGGAAAATCCTCTAAAATTCAGTCCAGTTGGCGACAGAATACTGGCTATGTTAGAACAGGCGTCAGTCAACAAGCCTTATATTCGCTACAATCAACTAGATCTAGCTAGCTGTCGTGTCTACTGATTCTGTGTAAACTCGACAAGTTTCCATCTTTGATCAAATGAAAAGGTATTTTGGCCCAAACAGATCGTTGTCCCTTACTGCAGAAAAGTCAATTTTGAGAGCAAATGGCGATGTAAAGATCTTTGGGTCTATGATCTTCACAAATGAGCACAGGCTCTTATTGTGGTTTGGTCACCTATTACACCTCAAATGGCAAATCTATTTCAAAGTTCATCAGAATTCGCAGAAAAAATGTGATGTTATATGATTTGTTCCACAATAATATACACAGATATTTTCCAAAATTCACTTCTCCACTACAAAGGCCTACATTCCTGCCTGTAATATAATGAAGTATTTTGGGGTCAAGGCGTTTGCGCAAAATTATGGGACAGCAAAGAAACGTTTTGATACTTCAACAAGCAAACGATATTCCGATAGAAAAATTAACAGAAATTTTAAGGATTTGATCTCCAATTACGAGAGCATAGCTTAGCGCAAAGGCGTGCTTGCTGATTACCTCTTGACCGAATGTTAGCAAACCTGGTAACGAAGAATAATGGTTGTCTACCGTGAGAAACTGATTCTTGTAAACGTTCAGTGCAATAAGATACGGGTATTCTACTAAGAGTCTATTTCCGAGCAAGAATCAATGTAGCCATTACATTAGAATTTCAATTATTCCGTTTCATTTATGTCATCGAGGAATGGTATGCCGTATGGTTACTTGTATGGCTACGTAGAAGATACTGATTTCATGTGAAAGATTGGAAGGAAACTGGTTTCAATGTACTGGAAAATAATTAAAAAATAGGTACCAAGTGTATTTCTATGTTGTTTCCACCGGAAAGATCTTGAATGTAACTACGACCAGTTATTGCAAAAAGTTAATGAAATTTGATTCTGATGAAGTATAGTAGGAACATTTTTTCCGTCGACCATAGAATAAAAGCTCATTTTAACGCACTCGAAATCATCCATTAATGACCTATTTTAATGCATGATTCCTTATTAATGCATGATTGTCATGGCAACCGAACATAAAATATTCAGTCAGAGCACTATGCAGCTTGTTTGGAAATCAACTTCTGTCACAGAAGGGTATAGTGACAACTCCATTCAAAATGAAATAGACTGCAGAAGAAATTTCAGGTGATAACAAGTTGCAAAGTAAATAATTCGTCAACCTCCACTTTCTCCACACGTTCCTCATGGGATATCATAGGTAATGATATAAATGCAAACTAAATGTAAACAGTTCAGAATGTCACAACATGTTCAATATTCCCTCTATGAATTTTTCGAATTGTTCCATAGGGAGCATAAATATTAGATAATATATCGAAATGAACATAGAAATTCACATTATGTCAAATTTGTCTATTATGCAAAATAAAAACATTTCTATCGAGAATTCATATTCAATTCTTGATGAGGTCGACGGAAAAATCTTGTAATCAACTCGTTTATTAATTCAGCGATTAATGGTCTCAAAATATTTCGACCATTAATCGCTGTCATTAATAAACTAGTTGATTAAATAACTATTTCCGATTTTGGAAAATATTGGACCATTTGACCATTTGAATTAAAACGTTTTATATTTCAGTAACCATTATACGTGAACATACCGTATATAACTTTGCAATATCGATCAAGTCAGATAACAGTTTTGGAGGATGGGTTATTATGGAAATGAATAATGAAACAAAAACACAGTAAAACAGTCAATACATAGAGAAAGGTGGAACAGAACAAAGGTGATCTATCATTACAACAATGAGTACTGAATATAAGAAAATATACTGAAAAGCCAGTAAGCCAGATCATTGTTTAATGATAATGTTTATTTCAGAGAATGCCACAAATCACATACATATAAGTGTACAATAAATGAAACAAGGTCAAGGAAGGGAAATAAATAACCAATTTAGAAACATGACATCCTATATCTATCCAAATGATAACTGATAGAATAGGGTTCCAGTGCTATCAATATCTCTTTCAAGGTCTTTTTGAAAATTTTGACATTTGAACATTTCTATTGAACATTCTGATACATGCAGAAGTTGGACGTTTCTCAGTGACAGTAAGCTTAAGTTTGGGGTAACAGATTTATTATATAACGAGTGTAATAAGGATGTATTGAGCTGTATTGTTCATGCTGTTCCAAATTTTTAAACATGCGAATGAGTACCTCCTAAATATAGTACGTATAATATGGTCAATATGCGGTTCTTTTTGAAAACTCCCCTGCACGATTCCCTGTAGCTGAGGTCAAAGACAACTCTGACAACTCTTCTGTATGATGAAAATTAAATTGAATATTTTGAGGGAAACTGTACTCAAATATTGACTAATTATCCCCAGGTTGAATGTGACAGAGTTTAGCTTTTTCCCCAGACTGGCAATATGGTAATGCCAATTCAAGATGTCTATAAAGTAAGCAGTGCCACTTTCGAGAAAATCAATAAAACCTATCGCATTAATTGTCGAGAATTTGTCGTGGAAGAAACAAATTTGTCGCGTCCTTAGTTTTTTTTCTACGGGGTGGCTTTGCTAACTTAACGTTAAGTAAGCAGAACCACTTTCTCAATATCGACCAAATATCATGAAAATGGTTATAAATAATTGTCGAGTAATTGTCGAAGCCCATATGAAGTAAAAAAACACAAAAAATCCATTCCTTCTTGTTTATTTTACGTCTTTTTCCCGCGAGTTTGAGATATTTCTGGAATTATCGCATTTTTCGCAACAGCGCATTCCTAATTGACTCTTTTTCTATTGCATTAATTGTCGAATACCTTTCCCGAATTTGTCGTGAAAGTAAAAAAATTGTCGCGTCCTTGATTTTTTTTCTACGGGGTGGCTTTGCTAACTTAACGTTGAGTTAGCAGAACCACTTTCTCAATATCAACCAAATATCATGAAAATGGTTATAAATAATTGTCGAGTAATTGTCGAAATCCATATGACGTAAAAAAAACACAAAAAATTCATTCCTTCTTGTTTATTTTACTTATTTTTCCCGCGAGTTTGAGATATTTCTGGAATTATCGCATTTTTGGCAACAGCGCATTCCTAATTGACTCTCTATTGCATCAATTGTCGAATACTTGCCTCGAATTTGTCGTGAAAGAAAAAAATTGTCGCGACCTTCGTTTTTTTTATACTAGGTGGCTTTGCTTACGTTATATTAATTTAGCAAAAAATGGTCGAATATCATCACGATGATCATGAAAGATTGTCGAGTAATTGTCGATGTTCAAATAAAGTAAAAAGCACACAAAAAATTTAATCTTTCTAGCAGTTTTACTCCATTTTCTCGCGATTTCCCTATATTTCAGAAAATATCGCATTTTTGGCAACAGCGCATTCGTTATTGATTTTTTTTTTCTATTGCATCAATTGTCGAGTACCTGTACCGAATTTGTCGTGAATGAAAAAAATTGGTCGCGTCCCT
Organism: Adalia bipunctata; assembly: GCA_910592335.1. Taxonomy (NCBI): domain Eukaryota; kingdom Metazoa; phylum Arthropoda; class Insecta; order Coleoptera; family Coccinellidae; genus Adalia; species Adalia bipunctata. The sequence goes on from OU342953.1 coordinate 6,829,946, forward strand.
AATTTTTTTTCTACAGGGTGGGGTGGCTTTGCTAGAAAAGAAATTAAGGACGCGACAATTTTTTTTCTTTCACGACAAATTCGGGACAGGTATTCGACAAATAATGCAATCGAAAAAAGTCAATAACGAGAGCGCTGTTGCCAAAAATGGGATAATTCCAGAAATATCTCGAACTCGCGGGAAAAAGACGTAAAATAAACTGAAAGGAATGGATTTTTTGTGTTTTTTCTACTTCATATGGACTTCGACAATTATTCATAATCATTGTGATGATTTTCGATCTAAATTGAGAAAGTGGTTCTGCTTACTTAATATAAAGTAAGCAAAGCCACCTCGTTAAAAAAAATCAAGGAAGCGACAAATTTTTTTCTTTCACGACAAATTCGGGACAGGTATTCGACAATTAATGCAATCGAATAAAAGTCAATAACGAATGCGCTGTCGCAAAAATGCGATATTTTCTGAAATATAGGGAAATCGCGTGAAAATGGAGTAGAAACTGCTAGAAAGATTAAATTTTTTGTGTGCTTTTTACTTTATTTGAACATCGACAATTACTCGACAATCTGTCATGATCATCGTGATGATATTCGACCATTTTTTGCTAAATCAATATAACGTAAGCAAAGCCACCTAGTATAAAAGAAACGAAGGTCGCGACAAATTTTTTCTTTCACGACAAATTCGAGGCAGGTATTCGACAATTAATGCAATAGAAAGAGAGTCAATTAGAAATGCGCTGTTGCCAAAAATGCGATAATTCCAGAAATATCTCAAACTCGCGGGAAAAAGACGTGAAATAAACAAGAAGGAATGGATTTTTTGTGTTTTTTTTACTTCATATGGACTTCGACAATTACTCGACAATTATTTATAACCATTTTCATGATGTTTGGTTGATATTGAGAAAGTGGTTCTGCTAACTTAACGTTAAGTTAGCAAAGCCACCCCGTAGAAAAAAAAATAAGGACACGACAATTTTTTTTCTTTCACGACAAATTCGGGAAAGGTATTCGACAATTAATGCAATAGAAAAAGAGTCAATTAGGAATGCGCTGTTGCCAAAAATGCGATAATTCCAAAAATATCTCAAACTCGCGGGAAAAAGACGTGAAATAAACAAGAAGGAATGGATTTTTTGTGTTTTTTTTACTTCATATGGATTTCGACAATTACTCGACAATTATTTGTAACCATTTTCATGATATCTGGTAGATATTGAGAAAGTGGTTCTGCTGACTTAATGTTAAGTTAGCAAAGCCACCCCGTAGAAAAAAAATTAAGAACGCGACAATTTTTTTTCTTTCACGACAAATTCGGGAAAGGTATTCGACAATTAATGCAATAGAAAAAAAGTCAATTAGGAATGCGCTGTTGCCAAAAATGCGGTAATTCCAGAAATATCCCAAACTCGCAGGAAAAAGACGTAAAATAAACAAAAGGAATGGAATTTTTGTGTTTTTTTACTTCATATGGACTTCGACAATTACTCGACAATTATTTATAACCATTTTCATGATATTTGGTCCATAATGAGAAAGTGGTTCTGCTAACTTAACTTTAAGTTAGCAAAGCCACCCCGTAGAAAAAAAAACTAAGGACCCGACAAATTTTTTTTTTCACGACAAATTCTAGACAATTATTCGACAATTAATGCAATAGGTTTTATTGATTTTCTCGAAAGTGGCACTGCTAACTTTAGAGACATCAATTCAAGTTCATTTCTTTGTGTTCTTCAATGCGGATCTACCCACAAGGTGTATCTACTTACAAGGTTGATGAACGAGCGCTAAAAAACTCCTGATTTCACGTCATATCAGTGCTTTGGGTGTTTTAAAATTTATTTTCACCCCACGATTTCCACTTAACTCGGTATGTATGAATCTTAAATAACAAGGACATTTAAAATCTGAAAAAATATAGAGTTGTCCCATTCAAACTGAAAAAAATTGAGGGTATTTCCGCCGAACTGAGTACAATAGGTAATAATTACAAATAAGGCATCAGATGCGTTAAGCGTCGTAGTAGGTACATGTCATCAGAGTTTCATTACTATCGAATTTCAGTTTTGAAGTTATTTACTTAGTTCCCATATTATCCTATATTATCTACAGTGCGTTGAAATGATTTTCGAATCGTAAATGCAAAATAATCAACAGAAGTTCTAGGAAATCACATAACATTCCGGTCGTTGATATTTCAGAGAAAAACACGGGTACAGATCGTTTCTCGATTTCTCATCTTGACTCGTCTTCTATGCTACCTTAATTGGCTAATCTGCGAGTGAATCATACGGTCAAGAGGATACCTGATAGTCGCAGGGTGAACTGACCTCACCATCTTTGTTGAATACTGAAGAATTCTCAGGTCAAGCCGAAGGATGAGAGACTGAATAGTTTTGGGTCAATTCGTGCATTCACATTCATGAATACGAGATGATATGTACTCCGAACCCGAAAGACCAAAATCGAAAATGTCAGCACATTTGGTCTATTCTCCATTATCTCAGTAGGCCTTTTTTTATTAAAAAAAAAGGAATACCTATATCGACTAAAATACATCTGAAACCCACAAATCCCAAAATCGTATACCTACCGAGTACCAAAAATGAAAAATATCTTGAAAATGCTACTTTGTCTTATGTCAATATCACTCTCCTAGGAGAATTATTTCTACAGGAAATTATTTTCCAGTATACAGGGCGTCCCCAAAGAAGATGAGTGATTTTTTAAATGGATTCCCATATTTTTTCATATATTTTCAATGTGTAGGGGAGCGAGGGGCTTGTTGTAACAGTTTTCATGAAAAGTAATAAATCTTGAGATCCATTGATTAAATTGCTACCGAATGAATATGGATGGATGCTGTAACCCTTCCTCTACCAAATCAAGTGAAAATAATACCATAACTATTGGTCATAATTTCACAATCAATTATTTTCTAGAAGAAGTGCGGTGTTACAACTTACCTCGTGCTTGGGGCAAGTTGTAACGACAAAAAAAGACAACAATAATACCTCTGATCATTTATTCTTTGTTTATTTTTAACAAAATAAACATCTTTCTGAAGTAGGTATTATTTATTCATTATCGAAAATCAAGTTGAATAAACTCATTAAGTAATCAACACCTAAAAATTAAGTAATTACCAGTTTCATTCAGTTAAACACTACTTTTAATCATCATGGCACTTTTGAATCACTTCTTGGCTTTGTATTGCCCGCTCTGACTTTTTTATACACCCTCATTCTGGAAAAAAAATATTTAGGTTTCGACATCAACTTGGATCATGTGTAACATGTTACAACAAGCCCCGGGATTTTGTTACAACTAACCCCATGGTATGATTTTTAACATTTATCAGGATAATTATTCAAACAATTAAGCAATCTTGAAAACTGTTACACATTATCATAGATAGATAAATTTGAATGTTAATAAAAAACAGAAAGTTTGAAATTAGTCGATAATATTTACGCAAAACAAAATTTTACGACAGTACAATTTTATATTACCTGGCAAAAATGAAGCACGAGCACAATTCCACTCACTGCGCAGGCTGGCGGGATAGTAGCTATGGCATAATTATGCGGCACGGTTTAAAGGTTGAATCGGGTCAAAGAAATACGCTAATAAACTTTAAGATCCTAGTGAAAAGTGCCTGTTACTACTTGCCCCTGTTACAACAAGCCCCTCGCTCCCCTACTAACTCCTCTCTAATGTTGTGAAATTTTAGAGATATTTTTCCAACAGTGCAGATCTTATTGAAAGAATACTGTTAAAGGTTGCCGGGTCCTAATCCAATGTCCTAACCACTGGACCAAGGGCACTCATAATTCAAGCCTTATTTCAGCAATAACCCGGATCCCGGATTATGTGGGCTTCCAAGGCGTCTATTGTTCCGGTTTATCAACATGAACCAATAACTTGACATAACCCCAAACAAAATGCTCCATTGCAGTTATGTCGCATGATCTTGGATTGATTTCTCAAAATAATGTTATAGCAAAATCTTCCTTTCAATAAATCAATTTTTATGGTCAAGTGGCTTCAGTTCTTGAACCATTTGGATCTTGTATGAGTGTAGACCTAGATCTTTACGCAAAATTTTCTGTGTGGTGGATGCACAGAGTCCGACTTGTTGCGAACGTCGACGAATAGACAAATCTGGATCTTTATTAGTATCACAACAGCGATATTTTCTTCTGTACGTATAGTTCTGTGTCTTGTTCTTGTTGCACTGAGTAGAGAAAATGTTGTACAAAATCTGTCGATAGTTCGACGAATAAGCTGCTCTGATGGACGATTATGTACATCACGAATTATGAGTTTGGCGAATAGAACACTAATTTTGAAAATGAATATCAACAATTTGTAAACGCTGTTGCGGCGTGAGTCTTTCCATGATAATTTGTCAATATGCTCACTGAACAGAAATGTCAAAACAACATGACTTATGCCTTCTGTTAAATCACAGATATCACTATCAAACTCCATCACCCTAAAAAAACACCCGATATGTATGGTTAATGTGATTTTTTTCCAAATAATTCATTTATTTCCGGTTCAACCGGAAGTATATTACTCGGTATATTATCAACAAAAAATTGTTCATCAGATGCATTTTGCGCCATTGCAATTACCTTGCACTATTTCATAAATATTGTCCTTTTCGTTCAAAAGATATTCACCTGGTTCCACACTTTCTGCCAACCCTGTATAAGAACAAGAGAGATATGTGTAACCATTAAATATCAACCACCGACACAAGTCTGTCTCGAACTTGACATAAACCACTATCCAGTGCGACTAACCAGAGTTCCATTTCCATCAAAGAGACTAGATGCTTTCCTAATGCCGGCCATACACGTTACGGTCTACCGGAGAGGTATACCTGCGCAGGCATGCCTGTGCAGGTCAACCGGAGCGTGTGTGGGATTAGACCTGTGCAGTTTTTTCAACCTGCACAGGTGACCGGTTACGGTCTACCGGAGAGGTATACCTGCGCAGGCATGCCTGTGCAGGTCAACCGGAGCGTGTGTGGGATTAGACCTGTGCAGTTTTCTCAACCTGTACAGGCGACCGGTGCAAGATCGAAAATCAATATTTTTGAGTGACACCGTACGATGTGCCTGTGCATGTGTGCATGTACAGGGTGGGCAAAATTGGTGCTACATGAACTAAAACATATGATACATTTCTGAAACGGGAAAAAAGGCGATTCTTTCTATGTCAGTTCAAACTACTGTTTCCATAAGAAAAAACACAACTTACGCCACTGGATTGCTATCAGAAAAGTGCCTGTATAATGTTTTTATTCCAACATCCTAGCATAAACAGAAACGGAGATAATGACCAAAGTTGAAATCGCCAAAATTTCAATTTTGACCTATAACTCGGAAACGAAAGAAGATAGAGGAATACAGTTGATGGCATTATCAGTTTCTTGAAAAAAGAGGACTATAAGGTGCCATTCATTTTTCTCTATCTCCTCGGGTTAAAAAGTTTGAGTTCATATAGCAACAATTTTGCCCACCCTGTACACCGGTCGCCTGCGCAGGTCATGTCATTTGCTGTCATAAACTTTGTCGCCGTCAGTTGTCTCCACGTCGAGTAGTGAATGATATCGTATTGTCACCTGTATCAAAAATCAATACGCAAAAATGGCTCCAACAGATTCTACTAAAAATTTCCTTTAATATTTTATTGAAATATATAAAACGCATTCATGCCTATCGCAAGTCAAAAACAAAGCGTACCATGATCGAGACAAAAAAGAAGCTGCAGAGACACGACCCACGTCCGGTATACCTGCACAGGTATACCTGCGCAGGTATACCTCTCCGGTAGACCGTAACGTGTATGGCCGGCATAAGTTTCATCAGTGCAACAGTCTCAACTTCGATGAGATAGGATTTTTGGGAACATACTCAAAGTACATTTGAACCAACTTTCTCGAAATATCATGATACATAATAGAGAAGATTAAATTGGGACATATCTGGTTAATTTCCCCTTTGTTTATTTCCACAAATCGGTCGATGTGCAAATCGAGATCAAGAACACTGCGATATTATTAATCATATCGTGGAAATAACCGCGAATAACGCTGTACAGAATAGCTCGATCAAAATAGATCGTACGAAAATAAATGATCACTTCGAATAACAATCCGATTATGAGTTTCGAGAAAGCAGCCACAAACGTACATTTTCGAGCACCACAAGGGTAAAGAAACTGCTAGTTAGTACTCGTGTATCAATGGAAACGTCCCATTCCAAGCTCATTTTCAAAGTATTCGTAAATTGATTGAAGGTTTTTTGAAAAACGCTAAAACAGTGTAGTAGTTTTTCGGTTTTGAAAACTAACAAAGTCCATTCTAGAAATTTGATACACCTGCCCAGTGGCGTGGAATGAATTCTCACGGAACCAATTCACTTTATTAGATACGAAACTAACGGGTTCCGGCGTGGGTAAGAATATGAGGTAACTGTGATAGGGTGACGACCTGAAGGCTGTGTTTAACGAATAGAGATAGCGAACTGATAGCGCTGTATGGCCGTTGCTAGACGAGTAGCAGAAGTGTGTTGAACGGATAGAATCTTGGTGTGGTGCTGGGTGCCTCTCTTTTGACCCCAAACCACAGATATTCATTCGCAGTATGAACTATGCGATATCAAAAACAAAAATATGAATTTTGAACACCTGGGTAGATATCATTTTCACCGGACTCAGTTTGTGCAAATTTTTTAAATAATGAAGTCTTTCAAATCTGAAAAATATTATCCTTCTCGTTTTGAAGATATGTGGTTGGTTTCATACTTCATTCCAACCCTGTATAAGGATATTTTCATTCGTTGCTTTCACATTTGCATTAGCCAAGAGCTCAGGAAGGAGAACAAACCGCTAAAAGGTCCATTGATTATTACATATCCGAGAAGCCCCAAGCAACTTAGCTTCCAGTCAATTCCACAAAGGAATTTCCATCAAATTTTATGGAACGTTTAAAACTAGATTAACGATTCCATATAAGTGTAAGTACGTGCAATGAGCATCAATTAAATTCCATATTTGATAATTAGCCGACCAGATATCGTTTTAACCAAGAGAAAGAGACAATTAGGACTCAGTAGATAATGGTGATGTCTTTATCGTGTCTATGTGATGGATGAAATAATATCTGAGATTTAATGGAACTTTTTTTGAAGTTGCGATTGTAAATTTTGATAAACTGTAGTGGATTTTAATTGAATATATCACATTACTAACAATATTCAATCCAAAACTCAATATTTATATTAGTCTCAATCGTTGTACTGGTGTGCCTCCCCCGATCCAAGTCGACATTTTGTGCCGTGGCAAAGGGTTGACGGCATGCGGTGTACGTACGGTATGAATTGGATTTTGATGGTTTCGAGTTGATGTAGGTATATGAACTATTACTGGTTTCGTCAGACTGATTTCAAAATTACAGAAAATACTTTAAATGAAGATTTGAAGGTCGAAAAAATATTTTTTTCAGAATAGGCGTTCATGCCCGAATCTCAATAAAACAGAAGTGTCTTTTTATTTGAATAAACAGCAAAAACATAAAACATTAAAAGTTAGTTTTAATGATACAGTTTCAAATCATGATTTCACTCCTAAATATCTTGGAATAAAACTAGGTTCTCCTTTGAATTTCAAGGTGAATTTGACTAAAGTTGAAGAATAATATTCTTCAAAAATTAGCTGGTTAATCATGGGGTACCAACGCCACCACTCTTCGTACGGCTGCTCTAGCCTTAGATTTTCTTGCAGCTGAATACTGCTGATTTGTTCGGTTTAACAGCGCTCGTGTCCATAAAATTGATGGACAGCAAAATTTCCATTAGAATTACTACTGAAATCATCAGATGTGCTCCTTCAGATTATTCTTTCAAACAAAGTACCCCCCCATATTCGTAGATGGGTTGATACCATAAGGTCTTGAGATGAATTGCTAAACCCGTTGAATTCCTTGTGGAAACGCTCAAATGGAACGTCCTACCTTACCCGCCGTATTCCTCAGATATTGCGCCGTCAGATTATTACTTGTTCTGGTCGATTATATGTTCTGGCTCATCAGCAGTTCTACTTATATGGGGTTATAAAACATGGAAGTACCATCAAGGACAACCTGTATAAGCTCGGTGGGTGTACACAGTGTGTCCATTCAATGCGTAATTTTTCCATATCTCGAAATCCATTATCACTTCAGAGAAAAACTTTGAAAACAAATTTCTTCCGTTACTAAAGGTACCCATTTCAAAAATATTTTCAACAATACTGATGGGTGTTTTAAAGCGGGACTACTCGGAGACGAGTTTTTTCAAAAAGAACACCCAGTATTTTCTATTCGAAATTCATTCCGCTAAGATTTAGCTCTACATCGCTGTGAAAAAAATTTAATTTGGTTGGGGCGTTGTTAAGTTAAAATTGACAAACCCATTTTTACCACTATTGAAGTGTCATGTTGAATTGGGCATGGTATATTCATTTATTCGAATTTCGAAAATATTTTTGGCATACAGTAGTAGCAAGCTCTAACGTACACCAATCCAGTAATATTGCAGTGGATTTCAGTAATACCTATCATAAAATCGACTTGTCCCAGAGAGCAAGATTTGAAAGACTCCGGAGAAAGTACAAAACAAATACCTCCGCATATTTCCAACTTTCCCGAAGATTTCCTACCGACAAATTGTTCGTTAGATAACTGCTATAATAATAAGGCAACGTCCAGAGCATAAAGGATAATAAGCTGTCGCTAGATACAAGAATAATGTCAACTGTAAATTGCCATACCTACGTTGATCGACACCTGAAGTGTATTATTCAGGAAACGATTTTGCGTTGTTCCCACTGAAGCAGGAAAACAAAATTAATGTCTTTGTTTACCATATCAGCGATTTCATGGAGTCAAATGAACCTGCATTGAATCAAGAATTTTCATACAGCAATTACCGACGGTTACCACACATTAATCTACGTTCAAGAAGAAACTGATTCATATGTAGTAACTGGGTCTTTATGACAACATTTTTAATGAGAATCTACTAGTACAAGGTATTTCAATTTTACTAAAACTTCCTATTATTACGGAAATGAGTTCAATTATGAGTGAATGAAAGGATATGGAAGTACTCAAGAACACCTCATAAATCATTGACTCTTCATTCTACTATTCCAACTATTTAGTACAGATGATCTTCCGCCCCTCCTCTAATCTAATCTAAAAATTCCGTCTATCTATAAAAAAAATCAAAATATTGAAGTGCTATGGTTATTTATCAAATTTGATTTTTCGGTGTAATACATCGATATCTATGAATTCCAACATAAAATCAGGAATCGAACTCTCAATCGAGCTCTCAATCTCAATCCTCCGCCTTTGATCGGTGACTGCAATTTCCGTAGTTCAAATACTTTCACACCATAAATTTCAATATATACGACAAGTGACAACTCACATTTGTTTTCATTGAAGTTGGATCCAAATTTCTACGAATGAAATAATAAATTAAATAGTTGGTGTTTGTTTTCGATCCCATACTGAATTATTATACAGGGTATACTCCATTCACTTTTATAAAGTATCGCGGTTGGCCATGATTTAGGTTTATCAAGTTTTTTCCCCTAGAACAGACGCAGTTTGGCACTCGTGAAAATTAAGCGACATTGCCAGGTCTACTTTCTATTTACTCTTTTTCAACTTCGTAAATGGAGTTAGTTCTTCGAAGATTTAACTGTGGCGCAGGTTTCGTAGAACTACTACATTTTCATACTGGAGTATTTCAGGTTGTGCAAAAATGTAGTTAAATGTCTTCTGAATTAACATAATATTTTCTCAAATTCATTAATTTCCCAAAGGAACATTTTGATAAATACGTAATTACTAAGATTTTTTAGCAGAAACGGCAACGTTGTGGGCGTATCTGACAGTGCAATGACCATAACCTAACATTTTCAAAATATATACGGTGAAATGTGTCAAAATTTCATGGCAAACCGCGATACTTTATAAAAGTGAATGGAGTATAGGTCTTTACTTGTACATATATTCAAACTGTTGACTCTTGTGGCTGAAAAAAACCTTTTTTCATATTCCATTTTTCCGAATCTGAAAGATATAGCCATTTAAAAAAAATTGGGCCAGGTACGCACCTGATACGATTTTCTGCAAACACCTCGAAGTTTATATTTCTCGATTAAAATTGAGTTAATACATTTAGGGAATACTCAAGTACTAACCTTATTGGTATAAAAATGTTGCAAACACGATATTTCTCAACATAAACACTTAGTTTTGTGCGTTTATTTCTGCAATTGGAAAGCCATATTTCTCCCACCAAAATGAATTCCTCCTTCAATTTTTCTGAAGATTAGTTTGTAAACACAAATAACATATTTTCCTTGATATCCTAAAAATATCTCATAAAAAAATTGTCTTCTTCCTTTACTTATAACCATTTTAGTATAGTATAAAATGATAAATCAACCTAACCCATAGGATTTAAGGTCAATGACCTAACCTAACCCATCTTCTATGATACTTCACCGAGCTTTTGAAAAGAAGATGCCAATGGTATAACGGTGCCCTACCTCGCAAACGCGTGCAAGGCAGAAGATCTATGAATCGACCCATCTCAAACCTTATTTGTTCTGTGGAAATAAATAAGTTTACATTGAATAAGATTCAAACGATCTTGGTTATTGGAAATTGCATACCTATAGTAATTGGAATATCACTAAATGATTGGGTGATAGCGAGTAAAATTTCTACTGAATTATTCTCGTACAAAATGACCCATGCATGGGAATTATAATACTTTTTAGTCCTGCGGTTTCCAAATGAAAATAAAAATTCTGACAGACCAGTATCAAGAAAATATTCAATACACCGACAACTTAATATGTGAAATCATGAGCTTTTGTGCGCTCATTTATCTACCTCGAAAGAAGATCCATTTTGTAGGTAGATTCGCAATTGACGTTCAGAAAACCATTTGAGAAAATACATACATCAGAGTCGAAAAAATCGTCCATGATCCTTTTACTGGACTCAACCGCAGTTTTCGATATCCGAACCTACCCTGAAAACTTCAAGTCTCTAGGTTCATCTGTTCTAGAGTTATCTTGTTTACGGCCAGACGAACAGAACTAAGTTTGACCACAGTATGTCGAACCTTATCGTTTTGAGATCAATTCTGGTAGAACGAGCATCAAAATGAACTTTTGCATGCATGAAAGGTTCTGATTTGGAACCCTACCAAATAAATCGATGGTGAAACCGTTTCTTACATGTCCATAAAGTTAGCAGTGCCACTTTCGAGAAATTCAATGAAACCTATTGCATTAATTGTCGAATAATTGTCGAGAATTTGTCGTGAAAGAAAAAAATTTGTCGCGTCCTTAGTTTTTTTTCTACGGGGTGGCTTTGCTAACTTAACGTTAAGTTAGCAGAACCACTTTTTCAATATCGCCCGAATCTCATGTAAATGGTTACAAATAATTGTCGAGTAATTGTCGTAGTCGATATGAAGTAAAAAAAACCCAAAAAATCCATTCCTTTTTGTTTATTTTACGTCTTTTTCCCGCGAGTTTGAGATATTCCTAGAATTATCGCATTTTTGGCAACAGCGCATTCGTAATTGACTCTTTTTCTATTGCATTAATTGTCGAATACCTGCCTAGAATTTGTCGTGAAAGAAAATAATTTGTCGCGTCCTTAGTTTTTTTCTACGGGGTGGCTTTGCTCACTTTATATTAATTTAGCAAAAAGTGGTCGAATATCGTCACGATGATCATAAAAGATTGTCGAGTAATTGTCGATGTTGGAATAAAGTAAAAGACACACAAAAAATTTAATCTTTCTAGCAATTTCCACTCCATTTTCTTGCGATTTCCCCATATTTCTTGAAATATCACATTTTTGGCAACAGCGCATTCGTAAATGACTCTCTTTCTATTGCATTAATTGTCGAATACCTGTCCCGAATTTGTCGTGAAAAAAAAAATTTGTCGCGTCCTTAGTTTTTTTTTTCTATGGGGTGGCTTTGCTGACTTAACGTTAAGTTAGCAGAACCACTTTCTCAATATCGACCGAATCTCATGAAAATGGTTACAAATAATTGTCGAGTAATTGTCGTAGTCGATATGAAGTAAAAAAACCCAAAAAATCCATTCGTTTTTGTTTATTTTATGTCTTTTTCCCGCGAGTTCGAGATATTCCTAGAATTATCGCATTTTTGGCAACAGCGCATTCGTAATTGACTCTTTTTCTATTGTAATAATTGTCGAATACCTGCCTCGAATTTGTCGTGAAAGAAAAAAATTTGTCGCGTCCTTAGTTTTTTTTTCTATGGGGTGGCTTTGCTAACTTAACGTTAAGTTAGCAGAACCACTTTCTCAATATCGACCGAATCTCATGAAAATGGTTACAAATAATTGTCGAGTAATTGTCGTAGTCGATATGAAGTAAAAAAACCCAAAAAATCCATTCCTTTTTGTTTATTTTACGTCTTTTTCCCGCGAGTTCGAGATATTTCTAGAATTATAGCATTTTTGGCAACAGCGCATTCGTAATTGACTCTCTTTCTATTGCATTAATTGTCGAATACCTGCCTCGAATTTGTCGTGAAAGAAAAAAATTTGTCGCGTCCTTAGTTTTTTTTTCTATAGGGTGGCTTTGCTAACTTAACGTTAAGTTAGCAGAACCACTTTCTCAATATCGACCGAATCTCATGAAAATGGTTACAAATAATTGTCGAGTAATTGTCGAAGTCGATATGAAGCAAAAAAAACCCAAGAAATCCATTTATTTTGTTTATTTTACGTCTTTTTCCCGCGAGTTCGAGATGTTTCTAGAATTATCGCATTTTTGGCAACAGCTCATTCGTAATTGACTCTTTTTCTATTGCATTAATTGTCGAATACCTGCCTCGAATTTGTCGTGAAAGAAAAAAATTTGTCGCCTCCTTAGTTTTTTTTTTCTGAGGGGTGGCTTTGCTAACTTAACGTTAAGTTAGCAGAACCACTTTTTCAATATCGTCCGAATCTCATGAAAATGGTTATAAATAATTGTCGAGTAATTGTCGTAGTCGATATGAAGTAAAAAAAACCCAAAAAATCCATTCCTTTTTGTTTATTTTACGTCTTTTTCCCGCGAGTTCGCCACCCCATAGAAAGAAAAACTAAGGACGCGACAAATTTTTTTTCTTTCACGACAAATTCGAGGCAGGTATTCGACAATTATTACAATAGAAAAAGAGTCAATTACGAATGCGCTGTTGCCAAAAATGACATAATTCTAGAAATATCTCGAACTCGCGGGAAAAAGACGTAAAATAAACAAAAAGGAATGGATTTTTTGGGTTTTTTTTACATCATATCGACTACGACAATTACTCGACAATTATTTATAACCATTTTCATGAGATTTGGACGATATTGAAAAAGTGGTTCTGCTAACTTAACGTTAAGTTAGCAAAGCCACCCCTCAGAAAAAAAAAGCTAAGGACGCGACAAATTTTTTTCTTTCACGACAAATTCGAGGCAGGTATTCGACAATTAATGCAATAGAAAAAGAGTCAATTACGAATGCGCTGTTGCCAAAATGCGATAATTTTAGGAATATCTGGAACTCGCGAGAAAAAGACGTAAAATAAACAAAAAGGAATGGATTTTTTGGGTTTTTTTCACTTCATATCGACTACGACAATTACTCGACAATTATTTATAACCATTTTCATGAGATTCGGTCGATCTTGAGAAAGTGGTTCTGCTAACTTAACGTTAAGTTAGCAAAGCCACCCCATAGAAAAAAAAAACTAAGGACGCGACAAATTTTTTTCTTTCACGACAAATTCGAGGCAGGTATTCGACAATTAATGCAATAGAAAAAGAGTCAATTACGAATGCGCTGTTGCCAAAAATGCGATAATTTTAGGAATATCTGGAACTCGCGAGAAAAAGACGTAAAATAAACAAAAACGAATGGATTTTTTGGTTTTTTTTTTACTTCATATCGACTACGACAATTACTCGACAATTATTTGTAACCATTTTCATGAGATTCGGTCGATATTGAGAAAGTGGTTCTGCTAACTTAACGTTAAGTTAGCAAAGCCACCCCATAGAAAAAAAAACTAAGGACGCGACAAATTTTTTTTTTCACGACAAATTCGAGGCAGGTATTCGACAATTAATGCAATAGAAAAAGAGTCAATTACGAATGCGCTGTTGCCAAAAATGCGATAATTCTAGAAATATCTCGAACTCGCGGGAAAAAGACGTAAAATAAACAAAAAGGAATGGATTTTTTGGTTTTTTTTTACTTCATATCGACTACGACAATTACTCGACAATTATTTATAACCATTTTCATGAGATTCGGTCGATATTGAGAAAGTGGTTCTGCTAACTTAACGTTAAGTTAGCAAAGCCACCCCATAGAAAAAAAAACTAAGGACGCGACAAATTTTTTTTCTTTCACGACAAATTCGAGGCAGGTATTCGACAATTATTACAATAGAAAAAGAGTCAATTACGAATGCGCTGTTGCCAAAAATGACATAATTCTAGAAATATCTCGAACTCGCGGGAAAAAGACGTAAAATAAACAAAAAGGAATGGATTTTTTGGGTTTTTTTTACATCATATCGACTACGACAATTACTCGACAATTATTTATAACCATTTTCATGAGATTTGGACGATATTGAAAAAGTGGTTCTGCTAACTTAACGTTAAGTTAGCAAAGCCACCCCTCAGAAAAAAAAAGCTAAGGACGCGACAAATTTTTTTCTTTCACGACAAATTCGAGGCAGGTATTCGACAATTAATGCAATAGAAAAAGAGTCAATTACGAATGCGCTGTTGCCAAAATGCGATAATTTTAGGAATATCTGGAACTCGCGAGAAAAAGACGTAAAATAAACAAAAAGGAATGGATTTTTTGGGTTTTTTTCACTTCATATCGACTACGACAATTACTCGACAATTATTTATAACCATTTTCATGAGATTCGGTCGATCTTGAGAAAGTGGTTCTGCTAACTTAACGTTAAGTTAGCAAAGCCACCCCATAGAAAAAAAAAACTAAGGACGCGACAAATTTTTTTCTTTCACGACAAATTCGAGGCAGGTATTCGACAATTAATGCAATAGAAAAAGAGTCAATTACGAATGCGCTGTTGCCAAAAATGCGATAATTTTAGGAATATCTGGAACTCGCGAGAAAAAGACGTAAAATAAACAAAAACGAATGGATTTTTTGGTTTTTTTTTTACTTCATATCGACTACGACAATTACTCGACAATTATTTGTAACCATTTTCATGAGATTCGGTCGATATTGAGAAAGTGGTTCTGCTAACTTAACGTTAAGTTAGCAAAGCCACCCCATAGAAAAAAAAAACTAAGGACGCGACAAATTTTTTTTTTCACGACAAATTCGAGGCAGGTATTCGACAATTAATGCAATAGAAAAAGAGTCAATTACGAATGCGCTGTTGCCAAAAATGCGATAATTCTAGAAATATCTCGAACTCGCGGGAAAAAGACGTAAAATAAACAAAAAGGAATGGATTTTTTGGTTTTTTTTTTACTTCATATCGACTACGACAATTACTCGACAATTATTTATAACCATTTTCATGAGATTCGGTCGATATTGAGAAAGTGGTTCTGCTAACTTAACGTTAAGTTAGCAAAGCCACCCCATAGAAAAAAAAACTAAGGACGCGACAAATTTTTTTTTTCACGACAAATTCGAGGCAGGTATTCGACAATTAATGCAATAGAAAAAGAGTCAATTACGAATGCGCTGTTGCCAAAAATGCGATAATTTTAGGAATATCTGGAACTCGCGAGAAAAAGACGTAAAATAAACAAAAACGAATGGATTTTTTGGTTTTTTTTTTTACTTCATATCGACTACGACAATTACTCGACAATTATTTGTAACCATTTTCATGAGATTCGGTCGATATTGAGAAAGTGGTTCTGCTAACTTAACGTTAAGTTAGCAAAGCCACCCCATAGAAAAAAAAAACTAAGGACGCGACAAATTTTTTTTTTCACGACAAATTCGGGACAGGTATTCGACAATTAATGCAATAGAAAAAGAGTCAATTACGAAATCGCTGTTGCCAAAAATGCGATATTTCAAGAAATATGGGGAAATCGCGAAAAAATGGAGTGGAAATTGCTAGAAAGATTAAATTTTTTGTGTGTCTTTTACTTTATTTCAACAACGACAATTACTTGACAATCTTTCATGATCATCGTGACGATATTCGACCACTTTTTGCTAAATTAGTATAAAGTGAGCAAAGCCACCCCGTAGAAAAAAAACTAAGGACGCGACAAATTTTTTTCTTTCACGACAAATTCTAGGCATGTATTCGACAATTAATGCAATAGAAAGAGAGTCAATTACGAATGCGCTGTGGCCAAAAATGCGATAATTCTAGGAATATCTCGAACTCGCGGGAAAAAGACGTAAAATAAACAAAAAGGAATGGATTTTTTGGGTTTTTTTTACTTCATATCGACTACGACAATTACTCGACAATTATTTATAACCATTTTCATGAGATTCGGTCGATATTGAGAAAGTGGTTCTGCTAACTTAACGTTAAGTTAGCAAAGCCACCCCATAGAAAAAAAAACTAAGGACGCGACAAATTTTTTTTCTTTCACGACAAATTCGAGGCAGGTATTCGACAATTATTACAATAGAAAAAGAGTCAATTACGAATGCGCTGTTGCCAAAAATGACATAATTCTAGAAATATCTCGAACTCGCGGGAAAAAGACGTAAAATAAACAAAAAGGAATGGATTTTTTGGGTTTTTTTTACATCATATCGACTACGACAATTACTCGACAATTATTTATAACCATTTTCATGAGATTTGGACGATATTGAAAAAGTGGTTCTGCTAACTTAACGTTAAGTTAGCAAAGCCACCCCTCAGAAAAAAAAAGCTAAGGACGCGACAAATTTTTTTCTTTCACGACAAATTCGAGGCAGGTATTCGACAATTAATGCAATAGAAAAAGAGTCAATTACGAATGCGCTGTTGCCAAAATGCGATAATTTTAGGAATATCTGGAACTCGCGAGAAAAAGACGTAAAATAAACAAAAAGGAATGGATTTTTTGGGTTTTTTTCACTTCATATCGACTACGACAATTACTCGACAATTATTTATAACCATTTTCATGAGATTCGGTCGATCTTGAGAAAGTGGTTCTGCTAACTTAACGTTAAGTTAGCAAAGCCACCCCATAGAAAAAAAAAACTAAGGACGCGACAAATTTTTTTCTTTCACGACAAATTCGAGGCAGGTATTCGACAATTAATGCAATAGAAAAAGAGTCAATTACGAATGCGCTGTTGCCAAAAATGCGATAATTTTAGGAATATCTGGAACTCGCGAGAAAAAGACGTAAAATAAACAAAAACGAATGGATTTTTTGGTTTTTTTTTTACTTCATATCGACTACGACAATTACTCGACAATTATTTGTAACCATTTTCATGAGATTCGGTCGATATTGAGAAAGTGGTTCTGCTAACTTAACGTTAAGTTAGCAAAGCCACCCCATAGAAAAAAAAAACTAAGGACGCGACAAATTTTTTTTTTCACGACAAATTCGAGGCAGGTATTCGACAATTAATGCAATAGAAAAAGAGTCAATTACGAATGCGCTGTTGCCAAAAATGCGATAATTCTAGAAATATCTCGAACTCGCGGGAAAAAGACGTAAAATAAACAAAAAGGAATGGATTTTTTGGTTTTTTTTTTACTTCATATCGACTACGACAATTACTCGACAATTATTTATAACCATTTTCATGAGATTCGGTCGATATTGAGAAAGTGGTTCTGCTAACTTAACGTTAAGTTAGCAAAGCCACCCCATAGAAAAAAAAACTAAGGACGCGACAAATTTTTTTTTTCACGACAAATTCGAGGCAGGTATTCGACAATTAATGCAATAGAAAAAGAGTCAATTACGAATGCGCTGTTGCCAAAAATGCGATAATTTTAGGAATATCTGGAACTCGCGAGAAAAAGACGTAAAATAAACAAAAACGAATGGATTTTTTGGTTTTTTTTTTTACTTCATATCGACTACGACAATTACTCGACAATTATTTGTAACCATTTTCATGAGATTCGGTCGATATTGAGAAAGTGGTTCTGCTAACTTAACGTTAAGTTAGCAAAGCCACCCCATAGAAAAAAAAAACTAAGGACGCGACAAATTTTTTTTTTCACGACAAATTCGGGACAGGTATTCGACAATTAATGCAATAGAAAAAGAGTCAATTACGAAATCGCTGTTGCCAAAAATGCTATATTTCAAGAAATATGGGGAAATCGCGAAAAAATGGAGTGGAAATTGCTAGAAAGATTAAATTTTTTGTGTGTCTTTTACTTTATTTCAACAACGACAATTACTTGACAATCTTTCATGATCATCGTGACGATATTCGACCACTTTTTGCTAAATTAGTATAAAGTGAGCAAAGCCACCCCGTAGAAAAAAAACTAAGGACGCGACAAATTTTTTTCTTTCACGACAAATTCTAGGCATGTATTCGACAATTAATGCAATAGAAAGAGAGTCAATTACGAATGCGCTGTGGCCAAAAATGCGATAATTCTAGGAATATCTCGAACTCGCGGGAAAAAGACGTAAAATAAACAAAAAGGAATGGATTTTTTGGGTTTTTTTTACTTCATATCGACTACGACAATTACTCGACAATTATTTGTAACCATTTTCATGAGATTCGGTCGATATTGGGAAAGTGGTTCTGCTAACTTAACGTTAAGTTAGCAAAGCCACCCCGTAGAAAAAAAACTAAGGACGCGACAATTTTTTTTCTTTCACGACAAATTCTCGACAATTATTCGACAATCAATGCAATAGGTTTCATTGAATTTCTCGAAAGTGGCACTGCTAACTTTATGGACATGTTTCTTACTCAAGTCGATCCAATTCATGTACGTATTCATTCATACTGCTCACGACCAATCCAGACCGTTTAATTGGCCACTTCCGTTTTACGTGACTTCAATTGAACGTGGTGCATGTTTGTACAATTATATACGACAATGCATTTTACTGATGTAATAAGTGTAACGAGGTTGTCTGACTTGGTTCCGTAAGAAGCCAATATGGTTTCTTCCTAGACCTAGAACGCTGGTATCCCGGACGCATATTCATATGTTACCGACACAAACACACAATCGGCTTTCCGAGCGATGCCGAACACGTAATAATAAGTTGCCGACGTAATTCTTAGTTTGTCTGTAACTTAACTATTATGCGAGTAGTGGTTTTATCAAACAAGTGCATTCAGTTACCGCAATATTGCATATTTTTAATACTGCTTATTTCATTACCAAAATGAACCTAGTAGATAACTTTAGAGAATTTAACAAAACTTTACCAATAGGTATTATACTGAGGGTAATCTATGCTGATATTATATAGAGGAAAGATTTGCATTTTGTGTGTTTGATACAATTTGGCTCAAAAAGTACTGGACCGATTTCAGAAATTCTTTCACGGTTAGAAAGCTACATTATCCCTGAGTGACATAGGCTATATTTTTCACCCGAAAAAATTAAGCATACCTACTATAACTAATAATAATAATAGGTAATAATCATAATAGGTTGCCGACGTAATTCTTAGTTCGTGGTTTTATCCAGTGAACAAGAATACTACCTCGAAAAATAGACGTATGTCTGTATTATATATTTTATATATATTATATTTTTTATAGTTCATTTCTGGAAACATATATTTTGTTCAGACTGTAATAATCAACCATCCTCGCTGATATATCAAGTTTTTTTTCAATACCAGTTATATGTATATAAGGTGCCGATGGACTTGTTGCTTGTATAAGTTACCGACAGAATCCTAAAGTTACGTCGGTAACTTATATGAAATCATTCGGCTTCTCGACGTGCTTGGTTGTGTCGGTAACATATGAATATGCATCCCGGACGGTATTAACCTATGGCCGATAGTCTATGCATGCAGATCATCAGCATACATAATTTCATTTTATTCACATTCTCAGGACAGTAGTTATTATATACAGGATGGCCAAAAGATCGAAGCAAAGCCGAAAGGAGGTAAAGGTTTTCGAGTGCATGCATGTATGTAAGTCAATTGGTAATTGATCCAGAGAAAGAGCATTCATTTATGATCATTTAATAATACGACGAAAAACATTTGAATAGGAGGGATCCTGGTGAAAGCTCAAATTACGACTTTTTTATTGATACCTTTCAAACGCAGTTTCCTCTGAAAAACAGATGCGATCTAAAGTAAACAAAGAAGTCTCTGCCCCTTTGGTGTAAGAGTTGGGGGTGAAAACTCTGTGCAAATTCAATATCTCCGACACTGGCACGTCTAATGAAATCGAGTAAGGAGCAGAAAAGTGGCTATTATCAGTGACAATGTGCGTAAGAAACTCAATTAATTCTGTAATTCAAACGGTTCCTGAGATATTAGCAAAAATCTGAGAGAAATATAAATTTTTGACACCGAAGACGAAATCCCGGATGAAAAAATGGAAGAGAAATAAAATGTTATTATTTCATGAGAAATCTACAGTTGACACACTTATTCAGGAACACCCTGTATTGAACACGAAATTAAAAGCAATGTGACCCCAGTGACCTCAAGGCTGGTTCAATATTGAACACATCCTCGAACACTTGTTCTTCGAGCACTTTTAACCGGAGGATATTGGATATCCAAAAAGATGACTATCCAAGAAGTAAGAATGTCTTTATACCGAAAAACACGAGGTTAAACCAGTACCGCATATTATGAATTTTCCATAGAAGATACCGATCATTGATGCTCGCCGTTAACTGGTCCTTCGGTCCGGATAAGAAGACCCCTTCTGCAATAAAAACCATCGCAGGACTAAGATGTCCCAGTTAATCGGAGAGACAAAATCCAATTATCTGAATAAACGAGAGGAATTAATTGACAGACGTTCGTTTCGTGGGAGAGATACGACCGATTCCGCGGTTGTTATTACGTTTTTGAATAATTCAAGCGTGTGTGTAGGTAAAGGAGAAGTTTACTTTTATCGCGAGCGTTTTGTTTGAATTGGGAACAATCGTATTTACGATGATCGACTATACGGTTTTTGTTTCAAGGATGGAGATTAGTTTCGTATGGAGAACGATGTGGTATTTTCCTAATGATAAGTGCTGTTGTGAGCGCTTCCATCGACAATAACTACGGTGAACTATTGACAATTCATGCGAGATGCTTATAATGTGGCAAAATGGTGCAACAACAAGCCAACTGGCAATATTCTCTTTCATTTTCATCATTGCTTTAGGGGTTATAAATTGCAGATTTAATGATTCCAACTATTTTCTTTTTGGCTATACGCACGTTTCGTGTTCTTTATCACTGTCAAACATTTTCAGTGTTGATGAGGTTGGTACAGCAGTCCATTCTTCTCTTCAAGAAAGCCTGTGTATTTCATTCTAGAGAGAGCACAATGAAAGCAACCAGCCACAGTGACAAGCATCAATTTGATCAACAAGAACATTAGATAATATCATGACAGCGAATCAACTTTCGCTTGGAAATACAAACGAAGAAGGAAGATTCCTTGGATCATTTTGAGAAAAAGAGTTTTATATTCGAGATACAGGATGTTAAAGTTTGTATTAATTTCGAGTTTTTTAGATTATTTGCATTCCGAAAGATATTCAACTGAAATTTGGCATATACAGGGTAAGTCTTTGTTTTTTATATTTCAACTGTAGATTCCTCTCATCAAACGAAACACTTTCTTCCCATACCATTTTTCAAAATTCGGTTTCGTTTGAAAGATACAGGGTGTCAAAAATCCATTAAATTAACACTATTCTTTCCATATATTCGGAACCAATATTTCGAATGAACTGAATATTGGTTGATTGTTCACTCTGTTCATGGTGCATATTCCTCAATTGAAACTTATTTCATATGTCTCCTAGTATAAAAGTTACAGGGTGGTCGACTCATCAATACACGCTAAAACACCATAAAAACACTTAAAAAAAAACGGTTTATATTTTCGAAAGAATCAACCATTTTAGAAACTAAAAGTATTCCTATATTTTTTCAATAAATCGCGTCGTTTTCGAGTTATTCCTAAATGTATACGAAGAAATTTGAGGGAAAAATCATGAATTCCATGAAAAATCTGAATGCTTCCCTGAATTAAATATCATCGAATATTATTTCTTCTCTGGTCTCTCAACAAATTAAAAATGTTGGCAATGTTCATCAACTTCGCAAGACTAAAATCTCTATGATGAAAAAACATTCGATGTAATAATTGAATTCCGAGAAGCATGACATTACAAAGTTTAAAAGCACAGTTTCTATTGAAAAATTATTGATACCGGTCCTTCAGGAAAATATCTATCCGAACAATATCCTCTTGGAGTTTTTAACCGACACCACACGGTCTTCACATCACAATCATCACCTGCTTCATTCTCTGCAAGTAAATAATTAATTAATCGCCTCAAACAATGGTAGCGCTATATCGGCTCGTTTGGCATTTCCAAAAAGCAATGCCTAGAAGCCTTTAGCGAAAAGTAAACAAAACTAGTGCCTCTGCGCTAGTTCTTCCGTTAACGATAGGGGCTGCTTTCTTGAGTTCACCTATTATACCATTGTTGTCTGTTGAAGAGAAAATCAGCAATCTGGCATCCTCTTCTCTAGAGTACTGTGTAATATCACAGAGCAGATGGATAAGGTTAGCTCATTGACCTCGAATCATATATGACTTTGATTAATGGAGTTAGGATAGGTCAGAGAGAAACCAATTTTTATAAGAAAGCTTCAGAGTATCGAGGCAAATATGAACAAATTATTAGTGTTTACAAACTAATTCTTCAGGAAAATCGAAGAAGGAACTCAATTCGATAGAAGAAATATGGCTTTTCAATTGCAGAAATAATCCTTCTAAACTAACTGTTTCTTTTAAGAAATATCGTGTTTTTGACAATCTTATTCGAATAAGGTTAGTACTTGGGTATTTTCAAAATGTATCAACTCAATTTCTATCGGGAAATATGAACTTTGATCAATTCCAGAAGATCGTTTCAGGGCCGTAGTTAACACATTTTTTTTTCTAAATGGCTATATCTTTTTAACAGAGCAGAATTCGGAAAAACGGAAAATGAAAAAAAGGTTTCTTTTGACCTCAAGAATCTTCAGTTAAAATATATGTACAAGTCAAAGACTCACCCTGTATATCACTATTTATAGTTTAAACACTGTGACATGCCAATTTCGATTGCAAATCTACAGGGTGATATTTTTCTGCAACCTTGTCCCCTGTTTCTCCAATAGTGGGTTTGTGTTAATCTTAATATCACATTTTAGGTATCCTAATAACAAACACGAATATTCTCATTCAGCCATAAAAGGCAGTATACCACACACTATATGAATACAATTTTGTGTTGAGAAGGCCATGTTGACTTTTTGACTATGTTTGACAAACACATTGTCAATTCATTTTAGGGAAACCCTACCCTTCACCTTATGTATTTTTGCTTCCAGCTGACAACCATTATTCCTATCCCCTACAATAATGGTTGTGTCATACGCAAAGAGCACAAGGTCTGCCCAGAGTCCAATTCAAGATCAAATAAATAATAGATCAACAAAAGCATGGACCCAGGACAGAGCCCTGCGGCACACCACACACGACACTCTTCCTTTTATAATACATGTCATTTGAAGCAACAAACTGTTCAAGGCTGCTTAAGTAAGGTTCCAACTGCTTAGTGCTGTTTCCACCTAAATTAAACATCTTCCGCTAATCTTTAGTCGCCTTGTTCATAGAGTTCAAAATAGAACCGCGACAAATAATTTGAATTACCTACTCTTTTCTCGGTAGATAGATAATTTATGGAAAATCGTTAAATGCATACGAATACGAGTGCGAACACCAAAACACTACGTCGTTGTTGATGCTGTTGATTGCCTACATACTTGGTACTGTTATGAATTAAAGAATAAAAGCTGTCAAATTTACTCACGCTTCATCCTTCTCATA
Source organism: Adalia bipunctata (assembly GCA_910592335.1). Lineage (NCBI taxonomy): Eukaryota > Metazoa > Arthropoda > Insecta > Coleoptera > Coccinellidae > Adalia > Adalia bipunctata. The sequence continues at coordinate 6,854,096 of OU342953.1, forward strand.
GGTCCGGAATGTCTTCTTGGATAGTTCCCACACAGATTCCTCATTCTGCGGCTCAGCCGATATACCGGCACGCTGCTTCCTCTTCTTCACCTTCTCCTCATCCTTCTTATTCAAAATCTTGGGACTCGCGGGACCACAAGCACTAAAAACACTCTGAAACTTGTCCAGCTGACTTCTCAACTCGGCCAACTCGCGATCCTTCGCCGCCAACTCGACGTTCAACGACACAATATGCGCGTCCTTCACCGCCACGAGCTTCTTCAGCTCGGCCACCGGATCGCCCATATCCGAATCCATCAGTCGCGTTATTGGCTGCGGCGCTGCCAGATTGGGCGCTTCCTCGTCGTTCAGGCTCGACGAGAAGCACAACGTGCTGAAGCAAACTCGCATATAAGCGACCGCGACCGCTCTGAGAGGGGACGAAGACCGACGATCGACGTGCTGATATCTTCCTGGAAATCGGCCAGAACTCCCTGCCTTTTCGTAACGAAATGCGGGTTTATCGGCGTTTTTCGAAAGCGCGGAAGTTGCCAAGGAAAATCGGAATCTCCACGGACTCGAAAATATTCCGAACACTGGACTCGCGACAGAGGATTGTACTGAGAATTATTTATTTGTCGAACTGTGACACTGAGTGATCACTGATAATCTTCCGATAACACTATCGCGATTTGATATCTCGTTTAAAGGCGATTTTTTCGCGTTAATTCTATTGTTGCGGACGGAATAGTTCTTTGTGTCCTACGTTTCAAGTTTCTGCGTTTTCTTTAGATCCTGAACGTGTAGCTGAGACCTGAAACAAAATGATAATTTATTGATGAAGGTTTTCAAGAAGGCCGAATTCAACATCAAATAAGGATATTTGGGGAAATTCCTATTTGACCACGACTAGAAAGCCCCCAATATTGTGATTCAGAAGGAAAAATTATAATTTGAGAAGAATACAAGATGCTTTGAAAATATCGACATCATTATGATTAAATAAGCTGTATCATCACATCGCAAATATTTTCAAGAAACCCTTGTGTTTTTGGATATCTCTGAATGCAAATGATAACGAATAACTCGAATTTTCTTCCGCAATCAGTCCAATCCTATGAAACAAGACTGAAGGATTTTGTCAGGTCATACACCAGTGGTGTAATACCGAATTTTTATAAGGTGTGCAGTTAAGTCACCGCTGTTGTTTCATGCAAATGCAACTTTATTGTGAACAAATAGTTACAAATGAATCATTTTCCATAGTTAGCTAAAACTTTTTCCCATCTTTCTGGTAGAGCACGAATACGGTACGGTGAAAGTGTTCATCTTTTGGGGCAATCCACGAATAAGGCCATTTTCTGATGCGTTAGGGTTAGACCATGTGCCATCGACTGGAATAAGTAATAATCTGACGGCGCAAAATCTCAGGAATATGGCGGGTGGGGTAAGACGTCCCATTTGTTCGTTTCCAGATAGGTTTCTACAGGTTTATCAAAGTGAGGCCGAACGTTATCATGCTGTAGAATAACTTTATCGGTGCCTGTGTTCGTATTATGGCCGTTTGTCGCGCAAGGTTCGGCTCAATTGCGTCGATACCGTTTCACAGTAATGGTTCCAACAGCTCATAATAAATAATACCGACCTCCTGGTCCCACCAAATATACAGCTTAACCTTCGCAGCGCGAATATGCGGTCAAGGGGACGTAGGTATCCGGTGTTTTTTTTTTTGAGTGATAGAATTTTCGATAGGGATAACTGTGATTTGACAGAAGGTAGAAGCCATACTGTTTTGACATTTCTGTTCAGTGAGCATATTGACAAATTATCATGAAAAGACTCACGCCGCAACAAGGTTTACAAATAGTTGAAATTTATTTTCAAAATCAGTGTTCTCGTTGCCAAACTTATAGAGCTCATGGTTTACATAATAAAATAAATAAATAATCTCGCTAGTCGAGGTAGATATGCCAGAAATTATTTTTGAAATATAAATTCCATAAAATTATCTTTCGAATAAAAACAAATTTTGCTTCAATCTTAATATAATTGTGTTTTATTTCAACTTAGGGTTCTAGCACTCTGAAAAAACACCCGATAAAAGCAAGACCGGGCAGCAGCCATGACGTTGATGAAAATGCTTTTCAATTTAAAAAGATCACTTGCAATATACATATTTCCAAAACGGCTTCTTCAATACAAGCTTACTTCTTATCAAAGGAAGGGAATGAATAATGGCGATTTCTCAGTTTAGTAGTGATATGAATTATTTGATGTCGGAATCAATTCAAATCGATAAACTATCAAAATATTTCATTTCCAAACGTTTGATAACAACGTCATTTTTCGACTGTTATGTCGATAAGTTATGTACCTACATAAAATTAGCGAAACAACTCTCGCGAATCAAACTCGGAATAGCTCAAAATTTAGCCGTTTTTTATCCGTGAAGAAAAAAATGTTTCCGCTCTTATATAAAAAAAAATGAAATGTGATATCAACTTGGCGAAACAACTTTTCAAAAAATGAATTCAGCAAGAAAAAAAGTAGCTCATCTTTTTCAGTGCATCATCCGTAAATTATCCGTGAAAAAGAAAATTTGTATCATTCGAGCTTTCGGAGAAAAATGACAAAATCTGATTGATCGATCCGCGGCCGACGGAGCGTTTGTCATGCATTTTTCTCGAAAACTTTGAATGCAATATTGTTGAAATTTGAAAGAAACATGTGGGTTTCCATCTTTGATTTATCTGTGAAGATAAAAATTTTGCCGCTTGTTTTTTGTGAGTGTATATCAAATTACCAGATCACATAGATATTGAAAAAATGATTTCAGAAAACAATAGATAATTTTATTTCTTCAGTGATTTATCCGTTAATTATCCGTGAAGAAAAAAACATCGCCACTCTTGTATTTTAAAAAATATTGGATGTTTCGCTAACTTGATATCAACTTGGCGAAACAACTTTTCGAAAAATGGCTTCAGCAAGGAAAAAAGTAGTTCATCTTTTTCAGTGATTCATCCGTAAATAATCCGCGAAGAAAGAAAATTTGTATCACTCAAGGTTTTGCAGAAAAATGACAAAATCTCATTGATCGATCAGCGGCCGACGGAACGTTTGTCATGCATATTTCTCGAAAACTTTGAATGCGATATTGTTGAAATTTGAAAGAAAGATGTAGCCTTCCATCTTTGATTTATCCGTTGAGGGAAAAATTTTGCCGTTTTTGTATTAAAAAAAAATATCACTTGCACTGGTAAGTGTATATCAAATTACCAGGTCGAATTTTGAAAAAATGATTTCAGCAATCGACAGATAATTTTTTTTTCCATGATATATCCGTTGATTATCCGTGAAGAAAGGAAATTCGTATCATTCAAGGTTTAGCAGAAAAATTACGAAATCTGATTGATCGATCAGCCGCCGACAGAACGTTTCTCATGCATTTTTCTCGAAAACTATGAAAGAAAAATTGTTGAAATTTGGAAGAAAGATGTAGCTTTCCATCTTTGATTCATTCGTCAAGAGAAAATTATCACTTGCACTGTTAAGTGTTTATCAAATTACCAGATCAAATATTGAGAAAATGATTTCAGCAATCAACAGATAATTTTATATTTTTCAGTGATTTATCTGTGAAGAAAAAAACATCACCACTCTTGTATTTTTAAAAATATTGAGTGTTTCGCTAACTAGATATCAACTTGGCGAAACAACTTTTCAAAAAACGTTTTCAGCAAGAAAAAAAGTAGCTCATCTTTTTCAGTGTTTTATCCGTAAATTATCCGTAACGAAAGAAGATTGGTATCATCCAAGGTTTTGCAGAAAAATTACAAAATCTGATTGATCGATCAGCGGCCGACGAAACGTTTGTGCATTTTTCTCAAAAACGATTAATCAATATTGTTGAAATTTGGAAGAAAGATGTAGCTTTCCATCTTTGATTCATCTGTGAAGAGAAAAATTTTGCCGCTACTGCTTAAAAAAGAATACCACGTGCACTGGTGAGTGTTTATCAAATTACCAAGTATCATATTGAAATAGTATATTTCATTACGAGTCCAGAAAGTAAGCTTTTTCCGTGCGCGCGCGATGTGTTCCCGTGTGAGGCGGAGCCGAACACGGGAACTCGTGCAAGCACGGAAAAAACCTTTCTGGACGTGTAATGAACGATATTTTTCATTACACCTCTCTGAAAACAATAACACGGAAAAAATTTTCAGCAGAAAGCATTTCGATATTGTGAAACAATAATTATTCAAAACACTGACATCTACTGTCACGCAATCGTTGCTCTGTGTCACTGTGTCCCAGCATAGGAATCATAGGATGCATCTATGCCTCAGCGCACCGCAAAACTTTTTGCGGTGCGGCCGCACGGAAAAGAGTCATTTTCGATGTTCTAAATCTACATGTTTTGATAGGGTTTTCAGTGCGGTGTAATGAAAAAATGATTTCAGCAATAATAACGGATAATTTTATTTTTTCCAGTGATTTATCCGTTATTAATCTATAAAGAAAAAAACATCGCCACTCTCGTAAAAAATATTCGATGTTTCGCTTACTTGATATCAACTTGGCGAAACAACTATTCAAAAAATGTTTTCAGCAAGAAACAATGTAGCTCATTTTTTCAGTGATTCATCCGTGAATTATCCGTAGCAAAAAAAATGTGTATTGTTTATTCAAGGTTTTGTAGAAAATGACAAAATCTCATAGATCGATCAGCGGCCGACCTTATATAAAATCATGCATTTTTCTCGAAAATTATGAATGCGATATTTTTGAAATTTGGAAGGAAGATGTAGTAGCTTTACAGATTTGATTTATCCGTGAATAGACAAATTTTGCCGCTTCTGTTAAAAAAAAACTTCAGGTACTTAACATTTCTTGCTACCGGTGGCCTACCAGTTGGAATAAAATGATAATGATCTTGTAGGTACCTGATTTCAAAAATATATACATGGAGGTTATTTCCGGCATTTCTGTAATAATTTAGGTTTTTTCGTCTGAATCTGAGGCAGCTGTTAAACGCCACACGACAACGATGCGATTTCTTTATATCGAAGGAACCGTGAATAATTACACAACTGATATTTTTTTCATTCATTTATTAACTAAAAGTTAAATTGAGTGTTCAAAATGACTCCCATTTACCTACTTCTTCACACAGTCGATATCTTTCTCTATTCTGAATGTAATGTCTTCAATATTTTGCGGACTGGCCATATACACTTTAGATTTCATATAAACAGGGTGTCCCACTAGTGCCGCAGCGGACGATATACGCGTAACGGTCTGAGTTTGGCAAAATTTTTTGATGCAAACTTGATATACTCCAAGAAGAGCACAACCTGAAAATATTTTCGAATATATTGGGTGGCCCACAAAAGAAGAATAGCAGGTGACTTTGTTTTTTCAAATGGGACACCCTATACTCAATAGTCTTTTTCAATTCTCTGAAACTTCCGGCATGCTTTCGTATACTTTTCACATATTTTTATTCGACAGTTTTCGAAATATTGGCCATTTTGACAATAAATAATACTTGTAGAGGCAATGTTATTCAATTATAGTTCGCGAACCCTTGCACATACCAATAACAGCTTTAAATGGATTGAAAGACAAGACTTCAAAGTATACTAGCCAGCTATAATACAGCATCTCCAGCATATGGAGTGTCCACAAAAAGACTATCAACATGACCAATTTCAAATCGACTTTTCTTCATTTTTCCAAATGCAATGCATATAATTTTTTTTCATCATTGTAATCACCATTCATTTCACTTCATGGTTTGTCAAATACATGATATACATATTTTTAACAGAATAGCATTTTTAAGAGCTTTTTCGAAATGTTTCCCTAAAATTCACATATACCTTCTGCTATTTAAATAAATAGCAGATTCGGCTTTTCTATGGTTATTGAAAACTGTCAAACTATTTCACTCAGAATAAGCATCATTGGAGCTTCAAGTCATATTATCATATTATAGCGAATTGAGGAACTAGAATGTTTTGATGTATCTACTCAAAAATGTGATTAAATCAGTTACTGAAGACAGAAACTTGCTTTCTGTACCCATTTTTTCAAATACATTTTTGATAACTTTCTATGTTTCTACTTGAAGAGTCGAATCTTGCAAAAATTTCAAACAAGCTTCAAGCTTGGGAGCTTGAACTTGAAGATCTGCGTCAACGCCGAAAAAAAACAGGGCAGGGAGGTATGCTGTTTAGCTGTTTACGATGCGTGGAGAGATACGATATTTCGACCGTATCATTTCATTTCCTAATGTTGATTAATGTGTTTTCCGATGAATATCTGAGAAAAGAGTGGAAGTATGCCCCACTCAGTCAATAAATTGAATATAAATGAAAATCTAAATTGAAATTGAAGCGAATTGGTTGATGTTATATTCAATTTATTGACGAGCAAGAACCACAGGGAGGTGTAGGGCCATCTCTCGCCAAAATTTTCATTATTCTTATCTTCTAATGAAGTGAAGGAATCTCTCAATAAATCTATTGCAAGCAAATTAGTAACTCGAGACCATCTGCTGAGAATCAAATCAGAAGGAAGTATCCATTTTAGTTCATTAGCGGAAATCAGAACATCTTTATGAAATATTTTAATTTCCCATCCAGATATATCAATTTTAGCCAGCCGAATAATTTTCAAGTAAGTCTTTGAAATCTTTGATCAAATCGGAACTCAAAAAAGCTTCTACTTCATTATTATTCCTATAGGAAAAATTGCTTCCCTTCTACACTGAGGATCGGTCCTTTTTATTTGATTTGGGCTTTGGGATAGCGCCTTCTTTCAATTTTGGGGATCTTAAAGAAAGTAATCTGATGGCTCCATCTGCTTGCAAATGTTTATCGAACTTAATTATATCGGAATCAAAATATTTCTCGCAAACAAAACTATTCGTTGGAATGAAATTTCGCGATATGGCATGCACCTTATCCATTAAAGCTTACGCTGTTCATCTTTCGGAAACCTAAAACAACTAAAAATATCCTTAATTTCTTGTAGACGGATAATTACTTCTACACGATGGAATACATGAATACAACACGTTTTGACCACTTTTCGAAGCAGATGACCTGTCCAAGTTGAATTTATAGGTTAGATATTAGATACCAATTATTCTGTTATTACAAGGAAAATTCACTAACACCAATATCACAAACACTTACTGTACATGGCACTCGAACAGTCGCTATAATTCACTTATTTTTTCACATACATAACCACTAAACTAAGCGGATGATACAAAAACACATGCATTGTTTACCACAAGACGCTTGTTTGACATACCCCAGTCCAGCGTTGCCGCTCTTCGCATAGCCCTGGCTCTTTAAGTTGAAGATGGCTATGGTGAAACTTATGAATATCATTTTTTCGATGAAAGTTGTATAAGGATAAGAGCGGGCACTTTTTTGTATCCTAAAGTTTCGTTTTTTTGTAGCATTCATAACTTGTACATTCAAACTCATTATTGGTATATTTCTCGGTATTTTTTGAATTTTCACATCATTGTGTGAGTATTCATCCAATCCGTAAAAACTATGATGATATGAATTGAAGCTGCAATGATATTAATTCTGAATAGAATAATTTGACAGTTCTCGATAACCACAGAAAAGCTTAATCTGCTTTTTGAATTCAGAAGTAAATGTGAAATTTGAGGAAATACTCTAAAAAATCCTATTCTGTTAAAGATATGCATATCATGTAGGTATTTGACAAAAATGAAGTAAATGAATGTTGATTACAATGATGAAAAAAATTATATGCATTCCATTTGAAAAAATTAAGGAAAGTCGATTTGAAATTCGTCATGTTGATAGTCTTTCTGTGGACACTCCATATGCTGGAGATGCTTTATTATAGCTGGCTAGGATACTTTGAAGTCTTGTCTTTCAATCCATATAAAGATGTTATTGCTATGTGCAAGAGTTCGTGAAATATAATTGGATAACATTGCCTCTACAAGTATCAGTTTTTTGTCGAAATGGCCAATATTTCGAAAACTGTCGAATAGAAATATGTGAAAAGTATACGAAAGCATGCAGGAAGTTTCAGAGAATTGAAAAAGACTATTGAATATAGGGTATCCCATTTGAAAAACAAAGTCACCCTCTATTCCTCTTTTGTGGGCCACCCGATATATTCGAAAATATTTTTAGGTTGTGCTCTTCTTGGAGTATATCAAGTCTGCATCAAAAGATTTTGCCAAACTCAGACCGTTACGCGTATATCGTCCGCTGCGGCACTAGTGGGACACCCTGTATATAATGGTCAATCAGGAAAATTTAATTGTTTTATTATCCATGGCAACTTCAACTTCGATATAAAGAAATCATAGAATTCTCGAGTGGCGTTCTGCAGCTGCCTTACTGCCTTAGATTTAGACGAAAAAACATATATTTTCAGGAAACTGCCGGAAATAACCTCCATAATGTATATATTTTTGAAATCAGAAGAAAAAGCTCTACCGATTAGGAAAATAAACTACAGAGTGTCCCATTAAAAAATAACTCTTTTCAGTTCTGAATTCTGAATGCCCATAAAAAATACTACAAATTTGCCCATTCAAACGTTTTTGTACGACCAATATTAACTGAGTTAGCTATTGAGTAATAGTATATTCTGTAACAAGGGCAGTATGAAAATCCGATACGAGTGAATCATTCCGAGGGCGAGCCGGAGGAATCACGAGTATCGGATTTTCATTCTAACCGAGTAACAGACTATACTTTCTCCACGACTGTTTCGAAGCTAGATAATTAATCTGTTAATACTAAGATGAATTATGACGTTTCGAAAACCGCAATAAATATGACAATCAGAGCGGCTGACACATAGATTTATTCTCTATGATTTCAAAAGTGTTACGGAATGAATATTCTCACACACTGTGCGAGAATGAATTTCAGTCGAAATGCTTAAAGAACAAGGATTATACTCAAGCTCGAGTTGGTTATTGGTGGTGATCTATAAAGGGCGAAAACCAAGGACCAAACTGAACAAAAACCACGGTCATAACTGGTTATTTACTTGAAATCGATAAAAGTGTTGTAGAATGAATATTACATATCAAGTGATGGAATACTGACATTCTATGGTCAAATTCGATGTTGGAAAAACTGTATTCTGTGGCAGTCGAGGAGAGACGTGTGCGAGGTGACCTGATCTTTTCGTTTAGAGACATGCGGGGGGCCACTTCGGCGGAGGTGTTCGCAGTGTGTTTCCTCTGAACAGGAATAACCTCCGTGGGCATAGTTTCAAACTTAAGCGTGAAAACTTCAGGTCCTCCCAGCGTCAACACTTCCTCCCCAATCGTATCTTTCACAGATGGAACCGCCTGCCCGAGTCCGTGGTGCGATCGTCCTCGGTCAACGCTTTCAAGAACAGTTATGTTATGACAAGTGGAGGTCCTCGCTGTGATGAGCCCCCGCGGGACTGGCTGTGCGGTGTTGTATTTCATTTTTATTTTTTTATATGATATCTCAATTTTGTACTTCGCTTGCATTTTTTTAGTTATCCGCACCTGTTTGTGTACGTGTATGTGATCTATTGTCAATGTACCCTCGAGTTCATAGGCTTGTCCTCAACTCGAATCAATTATGTAATAAATAAATAAATAAATAAATAAAAATATAAACAATCACCCTGTACTAGAGAATCCGTGTGCAAAAACCACATAACCCGCTTACCATTTGAAACAAAAGATATATTCGAACGGTGTTATTTTTCGTCAAAAAGTGGCACGGATATGATTGCACTTTGGAACCGAATAATTAAACGATTTCGGTGATTCAACTTATCGTCATTTGTTGATAACAATGCGAGCCATAATATATGTTTGTTTCCATTTCGACCATTTATTTATAATTCGGCCTGTATTATCTCTGATAGGTCGTTATGAAAGAATTAGATATTAGCTCAGATGGCAAAGGATGAAATCCGATTTTAACGAAGGTTCTCAACTTTGAAAAAAAAATGAGTTGTAATATTATGTACTTTCATAGTAAGTATTCTTATGAATTCATATTATGGACTGAATTTGTGATGACAATTTCTCCGAGGATTTCGAGAGAATCGTTCCAATTTTTTTTTTCGAAATCGGTAGCAGACACGACAAAACTATACAAGAGACGATAAAGTTCAGAATAACAATAAAGCTTTGAACTCAGAGTTTTCTGGGTTTTCTTGCCGTGGACTAATAGGAATATCACATAACGTTCCGCCTACAACTACAGTGGGCTTCTTCAGAAGTTGTCGAAGGTTGTAACCCGACGGATGATGATCCGAAGTGGTAATCAGTATGTCTATGCTGGTGATGTTACTAGATATCTTGCTGTATCAGCAGCTCCACCGCCGGCGTGAACGGTGAGATAAATTCTACCGCTATGGAAATTTTATTTTTAGCATTACAGATCGCTGGTAACCAATCAATATGAACAATGGGAGCCTCCCCTCACCTGTTCGTGTTATTTTTGTGCATATAAATTTCGAAGGCCTCAATATTCATCATAGTATAATAACTCTCGATGTTGCGAATGACCTCTGTTTTAACGAATAGAACGTGATGTCAATCTCCATCCTTCAAAGCATGTTCCGCGAGTACAGACTTCTCCGTTAAGTCAACAACACCGTTCGTGTTCTTTGGTCCGTGTGTGAATGCTCATTTTACTAGTCCCGATGTGAACTTTCCTGCAGTCGCAAGGTAGGTATTCCATAAAGATCATCTTGAGAGAGGGGATCAATTGGATCTTTGGAACTCCTTAGTATCACCATAATGGAAAATGATATTTCTTAATTGATCTTTCTTTAACGATTGCAAAAATATATATCATGAGATACTTCCGAGTTCACTATATATCGATAAAACACTTTTCGTTTATCAAAATCCAAGCAGGCTTCGATTCACTTCCATAGAAAAAGGAAACTGTCCCTGTTCACTTCCGCCCATCTGAGGAGGCCATAGAATTCGATATTTCTCAATCATTGTAAGCTGCCAAATTGATTCAGGAAATATCAGCTTTACTATTACTCAGACCAATAGAGGATATTATATCTCTGCTAAAATAAAAATAAAAAGCATTTGAATACTTAGATGATTTACTGATGACAACACAAAGTTTTATTCAACCCGTTGATAACAATAATGAATATATCCATAAGGGGCAAAAAAAATATTGATTTATTTGAAAAAAATAATATTCACAAAAAATGTTCAAATCGTTGTCCATTGGAGGAAGAACATAAATTGCATGATGTGATATAAATAAAAACTCTAGAAGCGATACAACAATGATGAAACTAAATTGAATTTGACAAGTGAAAATAAATAAGACATGAAATTCTATGGTCGCCTCAGTCTTGAAGGAAGTGAATCAAAGCCTGCTTGGATTTTGTTGCACGAAAAGAGTTATTTCGAAATTTCCGATATATAGTGAACTCGAACGTATATCATGATATATGTAGGTATATTGTATATACAGGGTGTTTCACCATAAACTGGACAAACATATATAGCCGTGTAGTTGACACCGAGAAAGTCATTTTTGCCTTATGACATATACCCCGTTTTCGACGCATAAGCGAGATACAGGGTGCTTAATATCAACGTTGAGCAATATTCTGTGAACTGTGGTGAGTTATGCGTGATATTTGAAATAACGGTTCCTGATCACATCTTAGTATTTTTGAGAGCTCAATTGAATTGTGGTGTAGAATTTTGCAAAAAAAAAATTCAAAATGGCGGAAAACCTGCAAAGTCGGAATTTTTTTTTCTCGGTTGCCAATTCGGAAAGCATAATCTCAACGTACTCGATTTTCTAAGATTTTCCGTGAAAAATTTTTTTCAAATTTCGAACTCAACTTTTTTTTTACATGTCTTCAGTGAAAAAAAAATTTCGCCCAAAATTTTTGGAATTTTCCATGGTTGAACTATTTTTAATTCTGAATACTTGGGTGGAAACAGAATGAAAAAATATCAATTGGTTTTCTTTTTGTAGCCTTCCGAAGATTACGCTAGGTGTACTTTCTTAATTTTTATTTGAGAAACTGGAGGCCGTACGTGGGTAAAAATTGTGCTGCTGGGCTGCCAGAATGACCCAGATAGAAATATGAAATTATAAAATGGATATTTTCTGAGTTAATATCCACTTTAGGGCAAGGGTGTGATGCATACACTCACATTATTTTTTAACGCAGATTCAATATCTGCCATAAAAAATGGGGTTCTAATTTGAAAACAGCCAGAAAATGAATGTTTTCAAAGAGTAGTAGCAACTATTATATAATTTCATTTCAAACACGAATATGTAAAAAAATATAGGGTGGTCCATAAGAAGAAATACAAGTTTATGCTATAGCTTCAAAACCATATTTTTTAATAAAAAACAAGGAACACCACTAGATTCCTTTCTAAAAAGTGCCTGAAGAATGTTTTCACAGAAACAAGAACTATTTAAAAATAAACAAGTTACGGTGTTTGGTCAGAAATACACAAAATTGAAAAACACCTTGTATCTTTCGAACAAGTCAAGATATCAATGTGCGGTTTTCGGCAGTTATCTTCTCACAAAAATCGATCTCGGAGCATGTAGGCAAGTTTTTCTCTAACTCCTCTAGAAATTGGTGTTTCCTATCAAAAGTGTCCAATTTGAAACACTCTGTACAGTTGAAATTAACGGAAAATGTAGTATTTGTTTTTCTCGTCTTATGGGGAGAATGGAAATTTTCTCTTGATTTTCACCTATTGAGGAGAACGAGTGAATTGACGATAGTCACTATTTGGTGCGGTCATTGCCATAACCTCCAATGACTAACGCTACACAAATAAATTATTAGCAACATCTTGTGGTGAAAACTGGCTGACGGGGGCACAGTACCTTACAATGTTACATGGACGCCGAAGATATGTTGTTCCCACAGGAGGGCTCTAAGTGGTTGTAAGTGAATGACACAATAGGCATTGTACACGAGGATGTAGCAATCTCGCACCTTCAAAATTCGTATGGGCCGGTAGGTATATTCAACCTATCTATGAAGTGTCTAATAAAATAACTAACCGTTGGTCATTTATCTCCCCGGTGGTTATGAAGCAGATAACTCGATGATACGATGTTTTCACTAGGTCAGTAAAATTCGATGAGAAGTATAACGTTATGCAAGTACATAGTGCAAGCGAGAAATGATGAATAACGATAAGGCGAAAACCTCAGAGCAATAAGTTTCTTCAAAAGGTCTTCAATTAATCTGCGAAAACCGAATTAGTGTAGTTTATGCAGGATGTCTCAAAAAAAATGTGACCCCGTCTCTAGGATTGGTAGAAAACTGAAAAATAATTGGGGTTTGTTCAGTATAAATTTTCGTAACGCCAAGGTATTCAAGATAAAGGTCATTGAGGAAAAAATTAAACACAGTTTTTACGATTTTGCCGAAACTACTGGCAACATTGTAATGAAATTTCATACGAATATGTTTTGGAAGCTGATACATCCAATGAATTTGTTCTTATGTCTGATTCTGACAGAGGGCGCTAGTTACACTGTTCGTACCATACACTGTGTCCGTAAAGTATGGAACAAATTCATTTTTAGCTAAACAGGTCATTTTAAGAAATAATCCTGAAACACGTCGATTTTTGATGGTTATTTACCGTATTTTAAAATAATAATCTAATATATAGGGTGAATTAAGTTCGAGTTATGACGTCACCGTAATTTTTTTTAAATAGAACACCCCCATTTTGTCTCAATTTTCGGATTACCCTAGCTGAGCTGATTCCAAAAATGTATAACATGTTGATTCCAATTGGTACAGGGTGGAAAAAATACAATAGTTTTGTGTGGGCTCATAAAGTAACGCGTAACATTCTGTATTAGGTAAATGAACAATATAATCAAAAATACTTATTGTCTAGCGGCAATTGGTTTGAATGTAACACCCCGTAGTTTGCTACATGTTTAAAGTAATAAAAATCAGCTGTTTCCAAACATGTTACTTTATGAGCACACACAAAACTATTGTATTTTTGTCCAACCTGTACCAATTGGAATCAACATGTGATACATTTTTGGAATCAGCTCAGCTAGAGAAATCCGAAAATTGAGACAAAATGGGGGTGTTCCATTTGAAAAAAATGACGGTGACGTCATAACTCGAACGTTATTCACCCTGTATATTAGATTATTATTTTAAAATACGGTAAATTAACATCAAAAATCGACGTGTTTCAGGATTATTATTTAAAATCGCCTGCTTAGTTTAAAATGAATTTGTTCCATACTTTACGGACACAGTGTATATCTAATAATGGATTATACCCCTGCTTCCCCACTCAAAAGGTGAAGCCAAATCTTCGGTAAGGATCGAGTTGTACGCTTGCGTCAACTGGAAATTCGAAAATTTGGAGAAATGTATAGGTTATGATTATTTTGAAAGACAACAAGAAAATAGATATCGAGGATGAAAATATGTCACTTGAATATTTTCATAAGTAATATCACAAGAGAGTGAGAATAAATTGAAAATAATTCGACAGATTTTAGAAAACTTGTTGCCAGGCAATAGACACGAGAGCCCGAAGGGCTCGAGTGGCTATTGCCAAATGGCAACAAGTTTGAGAAAATGCCTGGAGAATTATTATCAAATTTATCGAACTCTCGTGTGGTATTCGATGGATTATTTTTTGACGTTATTCTCTGACGTTACAATCGAAATCATTTTTAGGATTTTATAATTTTATTCAACAAATTTATATTAATCGACTTAATATACACAGAATGAGTTATTCAAATTAGTATGCATTGAAGTTTTGAACATGAAAAATACAATTTCTTCTGCAAGCCAGACGGTGTGTTTTCGTCGTTGAGTTTTATCATGTCCAAGATTTCTCCTTTGCTCAAACATGCAGTACTTTATTTCCTCTTTTGGAGCTCTTTTTCTGTAAGAACTTACGCTTTCGCTTGGTGTTTTTTAGCATATCTGGTGGATTTGAATTCGATATCATATTGAATGGGTCGAATCTTCTATTTATTTGGTTGTAGTACAACTCTTGCATTAATTTGGCGGTTATTCTATTCCACATTGTCTTCTCCATTATGTTTCTCCATATTGAACCCGTAGTCCTTCAAAATAACGGCTTGTTTTGTTGTTGATGTCTTCTCTTCCAATTTGTAGCCTCTCTCGTCGCAAAATAATTGAAATTATTTCCAAATCGACGCGCTTCTTATGTTGGTATTCTAACATGCACTTTCAATGATCATATCATTTGAAATATTATCGACTGATGATTCACTAAAACGTTTAGGATTCATTTTACGAATTTCTTGAAAATTTACGGCAGACACGTCAAATCAAGAAAATCCGTTGTCATGTGATTGTCATTCAATAAAAACAATGTACATGGAATTATTCTCATAAGTAATATCATAAGTGCATCCAATTTTTCCGAAAAAAATCGAAAAAACACGTTGCTAAGTAATATTTTAACAAGAAGCATGAGTGCAGGTGGCAACAAAAATCCGAGTCGAAGACGAGGATTTTTGCACCTGCACGAATGCTTTTTGTTAAAAAAATATTACTTCGCACTGTATTTTTTCGATTTTTTTCACAGGAAAAATTGGATGCACGAATGGTATTTGACAAGACTATTTCTTGAGTAACAGATTATTCTGGATGCATCTATGTATGTATTATTAATTTTCGTTGACAACAACTGTCAAGTTTTGCCGCGGGTAAACCCGAAAAAACTGCTGACAGCTGCTGCCAAACAATTTTTCCATCTAGAAACCATTTGTGATTCAAAATTGCGCGTTTCTGATTGGTGGAAATTAAGATGAGGGAAATAGTCGCTGGAATAATGTAGGTAGATTATTTCCACTATAATAATGTTTTGATTGGCTAGAACGTATAAGAATTACTGAAATTGAAGATTTCTATTGGTTTCGAGAAACGTCAAAAAATAATCAGTTCAATTCTGAAATATGAATAGGAGTTAACAACGATATGCCGAGAACGAAGAAAACGAAATGAAGCGATTGAAACATTTCACAGGAAATTGTGAGGATATGATCGAAAGTATTCACATGAATTTATGAATGACAGACGTTTCACGACATGTGTTAGAGAGAGACAGAATTAGTAAATTATTTTTATACTCAATATTGCGGCACACGCGTAGATCTGGTTTCTTACCGAAGCCCAGCTTCAGTTTTCATTTTGGCTCATTCCCCATATACGAATTATTAGATATATGGTTCGTAGCGAGTAGTATTGACATGAAGTGAAGTTAAACATCATTCAATTTCACACCAAAAGGGTACCCTTGATAAAACTCGATATTGTGTACCGTTTACGAAACATTCTGATTTGAAAATTATGAAATATAAACCGATGCTGGTACGAAGTGAAGATAAATGTATTCAATTAGGGTAGGTATTCAAAATGTCCTCCATTTTCACGAATGCACAAGTCTATCGTTTTTCTGAAGAATCCATTAATCTTCTGAACGGTTGGGAGTCAGCATCGGTTATTATTTCATAATTTTCAAATCAAAATACTCCGAATACGGTACACAGTATCGAGTTTTACGAAGATTACATTGACTCATGTTCGAGTTCACTTTAAATTTTCCTCAATAAATCTAATATTGAAAAAGTAATGTTCAATACTACTTGGTATGAAAAGTGTATCTATCGCCCTCTATGGAAGTCAGACATAAAAACAAATAATTGGATGTATGCTTCCCGAACATATGCGTATGAAATTTCAAAGCATATACAGGGTCTTTCACGAGGAACCTCACCCATATTTATACGGGAAACTACTGAACGTATTTTCATTAAATTCAGCACTTATAAGTATTTCACGATGCTGATGAAATCCAAAATATTTTCAAGGCATGAGCACCTTCGGTTTTTCCGGAAATGACGTCAACTTGCCCTAAAATGGATATTTTCTGAGTTAATATCCACTTTAGGGCAAGGGTGTGATGCATACACTCACATTATTTTTTAACGTAGATTCAATATCTGCCATAAAAAAATGGGGTTCTAATTTGAAAAAATTGATTTTTCACGATTTTGTCATCCCTAACTTTGAAAGCGATTTTTTCACCCCCTGTATCATGAATCGCGATTTAGATTTTTAAAGTGGATACATCAATCTTACATCTTGAAAAATCCCAAAAATGAAAATTTTCCATCCAAAAACCTCGAAGTTATTCTTGTTTCAGCGGAGCTCTATTTTCGATTTTTTTTCCGCATTTTCCCGCTCAGAGAGAATTTTCCAACCAAAACTGAAAAATGTTGCATCAAAATAACTTGAAATTTTCTAAGGAATCTATTTCTGCAATACAAAAATGGTAATCTAATTTGAAAAACGGAAGTTGACGTCATTTCCGGAAAAACCGGAGGTGCTCATGCCTTGACAATATTTTAGATTTCATCAGCATCGTGAAATACTTATAAGTGCTGAATTTCATGAAAATACGTTAAGTAGTTTCCCGTTTAAATATGGGTGAGGTTCCTCGTGAAAGACCCTGTATAGCATATAGCTAAACTATACCGTGTCGAAAAAAACTTATAATATGGTTGTGAGGTTGACAGAAATCTACAAAGTAGAAATAATTTTACATATACAGGGTGCATCAAAAAAAGTTACGGAAAAATATGTAGTTTTTTCAAATGGAGCACCCTATATTTCATGGCATAATTCATTCGAGGACTACAAGAGCTTCACACTTATACCTCATTTTTCATCAAGGCGTTGCCACATAACTCGTATTTTTAGGATATTTTTAGTTAAAGTTTTTCGTCTTCCTTGTTTTCAATACACATACGATATTTTTAGTGTTTCAGCGGGTTCATCAAAATTCTTATAGCAACCGCTGTGTTCAATTTAGATGAACGAAATTTTTACAGAAGTTAGCTCAAGGTATTAGCTTTATCATTCGGTAAACATCTGTTTTTTTTACAGAGTGTCTAATATAAATTCACCAATTCACTCAAATCAAATATGCGATAACTCTATTTTTTCAAATGGAACACCTTATATTTTTCTCCTTCATGGAATTTGTTTTTCAAATATCTACCTTTTTTACAAAGTATGTCCCATACTTGAAACGCTCATTTTTGAGATACATATTTCACATTCTTTGAAAAAAAGATAACCCTGTGAAAAATAGTAGATAGACATTTAAAACAAATTCCATGAAAGAGAAAATTACAGGATGTTCAATTTGGAAAAATCGAGTTATCGCATATTTGATTTAAGTGAATTGGTGAATTTATGTTAGACACTCTGTATGAAAAAAAACTTCAATGTTTACCGAATAATAAAGCTGATACCTTAAGCTAACTTCTGTAAAAATTTCGTTCATCTAGATAGAACACAGCGGTTGCTATAAGAATTTTGATGAACTTTTTGATACAATAAAAATATCCTAAAAATACGAATTATGTGGCAACGCCGTGATGAGATTTAAAAAATGAAAGCTCTTGTTGTCCTCGAATGAATTATGCCATGAAATATAAGCTGTTCCATTTGAAAAAACTACATACTCTTCCGTAACTTTGATCTTCACGCACCGGGTGTATGTGTAAAATAATTTTTAGTTTGTAGATTTTTGTCAACCTTATTACCATGCCATATAAGTTTTTTTTCCACACGGTGGTAGGTACAGTTTAGGCACTAATTTAGCCGTAAGCCTTACTGGCGCACCTGTATATATATATTTATATTAGAGAAATGGACTATTAACTTATAATTATATTGTTTATACTGATTATTCCTAGGTCTCCCAGAAAGACCCCTCAGAAACTACGAGTTTGGAAGCTTGTAACTTGTACGAGTTCGGAGAGGCAGTATTGTGTGCTGTGGCACAGCACTGTTAATTTTCGACCCAATACTGGAATGATGGCCCTCTACCGAGACTAGAAAATTTCTTTTCTAGCCTCGGGATTGAACTCAAGACTTTCCGCGTCAGAGTCAATCGTCATTACCACTGGGCTACGGCCGTTACGGGCACTACAGACATACATATGGATGGTAATGTCATGGTAATTGCAAGTCTATGCGAACTGCAAACAATTGGTGATTTTTATGTCAACAGGCTATTTAGCAAATTCAGCCAAATAAATACGAAAGTCAACAACTCTCGTAAATGTGCCATGAACAACATCGACGGACATACTTAATTTTATAAGATAGGTAGGTATATTCTTTCAGTCGGACCTACTCATGTACAGATACTATCAAAGTGTAAATTACGATGATTTTACGATTTCCTACAACTGCTCGCGACACATATCACCATAATCTGATCACACACGTCGTGCCTCCAAATTCAACAAAAACTATAAAACTCACCCAAAGATTCGAGGCGCTTTAATCGTAAAATTTTTTTACGGCTCTTATGGGCGATTTGTCGAATAAAAATTGGTTGAAATACAGCTCTTAGCAAATGTTTTAATGGATTATTTGGATATTGCGGCTTATAGTGAGGATGGAGATCCAGCGATCGTAAAACAGTTTGTTTGCCTTTTGCAAATATTATGACGACGGCGGAATATACGAATGCCTCTTATACGTACATTCCGTAATGGCAATGTTTATAGTTGAAACACGGAATTATTTATTATTTGTTATGTGTGATAGAATCGATGTACCTAGTCAAAAATCTAGATCAGCGTTTTCCATATTGTGGATCTCAACCTGACACAGGGCAACACAAATTAAATACCAAGCAAACTCTATACTATATTTTTAATGGCTCTTTTCCCATAGGAGCTTCTTACCAGACTTTTAGTCTTTCTAAAATAGGGTTTTCCGGGTTTTCTAGCCGTGGTTCAATACGGATTTCACCTAACGTTTCACCTACAATCGCGGTAGGCATCTTCAGAGATGACTGCTCTGAATTGGTGATGTCCCACTGCCGGCGTGACCGGCGGTTCATCCCCCCTCTTCGAACAGGTTTTGTTTCAGCTTTGCCGATCGCTGGCAGCCAAGGACTATGAACAATATAAGTTTCCTCTTTTCTGTTCATGTTGTTTCTGTGCTTATGGATTTCGATGGCCTCCATATTCATCCTAGAATATTAGTTCTTGATCTTCCAGGATGATTTCTGTGTCAACCAGGTTATCTTCGTGAATTGTTTCTTTTAAAATTGTAATTTTTGTGTGTTTTTTATGGGTTTATAGGTTATGCTCTACCCTTTTAACTGATTAAATAACTAAATATTGGAAATGACCTCTGTTTTAGCGAACAGAATGTTATGTCCATCCATCGAAGCATGTTCTGCCAGGGCATTATTCTCCGTTTCATATTGTCGACAATACCGATCATGTTCTTTGATCCGTGTATGAATGCTTCTTCTAGTTGTCCCGATGTAACTTTCCTGCAGTCGCAAGATATTCCAAAAACATCATCTTGAGAAAGGGGATCAGTTTGATCTTTGGAACTCCTTAGTACCTACCAATTTCACGTAGCTAATTATTAAATGTCCCACTGGTGGTGTGTTCCCGGATTTCATGAAGATTTCCAAGTCTGTTCCTCTTTTCAAGGAGAGAGATCTTGATGATGTTATGAACTAAAGACCTAATGTCATCTGATGACATCGAATGATGGCCGCGAAATCCTCGACAAATTCATAAAGGCCTATTAGTTTGGTGCCGATATTTTCTGAAATAGCAGTGAAAAGAATCATGTGCCAGCAAATTGTGACGTTTTTTGAATCAAATCAGCTTTTTAGCCACTCACAGCATGTTTTTCGTAGGGAAAGGAATACTACCAGTGCTGTTACCGAATTTATCCAGCACTCGATCAATTGTTTTGAATCCGGCCTGCATACCTTTGCCCTGTTTCTAGATTTAACAAAAGCGTTTGACTGTGTCAGCCAATCTTTCGTTTAATCCAAGCTTCATCGTTATGGATTTGACGACAGTAATGTTAGTTTACTCCTTCCAGGGCCTCTATTCTTGAAAACCAGGGAGTAGAACGATCGAGAGAACGGCGACGTGGCCCTACTGATTAGTAGGGCCACGTCACCGTTCTCTCGATCGTTCTACTCCCCGGTTTTCAAGAATAGAGGCCCAGGGTGGAAGATCACAGGCTGTGTGTGTCGAGTAGAGAGAATATAACGAATGGAGTTCCATAGGGCTCAATCATAGAATTATAAATATAGAATTTGAGCGTAGTGGCTAATAAGCATACAAAAGTGTGGCAATCGCTCCCCTTAAATCCAGGGTCAGTTGTCGCTTTACGCATGCGTTGGGAGAAGAGAAAGGGACATGTCATTATGTTTCCATGGATACCATATGTAGCTCAATACAAACAGATCGTTGTCAATTGCTGATCGCCATGATGCCCCTATTCTCCCACTTTCCGATATCGCACATGCGCAATAGTCTCACTGACCCTAGGCAGAGTTTTCTAGATGTTTCACTTTTAATTTCAAGGATCGAATTATAGGTATAGAATTATGTGGGCTCAATACTGGGTCCTGTGTTGTCTTTGATTTTTATAAACGACCTTCCGGATTATTTGGACCATTGCTTGACTATTCTATTCGGCGCACTGTTTCCATCTCTGATGGAGATCTATCACGTGGAATTGTTCGAATACGAGAAGTCCACTCTAGATTATCATCATGGTTCGATGGTAACGGTTTGAAATCGAATGAGGATAAGACTCAAGAGATGATTTTCACTCTTCGTCGGGTGATTTTACGATTCTGGGTGTTCATCTGGATGATAAGCTTACATGGGCTGCTCATATATGTCAGTTGGCGACTAAATTGTCTAGGAATATATTTGTCCTGAGAAGTCTGTCCACCTCTGTGTCGCAAACAGTGCTTAGAACTGCATATTTTTCATTGTGTGAGTCACACTTACGCTAAGGCATTTTGCTCTGAGGAAATTGCTCTGGAATGAGGAGAATTTTCGGATTGCAGCGTAGAGCGGTAAGAATTTTGGACAATCTCGGATATAGAGATGATTGTAGATGTTAGTTTTGCAGACTGGGAATCCTCACACTGCCTGGTATGTTTGTTATCGGGTGTCTTATGTATGTCCATAAGAGTATTGATAGTTGAGCTTCTCATTCTGATGTGCACTCGCATTTCACAAGGAATAGAGGCAACCTTATGACACCTTATTTAAGATTGAGCAGGTCACAGAATGGGCCGAACTTTCTTGCTTTGAAGTTTTATAAAAGATTGCCCTCTTCTTGGAGATCACTTAATTCCTTTAAATACTTTCGGAGCTTAACTTTCTGAATTTTTGATCTTCCATGTACTTTACAGTGATGATCAATTTTATGAGTTGAATTTTAAAATTAACTGTGATAAATATTTTTGTAGAATGTCGATGAATTATGTGACGTGTATAAATACAAATATGTAATTTCTTACGAATGAATATGACTATGACTGTAGGCCAATTTTGTACGAATAGTTGCTGACAAGTTTGTTAAAAACGCGGTAACTTTTCAGGGTAAACTAATTGTTTGTCCTATTACACTTCAATAGATTCTCTATGTTGATATACCTACATGTATTTGTTAATTTAGATTGATCAAAAGAAGGATCAAGAAGAGATGTTTATATTCTCATTAATTCAACAGAAATATTCTGAATACTCAAATTTCATTTGTAATACAACTAGAAAGAGATAAAAATTCGACGTATTTGGGCAAAATAATAACGTTCCTCTCTTTAGAAATAAGCGCACAAAAAAAATCATCACGTATTCAGAAAATCGACTTCTTGGAAGGATAATTCTGAACCTGGACCCGTTTGTGCCATTACTGCCTCCTACAAATGACGGTAGCGAATTCGTTCTCATCATGTTTTTTCCGTAACATCAAAAATATGGGAGAAGATAAAAAGAAGTTTCTCTGGGATCCTTTTCAATATTTGTTCTTCATAAACGCATAATAGTATTTTGTTCTATGAGCGTTAATGTAAGTCATAACACGCGCAGATGAATTTTGCAGCCCGAGCCGTCAGGCGAGGGGTGTAATTCATCAAGTGTGTTATGACCATTACCGCGAATTGAACACTATACTTTATCTTCGACTTCTTCAGTAAAATTCGAATTAATCTGCATTTTCAAAATTGACAACAGTTGTGAAAAGCGATTTCTGTGGTCGAAAATCGAATCATTCGAATCGATATCGAATCCTGTAGAAAACGTCAAAAATTTACGTTTTCCAAATGCAATTTTTGGATATTCAGACCTAAGAAAATGTAGAAATGGATGGCGAGAACGTTACCTTGATGTCTGAAATAGAGTTCCTCATTGACCCGACTTTTTTATTCATTTCGTAAGCTACATTTTTCATTTTACCTATTTGTATTAGAGTGAGTTATAGGCGTGAGTTATTATTACCTCACACTATTGGTTTATAGAGACTATAACAGACTCGATTACAGATCAAATTCAGTTGAATAATGGATATATTATTCTATGAGAGTAGATAAACGATTATATTCAACAGAAATGTAGCCGAATTTTTCTCAAATTCACAATTCTCAAGAAAATCAAAGTTTTCTCACCGAATTATTATATCTCCTTGGTCATACAACTATCTGCTTTACTCATTTACAGAATTTCCGTTTCAATGATCAACTCCACTCAAAACTGGCAGAGACCAACATTTTTTTCTGAACTCAAAAACACCGAAATTATAAAATCATCCCATCTACTCCACCATAGAATATTTTCGCCAGGACCACAAAAACCAGCAAGTTCACTCGAAGATTCAAGCTCGATTCGACGTTCACGTGTCGATGAACGGACAAGAACTGGACCTGTCCAATCATTTATCAGTTACTTAAAAATCGCCCCTCAACTCATCTGTTTTACTTATTCCACCACGTGAAGCAATTACCGGCCACGGCCTACTGTTCTTCAGCAGCCGATTCGCAATTATTTGTACGCAGGACCGGACCGCGGGCGTGGACGGATCCTTGATGAAATCCTTTATTGATCTCGACGAAAACGATGAACGGAAATGCACCCTCTACTTGCGATGGACGTGGTAATCAACTATGACGATAATATAAGACAATAGTTCATCTTAAGGATTGCCGACTCTTATAATCTGGGACTCAAACTTAGTAAGTACAAATTTCATCACTTTTCCAACAAGATTCTTTTAGTTTTGAATAATAACCATGAAATTCGAAAGGATCGGAAGCTAGTGCTGACAACCACAAAACGAAAAATATAACTGAAAACAATGCTGTAGTAATTAATTCATTACAGTACTGTTTCCAGTACTGCTGGACCCATTTTTCGACAGATTCCCTCGGGCCGGTCCACCGAGTCATCATATTAGTATAGTATACAGGGTGTCCCGTAAAGACCACGTCAAACGAAAACGGAAAGTAGATCAGAAAGTGCTCTACCTGATGTGCAAAAATCGTTTATATGAAAGTCTCACAGTTTTCGAGATATTTGATGTTTTATGAAAATGTTGAATTTTTACACTTAAAATGCTTTCTCTCTTGCGGAAGCTACAATTAAATACTTTTCGAATCAGTTGTTTTCCGTAAATATTGTTGAATGATTTATTCAATTCATGCAATGAAAAATACCACAAAATATTATACAGGGATTCTGAAAAAAATTGAAATACATGTTCTGAAGGAAGTGTTTTTTTTTGTACTGAATTCTTTCTGACGTGGTATAAAAAAAAAGACAATAGACCTTTTCTGCATATTACGTTGATAAGTTGCGCATTTTGTGAGCATTCCGAAAAGGTTGAATACAGGTGATAACCTTCCTCACGAAAAAAGATATTTGAATGTTTATCGAAAATGGAGCAATTCTGTGAAAAACTAATTTTGTCACCTTTTCCACAAATCCTTTCGTTTTGCAGATTCTGCTGTAACATATTGAATAATTCTCTTGAAAAATGTCAGTAAGTCCTTATATTACTTATAAAGTGAAGTTATTCATTAATTGCAATGTAATAACGCACAGGACCTTCAACATCAACAAATCTATTGTGAAGAAACTCTATAAAAATATCAATAATAAAAATTCAGGATTCTTATTAGAGCAAATGCTCAAAATGACCACCCCCTTCGCTAATACATGCCCTGCATCTATTGAGAAATGACCTTTTCAAACCGTACAAACTTCTCCCCGCTATTTGGGCTGCTGAAATACGGTCCCTTAGTTGTACTTCATCTCTTATGGGATTCGAATAAATTTAATTCTTTAAAAAACCCCAGTAAAAAAATTCAGAGGATTTAAGTCTAGTGAACGGGAAGCCACAAAATTTCACCGCCCCTTCCGATCCACCGGTGAGGATATGTTTGGTTTAAGTATTTCCTAACAGGACGACTGTAGTGTGCTGGGCACCCGTCGTGTTGAAACCATAGATTACGTCGCATTTCCAGTGGTATATCTTCTAGTTCTAAGAGTAAAGGTAAACAGTTCCTTAGAAAATTCGAATAGTTGGTGTCGGACCGAATATTTTTTGAATCGTATATTTCCAGTCCATAAATTCACCGTAAATCGATATTGGGATCTATCTTGCCTTATATTGTGCGGATTCTCGTTGTTCCAACTATAAAGATTATGCAGATTGATATACCCGCTTTGAGTACAGGAAGACTCATCAGTCCAAAGGATATTATTGAAAAAATTTGTTGATTGATTATTGTCAGCAGGAAGTGCAAAATGAAAGTATTTATGGAAAAGGAGAAAAAATCAGTTTTTCACAGAAATGCTCCATTTTCGATAAACATTCGAATATCTTTTTTTCTGAAGAAGGTTATCACCTGTATTTTACCTTTTCGGAATCCTCACAAAATGGGCAACTTTTCAACGTAATATGCAGAAAAGGTCTAGTGTCTTTTTTTTCTATACCACGTCAGATAGAATTCAGTACAAAAAAACAATTCCTTCAGAACATGTATTGAAATTTTTTTTTCAGAATCCCTGTATAATATTTTGTGCTATTTTTCATTGCATGAATCGGAGTAATCATTCAACAATATTTACGAAAAAAAAACTGATTCGAAAAGTATTTAATTGTAGCTTCCGCAAGAGAGAAAGCATTTTGAGTGAAAAAATTCGACATTTTCATAAAACATCAAATATCTCGAAAACTGTGAGACTTTCATATGAACGATTTTTCCACATCAGATAGAGCACATTCTGATCTACATTCCGTTTTCGTTTGACGTGGTCTTTACGGGACACCCTGTAGAACGATAATGAAATAGAATGGCAGAATGAAGCTAAATACCTAGACCGCCAGACCGCAGCTAACATATGGATAAACAGCGAGGCTTTGCAGCCAGAATCCATATAAAGAGGATACAAAGCACAGAAAACAAATTATTCAGTTGGGCATTAGGCGCCCTCTGGTTTGTTAGGAATGAACCAATCCGAATAGACATAAAATGGCAGAAAATTACTACTTCAATCGAAAAGCTGAAAAGGCATTCGAAAGAGCTAGTGAACATCCAAATGACGATTTTCGAAGGATAGTTGATAATGACTCCGCTGAAGATCAAAATCAACGAGAATTAAGACCCAGAGACCAATTGCGAATATGAGGAAATAGAACTCCACACATAGAAGGAGATATCCAATTGAAATATTATCAGAAACAGCATGAACAATGCGAAAGGGATAATATACAGATGAATAGATGGAAGGTTTTAGGCATCAGATGCCCGAAACCAACCACACGTGAGGTGTTTAGTCGGTAAGGCCGGCCACTCACGTACAGTTAAACTGTCAGTCTGAACGCGTGAGTGGGCATTTCAGTCTCAGTTTAACGCGATTTTGCCAACAGTACAGTCTAACTGAGAGAAATGAATTTCTTCATATTTTAAACTGAAAGGACTACCTGAAATGACCGTGTGTGGGGGTTCGGACTGTTCAGTCCTCAGTTCAGTGTGAGTCGAGGAAGGGAGCATATCACGATGTCCCGCAATCATTACAGAGGAAACCAAGTTTTACTCGACTTCGTCGAGATTTTCCGAGTGCTTGAGGAGATATTCTTGTAGAAAATTATAGGCACTCGTACGAACGTCCTGTGGCTAAAAATTTCAGGGTAGCAGTCAACCTTTCATGTGGAGATATTGCAGTTCTCATGACTGTATCTTTTTTCACAATCAATGGAGAAACCAACGATAGCAATTTTTGGTACACCGTTTAAGTCATGCGCAAATAATTGAGAAAATCTAATGGTTCTTCCTCCAACTCTCTCAATAAGTTTATGTGGGAAGATAAATTGTGTTTTTGTAGCCACTTCTTGCACCACTGTTTACGTTTTCTCTTTTTTATTCTTGGTAAAATTGCAAAAATCAAACCGAGGACGGCCAAATCGTCAGACCTGCTCGAATCCATGATTGGAACAAACTGAAGAATTGAACTGCTCATGTGTGCACATCTCAGTCCTCAGTTTAGACTGACAATTTCAACTGCGATCAGTCGAACTGACAGTTAGACTGTACGTGAGTGGCCGGCCTATGCCGCATCTTTTTTGGCGCGATCGTGGTATTCAGCAGACGTCACTTGACAAAAACAAACTTTAAATCTTATCTCGATGAACTTGTTTTTTTTTTGTAATTATTGCGCGACATCGTGATATGCTCCCTTTCTCGACTTGGCCGGCCACTCACGTACAGTCTAACTGTCAGTTCGACTGATCGCAGTTGAAATTGTCAGTCTAAACTGAGGACTGAGATGTGCACACATGAGCAGTTCAATTCTTCAGTTTGTTCCAATCATGGATTCGAGCAGGTCTGACGATTTGGCCGTCCTCGGTTTGATTTTTGCAATTTTACCAAGAATAAAAAAGAGAAAACGTAAACAGTGGTGCAAGAAGTGGCTACAAAAACACAATTTATCTTCCCACATAAACTTATTGAGAGAGTTGGAGGAAGAACCATTAGATTTTCTCAATTATTTGCGCATGACTTAAACGGTGTACCAAAAATTGCTATCGTTGGTTTCTCCATTGATTGTGAAAAAAGATACAGTCATGAGAACTGCAATATCTCCACATGAAAGGTTGACTGCTACCCTGAAATTTTTAGCCACAGGACGTTCGTACGAGTGCCTATAATTTTCTACAAGAATATCTCCTCAAGCACTCGGAAAATCTCGACGAAGTCGAGTAAAACGTGGTTTCCTCTGTAATGATTGCGGGACATCGTGATATGCTCCCTTCCTCGACTCACACTGAACTGAGGACTGAACAGTCCGAACCCCCACACACGGTCATTTCAGGTAGTCCTTTCAGTTTAAAATATGAAGAAATTCATTTCTTTCAGTTAGACTGAACAGTTGGCAAAATCGCGTTAAACTGAGACTGAAATGCCCACTCACATAAAGTTTAGACTGACAATTTCAACTGCGATCAGTCTAACTGACAGTTAGACTGTACGTGAGTGGCCGGCCATACAGAAGACTGGCTCATAAATTAGAAGAACAAGAACCTGGTGCTACCAAAAAATCAGTAGTAACCAAAATGAAAAGCCTCAGATCTTCTTATCGCAAAAAAAGGAAGTTGAGGAGTCGAAAAATCTGGAGATATTGCAGTTCTCATGACTGTATCTTTTTTCACAATCAATGGGGAAACCAACGATAGTAATTTTTGGTACAACGGTTTAATCATGCTCAAATAATTGAGAAAACCTAATGGTTCTTCCTCCAACTCTCTCAATAAGTTTATGTGGGAAGATAAATTGAGTTTTTGTAGACACCTCTTGCACCAGTGTTCACGCTTTTTTAATCTTGGTAAAATTGAAAAAACTAAACCGAGGACGGCCAAATCGTCGGACCTGCTCGAATCCATGTGGAACAAACTCAAGGATTGAACTGCTCATGTGTGCACATCTCAGTCCTCAGTTTAGACTGACAGTTTCAACTGCGCTCAGTTTAACTGACAGTTCAACTGTACGTGAGTGGCCGGCTTAAGAATCCGATACCCGGAAACTCTGGGTGTCTGATGTATAATGCACCTCTTCTATAACAATAAAAAATTCAGCTGGGCAAAGAGTTGAATAAGGAGTACCTCAAGGATCCGTACTGGATCCCAATCTTCTCCGTGTATGTCAATGACCTAAACAATCAGCCTGTAAATGCCCGTGTTTGTTCTTTGATGGTACAACGATTATTTGATCAAGTTGGAGTTTGGAGGCAGGAGGAATAGAGATTAGGCGAGGTTCTTAGCTGTGGTACAGGACAGAGACAGTTTAATTGGGCTGCACATGTTTTATGTGACAAATGTTCGAAAAGTCTGTACCTTTCGAGAAAATTGAGTGAGTGTGATACTAAACCTCCTATTTCGCGAATTTCCAGGACATTTTCCTATACAGTGTGTTTGGGCGCATGAGTTAGCGATAATTCTAGGACATCAAATAGGTATACCTAATTTTATCGACAAAAACACCGACATTGGGGGGTTTACCCCTCTATTTTTGGAATTGCCGCCATTTTAAACTATTTTTTTATTTAAGGTCACCCTTTCGAATGATATCGATTTCTTTGGACATAAAGGTCCTACAGATTTGAAAAAAAAGTTTTTGGAAAGTTTATAGTACGACCTTTCATCAAAGTAGAACGATATAGAAACATTTTACTCGAGAATGTCATAAAAAAATAAAAAAAAAATTTTAGTCAAAAAATTTACTAAATTTTATAGTTTATCCTCATCAATAGTACAAAAACTAGCACATTGAAGTATATTTTTTTCAATGAACTAACACGCAAGGGTTTCAGCTACAAAACGACACTCACATCATTTCTGTAAGTTACATAATTCGAGAGTTATTGTTGTTCGAATATGACCGTTACGAGAGAGCAGACACTGCATTTATTTCCAGGGCTACAAAACAAGTCGTCATAAGGGCCACTGCCTGTCTACAAAGCAGAGGCAGCCATTTTGAGCAATTTTATGATAAATTTGTTAGTTTAATCATTGAACATGATCAAAAGTACAGTACTGAGTTTTTATTTCATTTTATCAATTTTCATAAGGGTCATATTCAAACAGCAATAACTCTCAAATTATGTAACTTACAGAAGTGATGTGGGTGTCGTTCTGTATAGCTAATATCCTTGCGTATTAGTTCATTGAAGAAAAATTATACTTCAATGTGCTAGTTTTTGTACTATCGAGGATTTACTAAAAAATTCAGTAAATTTTTTGACTCAAATTATTTTTAAGAATTTTTTTAAGACATTTTGAGTTTCATGTTTTCATATTGTTCTACTTCAATAAAACGTTGTGGTATTATCTTTCAAAAAACATTTTTTTCACATCTCTAGGACCTTTATGCCCAAAGAAATCGATATCATCTGAAAGGGTCAACCAAAATAAAAAAATTAATTTAAAATGCCCTCATATTATCGCTAAGTCAAGCACAAATACATTGTATAGTATACTTCCCTGGATAATGCTTCGGAAACTTCCACCAGAAGAGACGCTCGAACTGGGCTCGCTAAAGCTCCTTCAACCACTCTAACTCAATGATGGGAGAATACTTTAGACTGAGTGAAGAGTTTCCCAACTGATTGATACAGTCCGTGAAATTGAAACCCTTCAACCCACCCACAATTTGCCATGTGAGAATCTACCAATTTCCCTTCGTCAATCCCTGTTGCATGGATGTTTTCGGCGTGATCCATCAATCCGTTGCCGAAAATTTATAGCGAAAAGCTATTAAACCATTACTGGCTCTTCTCTATACAAACAGACCTCGATTAAAAGCGAAGCATTTTACGCAAATTAAAGCTGTCGAAGCTATGAAATACGATCCAAAATAACGAGCTGATTTATGACGGTTGGTTGCATCGAAATACGTACCTAACCCACATTTCGATATGATTTCCACATAGGTAATATATGAAAAGTTGCTGATTAATAAGTACAGACGCCGGTTATTTTCTCGAAAATGTCCGATTGACATTCGTATTGTTTTTTGCATTGTTTTCAATAAGGTAAGTATTATCTACATATTGAGTGTATAGTGGCGAATTTTTTGTTTGCATTCTTTCAATAATTTCCAAAACAGTAATATTTCGGTCCGAGAATGAATAGACTTTTCAAACGATATATCTTAAGGTGGGCGTTCAATGTAGTGTGTTTTTATTTCAAGTTGCATTTGAAAATGGTTGCACTTTGAGAACTGAAATTTTGTGGGTAAACTCAGAAAGGATTGGAGTTTTTAATGAGATAATTGAGATTAATTGCATTTCAACAGTTGATTTTTAACATTGGAAATGTTTATGTTCGTATATTACAGGCAAGTTTCGAGTTTTCGTTCAAGGTCAAAAGACAAAAGTCAAAAAGTGTCGCCAGTAGACCAAAACAGCATTCGAAAGTTATCGCGTGATTTATTAAGATAGGTGTGTTGGGAGGATACATTAAATGACAAATTGTATCGGGAAGGTTCGGATCGGTTCGTGAATCTCCGACACGGCATTTGAATACCGCAACGCTCGATCCGCATTCCGAAGCGCATTGTTTATAAACAATGTTCTAGCTGTCATGTTATTCGATTCTTCAACGATTGAGAACTTTGTGTTTATTATATCTATATTCTACATATATATTGTAGAATATCTTCGATTATATCATAGTTCTTTAATCTATGTATTATTCTCAAATTTATTGAGTAAAAGAGAGGCAATTATATGGCTATAATAGAAAGTTGAAATAAATATTTGAAATACGATAAAATGGAAGGAAAAAAGGATATAAGGTATTTATGGTTATCTAGTTATAACTTGAGATCCTCGTTGAATATTGCTTTATTTCAGGGTAGAAAAGCTATTGGATTAATTGGACCAAATAGTGTATGTGAAAATTTGGAAACAATTCCAAATGCAAACAAATATTAAATGTAATTCAATTCTATCATAGGGTTACTGTAGAAGCACATCATGTCCTCAAAAAAATGTGGAGAATGTTCGTAAGAAAGAAGGAATTCTGTTTCAGATGAAGATTGGTATATACCTATGTATGAACCCTCAACTAGTCGAATGGCATACCAGGATGATGTGAAATTCTTCATAGAAGAATTAGCATCAAAACCAGAAAGTTCAACGTCATTTAATTGTTACGATGAAAATGTAATGCAGTTCAAACTGTTTCGAGTTTTTCTCTTGAATATTTGGAAGTGTTTTATACCCTTCTGATGAGGAATGCAACTCTCGTGCCTGTTTGTCATTTAATGTATCCTAACGGGCCAGCATACGAGAATCGGCGACCAGTGAGCCGCAGTGGGAGGTACGTCAAATTCGCCGCAAAGTTGCCAGATTGGGCAATTATTCCTGTATTTGAAGGATAGATTATTGTTTTATTTTATTCATTAGCACTTCGAGTGTTTATATTGCTGTTTCATCAAGTGAGATCTGGCGGTGAGTGGTCCGTCAAATTCGCCGCAACGTTGCCAGATTGGGCAATTATTTCGCTATTTGAAGAATAGGTCAATAGTTGATCGAGTTTTTCTCTTGAATATTTGGAAGTGTTTTATACCCTTCTGATGAGGAATAATTAAAAGAATTAAATTGTGGGACCAGGAAGGTAGGGAGAAATTAAACACATGGCTTGCACAGAAATCCATGGTGAAATTTGCAAAAAAGGGAGAATAGCAAAGCATACATATCCGAGCAAACAATAGAATATTTTTTAAAGTGTTCTATAGTAAAATTTCTTCGACTGAAGTTGTAGAATATTTTCAGAGTTTTACTCAGCATATTATTTCAAATCATTTTCCAGGAAACTACTTAGCCAGCATGGTGAAGAGATTATTTTGTGCATTTCTCTTATCAGATTTGAACTCAGGGTATCTTGGAGAAGGCTCGGTTTCTCTTTTGAGAGAAGCATTGCACCAACCCCAGCGTCCCCAGCAAACACTTTTTTTTTGTTTTCGTATTATATATTCATTGCTCTCAATCAAAAAAATGAATAATGTATGTTGGTGAAATTTTTTTTTCTTTTATTTTGAATTCTACAATGCATACCTATTCCATTCCGATTCTAGGGCTTAAAATGGAACAATATCATATTGATTTCTTCAATTATTGCGAAAGGAATTGAAATAGTTTATTATTGTGTAGCCACTACACCTCACTTACTATATGCATAATTATGAAATTCTTATAGTTTATTAAATTGCGAAATAAACATGGAAAATAATATGGCAATTAGATTGAAATTCAATTAGGTGAAAATTCTAATTTCAAAGGAGCGAATAATGCTTGAAACTGTACCATAGTGAGATGCATGCTGAGAAATGATTTTCAGTAATCGGTTCTCACAGAGAAATTTGATCGATTTATAACGTGTACAGCTGAAATTTAATCAGGTTACAATTTCAATTTTCAATTAATTCAATTAATCCAAGACCTAATTCACTCACGGTTTCGGTAAAACGTGTTGAAATAATACTTCAGTGGGGAAGGGATTGATTGATTTCGCGTGGTATTCCAGAATCTGAAATGTTTATTATTTCTATTTTCGTTTCCAACATTGTATTTCTGACATAGCCTTATAATATTTAATAATGATTTTTGACCGACGACAGGTCAGTGTCAAAATCTGATGTTGGCGATGCGATGAGAAACCGGCCAGCGCGCAGGTCAAGTTTTGCCTTACATCGGCATTCTGCAACTCTCGTGCCTGTTTGTCATTTAATGTATCCTAACGGGCCAGCATACGAGAATCGGCGACCAGTGAGCCGCAGTGGGAGGTACGTCAAATTCGCCGCAAAGTTGCCAGATTGGGCAATTATTCCTGTATTTGAAGGATAGATTATTGTTTTATTTTATTCATTAGCACTTCGAGTGTTTATATTGCTGTTTCATCAAGTGAGATCTGGCGGTGAGTGGTCCGTCAAATTCGCCGCAACGTTGCCAGATTGGGCAATTATTTCGCTATTTGAAGAATAGGTCAATAGTTGATCCGAGTACATATAAGATTCATGAATTTTAGTAGAAACAGAATCCTTCTATCTAAAGCCATTTACAGATTTGCTAAAATCTAAATTCACTTCGAAAATATTGGATGGAGAGGACTCAGCTTCATCTGATGATATTTCCTCCGAGTAGGGTAGGACGGGGGAATTCCGCACACGGGGGAGTTCTGCGCATTGATATTCTGCTACTCAGTTCAGTTAAATTTCAAAATTTAGATACAGCGCACCACCTCGTATTTGCCTTGCCAACATCCTCCCGTAATTTAAAGGTATTCGTGTTTTCAGTTTAGACCAGGGAGCCGATTGTTCGTTTCACGACGCTCTGATCTAATTTTCGAGAGGAATTGGAATCGTGGAAAGTACTTCTATTATTAATTTCTAATGAATCTATTGCATGACTATTTTCCTTCATATGTGTACATTATTTAATGCAAAAGAACAATTAATTGTATTTGGTCATCTACTGTCAGTGATTAGTTAGGTTAGGTGACTCACACCGGGGGAATAACGCGCAGCTGTAGCGGGGTAATTCTTCAATAATATTAATTTTGTACCTATTCATGGAAATTTGTTTAATTTACATTGTAGTTGGTTATTACCTAAAAAATTAAATATATTTTTTCGAGTTTCTCAGCTGTTCAATATATGCGCATAATTATACCATCGCATGCGCGGTATAACCCAGTACTTGGGGGAATACCGCGAAAAGTCAGTTTTCAGAATTATTTTTTTTTCTCAATTGGTAGAGGTAGTTGAACCTTTTCCTTGTGATGAAAAGGTTACAAATGGGTTCATGATTCAGCAGTTAAATTATGAAAGTTTGTGTGTAAGTACATAGGAAGGTTTTTGTGAGCATTTTCCCTTAGGTGCGTGGAATTCCCCCGTCCTCCCCTACATATAAGATTCATGAATTTTAGTAAAAACATAATCCTTCTATCTCAAGCCAATTTCGAGAATACTCAGATTTGGTAAAATGAAAATTCTCTTCGAAAATATTGGACGGGGTGGACTCAGCTTCTCCTGATGATGTTTACTCCGAGTACATATATATCTCAAACCAATTTCATGAAAACCCAGATTTGGTAAAATAAAAATTCGCTTAGAAAATATTGGACAGGATGGACTCAGCTTCATCCGATGAGAGTTGATCTAAGTACATATAAGATTCATACATTTTAGTAAAAACTGAATCCTTCTATCTAAAGCCAATTTTATGCAAACCCAGATTTGCTAAAATCAAAATTCACTTCGCAAATATTGGACAGGAATGACAGGATGGAACCAGCTCCATCCAATTATTTATATCTTTATTTTTTATTATTATATCTTAAGAATACTTACTTTAGAAAGAACATTTTTGTTTTAAAATACGGTGACAAGGTTTCCTATTACATGTTTATGTTAGAAATTAGGAATGTTGATTGTTTCTTGCAATTATTATTGCTTATTATTATTATTTATTTTTATTTATTATTATTTATTTATTGTTTGCCGCTTCGACAGCAAGGCCATTAGCGGTTTCAGTTTGATATGTTCACAAAATGTTTAGTATCATTCATTATTATTATTGAAAAAACTATTTTATTTTAAGTTCAAATGCAAATAAATGTTGGTAATATTCACATGTGGTGTTATCATTTCCAATGTCTCTGATGGTTGCAAGGATTGCGAAATCTGTAAATTTTTTCTTTCAAGAATAGAAGAAAATAAGCCAACTCATGCTTCTGTTCTATTTCAAACGAAAGACCCATGAAAATAGTTCAACTTCCGATTAAAACTGAATCTACAAATAATTTCATTCAGAAAAACAACTTGAAATACGGAATTGGCATAGAATGACCAAATTCAAATTTTAGCGGGAAGAAGTTCCTGCTTTACCCACATTTTCACTAATTTCATAGTTCAGCGAGTTTCGGATAGAGATCGCCATTGTACATTTCATTCATTCAGAGAGATATTCGTAGAACCCATAGAGATAATGTAAGTTCTATGGAGATATTCCATAAAATGCACGGTGGCGCCTCCATCGAACGAGCTTTCCTACGCGCTTCAAACGGCGACCTTAAGCACATACTTCCCAGTTAGAAAATTGGGGACTCTTAACTGTCACTTGAAAGTGGTTCGAGGTATCCCAGTTTCAAGTTGGAAAATATCAATGTATGATAAAACACTGAGGATGGTAAACGATTTCTCCATTCACAGTGGACATAACATAAATGCGCCCGTTAAAGCACATACGTTATATTTATCAACCAAAACAAAATTGAAGGTTATGTAACAGCTCTGAGTGCGAGATGGCATCAGAGCATCGAGTTACATTTAGTTAGAATGATACGGCCTTTTCGGAAACTTACTCGGGTTCACTCGATCCGTAACCGTAACCGTTATTTTACCTACTAAAAGTAAACAAGGGTTAGGGATCCAGTGAACCCGAGTTAGTTTCCGAAAACGCCTATAGAGTGCACATTAGATCTACGATATAGATCATTATAGTGGACATGGTCTCAATATAGATGCATAGAAACCCTGGTGTAACGACTCCTAACTAAAAATCGTGACCAAATATTTTAGATCAAAACGGCACTCTTGAGTAGGTATAGATCCAGTCCCAGTTCCGGAATTATCCGCAATATTTCGCGGTCGTGGCGCTATCGCGGCAAATAGCGGGAGAAATGAAAAGTAGGACGCCATCCATGGGCATAGCCAGCGTAGGGCAGGGGGGCAGCTGCCCCCCCCCCCCGAAAGAAAAAATAAATTGAATTTGCCTTTTCTTTTTATCCCAAAATTTTACATTTTGAAAGACCTTGGACCATGACCATGGTTTGCCCCCCCCCCTGTTATAAATCCTGGCTACGCCCATGACGCCATCACAGATTTTCGATCGACAGGAAAGTCTTAAACAAAATTTAATGAGTGCCAACACCAGATATTCTATGCATCTAAGCCGGCCTCAATATATTATAATGTCAATTAAGGGGGACAACAATTCGCTTATATATCCATTTATTATCTATAATTGAATTTTAAGTGTCTTTGATCCGTATATGTATTTTTTTAGCTGTAGATTTCTCTTATCAAACGAACATTCTTTTTACAAATTCAATGATGAATACTTCAATGCGTTGGTAATGTGGTGCTGCTCCATCCTGTTGGAACTACATACATATATCGTATTCCGTGGATCTTGGGGATTTTCTTGATCAGGATATGAATTCGCCGAAGTTGGAACATCACTTTGAAGTAGTACTTGATAATCATTGCCATTCAAATTGCGTCTGAAGGCTAAAGGCGTCAAATCGCAAGAGCGTGGAGGCCAATTCTGGTCACCAGATCAGGAAATGACACGCCCAGGGGCAAACTCGTGCGAGATCGTCAATGTTTCACGGGCGTTATGACATGTGGCACCGTCCTGCTGAAACCACATGTAGTCAAGATCAATAGCTTCCAAATGAAGAACAAGAAACTGTGCTATCATCATAGCACGATAACGTTCGCCATTCACCATTACTGCACTGTCGATTTTTGACAATCATGACGCGTTGTTCTAACGTGTAATACTCTATATACACTTCTATCTGTCAAGTCAAAATCATGTGACATTATAACTGTCAAACATGGCGCGCAATTCAAATCTTGAGGTGAATACAGACTATTCTGACGTAACGTGGTTACATGTGGATCCACGTCAAAATGTGCATGATATAAAAATGCATAAAAATGCAACACATCGGTCTGTGTGTTCACGTTCTTATTAGGCCAATGTCTGCACTGCACGGTCCTGACGTGACGTGAAATCACGTCACGTCAGAATAGTCTGTATTCACCTTAACGCTCTTATTGAAATAACACCATTTATAATTAAAATTTCCATGTCTATTGCACTCATTTCAGAAACTGACCAGCCACAGTCCAAAAATAGCTCGTATCATCGCGAAAATCAGCATAAACCAATGACTCGACATAACCCCAAAGAAAATAATCCATTGGAGTTATGTCGCATGATCTTGGAGGCCAATCGAGAGGCCAATTAATTGGACCGTTACTCCAAATAATCGCCAAACCTTTCTCTCAATTAATCGAATGTTACGGTAGCAGCATGAGGTGTAGCACCATCTTGTTGAAACCAAAAAACTTGTGGGTCGATACCATTCAAATTTTGAAATAAATAATTATTGATCATCTATCCGTAACGAGCACCATTCACTGTAACATTAGCTCCAGCATTGTTTTTGAAGACATAAGGACCGATGCACAACATACAGTGCATTTTTCAGGATGCAATGGAACCTGCAGAACTTCTTGAGGATTGTTTTCACTCCATATACGGCAATTTTGCTTGTTTACGTAGCTGTGCAACCAGAAATGAGCTTCATCCGAGGCTTTATCACTCTACACAATTTTTCGATAAAAAAGTGGATGAACTTCAAGCTGTTCTGGGGCCCAATCAGCAAACAAACGACGCTTATTTTGGTCAAGGGGGTCTAGTTCTTGAAATTTGGATGTTGTATAGGTGTAGACCAAGATCTTCACGCAAAATTTTCCATGTGGTGGATGCACATTGAAATCCAACTTGTTGTGCACGTCGACTAATAGACAAATCTGGATCTTCATCAACACTATCGCAGCAGCGATATTTTCTTCTGTACGTACAGTTCTTTGTCTTGTTGTTGCATCGAGTAGAGAACATGTTGACCGAAATCTTTCGATAGATCGACGAATAAGCGGCTCTGGTGGACGATTATGTAAACCATAAATTTCACGAGGTGCTCTATAAGTTTCGCGAATAGAACACTGATTTTGAAAATAAATTTCAATAATATGTAAACGTTGTTATGGCGTGAGTCTCTCCATGATAGTTTATCAATGCTTACTGAACAAAAATGACAAAACAACATGTCTTTCACCTGTGTCAAATCACAATTATCCCTATCGAGAATTCTATCACTTCAAAAAAAAACACCCGATATAGGTAACCGACTGGCTAAAATTAAGCTACAGTAAATTCAGAGTATTTTTGGTCCTGGGTATTGTAAATACTCCTCCACGACAATTCCAACTTACGATCAATTCATCGGTTTGAATGTGATAGTAAAAGCAAAAAAATACTGATATCGCGACCGGTAGAGACAAGTAGACAAGTTATTCTATAAATAGCCACCACTGTGCCCGTAGAGTAAGAATTTGACCTTCACTGGCGCTTGCCATCGTCTAAAGCTGCCACACAGACACATTCTCCACACGGAAAGTCCTTCCAAACAGAAGAAATTCAAGAAGATTTGCAATCTGGAAAAATAAACGTTCAATATTGTT
Source organism: Adalia bipunctata (assembly GCA_910592335.1). Lineage (NCBI taxonomy): Eukaryota > Metazoa > Arthropoda > Insecta > Coleoptera > Coccinellidae > Adalia > Adalia bipunctata. Next base: position 6,893,370 of record OU342953.1, read on the forward strand.
TTCCGCAAATCGCTAGGAAATTTTGACCTTCAAGTCAAAATTGGTCATAGAAAAAGTCAAGTTAGGAAATATTCATTTCCTTACTGTAAGGAAATGATATTTCCTTATAGTTGGTTCGACATATGCATATACGAACTTTTCTCATGATTCTTTCGGCACTTATTCTAAAGAAGCAGTATTTTCACTGCATCAACCAGCTCTGGAGGAGTCCCAGAAATAGCAAATTCATCATCACTCATCATTACACACTGTTTAAAATTCGAAAACACTAGCAATTAAATTAATAATAATGTGTCAACTTTGACAATTCAACATGAGTAAGTTTCCATAGTAACGTAACCAATTTCAATACGAATTTCGAAGCATCATTTATTTATTAATTAAATAATTCGCGATTTCATCAAAATTAATTGGAATCTGTCGAATTTTAAACGATTTGCGGAAAAATAGTATGTTCACCTCGTAGGAAAAGACACATTCCTGGACTCTGTGTTGCCAAGTCTCGGCTTGCGCCTCGACTTAGCAATTTTCACAATCGTCCAGAAATGTTACGCTTTTCCTACCCGGTAAACAATGTACTATTTTTTTTTAGATGATATACACATATCGTCAAAAGTCTTGGCCCCTCTTAGGTTTCTCAAGAAATGAACAATCTGTTTTTTGGAAATGAGATTGATATCTTTTTCAGCTGCAATACAGGGTGTCCCAGAATAACACCGACAACGCTCGGCCATATATTATCAAGATGAAATTAATACGATCAGTCGAAAAAAAGTAGGGTAAAATGTTTTTAGTTTTTAATTCATAAGCCATCAAAAATGGCGTTTTTTTTCAATTTCTGATAAAATTTGGTTAATTAATTCAGTGACTAGAGTTACTTCTTTTTACGAAATGTCATTCAAATTGAAAATATGGATCTCTTGTTTTTGGCGTCCTGGACACCTTGAAACATTCGGAATTTTTCTTACCCACATTTTTTTATCATTTTGATCTACTTACATATTAAAATTTTAATTTTAGAAGAAAAATGCCTTCCTGCAATATTTCCTTATGTAAAGCCGTTTTATCACAAATTGAAATTAAAAAAAAAATCGCCATCTTTCATGGCTTATAACATAAAAACTAAAAACATTCGACCTTACTTTTTTTCGACTAATCGTATTAATTTCAACTTGATAATACAGGGTCTTTCACGAGGAACCTCACCCATATTTATACGGGAAACTACTGAACGTATTTTCATGAAATTCAGCACTTATAAGTATTTCACGATGCTGATGAAATCTAAAATATTTTCAAGGCATGAGCACCTCCGGTTTTTCCGGAAATGACGTCAACTTCCGTTTTTCAAATTAGAACACCATTTTTTTATTGCAGAAATAGATTCCATAGAAAATTTCAAGTTATTTTGATGTAACATTTTTCAGTTTTGGTTGGAAAGTTCTCTCTGAGCGGGAAATTCGAAAAAAAAATCGAAAATAGAGCTCCGCTGAAACAAGAATAACTTCGAGGTTTTTGGATGGAAAATTTTCATTTTTGGGATTTTTCAAGATGTAAGATTGATGTATCCACTTTAAAAATCGAAATCGCGATTCATGATACAGGGGGTGAAAAAATCGCTTTCAAAGTTCAAAATCGTGAAAAATAATTTTTTTCAAATTAGAACCCCATTTTTTTATGGCAGATATTGAATCTACGTTAAAAAATAATGTGAGTGTCGAGGTGAGTGTATGCATCACACCCTTGCCCTAAAGTGGATATTAACTCAGAAAATATCCATTTTAGTGATTTTTCACGATTTTGTCATCCCTTACTTTGAAAGCGATTTTTTCACCCCCTGTATCATGAATCGCGATTTCGATTTTTAAAGTGGATACATCAATCTTACATCTTGAAAAATCCCAAAAATGAAAATTTTCCATCCAAAAACCCCGAAGTTATTCTTGTTTCAGCGGAGCTCTATTTTCGATTTTTTTTCGAATTTTCCCGCTCAGAGAGAATTTTCCAACCAAAACTGAAAAATGTTACATCAAAATAACTTGAAATTTTCTAAGGAATCTATTTCTGCAATAAAAAAATGGTGTTCTAATTTGAAAAACGGAAGTTGACGACATTTCCGGAAAAACCGGAGGTGCTCATGCTTTGAAAATATTTTAGATTTCATCAGCATCGTGAAATACTTATAAGTGCTGAATTTCATGAAAATACGTTCAGCAGTTTCCCGTATAAATATGGGTGAGGTTCCTCGTGAAAGACCCTGTATATGGCCGTGCGTTGTCGGTGTTATTCTGGGACACCCTGCATATTTGATAGAGAATCTTTGTAAGTTACTCTTTGCTTTATGAAGGATTAGACAAAATAGGAAAAAATTAGAACAAATCTGAATTTATGGGTTATTTATCTTTGATTAATTATAGTTATTCCACAGCTGATTCCAAATTGAATAGTCAATCAACTGCCGAATACGCCAAGGCTACCTGAAGATCAAGTCATCAATGAAATTTTCAGGCATATTCGTTTCCTGAAGGAAAAATCTCAATTTCTGAATTGTCGATGGTGGGTTTTGTCGATTGGATATTGCTCTCCCTAAGTAATCCCAAAAGTGCTCAATTGAATTAATGTCCGGTGAGTTTGCTGGTTAGCACATCTTAATCCCCTTGAAAGGGCATAGCTTTCCGGGCGAAATTGAGTCGCTCTAGTCTGCCTGGACCTATTCGAACCCATTCTCGTTGACTATCACTTCGTAAACCGAATCGTGACTTTTGTAAACCGAAAAAAGTACGTTGCGCCATTGTGGTGTTCTGCCTATTGCCAACGGTTGGCTCTATGTTCAGGAGATAGCCGAAGTACCCTTCAAGGTCGTCTTGCCCATAGATTTGAGGAATGCAACCGTCTCCTTATTGACACTGGTTGAGACTACCTGTCTATAGATCCTCAAAAAATTACGTCGATGGGCTGTTACAGATACCGTTCGATCCCCTCGAGTAAAATTTGCGATATAATGGTTTTCCCTTGCAGATGTTACTCTGGGTCTCGCTCCTGGTCGACCAGGTACCGGTCTGCGGGAACACTGCCGGTTTCCAGGAAAAGGGCCACTATGCGTCTTTCAGAAGTCCGCGGAATATTCAAACGTTGCGCAATCTGGTGGTTCTACGAAGCTACTTCATGTAGGGATACTATTCTTGCCCGGTCAAAATGAGAAATTAAATGCTCCGGCATTTTCCACGGAATATTCTCAATACTACAACTCGAGTTATTCGCTGAAAACTGATTAACTTCGAATACACCTGTATTCTACGAGCAAGAAACATTTTTACTGGTTCGTTTTAATTTGAGTGGTAAAATAGTGAAGATTCCACGCACAAAAAATAGTCATGTTACATTCAACAGGTTGAGAGTTGATAGGAGGAGGCAAGAGTTTTGACGATGTGTGTAGGTACATGAAAATATTCCCAGAATTTTCCGATTAATACACGTTGAATAGGTAACTGTAATCATTTGCATAAATACACCAATTTCAAGGTCACACCGACTAAATCGCTCATAGGCCGAACCCGATTTTTTTCTTTATTTATACGCAGCTGTTCCACGCCGATGGAAAAATGCTAATAGTTAGCATAAATAAATAAATCAGCGAAAAGAATGGTATTGTAGCCTTTTAGAATGATGTAACATTTCTAATAATAACCGCACTGATTATCTTGACACGCGGTCAGGTATTGGTGTATTAATTGGTGGGCGAGATCCACGACCGTGTTTTGTTTGCTTGCCAGTATTTCCTGATGATAAATAAATTCGGGATAGGAAGCAAGCAAGGTTTTCACCGAATTGAAAAGAGAATTTTTGATGTCTATGGAGGTCGTTCCGAACGGAAACAAGATACCCAGATTATGATATTGGGTTTGGAGAATTTTGAGAGCGATATCATACAGAATCTAGACTAATTAATTAAAGGGAGATTTTTGGACTTGCACAGCTTTTTAAATGTACTTAGATCAACACTTTCTTTTCATATCTTGCTAACCGTTATCTCCAATAAACTGAATTTAGGTAAAGTGTTTACTCTATTCCTTTTGGTATCAAAGTCACAGCTTAGCCGACTCGAAAATCTTTGAAAAAATACTATAAGTTTATACTTGAAATGAAACTCATGAATGGTTCATGATAGTGAAAGAACCGATAAAAAAAAATTTCAAATTCTTTGCATAAAACGTACCGTTCTCGAGATACATATTCCTAATTATATCAAAAAAGATTTGCCGAAAAAGTTTCAAATTCAAAGATAATTCTGGATGCAGCCCTGGAGTTTTAATTGTTTGAAATATCATCGAAATCCATGCAGCAATGTTCTTAAAATCATTCCTTTAAAACAATTGCATTTCTAGAAATTATGGGTCAAATCATTCTTCCACTGAATTGACAATTTTATTTCGTTCTTCAACGTATGATTAGTGGAGTATTCTAATTGTGAACATTTAGTCATTGAATACAGAGGTAAAAAAAAACGAACATTTCAAAAACACATAAATAAATCGGACAGTTACAGGATGGCTTTGTTCTCCTCACCACCATCCAGTTGTCGCAAATCAGTCTCTAATGCTGGCCATACACGAAGCGACCGATCCGAGCGTTTTATGACATTTTATGAGACCACGAGCGAAAAGAGTCCCTGTGATTGGTCGGGGGCTCATTAAATGTCATAAAACGCTCGGATCGGTCGCTTCGTGTATGGCCAGCATTATAGCCATAAGCCTTCGACGTCAATCTTGAACGTCTTAAGCTGCGTCTAGATGTGCGAGCCGAACCTATCGCGAACCGCTCGCGAACCAATAGCGACAATTATTTGGACGGCATGTCGAACCTCCATAGAGCCGCTCGCAAACCGTTCACGCCGAACCATCGATAGTCGGATTCTTTAGCTGCGTCTAGATGTGCGAGCCGAACCTATCGCGAACCGCTCGCGAACCAATAGCGACAATTATTTGGACGGCATGTCGAACCTCTATAGAGCCGCTCGCAAACCGTTCGCGCCGATCCATCGATAGTCGGATCCTTTCACGAACCCAACGCGAGCCCAGTGTTACTTCGTTAATCCGTCGGTATTGGTTCGCGAGCGGATCGCAAGTGTGTACGTGAAATTAACGAACATGACACGAACACTTCGCGAACGGTTCGCGATAGGTTCGGCTCGCACATGTATACGCAGCTTTTCACGAACACAACGCGAGCCCAGTGTAAATTCGTAAGCTGTCGTTGGTATTGGTTCGCGAGCGGATCGCAAGTGTGTACGTGAAATTAACGAACATGACACGAACACTTCGCGAGCGGTTCGCGATAGGTTCGGCTCGCACATCTGTACGCAGCTTTACGTCTTGAACTTCATTTGTGCCCGTTCGACGTCCGCTGCCTACTCTTCTTCGATTTTGGGCATTATCAAACCACGCTGCACAACCTATAACAGTAGTTGGATTTCTGTTCGTACAGTTAGCGATTTCTCGAAATGACAACCCCGCCTTCCGTAGACCAATAATTACGCTTACACGTTCTCTAGCCATTTTAATAACAACTCCTCGACCAGATGGTTTGTTGTAAAATTTTAAAAATTTGCAAAAATCTACTACAATGTTTAAGTAACAAAAAATGAAAAAACCTTCAAGATTTTTTTCTCCAAATTTGATCATTTACCCCTTGCTATACTATTCATGTTCAAACAAAATATATTTCAAAAAACAAGTCGAGTAGGTACAGGGTGGGCAAAATTGGTGCTACATGAACTAAAACTTTTTAACCCGAGGAGATAGGGAAAAATTAATGGCACCTTATAGTCCACTTTTTTCGAGAAACTGATAATGCCATCAACTGCATTCCTCTATCTTCTTTTGTTTCCGAGTTATAGGCCAAAATTGAAATTTGGGCGATTTCAACATTGGTCATTATCTCCGTTTCTGTTTATGCTAGGATGTTGAAATAAAAACATTATACAGGCACTTTTCTGATAGCTATCCAGTGGCGTACTCTGATTTTTTATGAGAGGTTTATTTGCTGAGTTATAACATGAAGTTGTGTTTTTTGTTATGGAAACAGTAGTTTGAAATGACTCAGAAAGAATCGCCATTTTTTTCTCGTTTCAGAAATGTATCATATGTTATACATAGCCTTCAGATTAGTTAAGATATAATGAAAAATATGGTTTGTATATGGAATTCGAATTATTGAGTAGACTGAATCATAGAATTATGTGTCTACGCATGATGTAATTCTTAATTCACGTTTGAATACTTGATGGTGCGATCCCTGTTTGAAAAAACTGTCAGTTATTAAAATTTGAAGTCATCGTTGGCGGCATTATGGAGATATTCAAAAATTACGAAAAATATGATATGTTGAAATGTTTCATTTTAGCGAATGAGAATAGTGGGGCAGCAAGTGATTCAACTGTGAAATAATAATTACACCATGCGTAGAGACACATAATTCTATGATTCAGCCTACTCAATAATTCGAATTCCATATACAAACCATATTTTTCATAATATCTTAACAAATCTGAGGGCGATGTATAACATATAATACATTTCTGAAACGGGAAAAAATGGCGATTCTTTCTAAGTCATTTCAAACTACTGTTTCCATAAGAAAAAACACAACTTCATGTTATAACTCAGCAAATAAACCTTTTATAAAAAATCAGAGTACGCCACTGGATTGCTATCAGAAAAGTGCCTGTATAATGTTTTTATTTCAACATCCTAGCATAAACAGAAACTGAGATAATAACCAAAGTTGAAATCGCCCAAATTTCAATTTTGGCCTATAACTCGGAAACAAAAGAAGATAGAGGAATGCAGTTGATGGCATTATCAGTTTCTCGAAAAAAGAGGACTATAAGGTGCCATTCATTTTTCTCTATCTCCTCGGGTTAAAAAGTTTTAGTTCATGTAGCACCAATTTTGCCCACCTGTACATACAGGGTGAGTCTTTGACTTGTACATATATTTCAACTGTAGATTCCTCTCATCAAACGAAACACTTTTTTCCCATACCATTTTTCAAAATTCGGTTTCGTTTGGAAGATACAGGGTGTCGAAAATCCACGAAAAAAACACTTTCCTGTTCATATCTTCGGAACCATTATTTCAAATGAACTGAATTTTGGTTGATTTTATACTCTATTCGTGGTGCATATTACTCAATCGAAACTTATTCAATATCTCTCCTAGTTTGAAAGTTACAGGGTGGTCGACTCATAAATTCATGCAAAAACACTATCAAATCACTTGAAAAGAATAAACGGTTCACATTTTCGAAAGAACTAATCGGTTTAGAAAATAAAAGTATTCTTATGTTTTTTCAATAAAACGCGTCGTTCTCAAGTTATTCTTAATTGTCTAAGATTAAATTTGAGGAAAAAATCATGAATTTCAAGAATAATCTGAATGCTGTCCTGAGTTAAATCTCATCGAATATTATTTCTTCTCTGGTCTCTCAAAATTCAACAATGTTGTCAGAATTATTATCAGTTTATCAACTTTGTCAAGACGAAATCTCTATGATGAAAAAAGTTTGATGTAGAGATATGTAATAATAAAATCCCACAAATGTGGGAGATGAAATTGAATTCTAAGAAGCATGAAATTATACATTTTATAGGCAGTTTCTATTGAAATTTCATTGTTACCGGTCCTTCAGCAAAAAAGTTTTCAAAACAATATAACTCGACTACTATTACACCAATTCACTAAGTCATTTACAGAATCATCACCTTTTTGCTTTATTCTCTGTCAATTAATCATTGACCTAGAATATTCTACATCAATGCAATAAATAAATAAATAAATCGAAGTCACTGACTAACGTTGGAGGTTAGAGACACAGAAACTCTGTATGTCTTGCGTGGCGGCTACATCCACTCCACAGCCTTCAGAAGCATCAGAAGGGAAGAGTAGGCCGTGGCCCGTGCTACATCGCAGCCGGCAAAGAACGTAGCGCTATATCGGCGAGAATCAGAACTACTCGTTTGGCGTTTCCTACAGTGACTCTAATATCAAACTCTATCAATGATAAAGTCACTGTAGCGTTTCCGAAGAGCAACGCCTAGACGCCTTTAGCGAAAAGTAAACAAAACTGGTGCCCTTGCGATAAATGCGATAGTTCTTCTGGGGTACGTACCGCTCCCTTGGTTTCGACTATACCATTGTTTGAAGAGAAAATAGACAATCTGGCATCGTCTTCTGTAGAGTTCTGTGGAATATAATATCACAGAAGATGAGTTAGGTTAGGTCATTGACCTCGAATCATATGACTTAGGTTGATGGAGTTAGGATAGGTTAGTTGAAACCACTTTTGATTAGATCGTTGCAGAATATCGGGGAAAATATGAACAAATTATTAGTGTTTACAAACTAATCTTCAGGAAAATCGAAGAAGGAACTTATTTTGGTGTGAGAAATATGGTATTTCAATTGCAGAAATGATGGACAAAACTTAGCGTTTTTGTTAGGAAATATCGTGTTTGTAACATTCTTATTCAAATAAGGTTAGTGCTCGAGTATTTTCTAAATGTATCACCCAGAATATCTAATAATCACATCAATTTCAATTGAAAAATATGAACTTTGAGGTGTTTGTAGAGAATAATATCAGGGACGCATTTAGCACAATTTTTTTTTTCAAATGGCTATATCTTTTTATCAGAGCCGAATTCGGAAAAATGGAAAATGAAAAAAAGGTTTATTTTGGCCTAAAGAATCTACAGTTAAAATATATGTACAAGTCAAAGACTCACCCTGTATATATCGGGGTTCATCCTATTTCCTTGAAACTACACAATCTGATCGTATAATTGTTATTAATTATGAATTATTCAAGATAAATGAATGAAAATCGTTTGCTTATAACATACTTTTGGGTTATCAAGGTAAAAATGAATAAATAATCAATGTTTGCAGATACATACAGGGTCTTTCACGCGGAACCTCACCCATATTTATACGGGAAACTACTGAACGTATTTTCATGAAATTCAGCACTTATAAGTATTTCACGATGCTGATGAAATCTAAAATATTTTCAAGGCATGAGCACCTCCGGTTTTTCCGGAAATGACGTCAACTTCCGTTTTTCAAATTAGAACACCATTTTTTTATTGCAGAAATAGATTCCATAGAAAATTTCAAGTTATTTTGATGTAACATTTTTCAGTTTTGGTTGGAAAGTTCTCTCTGAGCGGGAAATTCGAAAAAAAAATCGAAAATAGAGCTCCGCTGAAACAAGAATAACTTCGAGGTTTTTGGATGGAAAATTTTCATTTTTGGGATTTTTCAAGATGTAAGATTGATGTATCCACTTTAAAAATCGAAATCGCGATTCATGATACAGGGGGTGAAAAAATCGCTTTCAAAGTTCAAAATCGTGAAAAATAATTTTTTTCAAATTAGAACCCCATTTTTTTATGGCAGATATTGAATCTACGTTAAAAAATAATGTGAGTGTCGAGGTGAGTGTATGCATCACACCCTTGCCCTAAAGTGGATATTAACTCAGAAAATATCCATTTTAGGGCAAGGGTGTGATGCATACACTCACATTATTTTTTAACGTAGATTCAATATCTGCCATAAAAAAATGGGATTCTAATTTGAAAAAATTGATTTTTCACGATTTTGTCATCCCTAACTTTGAAAGCGATTTTTTCACCCCCTGTATCATGAATCGCGATTTCGATTTTCAAAGTGGATACATCAATCTTACATCTTGAAAAATCCCAAAAATGAAAATTTTCCATCCAAAAACCTCGAAGTTATTCTTGTTTCAACGGAGCTCTATTTTCGATTTTTTTTCGATTCTTCCCGCTCAGAGAGAATTTTCCAACCAAAACTGAAAAATGTTACATCAAAATAACTTGAAATTTTCTAAGGAATCTATTTCTGCAATAAAAAAATGGTGTTCTAATTTGAAAAACGGAATTGACGTCATTTCCGGAAAAACCGGAGGTGCTCATGCCTTGAAAATATTTTAGATTTCAATTGCATCGTGAAATACTTATAAGTGCTGAATTTCATGAAAATACGTTCAGTAGTTTCCCGTATAAATATGGGTGAGGTTCCTCGTGAAAGACCCTGTATGTACAATGTAGTTTGTTTTAAATCCAAACAGAGATGCATTCAGAATGAAGAAATGTCTTCATTTGAATTTGTTGAGGATTTCACGTCCATCGTTTAATGTCATTTGATCTTTTTTCTTCCAGTTCAATACAACGAGAACAATTCCTGAAGATGCCAGACACTCGATCTGGCGAAACGTCGAGAATAAATGAACGACGACGACCGCAAGGCTCGCAGAAAAATGATCACATGAGATGTCTTTTTTATTGATGAAGAATCTAACAAAATCAGGTGTGATTGTTACGAAATACCGATGTCTGAATTTTTTGGCTACAATAAGTTTAATACTCGGTTCAATGTTGGAGTATTTCCTATGAACGCACTCAGTATCAATCAAGAAATACCGAATTCGAAGTATTTACATCCATACCAAAGACGAGTTTTTTGAACCAGGCCGAATTTGGGAATATGGAAACTGAAAAAAAAAAACGTTTCCATAGACCTCAAGAATCTACATTCAAAAAAATTGTACAATTTAAACACTCCCCTGTATGTGTGTCAGTCCAGATACCATAAACTTGGAGACGATACGGTATGTTTATAAAGAATTTATTCTTCAGTTCGAATTTTACCGCGTTCTAACGAACGTCTCTATGATTTATAAAAATGAATGTAAGATCCAGTAACGTGGATTTAGACAAATTATATTGTCAAATAAAAGTCACGGAATTATCGTGCAATATTTCAATTTGTTATTTTGAATAATTATTGTTGAATTAGATTATCACTAACACCTGTTGTAATCAATAACATTAATGTCGTTTCTTTTACAGGTAAGATATTTGAATATTTGTAAATAGGCAATATAAAATAAAATGATTCTTTTACAGAGAAACACAAATTGTTGTTTTACTTGGTGTTAATTCACCCAATCAGACAAACCACATTATATGTTTACTTGAACGTGTTATTTTATCATTCACAAAAATTGATACCCAATCATTTTGGTTTGATCTAATGTCATTGAGATATACTGTGAAGACTGGAGGAATCAAATCATTCGCATCAGAAAAGTTCGTTGTTTTATTTCGCTCAATATATGTAATTCTCATTTCTCATGTTAAAAATCATCAAGAATCTTGAACACGGGTACAATCAATAGAGAAAGGACTCCACAACAATTTTGAAACAAAATAACCTTCTAAGAAAATGAAAAAAGTGTTCCACCAAAAATAAGGTTAGTAGTGGATTATTTCCCCAATGTATTTAGTCAGTCATATCCTCGGTCATACCCAAAAATCATGCCAATCTCGCATTCGCCCAGATTTTTTTCAATTGCTACATAACATCTTTTGAACAAGTTTGGAAAATTGGGAAATGAAAAATTCATTTCGTTAGACCTCGAGAATATAATATACCTACAGTCCTACAACTAAGAAAATGTAGAATTCGAGGACTCACCATGTATATGTGTCAGTCCCTCGGTCAGTCCCAATTTGGAGACATCTGATTGCTGTTCTTTATGCGAGTCTTTATGTTCGTAAATGGATTCATTAACTCTAGTTTTTGTTTGATTATCGGCATGAAGTGAAAGAAATTTTGAAACTTATTCGGTAATTGTAATAGTATGAGACAAATTTTTCCCTTCATAATATTCAATATAAATATTAATTCTAGAAATATACTGGCAGAATATTCGAGCTGAATAATCTCGTATACTCAATTCAACCACTGGCTTACCCAGGGAGGAACTAAATTGCAAACAATTATTACCGTTGTGAAGTTAGCCACATCCACACATACACTCAAAGACAAACAATGGCTCATGAAAACAAAATTCATAACTCACTCAAAAGAGATCGCATCGCATTCAAATTTCGAAGTGGGCTTGATGGGTCGATGACAAATTGAATCCCCCTTCATTTGGAGACTTTTGAGCCTCAGGGAGGGAGTTATGGGGGTTTTTGGGGGTGATTTCTGACTAAAATCATAACTCGACGAAATTGGAGTGTTCCACAATGAGCTTCGAATATATGTTTCTTCAATGCCGAAAGAATGATATGCAATACCCCTCATAGTTTGTTAGCCCCCACGTTCGGAGATTTGGGGGGTTGTTTATGCAAAATGATGAAAAAAATTCATATCTCGGAAAACTGAGAGTGTTCCACGATCAGATTCGAATATGTGGTTCCTGAATGCCGAAAGAATGAAATACTGAAAACCCCATAGTTTGTTAGCCCCCACGTTTGGAGGTTTGGGGGGTTGTTTATGCAAAATGATGAAAAAAATTCATATCTCGGAAAACTGAGAGTGTTCCACGATCAGATTCGAATATGTGGTTCCTGAATGCCGAAAGAATGAAATACTGAAAACCCCATAGTTTGTTAGCCCCCACGTTTGGAGATTTGGGGGGTTGTTTATGCAAAATGATGAAAAAAATTCATATCTCGGAAAACTGAGAGTGTTCCACGATCAGATTCGAATATGTGGTTCCTGAATGCCGAAAGAATGAAATACTGAAAACCCCATAGTTTGTTAGCCCCCACGTTTGGAGATTTGGGGGGTTGTTTATGCAAAATGATGAAAAAAATTCATATCTCGGAAAACTGAGAGTGTTCCACGATCAGATTCGAATATGTGGTTCCTGAATGCCGAAAGAATGAAATACTGAAAACCCCATAGTTTGTTAGCCCCCACGTTTGGAGATTTGGGGGGTTGTTTATGCAAAATGATGAAAAAAATTCATGTCTCGGAAAACTGAGAATGTTCCACGATCAGATTCGAATATGTGGTTCCTGAATGCCGAAAGAATGAAATACTGAAAATCCCATAGTTTGTTAGCCCCCACGTTTGGAGATTTGGGGGGTTGTTTATGCAAAACGAAGAAAAAAATTCATATCTCGGAAAACTGAGAGTGTTCCACGATCAGATTCGAATATGTGGTTCCTGAATGCCGAAAGAATGAAATACTGAAAACCCCATAGTTTGTTAGCCCCCACGTTTGGAGATTTGGGGGGTTGTTTATGCAAAATGATGAAAAAAATTCATATCTCGGAAAACTGAGAGTGTTCCACGATCAGATTCGAATATGTGGTTCCTGAATGCCGAAAGAATGAAATACTGAAAACCCCATAGTTTGTTAGCCCCCACGTTTGGAGATTTGGGGGGTTGTTTATGCAAAATGATGAAAAAAATTCATGTCTCGGAAAACTGAGAATGTTCCACGATCAGATTCGAATATGTGGTTCCTGAATGCCGAAAGAATGAAATACTGAAAATCCCATAGTTTGTTAGCCCCCACGTTTGGAGATTTGGGGGGTTGTTTATGCAAAATGATGAAAAAAATTCATATCTCGGAAAACTGAGAGTGTTCCACGATCAGATTCGAATATGTGGTTCCTGAATGCCGAAAGAATGAAATACTGAAAACCCCATAGTTTGTTAGCCCCCACGTTTGGAGATTTGGGGGTTGTTTATGCAAAATGATGAAAAAAATTCATATCTCGGAAAACTGAGAGTGTTCCACGATCAGATTCGAATATGTGGTTCCTGAATGCCGAAAGAATGAAATACTGAAAATCCCATAGTTTGTTAGCCCCCACGTTTGGAGATTTGGGGGGTTGTTTATGCAAAATGATAAAAAAATTCATATCTCGGAAAACTGGGAGTGTTCCACGATCAGATTCGAATATGTGGTTCTTGAATGCCGAAAGAATGAAATACTGAAAACCCCATAGTTTGTTAGCCCCCACGTTTGGAGATTTGGGGGGTTGTTTATGCAAAATGATGAAAAAAATTCATATCTCGGAAAACTGAGAGTGTTCCACGATCAGATTCGAATATGTGGTTCCTGAATGCCGAAAGAATGAAATACTGAAAATCCCATAGTTTGTTAGCCCCCACGTTTGGAGATTTGGGGGGTTGTTTATGCAAAACGAAGAAAAAAATTCATATCTCGGAAAACTGGGAGTGTCCCACGATCAGATTCGAATATGTGGTTCTTGAATGCCGAAAGAATGAAATACTGAAAACCCCATAGTTTGTTAGCCCCCACGTTTGGAGATTTGGGGGGTTGTTTATGCAAAATGATGAAAAAAATTCATATCTCGATGAAATACCAATATGTGTTTATTGAATGACTCCATCAATCTAAACTGGGTCTGAATAGCAATAATTATATATTTATATATAATCATTCAGAAAGAGATCACTGACAAAAACGAATATCAACTCTATTCTATATTTCAGAAATTCTCCAACATTTGGTGTAAACGTATAATGAATGCACCAATAAATAGATCAAGATTATATACCAAGGATTTCGTTAAGGCTTATGTGGAAATAAAAAGAATGACAGAAAACCAAATTTATTTGAGGCATGTTACAAAAAATAAAATGAATATATGTGACCATAAATTCAGTTGAATTCTTGGGATGCAGAGTCCTTCGAAAATTCTTCAGAATATTCAGTACATAATGCACATACTTCTTCATCCAATTTGAAGCAGATTTCATGGAATGGTCTCTTACAGTATTTGCAGGCTTGAATCTTATTCAATTCAGAATCTCCACAGACTAAACACGGACATGTTTTCCGAATGTTGTAGCAAAAGATGTTTCAGTTTATTTCGGTAATCCTCAATATTCACAGGCTGTGTGAGGGATGCGGAAGACACGTATTGTGCCACAAAGTAAATTATGAAAACACCACAATTATAAGTATCCGATTGTTTGAGATGTTGGACAGACTTCTTTTTTAATTCAAGTTTGCTTATACAAGTGTCTTTATGTATGTCGTAGATCCTCAAGAACTTTCTGAACAGATTGAAATACTTATCTGCACTTTTTGTAGAAGAACCTCGAGGATCTATGAATGTTATTTGTTGTTCCTTGATATCAACCAGCAGAAGGCACCAATGATTCCTGTTTATATGAAGGGGTATGATTATTTTACTTTCCTTCGTAAAAACAGGCAGATCGTCGAAAAACGATTCCTCCAACTCCATGTTGAATATGGCGAATGAATTCTCGACAGAGATTACCTCGAAAGTATTCGTATCGTTAGCATCAACAATAACCCTAATAGCAAAATTTATAACGAAATCTGTCAGCCACTGCTTTCCAGATAATGTTTCATAGTCATCTATTTTTAGCTCGTTGCAGAGAGTGTTCTTATATTTTGCAACGGTATAATTACCGAAAGAAGAGCACTTTTTATAATAGTCTGGATTCCTGACCAAACCGTTTTCATACCAAAATATTCTTTTATGGTTTGATCCTGTTCCTGGTATATGAAAATCTTCCCTTATCTTTCTCCAAATCCTCTTCTCTATCTTTTGGGGATAGACTGGATCCACAATTTCTGGCAGGAGATATTGGAAGAAGAAAATTTCAAGTTTTTTCAACATCTCAAACCATAAATCCCTGTTTCTGATGATTCTATCTACGTGAATTCCCTTAGGTGTGTAGATAACGAAATCACACCATTCCCTTTTCGTGATTGCCAGTGTTCCTTGAATTTGGTAGTAATAATTGTGATTCCTTTTTAAATTTCCATTTTTTTCTGCGTATTGTAATTTTCGCGATTCGATCGCCTCGTCAAAGCTCATTGTCCTCACGGAATAGGGGCACTTTATTTCGAGAATTCCAAATTCATCGACCAGTGCATCTGGAGAAGCACCTAGGAAAGGATGGTCACTGTCAATCACAAGTCCAGTTATTGTTATTATACGATTAGGATTTTCGTATTTGTACATACTAATTGCTCCACGTTCACAGTTCACAGTTCAAGTTCTGCCCCTTTGAAATTCGTGCTGGAGAGTTTCAGCTTCTTTTGCCATTGCTCCTCTTCAAGAAATATGGATCCATGATCTTCAGAATCCGTGAGGCAAATCGCTTTTCGTTTCGTGCATCGACTCTTCGGAATACCCAACATTATTTCCTTATGCAGAGCCAAAACCCTTTTTCTTATTTGTCTTATAACGCGGCTGCATTTTTGATTAAATTTTCCCTCCATTATGAGGTTTTTAACCACTGAAAACCAATTTTCAACCGGGGCATTACTCAGTCGTTTTGCAGACAGTAATAAACCACTCCACAATGGTAGGTAAGCGAAGTACTTCCTCATACATATTTCGGTGAAAAAAGTGGGATTGTAATAAGGATTTCTCTGACGCTCAGTACCACTGAATTTTGTTGTCTCCTGACTTACAGCAACATATATTGCATTGAAGTGTTTGTAGAAAGGGCTTGCTTTATATATTGGTCCATCATCTTCATACACCACTTCTTCGTTCTCCGAACACTCGCCTTCAAATTGATCGAAGTTTTTAATAACCGCTTCATTGCAGTTTTAACCGATTCTGTCATATATTTACAATTCATGAGAACCACGAAGTCCTTAAACCATGAACATATAACCTGAAACTCATTTATATTGAATAAAGCAGCTAGTAATTCCTTTATCAGTTTATGTGTTGTAAGATCACTCCAAACGTAGGGGCTAACAAACTATGAGGGGTATTGCATTTCATTCTTTCGGCATTCAAAAAACACATATTCGAATCTGATCGTGGAACACTCTCAGTTTTCCGAGATATGAATTTTTTTCATCATTTTGCAGTAACAACCCCCCAAATCTCCAAACTTGGGGGCTAACAAACTATGAGGTTTTCAGTATTTCATTCTTTCGGCATTCAGGAACCACATATTCGAATCTGATCGTGGAACATCCTCAGTTTTCCGAGATATGAATTTTTTTCATCATTTTGCATAAACAACCCTCCAAATCTCCAAACGTGGGGGCTAACAAACTATGGGGTTTTCAGTATTTCATTCTTTCGGCATTCAAGAATCACATATTCGCATCTGATCGTAGAACACTCTCAGTTTTCCGAGATATGAATTTTCTTCATCATTTTGCATAAACAACCCCCCAAATCTCCAAACGTGGGGGCTAACAAACTATGGGGTTTTCAGTATTTCATTTTTTCGGCATTCAAGAACAACATATTCGAGTCTGATCGTGGAACACTCTCAGTTTTCCGAGATATGAATTTTTTTCATCATTTTGCATAAACAACCCCCCAAATCTCCAAACGTGGGGGCTAACAAACTATGGGGTTTTTACTTTTTTATTATAACCTGAAACTCATTTATATTGAATAAAGCAGCTAGTAATTCCTTTATCAGTTTATGTGTTGTAAGATCACTCCAAACGTAGGGGCTAACAAACTATGAGGGGTATTGCATTTCATTCTTTCGGCATTCAAAAAACACATATTCGAATCTGATCGTGGAACACTCTCAGTTTTCCGAGATATGAATTTTTTTCATCATTTTGCAGTAACAACCCCCCAAATCTCCAAACTTGGGGGCTAACAAACTATGAGGTTTTCAGTATTTCATTCTTTCGGTATTCAGGAACCACATATTCGAATCTGATCGTGGAACACTCTCAGTTTTCCGAGATATGAATTTTTTTCATCATTTTGCAGTAACAACCCCCCAAATCTCCAAACTTGGGGGCTAACAAACTATGAGGTTTTCAGTATTTCATTCTTTCGGTATTCAGGAACCACATATTCGAATCTGATCGTGGAACACTCTCAGTTTTCCGAGATATGAATTTTTTTCATCATTTTGCAGTAACAACCCCCCAAATCTCCAAACTTGGGGGCTAACAAACTATGAGGTTTTCAGTATTTCATTCTTTCGGTATTCAGGAACCACATATTCGAATCTGATCGTGGAACACTCTCAGTTTTCCGAGATATGAATTTTTTTCATCAATTTGCATAAACAACCCCCCAAATCTCCAAACGTGGGGGCTAACAAACTATGGGGTTTTCAGTATTTCATTCTTTCGGCAATCAGGAACCACATATTCGAATCTGATCGTGGAACACTCTCAGTTTTCCGAGATATGAATTTTTTTCATCAATTTGCATAAACAACCCCCCAAATCTCCAAACGTGGGGGCTAACAAACTATGGGGTTTTCAGTATTTCATTCTTTCGGCATTCAAGAACAACATATTCGAGTCTGATCGTGGAACACTCTCAGTTTTCCGAGATATGAATTTTTTTCATCATTTTGCAGTAACAACCCCCCAAATCTCCAAACTTGGGGGCTAACAAACTATGGGGTTTTTACTTTTTTATTCTTTCGGCATTCAAGAACCACATATTCGAATCTGATCGTGGAACACTCTCAGTTTTCCGAGATATGAATTTTTTTCATCATTTTGCATAAACAGCCCCCCAAATCTCCAAACGTGGGGGCTAACAAACTATGGGGTTTTCAGTATTTCATTCTTTCGGCATTCAGGAACCACATATTCGAATCTGATCGTGGAACATCCTCAGTTTTCCGAGATATGAATTTTTTTCATCATTTTGCATAAACAACCCTCCAAATCTCCAAACGTGGGGGCTAACAAACTATGGGGTTTTCAGTATTTCATTCTTTCGGCATTCAAGAATCACATATTCGCATCTGATCGTGGAACACTCTCAGTTTTCCGAGATATGAATTTTCTTCATCATTTTGCATAAACAACCCCCCAAATCTCCAAACGTGGGGGCTAACAAACTATGGGGTTTTCAGTATTTCATTTTTTCGGCATTCAAGAACAACATATTCGAGTCTGATCGTGGAACACTCTCAGTTTTCCGAGATATGAATTTTTTTCATCATTTTGCATAAACAACCCCCCAAATCTCCAAACGTGGGGGCTAACAAACTATGGGGTTTTTACTTTTTTATTCTTTCGGCATTCAAGAACAACATATTCGAGTCTGATCGTGGCACACTCTCAGTTTTCCGAGATATGAATTTTTTTCATCATTTTGCATAAACAACCCCCCAAATCTCCGAACGTGGGGGCTAACAAACTATGGGGTTTTTACTTTTTTATTCTTTCGGCATTCAAGAACAACATGTTCGAGTCTGATCGTGGCACACTATCAGTTTTCCGGGATATGAATTTTTTTCATCATTTTGCATAAACAACCCCCCAAATCTCCAAACGTGGGGGCTAACAAACTATGGGGTTTTCAGTATTTCATTCTTTCGGCATTCAAGAACAACATATTCGAATCTGATCGTGGAACACTCTCAGTTTTCCGAGATATGAATTTTTTTCATCATTTTGCATAAACAACCCCCAAATCTCCAAACGTGGGGGCTAACAAACTATGGGGTTTTTACTTTTTCATTCTTTCGGCATTCAAGAACCACATATTCGAATCTGATCGTGGAACACTCTCAGTTTTCCGAGACATGAATTTTTTTCATCATTTTGCATAAACAACCCCCCAAATCTCCAAACGTGGGGGCTAACAAACTATGGGGTTTTCAGTATTTCATTCTTTCGGCATTCAGGAACCACATATTCGAATCTGATCGTGGAACACTCTCAGTTTTCCGAGATATGAATTTTTTTCATCATTTTGCATAAACAACCCCCCAAATCTCCAAACGTGGGGGCTAACAAACTATGGGGTTTTCAGTATTTCATTCTTTCGGCATTCAAGAATCACATATTCGCATCTGATCGTAGAACACTCTCAGTTTTCCGAGATATGAATTTTCTTCATCATTTTGCATAAACAACCCCCCAAATCTCCAAACGTGGGGGCTAACAAACTATGGGGTTTTCAGTATTTCATTTTTTCGGCATTCAAGAACAACATATTCGAGTCTGATCGTGGAACACTCTCAGTTTTCCGAGATATGAATTTTTTTCATCATTTTGCATAAACAACCCCCCAAATCTCCAAACGTGGGGGCTAACAAACTATGGGGTTTTTACTTTTTTATTATAACCTGAAACTCATTTATATTGAATAAAGCAGCTAGTAATTCCTTTATCAGTTTATGTGTTGTAAGATCACTCCAAACGTAGGGGCTAACAAACTATGAGGGGTATTGCATTTCATTCTTTCGGCATTCAAAAAACACATATTCGAATCTGATCGTGGAACACTCTCAGTTTTCCGAGATATGAATTTTTTTCATCATTTTGCAGTAACAACCCCCCAAATCTCCAAACTTGGGGGCTAACAAACTATGAGGTTTTCAGTATTTCATTCTTTCGGTATTCAGGAACCACATATTCGAATCTGATCGTGGAACACTCTCAGTTTTCCGAGATATGAATTTTTTTCATCATTTTGCAGTAACAACCCCCCAAATCTCCAAACTTGGGGGCTAACAAACTATGAGGTTTTCAGTATTTCATTCTTTCGGTATTCAGGAACCACATATTCGAATCTGATCGTGGAACACTCTCAGTTTTCCGAGATATGAATTTTTTTCATCATTTTGCAGTAACAACCCCCCAAATCTCCAAACTTGGGGGCTAACAAACTATGAGGTTTTCAGTATTTCATTCTTTCGGTATTCAGGAACCACATATTCGAATCTGATCGTGGAACACTCTCAGTTTTCCGAGATATGAATTTTTTTCATCAATTTGCATAAACAACCCCCCAAATCTCCAAACGTGGGGGCTAACAAACTATGGGGTTTTCAGTATTTCATTCTTTCGGCAATCAGGAACCACATATTCGAATCTGATCGTGGAACACTCTCAGTTTTCCGAGATATGAATTTTTTTCATCAATTTGCATAAACAACCCCCCAAATCTCCAAACGTGGGGGCTAACAAACTATGGGGTTTTCAGTATTTCATTCTTTCGGCATTCAAGAACAACATATTCGAGTCTGATCGTGGAACACTCTCAGTTTTCCGAGATATGAATTTTTTTCATCATTTTGCAGTAACAACCCCCCAAATCTCCAAACTTGGGGGCTAACAAACTATGGGGTTTTTACTTTTTTATTCTTTCGGCATTCAAGAACCACATATTCGAATCTGATCGTGGAACACTCTCAGTTTTCCGAGATATGAATTTTTTTCATCATTTTGCATAAACAGCCCCCCAAATCTCCAAACGTGGGGGCTAACAAACTATGGGGTTTTCAGTATTTCATTCTTTCGGCATTCAGGAACCACATATTCGAATCTGATCGTGGAACATCCTCAGTTTTCCGAGATATGAATTTTTTTCATCATTTTGCATAAACAACCCTCCAAATCTCCAAACGTGGGGGCTAACAAACTATGGGGTTTTCAGTATTTCATTCTTTCGGCATTCAAGAATCACATATTCGCATCTGATCGTGGAACACTCTCAGTTTTCCGAGATATGAATTTTCTTCATCATTTTGCATAAACAACCCCCCAAATCTCCAAACGTGGGGGCTAACAAACTATGGGGTTTTCAGTATTTCATTTTTTCGGCATTCAAGAACAACATATTCGAGTCTGATCGTGGAACACTCTCAGTTTTCCGAGATATGAATTTTTTTCATCATTTTGCATAAACAACCCCCCAAATCTCCAAACGTGGGGGCTAACAAACTATGGGGTTTTTACTTTTTTATTCTTTCGGCATTCAAGAACAACATATTCGAGTCTGATCGTGGCACACTCTCAGTTTTCCGAGATATGAATTTTTTTCATCATTTTGCATAAACAACCCCCCAAATCTCCGAACGTGGGGGCTAACAAACTATGGGGTTTTTACTTTTTTATTCTTTCGGCATTCAAGAACAACATGTTCGAGTCTGATCGTGGCACACTATCAGTTTTCCGGGATATGAATTTTTTTCATCATTTTGCATAAACAACCCCCCAAATCTCCAAACGTGGGGGCTAACAAACTATGGGGTTTTCAGTATTTCATTCTTTCGGCATTCAAGAACAACATATTCGAATCTGATCGTGGAACACTCTCAGTTTTCCGAGATATGAATTTTTTTCATCATTTTGCATAAACAACCCCCAAATCTCCAAACGTGGGGGCTAACAAACTATGGGGTTTTTACTTTTTCATTCTTTCGGCATTCAAGAACCACATATTCGAATCTGATCGTGGAACACTCTCAGTTTTCCGAGACATGAATTTTTTTCATCATTTTGCATAAACAACCCCCCAAATCTCCAAACGTGGGGGCTAACAAACTATGGGGTTTTCAGTATTTCATTCTTTCGGCATTCAGGAACCACATATTCGAATCTGATCGTGGAACACTCTCAGTTTTCCGAGATATGAATTTTTTTCATCATTTTGCATAAACAACCCCCCAAATCTCCAAACGTGGGGGCTAACAAACTATGGGGTTTTCAGTATTTAGTTGTTTCGGAATTCAAGAACTACATATTCGAATCTGATCGTGGAACACTCTCAGTTTTCCGAGACATGAATTTTTTTCATCATTTTGCATAAACAACCCCCCAAATCTCCAAACGTGGGGGCTAACAAACTATGAGGGGTATTGCATATCATTCTTTCGGCATTGAAGAAACATATATTCGAAGCTCATTGTGGAACACTCCAATTTCGTCGAGTTATGATTTAGTCAGAAATCACCCCCAAAAACCCCCATAACCATGGGTGTAGCTAGCCTTTTTTTCCTGGGGGGGGCCTGAGGGGGCACAGTGGAAAACGAGCAAGGAAAAACAAATGTGTTTTTCAGTAAGGGGGGGGCACCGTGGATTCTGGGGGGGGCCGTGCCCCCCCAGCCCCCCCCCCTATCTACGCCCATGCCCATAACTCCCTCCCTGAGGCTCAAAAGTCTCCAAATGAAGGGGGATTCAATTTGTCATCGACCCATCAAGCTCACTTCGAAATTTGAATGCGATGCGATCTCATTTGAGTGAGTTATGAATTTTGTTTTCATGAGCCATTGTTTGTCTTTGAGTGTATGTGTGGATGTGGCTAACTTCACAACGGTACAATTATTGGGATGAAATCCAAAGAGACTTATAATGAATGCAATTTGAATATTTCGGAGTAATTTTGAATCTCGCTTGGAGGAAAAATGAAAAGTTTGTCCACTTTCATTAAAAAATAGACAGGTCTGAGCATTTGCTGAAAATAAGTGTGTTTCGTTATCAGTTGGCTACTCTGTTCCGCATGTAATTCAAACAAAGAGGAAGAGGGATTGTTCCATTATTTATAAATATTCCCTGATTGAACTTGAGAATCAGAGTGTAACGATAAAGCTCGAGCACATCGCGTTGTTTGGGCTTCCTGGTGTTACCTATCTAGGAAATGGAAAATTCAGAAATTCTACAAACCTTAATCTAAGCAATCTGACTGAGTAACAGGTTATGGGGAGCTCAGAGTACCGCAAATAACTCGTTCCTACACTTCTTCACATCACAAAACGTTCTCCGCTATGTCGTTTCTCCTTGAAACTTTCATTTTCACGCATTTCCTTGTTCAACATGACGGTACTATTGTCGAAAAGAATACAGGCAGAAATTGAAGGAAACCCGGGGAAACCCTGGTGTAGCAATTACTCAAAATTTCTCATTTTGAATTTTCGAAAGATTCGGCAAGGAGGGAAAAATAGAGTGACCCGAGGAGTGACCTCGAATGACAAGAAAAGTTGAAGTTGTTAGTTGAAAAAATTATGAAGGATTTCCTCGACGATTTCGAGAAAAAAAATTTGAACAATTCTCTCGAAATCCCCAGAAAATTCAGTATTTTCATAAAAATCTAGTAAGTATAAAAAGAAATCCAAGCTATTCCCAAAATGAAACGTTTTCGGTCCTATATTTAAGAGGAAATGTACCTACCTCATATCTTCAATTTTATTCGGAATGAACATCTTTCAGGTATGGAAACCCTTAGATACACTAGTTACAAATTTAATTCAATTGTCATTGTTTTGAATGG
The DNA here is from genome assembly GCA_910592335.1 of Adalia bipunctata. Taxonomy (NCBI): domain Eukaryota; kingdom Metazoa; phylum Arthropoda; class Insecta; order Coleoptera; family Coccinellidae; genus Adalia; species Adalia bipunctata. The sequence goes on from OU342953.1 coordinate 6,917,227, forward strand.
AATAAGGAGGATCATAATTCTCAAATAGCGTTGGCATTATAACACGAATTTTTCAATACCGTTTCAAGGATAACTCAAAATAAAATTGTTTAAAAAAAAATTGAATAACAATAACCGAGTTTTCTTGATGAAAAATAAGTTGTTCAGAAAAATTTTTCATTAGGAATCGATCTGTGCTGTTCTAAAGGTGTGATAAATAGTTCAAGTGATATCAAGTTTTGAAAACTTTGTTTTGTTTTTGTTGAATTGACACCTCAGCCTTTCAAGAATTTTCCGGAAACAAACCCATTTTATTCGTTTTGGAATAGGTTAATTAGGTCAAGTTATAGTTAAGTTGGTAAAGTTCAATTTGAATCAAATCAGTTCATTGATTGTCTCCGTTTTGGGAAGGGTTAATTAAGGTTTAGTTAGGTTAAGTCGAGGGTTAAGTATGGGATGAACTTTAAGCAATCAGATTTTCATACATTGATATTCCAATTCCATAAATTGGGGATATCCGTCACCTGAGAGTAGCACACAATTTCTCAGGAGAAGAAGGGTCTAGGAAAAATATGAAAAAACTGTAGGCGAAATCTACCCAATATTTTGGTTCGTCACTGAGCCTAAGCTTTTTCCTCAAATGATAATATGAATAATAATAGGGGCCTTTATTATTCACACTCCTAAAAATATTCTCATTCCAAAATTATTTTTCGATAACACCGATAGAGGTCAAGTCTTATCAATCTCGTACAATCCAACAATTCCAAGATAATTTCCAATTTTCAAACCAACCAGAATCATATTCTCAACATACCGTCAAAGAAAGCAGTACACCTTCACTCCCCCATGAAGAATAATCCAACTTCTTCGCACTCGAGCGACCACAGAATCACGGAACACAAAAGGGCACTACAAACGTCACACGTAAACTTCAACTGTCAGGCGTGAGCTAATCGACAATCGAGGCCTACTGCATCTTCCGTTCGTCGAACGTTGCAGAACCTGGTTTTTCCCGCATTTTGTTTGTTTTCGACTAATATTTTGAAGAAAGGTTTTACCAATAGCTACAAATGGTAGCGATCGCGATGGCTAGGCCAGCACCGATCGAAAACAGAACATCAACATCAGTTTTGATTCCCCTCGCGTCGCAAGCTCCGCGCTGGTCTATCTTTTAACACGCGTTTTCCCCCTCCAACGAGGAATTCAATCGTGCCATCAAGTATGCATGTGTACATTCTCGGCAACAAGTTGTCGGATAGGATTTGCCGTTGATTTGCTATTAATGCTATTGAGCTATATTGTTCGGACAAAACACAAATTATCCCAATTCCCAAGGTACTTAATGGCCTGCCTACCAAATACCGAATGGGAATACCAATCTCAAGCGACATTTTGACAAATAAATGCTCATAAGTCCGAAATTTGACTAGTTAGTTATAGGCATGATATACATAGAATGAAAGCAAATTTCATCAGCTTTCTGAATTTCTAATAATATACAGGGCGATCCATTTGAAATAAAAAACTTTCGATCACTTTTTCAAGCAAACGAAACAACTGTATTTTTTACCACCCTGTATTTAAGGAACGTAGATCAGGCTCATGTGTTGGAAGCATTCATGTATCACCTAACTCCAAACCAAATTACAATGCCAATGTTTCTCAACCCAAAGTTATCAGCATTTTTAGAGGTCATGATTTCCGGTAAAAAAAATTGAAATTAATTTATATTTCGAAAACGGCAACAGATAGGTATAGGGAAATGTTGAAAAAGTTGTTGGAGATTCCAGAAATAATATAATATACCAGGTGTTCCATTTAAAAAGCAAAGTTTCTACTACTTTCTAATAGAAGTGGCAACACCGCTTTGACCAGAATATTTAAGTTGGGTAGAGAATGTCCGATAATGTACTCCATTAAATTTTCAAACCGATCCGATGTCTGGTTCAGAAACGTCTAATGTGCGATCCACCGTGAATCACCCTGTATAAAAGGTCAGAATATCAGAGAGAGTCAGTTCGGTCAGTTCGGTGCTTAAGACGACAAGTATCAATGTCACATATGTATAAACAAACCCTCCAATACATTGAAAAAGATTTTCTGGAAGTTGAAAATCTACTACACCCAAATTACTACTTTCGAATGTTATCTATAAGTACAGGGTGTCTAGTTTTAAAACGGCAAAACTTCAAGGGGAGATTATTCAAGTGATTTGCAACAAAAAATGTCATATATAACATGGTTGAAATCTTGACGGTAATTCTTCAATTAAACATTTCTCGTTTTCACGAAATATTTAAATTTTTTCCTTGAAATCTTTAATATATCAGTTATGGTTGTAGCTTCATCGAATTCGATCACATACATGGAAATGGTTTTAAATTATTTACAAGAAAAGAATTTCAGTGTGCCAAAAATATTTTTATTGCGTCTTTGGTGAGGAGATGAATATCACGAAACTGAAGTGAACAAAATCAGTCATATTTTTCAAATGGATTTTTCGATGAAAAATTGGTTATTATGGACATGTTTTCTTTTCTGCAAAAAATACCTCATTTAGTGTACTTTCGAATGACATATCAACATTTTTGCTAACTGCTTGTTTTCTGCCATATAAAGATAAAAAGGAAAATGTCGAAAAATTTCAAACCTAAATTTGCTCCATTTTGAAACTCATTATGATTGAATATCGAAATAATTTTTAATGATACAGATTTTATGAAAAAATGTAGAAAACAAATTGTTCGAAATGTCCACCTCCTTGTTCAATACATCTAACACATCTTTTTCGAACCAGTTATACTCCCCGATCGCCTCAACTCTGATTAATTCATAAGATCAATCCAAAAGCAGCTTAACAGACATCTTGGATGAAATGGCTACTGACTGACTGGCTACTAGACAAAATGTCTGATTTCAAATGGATGGTTGCCCATTTCATTATAGCCGGAACGGACGACAGTTCATGAATGAGTATTTTGGGGAGAAATGGATTGGAAGGTACGGTCCGGTAAGATGGCCACCAAGGAGCCCAGACCTGACGCCTTTGGATTTTTATGTCTGGAGCACCTTGAAAGAAAATGTGTACCGAATTCGCGTTCAGACTCGAGAGGCTCTGATCGAAAGGATTAAATTGTGTTGTGCGGAAATGCGTCAGAAACATTGCGAACTTCGCAGGGTTGTTGATTCAGTTCGAAAAAGATGTGAACAACGAGGTGGACCTTTCGAACAATTGTTTTAAATAGTAATAGTCTGTTTTCTACATTTTTTCATGAAATCTGTATTATTGAAAATTATTTCATTCTTCTGAATTATTCTTATTTCATTGATGAATTCATGATTTCCATAAGAATTAGTAATTACTTCGATATTCAATCATGATGAGTTTCAAAATGGGGCAAATTTAGGTTTGAAATTTTTCGATTTTTTCGTTCTTATCTTGTTAGCCATGATATTATGGCGGAAAACAAGCAGTTAGCAAAACCGTTGAAATGTCTTTCGAAAGTACACTAAATGAGGTATTTTTTGCTGAAAAGAAAACATGTCCATAATAAATGATTTTTCAACGAAAAACCCATTGGAAAAATATGACTGATTTTGTTCACTTCAGTATAGTGATATTCATCTCCTCACCAAAGACGCAATAAAAATATTTTTGGCACACTAAATATCATTTCTTGTAGAAAATTTAATACCATTTCCAAATATGTGATCGAATTCGATGAAGTCACAAGCATAACTGATATATGAAAGATTTCATGGAAAAAACTGATATATTTCGTGAAAACGATAATTGTTAAATTGAAGAATAACCGTCTAGATTTCGACGATGTGTTATATGACATTTTTTGTTGCAAATCACTTGAATAATCTCCCTTTGAAGTTTTGCCGTTTTAAAACTAGACACCCTGTATGAGACGTCCTGCCAAACTTGTGTAGGCTCACTAGGCTCATATATCGGACAGACTGGTAGCAGGGACGGGCCTAAGGGGGGATGGGGGGACGATACCCCCCCAATGTTGATCAGAGTTGGCACATTTTAAAAGTAGTTGAAATATTTTCGAAACTGTTGAAAAATTTTCGAAGCAATTGGACAAATTTCGATGAAGTTGGAAAAATTTCGAAGAATTTGGAAAAATTTCGAAGCAGTTGGAAGAAAACAGTTGTAAAAATTTTGAAGCAGTCGGAAAGATTTCAATTGAGTTGGAGTACCTACATATGTATTTCTGAAATTTTTTTTCAAAATGTGAATGAATTTGACTTTTTTTAAATAAAGTTTGAAATTAATGCTTATCAAACCGGTAGAACTAAGCCCATGTTTAGCCGGACAAGAGCATGCAGAGAATACCGGCAATTGTACAAATTCTTGTTAGAGTATATTTAGGGTATTTGCATCAACGTATGTAGCCTCAGTTTTCAGGGGGGGCCGCGGCCCCTGGTATATTTGTGATACCAATACGTAGTTTTTGAATTAGAATCTTTCAGGGGGGGCCAGAGGTACATCAGGGGGGGCCTGCCACCCCCCCTGCCCCCCCCCTAAATACGCCAGTGGGTATTTGGCAGATTTGGCCCAATGTGCAATACCATTTATTGCTGGTTAGCAATAAATGGTATTTATTCCGATATTGCTACCAAGTGTTTGGAAAGATGAACATTTTTTCATCTTTCACGTTATCCCTCAGCAAGTAGTTGTGAATTTCTCAGTATCATACAAAACCATCTGGTACCAATTTGCGCTATTTCTCTCGGTCGAGCAGTAGGCAGTATTTTTTCTCATTCTCAATTATTCTATCAAATCTCCGTTCAACACGTAAATCTGTTGGTTGATTGATTTGCTGACGATCAAGAGACCGGGTTAGCGCTTGGCTTCCCTGTGACACTGCGAACAACTTGGGTCTGTTGTGTTACTCTTTCGTCATTGGTTCCTCACGAGAATAGATTCATGTCCTTTATCAGGTTCAGTAGCCTATTAATGAGGTTTTTCGGATTCATTCCCTTTTCTGGATTGATTTCTCCGAAGATTCTGTGACGCCTTCTTCCTAGAGCGTCGCATTCAAAGATGATGTGAGAGGCCATAAATCTGTTAAGGGGCCTTTATACTTTGGCCGACGGCACCGATTTTTCCAATTTCACGCCATCAATTTTCCACCTGAAAGCTTGATTGTGTTTAATTCTCCTGAAATTTTAGACAGTTCTCTGCGATTTCACACTTTCTGGAAGTCTTTTCAGTATTTCCATAATTTTTTGCATTAATTAAGCGCCTATCCAAATGAATTTTTTTTTTAAATATAGAAAATTGATTTTTCGAGGGCACCCCAATGAATTTTCTGAAGAAAATTCATGAACAACTACCGAAAAACGATTATGAAGTCAATTTTCATGAACTCATTCAACCTGATTTTTTCATGCAGAAAAATAATTTCTGCAAAGAGGAGAAATCGGAGTGCACTCAAGACATCCTTTAATTTCAATTTGAAGAGAAAATTAAGCTTCTAGGTTGAAGATTGAAGACGTAAACTTGGGAAAATGAAAGGCACTTTTTGAATGAAGAATCTGTGCCGTAGCCGATTTTTTCATGCGAAAAAATAATTTTATCGAAGAGAAGAAATTGGAGTACTCTCAAGACATCCTTCCACTTCAATTTAAAAAAATAATCAAGCTTCTAGGTGAAAAATTGAGGGCGTGAACTTGGAAAAATGAAGGGCGCTTTTTGAATAGAGAATCAGTGCCGTAGCCGTCGGCCGAAGTATAACGGCCCCAAGTACGCAAAAATGAACCGAAAAAGATTCAAAGCAAAGTGAAGTGTGTGGTATGTGGACTTTTTTCAGTACACTTGAATAAATCATTTAATTTGTCTTAAGAATTGAAATTAAAAATCGAAACATACAAAATAATGATAACAGATGCTGTGTAATCCTGTAGATGTAGAGTGTGGACTGTGCAAATCTGGTAATGCAGAATTAAAAAACTACAGTACGAAATTTTCTAAATATTTTTTATGCTTCCGGGGAAAAACATTGACCCGCAATCCAAAATACCACCCCCCCTTCAACCATTGGTTTTCTAATCCGTTAATGCACAGTTGGAAAATTTTCGAAGCTACTCCCCCAAAAAATTTGGCTTTGGCCTGTCCCTGACTGGTAGGCTATCCGAACATCAGAAAGATAGTGATATCCACAACCCGGTTAAAAAGAAGGATAACAATACTGCCCCTTAGCAGACCACTCTCTGAATAATTTGATAATGTGAGGGTTCTTGGATAGCAGAGTATTTTAGAACCCTTGCCCTAAAATGGATATTTTCTGAGTTAATATCCACTTTAGGGCAAGGGTGTGATGCATACACTCACATTATTTTTTAACGTAGATTCAATATCTGCCATAAAAAAATGGGGTCCTGATTTGAAAAAATTGATTTTTCACGATTTTGTCATCCCTAACTTTGAAAGCGATTTTTTCACCCCCTGTATCATGAATCGCGATTTCGATTTTTAAAGTGGATACATCAATCTTACATCTTGAAAAATCCCAAAAATGAAAATTTTCCATCCAAAAACCTCGAAGTTATTCTTGTTTCAGCGGAGCTCTATTTTCGATTTTTTTTTTTCGAATTTTCCCGCTCAGAGAGAATTTTCCAACCAAAACTGAAAAATGTTACATCAAAATAACTTGAAATTTTCTAAGGAATCTATTTCTGCAATAAAAAAATGGTGTTCTAATTTGAAAAACGGAAGTTGACGTCATTTCCGGAAAAACCGGAGGTGCTCATGCCTTGAAAATATTTTAGATTTCATCAGCATCGTGAGATACGTGCTGAATTTCATGAAAATACGTTCAGTAGTTTCCCGTATAAATATGGGTGAGGTTCCTCGTGAAAGACCCTGTATTGAATGAAACATACAGTGTAACAGCCAAATGAAATAAATTCGATAACGAATAAATGAGGGCGTGTTGGGAAAAACGCTTGGACACGTCGATTTGTAATTTTAAATGCGCATATTTTTCAAGAAAATAATATTATATAGGGTGTTCCATGTGACCGTGGCCAATACCAACTTTCTTATTTCAAATGCAACCTCCTGTATGTTATTTAATTTTTGGATTCTTCAGAAAATTCATGCACAATGTCCTATACCTATCTTTAACTATTTCGGAAGTATTAAGTGTTTTCAGATTTATTGCAAAAATCAACGTTTTAAGGTGGGCGTTCAATGTAGTGTGTTTTTATTTCAAGTTGCATTTGAAAATGGTTTCACTTTGAGAACTGAAATTTTGTGGGTAAACTCAGAAAGGATTGGAGTTCTTAATGAGATAATTGAGATTAATTGCATTTCGAGAGTTCATTTTTTTTCTTTCAAAAATAGAAGAAAATAAGCTAACTCATGCTTCTGTTTTATTTCAAACGAAAGACCCATGAAAATAGTTCAATTTCCGATTAAAAGTGAATCTACAGATAATTTCATTCAGAAAAACAACTTGAAATACGGAATTGGCAGAGAATGGCCAAATTCAAATTTTAGCGGGAAAAAGTTCCTGCTTCACCCACATTTTCACTAATTTCATAGTTCAGCGAGTTTCGGATAGACAGCGCCGTTGTACATTTCATTCATGATTAGAGAGATATTCATAGAACTCATAGAGATAATGTAAGTTCTATGGAGATATTCCATAAAATGCACTGTGGCGCCTCTATGTCTATAGGTTGATTTTTCCTACGCGCTTCAAACGGCGACCTTAAATAAAAATTATTTTATCTCACAAATTCCCTACTTAAAATCTAATAAGTAATACTGATTATTTCTTAATCATTAAAAAAAACAAAAAAAACATTAATGTCAATGTAGGAAATGTTCAAATAGCTCGCCGCAAACGTCTTAGCAACATGCTAATCTGGTGTAGAATTTTCTTCTAACGTTACTCAACATTTCAGGCGTGACTGATCTAATCGCAAGCGTGATTCGATTTTTTAGGTCGCCTAAGTTTAAAGGTTTCGTTTCGTATACAATACTTTCGACATATCCCCACAAAAAGAAGTCTAATGTAAAATTGTAAAAAATTGTAAAAAACCTGAAAACACTTAATATTTTCGAAAAAGTTGAAGAAGGTTTAGGACATTGCACATGAATTATGTCCAGAACTTTCTGAAGAATCCAAAAAATAAATAATATACAAGGGGTTGCATTTGAAATAAGAAAGTTGGTATTGTCCACGATCGCATGGAACACCCCATATAATTTTATTTTCTCGAAAAATATGCGCATTCAAAATTACAAATCGACATGTCCAAGCATTTTTCCTAACACGCCCTCATTTATTCGTTATCGAATTTATTCCATTTGGCTGTTACACTCTGTATAATAATTATTCAAATTTCGACCGAGTAACCCGAGTAAAAGCGTTAGCTCTCCACAAAAGTATGTTAAACTTCGATTTTATTTGTTGTCTTTCTTTGTGAGGTCAATTTTTTTCAAGCTCAGAATAGTTACTAAATCGCTAGAAAATCCTGATTTCGATATATAAGATACAGTGGCGCAAATAAATGGGACTAAATAAATCTTGAATCAAATTCGATCTGCCAATGAAATTGATGACTTGATTGAAAGCGCAAAAATTTTCTAAAAAAAATTTGATTTGAATCCTAATGTTGAGTTTTCAAGACGTCATCGTCGGAGAGTTTTTCCGAAAAGGTATGATTCTAACAATCGAAACCAGACAAATTTTGGCATGGAACAATTTTACCGCGTCGAATTTATCAAGATTGTTGACGTTCTTGTGGGCTTTCTCGCTTTCTGGACAAAAATGTGGAAGATGTTATACAAACTCTTTCTCCCATTTTCAAAATATTTTCCCCTCCATAGGAATTGGAGAATTTGAATATTTCTAATATCCATACCGTTTTAAATTTATTTCCTCGTGAATTGCCTGACCCTTCCGCCTTTCAAGCAGAATTGGAAATCATTTTTTCAATAATGATGGAAAAACCTGACGGACTTCCTTCGTCTAAGTATGAGCGAAAAAATAAGAAATATTTCAGATAAAAAAGCATCTCTAAAACTGGCATTCAAATTGTGTCAACTTGTTTTGACCGCTGGTTTCTCAGTGGCAGCTAATGAAAGAAGTTTCAGCATTATGAAATTCATTGAGAATTCTCTGAGGTCTCAAATGTGAAACGATGGGCTGATTTAAAGAACCGTCGAATAAAAGTTAAATCTTGAAAAGTGTTTTATTTTGGAGACATCTATTTGTTCTATTTCAAGTTTTGAGCATATTCTTCATTCGAAAATTTTACTGGCAAGTGTTTAGTTTGTTACCTCAAAGTAAGAGAGGATCCATAATTATCTTATTTTGTGAGAATATATAGGTACTGTTATGGTTCCAAATATCTTTCTAAAATTCAAAATTAATTTCGATTGATTGAGACCAAATTGAAAATGAAAGATACAGAAACATCATTTTTTGAAGTTAGTACATAGAGAATAGTTTATATGAATAGTTTAGATTAGATTAAGAAATCAAGGATGTGAAAGGGTTTTTGAAGTATGGAAACCGGGGAGATGAAAAAGGGGTGAAGCGACAGAAATGATATAGAAAAGTCAAGAAGTTAAATTGTAAAATCAAGAAGAAAAGTCAGAAAATAAATTGGAAAACTGAAGGGAAAATGAAATAAAATAATTGAAAAGATAAGAAATAATTGGAATTGACGCAATCCTGAATCCCAATTATTATTAATGAAGTTAAAAGAAGACAGAAGAAATATCAAGAGAATAATAAGAAAAAATAATTGAAAATATTGGAATTGACGTGATCCTGAAAGCCAAATATTATTATTGAAGCTATAAGAAGACAGAAGAAGTATGAAGAGAATGTTAACTTTGTGAAAACAGGAATATATTGTACGGACAATAATCATAAATAAGTAAGCGTAGTTTTATCTTATAGAATTAGAATAGGTTGTTTATTTTTATCTGAATTAGAATATTTTAGGAATTTGATATTAGAATAAAAGTTCATATAAATCTAAATTTTTCAATTTTGGACCCTCAATTGGGATAGAGTATACCGGGTATATCAAAATTTAAATTTTCATTGTTTTGTTTGATTCCAAATTCATTTAATTCATATTATTTAAAACTCACATATAGGGAATCATAACAATTGGCGCCCAACGTGGGGCACAAAATATTTTTGGTTATTTAAAATTCAATAATATTGAAAAATTTCAAAAAGTTTCTTGATTCAACGATCATCTTAATAAAAATATATTAGTATATATTCCAAAGCATTGATATCAAATAGTAAGATAGAAGAAATGGCTAACCATAATATGGAATTGAGAAATGAAAGAAATGAAGAAAATATAACTGAAAAGGAAGAAAAAACCAGAGAGCAAGATATACAGGAGAGCAAATTGGATAAAATTATAGAATTACTAGAGAAAATGAATACCAAATATGATAATATTATCGCAGATTTAAGAAACACAAAGAAAAATGAGAATAATGAAAATATAACGAAAATAGAAGATAATGAAGATAAAATCAATGAAACAAATAATAAAGTAGAAATAAAAATATTTATTGCTGAAGATAAAATGAAGAAAGAAGAACAAGATTTTGCAGAAGAAGCAGCAGAACAACTCAATCAACAAAAACAAGAAGAAAAAAATCAATATATTCAAACGAAACAAAAGGGGAAAAATAAAATATTAATGAAAAAGATTTATAGAAATAGAAATGCAAATACCGAACATTACCTGATATTGATGATGAGAAATGAGTGGAATGAAATGAACTGGAAGTTTGAAAACAACAGACAAGAAATTGTGAATGAATTCAATAGAAAAGTGGAAGAAAATGCAACGAAATATCTGAAAAGAATGGAGATAAGGAAGAAAAAGAAGAGAAGGAAGGAAATGACGGAAGGGAAGAAAAAGAAGAAAAGGAAGGGGAAGAAGAAAAGGAAGAAAAAGAAGAAGGGGAGGAGAAAGAAGGAATGGAAGGAAAAGAAGAAAAGGAAGAATAAGAAGAAAAGAAAGAAAAAGGAGGAATGGAAGAAAAGGAAGAAAAAGAAATCAAAATTGAAAAAAAAAAGGAATATATAATATAGAAAGTATTTTTGAATATAAAGAATAATGACTCAAGAAATTTGATAAAATTAGTTTTAATTTGCATAATTTTCCAAATTATTCAAATTTAAACAAAATTTAGGGGATTTGTTATGGTTCCAAATATCTTTCTAAAATTCAAAATTAATTTCGATTGATTGAGACCAAATTGAAAATGAAAGATACAGAAACATCATTTTTTGAAGTTAGTACATAGAGAATAGTTTATATGAATAGTTTAGATTAGATTAAGAAATCAAGGATGTGAAAGGGTTTTTGAAGTATGGAAACCGGGGAGATGAAAAAGGGGTGAAGCGACAGAAATGATATAGAAAAGTCAAGAAGTTAAATTGTAAAATCAAGAAGAAAAGTCAGAAAATAAATTGGAAAACTGAAGGGAAAATGAAATAAAATAATTGAAAAGATAAGAAATAATTGGAATTGACGCAATCCTGAATCCCAATTATTATTAATGAAGTTAAAAGAAGACAGAAGAAATATCAAGAGAATAATAAGAAAAAATAATTGAAAATATTGGAATTGACGTGATCCTGAAAGCCAAATATTATTATTGAAGCTATAAGAAGACAGAAGAAGTATGAAGAGAATGTTAACTTTGTGAAAACAGGAATATATTGTACGGACAATAATCATAAATAAGTAAGCGTAGTTTTATCTTATAGAATTAGAATAGGTTGTTTATTTTTATCTGAATTAGAATATTTTAGGAATTTGATATTAGAATAAAAGTTCATATAAATCTAAATTTTTCAATTTTGGACCCTCAATTGGGATAGAGTATACCGGGTATATCAAAATTTAAATTTTCATTGTTTTGTTTGATTCCAAATTCATTTAATTCATATTATTTAAAACTCACATATAGGGAATCATAACAGTACCTACTGTTATGGTCCAAAATATTCTTTTCAAAATTCAAAGTGAATTTCGATTTAATCGGGGCTATTCACTAAGCAAAGTTGATATCCATAACAACTTTGCTTAGTGAATAGCCCCGATTGAGGCCATATTAGAAATGAAAGATCTAGATATAGATATATTTTTGAAGTTTATACATAGAATATAGATTCTGTGAATAGACCAGTCCTACGATCTGTCACGATCAGCTGTTTTGATGGCTGCTGGGAGCAAACTGAGGTTACGTCAGTTACGTGTTTCACTATTTCAGGGTAGTTTTTTTTGCATTTGGAATCCTCAATTTCAACCATGCCATCATCTTGCATTGCGATAAATTGTGGAGATAGAGGAATTCGCGACAATGTAAAATTATATAGAATTCCAGCTGTGCTGAATTTCGCCCATAAACAACGACTGAATGAGCTCTCCACGTTGAAGAGGAAAAAATGGTTAGCAGCAATTAAAAAGTCTGATCTGACCGTTGAAGTTTTTGGCGATATCTTTGTGCAACAGCTACATCCTAAGTTTGCAATTTCAAGAAATAATAACTCATTTTGAATAGTCCTTAGATATAACACAATATTTATTCACTCGAAAAATGGTATCACAACACTCAAGTTCGGAGAAAATAGTATTGAAAGTAACTCTCTAGCAGAAAGTTTGTTTCTGGCAGAAAGCAGAAATACTCATCCCAAATGTTTGTGGCCGCAACGGACGACGAGCGTAAATATAATATACAGGGTCTTTCACGAGGAACCTCACCCATATTTATACGGGAAACTACCGAAAGTATTTTCATGAAATTCAGCATTTATAAGTATTTCACGATGCTGATGAAATCTAAAATATTTTCAAGGTGTAAGTTTTTGATGAAATAAACCCGCTAATGAGCTTTTCTTTTGGTTTTATTCAACTTATTCAACTTGACAATTCTATCTTAAATTGACAACTCATATATATCTAGATAGATTCAACATTCTCCACCCCGTGAAGAGCTCAAATCTTCACTAAGTGGTTGGAAGGATGCACAATTTAACAACTGGTCTTGTATAAACGCCTTTCTTGGTTTGGATTTTCGCTACCCTGGGAAAATTTCCTGAACACGACCCATTAACCACTCATTTCTTGGTGCTTTATCTGGTCGAAGATTTATGTTTTTTAATTCTTTGGTAGCCTGATCTGCGACATTTTTCTCGGTTGGAACCCAATGAAACTGTGAAACGTCCGTATTTTCATGGATTTCTCCAATTCGACATGACACAAACATAGGAAATCTCCTTGACTGAGATCTAATCTGTTTGAGCACCACCAAAGAATCTGTCCAATAATGTATCTCACGAATTTTGTATTCCACTTCTTCACATACTGTCTTTGATAATCTGCATGCTAGTACGGCTCCTTGTAACTCCAACTTAGGAATGGTTTGTTGAGTCAGTGGCGCAACTTTACACTTAGCAGTGATAAAGCAGATGTGAGTTTCATCATTTTCCTCATTTTTTGTTCTGAAATAGGCAACAGAGGAATATGCTTTATCGCTTGCATCACAGAACACATGCAGGTCCACTTCTTTTACACAAGGAATGCTTGGAAAATAATACCTGTTCACAACTATGGGTGATATTTCTTGGAGTTCATGAAGCCAGTTTTGCCACGTTGGTAACAATTTTTCAGGTATCTCTGAATCCCAATCAACATTGCTTCTCCAGATGTTTTGCATCAATATTCTTGCCTTTATAATCAAAGGTGCCAAGAAACCAATAGGATCGAAAGTTGACATAATGATCCGCAAGACCTCACGTTTAGTTGGTGCTTTTGATCCTGAAGATATTTCATTTGGAATTTTGTGGAAGTTCAGCGAAAATATGAATTGATCTGTTTCTGGAGACCAAGACAACCCAAGAACTCTTTCGATTTTTTGTGAATCAATTTTTATGTCCTTTTCTGATTCAGCGTGAAGACATTTTGGGATCGCCTCTAGAACCGACCTGCAGTTACTGATCCATTTCACCATTTCGAAACCAGCCTGATTATGGAGAAAAATTACGTTTCTCACTCTTGAAATGGCTTCCTCTTCTGTATTACAAGAATCCAGATAATCGTCAACATAATGCTGTTTTTTCATTGCTCTACTTATTCCAGGGAATTTGTCTTCGAAACATTCAGCATTTCTGTTCTTGATGAATTGGGCAACGGAAGGGGAAGAAACGGCACCAAATATCATCACGTTCATTTCATAGACATCCGCAATTTCACCAAGGTTATGTTCATCACGCCATAGAAAGCGTTGGGCACAGCGATCTTCCTTTTTGATCAATACTTGGTGGAACATTTCTCGGATGTCTCCACTAAATGCAAATCTTCCTTGTCTGAAACGCCATAATACGGAAACCAAAGATGGAACGAAGTCTGGACCTTGTAGTAAAAAGTCGTTGAGACTATATCCAAAAGATTTTGCAGCAGCGTCGAAAACCAGTCTTATTTTACCAGGTTTGTGGATATTCCAAACAGCAAAATGTGGTAAAAACCAGCTTCTTGGATTTTCGGTGATTTCTTCTGCCTCTAATTTTCTTGCATAACCCTTGTTGATGTAGTCTTGGATCTTCTCTCGATATTGTTTCGCAAATTCACCATCTCGTTTCATTTTTCTTTCCATACAGCCAAGACGGTTCAATGCATTAACTTTGCTATCTGGTAGTGTGATATCAGCATTTCTCCAAAGGTGACCAATTTCCCATCGGTTACCAATTCTTTTAGCGGTATCATTCATGATTTTCAGTGCTTTACTGTCTTCTACTGAGTTGATTATCTTGTCATTCATTTTTACTCCAAAAGCTTCCAACTTGAAACTATCTTTTACCATAAGATGTAGTTCATCATCTTCAGTATGTCGACAACACAGGTTTGCATGCTTCATGTCATTTCCATTGGATGAATCGTTGAGTGCTCCATGAATAGTCCAACCTAATTTGGATTTGGACATTATAGGCTGGTTTATTCTTGGTTGGATAACCTGACGTGGTATAATCAATCCACAATTGTCTTGGCCAATGAGTATTTCAGGCTTAGCATTCTCGATACTCTTGAGAATTCTACGATCTAAATGAGGAAACTTTCGAGACAAGGTATCTACACTGATTTTCTGATTTGGTAAACTCAAGTTTCTAACAGTTCTTAAATTGTTCATATTATAAAAGGTTCGTTTGTCGGTGTCACCAGAAATATTAACAGATACTTTTCTTGATTGATCTTCGAAATGCGTGATGTCATTCGTCCATTGGAAACAAAGTGGAACAACAGGTCCAGTAAGGTTCAATTTTACGGCTAAACTCTCGTCGATCATCGAGCATGTCGAGCCTTCATCAAATAGGGCAAAAGTCTTGGTTTCACCTGAGAATCCACGCAATATTACTGGTGCTATTCTCAATAGAGCTGTTTTATTCTCTTCATTAAGCTTCGCACAAAATTCACTTGTAGAAGCTGTCTTATCCTGTGATGTTAGATATGTCCTATTCGAATCATCTCTTGGGATATGTAGAAGACTACTATGTTTTCCTTTGCAACCATTCTGTCCACATCTTGATTTTAGAAAGCATTTGTTTGCCATGTGTCCCATTTGGAGACATAGGAAACACAATTTCAAATTTAGAGCTGATTCTCTTCTTTCAGTAACAGATTTTTCAATGAAGTCCCCACATTCTTCTATTTTATGACTCGTATTCTTGCAAAATATACAACTTCTGGAAATTTCTGTCTTTTTGAAACCGGACTTCTTTGAAATCATAACTGTTTCTCTCCTAGAAATGTATTTCATTCTCTGGAATGGATTACTAGTAGAAGCCATAGAGTTTACCTCTTCTTCATACCAACTTGCAAAATCTTCAAGTGATGTTGGAATTCCCTGTATATCTTTCTGGTATTTATATTTTCCCCAGTTATATTTTTGTATAGGAGGAAGTTTCTCAACTATATTCACCAACAATTCCGGATTGAACAGATAAAGTGTAGAATTGACATTTTTCATCGTGACCACCATATTATTAACTGCGTTCGAGAAGAAAATGCAAGATTCTAATCTGTCTTCTCTTACTGAGCTAATTTTCTTGACTTTTTCCATAAGTGATAAAACAATCCATTCAGGTCTACCAAAATTCATTTCGAGCATCTTGATAATCCTAGGAATATTACTTGGAGATATCAAAAGGGCTTTGACAGTTTCCCTTGCTTTTCCTCTGAGGGCTCTATCAAGACGAATCAGATTATCCTGATCTGAGAGTTTGAAGTGCTCGGTAGATCTTTTGAACTCACTAATAAAATTCGGCCAATCCGTGAGTTCTCCTGAGAAATGTGGAAGTTCTTTTGCTTTCTGTCTCAGCAATAGTTCATTGGTGCGTGCAGTACTTACAATGCATTGTCTGGCAATATCTAAAATAATATCTCTTTCACCAACCCCAACAGGAGGATTATTTGATGAACGTTCACACTGGGCATAGCGCAAACTATTTGTTTCACAAATCTGTAGTGGAATTTTTGAGTTAGGTTCATCCACCAGGCTACATTTTATGTTACCATCAGTACACTTTTTAGCATCCTCAACCCAATTCATCATGAAAAGTGGGTCTTGGTACAAATCTTGGGAGGACAATGATTCGATATCACCATCTGTTGTACTTTTCTTCATAATCTTCTTCTGAATCTCTATTTCTTTCAGAACATTTTCTCTTCTTTTCTCAATAGCTTTTAACTTTTCCTGTGCTTCCTCTTCATCAAGTTTCTTCTGCTGCTGGATGAGTTTAAGTTCTAGATTTAGTTTAGAAATACTGGACTTTTTCGAGAGTACAGTTGATTCATTTTTCTTAGATATCGTGGATGCACGTAACAAAGTTTTTAAAGGAGGGTGAATAATATCAGATCTGGTCTTATTTTTCTCGTCATATTTGATAACTTCCGTAGAATTCGAGTCGTTAGCAGAGATAATTTTGCCTGCATCACTTTTGCAGTTCTTTTTCAATCTATTGGTATTGTCTTTACCAATAGGAACTACATTTAAGCCAAGTTCAGCATCACTCATCCCTACGAATCTTCTTGGTGGAACACCTTTATTGACTCGGTCACTTCTGCGAAGTATCCTTTCACCATCCTCCTTGAATGCTTCGTTCGACTGATCCATAGCGTGTTCTCGTGTTAATCGAAGGACCAATGTAAGTTTTTGATGAAATAAACCCGCTAATGAGCTTTTCTTTTGGTTTTATTCAACTTATTCAACTTGACAATTCTATCTTAAATTGACAACTCATATATATCTAGATAGATTCAACACAAGGCATGAGCACCTCCGGTTTTTCCGGAAATGACTTCAACTTCCGTTTTTCAAATTAGAACACCATTTTTTCATTGCAGAAATAGATTCCTTAGAAAATTTCAAGTTATTTTGATGTAACATTTTTCAGTTTTGGTTGGAAAATTCTCTCTGAGCGGGAAAATTCGAAAAAAAAATCGAAAATAGAGCTCCACTGAAACAAGAATAACTTCGAGGTTTTTGGATGGAAAATTTTAATTTTTGGGATTTTTCAAGATGTAAGATTGATGTATCAACTTTAAAAATCGAAATCGCGATTCATGATACAGGGGGTGAAAAAATCGCTTTCAAAGTTAGGGATGACAAAATCGTGAAAAATCAATTTTTTCAAATTAGATATTGAATCTACGTTAAAAAAAAAATGTGAGTGTATGCATCACACCCTTGCCCTAAAATGGATATTTTCTGAGTTAATCGGGGCTATTCACTAAGCAAAGTTCTTATGGATAGCAACTGTAAGTGGTCGTTATCCCATGTAAAAAGCATGGGATAACGACGATTTGCAGTTGCTATCCATAACAACTTTGCTTAGTGAATAGCCCCGATTATCCACTTTAGGGCAAGGGTGTGATGCATACACTCACATTATTTTTTAACGTAGATTCAATATCTGCCATAAAAAAATGGTGTTCTAATTTGAAAAACGGAAGTTGACGTCATTTCCGGAAAAACCGGAGGTGCTCATGCCTTGAAAATATTTTAGATTTCATCAGCATCGTGAAATACTTATAAGTGCTGAATTTCATGAAAATACGTTCAGTAGTTTCCCGTGAAAGACCCTGTATACTATCATATCTCATATACACACCAATATCGCTCCTGATGAAAATGAATCAAGTACCTACCGCGGACGATATTTTCATCCAAGCGATAGATGATAGATTACTATATTTGGCTATAATAAAATGACATATGTCAATGCTCCCAGCAGCCAACTTAAAACGGTGATCAGCTGTTTTGTTGGACTGGTCTATAGTTAGGATTAGATTAGAAAAATCAAGGATGTGGAAGATGTTTTGAAGGATGGAAATCAAGGAGATGAGAAGAAGATTGAATATGAAAAATCAGAAAGAAAAGTCAAGAAGATTTAGGGGAAAATAAAGATGAAAATTGAATGTTCAACGAAAAAGTCGATCATCAAAGGATAATTGAAAGAAATATTACTCAGCAATTGCAAATGATAACAGATGCTGTGTAATCCTGTAGAGTGTGGAGTGTGTTAATCTGGTAATGCAGAATTATAAAACTACACTACAAAATTTTCTTATTATTTTTGATGCTCTCGGGAAAACTCATAATCCAAAATACCACGCCCCCTTCAACCATTGGTTTTCTAATCCTTCAATGCACAGTTGGAAAATTTTCAAAGCTATCTCCCCCCCAAAAATTTGGTTCCGCCCCGTCCCCGGTCCCTGCAGAAGAATCAGTATTTACGAATCCAAAAACCCCCACGATACTAATTTTGAATTGAATCGGATCATAATTACAAAACTCAGCCGCCATTTTGTTTCTTCTATTGGCGATTTCAACCACCGATGAGGGCGCTGCTGACTGTAAACAAACATGGAGGAATTCCAGTTACCTCTTTTGAAGCTACGTTTTTTGGATATGTAAAACAGATTATTTTAAGTGTTCTTCTTAGTTCTCGAGATGATTTTGTGGATAATTTCAGTGAATTAATGTATTATTGACAGTGCAGAGTCGAGTTTATAAAATTTTGTTATACAAATTGGCCCTTTTCCCTTCTAATTGGATCGACAATTCACGAGGTATTCGATGGAAATTATGTAAAAAAATCATTGTTTTGAATGTTCTTTATTTTCATGGGAATATACTACAAAATAGCAACACAAAAATATTTACATCCGCCTAACTATGATCAGAATGTGAATAAGTTCTGATGCGACATGACGAACATGAAGATCTGTATGGTATGTCCTTATAATTAAAATTTTAAGCGGTAAATTCATCAATTCAACCTCAGAACTTGGCCACTGAATACAATTTTCCAAAATATTTGCTGAATGGATATTTAATATATTCACAAAAAATATTGTTTGCAGTTGTTAACAAAAATCTTTTCAGCAAGTTTTCTCCATCTATAGTTTATCCATGGTTTTCTTCAGTCCAATTTTTTCAATATAGCGAAGGCATAAGATGATACATAGTGTTGAGGCCTCTTACGGAATTCATTAGAACCTACAGACCAGTTTTTATTTGTCCTTGAAGAGCAATTGAAATCACTTTAGTTACAATCGAATACAATTTCTTTCAGTACTAGTACCTACTCAGTGTTATGTGATCAATCCACTGGCCTAAAATTATATACAGGGTCTTTCACGAGGAACCTCACCCATATTTATACGGGAAACTACTGAACGTATTTTCATGAAATTCAGCACTTATAAGTATTTCACGATGCTGATGAAATCTAAAATATTTTCAAGGCATGAGCACCTCCGGTTTTTCCGGAAATGACGTCAACTTCCGTTTTTCAAATTAGAACACCATTTTTTATTGCAGAAATAGATTCCTTAGAAAATTTCAAGTTATTTTGATGTAACATTTTTCAGTTTTGGTTGGAAAATTCGAAAAAAAAATCGAAAATAGAGCTCCGCTGAAACAAGAATAACTTCGAGGTTTTTGGATGGAAAATTTTCATTTTTGGGATTTTTCAAGATGTAAGATTGATGTATCCACTTTAAATGGCAGATATTGAATCTACGTTAAAAAATAATGTGAGTGTATGCATCACACCCTTGCCCTAAAATGGATATTTTCTCAGTAAATATCCACTTTAGGGCAAGGGTGTGATGCATACACTCACATTATTTTTTAACGTAGATTCAATATCTGCCATAAAAAATGGGGTTCTAATTTGAAAAAATTGATTTTTCACGATTTTGTCATCCCTAACTTTGAAAGCGATTTTTTCACCCCCTGTATCATGAATCGCGATTTCGATATTTAAAGTTGATACATCAATCTTACATCTTGAGAAATCCCAAAAATGAAAATTTTCCATCCAAAAACCTCGAAGTTATTCTTGTTTCAGCGGAGCTCTATTTTCGATTTTTTTTTCGAATTTTCCCGCTCAAAGAGAATTTTCCAACCAAAACTGAAAAATGTTACATCAAAATAACTTGAAATTTTCTAAGGAATCTATTTCTGCAATACAAAATGGTGTTCTAATTTGAAAAACGGAAGTTGACGTCATTTCCGGAAAAACCGGAGGTGCTCATGCCTTGAAAATATTTTAGATTTCATCAGCATCGTGAAATACTCATAAGTGCTGAATTTCATGAAAATACGTTCAGTAGTTTCCCGTATAAATATGGGTGAGGTTCCTCGTGAAAGACCCTGTAGAACATTAGCATTAAAACATGAATCCCTCGCTCTGATACTTCATCTTATTTGATTTCTTACAGAATGTTAAAGGCACAACTCATTATCTTGAATTTAGATGATCAATTTCATAATCATCTTGTTGATAATTATGGTATTAACCTTCCTCAGCAGTTAAAACTGCACCAGAAAATTAGACTCAAACAAGACGCCTTTTAACCTAAAACATGATAACTTTGTGAATAATATTTTAAATGAATAACACTGATATAAATACCTTCTCAACAATTTTTATTTAAATACTAATTTATCTGTTCAGAACACTATAAAAACTTCGAAATATCATTCAAGAATACCTCGATATGAAACAAAATATTATAGCTCAAAAACACGCGAAACATAGATCTCAAAGCATTACTGGTTCCGCCTTTTCGCCGAAATAGGGCGCTTTGATCTTTGGATTCGCCAATAACAAATATTTCATGATGCATTGTCACCAGAACTATGCACACCGGCCAAATTTCCAATCAATCGGACAATTAGAAGTGTGTCATTAAACTTACAAGATTTGATTAGAGAGAGACAGACAGACACCGGGACAGGTTAAACTAAATGAAAGCTTGTGAAAAGAGATTAATAACGAAATGATCTCAATTGTCCAAGAACCCAATTCCATAAACAAGGCATAGAACAACTCAACACCGCATATTACCTATTAGTTTGATTAGAAAAATAGAGAAAATTCAAAGGTTGATCGTTTTCGTTTCGATGACCAATCTCGTTTTTGTTCTTCGTTTCGTGTCATGTTTTATATCTGTGTTTTTGGTTGACAGCTAGGCGACTGGTTCATATTACGCTTGACGTGTTGATTCCTCTTATTTATATCCCAAGGAAATAAATGAAGAGGACACGGGATTCGGGAATAACTATGGGGGTCCACCAGGGTCAGTACCATCTGGGAGAGTTTTCAAGAGCTTTCGTTTGATATTTACCAAATTATGAAATTATACCCAGTGTCCAAGTTATAAACGTTTTACAAATCACAGGTTCACACAAAAATTACCATATTCCACCCGCAACTTCACAAAAATGGTACCGAAGTCCAGCCTAGTACTCGTAAAATTATTGACAACCCATTCCGAATATTTCTGTAATAATATATCCAGGACCATAGACGATTGCTTTGACAGCTGCTGCCAATTACTTTTGACAGGTGTCTAATTTTTTTGTTGTATTCTGGAATGCGAATCTACCTACAAGATGGATCAACTCACAAGATAGATGGACGAGCGCTCGAAAGCTACTGACTTCACGTCGGTGCTTTAGATGACTCATTTTTTATGATTTTCAAAAATATGTTAATGATGACTTATTATAAAAAATAAGCCATCAACTATTATGGATATAATATGTGTATTTTTTTCTTTTCAACTGAATCAATCCCTGATATTGAAATCTAGTCTTGGGAATATATCTTTTTTCGATAAACTGAATTTGAATGATATTCCAGCAATTACTTCCAAGTAACAACTATACCTGGTAATCTGAAATCCTTTTCTGAACAGAGCACATATAGGTAATATCGATCAATCACTGTTACCTAGACCGACACTGGACATAAACTATCGATTATCTGCAATTGCAACCGTTTGAAAAGACTATTTGCATACAGTGCACAATTCAGCATTGAAAAGCGGTGAATCTATCTAGTTTCTTCTAAGGAAGCATCGGGCCATCTTTGGTAGGTGTACTGTATGTCACGGACTTCAGGTGGGTAAAACAAACGAGAAAAACGAAGATTCAACTATGAGCAACAGTCGTAGGTGAGGATAATGACGATAGTTTCAAATAATTTTGAAGAACCCAAAGGAATCGAAGCAATATCGGAGGTCCAAGACAAGTAGAACATTTTTGTCTGCTACAGAAATAACTGGAGTTTCAAATTTTATAGAAGGTACATAGCTATACTAACGAAATAACAAATGTTTCATTTCAGAAAGATGAATATCATTTGGTTCAATTCGTTCTCAGGATAGCAGTGGAAAATCTGATACATACTCGAACAGATTCATTCTGTTTTCATTATATCCTAAAAATATATGCGACAGAATAATCTTTTTCGATGAAATTGTTGAAGAACAGAATCTACCCACAAGGTAAATCTACTAAGAAGGTGAATCTACCTCATACGAGGTGAAACTTCCTACAATATGATTCTACCTACAAGGTCAATGGACGAGCGCTCAAAAGCACGCCAGCGCTTTGGTGACAATTTTTTTTTTCAGTTGAATGTTTTTGCAGTCGGGTTTTTCGGTTCTTCTTCAAAAATTTTGATGATGTACTGTTTTAGAGATATAACAGTTATCTAAGACTCTCGAGACGGAGGCTGGGAGCAAATTGACATTTGAGTGGTCGTAAGCTGTCTCTATACTCATTCACTTTTATAAAGTATCGCGGTTGGCCATGATTTAGGCTTATCAAGTTTTTTCACGTAAAACAGACGCAGGTTGGCACTCGTGAAAATCAAGCGACATTGCCAAGTCTACTTTCTATTTACTCTTTTTCAACATTGTAAATGGAGTTAGTTCTTCGAAGATTTAACTGTGGCGCAGGTTTCGTAGAACTACTACATTTTCATGCTGGAGTATTTCCGGTTGTGCAAAAATGTATTTAAATATCTTCTGAATTAACACAATATTTTCTCAAATTCATTAATTTCCCAAAGTAAATGAACTTTTTGCTAAATACGTATTTACTACGATTTTCAGCAGAAACGACAACGTTATGGGCGTATCTGACAGTGCAATGACCATAACCCAACATTTTCAAAATATACGCGGTGAAATGTGTCAAAATTTCATGGCAAACCGCGATACTTTATAAAAGTGAATGGAGTAGATATATGTCTGAATTCTGCGTGATGAACGATGATGATTCAGGTGATGTAACTGGATCTCCTGCCGTATCTATAGCCGCAGCTCACCGCCTGCATGACCGGTCGGTTCAACCATTGCGCTTCGGACAGGTGACAGCTTCAATTTTAGCATTGCATATCGCTATTATACAGGGTGTCACAGAAGTCGCGCACCCTATTGATGGGATCGAAAGTGAAAAATGAAGTCCAAAAATCCTGGTTTGGAATTGTTTGATAACGTAGTTAATTAGTAGAGGAGAAGGTGGTATTATGGAACCCTGCTGCTAATATGGAACCCTCGGTTAATTCTGAACTGGCCGTGATATCTAGGGTTCAAAAAGTTGAATATCCTTTATCACTTATGGAACAACTTGTGTGGAAAACTGCAGCGTATAGTACGCAGCAGAAATCCAACAGTGAGGGTTTATGTGTGAATGGGTTAAACGAAACTTTGATGCCGTGAATTCGTGTCAACATAAAAAAGACTTAAATCTGAGTTTCATATATTTTGGTATTCTGCCAGGCTAAAATAGGGCTTTTCTGTTGAAACCTAGTAGGTTATAATGCATTCTACGAGGTTCCAGAAAATTTGCCAAGCGATGTACTGTAACATGTGTTTTTGATAATATGGAACCCCAAAGGTGATGGTACCACAACCTAAGAAAAAAATGTCGAACAGTGGACGGAAAGCTTGATCTGCTGCAGTAATAACCAGCTTTCCTTACAAAATAGAATTGGAGACTTCAATTTCTGTGGATTCAGTATCTGATGTGCCATTTATGGGCACACAACGATTTTTCCGATTGGTGTGTCAAAGATGCATATACGTGTGACTTCTGTCGTTCATAATCTTATATTATGAATTATAAAATATAATTATCATAAGTGGGATTGATATTTTTTGTTTATGCACCCAAAAATGCATTTCTTTGAATATAAGTTCTCATTTCTTCAAAGGGTCCATATTACCAGCCTATTTTCTTGGTAGTCCAATTTTGAGCTTTTCGAAATAATTAAGTGTATCTTGTTAAATATTGCTAGTATTCTAAATTCGTTCAAATAAACACAAACTGAATATATATAGGGCCTATTAATACAAAAAACAAGAAGATAAACACAAATCTCTTCGGATTATAAAATGAAAACAAACTGGGGTTCCATAATACCACCTTCTCCTCTATTTATCAAAATGTTCCTTTACCTCGGGAAATTAATGAATTTGAGAAAATATTATGTGAATTCAGAAGACATTTAAATACATTTTTGCACAACTTGAAATACTCCAGTATGAAAATGTAGTAGTTTTACGAAACCTGCGCCACAGTTAAACCTTAGCCGAACTAACTCCATTTATAAAGTTAAAAAAGAGTAAATAGAAAGTAGACTTGGCAATGTCGCTTGATTTTCACGAGTACCAATCTGCGTCCGTTTTAAATGAAAGAACTTGATAAACCTAAATCATGGCTAACCGCGATACTTTATAAAAGTGAATGGAGTATACTCGAATAGATTCATTCTGTTTTCATTATATCCTAAAAATATATGCGACAGAATTATCTTTTTCTATGAAATTGTTGAAGAACAGAATCTACCCACAAGGTAAATCTACTAAGAAGGTGAATCTACCTCATACGAGGTGAAACTTCCTACAATGTGATTCTACCTACAAGGTCAATGAACGAGCGCTCAAAAGCACGCCAATGCTTTGGTGACAATTTTTTTTTTCAGTTGAATGTTTTTGCAGTCGGGTTTTTCGGTTCTTCTTCAAAAATTTCGATGATGTACGGTTTTAGAGATATAAACCACGAACAGTTATCTAAGACTCTCGAGACGGAGGCTGGGAGCAAATTGACATTTGAGTGGTCGTAAGCTGTCTCTATACTCATTCACTTTTATAAAGTATCGCGGTTGGCCATGATTTAGGCTTATCAAGTTTTTTCACGTAAAACAGACGCAGGTTTGCACTCGTGAAAATCAAGCGACATTGCCAAGTCTACTTTCTATTTACTCTTTTTCAACATTGTAAATGGAGTTAGTTCTTCGAAGATTTAACTGTGGCGCAGGTTTCGTAGAACTACTACATTTTCATGCTGGAGTATTTCCGGTTGTGCAAAAATGTATTTAAATATCTTCTGAATTAACACAATATTTTCTCAAATTCATTAATTTCCCAAAGTAAATGAACTTTTTGCTAAATACGTATTTACTACGATTTTCAGCAGAAACGACAACGTTGTGGGCGTATCTGACAGTGCAATGACCATAACCCAACATTTTCAAAATATACGCGGTGAAATGTGTCAAAATTTCATGGCAAACCGCGATACTTTATAAAAGTGAATGGAGTATATGTCTGAATTCTGCGTGATGAACGATGATGATTCAGGTGATGTAACTGGATCTCCTGCCGTATCTATAGCCGCAGCTCACCGCCTGCATGACCGGTCGGTTCAACCATTGCGCTTCGGACAGGTGACAGGTTCAATTTTAGCATTGCATATCGCTATTATACAGGGTGTCACAGAAGTCGCGCACCCTATTGATGGGATCGAAAGTGAAAAATGAAGTCCAAAAATCCTGGTTTGGAATTGTTTGATAACGTAGTTAATTAGTAATTAATTAATGAAAGTGACCAATCAGGAGCGCCCTACAGAAGAATAAGTAGGCAGTGGGGACGCGAGAGTGAGACGCCAGTCTCGGTTTACTGCGTTAAAAGCCGGAAGCAGCTCTGGCGTCTCAGTCTCGCGTCTTCACTGCCTACTTATTCTTCTCTAGGGCGCTCCTGATTGGTCACTTCCATTAATTCGTTACTAATTAACAATGTTATCGAACAATTTCAAACATGGATTTTTGGGCTAAGAATATGTTTCACTCTCGATCCCCCCAATGGGGTGCGCGACTTCTGGGACACCCTGTATAGATTTCGATGGCCTCCATCCTACCATGAGATAGGTATCTACCGTATACTGTTGATCCAGTATTATAACCAATTCTGAGCAGTCAATCGTCGGGTTACAACCTCCGACCGAGATACCTCCGAAGACGGACAGAATTGAATTTCACCCCAGATTCGTCATCAGTGAGTCAACTCGTATCGTTTTAAGCCACTTTTGGAACAAAATCGGAAAAATATAGACATTCAAGTAGAACGAGCGCTCACGAAGGTCTAGTAAAAGCGAATAATTTCGACAGCCTGGCTGAAATTCTGGATTTCGTCTGAAAACGTTCAATCAATATGGATTACCCATGCTTTTCACACCCCCAAAGTGAAGCCAAATCTTTGGTAAGGATTGAGACGATTGAGTTGAACGCTTACGTCAACTGGAAATTAGAAATTTCGAGAAAAGTATAGCTAGGAGCATAGAATAACTGGAGGGAAGGCTTCATACGCTCGACAGATCATTTTGAACTTCCAATGACGGCGGAGGTTAGAGTTTCGTATGACGCCCGATAGATGAGCGCTGTGATCGTTTATGAGGCTACATGTCACATATCTTGTTCTGTGGCGCTACAGTTGCAAAGAATATTGTTCACATATCACCGCATTCTAATCAACTGTTTATGATTTATGCGCAATTATATGGGAAGTATATGATCGGAAATAAATTTGTCAAAACAATATCCTTATCGAAAAAAGCGAACATTCAGGTAAGTAATATTATTATTATTGGAGCACTTTAAAGATAGGTATGCTAAATAGACCTGGCTCTATGGTTGATTGGGCCCAACCATAGACTCGAAAATTACAGGACTCGCAACATTTTCATCGCCATCTATCGGGGTGATACACCAACATAAACAATAAATTATTATAAATTTGACTATTAGATGTCGCGGCATTATTCTAACCCCACGAACCTATGCTATTTCCAATGTTTTTCATGCGAGCATGCCGAAAAAAGTCACCACAAGACACGGATACTCAAACTTTTTGAGTATCCGTGACCACAAGATCTCTCATTCCGGAAATATGCTCATTCGATTACAGATTTCATTTTTTTCGATTACAGATTTCATTTCATTCGAAGGGATCTGTAATTTTCGAGTCTATGATTGGACCCAAAATGGCGGTTTCTGGTATACTCCCCTTTAGGGCCCCTGCAGACTGCAGACTTTTTATCGGCCGATAGTTTGGTCGGCTTCTCAATCAGTATGGAGAGGAATCGCTGTAGTGTGCGCATATTCATTCCTCTCCAGAGGCGGCCTTAGGGGGTGGCGAACGGGGCAATCGCCCGGGGCCTCGCTCTTGGTGGGGCCTCGCGCAAGAACCCAAGCAAATTTTTTTCACAGTGAAAATTTTCATTCGAATTGTTCAAGAAATATGATTTCGCGATAAGTTCGGGCCAACTATCGACTGGCGTTGTGCTGCGAACTGTCGTACTACATGCTATGAAGTGGTGTCCAAAAATGTATTCTTGAAATTAATCCACTTGCTTATTTTTAACCTTGTGGGAGTCATAGCTGGAATCTCATCTTAGGAAATGCAGCATCATCTTGTGCCCAAGCAAAATCTTTTTTTGAGTTACTACAAAAGTTGTACACTCTCTTTGTCATCCCTTGTAACAGCGACAGAAATAGCTGAGGAAAATGATATTGAAAGAAAGTAGAGAAGTTAGAAGACGTTGTGACAAAATGCATTTTGATTATTATGGGGAAGGTGAAGCCAAAGAATTGAATGTGGAAGAGATTTTCAAGATTAATTACAATTGTCATTGTCGACAATTTGCGCACAAGCTGCCATCCTAGGTTTCTGGCACTTGAACAGCATCGAAGCATATTTGGTTTCATATAATGAAAAATTAAAGGAAATCAATAATAGTGAACTTCTGAAGCAATGCAGTGACTTGCAAATATCCATGACAGTATGATATTGATGAAGATGAATCATATACGAAGAACTGAATATGTTCATCAGTGTGTATGACAGAAACGACGATATTATCTCGGTGCTGAAATACACAAGAGAAAAAAAATAACTGAAGTTTACCCCACTATCGAAATTTTCCTGAGAATTATTGCCACCACACCTATTATAGTTGCGCCTGCTGAAAGGAGCTTTCCGAGGCTTAAAATGATCAAAACTCATTTGAGAAATTCGATGGCACAAGATCGGCTTTCAGCACTTGCTTTTCTTTCAATAGAAAATGACGTAGCTCATTCGTTGGATTATTGCGCTCTAATCGAAGATTTTAGTTTGAGAAAAAGCCGCAAACATCAATTTTAAAATTCATCTTCTCCGAATTTTTTGACTTTGTGAATCTTTCTAAGTAAAATATTTTAAAACACAGAAGTTATTCATGTGTAAAACTCGGGCAGTTTTCGTCAAACATGACAAAATACCTAAACCAAACGACTTGACCTAATTTCGAATCACATACTTTTCACGAAAGACAAAGGGCCTCGCAAAGACCTGCGGCCCGGAGCCTCGCAATGGGTAAGGCCGCCGCTAATCCTCTCCATACTGATTAAGAAGCCGACCAAACTATCGGCCGATAAAAAGTCTGCAGTCTGCGGGGGCCCCTATGGAGCCTTATTATTATACGGGAAGACTGAGGTTTTGAGCTAAGCGTCCCCATGTCCGCGCCGGACGCGTATTGGCATTGTTTACTACGGTGCAACGCATACATGTAGAGTAAGATCCCAGAGCAATCAGACATAACTTATTTTCACACGGATGAAACCTGAAGTTTTCAGTAGCGTCCTGTGTGCCTTGAATACCTACGCGCTTTGTGGAACTTGCCGAGTGACACCTGGGCAGGTACCAGGTGAGAAAGGTAACTAAAAATAAGAATTATTTAACTCAAATTCACATGGCTTATTTTTACATATGTCATGTAGAAAATCATTTTAAAGTAATATCATGAAGTGTCAGACACTTTTGATGGACCAGAGCTTTTGTCAGACGCTTTTAAGCTACCCAAAAAATAAATGAACTTTACTTATTTTTACATGTCTGATTTTTTAATATGTTATTAAAGTATTTATTCACAAGTTATATTCAATCAGTCAGACAAATTAGAGTGACCAAACAACCCCTAAGACAAAAATTATTCGGCCAGAAGTATGAGGGCGAGGGCACTATGCATGCGCTTCAGAGTGAGTGAGACGTCCATAATGACTCGGTTCCCTTTCTTGAACTTACCATCTGTTTCAATCTACTGTGTATGTGCTGTTTGCGTGTAATATAACTTATATTTATATAAACAGAGTGTAACAGCCAAATGGAATAAATTCGATAACGAATAAATGAGGGCGTGTTGGGAAAAACGCTCGGACACGTCGATTTGTAATTTTAAATGCGCATATTTTTCAAGAAAATAACATTATATAGGGTGTTCCATGTGACCGTCGCCAATACCAACTTTCTTATTTCAAATGCATCTTCCTGTATATAATTTATTTTTTGCATTCTTCAGAGAATTATAGACACAATTCATGCACAATGTCCTATACATATCTTTAACTATTTCGGAAGTATTGAGTGTTTTCAGATTTATTGCAAAAATCAACGCTTGAAATGAAAATTATTTTATTTCACAAATTCGGTACATTACACTTAAAACCTAATGAGTAATATTGATTATTTCTTAAGTATTAAAAAAAGCAATAAAAAACATTGATGTCAATGTAGGAAATGTTCAAAATGCTCGCCGCGAACGTCTTGGCAACATGCTGATCTGGTGTAGAATTGTCTTCTAACGTTACTCAACATTTCTTCTCAGTAATGGTTTTTGCTTACTTTCTTCATATCAAGAGGTAAATGGGAAATAAGTATCGAATTTGTGAAATAAAATAATTTTCATTCAAAATGTTAATTTTTGTAAAAAATCTGAAAACACTTAATATTTCCGAAAAAGTTGAAGATAGGTATAGGACATTGTGCATGAATTCTGTCTGGAATTCTCTGAAGAATCCAAAAAATGAATAATATACAGGGGTTTGCATTTGAAATAAGAAAGTTGGTATTGGCCACGGTCACATGGAACACCCTATATAATATTATTTTTTGAAAAATATGCGCATGTTAACAAAAAAAAATGTGTGTCCGAGCGTTTTTCCCAACACGCTCTCATTTATTCGTTATCGAATTTATTCCATTTGGCTGTTACACTCTGTATATATAATATAAGTTATATTACACGCAAACAGCACATACACAGAAGATTGAAACAGATGGTGAGTTTACGAAGGGGAACCGAGTTATTATGGATGTTTGGTCACTCTAATTTGTCTGACTGATTGAATATAACTTTTAAATAAATACTTCAATAACATATTGAAAAATCAGACATGTAAAAATAAGTAAAGTTCATTTATTTTTTGGGTAGCTTAAAAGCGTCTGACAAAAGCTCTGGCCCATCAAAAGTGTCTGACACTTATGATATTACTTTAATAGTATATTGTTCAATGAGCGGTAATGTAAGTCATAACACACGCAGATGAATTTTGCAGCCCGAGCCGTCAGGCGAGGGGTGTAATTCATCAAGTGTGTTATGACCATTACCGCGAATTGAACACTATACTTTATCTTCGACTTCTTCAGTAAAATTCGAATTAATCTGCATTTTCAAAATTGACAACAGTTGTCAGAAGCGATTTCTGTGTTCGAAAATCGAATCGATATCGAATCCCTTAGAAAACGTCAAAAATTTACGTTTTCCAAATGCAATTTTTGGATATTCAGTCCTAAGAAAATGTAGAAATGGATGGCGAGAACGTTGCCTTGATGTCTGAAATTGAGTTCCCCATTGACCCGACTTTTTTTATTCATTTTGTAAGCTACATTTTTCCTATTTCTTATAGGCGTGAGTTATAATTACCTCACACCTGTGCCTCACACTATTGGTTTATAGAGACTATTACAGATCAAAATCAGTTGAATAATGGATATATTATTCTATGGGAGTAGATAAAATAATATTCTACATGACATATATAAAAATCAGCCATGTGAATTTTAGTCAAATAATTCTTATTTTTAGTTACCTTTCTCACCTGGTACCTGCCGAGGTGTCACTCGGCAAGTTCCACAAAGCGCGTAGGTATTCAAGGCACACGAGACGCTACTGAAAACTTCAGGTTTCATCCGTGTGAAAATAAGTTATGTCTGATTGCTCTGGGATCTTGGACTAATGGTGTTGGAACGCGGTAAAGAATGGCTGAACCAAATGCCCTGTCTACTCAGACATATCTTACTACGACTCAGCGCAGCAGGGTGTTCAGGCGTTAGTAGATAACTATTGTAAATATTATGGATACGCGTCTCTTCTCGGGTCTCATTGTTCACCGCTTTCCAACTCAACTAAGTTCAAAGTTGCTTTCTTTCGCAATTTTGCAACCCGCGTTCATAAAGATAACAATATTATATTATCGCCAAAAATAGTTCATTGAACCACACTAAAATAAGAAAAAATATTACATATATAGAAAATAATACATAAACATAAGCATAAAGATCTTGAATGCGTTTTGCGTCGCATAATAAACCACGTCTAATTTTTCTTTGGCTCACTGATGTTGGCTGAACAGTAATGTTCTTTTTTCGTGAGATATTTTTTGATGAAAGAATGAAATTTAATGAGTCGGATGGTGTAACAATTTTGTTTGAAGTCTGATTAAATTTTTTCATGGCATTAACCATATCAACCGATTTATTTTCGCAGGCTATTTTAATAATGCGTTCAAAATTTTCTGTTAGTTCTGCTGCAGCTGCGTTCTTCTCCTAAATTTGTTTCATTGGCATTCTCGACAGTGTTTATTGGTACTACAGAAAAATTATCTTGTTGGGTAGAAACATTACTTTGTTGCTTTGTAGTAATTGGCAAGTCATTTTCTATACCCACATCAGTTGACATGTCGTCATAAAGTTCTGAGGATATGTTTTCTCCTAGAGCTAATTTTGCTACTTCTTTTCTGTCTTTAGCGTTTATTCGCATACAGGTCCTGAAAGTAATTTCATACTTATTTTGAATGGCGCAAAGGTCCTTACAATACCTTCCACCCTGTCCAAAAACACAGCCGCAAAATGCAATATCTACATATGCAGTATAAAACATGTTATCATCGGTTTCCGAAGAAACTAAAAAGGCATTCTCGAGGATTCTTTCAACGGAGACTAAGCACAATGTGACATTTTTTTAAAGAGTATCCCATTCTTTGAGTTCCAGAAACAGGCAAATGACAGCGAGTGACGTCTTTGATAGGATAGGACTCGAAAACATTGGCAACCAAGGCAAAAGCATTGAACGCTTTACATATTTGTAGAACAATGTCTTTAAAAATGCGAATAATAGCTTCTATGTCTCATTCGATCCCAAAAATTGGCTATATGAGCTTGAATATTATCATATTTTTTAAAAATGTAATCATTTAGAATATGATCATAATTTTCACGAATCGTATCCATACAATAGTTACTACGCCTGAACACCACGCTACGCTGAGTCGTAGTAAGATATGTCTGGGTAAAGAGAGGCGAGAGAGCATTAGTTCAGCCATTCTTTACCGCGTTCCAACACCATGTATGCGTTGCACCGTAGTAAACAATGCCAATACGCGCACCGGACGCACCGAACGCATCGGAGCATCGGCATTTCTGCAATGGAGATCCGTAAATCCGATCCGTCCGATGCGGACATGTGGACGCTTAGCTTTATCTGTTCTCGTCTATCATACGCAGAATTGTATCACTGTCATTGGGAAACGATTCGTTTTCTGTTTTACTAGTAATTTTGAATAAATATCTAACGTTGTTCTCAACTTGATTTTCAGCAGAATAATGCAGAAATTTGAAAAAGAATTCGAGAAGAAATTTCAAAACTTATTTGGAAATAAATAATTTATGAACATGCAATCACAGCTAGAAAATCTGAAGATAGTTTCCTGGAATATTAACGGAGTCAGAGCCCGTAAATCAGATATTGAACATTTGTTAGAAGAAAGACATCCTGATATTATGGCGCTTCAGGAAACTAAATTAACTCCTAAAGATAAAATATCCTTCGAAAACTACGAAATATACAGAAGAGACAGAAATGAAAGAAACGGTGGAGGGGTTGCTATTCTCGTTAAAAGGGACGTGAACCATTACCTGAATGCGGTTGTAAATCACGAGAACAATGACGCAACTATAGAGGCACTATCGATCACAGTAAAGATAAGAAGAGAAAGCATTAAGGTATTCTCTGTATATAAACCACCGCAAATAAATCTGCCAGAGGAAGAGATGAAGATTTTATTAGGGGGTCATTTTCCAAGAATAATACTTGGAGATCTCAAACTGTAAATCTCAACAATGGAATTCTAAAATAGAGAATGCAAATGGCAAGAAATTGAAAGAATATGCCGAAAAGGAAGATGCTATAATCATGGGACCGGAAATACCGACATTTTTACCTAGTGGCAATGGAACCTCTGATGTGCTAGACATAGTTATAATGAAAAATATAAAACAAGATTTTGCTCTTGAAACGATAGAGGATGGAACATCTGATCACAACCCGATAGAGTTCATTTTAGGACATGGACCTAGAAATGAAGTGACTCAAACACGAGAACATACCGATTGGGACGAATATAAGAATAAACTCCAAGAAAATATCACGAGTATTCCACAAATTAACACTCCTGATGAACTAGATCAATCAGTCATAGCTTTGGAGAGTGCGATTATGAAATCCTATGAAGAGAGCACGGTTAGAAAAACTAAACCTACTCCCAAACATCTCTATGGCGATACTCCAAAAGAGGTGAAAGAACTGATTAAAGTCAACCGAAGACTAAGAAAGAAGTACAGGATGTATAAAACAGATAATGATAAAAACAGACTAAACAGACATAGTCAAATACTTAAAAATGCACTAAGGGAGCTCAGAACGAATAGATGGAATAAGAAAATAAGTGAACTCAACACAGAAGACCACTCTGCATGGAAAATGCAAAAAAATTTACGTAATGAAAAAACTCAAATTCCACCACTGCATGGAATGCATGGAATGGCATATTCAAAAAGCGATAAAGCTAACGCTCTTGCCGATACTATAGAAAGGGAGTCAAGAATAAACTATTGTGAAGAAGACGATGAGGACCTAGAAGAATTAATAGAAGATAATGAAGAAGAAATGAAAGAAGCGCCATCGGATGGTAAAATCCCTCACCCAACATCTCCGGCAGAAATCAAAGAGATAATCAATAATTT
The DNA here is from genome assembly GCA_910592335.1 of Adalia bipunctata. NCBI lineage: Eukaryota > Metazoa > Arthropoda > Insecta > Coleoptera > Coccinellidae > Adalia > Adalia bipunctata. The sequence continues at coordinate 6,952,042 of OU342953.1, forward strand.
GAAAACAAGAAAGGCTCCTGGAAAAGATAAAATTACAAATCTCATGCTGAAGAAAATGTCAAATAAAGGAACGGCAGCTCTCACTAGCATAGCAAATGGCGTGATGAGAACAGAGCACTTTCCAAAAAGATGGAAATCTGCCGAAGTGATTGTTTTCAATAAACCAGGTAAAGACAAAAAGTTCCCACAGAACTATAGACCGATAAGCCTGCTCCCAGCCCTAGGAAAAATTGTGGAGAGAGTCTTAGCCAGACGACTTAATGAAGAAACAGATGCCCTGCAGACGATACCGAGTGAACAATTTGGGTTCCGAAAACAACATTCAACTGAACAACAGCTCCTAAGAATAACCGAGTATATCACAGAAGGATTTCAGAGTAAACAAGCCACAGGACTACTTCTACTGGATGTAACCAGAGCTTTTGATAGAGTATGGCATGAAGGACTAGCATATAAAATGAAAACCGCAGGTTATTCTTCCAAGTTATGCAGAATAATAAGAAATTATTTGAGGGATAGGAACTTTTGTGTGAAAATAGGTGATGTTCATTCCACACTCAGATATTTAGAAGCAGGAGTTCCCCAAGGATCCATATTAGGACCCCTACTCTATAACATATACATACATGATATACCAAGAAATCCAAGATGCCTGCTTGCTCTATACGCGGACGATACGGGCATAGCAATTAGGCACAGAAATACAAAAATAATTCACAAAAGACTTCAAGAAGCTGCAGACGATATCAGTCAATGGTGTAACAGATGGAAAATCAAAATCAATGGAGAAAAGAGTCAAGCAATACTCCTTCAAAAGAGAAAACTGAAGATGGAATCGAAAATATCCATAGACGATAATGAAATAGAATGGCAGAATGAAGCTAAATATCTAGGAGTAATATTAGACAAGGGACTTACGTGGAAACAACACATTAAGTATGCAGTGGATAAAACGAATGTAGCAATGAAAAGACTATATCCGATTATAGGCAGAAGAAGCCAAATGAACAGAAACACGAAATTGAGGATCATAAAAGCAGTCGCCAGACCGCAGCTAACATATGGATCAACAGCATGGGGATATGCAGCGAGAACCCATATAAAGAGGATACAAAGTACAGAAAACAAATTTCTGAGATGGGCATTAGACGCCCCCTGGTTTGTTAGGAATGAACAGATACAAAAAGACATAAAATGGGAGTCCATTACTACATTCATCAAACGAAAAGCTGAAAAAGCCTATGAAAGAGCTAGTGAACATCCAAATGACGACCTTAGAAGGTTAGTTGACTATGACCCCACTGAAGATGAAAAAAATAATAATAATAATAATAATAACCGCACGGGTGTGGTTTGGTTTCCGCCACGCCACATGGGGGGTGACGTCCCCACGGCCCGAGTTACCTGGGCCACCAAGGGTAAATGGTGGCGAACCCATGAAAATGGGGAAAATGCCAGCGACGAGAAGTGGAAACCGATATCATGGCAGAAGATCTAAATGCCACTCCACCTGCTGGCTCGACCACCGTGAGGAGGACTGCCCGCAGGGGGGCTCGCAACGCACGTATAAGGTGGAGCCGCGAAATGAATATTGAAGTAATGCGAGCTTTTCATTACGTGAACAATTGCGAGGACAAACCACTTCCTGGATGGAGATACTCCCTCTATAACGAGTTCACCGGAAAGCATCCGGAACTTTAGCTGACGGAAGGGAATCATTCGAGAAAAAGATCGAATTATCCCAGAGGATCGCGGGATATGCACAACGGGCTGTAGCATTGCCAACCTGTCACATCGTGCGGAAATTCCTGAACTAGTGGGAGGAACTGAATTGTTTTTTCACTGGTCATGGAAATAATACCAGCTTAAGCTGAGACCGGGAGACCGATGAGGAAGAATAATAATAATAATATATTTACAGCATCAAAATATTACATGCCAAGTCAACAGAATCTAAGTAAGTATTTAGCTATTCATGAATTCATTTATAGAGTAAATTGTATTGGAAAGCAAATGTTCCTTTACACATTTTTTAAATTTTTTCCCTGTCAGCAATTTTAAACTTGATGGCAATTTATTATAAATTTTTGGTCCCCAGAAGTCCACTCCCTGCTGTGAAAACTTATATCTGTGGTGTGGAATTATCAAGTTTTCTCTATTTCTTGTTCCAAAAGAATGGTAGGAGCTATTTGATGGGAATGTGTTCAAGTTGTTGTGAACATAATAAGCACATTCTAGGACATACACAGCAGGAATTGTGAGTATTTTGAGCTCACGGAAACCTCCTCTGCAACTGTCTGTTTGTTTCAGGTTTAAGATTTTTCTAATTGCTCTCTTTTGGTATATCAGCAGATCTTTCACATATATGGATGTTCCCCAAAGGAGCAGGGCCGTCGAGAGCTTCGGCGGGCCCCGGTACAAACCAAAAATACGGGCCCCCCGATGGTGTTATTTAACCGTATAATAAGATGAAATCAAAATCATTGAACATTGTAATTTTTTTAATGTAGAAGAAATTAGGGAAGGAAAAATAAAAGTTTATCATATTTTTTCTTACATGGACTTTATACTGCTTTATGCAAGTAAAATTATTGGAATTAGAACCTTCCAGAAACATGAATTGGCTTACTAAGTATATAATATAAAGAGTTGAGAAACACAGCTGCACTAAATACTGAAAAAATTAGGTAAAAATTACTTCGAAGACCGCTACAAAAAACACGAATCATTTTATGTGAGCCTTTCGGCATTTTGCAGTAGCAAAATTTGCTATAATTTTAGAAAAATCGCATCTTCTAGCTACTCTTGAATAGCAAGCAACGAATTCGGTTGACAACAATGACAACGAACATCGATCAGGTCAGGGATTCCCCGAAAATTCAGTAAACGAAACGATCTACGTTGAATTGACGATAGGGGCGGGAACGTGGCCAGAGCGTAGAGCTGAAGCGGGGCAATACTTTAGGCAATGTTGTACTGATTTATGTATTCAAGATTGCCTATGTAGGCTATCTAATAGCATGGACAATCTTGAATGTTTACATTGTTGTTTTATAAGATTGAAAGGAATCACACAATCTTCATCAGTTCCATTTTTTTATGTAATTATAAATATCAATGAAAAAATTCTTGTTGCTGGAGCTCGAGCCCGGGCCCCCCATGAGCCCGGGCCCCGGTAATTTGTACCGGCTGTACCGCCCTCTCGTCGGGCCTGCAAAGGAGGATTCCATATGAAGCAACAGAGTGAAAGTTGGCAAAGTAAGTTGTTAGAGCTGCTTCTCTAGTTGAAAATTTTGTCACTGCTGTTATCATGTAGATGGCTACTGCTAATTTATTCTTCATTTCCTCAACATGTGTTTCCCAGGATAGTGCACCATCCAGAGTTACTCCCACTAGTTTGATGGTATTATCTTTTCTGCTTTTGATGACAAGTTGTTGTGTTTTGGCTTCATTTACAAAAAGAGAATTGCAGCTGAACCAATGATTGGATTTCATCAGAATTTCTTTTTCCATTTCGTGAACAGATTTCAATTCTGGTGCCTTCAGGAAGAAAGTTGTATCATCAGCGAACAGAAGTGTTGTTAGAAAAGTATGTTTACTCTTTTCCGTGAGGTCCAGATCATTCATAAAAATTAGGAATAGTATAGGTCCCAATATAGAACCTTGGGGAACGCCAAACTTAACATCCCTCTCCCCAGACCTTCCACTCTGCCACTGAACCTGTTGTTTTCTGTCATGCAGAAATGACGAAATCATGAGTAGGGGTGGTCCTTCTATGCCATACAGGAGGAGTTTCTCTATCAGTAATACGTGACTCACACTATCGAAAGCTTTAGTCAAATCCCGTGATACAATCTCAGATATCCATTGTTCGTCTGTTGCTGATATTATATTTCTCACAATCTCAAGAAGCATTGTTGTTGTTGATCTTGAACTTCTATATCCATTAGGGCGGAGCGATTTCATACAAGAAAAAATTATCTTCAATTTTTCTTTTGACCTGGGTGCTCGATTGGTGTCTTTTTATGTGGTTAATGGAATGGCAAAATCTGGGTTCCTAAATGTGACGTCTTCAGGTTCCTAGACGACCCCGAAAATTTACGTAAAATAAAAATGTATAAATAACCAAATAATTTGGTTTATTTTACGAGTTACAGTTCTTCGCTTGGTTTTCTTCGCTAAAGACCAACCCAGAACCCACCACGGGGAGGTGGCTGCAAATCGGGTTCCACCCATTCCCGCTCTCCCAATTTACCCAGAAAAAAATGAAAATTGGACATTGACAAATGCCTCATAATTTCATGACCAATTTCTCAAGCTTGTTGCTAGGCTAAAGGCCTAAAGGAACGTGTTTTAGATTGCTGAGCTTTCGGATTACTCTATCTAGAAAAAATTGAAAATTGGACATTGACAAGTGCCTCATAATCTTATGACCAATTTCTCAAGCTCGTTGCTTGGCTAAAGGCCTAAAGGAACGTGTTTTAGATTGCTGATCTTTCGGATTACTCTATCTAGAAAGAAATGAAAATTGGACATTGACAAGTGCCTCTTAATTTTATGACCAATTTCTAGAGCTCGTTGCTTGGCTAAAGGTAAGATGCCTAGAATACTGGTGTAAGCACTCGTCAAATTTTGAATGGAATGACGTTCGACCAAATTGAGAATATCGGCAAGATTTCGTTTTTTCCACTTCAGGTGGCGCTCTTCACTAATTATGTCTACAGTGACTTTATACAAGACAGTGGCGACACGCTCATGTCTCAATTTCTATTGGTAGTTGGATTTTACGTGGTGAATTCCGCCATTAAGAGGCTAATTGTGTTTGGAAGCACAGAACAGAACAGAAGAATTAGTGTTCTGTGCACAGAACTATAGAAATTATAACTTTTTAGGTTAGTATCATAGAGAAAATGAGAATTGTCTATGGTTAGTATCAAAGATGTACTCTATAATCTTTGAATTTTAACCTCCAATAATCTGACATTAGCCTCTTAATGGCGGATTTCAGCTCCTTGTCGTCACTGTCTTGTATAAAGTCACTGTAATTATGTCATACAACGTCATTACGGTCCTTTTTCCCTTGATCGATTTGATTGATTAATCAACAGCTGATCTGCCAAAGTCAATTATGACTTGACCATAGAATGACATTTTTATATGGTGAAAGTCTTATACTTTTCCTGATATGAATTAAAATGTCAAGAATATATTCCCAAATTATTGCTTGACAAAATTATCGGCTATTGACACAACATGTTCACTAGAATAAATTCGAATATTTGAAATAACTAATAAAAATCAGTCATAATTAGTGAAGAGTGCCACCTGAAGTGGAAAAAACGAAATCTTGCCGATATTCTCAATTTGGTCGAAACAAAATCGAATCAGTGCAATCACCGTGTGTTCAGTCATCGAAGCTAAAGGCCTAAAGGAACGTGTTTCAGATTGCTGAGCTTTCGGATTACTCTATCTAAAAAAATTTGAAAATTGGACATTGACAAGTGCCTTATAATTTTATGATCAATTTCTTAAGCTCGTTGCTTGGCTAAAGCCCAAAAGGAACGTGTTTAAGATTGCTGAGCTTTCGGATTACTCTTTCTAGAAAAAATTGAAAATTGGACATTGACAAGTGCCTCATAATTTTATGACCAATTTCTCAATCCTACTTAGAGCCTATAGGTATAACAAACTTAACGTAATTAATGTATATTGAGTAATATATAAACTTAGTAATGTAGTAGTTTTCCAGATAAGTAATTATTATACTAGTAAGAGAGTGGAAAAAAGCTAAATTATTATATTTAAATGGCTGATAGGAATTTGAAAATAAGTCAGTAAGTGGCACAGGTCTTTTCAAGGGCGTCGCCAGCCAGGGGGGGCAATTGAGCTAGGGGGGCAAGATACAATCAAAATAGAAAATATGAACTGATTTTCGTATATTATGCTATTATTTCATATGTTTTTAAGGGATTTTTGAGATCTAGGGGGGAGCTGCCCCCCCTGTCGACGCCCTTGGGTCTTTTTATGAGTTTTCAGAGAAGAATGAGATACATTATAACACAAGGGATTAAAAGACTATAATAAAAATATGTTTTAGATTTAAAATTCGAAGTTAAAAAAAATACTGATAATGAGAAATTTCCCCCCCTTCTAGGAACCTGAAGATCAAGTCCGATAAGAGCGAGATTTTTTTTGGTCTATACTCACCCTAAAAGACATTCATTCCGATACCAGGCATCATCAGATTATAATATTGAGAAAATCGCTCCACCCTAATATCCATGTTGGTGTTCACCTAAAATGAGATTTTCTTCAAAATATTGTAAAATTCTGCTCTTTATTATTTCCTCGAAAACCTTTGATAGGGCTGGCAGTATTGAGATTGGCCGATAGTTTGCTGGATTTTTCTTGTCTCCCTTTTTATGAATAGGTATTACCTTTGCCATTTTCAGTTCTTGAGGAAAAATTCCCTCCTTGATACATTTATTTAGAATAATGGTCAAGGGCTCAGCAATTTCCAGGCACAAACTCTTGACAAAAGTTGTTGTCATGTCATATATGTCCGCAGTTTCTTTGGATTTAATTTTCTTTATAATGCTTATAACCTCAAATTCTGTTGTTTTGTGAAATTGAGTAAGTTTAACGTTTGAAGTCTTCGTTTGGGCTAAGAGATTCAAAGCTGCCTCCAAGTAGTTAGGTGGTACATTTGTGTTTTGATTGATCATTTCCCCTACTGTGGCAAAATAATCATTAAGAGCATCTGCATCCAAACTGCACTTATCTTGTATCACCATTTTCCTCTTTGTTTCATTTTTTATTACTCTCCATATCATTTTTGTTTTATTCCCAGCACTGTTTATGAGTTCTTCATTTCTTTCTTTCTTGCTATTTTCTATGCAATTTCTAAGTTGTTCTCTGCATTTCTTGTAAGCATTATAAGCTTCAGTGGAACGTGACACCCTGTATATTGTATCAAGTGCATCTAATCTATTTCTTAACTCTTTCACATTTTCATTTATTGTTTTACGTTTGTTATTGTTTTTAATGATTTTCTTGATTTGAGGGAACTCTATGTCAAAATTGATTTTCAAAAAGTTGAAGAAATGCTTAAAACTATTTTCAGCAGATAAGGATGAAAGTTCATTACTCCAATTCAGATTGACAATTTTCTGTTTCATGTTGTTAATTCCTAAAGTTGTTATTTTTCTGTGTAGTTGAGGAGAGATGTTACTAATTTCAATTTCTTTTTCAGTTGGAAATGACATTATTTGCGCAAGATGATCTCCCATATGCAGATTCTTAGTATATGATGTATAGACTTCAAAGTTACAGATAATATTATCGATGCATGTTGAACTTTCATTCGCGATTCTTGATGGTTCATTCATAATGTATTTACCATTATATATACTGCATAAATTACAGAATTTATTTCTATCCCTACTTTCCTTCAATACATCCACATTAAAATCTCCACAAATAACCCATTTATATTTAATGTATTTACTTTTTGAAAGAAGCTCCTGCAGAATGTTATCTAATTTTTCCAGGAATATATCCAAATTTGCTTTCTGGGATCGATATACACTGAAAACCAAAAGTTTCTCTTCAGGAATCTCTATTCCAGCAATTTCCATGTTAATTTCCTCTTTAAATTTATTCAGGTCGTCAATTTGCTCGCAAAGTATTGAGTCTTTGACAAGTATCATTGCACCACCGTTTTTGCATTCAGTTCGACTGAAGTAATCCACTATTTTGTAGTTATCAATCATAATATTGGGAAAAATGATGCTTTCTCTCTGACTATACCAGTGCTCGGTTATACAAACTAAATCTGGTTTGAACTCATTTAGTGTCATGTTCAAAGTACTCACTTTATTTCTGAGACATTGGATGTTCAAGTTGACTGCCATTATTTTTGGCGGAATTATTTTGCAAGCGAAGTGGCAGCTTGCTGTGGAAAATTTGATGCCGTTTTTGTTTCTGAAGTTAATTTGTCATAGTTAAATTTGAATCGTGCGAAAGCAACGCCGATAGGCCAAAATTTGTTATCGTAAACTTTTTCCTTATGTTTGAAATCTACTCCAATTTGAAAGCATTCATTATCCTTTATTTTGTGGTATGTGTCTATTTTTTTAACAATCAATGGTTCTTCTTTTGTGGGTTCCAATTTTTCGGTGAGATATTCTCTTATTATTTGCTCGGTTACTCCACTCTTTATCTTGGAAATAAAAAGCCACAGTTTTTTAGTTTGCGTTTCTCTGCCAAGGAACGTTACCTTCGTTTTGTCGATGCTGTTTGTTTCTGCAGTTCCGATTGTAACAGAATTTTTAGATCGAATCTTCCTTTTCGATGGGTTCATTGTCACTTTCTCAGTTTCGACAATCTTGGTTTGTTTATTTTCTACCTCAAATGTAGGGTTATGTTTTCTGACATGAATGTCAACATTCTGTGTACTTTGGTTTCCAGAATTCATAGGTAGTTCAGGTGCCTGGTTTTGTTTATATTTTCCGTCTATTGATGACGTTGATGGATTTCTATGTGTGTTTCCATTTTTTTGTTGAACCACTTGACTGTACGATTTTCTATTATTTTTTTGATCGAAATTACTAACCATTTCCAATAATATTGTATTATGTTCTCTAAGTGCTCTATTATTTTCCTGACATTCTTCGAGCATCTTTTTTAGATATGCATTCTCCAAACTCAGGATCTTATTTTGTACGGTAATTTCTTCGCACTGTGATGTTTGCTCCATGGGCAATTTCTCTAGTTGTATATGCTCACAAATTGCGTCTTTTCTGTTTGCGGCGGGTCCGATGCATGAGGGATGGAAATATTCGAAACATTTCCCGCACTGGACATAATCTACCACTTTTCGCGAACAGCCAGCGCACTTTTGTTCAATTTTTCGTTTATTTTTGTCGGGACGTAAATCCGTGTTGTCGTCATTCGCCACCATCTTGAATGTATAGAATTTACCGCAAAAGACCTAGAGACCAATTGCGAAAATGAAGATATAGAACTCCACACTTAGTAAGAGATATCCAATTGAAGGATGTACACAAACACTCAGCATAAAAGAATGCGAAAGAGAAAAGAACAGATAAGATGATGGAAGGTTTATAGGCTTATGCCTCGAAGCAACCGCAGGAGAGGTGTTTAGTCGGTAAGAATCCGACACTACCCAGAAAGACTGGGTGTCTGATGTAAGATTCACCTCTTCTAGAACAAAAAAAAAAAAAACTTGATTCGATGAAATGTGACAACAAGAGATCTAGGGATCTCTAAATTTGGTGCTGTATTCCTGGAATATTCTCAGTATTCAAGGAGTAGTCATTAGAATAACCAATTTCCATTTCCAAACAGTAGGTATATCCTCGAATTGAACATGTTCTGATATTTGACAAGTTATAATATAATCAATGTTAAACTTATATCTTCGGAATAATCAATATCCAAACAACACTAATTTAAATTTTCTATATTGATAAATACGAACTAATCTTGCATACAAAAGATGGTCGGCTCTGCAATTAAAACTTTCCAAACAGAAAGTATTCCTTGACAATCCCTGAAAAGCTGTAAATAAAGACCGAGGACGGGACGAAAATTAAGAATCGAAGATAATTGCATGGATTTTCAACAACAAATCCCTCATTCGAGAATTTTCATTAGTGAAATATGTCAACATAATTGACATTTCATCTTCGCCAATCTTCGCAAGGAACACGTGAGCTGATCGGCCTTATTCGGTTCAATCTGCACTCTGATTGGCCGCCTCCCAATTTTAATCGTTTTCTAATGCTATCAAATGTAGAAAAAGGGCGGCTTAGACAAGGACACAAAACACTCAAGGTTGGAAAGCACGTAACCAATAGCTGGGAACAAGGGCGGATATAGCTGTTTTCATGGGAGGGGTAATTACGATCATGAGGGGGTAATAACGATTGAAAACCAAAAATCAGGTACACAATGAATGAAATATTTTACGTGCACCACATTTTTCTCAGGTCTTCGAATCTCAAGGGGGGGTAGTTACCCCCAATACCTTGACCCGTAAATCCGCCCAAGGCTGGGAACTAAATCGTGTGAGTGCCAGGTCTTGTTGGTCTGTGATTAGTGTGATTGTATGGTACTCCGTTTACATTTCCTCTGCTAACACTTAGATTCGGAGCGGGAAACAGATTTTTCTTCCTATATTCAATCAGTTCCTTGTAGCCATTCCTTTACACGTGCTATATGCATTATATTGTCGGATTTCCGAAAAAAAGTATGTAGTGCTTTCTTTCAAAAGAGTATATTATGATATAGTTACGAATCGTACCTAATAAGTAATAACAACTAATAATCATTAAAGATATCGAGAATGAAAATATGCCACTTAATTATTTTTAGTTCAATTCTGAAATCTGAAATATAATAGGAGTTGAAAATGATATTCAGGACTTGAAGAAAACGAAATAAAGCGATTGAAATATTTCATAGGAAATTTCATAGGAGGTTATGATCGAAAGTATTCACATGAATTTATGAATGACATACGTTTCACGACATAATACGATGTGTCAGAGAGAGACCGAATTAGTAGATAAATCATTTTTATTGCGGCACACGCCCAGCAGATTTTGATTCTTACCAAAGCCCAGCTTCTGGTTTCCTTGGCTCATTCCCCAATCCCCATATAGGTATTATCAGAAACGAGATGCATGCATAGAATATTCCTTGCATCTATATTGCGGAAAACAAACTGCGGAACTAGGGTCCGAACTACAATCGAGAGTGCCGATGTGATCTACATTTTTTGATCAAGATTTTTAAATAGTAGTAGTAGTAGTAGTAGTACAAAAGGAATGACAGGGTGGAATACTCGGATTACCGGGACTACGACTACCGTAGTACCGTATATATGTCGTAGTCTTATTGTAAAATCAGTCATATTAAAATACGCTTAGGCTTTTTCAATACGACTAGGCATATTGCAATATCACTGAAATAATAGAGGATCTCGCAATTTGACTGACAATTTAAGGCGTATTGTAATACGCCTGCCGCTCATTAGAATTATTGTCAAAACTCAAAAGCGCGCGATTTCTTTAGATTCTGACTGGTTATACTCGTCGTATTGTGATACGACTGACGGCTTGTCAGGCTAATCGTGTTTTAACGTGTTGTTGTTGCGGTTGTGACTTACAATTCGGTGTTTTTGTGCAATATGCTTTAAATCCCATATAAAATGCACAAGCCAATGCCATAAAAGTGGACCATGTTGTAATAAATAATCCAAATATATTTGTTTTTTTGTCCCACCTATAAGCGATTTCAGATATCGATTGAAACATAATCTGGGAGGATTCTGCATTTCTAGAAAAGTTTTTTGGGTTTTCACTCCCAGCCTCTGAAACAGAAACAATTAAAAAATTTAAATAGGATGAAATTCCCCTGCGTAAATTATTGAACTAATTTGTCAGGAGCAAATCGATTCCAAAGATTTTCTAAGTTCGTCTGATGAAGGAGTCTGATATAGACTCCGGAACGTTACGTTATCCATTTCAATTATTTCCTTTTTTCATAATTGTTTTATTGTTAGGCAACAATTTTTTCAAAACCAATTTGCTCCTGACAAATTAAATCAAAGATTTCCGCTTATTTAATTTTTTTAATTCTAGAAAACCCAAAAAACTTTTCTAGAAATATAAGCGATTTCCATAATTTGCCTGGCATATTGCCAGTCGTATTATAATACGTCGTATTTTACACAGTCAATCCCTAAAAACAATCGCGTTCAGATTCTTTTGACAATAATCCTAATGAGCAGCAGGCGTATTACAATACGCCTTAAATTGTCAGTCAAATTGTGAGATCCTCTATTATTTCAGTGATATTGCAATATGACTAGTCGTATTGAAAAAGCCTAGACATATTATAATATGACTGATTTTACAATAAGACTACGACATATATTATAAAAAATATCATCGTATGGTCCTGAAAGAGAATTTAAAGATGCTAGCGTCATCTACCATGGATATATCGAAGACGTGCGTTATGAACTGCAGATACCTTTACTTTCATGTTCAACGTGAAGAAAACTACAGTGGCACTTCCATACATACATTCATAGGTTCACTGTTTCATAGATGTCGCCGCTAGTCCGTATTCAAACCGGACTCTCAGAACTATCTACCTGCTGAATGTATTCTAAACACCTAGAACAAAACCTGAGGCGTTTTCTGGCGTTGAAGCGTATTCAATCTTGTATTTGAATGCGATTCCTATGAGACGTCATCAATGTCATGAACCGCGAGAATGCTTAATTTCAAATACGTTCAATAATCAAACATAAACATAACCCTATTTATTATTCAATATTTGTACTTTTCCTTTTGTTTCACCTCCATTACCTTTAAATAAATGAAGTTCTTATGCATTTCATAATATAATTCATTTCAATAACACAAACTTAATACTTCCATGAAACACAAATAAATAACTTATTATAATGAAACAAAACTTAACAAAATAGGTACTTAGTTAAACCTTAAAAAATTATTCTTGTTTGGCCTGTTTTTTAAGAATGTCTATTATGCCCATGGTTTGTTCATGGCGCTGTTTATTTTGCTCTTGCATTGCATCCAGAAGACTGCTAAACTGTTGTGCTCTTAGGTTTCTCACTTCTTTGATAATATTCTCAACTGTGGAGAGAAGTGTTTTCTTAGGGCGTACAGATTTCTTTATACTTTGGAATTTGTTTTTCTTTGAAGTCTCATTGGCTTGGCTAGGGTTATTATTTTTCGATTTTGGGGCATTATCATCATCAGATTCCCCGTGTATGTGTGGTGATACTGAATTTGTTCAAAAAATATGCTGCTATCCATGTTACAGAGCTCCTTGTGCTTGAAAACAAGCCTTTTCATTGAACTGGATGCAAATATCTTGAAATTATATCTGTAACAGGAAAAAAAGAAGAAAAACGAGAAAGAAGCAGTAAAAAAAATACTTCACCTGCTAAAAAACCTTTTCACAAAGTGTTCGAGGAACGCTACAGGCCCCTTATTTTGGGGGATCATCTCCCATAGATTAGAGTGGTTGTTTTTAGCGAAAAATCGGCAAAAAATCAAGAGCAAATTAAAAAACTTCTGACACTTCATTGTCATTTCTGACAATGGTTATGATAGCATGTTTTGAAACTGCATCCAGCTTAGTTTCAAAACTCCATGAATACGTTTCGAATCGTTTTACTTGTGACGTCATCGTTTCAACGCCAGAATGAATGTATTTGAATCGTAGGACGAATACGTTTCAAATACATGGACGCCAGAAAACGCCTTTAATTAACAAATATTCAAGACAAAAAAATAAATTTTTACGAACTGAGCCTGATAAAAATCGAAGACGAGATGTATTCTGGGGGAGAAATATTGCTTTTTGAATACAATTAAAATCGAACAAAAAGCTTCTTTTCGAAAATATAGCTTTAGAAAAGGTTAACATTAGAGTACACACTGAATGTATTTAGGGAGTTTCATTCAAGAAATGATTACTTCGACTTTTTTGCATCCATATCAAAAAAACTCTCTCCTGGTAGTGTGGGGTTATTGAAATTTTTGTACAGAATCAGCTGATATTCATATTGAAAAGCTTCTCTTTCTCCGAAAAGGTTGGCAAAGCAATATTGTAATTTGATGAAGGCTTTCACGGCCAAATTCAAACCTAGAGTATTCCGGGGCTAAGCGTCCACATGTCCGCACCGGACGCATCGGACGGATCGGATCAAACGGATTTCGGTATTCTTTGTATAGAAACTCGTGGTCCAATAGGAATTTCTCCTAACGTTTCACCTACAACTGTGGTAGGCATCTTCAGTTGATTCTGGGCGTGAGGTTTTACCCCAAAGATATTCTACAATATATCTTTGTTTTACCATAGCCATCATAGACATAAGACATAATTGTCTTTAGAAGGACGTGGTTTTACCCCGACGAATACCTCCCAGAAATGATCCTATGAAAAAAGTTGCATCCCTGGCGGGGATCGAACCCACGACCTTTGGATTAGAAGTCCAACGCGCTATCCTCTGCGCCACAGGGACTGCCCATCCACACTTGCTAGCTGTTATATACCATGGTGGTCGTTTAGTATTCAAGCTGATAACAGAATACCTTGCGAATACGGAAAAGCTTACATCGGAACTAATAAAAGGAGAACGCGAACAGTGTTGTCGACTGTATCGAAGGGAGAAGTTTGCACTTGATGAACATGCTTTGATGGATGGGCAAAACTGCAAAACAATACAAACTGTTCGCTAAAAGGTTATTATCCTAGGATGAATATGGAGACCATCGAAATCTATAAGCACAAAAACAACATGACATAGAGATAGATTCCGTAACATCACCAACTCGGAGCAGTCAATCGTTGGGTTACAACCTCAAGATGCCTAACGTAGTTGTAGGCGAAACGTTAGGTGAAATTCCTGGACCACTGCTTGAAAGCCCAGAATATAATGTTTCTAGAACTAATTCGATAGAATTTTCATAAATTGACTTCTGTTCGAATTCCCATAGCCGTCTATTCAGGCAGTGGCGCACCCAGAAATTTCATTCGGGGGGGGCTGCTCGAGAGTAATCAGGTTTTTACATAAAAAAAAACTCAAAAACGACGAAAACAATCCTTTATTTTTGAGCTCGGGGGGGGCTGCAGCCCGACAGCCCCCCCCCTCGGTGCGCCACTGGGTAGATGAATGTTTGATGATAATTCTAGTGCCTTATTTCGGCCGAGAATTTTAACGTGCAATACGAGATGCATAGAATATTCTAGGCGTTATCCATGTTGAATATGATCAGGATCATCGAAATTGCGCGATATTGGCTGTTGATTTGAGACAGTAATTAATAATTGTATCAAAAGAAATTGCGCAACTCTTTCTCGGAAGCAAAAAGGTTTACAACACGCGGTGTTCCCAAGCGGTCACCCATCCAAGTACTAACCGCGCCCGACGCTGCTTGGCTTCAGTGATCTGACGAGAACTGGCATTCTCAGCGTGGTATGGCCGTAAACAACGAAAAAACAGTGAATCTGCCATATCCACTGAGTAAAGACTTGGTGGTAGCAAAGACTATGTCTATCGTCATCTATCTATCTATAGCATCGCTATACTGGCATTGATGATTTTCATTCGAATACTATTATATCACTTGTGTTCTTTCGCGTCATTCCTTGATAAAAACAAGTTCCTAACAATCCTAACATTCCTAAATACCTATTCAATGTCTTCGTTTTCCGCGCGTACCTACCGCAAGTACCTAAAATAGAAAACACAAATTCAAATGAACACAACAACAATTCTTTCGATTCGCTTTGAGTTTGTTATTTACTGATACCGACAATTTTCAATTACCTATATATTTTGTTCACGTATTCACGCTATCGGTACCTACTCACTCAGGCGAGGCAATAGATGCTTTCACAACACGAACGGTCACCATAATAGCACCCACAGACACAGTCGATCTGTGACAATAGGATCCTTGCAGGTATCATTCTACCCCCACCCCTTCCGCCCCAACAGCAACCCAAGACGCCATATTTGACTGGCCGTCAATAAACAAGCAATAAATCAATAGAATTCACCGTAGAGAAATTTGACAGTAACGAACAAATGGGAGCTTTATCTCTAAATGAGGGTCGGATTATGTTTATTGAAGCGGATGCACTTTCAAATTCTGTTTAAAGACGACTTTCTTGGAAGGCGGCATTTACGAAAAGGAGCCATCTTGTCGTATAGATTATGGAAATGGGCGCCTGAGGCAATCGTCGTTCACAGGCTGTAGGTAGATAATTCAGGTTGCAAGAATTTTTCAGTCCTACCAAACAACTTGAACCGAAAAATTACTCTGTCATGGATTACGACGTGTTCTATGCTGTATTCGTTGATAATGAGTGGTCACAAGAAACAGAAAATACTATAGGATTACCACAAGGTTCAATATTAGGGCCTATTTTATTTTTGGTCTATATAAATGACTTCCCGTTCCCGGATTTTATGAAATTGACGCATAATGTTATAATCAGTGGCGGATTTAGGGGGGGGGCGAAGGTGGTTTCGCCCCCCCCTCGGGATTAGAATTCGTTCTGTGATAATATAATTTTTGCTGGTTTATCCGAGAATTATTACTGTGTTACTTTGGATTCGCCCCCCCCCTCAAAAAATTCCTAGATCCGCTCCTGGTTATAATATTTGCTGACGATAGGAATATATCGCTTGCATTTGATGATGAAGAAATGGCTGAGGAAATGTTTGTATTATTGTATTGCTGATCTGCCGGACGCCGGTCTGCGTGCAGATGCTTTGAGTTGGTTCTCGGGCGATGGACTCACTGTCAGTGAAGAGAAAACTGAACGATTTTTCTCATTGAAGAGAACTGAGGTGCGTAGTGTGAGATTTTTGGGTCTTCATTTGGATACAAAGCTCACGCGGTGGGCCCATGCGGATAATTTTCGTGCGAAGCTGGCAAGTGGCAAGGAACATTTATGTATTAAGCAGCACATACACTATCACTATGCGATTGCCCCAATAAAGCAGCCCATACACTATGCGATTGCCTTAGTGCCGTTGCCTCAATAAGAAACTTATGAGGCCAATATCGTCGAGTACCATACACTATCAGTCCACCACCTGCAAGCGGACGTACAGAACTGAAGATGCTTGCCTGATGATATCATACATCATGCGACAAGTGCCTGAAGGCGAATTGTCGATGGCAAATCAGGACTGCAGGCAAACCGCAGTTTCCAGACAGTTTTCCATCTTGCTTCGTCGAAAACGTTGCGCGATATATCTTCTTTCAATTTTTGGAGATCCACCTTGAAGAAGGTTTTTGGTGAAGAGGTGGCTTCAGGATAGAGACACTAGTTCTCACATGTCATTCCCTCGTGAACTGAGACAATCTCATCACGAGCATTTAATGACTTATTTGAGAATAAGCGAAAATCATTTTCAAAAACTCCTTGAGTCGGTTTCACCAGGAATCAGTAAAGTGAGCACCAATTACGCCAGGCAATCAGTGCTGAGGAAAGAATGACTGCAACTTTGAGATTTTGAGCAACGGGCCAAAGCTTCGAAGATTTGAAGTTTCCGACTCGAATTCACCTGTGATGGTGTGTACGCGTTTTTTCCCTTCTAACTTTTTTCAGTTCTTTTCGGAACGAGCATCTTAAATTATATATTTTTTTCTTAACCATATCGACGGCAGCTGACGACACGGTTTTTTTATAATATTGCAGCAGCATGTCGTATGCTTCATCGCGTAATCTTTTTTTTTGCATAATTTTCATCCTTTATCTTCCATAAAGAAGGGTGGGCTCGGTACAGTCCTCTCGCGTACCAACAGAATTTTTTTCACTTACTCACTTATGTAGTACCCAGGGTAATGGAAACAAATTATTCCATTTTGAAAACTCAATTTTAACATAATTCTAGAGGAAAGTCATTCAAATGTGTGGGATCCATTCAGAAATCCCAGACACATAAATTAAAAATTTCGACGGGCAGAAGCCGTTAGGAGCTTTGATAAACAAGTTCAAGGGTCGTGTATTCCAAGGGGTCGTGATCCACGGGAGAGCAAGCAACGTTTTTTTTTTATCGTCAGATTTGATAGTTTCTTAACCAATAGTATAAGACCACGTCGTTTCAGACAAATTCTTTCTAGAACATTCCAAGGGGACAAAGAGGCAGGGGAGACTTCGCTTTAAATAGAGAAATTTTCGGGAATTCAAGGAGTTCCGACAGTGGCGTGAAGTACAGAAGCACACACGTCGTGCATCAGAAGGGAAAATGCGAATTGAATCGTAGGAAGTACCTGGGTTAAATGGAAGTAAAGTTCGGTCGGTTCTCCAAAATTTGTAACGTAACTTAAGGGTAATTCAGAAGTAAATCAATTGGTTTTTTGTGATTAACAGCAAGTGTTTTCGTGAGTGTTTGGTCTGGTAAGAGAGAAATTTTTATAATTAAATGGGAATTTTCAAAGATTTGAAGTAGGAACGTACAAAAAGGTACTACGTCACTCTCCATCATTTCTATTTGTTTTTGTTCTATTGGTTTTTTTTTATTTACTGTTCTGTTCTTGAAAAGGTCGAGAAATAACACTTTTATTTTTCATTGAATGTAGAAGAGAATATTTTTGGAATTTAATATATCTATTGTTAATGTTAATGAGAAGGCCTTTTTTTTTATTTCATCCCCTCTCAGAAAAGGATTTAATTTTTCATAAGACCTTGCGTTTGCTCAAGGCACGATTCCAGATTCCCTTTCGGCTGGAAAAGTGTGCAGATTTTAAAAGGTAAGATCTCATATTTTATTTGCGGTAACAGGTGTGTTTAGAAACACCCCCGCAGGTATTACAATTTGGTGACAGCGGCGAGATTGAATATATCTGTTTTCTGAGAGTGGGTATTTAACAGTTCTTTTTTTTAAATTTTGATTGAGGGAATAATTGGAAACTTAATTCGAGAATTTTTTTCTTTCTGTTTAGTGGCGATTTAGAGTGAATTAATTAATTTGAGCGTGACATGCAAAGAGGTTTGTTTAGAAAAAAAAGATTGAAAGTTGAGACGTTAGTGCATCGGAAAATAAATTTTTTTTTCGTTCGAGATTTTTTTGTGGAGGTTATTGAATTCTGGTTTTGTTTGTGCTAATTACGAGTTCTTTTTTTTGCAGGAATAATAGTCTTCAGTTGGAAATAATTACGTTTTTGATTGATTTGAATTCACCTGTTGATTTGTGTGTGTTTTTTTCAGGGAAGAAAATTTTAGTTTGTTTGCAGTTTCAGATCGTATCACACTGCAGTTAGACCAGGGTTTTCAGGTAATCGAGAAACATCAGGAAAAGGTAGGAATTTTTTTCTTTCGTTTTTTTTTTGTTTTGCGTATCAAACAAAAATGGCAACTACTCCCTCTGTAACTAACACCGATAAAGTTTTCCCGTCAATGATGTATTCCCTTGGTATGATAGCGAGCACGTTAGATGACTTCACCAGTGACGATGCGGTCAAGTATTTCGACAAATTAGAATTACGGTCCAAATTAGATGGGTGGACGGAAGAGGACACGCTGAAATTACTCAAATTCAAACTAAGTGGTGAAGCGTATGATTTTTTCAAGTCGGACATATCCTTCGATAAATTTAATTATGTGGACCTCAAAGCAAAATTGTTGAAGAAATTCACTCCATCCAGATTCCCAGGAGAGAACCAGTGGAGATTATATCGGTGTTTCCAAGGACAAGATGAAGATGTTTCTTCATTTTGTACTAGGTTACGGATTGTAGGGGCAGATCTGTTGCAGGATGATCTCGTTGGGGCTACTAAGGAAGAAGTAGCTGGAATCAAGAAGAAAAATAGGGAACTGATTCTGAACCAGTTCAAAATGGGGCTAAGGAAGGATTTAATGAGGGACACTGGAATCTGGTTGTTGAGGGAGAAGAATTTAGACTTAGGAAAAGCAGAGGAAATTGTTAAATTACAGGAATCGATCTTAATGATGGTACAGGGATACACATCGAATGTAAGGATTGCGACAGTGGGTTTTGGGAATTCATGCGGAAGAAAAGGGTATTTTGCAAGGGAAAGTAGTCACAGAGGTAGGAGAGAGGGTCCGAGGAGAATAAGAAGAAAAAAATGTTTTTCTTGTGGTCAGGAGGGACACTTCGTCCGGGAGTGTCCAAATCAGGGAATGACAGGTAGTACTAAACAAAGTATTATGGTTATTCCGGAAGTAAATGTCGAAGAGATAGAAGATATACCGCATATCATCGAAGCAAGGGTGAATGGGACACTAACCCAATGTTTGGTAGATACAGGAGCGGCTGTCACACTTATCCAGCGGGGTTTGGTTTCAAGGGGCGAAATCAACACGAACGAAGCCGACAAATATCGGCTTTCGAGTGTGTCAGGACACCCTATAAAATCTTGGGGTACGGCCCATATTTCGATGGGACCCGAAAACGGTGAATGGATTTCTACCTGGACAGCCGTTGTGTGTGATGACATTGCTTCAGGGAATGTCCAAGTTATTTTGGGGAGGGATTTCTTGTATGCGAATCATGCACATATAGATTATGTACATGATCCATCTGTGACCATAAGAGGGACCGTTTTCAAACTTTTGGGCAAAGAAATTCTCGATGAACGTACATTTCAGGACGTTAGAGAGATCGGACAGATCGCCAGACGGGAAGAACAAACACTGAGAATTGGGGGTAAAAGCGCTTACGGGGATTCATTCATACAAATTGAAAATAAGGGGGCCAATACTGACGTTGAAATTTTGGAAAAACCAGTGGAGAGTGGGAAACCAAAAGTTGAAATAATTTGTGTAACTGCAGACACACAAACGGAAGAAAATTTTGGAGGAATAGAAACTGGATCGAAAATTTCAGAAAGTGGTAAACCAAAGGTCGAAACAATTTGTGTGGATGCAGAGGCTCAGACCGATCAATATAATGAAGAAACGCTGGGAAAACCAGGGAGAAGGAAGAAAAAATGTAAGGTGAAGGATCGCGAAAAATACAAATCATCGAGAGTTTTTGGGGGCGATCATCAATTCGAGTTGGGGGATAAGGTACTCTTGGGAGAAATGCGTGGGTCATCTAAGGAAATAGGGGAAAGCTGGATTGGTCCATATCAAATAACAAGATTTCGAAGTAATGAGATATGCAAGATAAAGGAATGTGGGGGTACTGAAGAAAAAGTTGTCCATGTCGATAGACTGACAATTTACTTCGAATCAGATGAGGAGCTCTATAGTGATGAGGAAGAATGGCTGGAAGAGCCAGTCTTTGCTTTGGGAAGGTCCAGAAAAATTGCACGTCCACCAGACCGATGGACCTACTATTGAGGAAACCCTATTTCCGCACGGAGTGGTTTGAGAACCATTGGGCAGTGACGACCCCACGTTCCGAGTTACTAGATAAGTATCTAAGCAAGCAAAGGCCATTTCATTCATTTATAATTTTTTTTTTTGTGAAGTAAACAGCGGCAATTCTAGTTTAAGTAGCCCAATTTTTTAATTGTGATTCCAAATTTTTAGGTTCCAAGGTCATTTCCGTTGAAATTAATTCTAGTAAAAAAAAAAATTTTGGAGAAAAATCAATGTAGCTGTGTTTCAGAATTTTGAGTATATTATTCAGACTAAGCAGTTTAGGTACGATCATTTTTTGAGGCCTCTATTCGAGAATTGAAAAAACTCTAATAAAATTTTGTTTTTGTAGCTTAACGGTATATTATTGCGGATTTTGAAGTTATTCTTTCAAATTGGATTGGATGGTATATGAGGATAATCTGAAACAGATTATAAGGAAGCGTTTTGGTCGCTGGTTTACGCGAGCACAAGGCCTTGCATGTTATGGATGATGTGTTTAGGATGTTTTAGATGAATGATTTTTTATGTCTTGCATTTTTTTTGAATAAGTTTCAGATTGTACTGATCATACAATCATTTTGATGTGATTGTTTTTTGTTATAATGGATAAATTCTAATGTTTTTTTTGTGTATTCGTGTATATATTTGAAATTCAAGTGAACGTTAGAACAATGCGCGCATAAGGACAATAAAGACAATCAAGGGGAAGTTCTGTAATCGAGAAAATAAGCGAAAATAATCATCAAGCCAACATCAGACGAATAACCTTCCTGTTCAGCTTTACCTGATTATTAGGCGATTGTGAAAAACGCGATTCCGCAGGTGTTACGCCAGCGAGATGTCTATGGAAGAAAAACTCTGACAACCTAGCTGCTTGAAAGATATTCATGGTATGATAAATTACGAAAATCGTATAATTCAACGAGTAAATGGTTCGAATTTCATCTTCCGAAATTGGGTACGACAACAACGACGCTAGACGATTAAGTACCACCCTCATCGATCAATCAACAAAAACCGAAGAAATTCGATATGTCTGCAGTTTTATCTATACTGCGGGAATGTAACATGCCACAAGGGGTGCTAGAGACAACAAATTTGGGCAAACGGTGACAGGGCATAAACAATGATAATGCTACTGGGAGTGCGACATAAGTATAGAGGTAGAGCAGTGGCGTAGCCGGTAGCAACAGCGTGAGAGACTTTGGGTAAGCTGGAGATGTGGAAGCGAAGGTTATTCCGAAACAGAGGACCAGAAGCTACAGCGGAAGGTGATGTGTAGTGAAAACCGAGGGAGGACGCGAAAAACTTACAGAAAGATCGGGAAAGGTGCGCGCAAGACAATTGTTCGAAAGTTGTGGTTATGGACAAACGAGAATATATGTTCGTCAATTTTGGAAATTTTTGTAAAGTTTAATAGATCATAGGTTTTGCGAATTTTTTTTTATTGGTATTTTATGTTTCATACGGCTATGTACGCGTGATTTTGTATGGTATTGATTTGCAGGCAGTAAATGTTATTGAACTGGTAAGAAATGGATGCATGTGAGTTTAGTAATTTCTATAGAAATAAGATGTTTGTTTCGTGTCAAGTGGGATAGTGACATGTTATAAGTAGGGGTATGAGGGAAAAGTTTTGGCGATGTGGAGCCAAATCTTTTTTATTGGGGAGAGTGATGTAGTACCCAGGGTAATGGAAACAAATTATTCCATTTTGAAAACTCAATTTTAACATAATTCTAGAGGAAAGTCATTCAAATGTGTGGGATCCATTCAGAAATCCCAGACACATAAATTAAAAATTTCGACGGGCAGAAGCCGTTAGGAGCTTTGATAAACAAGTTCAAGGGTCGTGTATTCCAAGGGGTCGTGATCCACGGGAGAGCAAGCAACGTTTTTTTTTATCGTCAGATTTGATAGTTTCTTAACCAATAGTATAAGACCACGTCGTTTCAGACAAATTCTTTCTAGAACATTCCAAGGGGACAAAGAGGCAGGGGAGACTTCGCTTTAAATAGAGAAATTTTCGGGAATTCAAGGAGTTCCGACAGTGGCGTGAAGTACAGAAGCACACACGTCGTGCATCAGAAGGGAAAATGCGAATTGAATCGTAGGAAGTACCTGGGTTAAATGGAAGTAAAGTTCGGTCGGTTCTCCAAAATTTGTAACGTAACTTAAGGGTAATTCAGAAGTAAATCAATTGGTTTTTTGTGATTAACAGCAAGTGTTTTCGTGAGTGTTTGGTCTGGTAAGAGAGAAATTTTTATAATTAAATGGGAATTTTCAAAGATTTGAAGTAGGAACGTACAAAAAGGTACTACGTCACTCTCCATCATTTCTATTTGTTTTTGTTCTATTGGTTTTTTTTTTATTTACTGTTCTGTTCTTGAAAAGGTCGAGAAATAACACTTTTATTTTTCATTGAATGTAGAAGAGAATATTTTTGGAATTTAATATATCTATTGTTAATGTTAATGAGAAGGCCTTTTTTTTTATTTCATCCCCTCTCAGAAAAGGATTTAATTTTTCATAAGACCTTGCGTTTGCTCAAGGCACGATTCCAGATTCCCTTTCGGCTGGAAAAGTGTGCAGATTTTAAAAGGTAAGATCTCATATTTTATTTGCGGTAACAGGTGTGTTTAGAAACACCCCCGCAGGTATTACACTTACTCATTACGAACCAATAATTAAACTGCATGCACCCCTCGTGAAAAGTCTTGGCCCCCCTAGGTGGGAATAATATGAAAACCATTTCAACAGCAATATATTTGATAGAAAACCGTTGTTTGTTACTCTTTCCTTTATATGAGGGATAAGACAAAATAGGAAAAATGAGAAAAAAATGTAAATTTATCTATTATTTATTCCTGTGTAATCAAAGTTATTCCACAACTGAATCCAAATTCACCTCTTTTTTCAATCAACTGCCCTGTATGCCTAGGCATTCAACGAATCAAGTCATTAATGACATTTTCAGGCATATCGTTCCATTCTTCCTAAAGGGCAAATCTGAAAAGTTGGAGGTGGGTTGTGGCAATTGGATATTCTTCTCCCTAAGCCTGTTACACCCTTTGCCAGAAAGCTCGAATTCCGCTAGATGGCACTACATGAAAATACCCAGCAATAAAAATTCAAAACGCCTAATATTTCAATAGCCCCGCTCATTCTTGCCGAGTTACTTACGAACAAAATTTTCGACAGAACAGAATGAACATCTGGTATTATTGCAATTTATGACACCATAATAAAGCCCACCGCTCTATTTACCAGATGTAAAAGGGAACCGAAAGGATCGAAACGTTCGTCAATTCTGGTGTAGAAAGAAGAATTGTGTGGGAATCGTTTGTTCAGATCGATAGAATTACCGAAACTGCGTCGTTGGAATATATTTAGAAATAGTAAAATTCATTTATTTTTATACCTTACTACCTATCAATAACATCATGAAAGTATTTGACCAAATTCCATGATTACTATTATTGAATGAATATTCTAAGCCTTTGTTTATATCAGAGGTTAAGAGATACCTACGTATTATCAAATGGTTTTCAATTTCTTTTATCATTGTTTGATACACAATGTAATAATATAGAATATTAGAAAGAATACGAATATTCGAAATAAAATGGCTGTTTCAATTGATTTGACACTATCTAGTTATAATGAGTCCATCGAGCGCTCAAAAATATTTCGTTTTTCTATTATTACACTGAAGAGTAGGATCATTTATGTTTAGGGATGAAAAATCTGAATAAATGCAAGATGAGATGAATTTGACGTACGAACCACATAAATTCAGAAAATCTCAAATAACTCAGAAATTACTGTATGTAGGAGCAAGAAGAACATCACAGACTGTTATCACTATTTTTCTTCGCAGAATTCAACGCAATCATGAAAAAATAGGGTTCTAATTTGAAAAACAGAAGTTATGACCAATTTTCCATCACAGTTTTCGACACTAAATTTGAAACACCCTGTGATGATATTTATGAAATTCGAAAGATGCATGACCTTTCCATATTCTTCTTCTTTGACGATGTGAAAAAAGTTTACACTCGGGATGTTCAGAATAAGAAAAATGAACATAATAGGTACTCACTATGAATTTTCGACTTTTTTTCAGTTTTTTTCGATATTTTGAAACTATTCGAATGAATACAATGGTTTTACCAGAAATGCTTTGAATACTGAATCATATCAGAAACGTAAAAATTTAAAAAACAATTTTCAACAAATTTATTTTCACGAACCGGAAGTGCTCAGACTCCAAAAATATTTTAGGTCTGTAAAGAATTTCGAATAATATCAAAATGCCAATTTTCATAGTTCAAATATGTCCAGTTCTCCAGAAACGTCTAATAGGCACTCGAACTTGGGACACCCTGTATAGGTATTATCCTGTTGCTGACATTGAATTGTGTTGGCCTCTACTCGGTTGAAACCCATAGTACCTACACTAATGGAATAAAGTACATATAATATGTTGATTTCTGTTTATAATGACTTGAAACATATTATCGCGTTTTAGCTACTTCAGAAACGGACAGAGTTTATAATCTCGACCGTGCATGCGAGTTGCCATTTTTGCGCCTCCCTTCCGAGCGAATCGCTTCTTTCTGTATGACACATTCAAAAAACAACAGGTGAAACCGAAAGATGAGCACTTTCAAAAAATTACGCTGGTTTTTGTAATGACTGCAATCGGGACCTAACGTTTAAAATAATAATTGCAACAAGAATAATTCGCAATCCTTGTAAGACCTGATATGATACTGAAAACGGCTTTTATTGATATCGGTTCTGTGGAAAAAGTTTTTAGCTCATTCATTTCCCTGTTTGACTACTGTCATACTGTGATTCGACCCTGCCCAACAAATGTCTCAAAACATCGAGATAAAGCCCATAACAGACAGGTAAATATCACTTATGATCATGCACCCACCCAATTTGGGAAATAACAATAGATTATTTATTTTATGGCTGGCGGTTCCTTGGAGGATCTTGCTCCCATATCTCAAGTCCGGTATACATCTGATCTGGTACGGCCTTTTAGTTACAATACAGTTTTTATTCATTTGGGACAATGCGGCAATGCACCTTGCTCCTAGATGAATAAACAATTAAGATGGAAATTTTATAATTTTGTCTGGTTATCCATTCGATTCCTTCAAAGCCTCAGTCATTGGAAGCAATCAAGGAATATACAGCATGGCGAAACAAAATTCTCTAATTCACCTCTGGTGCAATATTTCGGCATGGTTCTTTGAAAACATCTGAAGCGGTACAATGTTGCGAAACGCATTATGTTTCAACTCTTGATAACTAGAAATCAACATATACAGGGCGAGATCTAATTGATAGATAATCCGTCGCCTGGGTATCAAGACTAGGAAAATTGGAGGTACAAAGAGTGTAAATTCCTTGCATAATTAAAAAAAAAGCCGCATTTGCGACCGCAAACCTTTCGTTTTCATTAATGTTTGACTTTTTTCAAGATTTTTTCTCTGATGATTATAAACTTCATCGAATCTCTCAATCATTGCTCCAGAATGGAAAAATAATGATGAAACTAACGATGAATCTATTCATCATTACTACTGAAATTTCATGACTGTTTGTATTTTTCTAAGGATTTTTGTGAGTTTGCAATTTTTTCTCGAGATCGGTAGCTGATACGACAAAACTACAAGAAACCATAAAGTTTAGTTAAACAACAAACCTCCTTTTTTACAATTTTCCAAACTCCCAGTGGCTCACCAAAAAAAGAATCTGGAGCAGCAAAGGGAACAGTGACCCACAAAAAAATTTCACCCTGTAAATTTGCAATCGAAATTAGCATGTCGAATGGTGCAAACTCTACATTGTTTTATTTATGCCAAATTTCAGTGGATATCTTATGAACTGCAGGTACTGTTAGAATAAACTTGGAACGCAAACCAGACTTTGATATCCTGTACCTCGAAAACGAAAGGTTTGCGGTCCATGTTTTTGTGATTACGGTTGTTGAATAGGCAGGGAAGAATATTACTCAAAAATAACTAAAAGCGTCATAAAACCATAAAAGTTATTGAAGCCCGACGCTGGTACTTCCGAACTATGCAAATAAAGGTCAAGACAAATTTCTTGTGGTATTGAAATCAAGATGCAGATCAAATGTACCGACAATCGTTGGCATCATTACCCTATCATAAAAACCATCATAAAAACTTCTTTGAGTGAAATATTGCCCTTTTGAAAGCCATAAATCAAAATTGAATTGAAGATGTACGTTTTCATTGGTTATTCCGATATTCAGAGGCGGTGCTAGATGGGAGGCGTGAATTTTAAGAACTTTGAAACTTTAGAACGCTCTACACTCAATATCATTTAGAAAAAAAATTTTAATTTATATTTTAGAAAACTTCTTTGAAATTGGAATGTTTCTGTGCATTGATTTTTACCCGAAAACTTCGGAGTTGGGAGATATGATCATTTATAAAATTTCTCGATTTCAAATTCAAATTTCAGGAGATTCTGAAAATATTTTTCCAAAAATCCAACACAAATCCATTGATAATTCCCATTCGAGTCTACTCTATGAAAATGAAATGTATCCATCGAGCCAATATTGAGTTAGAATGTTCTAAAATTAGCATTGAGAAGCATTGGGCGAATGGAAGTACTGTACACCCTTAAGTAATCCCAAACGTGCTCAATTGGATTCATGTCCGGTGGATTTGCTGGCCAGTTCATTATCTGGATATTGTTCTCTTGAAGAATGTTCTGTACCCTTCGTGTCGAGTGTGATGGGCGTTGTCATTCTGATAAATGAAATTATCCCCATATTCGTTGCGCAGAGGAACAATGATTGGTTCAATGATGTTTTCTACGTAGATGACACCAGTCATTGTTCGTTCAACGATAAGAAGAGGGGTACAGCGACCGAACTTCAACACCCCCCCCCCCCCATTAGCACATTATTGATTCGCCTAGAAAGGGCACAACTTCCCGGGCGAAATTGAATCGCTCCATTATGCCTGGACCTCTGTTAACCCTTTCTCGTCGACTATTACTCTGTAAACCGAATCTTGACTCGTCCGAAAAAAGTACGTTACGCCATTGTGATAAAAGGAAGTCTTGGTGGTGTTCTGCCTTTGTCGACGGGGAGTTCTATGTCCAGGTGATAGCCGAGGTACTCTTAAAGATCTTTATCCTCTTAAATTTGAAGAATGCAACCGTCTCTTTATGGTAGGTACTGGTTTAAGACTACGCGTCTGTAGGTCCTCAAAAAATGACTTCGAAGGGCTGTTACAGATACCGTTCGATTCCTCCGAGTGAAATTTGCGATAAATGGTCTTCCCTTGGAGATGTAACTCTAGGGCGACCAGGCACTGGTGTCCGGGCAACGTTGCCGGTTTACAGGAAATGGGTCACTATACGCCTTATCGAAATCTGTGGAATATACAAACGTTGCGCAATCTGGTGGTTCGACGAAGCTTCCTGATGTAGGGCCACTATTAATTCTTGCCTGGTCAAAAAAATTCTCCATATTACGACTCTCGTTATTCGCTGAAAACTGATGACCTTCGAATACACGTTCATTCTCCCGAACAAGATTTGCTGGTTTATTGTTTTCATTTAAGTGATGAGATAGACAGTGAAGATTTCGCACAAAAAAGTTCATGTTACATGCAACAAGTTGAGTATGTATCACAAAAATCGCACAAGTCACACAAGAATTCATCAAACCATAGATACAACAATATACCTTCACTGCACATATACATTTATTCATGAGGAGCGAGAAAACAATTATCTTCAATCACCATAACCATCCCCTTACCCCAATGTAAGAGCCATAACCTACAATCATGATATCATGATCAAGTGTCATCAATCCAAGATAAATAAATTCGATTCGTTCCCGAATGCGATCTAGCATTCCGCAAAGCTCACTCGATTTCCATGCAATTTGGCATGGACTGAGAAGGCCAAATTGAATCCGATGCCCGAATTAGTATCGTCAACATGGGGCAATTATCACAAAGGACCATGTGCCGTCACCCCCTTGAATAAATTATTCAAGAGTCTATTGAGATAAGGGTGGCACCAATACGGCGGATTAAAGACCGAACTGGAGTGGGTAATTCGTTGGATGGGGATTTCAGCGATAGGTTTTGAGTTATGGATTCAGTGATATCAAGACGTTTTTGTGGACACTGGGAATTATGCATAATTCAACACAGATGACCAGTCACGCCTTTGTGATGTAATCTGGGTAGATCAAATGAATAACTTTGTTATATCAGTTTTCTGAAACAGCTATGAAACTATGATACAAATTATGTCCATATTATGTAACAATGCGGAGAAGCCAAATGGAATAAATTCATTATCTTGGTCACTGTAAATGCATACACTTTTTGGGTGAGACAGCCAAGTTTTTCGCTTGTTGATAGAGCCTAGCGGTTTTCACGTTCCTGTCCTACTTTTTTGTGAAATTCAAGTTTCACATAATCACATTTTGCATAACTGTTTCCGTTTACGAGATACAAGGTGATTTTGAAAAGTGTACTTTTCGGACCCCTACTTCATCTCCGAAGTTATTAGAAATAATTGTGAGCTAAAAACTACATCTGATACAGAATTCTACGTAGGATCCAGTGGCGTACTCAATTTTTTTTTCCGGGTATGGTTTTGAAGATACGACTCAAACCTATATTTTTTCAACAGAACACCCTGTATTTTATTACTCAGTTGAATTCGTTGTCTTTTTCCCTTCAAAATTATTTGTAATACTATAAGGAACTACCAATTAGGTACATATACAGGGTGTCCCACGGTCGAGTGCCTATATTAGACGTTTCTGGAGAACTGGACATATTTGAAATCCGAAAATTTGGATGTTGATATTGTTGGACATTATCTACAGACCTAAAATATTTTCGGAGCCTGAGCACTTCCGGTTATACCAGGAGTGGAAATAAATTTGTTCAAAAAATATTTTTTTCAATATTTTCATTTCTGATATGATTGAGTATTCAATGCTGAAAACATTTCTGTTGAAACCATTGTATTCATTCGAATAGTTTTCAAAATATCGAAAAAAAACCTGAAAAATTTTCAAATATTCATAGTCAGTGTTATGTCCATTATTCTTATTCTGAACATTCCGAGTGTAAACCGTTAT
The DNA here is from genome assembly GCA_910592335.1 of Adalia bipunctata. Lineage (NCBI taxonomy): Eukaryota > Metazoa > Arthropoda > Insecta > Coleoptera > Coccinellidae > Adalia > Adalia bipunctata. Next base: position 6,982,133 of record OU342953.1, read on the forward strand.
CACAACGTCAAAGTAGAAGAATGTGAAAAAGTCATGAATCTTTTGAATTTCATAAATATCATCACAGGGTGTTTAAAATTTTGTGTCGAAAACTGTGATCGAAAATTGGCCATAACTTCTGTTTTTCAAATTAGAACCCTATTTTTTTATGATTGCGTTGGATTCTGCCGAGAAAAATAGTGATAGCACCCTCAGATGTTCTTGCTCCTAAATTCAGTAATTGCCGAGATATTTGAGCTTTTCTGGATTTATGTTGTACAGGGTGGCCAGATTTCGATGATTTAGTACTACAACTCCTAAACTATAAGAGATAGAGAAAAAGTAATATACATGTCATGTTCTCTTTTTTTGAGAAACCGAAATTGCTTGAAACCCCAAGTTGCTACGCCGTCTAGTTTCCGAGCTACAGGGCGATTTTGGAATTTGGCCAATTATTATAATTGACTATAACTTCCGTATTACAGGATCTACGCTCTCGAAACTAACACATCTTTAGGGCACTTTTTTTACTGCTTTTCAGCGGTGCTATTGGATTTTTTGTATCTGCTCAAATTTCGGAGCTACAACAAAAAAATTTTTTTTTCAAATGGAAACCATAATGGAAAATGATATTTCCGAATAGATCTTTCTTCAACGATTTCAAAAATATATATCATGTTATACTTCCGAGTTCACTATATATCGAAAATTTCGAAAAAACACTTCTCGTTCAACAAAATCCAAGCAGGCTTTGATTCACTTCCTTCAAAACTGGGACGGTCATAGAATTCCATGTCTTATTTATTTTCACTTGTCAAATTCAATTCAGTTTCATCATTGTATCGTCTGGCGCTTCTAAAGTTCTTATTTATATGACATAATGCAATTTATGTATTTCCTCCAATGGACTACGATTTGAACATTTGTTGTGAATATACTTTTTTTCAAATGAATCTATATTTTTTCTTGAAGGAGCTTTTTTTTGCCCCTCATGGAAACATTTATTATTGCTATCAACGGGTTACATAAGTAAGTATTCAAATGCTTTTCATTTTTCAATTTAGCAGAGAAATCATACTAGAATCAACAAGTTTTGCGAAGCCCCTCTATTGGTCTGAGCAATAATAAAGCTAATATTTCCTGAATCAATTTGGCAGCTTACAATAAATGTGAGATATCGAATTCTATGACCTTATAAGAATGTTAGAAGCTCCAGACGATACAACAATGATGAAACTGAATTGAATTCGACAAGTGAAAATAAATAAGACATGAAATTCTATGACCGTCCCAGTTTTGAAGGAAGTGAATCAAAGCCTGCCTGGATTTTGTTGAACGAGAAGTGTTTTTTCGAAATTTTCGATATATAGTGAACTCGGAAGTATAACATGATATATATTTTTGAAATCATTGAAGAAAGATCTATTCGGAAATATCATTTCCCATTATGGTTTCCATTTGAAAAAAAAAATTTTTTGTTGTAGCTCCGAAATTTGGGCTGATACAAAAAATCCAATAGCACCGCTGAAAAGCAGTAAAAAAAGTGCCCTAAAGATGTGTTAGTTTCGAGAGCGTAGATCCTGTAATACGGAAGTTATAGTCAATTATAATAATTGGCCAAATTCCAAAATCGCCCTGTAGCTCGGAAACTAGACGGCGTAGCAACTTGGGGTTTACAGCAATTTCGGTTTCTCAAAAAAAGAGAACATGACATGTATATTACTTTTTCTCTATCTCTTATAGTTTAGGAGTTGTAGTACTAAATCATCGAAATCTGGCCACCCTGTACGTAGAGTCAAATTCATCGAATCTGAAGAGTGAAGAGATTCGATGAATATTTATATAAAACCATAGTAACAACTAATAATTGGACCTGTCACCTGTGAATTATTAATGGAATCATTTATCTTCTATGGTCACAGAATATTCTCATGCCAACAGATTCGATGACTATTCTTATGAAAATAGTTACCATTGAAGTAAAATCGAGAAGTAAGGTTAAGGCCTAAAATGAGAGCTGTCACTTGTGAATTATTAATGGGATAATTTATCTTCTTTGGTCACAGAACATTCTCATGCGAAAGATATGATGAATTTGACTCTATACTCCATTCACTTTTATAAAGTATCGCGGTTGGCCATGATTTAGGTTTATCAAGTTTTTTCCCCTAGAACAGACGCAGTTTCGCACTCGTGAAAATTTAGCGACATTGCCAGGTCTACTTTCTATTTACTCTTTTTCAACTTTGTAAATGGAGTTAGTTCTTCGAAGATTTAACTGTGGCGCAGGTTTCGTAGAACTACTACATTTTCATACTGGAGTATTTCAGGTTGTGCAAAAATGTAGTTAAATGTCTTCTGAATTAACATAATATTTTCTCAAATTCATTAATTTCCCAAAAGAACATTTTGATGAATACGTAATTACTACGATTTTTTAGCAGAAACGGCAACGTTGTGGGCGTATCTGACAGTGCAATGACCATAACCTAACATTTTCAAAATATATACGGTGAAATGTGTCAAAATTTCATGGCAAACCGCGATACTTTATAAAAGTGAATGGAGTATACGTATAACATGAATTCAGAAAAGCTCAAATATCTCGGGAATTACTGAATTTAGGAGCAAGAGCATCTGAGAATGCTATTATTATTTTTCTTCGCAGAATCTAACGCAATCATAAAAAAATAGGGTTCTTATTTGAAAAATATGGCCAATTTTCGATCACAGTTTTCGACACAAAATTTGAAACACCCTGTGATGATATTTATGAAATTCAAAAGATGCATGACTTTTACACATTCTTCTACTTTGACTTTGTGAGAACGGTTTACACTCGGGATTTTCAGAATAAGAATGATGAACATAACACTGACGATGAATATTTGACATTTTTTCAGGGTTTTTTTCGATATTTTGAAAACTATTGGAATGAATACAATGGTTTCAACAGAAATGTATTCAGAATTGAATACTCAATCATATCAGAAACGAATATACATATTGAAAAAAATATTTTTTGACCAAATTTATTTCCACTTCCGGTATAACCGGAAGCGCTCAAGCACATAAAATATTTTTGGTCTCTAGAGAATTTCCAACAATATCATAATACCAATTTTCGGATTTCAAATATGTCCAGTTTTCCAGAAACGTCTAATAGGCACTCGACCGTGGGACACCATGTATACATTTTTTCATTTTCCATTTTTCCGAATTAGGCTTTGTTGAAAAGATATAGTCATTTGAATAAAAAATGGGCTAATAACGTCTTTGAAACAATACTCTGGAATTGATTCAAAGTTCATATTTCTCAATTGAAATTGAGTTTATACATTTAGGGAATACTCAAGTAGGTACTAACCTTATTGAAATGAAAATGTTACAAACACGATATTTCTCAACAAAAACAGTTAGTTTCATCCGATTATATGCACAACTAAAAAGCCCTATTTCTCCCACCATAATAAGTTCCTTCTTCGAGTTTCCTGCAGATCAGTTTGTATGTTTGTAAACACTAATAACTTGTTCATATTCTCCTCGAAATCCCCAAACAATCTTAAATTATTTTTACACTAATCAAACATAACTCCATCAACCTAGGTCATCGGATTGGAGGTCAATGACCTAACCTAACCCATCAAACCATATTTTATGACAGAGCTATCATAAGAACGTTTGGGAAGACGATGCCAGATTGTGTTAATTTTCTCACGAGGAAGCAGTAAGTCCCCTATGTTTACCGTATGAACTAACGCAAAGGCACTAGTTTTGTTTACTTTTGGCTGATGGCGTCTTGTCGTGCATCTTTGGAAATGTTCTGATTCTCGCCGATAGAGCGCTACGATCTTAATTTCAGTCGCCTATAATGTTGCGCAAGACAAACCGTTGTTCCACAGACCTAACAGTTGGTCTGTGGCTGTTAAACGAAGCATGCGTATAGCGACTTGATGGAGATTTGTCGATTTCTTAGACTTAAGTCAAAGGTCGATTCGTTTATTTACAGAGTACGGAGAAGAAGGCAAACGGTGATGTGAAAAAAGTTTCAGTGGAAGTGAATTAATGTGACAATAACCGTGTAGTGTCAAATTCATGAAATTCCAAGAGGATATTGTTAAGATAGAAACATCGCCACAAACCATGTAGTGTTAAGTATTCATTTTGCATTAATTTAAATTCAATACGCGGTTTGTATGGGACATTCATCATTAATATCCGAATTTTGTATTCCATTGACATTTCAGCCCTGACGAAGATTATTCTTATGATTTTCGATTTTTTCGTCGAATTTTATCGGGTAAAATTAGGAATAACTCGAAAACGACGCGTATCATTAAAAAACATTGGAAAAATTTTATTTTCAAAATGATTGATTCTTTCGAAAATATGAACCGTTTATCTTTTTCAAGTGGTTTTATGGTATTTTTTCTTCGGTTCAAGATTGGGCTATGCTGTAACTTTCATACCAGCAGAAATTTCGAATAAGTATAGAAATGGATTTTAACGTCTGTGAGAATAATTAGGGAAAGATTTAACGGCATGCAGACAAACTTTTTTCGGAATTTCAAAAATTTGTCTGCATGCCGTTAAATCTTTCCCTAATTTCGAACAAGTTTTGATTGAGGAATATGTACTATGAATAGAGTAACCAATCAACTAAAATTCAGTTCATTGAAATAAGAGTTCCGAAGATATAAATAAGAAGGGGTTGTTTTCGTGGATTTTCGACACCCTGTATCTTCCAAACGATACCGAATTTTGAAAAATGGTATAGGAAAAGAGTGTTTCGTTTGATGTGAGGGATCTACAGTTAGAATATATGTACAAGTCAAAGACTCACCCTGTGTATAGGATGTTCAGAAATGCTGAAAATCAAAAGCAACTATATTCAGACTGAAGTATAATTCACGGAATCATATTCCAAACCTCGACCCAAGGTATATAATAAAAAGTATCAAGAAGTAGATGAAATGAATGTGTTAGCTAAAGTTCATGCCTATCATCAGACTTCTTGTGCAAAATTAGAAAATGAAACTGGCATTTCCAGATCACGGGAACATAGAATTAAAAAAAAATTATAAGTTAAAACCCAACAAAGTCAATATTGTCCAACACTTATATCCTGGTGATGCAGCAAGACGTGTGAATTTTTGCAATTGGTTTTTTATTTTTTTCATATGAAGAACTGATGTTTTGTTTGTATTTTTGTTTTTATTTACGTTTTTGATATAACAAGGCTGATATAGATTATCGTTGTTTATAAGAGAAATAGTACATTGTTTACCGGGTAGGAAAAGCCTCACATTCCTGGACGATTGTGAAGATTGCTAAGATGGGGCGTGAGCCGTTTCTGAACAGGGTCGGCTTCAATAAAATTTTATGCCGTTATTGTTGCAGTTGAATTTATTCAATTCATAATTAGTATTCTACACTAGTTGTTTTGAACATATTGATTATTTTCAACAGCTTTTCGAATGGTAAATTTGGAATCATCAGCGACTGTATAATAAGCTGAAATGTTCTACGATGGGATGACTTCCCAAAGCCGACATCCAAGCATCATGCCTCTTTTTTGTCAAGCAGAAAATGATAGGCTCCTTGAGTAACGTAGAGTTTATACAGCAAAAAAAAAACAACAAAAATACAAATACATCGTAAGTTTATCAGATACATCGCGTTCATTCATTTAAATACTAACAACCGCCATGGATCCGACTCGAACTCTTTCTTTCTTTCTCAAAATAGCATGACCCCAGCCAGCAAGGCCCCTTATTTAGGGTCAGCTACTAAGGCATGTACCCAGACTCAATGTATTAGAAATTAAATAACTTGGAATAACCTTGATGCTGGGTCCCAGGGGCGTCAGGAGCCTTGAAGATCCAATCCCAGCACCAGTTTCAAACAATAATCAAGTTTCTTCGTTGAAAATACTTGTTACACTTGTTACTATAAAAATTTTCGAACACAATCACTATTTTTTTATACTTCTCATAAACTTTTTCATGTGATTAAAACAGATTGGGAGTTTCAAACCAGGAATCGCCGTAACGACCATTTTGGAACTCTGACTCGAACTCCATGGCGGTTGTTGATATTCATATCAATGAACGCGATGTATCTGATAAACAAACGATGTGTTGTCACAATGATTCCTTTTGGAGATATTTCTTTCTCATAAAAATACAAATAATTCAACAAGTGGTGGGATTGAAACTTAAAAACAGAGAAATTATTGAGTACGTACTCAAAATAATTAATTCCGGGAATCTTTCCTTTGTTATTACACCACAACACTGAACAGTTCATTTTTTATCGAATACGAAAAATACAAATCGAAAATCGAACACAACACACAACAAAAGCAAAATGCACAGGAAGAATATCAAACACAAAAATAACAGTTTTTAGTATTTATACAAGAACTAAAGCACCAGTAAAGTGTGACTGAACCGTCCCTATCTAGACTTTCACTAAGGTCATTTCAAAGTCATTTGCCATGAGGAAGAAAAAGCGGTGTTGCACGGTCTATATCTTTTCAGTAAAACCTGCTACATCTCTGCTCTAATTTTCTCACCAATTCCACAAATATTGCAATTCACTTATGATATTAATGTGTCTAATAGTCGTAGGAAGTCGCGCATGAGCTATAAAATAAGTTTGTTACTCAATGGAATATTTTTATTGTTTAATTATATTGAACTCAAAATAGGACCGACAAAATATTTAGGGACTTGGCATCGTTTTACGTGAAATGTCCTAATGCTGAGCATGCGCACATCGTGAATCAGTGGCCTGTTGGCATGTTTTTCGCTGCGGAACTCGAAGGAATTAGCATTCTAGAGTAAGTATTTCTATGGTGACAAGACTTATGCCGATGTGTGTATTGCACACCCTTTCTGGCAGGAATGTTACAAGGTCTACATCATAGATCCTGACAGAGGTAGTGCATTATTCTTCTTCTTTATTCAGGTCGGTGATATTTCGTTGACATAATCATTGTGTAAATCAACCTATTTTCAATATGAATAAGGCTTGGACAGGTATTGTATTAATTGGTTAGGTCAAACGCTTGAAAGAAACAAACAAACAGATAGAATATTGATTCTATACTGTACGTTCAATTCTTTAGATTTAGAATATTTAATCCGTTGTATCGATGCCAAATTCAGTTCCGGTACATGTGGGATATTCTATATTCGAAACATCCATTTTGTGCGTTGTATGATCTGTTCTATACCTCCGACTTCTCGTTTCCATTTTATCGAATTCGAAATCCAGAAGGCTATCCCTCATACAAAATTCAATCAGACGGCGGAATTAACCGGAAATATCCCCGTTCCAAGTAGACCGGCTGCTCGACTTTTTTCTTCTGTGTTCCGACACTAATTGGAACGCCACCGATGGCCAGGAGGCGCGTTGCAACAAATCGATTCACCGACCACAGAAGAGAATAATCGATGTATCCCTCTTCCCTAAAACAATAAGTAAATAGCCGTACGTGATTGAGTATCGTCATATCGTGTGTCGCCCGCCGAAAAACGAGGCGGGACGAGGGCGGAAGCGTGGCCCGAGGTATGAATAATGAATAAAGTTATCGTTTAGTTCATATTTTTGATGGGGAACGGCGGAACGAAATGAAATTTGCATCTGTAAGAGATATGAAGAGATCAAAGCCGCCTGCGATGCCCCCCGCGTTCGTCTCGCGTACCCGGGGATACCGAAGTTTTATATCCCTTCTGTTGGTATAAAGTAGACTGACGTTGCTTTTTCCAACCCTTATTCGTTTAAATTTTAAACCGTTTCTTCTCTTCGTTGCTGTTTCCTGAAGGTATGACAGAAAGGTCAGTTTGGGTATACTGGGTGAATCTCTGACTTCTTAATATCATTAAAATGGAAAAACGACATTAATGAGTCTTTCAAAGCAATTACAATGACTCATAACGCATATTTTGCTATATTGTTTGTTAAAACTGCACTACCTACCGATTTCACAAGAAATATCCTAAACTATTCGAATCCAAATGGAACACCCTGTATATTTTTGTAGATTTTTATAAGACCTTGAATATCGGTCGAAGAATAATCGAGTCAGCCAATGCTTCTGCTTTATCAATATTCGTATAGGCAATTCTTCTGTTCATAGACGAACCTCTTTACGAGGAACAGTGTGAGGATCCTGGCTCTCCTGAGCTCGAATACCCACTTTACCTGACCTGCTTCTTAGTTCCGAGCATCTGCCTAAAAACTTTGTTATCTCTTCATTGTTAATTCTGGCACTTTATTGTGCTGGGTTCCTGATAATAACCTGCTCGGTCAGCTCTCGTTTCAATAAATGAGGGAAATAGACCAGCAGAGATCTAATTCCCGAAGTACACCACTGGTGGCGCCACCACAGGAGGACAATGACAGACTAGTTTCTGGCTCATCAGCCGTCATCATATATTACGCCCTAGCAGGAACACTTGAGTACCGTTTTAATGTAGGTACTAGAACTAGGCGAACTACAGTGTCCCACCTAGCGGGTAAAATGTCTACGCTTCATCCCAGAGGTTCCTTCAAAAACTAAATCTCTACGTACATTCATTTTTCTCTACGGTATATCTTGTTTTCATTACTCATAAATTGATCTCTCGGTCTGCTCCTGTATGTAAGCATTCTTCTTCTAACCTCCTTCGGATCAAAGTCTACTAATCTCCTGATTTCTTGATTCGGATGTTCTTCCACTGTTTCGAATAGCTCCTTAGCTCCTCTTCATCAATTAGGGCCTAATTGATGATTACCCAATGCTAATCTCCATAGATCTGTTGATTTCTGACAAACCAAGGTGACTGCTTCTACCTTTCAGTGGATAGAGTCTGTTCATCACTGCCTTGGTTTTGTCCATTGAGCTTGGTCTTCCACTTGATGGTATGGATATTAATGGATCTATCGCTGTAGAATAGGGCAGAGATATATAGTATGTTATTATTCATAATGTTGAAATTTGAATGACACTGTTTTCAGAAGGTCTTAGGTCGAATTAATGGATAAAGAATAAATTGTATCGACTCCGTTGATTTCCACATTCATACATTCATTCAACTGATCGATCTAATTACTCGCGCAAAGCCATTGAACTTGAGCAAGAGATATGCAGGTAGGTTTTTCTTGCATATACAGGGTGAGTCTTTGACTTGTACATATAATTTAACTGAAGATTCTTGAGGTCGAAAGAAACCTTTTTTTCATTTTACATTTTTCCGAATTCGGCTCTGTTGAAAAGATATAGCCATTTAGAAAAAAAAATTGTGCTTACTACGGACCTGAAATGATACTGTGGAATTGATTGAAAGTTCATATTTCTCGTTCGAAATTGAGTTTATACATTTAGGAAATACTCAAGTACTAACCTTATTCGAATAAGAATGTTGAAAACACGATATTTCTTAACAAAAACAGTAAGTTTCATTCGATTATACCTATCTGTAACTGAAAAGCCATAATATTTATTCCACCAAAAAAAGTTCCTCCTTCGATTTACATTGAGATTAGTTTGTGGGCACTAATAACTTGTTTATAATCTCCTCTTTCTCCCAAAACTATCTCAAAAAGAATTGCTTTTACACTAATCGAACATAACTCCATCAAATAAGGTCAAATGATTAAAGGTCAATAACCTAACCTAACCCATCGAACCATATTCTATGAACTCTCATCATAGAACGTTTGAGAAGACGATGCCAGATTGTGTTGATTTTCTCCACAACGAAGCCTATCCTCTATCATTAACGGATGAACTAACGCAAAGGCTCTTGTTTTGTGTACTTTGGCTGATGGCGTCTTGTCGTGCCTCTTCGGAAATATTCTGATTCTCGCCGATAGAGCGCTACGATCTTAATGCGCAAGACCAACCGTTGTTCCGTAAACCAAACAATGGAACAGTTGATCTGTGGTTGTTGAAGTAAGCATGCGTAAAGCGGCTTGATGGAGATTTGTCGATTTGTTTATTCATAGTGGAGAATGCGAAAAGTTGATGTGAGAAGATTATCAGTGAAAGTGAATTAATGTGATAATAACCGTGAAGTGAGTTTATAAAAATCCAAGAGGATATTGTTTAGATAGAAACATCGATACAGATTATCAGGTACCTATCATAGTATTTTTCATTAATTTCAATTCAATACGTGATAATAATGGTTTGTATGGAACTTTCATCATTAATATCCGAATTTTGTATTCCATTGACATTTTATTCTTGACAAAGTTGATAAACATTCTGACAACATTGTTACCTTGTATAGAGTTTATTAATTTGAGCCATTCTGGGATATTGAAAAGCCAGGGTTGCATCTAGATTTTTCATATGATTTTTGATTTTTTCGTCAAATTTTTCCGATTAAAATTGGGAATAACTCGAAAACGACGAGTTTTATTGAAAAAACTTAAGAATACTTTTATTTTCTAAACCGATTGGTTCTTTCGAAAATATGAACCGTTTATCTTTTTCAAGTGGTTTTATAATATATTGTCGTGGATTCATAAGTTGGCTACGCTGTAACTTTTATACCTGGGGGAATATTGAATAAGTTTTTATTTGGAAATATGCATCATAAAAGGAGTGAATATTTCACCAAAATTCAGTTCATTCGAAATGACGGTTCCGAAGATATAAGCAGAAAAGTGTTTTTTTCATGGATTTTCGACACCCTGTATATGATATGTACTACGAATAGAGTAATCAATCAATTAAAATTCAGTTCATTTGAAATGAGAGTTCCGAAGATATAAATAGGAAGTGTTTTTTTCGTGGATTTTCGACACCCTGTATCTTCCAAACGAAACCGAATTTTGAAAAATGGTATGAGAAGAAAGTGTTTCGTTTGATGAGAGTCAAAGACTCACCCTGTATATCATGGTATACTTCAGATTTCACTATACAAGGTGATTTTTTTAAGTGTTTCATTAGACGTATTCGAGGAAGAATTTTGATACAACTTCAAGATTTTGAATTTTTGCTGTATATTTATACATATATGTAAGCAATTTGAAATTCGTACCCCCTGATGAATTGATGTAATATGCTAAGGCCATATCTACCGAATCTGTAGCGTAGGCCTAATGTACAAATACTCTGTATTCGATGTGCTTTTCGATGATCCTAGTCACTCTCTCTTTTTCAGTACCACGCTCTCAACGTGCGATCCTCTGACAGACGGAAGGTCAAAGCAAGTAACAATAATATAACCTGCCATTTTGTATTCCCTGACGGAGTGTACATTGTATCAATCAATACGAAGAAAGCCCACTGATAAACTGTGAATAAACAACACGTGAACCACCAGAAAGTGTTACATTATTTAACATCAGAAGCGGGATTGGTTCTTTCTTTACAAAGAAAGAATTAGAACCTAAACTCTAGGAGTTTCATTGAGTTCTTCGTGCAAACGAATTCTTTCAAAATGGATCAACAAAATCAAGAGAATGCTGCCCAAGTCGAACCAATGACGATGATTCAAATGATGGAAATTCAAGCTCAACTGCTGATGAAAATGATGGAATTTATGGCAAGTGGAAAATCGAGTTCAACCAACAACGAGGTTCAAAACAACCACGTGAATTTCATGCAGTACAATCACCAAAAATGGATTGATGAAGTTAAGTATTACCTCAAACTGAAAAGATTATGGGAATGGGAAATGTTGAGTATGAAACATTAGGAGAAGCAAACATCCTATTTTTCAAGTGTGGATTAGCTATAGAAAATGAATTCAATATAGTTACAGATAATATTATTCCACATAAGGAAATTGACGCTTTGATCGGATTAGATATTCTCAAAGAAGGGGATATTTAACTTAAAATTAAAAGGGATTGTGTTGATTTTGTGACCTCCTTTAGAAAAGCTCGCAAAACGTTCTCTTCAGTTTGTAAAGATTTAGAATTAGATTTGTCAGGATTGGACGAGCAATTGAAAGCACAAATAATTCAAATAATTAAAAAAGGGGTTGAATCTAAACCTGATGCAGCCACCACAGGTAAACTAAAAATTCAATTGAAAGATGAATCTCCTGTCGTTTTTAGAGCAAGAAATCTAGCGTACCAAGAAAGAACAAAAGTTAAGGAGATTATTAAAAACCAATTAGAATCTGGTATCAATAGATGTAGTGAATCAATTTATGCAAGCCCCATTGTCCTAGTAAGAAAGCGTAATGGCGAAATAAGACTGTGTGTCGATTACAGAAAACTAAATAAGAAAGTTTTGCGAGATAATTACCTAGAATTCAAAATCAAATAGACCTTTTAGCAACAGCAAAGTTCTATACAATAAAGCTCAATATGAAATCTGGTTTTCATCAGATCGAAGTAGAAGAATCTTCCAAACACATTACAGCATTTATTACACCTGATGGATTGTACGAATACAATAGAATGCCTTTTGGTTTTATAAATTCTCCTTCATGTTATCAGTCAGCAATTGATAAGGCTCTTGGGGATTATAAAGAGAAAATTTCCCTAGTTTATGTTGATGATGTTCTTTGTCCATGTGAAAATATTGAAGAAGGACTTGTTAATATAAAGAAAATTATTGATAGGCTGCTGTCAAAGTGTGGCTTTGCACTTAATTACCAAGAATGTGAATTCTTCAAAATGTCAATAGAATTTTTAGAAGTAATAATTGAATGTGGTATGGTAAAACCCAGTCCACGAAAAATAGGAGCATGTCGATTATTTGAGTAGGAATTTGCCTTGCAAGAACAAAATACAGGCGCTCAGCTCTGTTACAGGTACTCGTCAATCTTTTGGTGAATGGCAAAAAGTCGACCCATTTTGCATGGAGACCTTAAGTGGAAATCTACATGAGGAAGGATTTGCAGTCCACGAGTCCACGATGACTTGTTTCACAGGCAACGGAAAAGTTGAAAGAGTTATGCGAACCATCTTCAATGCAATGCGATCAATTTTGAACGAGAAAGATGAAAAATTATAGTAGTATTAGGCTTTACCGAAAATTGAAAATGATCTGAACTCGACTGTGAATAAGTCGACAGGATATGCTCCTGTAGTTTTAATGAAAAACTCTAATAAGAGACTTTCGTCAACCATCAACTTGCTCAGTGATATACCAATAAGGCAAATTGATGAAGATGCCCTTATTGAGAAACTGGATGTTTCGGCAGAGAGAACAAAGAGGAAGTTTGACATGTCTCGAAAACCAGGTTACCCGTTCGAGGTAAATCAGAAAGTGGTAATGGAAGTTACGCAACTGTCAAATGGTGGCAAATTGAAACCAAAGTTCATTGGCCTGACCTATTTCTGTGTGAACAGATAATCATTGCAATAATTGATGTACCATTATGGAAAATCTGAAATGAGTTATTTTTCAAGAAGCTTAGAACTTTATAGCCTCGAAATATTGTAATTCAATTTGTTGTTGATCATGGCTGTAAAATCGTCAAACAAACAAAGCAAGGATTGGAGCATTATATAGCTAGCGGAATTGCTAAGGAGCAACATTTTTAGTAGGTCCATTGCAGTCCCTGAACAATTTTATACAGCAGATGATCAATTTTTTGGTAATCAGCTGAAGCTGAGTTTTAGTTCTTGGCCAATTAGTTCTAAATCTTGATTAGTGAGCATATAAGCGGTGGTGGTTTTTTTATTTGCCTGGCTCTTTTTCCCACCTGAACTACAAAGCCACAGCGCGAGCCAGCGCCTTGAACATAGCCATGCCTCAAAAAAACTCAATTATATCAAATGTTAGTCGAACAATGCTGTATGTAACCTGAAAAGTATTATTGTTTGCTATGTTAATGAAACGAGGTCGTTTCAAGTGTCAGTATGGCCGTGTAAGCAATTGGAAATTTGTACCCCCTGATGAATTGATATAATATGCTAAGACCATATCTACCGAATCTGTAGCGTAGGCCTAATGTTCAAATACTCTGTGATCTGAATCGATGTGCTTTTCGATGATTCTAGTCTCTCTCTCTCAGTACCACGCTCTCAACGTGCGATCCTCTGACAGACGCAAGGTCAAAGCAAGTAACAATAACATAACCTGCCATTATGTTTTCCCTGACGGAGGTACATTGTATTAATCAATACGAATAAAGCCCACTGATAAACTGTGAATAAACAACACGTGAACCATCAGAAAGTGTTTTATTATTTAACATATGTAAGCAATTTGAATATTGTACCACCTTATGAATTGACATAATAATATGCTGAGGCCATATCTACCGAATTAGTAGCATAGGCCTAATGCTACTAATACTCTGTGATCTGAATCGATGTGCTTTTCGATGATTCTAATGTCTCTCTCTATCTCTCTCTCTACCATGCGCTCTCGAACAACGAATAACATAACCTACCATTTTGTTGTACACTGAGTGTTATTTAAATCTTACGAATGAGGCCCACTGGTAAACTGTGAATAAACAACACGTGAACCACCCAGAAGTGTTTTAATATTTACAGGCCCGCCGCTAGCTGTCTGAGCGCCCGCGTGCAAATACTGTTATGCCGCCCCCAATAGAGCGCTACATCAGGACCGTATCCTGAGAGTAATTCGGGGGGGGGGGGGTTGTGGCAAGTTTTAGCGAGGGACCTGAACTGATCTTGAGTGAAAAGCGGGGAGTTTCAATTTCGAATGCAAAATGCAACTGACCCTAGGGGGTGTATTTTCCGACAAAGACCCTCATTCTGTTTTTATTTGGTAACAGATGGTTTTTTATGACATGCAATAATTGGCATAAACGATACGGCGACACTGAAAATATTCAACTACTACTACTACTACCTGGTTGTAATATTGGAAAAAAGAACATCTGCAAATTTTTCTCTTAGAATATTCAACAAAATCAGAGATGCCGTAGGAACTTTCTGAATCGATGTTTCCCGAGGGCGCAATTCGAAGTTCCGGGAGGGCAATTTATCGGATTATGTGAATTTTTCGATCTTGAAGTTTTACGCCATAACTGGATCTAGGCCCTCTCAGTATTTCGCCAGGGGGGGGGGCACCTGCGGAACTTCGGGGGGCGGCAGTGCCCCTCCCGGAAATATACCTGAAAGAAACACTGCAGTGAATTCACTGAATTCCGTGGATATACGGAAATTATCGATCCTCTTGATCCTTCAGAGAAAAAGTCTCTCTAAGGGGGATGGGGAGACCTTGCCGCCCCAATGTTGAACGGAGTTGGAGAAATTTCAAAGCAGTTGGTAAAGTTTCGATGGCATATGGCAAAATTTCTATGTTTCTATGACAGTTGGCAAAATTTTAAAGCAGTTGAGAGTTGGACAACCACCCCCCCTTCTTTTTCTTCCTCCCCCCGCTTACCACGTTGTTTGTCCCCTCCAAAAAAAATTTCAATTTCACTGGATTTGCCGCCCCCCTGGACGTGCCGCCCTTGTGCCGGGCACGCCTTGCACGCCCGCTTTCGGCGGGCCTGAATATTTAACACATATATAAATTCTCCGTTCAAATCTGCACTGATTTGATTTATGAGATGCGCAACCACTTTAAGCGATTTCTGAGTTATAGCCTGATTGTCAAATTTGTTGACAGAAAGAGTGTCACAAATTAGTGTTTATATCTTCATTATAAGAATTTCTTCTGGCAACAGTGGAACAAATGAAAGAACGACGATGCTGCTTCTCGTATAAATTATGAGGAAATATTATACAGGGCTTCAAAAAAATTCTTACAATGAGGGATTTTGGAGATATAAACTCTAATTTCTGACACTTCTTCTGTCAACAAATTTGGCAATGAAGCTATAACTCAAAACTCCCTTGAAGTGGTTGCGCATATCATACATCAAATCAGTGCAGAATTGAACCAAGAATTCGAATATGCATAAAAATATAGGGTGTTGCATTTGAAATAACGAAGTTCACATTCGTTTTCGGTAGAACAGGAAATAGATTCCGCTTGAAAATAGTTCACAATTCAAGTTAATGCTCTCTAAAATAAACATACAGAATCTTGAATTTGTAACAAAATTATTTCCCCGAATACATCTAATGAAAAACTTTCGAAAAACACCATTCGTTCAACAAAATCCGAGCTGACTTTGATTATCTTCCATAGAGAAAGGATGCTGTCTCTGTTCACTTCCGCCCATCTGGGGAGGCCATAATTCGGTATCTCACAAATATTGTAAGCTGCCGACGGGCCGAAGCCAAATTTTTGGGGGGAAGAATTAGAAAACCAATGGTTGAAGGGAGGGTGGTATTTTGGATTGCGAGTCAATGTTTTTCCTCGAGAGCATAAAAAATATTTAGAAAATTTTGTAGTGTAGTTTTTTAATTCTGCATTACAAGATTAACACATGATTAAACAGCGCATCTGTTATCATTATTTTGTATATGTTTCGATTTTTAAGTTCAATTCCGAAGAAAAATAAATGATTTACTCAAATGTACTGAAAAAAGTCCACATACCACACACTTCACTTTGAATCTTTTTCGGTTCATTTTTGCGTACTTAAGGGGCTGTTATGCTTCGGCCGACGGCTACGGCACCGATTCTCCATTCAAAAAGTGCCTTTCACTTTTCCAAGTTCAACCCCTCAATTTTTCACCTAAAAGCTTGATATTATTTTCAAATTGAAGTTGAAGGATGTCTTGAGAGCACTCCAATTTCTTCTCTTTGATGAAATTATTTTTTCGCATGAAAAAATCGGGTTGAATTTGAGAGTCAATGAAAATTGACCTCATAATCGTTTTTCGGCGGTTGTTCATCTTTTTTTTTCAGAAAATTCATTGGACAAATCAATTGTCTTTATTTAAAAAAAATCCATTTGGATAGGCGCTGAATCAATGCAAAAAATTATGGAAATACTGAAAAGACTTCCAGAAAGTGTGAAATCGTAGAGAACTGTCCGAAGTTCCAGGAGAATAAAAAAAAATCAAGCTTTCAGGTGGAAAATTGAGGGCGTGAACTTGGGGAAAATGAAAGGCACTTTTTGAATGGAGAATCGGTGCCGTCGGCCAAAGTATAACGGCCCCTTAACAGATTTACGTGTTGAACGGAGATTCGATAAAATAATTAGTTTTACCGGTTTAATAAGCATTAATTTCATTAATTTAAAAAAAAAGTCAAATTCATTCAAATTTTGAGAGAACTTTTTTAGAAATATGTATTCCAACTAAATTGAAATCTTTCAAACTGCTTCAACTGTTTTGTTCCAATTCCAAAAATGCTTCGAAAATTTTTCAACAGCTTCGAAAATATTCCAACTGCTTTTAAAATTTGCCAACTCTGTTCGAAATTGTGAAGAAGGACACAAAATCGAAGCCTACAAACAGTTCATTCCAAAGAATGATAGATCTGCCTGCATGGGTATTATTGTTCTTAACTCGTAACAAAGTGGCGGAGGATCCGGGTCTTAAAATAATCCCATTTTTGTCCTGATGGTCCTGTTCCGAATAGGTCGAACTATTTATATTGTATTGTATTTTCATCGATTCTTTATACGTGTGCCAATTTTCAAGTTGTTCCAAAGCGTGATAAAAAGCATATACTAGATAAATTTTCTTCGCATTAACTATAGTCACCATATTCGGATTTTGAAGTTATTTGGGTTGCAGTCGAAAAACACAAACAGTGTACTCTTCTCCCTTTAGCTCAAGCTTTCGGACTATTTCAATCCTTCATCAGGAGCAGCTATAATTAAAAAAAACATATCAATAAAAAATATACATCAACATTGTTTCAGAGCACTTACAATTTGAGGTTATCTTGTAAAAGGTTGTCATAATCATCATACATACAGGAAACGTAAACAAAAAGTGGAATCGCAGTCCATGGCACCTTTTACCATCTCAAAACTATAGGTAATAATGAATTATCAAACGGATTACGGGATTACAATTGGATTATTATTAGGTATATTTATATCAGTGTTACCGGTTACTGCCATGTCGAATATTTTAATGACGTATGTTGGTATGTCAACTGTTCTATTCTGCTCAATTCTAGTCATCGAATACAATTTTTGCTCATCTTTCTTCTTCATACTTAATTGTTTTCGATGACTAGAATTGAGCGGAATAGAACAGTTGACATACCGACGTACGTCATTAAAATATTCGACTCAATTCTAGTCATCGAATATAATTTGTGCTCTTCTTTCTTCTTCATGTTTAATTGTATTCGATGACTAGAATTGAGCGGAATAGAACAGTTGACATACCGACATACATCATTAAAATATTCGATATGGCGGTAACCGGTAACACTGATATAAATATGTTTGTAATTAGAATTTTGTGCCCCTATAAATTGATATAATATGCTGAGGCCATATCTACCGAATCTATAGGGTAGGCCTTATGGTACAAATACTCTGAGATCTGAATCGATGGGCTTTTCGATGATCCTAGTGAATGTCTTTCACTCACTTACCACGCTCTCGCTAACAACGTGCGATCCTGACAGACGCAAGGTCAAGCAATTAACTAACCTACCATTTTGTTTGAAGGTGGGTTTCACAAAGCGTAATCACCGGTGATCCGAGCTTGATCTAGAATCAACTCGATTTTTCAGTTCAAAAATCAGAGAACCAAGCCGTTGATCTCGAATCACCGGTGATCACGCTTTGTGAAACCCACCTTGAGTATGGTATATTATGTTATTTGATTTGTACAATACTGCCCACTGATAAACTGCGAATAAACACCACGTGAACCACCTTTAATTGTTTCATTATTTAACATGTATAATAATACTCCAATTGTAAGCCGTTTGATCCTACTTAGTAATTCATTATTACCTATTGAATAAAATACAGGAGCTCTCTTGGATAGAAGAAATGGACTGGCGTACCAGTTCTTGTCGCCACGAGAATTGAAGAAATAAAGAATGGATGTATAAAAGCGAACTGAATACCACAAAGTAAACACTGTAGGAAAAGGTACTTACGGTTGTTCAGATTTAAAAGTTACGTATCTGCTTCTGTCTGCTTTCATAGGTGTTGTACCACGTAGAGTCCTCATCTAACTTGACGAATACACTTTTAGGTACGAATGTGAAGAGGTCCGACTGTGGGAAGAAAACTAGAGTATACAGGGTGTTTCACCATAAACTGGACAAACATATATAGCCGTGTAGATGACATCGAGAAAGTCATTTTTGCCCTATGACATATACCCCGTTTTCGACGCATAAGCGAGATACAGGGTGTTCAATGTCAACTTTGAGCAATATTCTGATGACTGTTGTGAGTTACGCGTGATATTTGAAATAACGGTTTCTAGTCACATCTCAGTATTTTTGAGGGGTCAATTGAATTGTGGTGTAGAATTTTGAGAAAAAAATTCATTATGGCGGAAAACCTGAAAAGTTGGAATTTTTTTTTCTCGGTTGCTAATTTGGAAAGCATAATCTCAACGTACCCAATTTTCTAAGATTTTCCGTAAAAAAAATTTTTCAAAATTCGAACTCAACTTTTTTTTTACATGTCTTCAGTGAAAAAAAAAATTCGGCCAAAATTTTTGGATTTTTTCATGGTTGAACTATCTTCAATTCTGAATACTTGGGCGAAAACAGAATGAAAAAATATCAATTGGTTTTCTTTTTGTAGCCTTCTGAAGATTACGCTCGGTGTACTTTCTTCATTTTTATTTGAGAAACTGGAGGCCGTACGGAGGTCAACATTGTGCTGATGGGATGCCAGAATGATCCGGATAAAAATATGAAATTATAAACCAAAAAAATTTTTTTCCAAAAATTTTGGTAGGAATCGAACTCTACGAGTATGAATTGGATTAATTTTAATCCTATAAATCTCCGTTACCAGAGGAACACTAGTTAATGGAGAGTGTAGAGTTCGAACCTTACCAAAGCTTTTTGGAAAAAAAAAATTTTTTTTTCAAATTTTTTTTATTTTTTCGAAAAAAAATTTTTTTTTTTGTTATAATTTAATATTTCTATCTGGGTCGTTCTGGCAGCACAATTTTGACCTTCGTACGGCCTCCAGTTTCTCAAATAAAAATTAAGAAAGTACACCTAGCGTAATCTTCGGAAGGCTACAAAAAGAAAACCAATTGATATTTTTTCATTCTGATTCCACCCAAGTATTCAGAATTGAAGATTGTTCAAACATGGAAAATTCCAAAAATTTTGGGCGAAATTTTTTTTCACTGAGGACATGTAAAAAAAAAGTTGAGTTCGGAATTTGAAGAAAAATTTTCACGGAAAATCTTAGAAAATTGAGTACGTTGAGATTATGCTTTCCAAATTGGCAACCGAGAAAAAAAAATTCCTACTTTGCAGGTTTTCCGCCATTTTGAATTTTTTTTTGCAAAATTCTACACCACAATTCAATTGAGCCTTCAAAAATACTAAGATGTGACCAGGAACCGTTATTTCAAATATCACGCATAACTTACCACAGTTCACAGAATATTGCTCAAAGTTAACATTAAGCACCCTGTATCTCGATTATGCGTCGAAAACGGGGTATATGTCATAAGGCAAAAATGACTTTCTAGATGTCAACTACACGGCTATATATGTTTGTCCAGTTTATGGTGAAACACCCTGTATATTGCGAGCTTAGGCGGTTCGAAGTCGCGACGTGACAGCGGGTGAATTTGTACTGAACTGGTAGAAAAAGGATGTTTCGTTTCCGGGATTCTCGATGAACCACAGAAAAAAAGTGGGTAAAATCATAGATCGGTTCTTCTTTGTAACCGACCCGGAAAGCCCATTCCATTATTTATAATAAAACAAAAATATGAATTTTGAACACCTATAGTTTGTTTAGAAATGGTGAAAGGTGTCATGGACACAGTTTTTGTTTACGTTTCCTGTGTGTATGATTATAACAACCTTTTACAAGATAACCTCAAATTGTAACTGCTCTGAAACAATGATGATGTACTTTTTATTGATATGGTTTGTCAAATTATAGCTGCTCCTGATGAAATAGACCGAAAGCTTGAGCTAAAGAGAGAAGAGTACACTGTTTGTGTTTTTTGACTGCAACCCAAATAACTCCCAGATCCGAATAAACCAGAACAGTCGACTACATACTTATTTTAAGTCACCATATTCTTACTGGAACAGTCCAATGTAATATATATACACATATCGTCGAAAGTCTTGGCCCCATCTCAACTTGTTGAATGTAACATGACAATATTTAGTGTGTGGAATCTTCACTATGTTATCACTCGAATGGAAACAATAAACCAGATAAAAAAGTTTCTTGTTCGGATAATACAGGTACATATCGAAGTTATCAACAAATAACGAGAGTTGTTATATTGAGAATTTTTCGTGGAAAATGCCGGAACATCCTATATTTCAGTTTGACCGGGCAGCATATTTCCGTTCCCTATACAGTCAGCGCGACAGGTCGCTCTCACCGTATAGGAAACGGAATGTACAATGGAACACTCCGTTTCCTAGCAGATATGCGCGATGTGCTCACTGTCCTGTTGGTCTTCTCCGCTTCTGGGTGCCGATGGGACAAATTGCAAATTATTAATGAAGTTTTCTTACTTTCTGTATAGCTTAATTAGATAGAGTCTACCACATTTTTCCTCTGTGAACATTTTTGTAGCCGCGGATTTTTTTCAGCAAACCTCTCGAAAGTCGATCATATTTTCATTTTTCTTGAATCAAACATACTCTTTCATGTAAAATGCAATCATGAGAACAATTTTGGAGAAATGAGAAAACATGATTGTCTACCAACATAAACATGACTGATAATCGCATTTTTTCAAAGTAATACCCTTCGGAAGGGTCCCTTCCGAATTTTTCAGAATCATATGAAGTATGAAAATGCAATTGTGCGACAAAAAAATGTGGCGATTTCCTTGTCCGACAAATGAAAAAAGAAGATTTTTCAGAATAAAAAATTATGAATAATGTCGTTTTTTTCTTATTCTCTCTCCACCTCGATAATACGGTCGCGTTGATTCAAAAATTAAAGAATTCACTGCTCTAATTTGGTTATGAATAGACTATATGCATTTATCGGATATAACTTTGCTCATGTTACAAATGAACATTTTGATTTTTTGAGGACCATTTAAATGCTGAATACTATCATCCAGCTGTCCGACGAATAAAGTTCGGCAATTTTAGTTGTTGCCGATATAATATTCTCAGTAGTGATGGAGTTTTTTCGTGCAAACATTTGAAAAATATCCGTGGCTTTAAAACGAAAAAGGAGGAAGTGACATCCTTAAACTGTGCAAAATATTCTTGGCATCAAGAGAACATCATAATCACAAATATAAAGATGTCATTCTACCTGACGATTGGTGTGATACTTTTACTGCATACCATTCGTCTTGTTACAATCAATTCAATGTGAGGAAGAAGTATTTTCATTGTTTTTTTTATTAGATTTGAATGAAAATGTCAGTAAACAATTTTAATTATACACTTTCAATCAAAATCAATAGTTTAATTTCAATAATAATCGGAAAAAGTTTCTGAAACAAAACCATTATATTCAACTAGACTAAGGATTTGCCGCATTTCATTTGGTGGACAGTTGTTTTTTCTATAAAACAAATCTCTCTAAAATATAAATTCATTCTTGTCCGATAAATATTAATGAATTTAAAAACTCAAAAAAATCGTCGATTTTCATCTGTCGGACAAGGAAATCGCCACATTTTTTTGTCGCACAATTGCATTTACATACTTCATAATATGAAGAAGAACATGACTGATAATCGCATTTTTTCAGAGTAATACCCTTCCGAATTTTTCAGAATCGGTTGATACGACCATATATGGTCGTATTACTTTGAAAAAATGCGATTATCAGTCATGTTTATGTTGGTAGACAATCATGTTTTCTCATTTCTCCAAGATTGTTCTTATGATTGCATTTTAGAAAAAAGAGTATGTTTGATTCAAGAAAAATGAAAATATGATCGACTTTCGAGAGGTTTGCTGAAAAAAATCCGCGGCTACAAAAATGTTCACAGAGGAAAAATGTGGTAGACTCTACCTAATTAAGCTATACTGAAAGTATGAAAACTTTATTAATAATTTGCAATTGTCCCATCGGCACCCAGAAGACTAACAGGACAGTGAGCACATCGCGCATATCTGCTAGGAAACGGAGTGTTCCATTGTGCATTCCGTTTCCTATACGGTGAGAGCGACCTGTCGCGCTGACTGTATAGGGAACGGAAATATGCGACCGGGCAAGAATAGTAGCCCTACATCAAAAAGCTTTGTCGAACCCTCAGATAGCGCAACGTTGGAATATTCCAAAATGAATATGTAATCGATAATTTTAAACTTTTTGCTCATTTTTCCCATTTTGTCTCATCCTGCATAAGGCAGACAGTAACAAACAAAGATTCTCTATGAAATATATTGCTGTTGAAAAAAAAAGAAAAACATTAATATCACATAGATTGTTTATTTCTTGGGAAACTAAGGGGGGCCAAGACTTATGACGATGTTATGTATTTTTGCAATATCCTGCTCCGCCTACTCGGCGAACACGCTCTAGCTTTCTGATTCTCGCTCGGCAATCGCAATGAAAAAGCACCCATATTAAAATATTCTTTTTGGTCTCATCCCGGCCCCATCCAACGCACATTTAGGTACCTGACACGTCGAACCAGATCAAAACGCGAATATGCCGCAGTGACGCGTCCATTGGTCCGAAATGGGGACGGCGATTCCGAAAATGAATAAACATCATCGAAAATCCCGACGACAACCGGGTTAAACGACGCGACGCGCATTTTCGCGAGAGCGTCGAAATTGATACGCATTTCGTCGTCACCGAGCTCATGGCGTCAGCCATGGCTATTGCATTAGCTTTGTCGGTCCGCTTTGATTTCGCATTCCACCCCATTAAAATTCAACGAGCTTGACATTTAGAACAATGTGCATAACGTGCTTGCGAGTGAGCGAAGCTCTCGGTTTTAATAGTTAATCGTCGAAATGGCGTTTAGGCGTATTGGATTGATAGCGATGGAGTGGCTCGCAATTGGAACGCCGATTATGAGGTACGAGGTGGAGGCGGAAAATGAAATCTCCCATTTATCATACTCCACGATTATTGTCGATCACAGCCGTCCTTATAAAGAGTCCTCATGAAGTCAAGAGGGAAACATTGTCAGAAGGAAGCCATTACAATTATTTCTTTTGTTACGGCTCGTTTTTTTCAAATATGTAATTGGTTATGCTACTATGCTATACTCCATTCACTTTCATAAAGTATCCCGGTTGGCCAAGATTTGGGTTTATCAAGTTTTTTTCACTTAAAATTGACGCAGGTTGGCACTCGTGAGAGTCAAATAATTCTGAGAGATGTTGCCAATGCTATTTTCTTCATCAACTTTGTGAATGGAGTTAGTTCTTTTGAGGTTCAAACCTCACACAGGTTTCGTAGTATTACTACATTTTCATACTGAAGTATTTCTAGTTGTGCGAAATAGTTATTTTCCTATCAAGGGCGAAAAGTTGTACTTTCCCGCACTAGATTGCCGTTGCCCGAACGACACGGAGCGGAGTTCGGACAAGCAATCGAGTGCAAGAAAGTACTTTCCGCTCAAGATAGGAACAATATTTTTTCTACAACCGTATTATAAAGTGAAAAAAAACTTCTACACAACTCGAATATTCGTTTTGACACATAAATTAAGGAGTTTGGGATTCTATGCGGAAAATCATAGACCGTGACAATGTGACATAGAAATAAATACACAGATCCATGTATGCCAGTCATAATTGAAGATAATACCTTCAACATGAAATCTCTCTACTTACTTATATATTTAGTTGAATATTTCAAATTATGCAGTTTCATCCATGTCAAACTAATTATCAATGCAGATTTCCGTTTGAAAATTATTGCATTTTCGAAGAGAACTTGACATCCTTCAAAAATTATGACTGGCATACATGGATCTGTGTATTTATTTCTACCCAAATTCAACACAAATTTACTTTCCCGCACTAGTGCGAAAAAGTAACATTCCCGCACTTGTGCGGAAAAGTGACACTTTCTGAATCAAAAACAATGCGGGAAAGTAGTAAGTTAGGCCCGGTTGTAGAAAAAGGTATTTAAAAGTCTTCTGTATCTGTAGGTATTTTGAAAAGTAGGGGAAGTCTATAGGTACATTCGTTCGTTTAAAAGTTTTTTTCTGTCGGGTTATTCGAACTACTTGAACTATCACGAAATAACGGACTATTCTGTCCTTTATTTTTCAATTGAATTTCAACACTTGATTCTCGATTTCCGCACAAGAAAATAGCATTACTTCTTCAACATTCACCAGGTCTTTGGAATCATTGAATTCACATAATATTTTCTCAAATTCATTATTTTCCCAAAGTAAATAAACATTTCGATAAATACGTTATTACCACGACTTCTATGTAGAAAGGACAGCGATGCTCATTCATATGACAGGAAAATGACATTTTCAATATATACACTGTGAAATGTGTCAGAATGTCATGGCAAACCGGGATACTTTATAAAAGTCAATGGAGTATAGTGTCTGTTACTAGTTGTCATTGAATTGATTCAGGAGACTTTTGATAGCTGCATTTCCTTCAGTGTGGATGGTTAGACTTGGCCAAACCATCCCGACCGATACCGCACTTGTCTGATTGTCCCAGTATTCGTTACCAGTGTCGAACTGAGGACCAAAGGCCACACCGGTCAAATATTTCTTGGAAGGGTCCAAATATATTTATTTTTCTCCAGAATTTTGGGTTAAATGTTTACTGATTGATATACAGTGTGTTTCACCATAAACTGGACAAACATATACAGGGTGATTTTTTTAAGTGTTTCATTAGAAGTTTTCGAGGAAGGAATTGCGATACAAATTCAAAATTTTGTATTTTTGTCTTAGAGTACATGAACTCAATTTGTAAAATATTTTCAAGCGGAATCTACTTCAGGTTCTACCGGAAACGGATGTGAACTTCGTTATTTCAAATGGAACACCCTATATATTTATACATATTTGAATTCTTCGTTTAATTCTGCAATGATTTGATGTATGATATGCGCAATCACATCAAGCGATTGTTGAGTTATTGCCTGATTCTCAAATTTTTTGACAGAAAGATTGTCACAAATTAGTGTTAATATCTTCAAAATCCCTCATTGTAAGAATTTTTTTTTGGAGCAGTGAGACAAATGAAAGTACGCTGATATGGCTTCTTGTATAAATTATGAGGAAATTTTATACAGGGTGCCTGAAACAGGGCTTCAAAGTGAGCCCCAATAAAACTACGAAATCTCATTTTTTTCAAATGGGAACCATATAATTTTATAATTCCGATCGATTGCTCGCCAAAAACAAGTTAGAGTGTGCCAAACATTTCATGTCTTTAAAATGAGTAGTTTCGCCGTTATCGAATAAAATTCGGATTTCACGACTAAAGCCAGGTTTCTTTGTCTGAATATCAGGTTTATCAAGATAATTTTCAAGTAGGCTGTGTCAATAGTAATAATATGTCAGTTTTAAACTAAAATTTCTTTATTTAGTCATCATTCATTATCTGTTCTGTTTATTTGTCACATTCGCAGCAAATACAGAAGAGACTTTTGATATATCATTCTAGTGTACCTTATTATTGTTAGTGCTTGTTTTGCATAGTGCTTGATCAATAAACATAAGTAAGAAAGACAATTCCTAACATAGCCTACTTTGAAATAGACGAGCATACCACTCAATTCGACAGAATTTCATGAATAAAGCCAGGGTTGTCCCATCAGTCAAATTCTGTGGAATGCTCGTCTATTTCAAAGTAGGCTATGTTAGGAATAGTCATTCTTACTTATTTTTATTGATCAAGCACTATGCAAAACAAGCAATAACAATAATAATGAAGAGAATGATATATCAAAAGTCTCTTCTGTATTTGCTGCGAATGTGACAAATAAACACAGCAGATAATGAATGATGACTAAATAAAGAAATTTTAGTTTAAAACTGACATATTATTACTATTGACATAGCCTACTTGAAAATTATCTTGATAAACCTGGTATTCAGACAAAGAAACCTGGCTTTAGTCGTGGAATCAGAATTTTATTCGATAACGGCGAAACTACTCATTTTAAAGACATGAAATGTTTGGCTCACTCTAACAAGTTTTTGGCGAGCAATCGATCGGAATTATAAAATCATATGGTTCCCATTTGAAAAAAATGAGATTTCGTAGTTTTATTGAGGCTCACTTTGAAACCCTGTTTCAGGCACCCTGTATAAAATTTCCTCATAATTTATACAAGAAGCCGTATCAGCGTACTTCCATTTGTCTCACTGCTCCAAAAAAAAGTTCTTATAATGAGGGATTTTGAAGATATTAACACTAATTTGTGACAATCTTTCTGTCAAAAAATTTGAGAATCAGGCAATAACTCAACAATCGCTTGATGTGGTTGCGCATATCATACATCAAATCATTGCAGAATTAAACGAAGAATTCAAATATGTATAAATATATAGGGTGTTCCATTTGAAATAACGAAGTTCACATCCGTTTCCGGTAGAACCGGAAGCAAATTCCACTTGAAAATATTTCACAAATTAAGTTCATGTACTCTAAAACAAAAATACAAAATTTTGAATTTGTATCGCAATTCCTTCCTCGAAAACTTCTAATGAAACACTTAAAAAATCACCCTGTATAGCCGTGTAGACCATACCAGGGAAGTCATTTTTGCCTTATGACATATATGTCATATATGGGGTGTACCCCGTTTTCGGCGCATAAGCGAGATACAAGGTGTCTAATGTCAACTTTGAGCAATATTCTGATAACTTTGGAGAGTAATGCGTGACATTTGAAATAACTGTTACTGGTCACATTTTAGTATTTTTTAGGGCTCAATTCAATTATGGTGTAGAATTCTAAAAAAAAATTTCAAAATGGCGGAAAGCCTGCAAAGTTTGAATTTGTTTTTCTCGGTTGCCAATTTGGAAAGCACTATTTCAACAATTTGTGGAATTTTTTATGGTTAAACTATCTTCAATTCTGAATACTGGGGTGGAAACAGAATAAAAAAATATCAATTGGTTTTCTTTTTGTAGCCTTCCAAAGATTACGATCGGAGAACTTTCATAATATTTATTCAGAAAACTGGAGGCCGTGCGAAGGCCAAATTTAGGCTAATGAGCTGCCAGAGTGAACCGTACAGAAATATGAATTTATAAACCAAAAAAATTTTTTTCAAAAAACTTTGGTGGTATTCGAACTCTCCACTTTCGATTTACTAACGTCGCTTTGGTAACGAAAATTTATTAGATTAATGAACCCAATTCATAGTCGTAGAGAGTTCGAATTCTACCAAAGCTTTTTGAAAAAAATTTTTTTGGTTTATAAATTCATATCTGTCCGGGTCATTCTGGCAGCCCATTAGCACAATTTCGGGCTTCGTACGACTTCCAGTTTTTTTAATAAAAATTATGAAAATTCTGCGAGCGTTATTTTTGAAAGCCTCCAAAAAGAAAACCAATAGATATTATTTCATTCTGTTTTCACCTCAGTATTCAGAATGAAAGATAGTTCAACTATGAAAAATGTCAACAATTTCGGCCGAAATTTTTTTTTCACTGAAGACAGTAAAAAAAAGTCGAGTTCGAATTTTGCAAAAATTTTTTCACGGAAAATCTAAGAAAATCGAGTACGTTGGAGTCGTGCTGTTCAAATTGGCAACTGAGAAAAAAAAATTCCAACTTTGCAGGCTTTCCCCCATTTTTTATTTTATTTATAAGAAAAGTAAATTCTGTCATTTTGATTTTTATTTTTTTTTTCACTTTATTTCGAATATTATCAAAAAATGTTACAGGAATTTTTTATTCGACAGTAAATTATCTTCAAAATGACATAATCAGATCTCGTATCCAACGTTTCGTTCTTCCTGGGCCACCTTCAACCTTATTTTTTTCAATACGGACCTGCATATCTTATGACACTTTTCGAAATAACTTTTAACGCTGAATTCAACGATATATCATACAATGTCATTCAAAGTTGATTTTACAAAATGGTGGAAATTTCGAACACTTACGTCATTAATGTTCATCATTTACCTTCGAATAATCATTTCATTTGTCTTTCATCAAATGATATTTTCGTTTAATTATTATGAATTAGGTTTTTCACCTCTTGAAATTTGTAAATAAATAATACGTAACAGAATCAAAGCAAGAAACAAGTAATAATTATTCACTTATTTCAAGAGCTGAAGAACCTTATTCATAATAAATAAACGAAAATATCATTCAATGGAAGACAAATTGAATGATTATTCGAAGGTAAATGATGAACATTAATGACGTGAGTGTTCGAAATTTCCACCATTTTGTAAAATCAACTTTGAATGACATTGTATGATATATCGTTGAATTCAGCGTTAAAAGTTATTTCGAAAAGTGTCATAAGATATGCAGGTTCGTATTGAAAAAAATAAGGTTGAAGGTGGCCCAGGAAGAACGAAACGTTGGATACGAGATCTGATTATGTCATTTTGAAGATAATTTACTGTCGAATAAAAAATTCCTGTAACATTTTTTGATAATATTCGAAATAAAGTGAGAAAAAAATAAAAATCAAAATGACAGAATTTACTTTTCTTATGATATCTCAAAAACCGGCCCTGATAATCTCGATTTGTTTGAACTGCTTGACAATGCTTCTATGAATGCAACTTTTTCTCCATTTGACCTATCTTCTAACTTTTTGCGTTCCATTTCGATGACCCTAAAGGACCAGCACCAAGGATACAACCATTCATATAGATGAACTGATGTCGTTTCGACAGAAGTCTTAATTTTTTTTCAAGAGTGCAACAAGTCTTGAACATTTGATAATAACATACTTTTCAAAATTTTGAAATTCATGTTCTCACCGTCAGCCATCATTGAAAAATTTGACGTTGAAATATACAGGGTGTTCCTTAAAAAAAAATGAATGAATGAAAATGAATACGCCACTGACCCAGTTATGTAAACATATCTATTATGAGCAGTTTTCATTTTTTTTCTATCTGATACAGGGCCTGAGAAATAATAACATCTCAAGAAGTGAACATTTTCGTTTTCGCTCTGTATTTCAGAAACAAAAGTAATTGGAATATTTCTGTTTGGGTCTTGGAAATTTTTACAAAAAAGTGATACAGGGTCGCGAAAACCGCATGTCTCTATCTTTCATAATAGCTGAGATACAGTGTAGTCTCAACCAAAATGGGACACAGTGTACTCTCTCGTCTTCTCTCCTGCTATACAGGGTGTTTCACCATAAACTGGACAAACATATATAGCCGTGTAGATGACATCGAGGAAGTCATTTTTGCTTCATGACGTATACCCCGTTTTCGACGCATAAGCGAGATACAGGATGTTTAATGTCAACTTTAAGCAATATTCTGATAACTGTGGTGGATTATGCGTGACATTTGAAATAACGGTTTCTGGTCATATCTAAGTATTTTTGAGGGCTCATATGAATTGTGGTGTAGAATTTCGCAAAAAAAGTTCAAAATGGCGGAAAACCTGCAAAGTTGAAATTTTTTTTTCTCGGTTGTCAATTTGGAATGCATAATCTAAAAGTACTCGATTTTCTAAGATTTTTCGTGAGAAAATTTTTTCAAAATTCGAACTCAACTTTTTTTTTACATGTACTCAGTGAAAAAAAAAATTCGCCTAAAAGTTTTGGAATTTTTTATGGTTGAACTATCTTCAATTCTGAATACTTGGGTGCAAACAGAATATAAAAATATCAATTGGTTTTCTTTTTGTAGCCTTCCAAATATTACGCTCGGAGTATTTTCATAATCATTATTTGAAAAACTGGAGGCCGTACGAAGGCCAAAATTGTGCCGCTGGGCTGCCAGAATGACCCAGATAGAAATATGAATTTATGAACAAAAAAATTTTTTTTCCGAAAAAACTAAAAAAAAATTAAAAAAAAAATTTTTTTTTCCAAAAAACTTTTGTAAGATTCGAACTCTACACTCTCGATTTACTTGTGTTGCTTTGGTAAGGGAGATTTATAGGAGTAGAATTAATCCGATTTATACTCGTAGAGTTCGATTCCAACCAAAGTTTTTTGAAAGAAAAATTTTTTTGTTTATAGTTTCATATTTTCATCAGAGTCATTCTGGCAACCCATCAGCACAATTTTGACCTTCGTACGGCCTCCAGTTTCTCAAACAAAAATTATGAAAGTACACCGAGCGTAATCTTCGGAAGGCTACAACAAGAAAACCAATTGATATTTTTTCATTCTGTTTCCACCCAAGTATTGAGAATTTAAGATAGTTCAACCATGAAAAATTCCAAAGATTTTGAGCAAAATTTTTTTTTTACTGAAGACATGTGAAAAAAAAAGTTGAGTTCGAATTTTGAAAAAAATTTTTCACGGAATATCTTAGAAAATCGAGTACGTTGAGATTATGCTTTCCGAATTGGCAACCAAGAAAAAAAATTCCAACTTTGCAGGTTTTCCGCCATTTTGAATTTTTTTTTTCCAAATTCTACAACACAATTAAATTGAGCCCTGAAAAATACTGAGATGTGACCAGAAATCGTTATTGTAAATATCACGCATAACTTACCACAGTTCACAGAATATTGCTCAAAGTTGACATTAAACACCCCTGTATCTCGCTAATGCGTCGAAAACGGGGTATATGTCATGGGGCAAAAATGACTGTCACGATGTCAACTACACGGCTATATATGTTTGTCCAGTTTATGGTGAAACACCCTATATAGGCAAAAATGACTTCCTCGGTGTCATCTACACGGCTATATATGTTTGTCCAGTTTATGGTGAAACACCCTGTATAGCAGGAGAGAAGACGAGAGAGTACACTGTGTCCCATTTTGGTTGAGACTACACTGTATCTCAGCTATTATGAAAGATAGAGACATGCGGTTTTCGCGACCCTGTATCACTTTTTTGTAAAAATTTCCAAGACCCAAACAGAAATATTCCAATTACTTTTGTTTCTGAAATACAGAGCGAAAACGAAAATGTTCACTTCTTGAGATGTTATTATTTCTCAGGCCCTGTATCAGATAGAAAAAAAATGAAAACTGCTCATAATAGATATGTTTACATAACTGGGTCAGTGGCGTATTCATTTTCATTCATTCATTTTTTTTTAAGGAACACCCTGTATATTTCAACGTCAAATTTTTCAATGATGGCTGACGGTGAGAACATGAATTTCAAAATTTTGAAAAGTATGTTATTATCAAATGTTCAAGACTTGTTGCACTCTTGAAAAAAAATTAAGACTTCTGTCGAAACGACATCAGTTCATCTATATGAATGGTTGTATCCTTGGTGCTGGTCCTTTAGGGTCATCGAAATGGAACGCAAAAAAAATAATCCGTGTAGTCCTTTAATCCATTTATGCAATCAGCTAATCATAATTCTTGGCCGCCTGTTTTAACTCTTGAAAAAAAAATGAAGACTTCTGTCATAACGATATCCGTTCACCTATATGGATTTTTTGATCCTTGGTGCTGGCCTTTTAGGGCCATCGTAATTGAACGAAAAGAATCATCCGTGTAGTCCGTTTATCAATCTATGCAATCAGCTAATCATAATTCTTGTCCGCCTTTTTCAACACTTGAAAAAAATTGACTTCTGTCGAACTGACATCAGTTCACCCATTTGACCGGGGTGGAATAGCAGTGCTTGGTGCTGGCCGGCCGGGAGCTAACATCACCGACGTAGATGAACTTTCGATTAAAAATCATACCAATCACAATGGGGGGTACATATTATCGGAGTATTATCTCCAGAAAATTGAAACTGACTGTCAGCATCAAAATATATGCCGAAAACACAACGGACTACAGAAAACTAACAAGAATTCTGAAAAAACGCCAAAAAAATTCTACACTTACCTACCAAATGGCCGAGGAAAAGAAAATATACGCGGTCATCAGATACCTTCTGATATCTGAGATATCCATATTATCGTAGAAGATGTGAGGATTCAAGGTCATCCGGATGACCCCAAATAGAACCAAAAAACCAACACCGTTATTTCTGGATAAAACACAAAATAAGGAGATATTAAACATCAGAAAACATTACAGATTGAACCAAGAAATAATGAACCAGGACACTGCCAAAGATATGAACATTTACAAGGAAAATGCACATTTCCTTTTGGGAGCGGGAAATAATCAGATTCTCATAACAGCAGAGAAAGTGAGTTGACGAGGAAAGTAGAAGAGACAAATTCTACCTGTGTACTATGTGGAAATGATGCGGCCATCTAGCAAGCAACAAGGGATGTGCCGAATGGAAAATAGAAAGGGTAAAACGAATAAGAAACACACAGATGAGAGGTTCACTCATGGGAATCTGGATGGAGTTAACTTCTTCGATGATTCGGCTGTGAAGTCAGCGTATAGCATAATATATCGGAGAATATGTCCGACTCGAAAAAATTATACGCTTCACCACTCAGGTTGAATTTGAGTAAATTAAGCGTGTCCTCTTCCGTCCACCCATTTAATTTTGACGGTAATTCAAATTTGTCAAAATACCTGGCCGTATCTTTACCAGTGAAGTTATCTAAAGTGCCAGCTAGCTATCATTCCAACTACCAAGGAAATACCTCATTGACGGAAAAACTTGATTTGTGTTATTTATTGAGAGAATAAGTGCCGTTTTACCAAATTATTTTATCAAATTTCCATCAATAATGAGTGAAAACTTGCGCCTACCAGTATTTGGCTTCTCTCGTTCACCTACCCTGAAAACCCTATCTCATTACTGGCAAAAAAACTGGAAGTTGTTCTGAAAAACCACTACATACTGAAAACAAACCAAGGAAAAAAACTCGGTATTTTTTTTAAATGAACATTTTAATTGGAGAAAGGAATACCGACTAATTCCGTGATAATTTTAAAATATATGATTATCTTTTCGTCTTATCAATCTAATGTATCCAAGATATATGTATAATAAATACAAACCTTCACCTACAAAAAACCAATTCTAAAAGGATCAACACAAAAATTCTCGCAAAACAGTAAAACCAAAATAATATGAATTGTCGAATTTTCGATCTTCAAACGAAACCACGAATAAACGAAAAAGTACGGATGAAATAGTCATGAAAAAAAAATCAATCAAAATTTCACTTTCACTGCAATCAATCAACTAAAGAACAATTTTCGAAATAACCCTCCTGAAATAAAAACATAAAAACCAACATCCTGAAAAAGAAAAATATCCTGAAAAAAAGGAAATGCCTTTCGTCAATACAGAAGCAAAGTATTTGGAGAGAAAAATTCAACCTGCATTATCCAATGAATCAAAAACTCCATCGTCACAAAATTTGAGTTTCAACCTCCTTCAATCAAAACTTCTTTCCCCCGAATAATGAAACAAAGAAAATTCGAGCTGTCGATAATAATTTCGAAAAAAAAACTCGAACTTATTCTTCAAAGAAAAACTACTTTCTCTATTTCAGTATCGTAATGAGTTCATTACAGTACCAAAAACAGTGCTGTAATGAACTCATTACACTATTACAGCACTGTTTTCAGTTATATTTTTCGTTTTTCGGTTGTCAGCACTGGCTTCCGATCTTATCAATTTTCAACACACGTCAATTTGGAAATGTCAATTTCGTAACAGTCACCAACTGCCCAAGATACAATACAAAAGTCACTAGGATGTATAATCTGAATTTTTCATTGAATTTCAACGAAATTTGTTTGAAATAGAGAAAATATCGTCTAATACTCGTTGCAGAATCAACGTTCGAATTTCACATGCGTGTTAGAATAGGAGTCCAGGAATGTGGGTTTTCTTTCGAGGTAAACATACTATTTTTCCGCAACTCGTTTAAAATTCGACAGATTTCAATCAATTTTGAAAAAATTCGCAAATTATTTTATTCATAAATAAATGGAGTTGGGAAGTCATGACTTTTTCTATGAAAAATATTGTCAGGAATGTCAAAATTTCATAGCGATTTGCGGAAAAAATTATTTCCGGTTCAACCTAAAAGTCAGACTACAACAACCGAAAATAACAACAGATGCGTCATTATATACTATCTATCCGCTGTAAAAAAAGGTAAACCGAATGAAATCGCGGTAATAGAACCGTTAATGAATGCGTGATAATGATGATTTCTTGTGGATCCATATACGCAAACGGATTCTCCAATCTAGACTTTCTTGTTTGGATGGTGAGTGTGAGGGTTCATTCAGCTCACGAAGGACCAAATCAGATTTATGTCTGATTGCAAGAATCGAGTAGGCTACCAGTTAGGGAGCGCCCAACCTTTCATGCTCCTCGGTGCGGCGGCTCTTTCAAAGCCTACTCGAATTGAAACGATTGAATTTAGATTTTAACGTTGAGGAATACTTCTGCTTGCTCGAAGATGACTAGAGAGAAGCAGTGAAACTCACCCATCAGAACGAGGAGGAAACGACATGGAATTCTATAATTCGTCCGAATATTCTACAGGGATACCAGTGAAATGAATCCATGGAAACAAAATATGAACAACGTGATCTTTTTTGACAGAAACAACTATTAACTTCCTAACAATTGTTTCGGAAGTCTATGGTTTTACTCGTCCAATACTTTTTGATTTATTCCTGTTTAGTGTTGAGAAATAATCAATGAAAACCACTGTTTTATTGCAATATCTGATGTATTATACCTACAGTTAAACATATCTTTTATGGCCGTTTGCACAGTTTCACTGCTAAGCATGGTTAAACTAACCGATGTTAAATGTTTAGGGCGTTGCCGATTGCACCGTCGAATCTTAATCGTTGTTAATCGATAGGTTTGGCAACACCGCTCAGTTTAGAAAAATTTTAGCTTTCACAACATAGAAGATAAAGAAAAATAATAATAATAATTCTCTATGCCTAACTTTCTGAAGTTTTGATGTCAACGTGGGAAATTTGAATTGAATTTAAAATTTCATTTCGAGTGTTGGTGTAGTGTTGAGTTTGTTGTTGAAAAATGGAAAACGTAATTTCTAAACGAAGTCGGACTTTGGGTTTTGGACCTGATGAAGAAAGACTTTTAATAGCCAATAATATATGTGCTAAGTATAAGGATATTTTGGAAAATAAAAAAACGGACCACGTTTCAACGCACCAAAAAAACGTATTTTGGGAGAAAATTGCGGCAGAGAAAAATGCCTCGAATAGTGTTGGGATATTGCGTTCCAAAGAAGTACTGAAAAGATTTTATGAGATTCGGAAGAGAGAGGTGAGGAAACTTGCGGCGGAAGAAAAAAAAGAAATTTCCAAAACTGGTGGCATTACTATCGAAGAAAGATGAAGGCCATGATATCTTTTTGCATTTAATGAATAAGAAAAAGGTGTACGGAATGGAATGTCAGGTTGGAGGAGATGTGGAACCCAGTGGCGGATTTACGACTTCAGGGACCCTACGCTTCAAAACTTTTGGGGCCCCCTCTGAAACATTTTCGATTTTTCCAAAAGAATTTTTTAATTGAAACTCACTTCTTTCACAACAAAACAAAGTTAATTAATAAAATACAAGGTATGTATATCTTAAGAAAAAAGCTCAAACAGGTCAATTTTTATATCAAACGTATAGTATGTTATGACATAAAAGTTACGAACGTGACATAATTCCTCTTCATGGGGGTGTCACCCCTTCGATTTTTTTTAATGAGAAAGTGCATCATGCGACACCTCATTTGAAACCTATTGAAACACTGATTGCAAAAATATATAACACTTTGGTTCAAAAATTAACGGAGTCTGAGTTTGAAATTTATTTAATTTTCAGAACACCTTTAGTTGTTACTTTAATTTATCACATTAAATGATTAAATTCAGTTACCAACATTTACAATGTAGGAAAGATTCAATTAAAGACAAAACACTTCCAACCCTACAATGAAAAAACCTACCGTCAAGCCAACAGAATTCATTGAGTTCTTGCAAGGTAAGATTAAAACTCTCCAATAACTCAGACTCAGTTAATTTTTGAACCAAAGTGTTATACATTTTTGAAATCAGTGTTTCAATAGGTTTCAAATGAGGTGTCGCATGACGCACTTTCTCATCATTTAAAAGAATCGAAGTGGTGGCCCCCCCTATGAAGAGGGATTATGTTAGGCACGAAACTTTTATGTCAAAAAATACTACGTTCAATACAAAAATTGACCTGTTTGAGCTTCTTTCCCAAGATATAAAAATAGAGTAGTTAATAGGGGGGGGGGGTAACACTGATCCACCGGTTGATAGACATCTAAATATACATCCATATTTTTGAAACGAAATTATTTGTTTTGTTTGTCATTTCGTCGTACAAACACGTAGGTACAGGTTGAATCAAATAATTTCTGTAAATCGTATTTTGTATTTCCTTTTCCCGCGGTACTGAAACACTGTCGTATGCCATATATCGAAAATGAATTTGACTGGTCTGCTTCATCATCGCTCGAATTATGTTTATGCCGAATTGCCCAAAAATTGACCAGCACTTCTCAGTTTTTCACAATATTTGAATCTTACACGTTGCACGAAACTCGCCCGTCACTGTCAATCAACACTTTTCGAATCTTGTGGAATGAATGTGAGAAAAAAATATGCAGACCTAAGAACTTCTGAACAAGTATTTTTCACTTTACAACCCTAAACGAATCAACATCTGTTCGGCCGTTCTGTAGCACATTCCTAGATTTTAGAGGAAATGCCGACAAATTTATTGGAATTATGATGTATTTGTAAATATTGGAATTCGGCCGCCACCCTTGACTGAATTTATTGCAGGCAGACAAGATAATTAGGGACAGTACGCTGAATCTCGGATGGTGTGTTTTTTCCAACATCTGAGTTTTGCTCTGAGGCTCTTGTTATTCAATTGCGTCTCATGTGAATTCATAATTCAGAAGTTGCCTCTGAGCTTCTTATAAAATATGGTACAGTCTGACTTTTTTTTTTCACACTTACATACTGAATTTCCATTCTAGAAAAAAAAAATTCAATTCGATCGCCGGGGCCCCTATGGACCTCGGGGCCCTACGCTGCAGCGTACTAAGCGTACCGGTCTATCCGCTACTGGTGGAACCTCATGAAGAAATAAATGTAATCCAGTATGAGGAAGTGAATCCTGTTGTGAGTGATTTTGTCCATTATGAAAAAAATATATTTGTACCTACTAATATTCTAGTTTACTAAGAGCAAATTAATTTTTTTTTCAGAACAATGAAACTCGGCAAAGATATGTGCCGTCAGATTCACTGACGCCGATATCCCAACCTTCAAGTGTAAAGCTGCGTACAGATGTGCGAGCCGAACCTATCGCGAACCGCTCGCGAAGTGTTCGTGTCATGTTCGTTAATTTCACGTACACACTTGCGATCCGCTCGCGAACCAATACCAACGACGGCTTACGAATTTACACTGGGCTCGCGTTGTGTTCGTGAAAAGCTGCGTATACATGTGCGAGCCGAACCTATCTCGAACCGTTCGCGAAGTGTTCGTGTCATGTTCGTTAATTTCACGTACACACTTGCGATCCGCTCGCGAACCAATACCGACGGATTAACGAACTTACACTAGGCTCGCGTTGGGTTCGTGAAAGGATCCGACTATCGATGGATCGGCGCGAACGGTTTGCGAGCGGCTCTATAGAGGTTCGACATGCCGTCCAAATAATTGTCGCTATTGGTTCGCGAGCGGTTCGCGATAGGTTCGGCTCGCACATCTAGACGCAGCTAAAGAATCCGACTATCGATGGTTCGGCGTGAACGGTTTGCGAGCGGCTCTATGGAGGTTCGACATGCCGTCCAAATAATTGTCGCTATTGGTTCGCGAGCTTAAAGCTGCGTCTAGATGTGCGAGCCGAACCTATCGCGAACCGCTCGCGAACCAATAGCGACAATTATTTGGACGGCATGTCGAACCTCCATAGAGCCGCTCGCAAACCGTTCACGCCGAACCATCGATAGTCGGATTCTTTAGCTGCGTCTAGATGTGCGAGCCGAACCTATCGCGAACCGCTCGCGAACCAATAGCGACAATTTTTTGGACGGCATGTCGAACCTCTATAGAGCCGCTCGCAAACCGTTACCGTTCGCGCCGATCCATCGATAGTCGGATCCTTTCACGAACCCAACGCGAGCCCAGTGTAAGTTCGTTAATCCTTCGGTATTGGTTCGCGAGCGGATCGCAAGTGGGTACGTGAAATTAACGAACATGACACGAACACTTCGCGAACGGTTCGCGATAGGTTCGGCTCGCACATGTATACGCAGCTTTTCACGAACACAACGCGAGCCCAGTGTAAATTCGTGAGCCGTCGTTGGTATTGGTTCGCGAGCGGATCGCAAGTGTGTACGTACGGGAAATTAACGAACATGACACGAACACTTCGCGAGCGGTTCGCGATAGGTTCGGCTCGCACATCTGTACGCAGCTTAAGGAATATTGTACACGCTGAATCCGAATCTGTTGTAAGTGATTTTGCCTATGATCAAAAATAATATTTTCTTTAATATTTGAATTTACTAAGAGCAAATTATATATTGTTTTTCAGAACAATGAAACTTGGCAAAAATATGTGCCGTCAGATTTACTGACTCCCATATCGCAGCCTTTGCGTGTAACAAACCCTATACAGGCTGCATCTGTTGGAAGTGATTTTGTCTATGATGAAAAAAATTTATTTTCTTTAATATTTGACCTTACTAAGAGCAAATTATACAGGGTGGCCCACCCCAGACGCGGTTGTCATTTTGAGGAAGTAAATGAGGACATTTTGGATTTTTTTTTCGTGAAATGTAAAGTACAATCAGATGCACAATTTAAAATTGTTTTCACATATACAGGGTGTTCGATAACAAAGATATAGACCAAAGTTACACTTTTTTAAATGGAATACCCTATATATGAATTCAAAAATTGAATGGCAAGCTCAAATAATGATGAGTTTATAGAGAACATTTTATGCCATAGAAGAACCATTGTAGAGAAAATGGCGAAAAATCGAAGAAAAGGAGTATTTTTAATTTGCAATTAATGAATAAACCCTTCAAGCCAACGAGACAGACAATGTTTTTTCGTATAGACATATTGACTACCCGTATGCAGAAGAAAAAAATTTAACTCTGGAATATACTGAGTGATCATAATTAATGTTCAAACATTAACTAGAAATAATGGTCAAAAACTTTCTTATTTCAAATGGCACACCCAGTATTTCTGTACCTTGTTGAACGTAAAAATTAATATCGCTATCTTCATTGGGTTTCCCTATACCTAAACCTAATAGTTTTCAAGTAATTCTCGATTTTTAATTCAACTAGTTAACCTACTATTATGATTAGCGATATTCATAGAAATATTTGGATTTATTATTCCTTTATAAATGATTAGGTATCTACTCTTTTTCTGAATATCAATTTTTTTTCAATTATTTTCAAATTAATTTCGCCTAGAAGGCATTAAGTGTCATTATCATTCAATCTTTTCCGGTACATACCCTTAAATTTTTATTTGATGTTAAGCGAGCTTTAAACGATCAAATTTCCCCGTTTAATTTAATCGACGTTAGAGGACCTTTTAATCAACGCTTAAGAACGGTGCATCGGATTAAACGTTGTTTAGGATTTAATCGTTGTTTAGACGAACGGTGCAAACGGCCTTTAGGGTCTCAAATATACTAAGTTTCAGATGAGATATTGATTATGTTTTTTCATTGGGTGCATAAGTTTTGAAATGAATGTATATGTATTAGCTAAAAATAGTAATGGGTAAGAATGGAAGATATGAAGTGCATATAGTTCATTTAGGTTGAATGTTTTCTTCCTCAATCAGATCCATTAAAAATGGCTTTTCAAGTCCATCAACTAATCTCATTCAGAAATTTCGTCAAGCAGTCAGTTCTTTGGGCTACGGAAATTGACAATGACGTTGTAATTCAGTTTCGTTAAAATTCATATCAGTGAAATAATGGGTGGAAAATATTGAGGTGCAGGAAACAGGTAGATGAAACACTTGATTCGACACAAGCAATGCAATGATACCTTTATTTGTCCATGGGGTAGTAGTTTCGAAACCACTAGCAACATTGAGAACGAAGGAGGAACAAAGAGCCAGTTGAATTCCTAAAGCGAAAAACCACGGCTTTACCCCGGATAATATTACATGTAGCAAGTGAATTGGAAGAATGTTATGTAGAACATGGGAATTGAAATAGCAAGCTTGTGCAATTCAGTAAATCAGTCTGTTCAGTTCTCAAAGTTTAACTACTCCAGAATCAGTGGATTTTTCATAGTTTCATAGTATCCTACACCAGCCGTCTAACAAACCGGCACTGAGATCGACAGAAACACTGATCCAGGCTCCACACTAATAATCCTCTGTAGTCGTCGTTACAAGATGGACGGCTTCATAAACGTTTATCAATGCCCTCCTTCAGCCGTCTACAAACATGTACTGCGAATCGTAAATGAGATATTACCTAATGCCGGTCATACACGTTACGGTCTACCGGAGAGGTATACCTGCGCAGGCAGGCCTGTGCAGGTATACCAGACGTCGGTCGTGTCTCTAAGCAGCTTCTTTTTGTCTCGATCATGGTACGCTTTGTTTTTGACTTGCCATAGGCATGAATGCGTTTTATATATTTCAATAAAATCTTCAAGGACTTTTTTAGTAGAATCTGTTGGTGCCATTTTTGCGTATTGATTTTTGATACAGGTGACAATACGATATCACTACTCGACGTGGAGATAACTGACGGCAACAACGTTTATGACAGCAATTGACGTGACCTGCGGAGGCGACCGGTGTAGATACAGGGTGGGCAAAATTGTTGCTACATGAACTAAAACTTTTTAACCCGGGGAGATAGAGAAAAATGAATGGCACCTTATAGTCCGCTTTTTTCGAGAAACTGATAATGCCATCAACTGCATTCCTCTATCTTCTTTCGTTTCCGAGTTATAGGCCAAAATTGAAATTTGGGCGATTGCAACTTTGGTCATAATCTCCGTTTCTGTTTATGCTAGGATGTTGAAATAAAAACATTATACAGGCACTTTTCTGATAGCAATCCAGTGGCTTACTCTGATTATTTCTAAGAGGTTTATTTGCTGAGTTATAACATGAAGTTGTGTTTTTTCTTATGAAATGACTTGGAAAGAATCGCCTTTTTTTTCCCGTTTCAGAAATGTATCATATGTTTTAGTTCATGTAGCACCAATTTCGCCCTCCCTGTACATGCACACATGCACAGGCACATCGTACGGTGTCACTCAAAAATATTGATTTTCGATCTTGCACCGGTCGCCTGTACAGGTTGAAAAAACTGCACAGGTCTAATCCCACACACGCTCCGGTTGACC
Organism: Adalia bipunctata; assembly: GCA_910592335.1. Lineage (NCBI taxonomy): Eukaryota > Metazoa > Arthropoda > Insecta > Coleoptera > Coccinellidae > Adalia > Adalia bipunctata. The sequence continues at coordinate 7,024,453 of OU342953.1, forward strand.
TGCACAGGCATGCCTGCGCAGGTATACCTTTCCGGTAGACCGCTACCGGTCACCTGTACAGGTTGAAAAAATTGCACAGGTCTAATCTCACACACGCTCCGGTTGACCTGCAGAGGCATGCTTGCGCAGGTATACCTCTCCGGTAGACCGTAACGTGTATGGCCGGCATTAGTACATACCTACATCAAAAAACGATTGTCTGATACTCTGATAGATTGAAAATGATTAATGCTCGATTTCTTATCAGAACACGAGGAAAAATTGCTTATACTTCCAAAGTTGAGTGGTGCTCTGATCCACAGAAAAAGAATCTAACATATTTCGTCAAAACAGAGAAATTGTCAAAGCATTTCTCACTCGTCTCCATCTTCCATTAATATTTTGCTCAGATGTAACTTTCACCTGGGGAAATTGATCTCCGAGTTGACTCAGTCAGGTAGTAGGTACCTAGTTCAATGTGATTTCAAGAAGGTTCATAAATTACGAGTGTGAAATAAATTCACCAGAAATTTTTTTTAATGCGGTATCAGAACGTCCTTTTAATAAGAAATTAACGCATACGAAGCAGCTCTAATGGGCCTACCACATGCTCAAGCTTCTCGACAGTTTGGCTTGCGCAGGCATCTAGTACATAAAGATTGAACACAACAGTTGCTACCACACGGCACAGTTAAGTACGTGCAAGCCCCATTCTTTTACGAAGTCGTCGACACGAGAACAACGCGTCCGACCGAAGAACTATTGCGCAAGCCGGGCTTACACAGGCAAAATTTCAAGCAGGTCGAAAATTACTCAAGCCAAGCCGTGGGGTTTGCGCGGTATACAGTTTTCCCAACCACACGCTCAGTATAACTGTGTTCAAGCCGGTTTGCGCAAGCAAAACTGTGGTAAAGCTTGAGCGTGTGGTAGGCCTATTAGGCCACTACTATAATTAGGCACGAATCTGTTTGTTTATTAGGTACTATGTTTGATATTTGCCGCCAACACGCCAATATGCAGCAAACTAGATTCATAGGAGTAATTGTTATAAAAAATGTATTTCTAATCGTATTATTGAATTGGAAACATACTGAATTCCATATCGATATACTCAATTTTCAAAAATAATATTCCTTAACAATTTTCCTAATTCAAAATATTTCCTCCTAGGAATTCAAAAGATTGTTGATAACGCAAGGAATTGTTCGATGAATAATCACAGGTCTATTTATTATTTCATGAGAATTTGATATATAAAAGAAATCACGTGAGGCCGAGGCCGACCTATCACGAAGCGAAACATTCTATGCCTACATTTTCCGATAGATGGCGTAGTCAGTGAATAAAACACCATATTGTAAATACCTCGAAAACTATCTGTAGTATGTTGAACACACTGTATATTCCGTACGTGATATAATAAGATTAGTGCGACCTCCCTTCAAGACCTACAGCGGCACGTGAAGCCAGAGCTCTAGGTCTCATCATTGCCAGTTATGTTATCAAATATAATGTTCTATGTACTGCTATCGACTATTCAAATTGTGTAATTAGGGGAAAATATATCGGTTTTATTATAGTCATAAAAACGTGGTTTATTTTAATTCATTTATTGAAACATCCTAGCTTTCGAGCCCTGTCGGGTTCTTCCTCAGGGAAACTGAAAATACAAACACGAACTGTGACAAAATTTCCCATATCTTACATTGTCACTTACTCAATTAAAATTAAAAAGCCTCGCCGTAAGGGCAACAATGATTTTTGGATCGCAGAGTCAAGAGTTCAAGAAATATTCTCATTTAACAATTATGTATATACGAAGCTTAAAAAATTCTAAATCGCTAATATCACATCTGTCTAAATACATGTCAAACACCCGAATTCACAGAACAATGACAACGACAAAGGAAAAACAAAACCACAGAAACAACAAAAATCTATCATGATGCACCAGCTGGCAAGGGGGCATGATTCACAGTCCCAACTGTCCGAACATGTGATCGGAGCGGAGCGGAGGGAGCGATCACATGTTCGGACAGTTGGGACTGTGAAGCTTCGTATATAATTGTTAAATGAGAATATTTCTTGAACTCTTGACTCTGCGATCCAAAAATCATTGTTGCCCTTACGGCGAGGCTTTTTAATTTTAATTGAGTAAGTGACAATGTAAGATATGGGAAATTTTGTCACAGTTTGTGTTTGTATTTTCAGTTTCACTGAGGAAGAACCCGACAGGGCTCGAAAGCTAGGATGTTTCAATAAATGAATTAAAATAAACCACGTTTTTATGACTATAATAAAACCGATATATTTTCCCCTAAATATAATGTTATTAAAACAAGTAAACATTTATGAAATATATATAACAATTGGCGAGGGAGAGTCATTCGGAGAGATTCAGAGTGATTCATTCAGAATTGTATACGTATTGACCGCTTGTTAGTCAACAGCGAGAATCTGTAGTAAACATATATATTCAATGTAAGTTCAGTGAATTAAATCCCTTTGATGAGTCTGCCTGGTATTATTCTTCACCATCCTTAACTGCATAACGATTGTTCGAACCTACCCTAGCTGGGTACATCACATGGCGATCCTGCCAGTTCGATGCAGTTAAAGGTCCAGGGTCCAGAAGGTTTTTATCAGGAATTGGATATGGTTATGTAATTCCAAGTATTTCAACCAACAAGCAAGATGGGATTAGGCCAGTCCAAGCAAGACGAGATCATCATTGGCCAGAGATCCAAGAAGCTATGGAGACGACTGTACAACTCGAGGCAAGGAGAAGCCACCAGCAGGATGTAGTGTAAGAACTATTTCTTTTCCCCTGTTATGTCATGTCGTGAAGTGAAAAGTGATGAACTAATTGCTGACTTAATTGATGTGAAAACATCAAAAATGAGCCGCGAGAACATAGTGAACGGGCCGATAGTGTAAATAATGAATTAATCAAGATTTTAAATTAAACAAATTATGTAAATTGTCAAGTCGGAACCAAATTTTCTCAAAGCATCGCAATGTTTTTTATCAGAAAGGAAATTCGTTTCATTCAAATCGAGGTCGTGACCGCAAGGAAAATCTTAGCGGACAAAATTTCATGTCAGCGAAGAAGAGTTCGGACAAGGTCAATGTCGCCAGTTCACCTATCGTTCCGAAAACAATAACACCTCGGAATTAATTGTTCAATATGATTATCGACCAAATTCCGTTTGATTTTAGAAGAGTATAACTTCACGGTTCATCATGTAAAAGTTTCAGAAAATTTTTTCAGCACATGCCTTATCGCGTATTGAAAATAAAGTAGAGACGAATGCCTTCGATGGCGAAAGGATTGATCACCTTGTTGTTGTCGAGTTTTAAAACGTCCAGTAAAAAGTATTGTGTAAAGACCACTTTCAGAAAAAGAATTTCATAATTTGAAAAATCAACATTCAGAGGATTACAATGAGAATTTAATATATGATGTGAATTCACAAATTATTTTCAATAACCAGAACATCCGATCGGCGTAAGACTTAGGTACATCGTTGAGGAAACTGGAAAATTTATGCGCAGAAAATAATGTATTAGAATTGTTCCTCATAAAGCTAGCTAGCAATATAAAATTTTTGAATATGTTGTCAAATTATAAGAATGAAATTCTAGGAAGATACTGAAAAATTAATGTAATTCGAGATGTAACGCGTATAAAAGATTAAGGCAAATCATTCTGAACGATGTTCACATGCTTCGAACCGGTGGACATCCAGACATGTTTAGTTTAATTTTCAGAAACCTAGTAGATTATTTCCTCAAAAATTTGAAAAGCCGTGTAGATCCAGTTTACAATTTTGACAACTCTTGGATATATAGGGTGCAAACGGCATAGAAAGATGCTAGGGAAAACTTGGTGAAGGTAAAATCGGAAAGAAGAGAAATTTTCGACAAAAATTGTAATGAAAAATTAAATAGTTTGGAATATCGTATTAAACTTTGTAGATGTAAGACCCATTGAGACTGATATTATAGATATAGATATTAAGCTATAGATAAGTCAAAAAAAAATTTAAACCATTTTAAAGCCATTTAAACGACACAAAATGGCACAAATTGAGAACGAAATAGTGCGGAAAATTTTTCTCAAATTTGGACTATGTTGGTGCTTACTTCACGCCGGCTAAAAGAACAGTAAATTTCTCGAAAACTTCTAATGGTAGGGGTAGGGATGTCATTCAAACGGCACAAAAGGGCACAGATTGGGCACAAACTATTGGCATGACATTTTCTTCAAAGTTGGAATATGTTGGTGCTATGTGTGCAGCTGGCACCAAGATATTCAATCTGAAATAACTTAAAAACTACAAGTTATAATGGAGACATTCAAACGGTAAAAATTGGCACGAAATGAGCACTGAATATTGGCATCAAAATTCTTTTGAAGTCAGAAAATGTTGGTGCCAAGTGTAAAGCTAGCACCAAAAACTTCAAACTCGAATATCTTGAAAACTATCAATGGTACTGGAATTGATTCGAACGGCACAAATGAGCGGGAATCGATCAATGAATATTGGGAATTATTTAAGGATTGGTGCCGACCTTTTTCGTCTTAAGCTGCCTCCAATATATATTCTATTTATAACTTCAAATCCCCATTCTTTCTCCAACTAAAACTTATGACATTCTTAGACGGACATTTCGAGTGTATTTTATAATATTAACTCGATTTTCATTAATCATTTTTCTCCATTTTCTTTTGATACATTGAGTAGTGTTAGTCAGAATTCGGATCGCGCAGACTACTCAAGATTTTCCTTTTTCATACGAGGATATATTGAAAAATTCTTAGCCTACTATAGAACCAAACAAAATTTGAATGTCAAAATATTTAATTACTCAACATTTATTCTCCCCCTGATTGAATACATTTATTACAGCGAACCTGCAACGTTTCTAGACCTTTCAAAAAAATGATTCTTCTTGCTCTGCAAACCAGTCCTCCACAGCTTGCAATGCTTGCATTACCTCCTCGTTGGAAGAAAATTTACGACCTTTTAAACTTTTTTTCAAATCTGGTGAATAAGGGCTGTGTTCCAGTAATTCTAACCCTAAATCACGAATTTTTTGCATGGCAACATGAGATTTGTGTACTGGGGCGTTGTCCTGTAAAAACAAAACACCTTTAGATAGCTTTCCGCGTCTTTTCTCTTTAATTTTTTTTGTAGAGTGGTCAATAACGTCGAATAGTAATTTCCAGTTATTGTTCTACCCTTATCCAAAAAATCAATTATGATTACTCCATGGCAATCCCAAAAAACTGAAGCCAGAACTTTTCCAGCAGATTTTTGGAAACGAAACTCCTTAGATCTTGGAGAGCCAGAGTGTCGCCTTTCCATCGATTCTTCCTTTGTTTCTGGATCGTAGAAATGTACCCAAGTCCATCGTAACAATTTGGTTTAAGAATAAGAAGTCTACATCGTTTTCGCATCGAGCACAGATCGAACGCCATGCTTCTACCCTTGCACGCTTTTGATGATTACATTTTACTGTATTCTACGTTTCTGTTTTCTTTTATCTCAAAGTGCTTATGTTTTATCCTTTTTTTTAAGTTGTATATTCTGCCTGTTTTCAATTATTTCTCTTCATTTCGTTAATTTTACAGCGTTCCCAATAAACATTTCAGCTCAATCTAGAATTTCATTTCATTTCAGGAGTTCTTAATAGAAGACCCTTTCTCTCCTTCATTCAGTTAACTGATCAGATCATTGTCCAAATCCTGGCGTCTTCTTTGCGAAACGGATGCAGCAAGTCGAGTGGAACAGCGTACTTTCTCAGGGGAAGTTGATTCAATGCGGTGTGCCACAGGGTTCAATATTGGGTCCGGTGGTCTTCATCATTTTTGTGAACGATATGAATATTGAATATTCGTATTCTTTTGGCTCAGTTATGACATCAATATGGCGGATCACCCATCGATCTTGAAATCATTGGAGAATGCTGTGGTTCAAACAACCACCTAAAAGTCAACCAAAAAAAAACGGATAGCATATTGTTTGGTCGCAGATGGAAGAATAGCCTGAGGTTTCTGGGCATGCATGTGGATTCTAGGTTAATCAAGAAGGCTCAATTTGAAGAACAGAAGATGAAGAAGTTGAACATTGCGATATTAGGGTTGCCAACTCTGAGCTATTGAAATAAAGGACATCAACGACTTGAGAATTGTGGACGGGAAAAGGCTTAGCAAAAAAGACTGCAAAGTCCTTTGACACCTTCCTGCAAACGGGCAAAGGACATGGTTTCAGAATAAAGGACTGCCCTTTGAAATAAAGGACGGTTGGCAACCCTAGGCGATATTCACTATGAGGACAATAAATAGAGTGTGATGTACATTAAATGCAGCCTAGATTATATCCTCCATTCGCCAGTATAAAAACCCTCTTACCTTGCTAGTAATGGTATTGTTATATACTATTTATTGACCTGACATGGAAATTTATTGACGTCGAATATAGTCTTTACAATGATAACATGCAAATTTTTGTATACTACTTTGATTTGACGCACAAGAAAAAGGTTTTCTTTCTCTTGCATAGGTACTTTTAATATTATCTTTCTTTTCTGAACCTACTCTTAGTTATTACTCATAACAACACAAAGTTGGCACACTTTATGATATACTTTTTTTATCTCAAGGACAGGAAAAAGTTTGAGTGCATACTCAAGTCATATCTCGTGCAACAATCGATGAAAAATCAGAAATATCTGCTTGCGGACGACCTTTCGATCGCAGAGTTTGTGGTTTTTGCTAACTGGATTGCTCAGGTGCTAAATTGGCGCGAACAACGGCAAATTCCATTAATGCTTTATTTATTAGCGGCCTTAGCTGAAACGCCTTTCTGGCTTTATCGAGTTGTGGACGTCTTATCCGGTTAACGTCCCAGATAGGTTATTTGTTCCAACTTTGAATTGCTGTTGTATCGATTGCCAGCCCTAATTCAGGACTGCTGGTCACGAAATCCTGCTTCGCTGTTTCGCTCGATCCATTTTGGAGGTATGGGAAAGGGCATAGCATGACTATGGAGGGTAGACAAACTATTTTTTCATGTCCGATTTAAAGAAGTAAGAAAATACCATTCACAAAAACTTCACACTATTTATGTTTTTATGATATTATAAAGTTTTCTCTTTTTTGCTGACATTTTGACTCGTACTTTTTTCAACTGTACAATATTGGGGTGACTATTCCACTCATTCCATTTTTAGTGAGGAATTTTCCTTAGTAACACTTGTTTCTCATCGATAAAACATGGTAACGGGCAAAATCAACAACTTGGTTTTTCAGCGACTATTTCCCTCGTCTTAATTTCCACCAATCAGAAACGCGCAATATTGAATCACAAATTGTTTCTAGATGGAAAAACTGTATGGCAGCAGCTGTCAGCAGTTTTTTCGGGTTTACCCGCGGCAAAACTTGACAGTTGTTGTCAACGAAAATTAATAATACATACATAATGCATCCAGAATAATCTGTTACTCTTGAAATAGTCTTGTCAAATACCATTCGTGCATCTAATTTTTCCTGTGAAAAAAATCGAAAAAACACAGTGCAAAGTAATATTTTTTTAACAAAAAGCATTCGTGCAGGTGCAAAAATCCTCGTCTTCGACTCGGATTTTTGTTGTCACCGGCACTCATGCTTCTTGTTAAAATATTACTTAGCAACGTGTTTTTTCGATTTTTTTCGGAAAAATTGGAATCACTTATGATATTACTTATGACAAAATTTTTGACGTTTCTCAAATTCATAGATAGCTTCGGGAATGAATACCATAGAGAAAACAAACAACGTTTAGTTGATCTATGATGAATACTTATTTGTCAAATAGCGCAATACAAGCCCAATGTGACCATCTTCAGACACATTTTCTCGAGAAATAGTCATTTCGAATACCACTCGAGATGAAATTTAAGCAGGTAAAATTTCTCTCTTGTAATATTCAAGTTTGTTGCTTCTCGGCAATTTCGCTCATGACATTTTTCCAAAATCACTCGCCCAAGGGCGTACCCAGGATTTCAGCTAGAGGGGGGCAGCTCATACCTGAGAAGAGTAGGTAACACGTTTTTATTTCCTACTTGCCAGGAAAATTAACATTCATTTTGTCTTCAAGGGGGGGGGGGCAGCTGCCCCCCCCTGCCCCTACCTGGGTACGCCCATGCACTCGCCTGACGGCTCGTGATTTTGATACAAATGTTATTCGCGAAATTGCCGAAAGCAACAAACTTTCATTTTACAATCGAGAAATTTTGCCGGCAAAATTTCATCTCTAGTGGTATAATATATGAAAAAAATTTTTCTCATTCTCATTCCACATTTTTCTGACGTCGATTTCCTCTAAAAGATCATACCAAAAATCTTATACATGGGCTACTGAGAAGTTAATCAGGACGATATACAGGGTCTTTCACGAGGAACCTCACCCATATTTATACGGGAAACTACTGAACGTATTTTCATGAAATTCAGTACTTATAAGTATTTCACGATGCTGATGAAATCTAATATATTTTCAAGGCATGAGCACCTCCGGTTTTTCCGGAAATGACGTCAACTTCCGTTTTTCAAATTAAAACACCATTTTTTTTATTGCAGAAATAGATTCCTTAGAAAATTTCAAGTTATTTTGATGTAACAATTTTCAGTTTTGGTTGGAAAATTCTCTCTGAGCGGGAAAATTCGAAAAAAAAATCGAAAATGGAGCTCCGCTGAAAAAAGTATAACTTCGAGGTTTTTGGATGGAAAATTTTCATTTTTGGGATTTTTCAAGATGTATAATTGATGTATCCACTTTAAAAATCGAAATCGCGATTCATGATACAGGGGGTGAAAAAATCGCTTTCAAAGTTAGGGATGACAAAATCGTGAAAAATCAATTTTTTCAAATTAGAACCCCATTTTTTCATGGCAGATATTGAATCTTAGTTAAAAAATAATGTGAGTGTATGCATCACACCCTTGCCCTAAAATGGATATTTTCTGAGTTAATATCCACTTTAGGGCAAGGGTGTGATGCATACACTCACATTATTTTTTAACGTAGATTCAATACCTGCCATGAAAAAATGGGGTTCTAATTTGAAAAAATTGATTTTTGAATCTTAGTTAAAAAATAATGTGAGTGTATGCATCACACCCTTGCTCTAAAATGGATATTTTCTGAGTTAATATCCACTTTAGGGCAAGGGTGTGATGCATACACTCACATTATTTTTTAACGTAGATTCAATATCTGCCATAAAAAAATGGGGTTCTAATTTGAAAAAATTGATTTTTCACGATTTTGTCATCCCTAACTTTGAAAGCGATTTTTTCACCCCCTGTATCATGAATCGCGATTTCGATTTTTAAAGTGGATACATCAATCCTACATCTTGAAAAATCCCAAAAATGAAAATTTTCCATCCAAAAACCTCGAAGTTATTCTTGTTTCAGCGGAGCTCTATTTTCGATTTTTTTTTCGAATGTTTCATCAAAATAACTTGAAATTTTCTAAGGAATCTATTTCTGCAATAAAAAAATGGTGTTCTAAATTGAAAAACGGAAGTTGACGTCATTTCCGGAAAAACCGGAGGTGCTCATGCCTTGAAAATATTTTAGATTTCATCAGCATCGTGAAATACTTATAAGTGCTGAATTTCATGAAAATACGTTCAGTAGTTTCCCGTATAAATATGGGTGAGGTTCCTCGTGAAAGACCCTGTATTGTTGGAATGGCAATTTCGAGCTGAACTGAAATGCACAAAAATATGCAGAGTGAGTCTTTGATTTGAACCATTTTTCAAAATTCGGCCTCGTTTGATGAATGGTGTTAAGAATACACAAAAAAAATTATTTTTTCCCATGTCTCAGGAATCGTTATTTCGAATGGACTGAATTTCGGCGAAGAGTGTACTCTATGTAGGTATGGTGCATTTTCTTTGATCAACAATTATTGAAAATTTCCCCTGATATTCAAGTTACAGCCAATCGCACACTCAAATACACGATTAAGAGTAGGTATTCTTAGAAAAACGGTTTAAATTGGGGAAAAAAGTTACAAGACAAGTTAGAGAAAACTTTCATAGGATCAGGTTTTTCTCTACCCATACGATTCATCTTAGACTTCAAATTGAATGAATAGAAATAGTGAAAAACGAGAAATCTGAAAATTCTCAAGAAAATCTTGATTATGTATGCTATAATTGCAAAGCATATAATAGAAACATTTCAGTGTCACTCAAAAACTTCAAAATTTTTAAGACAAATCTTTTCTGGAACTAGTTCTATACTATACAGAGTGAGTCTTTGACTTGTACATATAAATTTTTTTGTAGATTGTTGAGTTCAAGATAATCCTTCTTTGATTTTTCATCTTCCGAATTCGTCTTTGTTAAAAAGATATCATTTGAAAAAAATGGACCAAATACGTGCCTGATACGATGCTCCGCAAAGACCTCAAATTTCATATTTCTCGATTGAAATGAATACATTTAGGGAATATTCAAGTCCTACTAACCTTATTTGAATAAAAATGTTTAAAACACGACATTTCTTAACAAAAACACTTAGTTGTGTCCGATTGTATCTGCAATTAGAAAGCCATATATCTCTCGTGGAAATGAGTTCCTTCTTCGAATTTTCCTGAAGATTAATTTGTAAACACTAATAATTTGTTCATACCTTCCTCGATATCCCAAATGTATCCTGTGAAAAAGGCCTTTCATCCAATTCATCATTAGTCAACCTAACTTAACCCATTATGCGTAGAAAGGCACCTTACAAAAATCTTCTATGACGAGCTATCACAGAGCTTTTGAGAAGACGATGCCAGATTTCCTCTTTAAACAATGGGGTGAGTTAGCAGGCACGCAAGACAAACCTCATAGTCTTCTGTGTCTCACGCAATGCGTATAGCGACAACCGGCGCTATTTGCAAGTGTATACAGATATGGAGGACAATTGTTCTAGACTCTAGAGCTATGTTGTTATACAGGGTGCGGCACGGAGGATGGATGGTTTTAAAAAAATAATAAAAGCGTTAATTTTTACTCAAAAACACATTTATTGACGGAATCAGATTCTCAAGGAAAAAGCATTTGAGACAGTCAAGTGTGGAAAATCACATCAGGCATGTGGTGGCCGAAATCGGTGATGCAGTGCTGGAGGCGCTCTTGGAAGTTCGCGTAGACTCTCTCCAACATCGCTCTCTCAACTTGGGCAACTTCCACGCGAATAGCCCTTTTCAATTCGTCCAGAGTTCGGGGCTTGGTCTCGTATACTCTAGCCTTGAGGTGTCCCCATAAGAAAAAATCGCATATGGATAAATCTGGGGACTGCGAAGAATGGCTTGTCGAACGCGTTCAACATTTTCAGGCGTTGGAACTGTTCGCACAGGTCCTCTTGGTCTTCTGTTGATCAGTTCACCACGTCTGCGAAGTGATTCAACCCAACGAAGGATGGTGTTTCGAGAGGGAATAGCTCTATTCCGATGAATGTGGAAATGGCGACGAAACTCACGCTGCACGACCGTGACTGACTCATTATTTCGGACGAAACTATCATAGGCGAAAACACGATGCTCCACCGTCCAAGGCTCCATGACGACAACTGGTAAATAAATGCTAGGAACACACGAGTCTAACGGCACCTTCCCCACTTCTCTCGTCCTCAGTGGGGGAAAGTTATGCCCATCTGAAAAACGTCCGCCCTCCGTGCCGCACCTTGTATATGGAGAAATTGATAATTTTAGGTGTTTTTCTTCGATCTCGTGATGTTTATGTGGAAAAAAGTGAATTACTGTAATATTAACCGTGTAGTGTCGAGTTTATGAAATTTACGTGAATGAATTGGGATTTTTTTGTGCAGAAGAACTAGTAGGTAGTTGGCAGCGAATTATCACAGAGTATATTGTTTGAAAGAAAAATCTCCACAGAATATTTAGTGGTAAGTATCATTTTATTATTCAATAATTTTAATTCAATACATGGTTTGTATCGGGATTCCTTATTAATTTATCTGAATTTTGTATTTTATCGAGTTTATTTTTAATATTTTCCAGATGGACCGGAAATAATAAATTTTCAATAGAAACTGTGCGTATAAAATGTATTTCATGCTTCTTAGGGCCGATCGCACCGTATACAAAACTGTAGATTAAATCCTAAACCTCGATTAGTGTCTATGACAATAGACAATTCCAAAACCTCGATTAGTGTCTATGACAATAGACAATAATCGAGGTTTTGGATTTAATCTACAGTTTTCTCTACGGTGCAATCGGCCCTTAGAATTCAATTTTATGTCCCACATTTGTGTGATTTTATTATGACATATCTCTACATCAAACATTGTTCCATCATAGAGATAGTAGTCTTGACAAACTTGATAAAAATTCTGACAACATTATCAAATTGTAAGAAATCAGAGTGTTCAAAATTCATATTTTTGTTTTACTGATACCACAAAGTTTCCTATTGGAATGCACTTTCCTGGTCGGTTACAAAGAAGAACAGGTACAGCGATCCATTTCTTCTCTCCAAGGGAGCTCTTGTATATTATTCATCGGTCCTTCGAGCCGGATTGGTATCAATTTATTGTCATATTGAGAGTTGAATAAATCAAAAGCATTAATTTTCACGTTTAACACTGTTCATTCAAACTGAAATACAATTTTACGTCGTATCTGCTATCTGCATTCCTGTCCTTTTGTGCTTGCAAGAATCCCTAATAGTTCAAGTACCTGCTTTTTCTGCCGTTGTGTACGAAATTCCTTTCTGTACAATTTATTGCACTGTCTGCCGCAACGTCAGACTTTTTTTAACCCTAATTCAGACCCAGTCGTCATTTAAGTAAAGATTTCTGGCACTTTGTGATAACATCCCAAATATTTCATTGAAGATGGAAAAAACACAGCACTCGACATTACCATCAATTTGTGTCCGTGATATTTTGAATCTGCAAACGCTCGTAGATAAAGCGATCATCGACAGTTCAATGATTCCCCATTTCAAAGCTAAATTTCAGGATTTAGAGAGTATCAGAGATGATTTCTTGAAACACCATAACGCGGTTATTTCAGCGCTCATAACCGATTCAGACGGAGGTTTAGATGACGAGTTCAAAATTCGGGAAGATTTCCTCGAATCTTTTTACTTTATTAAAAGTGTCCCCGCCGACATCTAAGAATCGGAAACTAAAGCCGAAATTGCAGACGATTCAAATACAAATCGACATTCACATATCATGCTTCCAACTCTTGAGTCTTGAGCTAACAAAATTCAATGGTTATTACAAATCATTCTCATCATACATATATTTATTCGACGCATTAGTCCACAATAATAATTCATTGTCAGCCATCATGGAAAAATTTACCTGTCTCATTTCATCTCTTTCCGGCCCACCGTTGAATCTTGTTAGAACGCTAAGTTTGTGTGCTAATAACTGTCAAAGCGCATACGATTAGTTGAAGCGCAGATATCTGAATGAACGACTGCGCGCTCAAGCTTTGTGGAACGAGTTGGAAAATGCGCCATCTCTGGAATCCGAGAACGCTGAGAGATTGAGGAAACTCTTAAGCTGAATACAGACTATTCTGACGTGACGTGGTTACATGTGGGCCCACGTCAAAATTGTGCGTGATATTCAAATGCATAAAAATGCAACACATCGTTCTGTGCGTTCACGTTCATATTAGGCCAATGTGAGCAGTGCACGGTCCTGACGTGACGTGAAATCACGTCACGTCAGAATAGTCTGTATTCACCTTTCGACACATTTTCCGAGAATCTTGCCGGCCTCAGCCAAATGAATTTTCCGGTCGAGAGCTGGAACTTGGTTTTATCGATAATGTTAATTAAGCGTCTAGATCACGTGACTGTCACAAGTTTCTAACTCAATAGGAATCCGATCGAAATTCCTGACTTTAGAGATCTGCTGTCATTTCTTGAGAGAAACTGCACATCATTAGAACATTAGAAGTTTATCTGTTCCTCTCATGAGGATATGAATTCCCACAACAATATGTGTTCAACACGCGACAAAGGTTCCAGCAAGACAGAAAACCATTACCATATACCGATATACCATCAATCCCGCACGCTTTTTACGAACACCTCATCTTCGCGCACTTGTCTCCACTGCAAAGGTAAACATACAATTAACCGATGCAATGCGTTCACTGCGAAATCTCAAAGTGAACACTACGATTTCTGTAAAGCATCACACCTATGTTTTAATTGTCTGAGTAAATCTCACGAACTTCGCTCCTGTCAGTCTGCATATGAATGCAAGAAATGTGGATCCGGTGAACATCACACATCATTGCATGTGGACATAACGTCCCTTTCGAGAACTCAAGTCGGCCGTTCAAAGAACACCTCACCTCCCAGTTCCCCATCGTCGCCTCAATCGCCTATCGAACAAGTCCAGCCAATCTTATCGGCAGCCTGCTTTCTAACGAACGCATCGAATGATAGGCCCTCTCCTGTTTCAAAGTCCATATCTTGGAAGTCTCGGGATTTAAATTCGAACCAGTGTCACCCGTCAAAACGCCAACAAGCGCAGAACCCAGGTCGTTCATCAGACACCAGTTGGCGTTCGATCGGTAATTTGATGATAACAGGCCGGCCACTCACGTCCGACGATTTGGCCGCCCTCGGTTTGATTTTTGCAATTTTACCAATTTTACAAAGAGAAAACGTTAACAGTGGTGCAAGAAGTGGCTACAAAAACGCAATTTATCTTCCCACATAAACTTATTGAGAGAGTTGGAGGAAGAACCATTAGATTTTCTCAATTATTTGCGCATGACTCAACCGGTGTACCAAAACTTGCTATCGTTGGTTTCCCCATTGATCAGGCCCGCCGTAAGCGGGCGTGCAAGGCGTGCCCGGCACAAGGGCGGCACGTCCAGGGGGGCGGCAAATCCAGTGAAATTGAAATTTTTTTTGGAGGGGACAAACAACGTGGTAAGCAGGGGGGGAAAATAGGGGGGCGGTTGTCCAACTCCAACTGCTTTAAAATTTTGCCAACTGTCATAGAAACATAAAAACTTTGCCATATGCGATCGAAACTTTGCCAACTGATTTGAAATTAATCCGTTCAACATTGGGGGCGGCTAGAGCCATATTTTCGCGTGACAATATTTTAAAATTATTTCGTCCGTTTTGAAATATTCGTGTTTAAGCGTCGAACTGGTGACGTCACGCACCAAATGGTTCGAAATAATTATATATATATATTTTTGGCAATGACTTAATTTCAACATTTCCGAATATAACAATAGCACTAAGAATACTACTAACATTGCCGGTTTCAGTTGCATCTGGAGAAAGATCTTTTTCAAAATTAAAAATTATCAAGATTTATTTAAGATCCACTATGCTCCAACACAGATTAAGTAATTTAGCTATAATTTCAATTGAACACCAAATTTTGGATAGATTGGATATGACTAAGATTATGGAAGATTTCGCAAATATAAAAGCGAGAAGAGTGAAATTTTTTTAGATTAATATTTGAGTGTGTATCTATATGATTTTTCAATTTTATAAATAGAAATAACAATAATATAATATATATATATAATATATATATATATATATATATATATATATATATATATATATATATATTTTTTTGAGAGAGAGAATTACAAACTGTTTTCTTATCAAACAATACATGGCATATGGCACGTGTGAAGAAATGGCGACAAGGAACAGATTATATAAATGAATAAAATCTGTTTCCCGCTCCAAATCTAAGTGTTAGCAGAGGGAATGTGAACGGGGTACCATACAATTCTGAGTATGATACACGAGAACAGATAAAAACCTCTGAAAAAATTCTGTCTCCCCGTGTATGTGTGGTGATACTGAATTTGTTCAAAAAAATATGCTGCTATCCATGTTACAGAGCTCCTTGTGCTTGAAAATTGCCTTTTCATTGAACTGGATGCAAATGTCTTGAAATTATATCTGTAACAGGAAAAAAAGAAGAAAAACGAGAAAGAAGCAGTAAATTATTCAATGATATGTAATATCTTTTGTCATGCCATTAAAATTTTTTCGAAATTTTCAATTTTAAATTTAACTACCTGAACCATTAGCAGACTTGATCACTAATGTTATAAGACAATCCTTATGGATTGAGCAAGTAACTAAGTTATATTTTGTACGCTGTACTGTACTTATTATTATCATGGACTGTGGGATAGTAAGCTCATAAATTAATTTCATAAACATTTTATATTCGAAAAATAAATATTCATTTGATTACAAATATAAAAATATCACATATATTAAGCAAAATACTAAAATACATAAATATCAAACAAAATGAAAATAAAAGAAATATCCGAAAAACATGACTAGACTGCATTGCACAGGTCTGATAAACAATTCACTAAAATATGTGAATATTGAACATAAAAACAAAATGATAAAATAAAAGAAATATCCAAAAGAATATCACCGGAATAGATATAGAATATACAAAAAAACATATCACAAATAACATAAATACTGATTCTCAACTAAAATAATGAATATTGAACATAAAAAGAATAATAAAAAAATATGTATATCGGTAACTATAATACTAATCTTCATCTGAAGAGTCTCTCTTTCTCTTCTTCCCACCCAATATTTCCAAAAATTTATCAAACTGCTCCAACATTTTGGCTCTTTGCTCGATTTGTGTTTCCAATTTTTTTTTTTAATTTAAAATTGCTTTTTTTTCCCTCTAAATTCTCAGCATGCTGAGCTTTTATTTTCTTCAAAATCATTTGATTTATGCTGAAAGGCCTCGGCCTCTCAACATTAGAAAATCTATTACTTGTGTCCTCAGTGCTGGTGCTTGGACATGGTACTTTTGAGGTACTGCATTCAGTGCTGGTACTCGGAAGAGGGGCAACTGAGGTACTGCATTCAGTGCTGGTACTTGGAAGAGGGGCAATGTTTTCGCTATTACTTGTCTCTTCCATTAAGGAGTCCTGCAAATTTTGAGGATGCACCTTATCTTTCATCCCTAATATCGAATGCATTTCCTCAAAAAATGCCGGAGGCTCCTTCCTCCTCTCTCCAGTAGTACTCACATGTTTGATGTAGGCTAGATATTGCTTCTGAAGATTGGAAAATTTCTGCCTTAATTTTTCCGTAACATCTCTTTTGGAGTCTCCAAGATAATACCCCATCTCCATCATTTCGTTACCTATTAGATTCCATAAATTGTTTTTTCGGCTTTTAATATCATCAAACTGGCCTGCATATTTCTCTCTAAGTTTTAAGAAAGCCTTTGTAGCAGTATTGTCCACTTCTGTGGGCCTTTTGCTGGTCCACACAGCAATCTTATCTGGAGTACCCTCATTTGAAGATTGGCTTTCAGTATTGTCTGGCTGCCAATCTTCGAATGAATAATGAGACTGACTTTCAGTCTCATAATAATGAGACTGACTCTCAGTCTCATAATAATGAGACTGACTCTCAGTCTCTTCATTTCCATCTTCAGGCCCATGTCCAATTAAATTTTGAACATACTGCTCAGCTGCGACAGGATCTATTGAAAAAAATTTCTATTACAAATAAGAACAAAAATAAGTTGTACATTACTTACCATTCAGCAATATATTTGCCGTGTTTCTATTCACACAAACGGTGATATCCTGTCCACGATAGTTTATTTGGATATTGACATTTTAATTCTCGGACATGATGTTAGCTGCTTCCTTTTTGTATTTTCTCAAATATTAATCTGAAAGCAGAATAACGTCTAAAAATTATGCATAAAGAACGGTCGAAAAGTGAAGCAAGAATAAAATTTGGAAATATAGAGGATGTAAAAACAATACATTTATTATTTTGTTTAATTAAAGGCTTTCTTTCACATCATGCTAATTTGGTGTTGGAATAAATAAAAAATAGAATAAGTCAAAAATATTGCATATACATATATTGATCTACACAATTTCTGAAACAACATTCGTTTTTGGCGCGCTATAGATTATAACCGCTCCAGTAACCCAGCTTCGGAACAAGGTTACAGATTCATCAACAACGGGCACAATGATGACGTATTACGGCTACGTCATAACACCTTTCCCCCTATTACCGCTCTCGCAAAAAGACAAACGGTATCAGAAAATCGTAACCGTCTGTGACCGTTTGTAACACGGTATCACGCAAAAATTGGACTTAAGTAGGCAGTGGGCACGCGAGAGAGAGACGCCAGAGCTGCTGCCGGCTTTTCACGCAGTAAACCGAGACTGGCGTCTCACTCCCGCGTGCCCACTGCGGACTTATTCTTCTGAAGGACGCACCTGATTGGTCACTTTCATTAATTAATTAATAATTAACTACGTTATCAAAAATTTCAAACATTGAATATTTCGCACTTTCGATCCCCTCGATGGGGTGCGCGACTTCTGAAACATCCTGTATAATAGATGGCATTGCAAGCTCAAAAATACCTGAATCACTTCTAACATATATGTATGAAGAAAACAAGTAACATATTCATATTGGGTGACAGGACTTAGGAAATCAGTGGTATAGATCAACAAACCATAGCTAATATGCCAACGTTTCGCAAAAATATATTTGCTTCTTCAGGGCTACAAAAATTTAAAAAATTTCAGATACACATCGACAAAGAGCTTAACAAAAAACCACAGGGTCAACACAACGTTAAAAAACAACAAATTCATCAATTAGTATAAGTCTTGTAAAATGAAATTACTAATCAACAATCATCAAGTACTAAAAAGTCCAATGGAATCTGAAATACGTCAAAAAACAATCAAAACAAACAATAACATTGATACCATGACACTACCATCTTCAGAAAACAAGTAACCTTAATTAACCATACTTATGTTACAGTTCATTTTCAATTTCTCCACCAATGAATTTCAATTAATACAATACATATGAAAAGAATAGATAAATATCTCAAATCAATATACCACATAATTCGTGAAATACATCAACTTATACCTAACCTATTCTCTTGTGAGAAGAATTCTTACCTCTAGTGAGTTTTAACCAGAGATCCTTACGTTTTACGTCTCACGTTACAATGAAACTGAACTATATATGGAGAAAAAATGAACACGTTAATAGTGTTTATAAACTAATCATCAGGAATAAAAAAAAATTTATTTTGTTGAAAGAAATATTGTTTTGAAATTGCAGATATGATCGGACAAAACAAAATATTTTTATTCTTACAAGGTTCAGAGCTGTGCCAAAGCATTGAAAGTACTCGGAGCCCTTTTGTGCTCCCGAGCACTGTGCTCCCAAGCACTTTTCAAAAGCAGTGCTTCGGCCAAAGGCTTAGTGCTTAGTAATTTCAAAAGTGCTCCCGAGCACTTTTGCGGATTACTAAGCCTAGATGCATAGTCAGAATAATTAAGTGTAATGTTCATTTTTCTTATTCTCAACATCCTGAGCTTTAACCGTTCTCATGCATCTGTTGAATTTCATAAATATTATCATCATCGAAGGGTGTTCCAAAACTGTGTCGAAAACTGTGGTCGAAAATTGGCCATAACTTCTGTTTTTCAAATTAGAACTCTTTTTTTTCATGATTCTGCGAAAAAACATAGTGATTGCACTCTCAGATGCTCTTCTCCTTAATTCAGTAATTCCTGAATCCTGAGTTATTTGAGATTTTCTGGAATTATCTTAGGGATTTATGTTGTAAGTAGAGTCAAATTCATCGATTCTAGACCGATTCCATAAATGTTCTCATGAAACCACCGTAACCATTGATGTAAATCAGACCTGTCTCTTGTGAATTATCAATGGGATAATTTATTTTATGGTCAGTGGTCACAGAATATTCTCATGTAACAGATAAGATGAATTTGACTCTACCTACAAAATGAGTTCAGAAAATCTCAAATTATTACTGAATTTAGGATCCGTATTTTTTGATATTTGGAAAACTATTCGAATGAATACAATGGTTTTAATATAAATGTATTCAGCATTGAATACTCAATTATATCACAAACGAAAAAATAAAAAAAATTTGTCCAAATTCATTTTCAGTTCTTGTAGGTATAACCAGAAGTGCTCAGGCTCCAAAAATATTTTAGCTCAGTAGAGAATTCAGAAAAATATCAATTTTCAGATTTCAAATATGTCCAGTTCTCCAGAAACGTCTAATATAGGCACTCGAACTTGGGACACCCTGTATATGTATCTACTTAAGGACTTTGAGTTCAATACGTCTGATATGAAATGCTTGCCAATTATTGACAAACATTTTTTCCTATTATTTCGTGCAAACTACATAATTGAACCAATCTTTCTCGCCGCATGTTTATATTGCATCCCCCAGTCAGAATTCGGTGAAGAAGCCATCTTTTTCGACCCCGAATACGTTCCTTATATATACATATACCATACCAATCTTCTCCGCATTTATCCCGCCATATAGATTCCGGATTCCGAGAGTCTGATTTATCTCGCTTCCCGGCGTAAAATGTATTTCAATACAGCGATCGAATAAAAGTCATTTTTCACGAGGCGCGGCAAATGCTCCATAGAAAATTGGCGACATGTTTATATTTATAAGAGTTTTCCAGTTTTCCGCTGGAATTTCATCTGCCGGATATGGGATTTTTATGAGCTTTATTTGTTGGCGTTTGATTTATGGAAGGGAAGGGGCGTTAGAGGTGCGGTTTGGAAATTGATCATGAATAAATATTTATTGGATGTATTGTACGGGGGGCAGAATTCGTGATTATTTTGGAGGTGGATGGGGATTCATCGCCGTTGTTTTAAATTTTGAACTTTCAATACCTTGGGTCCATAAAAAAACGAAAATAACAAAAGTCAAATCAGTTATTATCATACTATGGTAACTTGCTATGCGTGTTCATAGAAGTTTGAGCCTGTATAATTTTAATCCCAGGAAACACATACATACTTCTTCGCGAGTTCTCTGATGAGAGGTTACACTGCGACTCTTATATGCGAACTCCTATTGCGATCCCCCATAAATCTATGTGATGTTCCTAAGCGAAATTATCGATTTATTATTTATGCGAGCTCTCAGAGATGTCACGAATGCAACCAGAATTAAAACATCTCATTGCAAGCTCGCAAGATATCCTGAGTGCACCCAGAATAAGAAATTCACATTGCGAGCTCTCAAAGTAATCTTGAAAATAACAAGAACAAGAAATTATTACTTTGGCAGGGTTATTGCAAACGTAAAAACTGTTGGCGAAACTCGATATTGTTTATTTTTTTCGTATTATCGAAGAGGATCTGTGATACTGATAAGATAATGAGGAGTGATTTCTAAATAAGATCCTGAACATTTAAGTAAAATTCTATAGATACTGGTTTACTTTCTGAGGTAAATTCAATCCATTATCCTTGTATATTATCACAATTATTTCATAATTGATGTGTTCAATTATTAAATTGAGTAGTTATCCTTATCGGTAGATCTTTGCAAATCGGGTGATTTAATAGGCAAAATGTCAAAGTTTGTATGAGTACCTACCTTAGACCATAGAAAGAAGAGACACAGCATCTCATTCATAAATTCGGGAATTGATGAAGCCAAAATTCAGTCAGTATTCAATGAGTGGGACAAAGATAGCATAAAGGATAGCAATATCATTTCACCTTTATGTGGCAACATTGCATAATCTAACTTTGAAAAATCCAGTGGCATGGACTTATTGATTTTGAAGAATGGAAATAAAATCACGAGTGAATCATCTTTTTATGGCGAATTCTTACAATATTGGTACGGGGGCGGTTTGAAGACATATATTTGAAGATTGATGCAAATGAATTATTGAAAATATAAAAATGCGTAGCTTTCTCATATTACTTGAAATTACTGAAAATAAGTATGAAAAATTATTGAAAAACGAATGATTCTTCAGGAAGTCAATTGAGGTATTTGAAATAAACTACACGGTTCATTAAAACCTGAAACTGACAACAAAAATGTGTAAATTCATGTGAAGTAATCAGATTTTTTTCTTCACGAGATTTTATAATAAATTGAGGTGTCTTATCACGTTATCACAAATATGTAATAAGTTTTGACTGCAAAAGCATCAAACTGAGTCATCAATATTTGGGATGAAAATCTACGGGGCGTACTTTATATAGCTATGAACGGCATTCAGTATGAAAAAATCATCAATAATTTATGACTTTATTCACAAAATGAAGCATAATCCTTTGAACAAAATAAACCTTATCTATAAATATCAACATCAAAAAGAAGAATATAATAACTATAATAATACAATCATGAACCCATAGTTAATCCACTGAATAAGGTATTATAATTAACATTGAAATTGAAAACAGGTGCATTTTTTTTTATTGACTCTCCCAAAGCACTATCCATTAGAATTAGTCATAGTTCTAGTTTTTAGGCAGAATCTGATGGAAAATAACTAGTTCTCTTTTTCTGGAAGACATTCCTAACATTTTTTATACTTATACTCATTCGAGGTTTTCAATAGCACTTCACAATCTTCTTCGCAAGTTATAATGTGAAATGGGGAAGGCTGTTGTGAAATGTTTTTCCCACGAAATTATATCCCTTGGGAGAATAAAAGGCCAATGTTAAGGCAAAGGCTCTTAATGTTGGGTTGTACTTCTGTTTGCTTGGACCTTTCAACATTCTTTCGAATAAATCACTTGCAGCTCCCGAATTAACTGATGCCTGAAAAGAAGAAGAGACTCTTTGATCTGATCATGACTCAGTTCTTCCATTTCTGAAAGATAAACAAAAATACAACATACTAGTATAGTTGCTTCTGAAGCTTCTGACACAAGAGATTTTCCTTTTAGATAGTCTATCAATGTTTTCATGGATGTTATTTTATGTCGCATTCTTCGAACAGACTGTTGTAGTGAACATATCTTTCTTTTCTGATTGTCAACCTTTATCCTGATGACCTTCACATTCTTTTTCCTCTTTTCAGGAGTAGAAAAATCACTTGTATGAATAAGGTCAACATGGACTCTCTTTCTGTGAATATACAGTTGTCAGAGTTAATGGAATTGAAGAGATTTGAGATGAAATATTCACTTTATAATTTTAATTTTAGAAGAAGATAGACAAGATAGTGCCTCAGTACAACGGGAAGCTGAATCCATTTTCTCATAAATTTTTTCAACCCTGCAAAACAGATTACACCAGATATAATTAATCACTAATGCAACAAAAATTACAACCATTTTACCTGCCACTAGGAGAACAGGTACTGAAAAGAGATTCCATTCTTTCGTCAACTTCTGCTTTGAGAGAAGAATCTTGAAGGCGGCAAATATTTCATAAAGAATAAAAAATATATTCACACAAGGAATACTTCATTGAATAAATTCCTTTTTCACAAATGGAGAAGTTTCACTGGCAGTTGAGCTTGAGCTGTGGAAAAATATAACTTATCAATTTATCGAATTATATACTTCATATGTGAAATGCTTTAATCTGATCCATCCCTCTGTTGAATTTTCAGAGTACCAGCACAATAATGATTTTTTGGTGAAATGCTAATACATATTTGATTTCAATATTCTGGTTCTTTCTCTTGAAATTCCCAGAAACCTACCTTGAGGACGGAAGTTCGAAGATTGGTTCGGCAAGGGGATTGGCATCATTTTTGAGGTACCTATCTGGTACCTACCATTCACTCCAATAACGAAATCTTTGAGATCAAAGTGTTTGGAACATACAGGGTGTTTCACCATAAACTGGACAAACATATATAGCCGTGTAGTTGACATCGAGAAAGTCATTTTTGCCTTATGACATATACCCCGTTTTCGACGCATAATCGAGATACAGGGTGCTTAATGTCAACTTTGAGCAATATTCTGTGAACTGTGGTAAGTTATGCGTGATATTTGAAATAACGGTTCCTGATCACATCTTAGTACTTTTTAGAGCTCAATTGAATTGTGGTGTAGAATTTTGCAAAAAAAAATTCAAAATGGCGGAAAACCTGCAAAGTCGGATTTTTTTTTTCCCGGTTGCCAATTTGGAAAGCATAATCTCAACGTACTCGATTTTCTAAGATTTTCCGTGAAAAAAATTTTTCAAATTTCGAACTCAACTTTTTTTTTACATGTCTTCAGTGAAAAAAAAAATTCGCCCAAAATTTTTGGAATTTCTCATGGTTGCACTATATTCAATTCTGAATACTTGGGTGGAAACAGAATGAGAAAATATCAATTGGTTTTCTTTTTGCAGCCTTCCGAAGATTACGCTAGGTGTACTTTCTTAATTTTTATTTGAGAAACTGGAGTAAATGTATTTCAATCTAAAGTACTTTTCATTTTGATCGAGAGTTTGTTTATTTGAAAATTCAAAGAACGTCACAACGTTGCAAAAATTTTTACTACATTTTGATTCCGTAGTAGTATAGTTACCCAGTTTAGTTCTGATGATTTTGAAATTTGGCTTCACTATTTATTACTGAATGGTGTGTCTCCTCTTTCTATGGTCTAAGGTACCTACCAAGCTATTTTGCATTGACCTTTTCTCTTTCGAATCGAATATTTACATCACGGTCAGGATATCTGTGCAAAACGTTTTATCGAGTCTAAAATTGCATTTTTCGTCGGATTTTTTCGCGATTTTTTCAAAAATACTCTTACATCGCCTAGAGAATCGAAATTCCACCCACGCACGTATGAATCGATTATTCCTCTTTTCGACCGTATAAATTTCTTCACTGTAACGCTGCGATTTTAAGATTCTTCCGTACCCACTTTCATGAAAGATTCCGTCGAGTCGGTCCATAGAGTTACCATTTAAGTATACAGGGTGAGTATTTGACTTGTACATATATTTTAACTGTAGATTCTTGGGGCCAAAAAAATACCTTCAATTCATTTTATATTTTTCCGAATTCTGCTCTGTTTGAAAGATATAGCCATTTGAAAAATATTCGACCAAATAGGTACGTGCATGATACCATTCTCTGCAAACATCCTCAAAGTTCATATTCCTAGATTGTAATTGAGTTGATAACTTTATTGGAATTAAAATGTTACAAACACAATATTTCTTAGCAAAAACAGTTAGTATTATCCGATTATATCTGCAACTTTTTAG
The DNA here is from genome assembly GCA_910592335.1 of Adalia bipunctata. Classification (NCBI taxonomy): domain Eukaryota; kingdom Metazoa; phylum Arthropoda; class Insecta; order Coleoptera; family Coccinellidae; genus Adalia; species Adalia bipunctata. The sequence continues at coordinate 7,049,552 of OU342953.1, forward strand.
CCATATTTCTCCCACCAAAATAAGTTCCATCTTCGATTTTCCTGAAGATTTGTTTGTGAGCAGTAATAACTTGTTCATATTTTCCTTAATATCCCGAAAATATCTTATGACGAATGTCTTTCAATCAATTTATGAAAATTAATTACTATTACTAATTAACCTAAGCTGACCCGTTTTGTATGCGTTCTGTGAATGTTTCACAGTATTTTAAGATGATTTTTTCATTGGGGTAAAGAATTTTCAGGTAACATAGTACATATAAATATCTTCTGCCATTTCCATCAAAAATCGACTTCGACGCAAAATATCACGACGCATGTGTTGGGTGGTTCAGTGGTTATTTAGTGTTCTGCGTTCCATTTAGCGAGTTGTTTGACCAAAGTAACAAAATGTACCATAATTTCCAAAGATTTATTTCCAAATTATGAAGCCGGCCACTCACGTACAGTTGAACTGTCAGTTAAACTGCGCAGTTAAAACTGACAGTTCAAACTTAGGACTGAGATGTGCACACATATAAGCAGTTCAATCCTGCAGTTTGTTTCACATGGATTTGAGCAGGTCCGACGAGTTGGCTGTCCTCGGTTTAGTTTTTTCGATTTTACCAAGATTAAAAAAGCGTAAACACTGGTGCAAGAAGTGGCTACAAAAACGAAATTTATCTTCCCACATAAACTTATTGAGGAGGAAGAACCATTAGATTTTCTCAATTATTTGCGCATGACTAAACTGGTGTACCAAAAATTGCTATCACAGTTGGCAAAATCGCGTTAAACTGAGACTGAAATGCCCACTCACGTACAGTTTAGACTGACAGTTTCAACTGCGCGGTTGAACTGACAGTTTAACTTTAAGATGTACATACATGAGCAGTTCAATCCTTCAGTTTGTTCCAATCATGGATTCGAGCAGGTCCGACGATTTGGCTGTCCTCGGTTTGATTTTTGCAATTTTACCAAGAATAAAAAAGAGAAAACGTAAACAGTGGTGCAAGAAGTGGCTACAAAAACGCAATATCTTCCCACATAAACTTATTGAGGGAGTTGGAGGAAGAACCATTAGATTTTCTCAATTATTTGCGCATGACTCAACCGGTGTACCAAAAATTGCTATCGTTGGTTTCCCCATTGATTGTGAAAAAAGATACAGTCATGAGAAATGCAATATCTCCAAATGAAAGGTTGACTGCTACCCTGAGATTTTTAGCCACAGGACGTTCGTACGAGTGCCTAAAATTTTCTACAAGAATATCTCCTCAAGCACTCGGAAAATCTCGATGAAGTCGAGTGAAACTTGGTTTCTTCTGTAATGATTGCGCGACATCGTGATATGCTCCCTTCCTTGACTCACACTGAACTGAGAACTGAACAGTCCGAACCCCCACACACGGTCATTTCAGGTAGTCCTTTCAGTTTAAAATATGAAAAAATTCATTTCTCTCAGTTAGACTGAACAGTTGGCAAAATCGCGTTAAACTGAGACTGAAATGCCCACTCACGTAAAGTTTAGACTGACAATTCCAACTGCGATCAGTCTAACTGACAGTTAGACTGTACGTGAGTGGCCGGCCTTACGTGAGTGGCCGGCTTAACAGTGATTCATTTAAACGTCGTACCATCTGAGTATAAATTAAACACATTGTCAATTCATATTTTTCAAACGGGAACCTCTGCTTATCGCGCCAGCAAGAACAGTATTTTCGACAAGTGATCTTTCGGTGTGTATACGTTTGGTATGCATAAATACAATACAGAAAACATATACGCACCGAAAGATCACTTGTCGAGAATACGGGCCCAGAACATATGGGTCTGTTTACCTTATTGAACTCTCGATCAATGAAAATAAATATAAAATTATGCAGAATCCCAACAGCATGCGTATACGGTATAGCGAAAAACGGCGGAGGACATTATTGGTAATAGTCTGGGTGCCGGTGGGACAAATTGCAAATTATTAATAAAGTTTTCATACTTTCTGTATAGCTTAATTAGGTAGAGTCTACCACATTTTTCCTCTGTGAAAATTTTTGTAGTCCCAGCTTTTTTTCAGTAAACCTCTCGTAAGTCGACAGTATTTTCAATTTTTTCAAATCATACATACTCTTTTTCTGTAAAATTAAATCATAAGAACAATCTGGTAGAAATGAGAAAACATGATTGTCCGACAAAAATAGTGTGGCTTTGAGCGTGTCTACCAACATGCGAATTTGACTGAAAATCGCATATTTTTAAATTATACATATACTCCATTCACAATTATAAAATCACAACTCTGGCCATGGTTTCGTTTTCAGGAATTGGTGCACCTGATGAAAAATCTGAGCGCGTACATAGAATATCGTTTATGACGAAACGACGATGCCAGTTTTTCTGTTTACATCAAAGTAAAAGTATCAAAGATTTACCACATTCTGTTAGTTCGAATCGATTGGCGATTTTGGGGCGAAATATCGATAGGAAATCGCCTATTTTTCCGTTCTTCGTCGTCCAGAAGAAGTTTCGTGCAAATGTCATTTTTTCTTTTCACGAGTTTTGGCGAAACGGCAAATTTGAATTGGACCAAAAATCGATTTATATGCATAAATAAGGCGAAAGTAAGTACTAATCGACCTTTTTACACTTAATAACGAAGTTTTTTTAGGTATCTGGCCGTTTTGAAAGATTTCAAACGAAATTCCGGTCCCCCAGAAGTTTGGTTAGTTTCGGTATCGTTTTTGGTGCTCAAAATTTATTTGGAATGTGTAAATGGACAAAAAAGGCTTCCTTATACGATCTTCTAACGAAAGCGATTGGAAAATATGGTTCAGGTAGGATTTTCGAGGAATTATGAGGGAAGAACTTGCAGAATGAAATTGCACGATTTTCGTAAGTACCTAAACGGGTTCTGGATGGCCATCATCGGTCTCTAAATGATTATTGTTGATCGTTTTCACGTTTCAGAAAAAAACACGTCGAAAAAGCTAAAAAAAAAGAAGAAATATGACTATATTGCATTCCACAGTTGGTGAATTCAGATTCCGATGAATTGAAATGTGTTACTGGAGCTTTCATTCCTTTGCCGAAAGTAGAAATAGGCTATATTGAACCAGAATACATCGGTTTTTTACATATTCCAGGAGTTTGTGTCTTATTTTAGAACAGGTGAATGATAAATGTGTAGCATATGTTCGACCTATTCCAATTTGTTTGTACAAGTAATGTGGTAGTCAAGGGCGTCGCCAAGGGGGGGCAGGGAGGGGCAGCTGCCCCCCCCTAGAGCTCAAAAATCTCTTAAAAACCTATGAAATAATAGCATAATATACGAAAATCAGTTCATTTTTTCTATTCTGATTGATTTTTGCCCCCCCCTAGCTCAAAGGCTGGCGACGCCCTTGGTGGTAGTAATGTATGAATATGTTTTAATCTAATAAATTACTATACAATCAGAATATTTTACTCCTTGTTCATAAGATCAAATAAATAAAATGTCGTCAAGTCTTGAACTTTCAGTTCAAGAGGATAATAAACATTAAATCTTCACAAGCATGCATATGAAAATTATGTGAAAGCAATGCAATTTTTTTCCATGGCGAAAAATAATATATTTCAACAGTGATCTCTTGTACTTTTCATGCAAATAACTAGAAAAGGAATCCTTTCTATCAATTCATATAAACGTTAATTATTTTCGTCCATCACATCTTTTTCAATTCATTCACATTCTGAGAAGTACGCTAAGAATGTAGAAAGGGCAACATAGTGTTGACTTGGAACATAAAAATATTTTGAAAAACGTTATAACTTCGATACAGAGTGGAATGTGTCAAATTTCCAAGGCCAGAGTTGTGATTTTATAATTGTGAATGGAGTGTACATTTCTGATTTTTACAGAATCAGTTGATATAACCATATGAAATATGAAAATGCAAAGAAGACAAGAATGAATTTATTTTTTAGAGAGATTATAAAATGCGGCAAATCTTCAGTGGGACAAAAAAACACTTAAAAATATTATGGTTTCGTTTCAGAATGTTTTTTCGATAATTATTGAAATAAAACTATTGATTTTGATTGGAAGTGAATAATTCAAATTGTTAACTGACATTTTTATTCGAATCTATTAAAAGAAAAGAAAGTAATTAGATGGAAACAGAGAGCAGAGTCCAATCCCTATCGGAGTCACTTATCAGAATTCGGCGTATCCGATGAATCTGCTAAATCGTCAGTCAGGCCACCCTCATCGTCATCATCTGAATCTGAAAAATTATTGATTATAAATTCTAGGAAGCTATGGGAAACTTTCCACACCATACCTATGTTTTCCGTTGTTACTTCTTCAAATGATGGACTTTGAGGTCCATTGAACCAGTGGTGGTGATATTTGTCGCCAATTATTATCCAACCACAATCTTCTGGTTTAAGATTGGTTGGATATCTCAGATGAGCACCACACGTTTGATACATAAATTGTTCTTTTCACCTGTTCAATTAGCTTCACGTTAGTTTATGTCGGCTTCTGCCACTTCGTGCAACTGATTCAGGGAATTCTTTGATAAATGCAAATTAAATTAGCTTCATGAAAGCCACAAAGAGTATGAAAAAGGCAACTTTCATCGAAATATTAAAGTCAGATATTTGATTGAAAATGTTCGTTATGAAAACGGAGTCTCATGAGACCACTAACTTTCATTCGGTGGACTGAGAATTTGCCAAACTCTTTTGTCGGACAGTTGAATGATAGTATTCAGCACATCCTTCTTAAAAGATCTTCAAAAAATCGAATGTTTATTTATACACAAGCAAAGTGAAATCCGATAAATGCATATAGTCTATTTATACCCAAATTAGAGCATTGAATATTTGATTTTTGGTAGCTTCTACCACTTCGTGCAACTGATCCTGGGAATTCTTTGAGAAATGCAAATTAAATTAGTTTCATGAAAGCAAAAGGCAACTTCCATCGAAATATTAAAGTCAAATATATGATTGAAAATGTTAGTTATGAAAACGGAGTCTCACGAGAACACTAACTTTCATTCGGTGGACTAAGAAATTGCCAAACTTTTTTTGTCGGACAGTTGAATGATAGTAGCACATCTTTCTTATATGATGACTGGAGGAGTTGTGTTTGCTGGTTTTCTGTTGCTTCTTGAAGATAGATAAATAGGTTTTGTCTTTCACGTAACGAGTTCACTTTTAGGTACGAATATAACGGGGTCCGGCTTTGGGAAGAAACGAGAGTGTATGTCCGTTGAGGGTGGCAAGCTTAGCCGGGCAGGGGAAAGTTGCACAGAACAGGTAGAAAAAAGGATGATTCCAGGATTCTCAGTGAACCACAGAAAAGTGGGAAGTATCACCGACCTGTTCTTTCTTGTAACCGACCAGAAAAAGGCCATTCCAGTAGGGAACTTTGTGGTATCAGTAAAACAAAAATATGAACTTTGACATTCTCCGCCGGGAAAATGCATCTATGCATTTTAAGAAATAAAGATTAGGAAAAATGAAATATTGAGAGGAAGGAGAAATGGTCGTGAAATGAGAAAGAATTAACAAAAAATAACGAAAAGTAAAGTAAAAAGTTCAAGAAAGTTTAGATTCTAACTGAGCTTTCCGATCTGAGTATGGGTGTTTGACTTTTTGCAAAAGGGATGAGGAGGAGGAAGATATAAACCAATGCAGGGTGTTTCAAGGATATGTTTGGAAGGTAATTGTTCCAAATTACCGATAGTTATAGTTATAGTGAACAGGGGTTACAGTCCACTGCGACCTTAAGGTCTATTGTGCCCCCTAAGGCCGGCCACTCACGTACAGTCTAAGGCCGGCCACTCACGTACAGTCTAACTGTCAGTTAGACTGATCGCAGTTGAAATTGTCAGTCTAAACTGAGGACTGAGATGTGCACACATGAGCAGTTCAATCCTTCAGTTTGTTCCACATGGATTCGAGCAGGTCCGACGATTTAGCCGTCCTCGGTTTGATTTTTGCAATTTTACCAAGAATAAAAAAGAGAAAAAGTAAACAGTGGTGCAAGAAGTTGCTACAAAAACGCAATTTATCTTCCCACATAAACTTATTGAGAGAGTTGGAGGAAGAACCATTAGATTTTCTCAATTATTTGCGCATGACTTAACCGGTGTACCAAAAATAGCTATCGTTGGTTTCCCCATTGATTGTGAAAAAAGATACAGTCATGAAAACTGCAATATCTCCACATGAAAGGTTGACTGCTACCCTGAGATTTTTAGCCACAGGACGTTCGTACGAGTGCCTAAAATTTTCTACAAGAATATCTCCTCAAGCACTCGGAAAATCTCGATGAAGTCGAGTAAAATTTGGTTTCCTCTGTAATGATTGCGCGACATCGTGATATGCTCCCTTCCTCGACTCACACTGAACTGAGAACTGAACAGTCCGAACCCCCACACACGGTCATTTCAGGTAGTCCTTTCAGTTTAAAATATGAAGAAATTCATTTCTCTCAGTTAGACTGAACAGTTGGCAAAATCGCGTTAAACTGAGACTGGAATGCCCACTCACGTAAAGTTTAGACTGACAATTTCAACTGCGATCAGTCTAACTGACAGTTAGACTGTACGTGAGTGGCCGGCCTAACTGTCAGTTCGACCGATCGCAGTTGAAACTGTCAGTCTAAACTGTACGTGAGTGGGCATTTCAGTCTCAGTTTAAGGCGATTTTGCCAACTGTTCAGTCTAACTGAGAGAAATGAATTCCTTCATATTTAAACTGAAAGGACTACCTGAAATGACCGTGTGTGGGGGTTCGAACTGTTCAGTTCTCAGTTCAGTGTAAGTCGAGGAAGGGAGCATATCACGATGTCGCGCAATCATTACAGAGGAAACCAAGTTTTACTCGACTTCATCGAGATTTTCCGAATGCTTGAGGAGATATTCTTGTAAAAAATTTTAGGCACTCGTACGAACGTCCTGTGGCTAAAAATCTTAGGGTAGCAGTCAACCTTTCATGTGGAGATATTGCAGTTCTCATGACTGTATCTTTTTTCACAATCAATGGCAGGCCCGCCGCTAGCTGTCTGAGCGCCCGCGTGCAGATACTGTTATGCCGCCCCCAATAGGGCGCGACATCAGGGGCGTATTCGGGGGGGGGGGGGGGTAGTGTCAAGTTTAAGCGAGGGATCTGAACTGATCTTGAGTGAAAAGCAGGGATAGGGGAGGGGGTTTGATCGTTCCCATTCGAAGATTTAGTGTGAAAAACTCTTTCCTGGGGGGGGCGGTTTAATTACACCCAGTCCCCCCCCCCCCGTAAATACTCCCCTGCGCTAAATATGCTGCGTCTTCTCTAGAAAGGGTTCCCTCATTATGGTGGGAAAAAAATAAAAAACCTATTGAATTATTGTTATATATATATATATATATATATATATATATATATATGACTAACGTCGAGTTCCGGGACATTTTGTACATATGCGAACATTTTGTACATATGATTGCAGATAGGTTCATTTCGCCATATATAAGTTTGAGAATCATTTGGTCAATTCAAATCTGATATACTCATTGTTGTTTAATTTGTATATCATTTTTTGCATTTAATGTCTAGTTCCAAGACCTATCCCAAAAATGTTGTTTAATGTTGGAACGTTTTTAGAAAGTCTTGCTTTTTCGATGTCATGTTTCTTTCATGACCCGATCACTTCCCCACAACTTGTTTATTTCATAGATTTCAACATTTTGAAAACATTTTCAATAATTAGGTGCTGCTCATTGAAACTCCTAGACTGACATTATTACCGAACATTTTAGGGTGCAAAAAATTCATAGTTTCTCACGATAACTAAAAGTGGTGTATAGAGTACCTATTAAAAAAATTATTATCGCAACAGATAATCTTCATTCTCATTTGGAATCAATTCTGATTGAAATAAGTATCTAGCTTCTATACAGGGTGGCCATTTGAAAACGAAACAGTCGAGATTACAGACGAAATAAATTTTTTCGATAGAAATGCTCGAACAGGTCGATTTCTGTTTCGAGGGGGACAACTTAAGATGTAGGTTACGGACGCATAGCGCTTCAACCCTTGCTACTACAACCCTCACCCCCAATTTTTGAATAGGGAAGATGGGGTGAGTGATACTTCATTTGAAAGGTATTTTTATACTGATTTCAGCACAGTAATTGTTTTTTCATTTTATGCATTAGTTCTCGAAATATTCTTAACTAAGTATTTGAAAATGAATTGGTGTTTTCATGGCACTTGTAGTGTTTTTTTTGTGAAATATCGACATTTTGATTAGGAATTTCTATGTCAGTGGATTGAAGGAAGGAAGCCACAGTCATGGTTGTTTTGAAGCTCAAAATGTCGATTTTTCACAAAAAAACACTACAAGTGCCATGAAAACACCACTTCATTTTCAAATACTTAGTTAAGAATATTTCGAGAACTAATGCATAAAATGAAAAAACAATTACTGTGCTGAAATCAGTATAAAAATACCTTTCAAATGAGGTATCACTCACCCCATCTTCCCTATTCAAAAATTGGGGGTGAGGGTTGTAGTAGCAAGGGTTGAAGCGCTATGCGTCCGTAACCTACATCTTAAGTTGTCCCCCTCGAAACAGAAATCGACCTGTCCGAGCATTTCTATCGAAAAAATTTATTTCGTCTGTAATCTCGTCTGTTTCGTTTTCAAATGGTCACCCTGTATATTCACCTTACACGAGATATCGAATGGAAAATGAAATTCATCATTCAATTATAACGTTTACTTTTGACAAATCAGTTTATGAAAAAAATTATAAGCATTGAATTAAAAATGAATCGATTTCATAATTGAAAATAAATTCATTTACATAATTCAATTGGAAACTGAAATCTTTAGCTTGTTACTATCGAGTTACTAACGACTGCGAAAAAATTTTCCTGCATTTTCGAATGTAAGGGTTGTCATTTTTTCATTGGAGGTTAGGTTACAAACGACAATTTCTTTGTTACAAAAAGTTACTGACGTAGGACTTTCTGATCGTATTTTGTTTTTCGCAGGAAATTGCTATCTTTGCATATTGAGGGTGTCATTTTTCTATTGGAGGTATGGTTACAAACAAAAATTTCAAGGTTATAAATAGTTACTAACGAATGAAAGAAGAGTTTTTCACATTTAGAAAACCATGAGTTTCGCATAGCTCATGTTCAAATTAAACGATCCGAATAGTTTTCTAGAAAATTTGACTAATCTCGAACTCTGCCTCTGCAAGGACTTTGATATCATCAGTAAGAAATGAATGAACTATTGCTAGCATAAAAAATATATTTATAGGAATAAAAGTGATTAATTATGACAAAAACCCTACCCTTATACCTCTTGAGGTGAGATACATACAGAACAAACTCCGAAAAATATGTCTTTCGGTTGTATTGATATTTCGATTGACTCAGTAGATATTATTATGGTTTGAAGAAAAAACATTTATTTATGAACCCAATAGTTCAATTATGTCATAAACTCCAGCAATATTCCTCATCAGCAAAAACATAGGACAAATTCTAATAAATATGTAGGTATTTTTTTATCCATTTGTTTTTGGATGACCTCCGTATTATTTTCCTTGGACTGAAAATATGCGAGAATAGTGAGTACCAATATTATGTACAGACATTAAATGATGTTTTTCGGGACTTCTCGTAAAAATACGATCAAAATAAAAATATGTACATCTATTTAATGTTGTTTTCGGGGACTCCAGTTTCCCGCCAAATGTTCAATTACTAGATACTTAACATAAAGATCTTTTTTCTTTGTCGTTTCTGCAGTGGCGGTTCTAGCGGGTAGGCTGGGTAGGCAAAAAACTACCGTCATATATTCGTGAATCGCCCAGTAAATATAAATATTTTTAATCATACTTATCCACTAATTTCATTACTAGAACATGTAGTAAACGTGTGTATGCAAAAGAAATCCAATCTGAATCTTAATAATTAAAAATTAAATCCGAAAATCTGGACAATTTTCAACTTTAACACCCCGTATTTGGAAAACTAGCCACAGGATTGGGTTGGGCCCATTGACACTTTCGGTCACTGAGTCGGGTACAACAACATACCAAACTTTCAGAAAATTTGACCGGTCGCCACTTTATCTATAAAAAGTGCGGGGTCCTTTCATATCTTATTGTGGACCTCCTCGGCTTTGCACGGGGTGGTGTACCTGACGTAATTCCTGAACCGGGCCTACCCAAACAAAAAAACTGGGCCTACCCAAAACGAAAATCCTGGAGCCGCCCCTGCGTTTCTCGATTCAGACACATGTTTTCCATGTTTGGATTGGGTAGACGAATTTCAAGAATTTATACTCATAATCATAATGAAGAGCTACCTCCATCTTTTTTTTTTAATTACATGCTTCAATTGCAGAAGGATATGATATGATGATAACACAATTTCATTCGAATGAGGGTTTTCTGCCTTTAATAATTCAAAATGAAAATGAAACCAATATACATCTGAACAATATAGAAATATGTGAATCATTTTTAGGGATCTGTCAATATCTTATATTGAATATAGGTGATATGAATCATATAAATGACATATTACCAATTATTGTGAACTAAGTAGAAAAATGGAAGTATGAACATAAACAAATGGGACTATGTGTGTCATGTCGCACAATACCAATTATAGAGGTATATGAAATTATAATGAAAAAGGGTTACAATCAATTGCGACCTTGAGGTCTATTGTGCCCCACACAATACCTACTAACTTTCAAATCTCATATTCTTTATCACTTTGCTTTCTGACAGATTTAATTCCATTCGAGCATATTCACTCCAGAATTCGGAGCTTCTAATTAAAAAAAAAATATGTCATTAACTCCAGCTATTGCTCGTCAGCAGAAATATAGGACAAATTCTAACAAATATGTAGGTATTTTTATGTCCATTAGTTTTTGGATGACCTCCGTAATATATTCCTTGGACTAAAAATATACGATAATAGTAATAATAGTCTGTAAAATGTACAGATTAATGATGTTTTCTGGACTTCAGTTTCTTATACAGATTTTTTATAAATGATCGTAACATCGCAGTAGGTGTTGGAATTTTTTTTGGGTTGCAGCTACGATCTGTCATCTCTATGAATCCATAGGATTTTATCTTCCTCATTCAGCAACGGGCTCGAGCCTATGGCCACCTACGAATCCTATACGATATTACGGTCATTTGTAAAGACCCTGTATAAGCGATGAGGTAAGCGTACGCCACTTTCGGACTCGTAGAATTTTTCCCATAAAATTATCTTCTGATCTCGACTTCATGCCTGGACTTCGATATAATTATTGGAAAATGAATAAACAACCGATTGCAGAAAAAACATCATAAAAATCGTAATGATAAATTATGTCGAAAACCCTACCGTTACACCTCTAGAGCTCAAACATAGAAAAAGCTTTGATAAATATGCCTTTCGTATCATTAAAAAAAATCTAATACATCTGAATGCTTAGTGTCGAATAAAATCTTTTTCTCGTAAAAATACGATCAAAATGAAAATATGTACATCTATTTAATGTTGTTTTTGGGGACACCAGTTTCTCGCCAAATGTTCATTTGCTACGTAACATAAAGATCTTTTTTCTTTGTCGTTTCTGGATTCAGACACATGTTTTCCATTTTTGGATTATATGAAGATATCACAATTTCATTTGAATAAGGGTTTTCTGCCTTTAATAATTCAAAATGAAAATGAAACCAATATACATCTGAACAATATAGAAATATGTGAATCATTTTTAGGGATCTGTCAATATCTCATATTGAATATAGGAGATATGAATCATATAAATGATATATTTTTTCAGTGATTATTCGCATCGATGAGGGGATATCGAATACCAAATATGGTGATGTTCCGGCTTAGGATTTCAGTTATATAGGACTTTGAATAATAGAGAAAATATATGGGGTGAAGAATCACCCCCTGAATCTCGCTGCTGAGATGTGATTTTTTCAGTGATTATTTGCATCGATAAGAGGTTTTCCATTGCCAAAAATGGTGATGCTCCAGCCAACGGTTTCATTAATATGAGATTTTGATTATAGGGGATGAAAACTAACCCTCTGAATCTCACTTGTTGGATTCGATTTTTTCAGTGATTATTCGCATCGATGAGGGGATATCGAATACCAAATATGGTGATGTTCCGGCTTAGGATTTCAGTTATATAGGACTTTGAATAATAGAGAAAATATATGGGGTGAAGAATCACCCCCTGAATCTCGCTGCTTAGATGTGATTTTTTCAGTGATTATTTGCATCGATAAGAGGTTTTCCATTACCAAAAATGGTGATGCTCCAGCCAACGGTTTCATTAATATGAGATTTTGATTATAGGGGATGAAAACTAACCCTCTGAATCTCACTTGTTGGATTCGATTTTTTCAGTGATTATTCGCATCGATGAGGGGATATCGAATACCAAATATGGTGATGTTCCGGCTTAGGATTTCAGTTATATAGGACTTTGAATAATAGAGAAAATATATGGGGTGAAGAATCACCCACTGAATCTCGCTGCTGAGATGTGATTTTTTCAGTGATTATTTGCATCGATAAGAGGTTTTCCATTACCAAAAATGGTGATGCTCCAGCCAACGGTTTCATTAATATGAGATTTTGATTATAGGGGATGAAAACTAACCCTCTGAATCTCACTTGTTGGATTCGATTTTTTCAGTGATTATTCGCATCGATGAGGGGATATCGAATACCAAATATGGTGATGTTCCGGCTTAGGATTTCAGTTATATAGGACTTTGAATAATAGAGAAAATATATGGGGTGAAGAATCACCCACTGAATCTCGCTGCTGAGATGTAATTTTTTCAGTGATTATTTGCATCGATAAGAGGTTTTCCATTACCAAAAATGGTGATGCTCCAGCCAACACAATAATTCGTAATATATCATTTATATGATTCATTTCACCTATATTCAATATGCGATATTGACAGATCGCTTAAAATTATTCACATATTTCTATATTGTTCAGATGTATATTGATTTCATTTTCATTTTGAATTTTTGAAGGCAGTCAATCCTTATTCAAATGAAAGTGTGATATCTTCATATAATAAATGCCTTTTCATTACACCGCACAGAAAACCCTATCACAACATGTAGATTTAGAATATCGAAAATGACTCTTTTCCGTGCGGCCGCACCGCAAAAAGTTTTACGGTGCGCTGAGGCATAGATACGTCCTATGATTCCTATGCAGAGACACAGAGCAACGATTGCGTGACAGTAGATGTCAGTGTTTTGAATAATTATTGTTTCACAATATCGAAATGCTTTCTGCTGAAAATTTTTCCCGTGTTATTGTTTTCAGAGAGGTGTAATGAAAAATATCGTTCATTACACGTCCAGAAAGGCTTTTTCCGTGCTTGCACGAGTTCCCGTGTTCGGCTCCGCCTCACACGGGAACACATCGCGCGCGCACGGAAAAAGCTTACTTTCTGGACTGGTAATGAAATATACTATTGCGAATGAAGCATGTAATTTAAAAAAAAGATGGAGGTAGCTCTTCATTATGAGTATAAATTCTTGAAATTCGTCTACCCCATCCAAAAATGGAAAACATAAACATGTGTCTGAATCGAGAAACGACAAAGAAAAAAGATCTTTATGTTACGTAGTATAGTAATTGAACATTTGGCGGGAAACTGGAGTCCCCAAAAACAACATTAAATAGATGTACATATTTTTATTTTGATCGTATTTATGAGAAAAAGATTTTTTATAAAAAATTGACAGATATGAATGGGGCCGTAGCACTCGTTAATCGACTCTGTTTGAAATTTGCCTCCACCACGCAATGGAAAAATGGATCGGTTGGAATAATTGTGGTTCTAGGTATATTCACTCTGACTGTGGGAACATGCTGATTTCCATATCGATATACCCAAGTTGGAAATAATGTTCTTAAACAATATTCTAAGTTCAACATATTTTGTCCTCGGAAAACAAAAGATTGTTTTAATAATGCAAAGGTTGTTCACCTTATAATCTGTCAATTCCAACTAGTGCCACTAGACAAAATTGGTAATTTTTACTACTAACCGGAAGGTCCCGAGTTCAATCCCGGAGCTAGAAATTTTTTTTTTTAGTCAGACGGTCTGAAATTAAGTTTTTAAAGAAAATTGACAGATACGAATGAGGCCGTAGCACTTTTTAATCGACTCTGTTCGAAATTTGCCTCCACCACGCAATGGGAAAACGGATCGGTTGGAATAATTTGTTTCTAGGTATATTTTTATTCACTCTGGAAACATGCTGATTTCAATATCGATATACCCAAGTTAGAAATAATGTTCTTAAACAATATTCTAAGTTCAACATATTTTCTCCTCGGAAAACAAAAGATTGTTTTAATAATGCAAGGGTTGTTCACCGAATAATCTGTCAATTCCAGCTGGTGCCACTAGACCAGATTGGTTATTTTTACTACTAACCGGAAGGTCCCGAGTTCAATCCCGGAGCTAGAAAATTTTTTTTGTCAGACGGTCAAAAATTAGGTTTTTATAAAAAATTTACAGATACGAATGGGGCAGTAGCACTTGTTTATTGACTCTGTTTGAAATTTGCCTCTAACACGCAATATTTTCTACTTAGTTCACAATAATTCGTAATATATCATTTATAAGATTCATATCACCTATATTCAATATGAGTTATTGACAGATCCCTAAAAATGATTCACATATTTCTATATTGTTCAGATGTATATTGGTTTCATTTTCACTTTGAATTACTAAAGGCAGAAAACCCTTATTCAAATGAAATTGTGATATCTTCAGATAATATTCTTCTGCAAATGAAGCATGTAATTTAAAATAAAAAGGATGGAGGTAGCTCTTCATTAAGAGTATAAATTCTTGAAATTCGTCTACCCCATCCTAAAATGGAAAACATGTGTCTGAATCGAGAAACGACACGTCGGTGATGATAGCTCCCGGCCGGCCGGCTCCAAGCGCTGCTATTCCACCACGGTCAATAGTATCAAGCTACTGCGGGCGTTGAAAACGGGCGGCCAACACTTATAAATAAGCTGATTGAATAGATTGATGGAAGGACTACTCCGATATTCCTTTCTGTTCATTTTCCATTGCTCTAAAGAACCCAGTTCATGCTATACATATAGGTACCCCTATTTCGTTCCGACAGAAATTTTTATTTTTTTTTCAAGAATTTCATAAGGCGGCCAAGACTTCTGATTAGCTGATTGAAAGAATTGATAGATGGTCTATTCGGATGATTTTTTTGGTTCAATTTCGATGGCCATAAAGGGCCCGCTCCAAAGATCGAATTGTGTGTATAGGTACTCTGAAGTCGTTTCGACAGAAGTTTTTATTTTTTTTTCAAGAGTTTGAGATGGCGGCCAAGATATATGAATAGCTTATTGAATAGATGGATAGAAGGACTATACCCATGATTTTTTTCGTTCAATTTGGATGATCCTAAAGGGCCAGCTCCAAGGATGAAACTATGTGTAGAGGTTGTCTGAAGTCGTTTTGTCAGAAGTTTTTATTCAATTTGGATGAACCTAAAGGGCCAGCTCCAAGAATCAAACTATGTGTAGAGGTTGTCTGAAGTCGTTTCGACAGAAGTTTTTATTTTTTTTCAAGAGTTTGAGATGGCGGTCAAGATATGTGAATAGCTTATTGAATAGATGGATAGAAGGACTATTTCAATGATTTTTTTCGTTCAATTTGGATGAACCTAAAGGGCCAGCTCCAAGGATCGAACTATGTGTATAGGTACTCTGAAGCCGTTTCGACAGAAGTTTTTATTTTTTTCAAGAGTTTGAGATGGCGGCCAAGATATGTGAATAGCTTACTGAATAAATGGATAGAAGGACTATTTCCATGATTTTTTTCGTTTAATTTGGATAGACCTAAAGGGCCAGCTCCAAGGATCAAACTATGTGTAAAAGTTGTCTGAAGTCGTTTGGACACAAGTTTTTATTTTTATTCAAGAGTTTGAGATGGCGTCCAAGATATGTGAAAAACTGATTGAATGGATGGATAGAAGGACTATTCCCATGATTTTTTTCGTTCAATTTGGATGAACCTAAAGGGCCAGCTCCAAGGATCGAACTATGTGTATAGGTACTCTGAAGCCGTTTCGATAGATGTTTTTATTTTTTTTTCAAAATTTGAACCTATACACATACTTTGATCCTTGGAGCTGGCCCTTTATCATCCTTAATCATCCGAATAGACCATCTATCAATTCTTTCAATCAGCTAATCAGAAGTCTTGGCCGCCCTATGAAATTCTTGAAAAAAAAATAAAAATTTCTGTCGGAACGAAATCGGGGTACCTATATGTATGGGTTCTTTAGAGCAATGGAAAATGAACAGAAAGGAATATCGGAGTAGTCCTTTCATCAATCTATTCAATCAGCTTATTTATAAGTGTTGGCCGCCCGTTTTCAACGTCGAATAATAACGCCCGCAGTAGCTTGATACTATTGACCGTGGTGGAATAGCAGCACTTGGAGCCGGCCGGCCGGGAGCTAACATCACCGACGTAGAAACGACAAAGAAAAGAGATCTTAATGTTACGTAGTAATTGAATATTTGGCGGGAAACTGGTGTCCCCAAAAACAACATTAAATAGATGTACATATTTTCATTTTGATCGTATTTTTACGAGAAAAAGATTTTTTTCGACACTAAGCATTCAGATGTATTAGAAATTTTTTTAATGATACGAAAGACATATTTATCAAAGCTTTTTCTATGTTTGAGCTCTAGAGGTGTAACGGTAGGGTTTTCGACATAATTTATCATTACGATTTTTATGATGTTTTTTATGCAATCAGTTGTTTATTCATTTTCCGATAATTATATCGAAGTCCAGGCATGAAGTCGAGATCAGAAGATAATTTTATGGGAAAAATTCCACGAGTCCGAAAGTGGCGTACGCGTACCTCATCGCTTATACAGGGTCTTTACAAATGACCGTAAAATCGTATAGGATTCGTAGGTGGCTATAGGCTCGAGCCCGTTGCTGAATGAGGAAGATAAAATCCTATGGATTCATAGAGATGAAAGATCGTAGCTGCAACCCGAAAAAACATTCCAACACCTACTGCGATGTTACGATCATTTATAAAAAATCTGTATAAGAAACTGAAGTCCGGAAAAACATCATTAATCTGTACATAATGCAGACTATTATTACTATTATCGTATTCTTAATCTAAGGAATATATTACCTTACGTTATATTACGGAGGTCATCCAAAAACTAATGAATATAAAAATACCTACATATTTGTTAGAATTTGTCCTATAGTCCTATATTTCTGCTGACGAGCAATAGCTGGAGTTAATGACATATTTTTTTTTAATTAGAAGCTCCGAATTCTGGAGTGAATATGCTCGAATGGAATTAAATCTTTCAGAAAGCAAAGTGATAAAGAATATGAGATTTGAAAATTAGTAGGTATTGTGTGGGGCACAATAGACCTTAAGGTCGCAATTGATTGTAACCCTTTTTCATTATAACTTCATATAACTCTATAATTGGTATTGTGTGACATGACACATATAGTCCCATTGGTTTATGTTCATACTTCCATTTTTCTACGTAGTTCACAAGAATTCGTAATATGTCATTTGTATGATTCATATAACCTATATTCAATATAAGATATTGACAGATCCCTAAAAATGATTCACATATTCCTATATTGTTCAGATGTATATTGGTTTCATTTCCATTTTGAATTATTAAAGGCAGAAAACCCTTATTCAAATGAAATTGTGTTATCATCATATCATATGCTTCTGCAAATGAAGCATGTAATTTAAAAAAAAAGATGGAGGTAGCTCTTCATTATGAGTATAAATTCTCGAAATTCGTCTACCCTATCCAGAAATGGAAAACATGTGTCTGAATCGAGAAACGACAAAGAAAAAAGATTATGTTACGTAGTAATAGAACATTTGGCGGGAAACTGGAGTCCCCAAAAACAACATTAAATAGATGTAAATATTTTTATTTTGATCGTATTTTTACGAGAAGTCCCGAAAAACATCATTTAATGTCTGTACATAATATAGGTACTCACTATTCTCGCATATTTTCAGACTTTCAGTCCAAGGAAAATAATACGGAGGTCATCCAAAAACAAATGGATATAAAAATACCTACATATTTATTAGAATTTGTCCTATGTTTTTGCTGAGGAGGAATATTGCTGGAGTTTATGACATAATTGAACTATTGGGTTCATAAATAAACGTTTTTTCTTTAAACCATAACAATATCTACTGAGTCAATCGAAATATCAATACAACCGAAAGACATATTTCTCGGAGTTTGTTCTATATCTGACCTCAAGAGGAATATAAGGTATAAGGGTAGGGTTTTTGTCATCATTAATCACTTTTATTCCTATAAATATATTTTTTATGCTAGCAATAGTTCATTCTTTTCTTACTGATGATATCAAAGTCCTTGCAGAGGCAGAGGCAGAGTTCGAGATTAGTCAAATTTTCTAGAACACTATTCGGATCGTATAATTTAAACATGAGCTATGCGAAACTCATGGTTCATACGCAATTCAGAGAAAATCCAACTTTTCCCAAATAGAACTGGTATACATAAATTGAACTGAATTGAACGAAATCCGAAATCTAGAAATTTTTTATTTCATTCGTTTAGTACCTATTTGTAACATGAAAATTTTTGTTTGTAACCTAACCTTCAATGAAAAAATGACACCCCTTACATGCGAAGTTAGAACCCGCATTTTCGAAAATGAAGAAAATTTTTTTTGCAATCGTTAGTAACTCATTAGTGACTATCTAAAACCTTAAAATTTTTGTTCGTACCTACCTCAAGGATACTGTCAATTTTTCCAGAAAATAAAATATGATCAGAAAGTCCTACGTTAGTAGCTACCTATTTGTTGACTCATCATGGGAATCATTTTCAATATCTTCTTAATTATAATTCTTAATTGAGGATGAAGTTGACTTTGCTTTTTAGAGAAAAGGTTTCCTGTTCGACTATCAGAGCGATAGTTTTTTTCGATATCAAGTTGTTCGAACCTTCAAGATGGACAGTCATCTGTCATGGCCAAACCAAAATGCTTTGAACTTGAAAGAAGTAATAAATAAAAAGCAGCCAAATTGGCTTTTCGGGCATCTCGATTTGACAGCAACTGTCAGAAATGCCTGTTTTTCTTCAATTTCGCAATGCGGCCATGAGCGACTATGTAACTTTCCATCATAATAAATGCAGTTGACGTGATAACTCTTGAGTGGAGAACGATTTGAAACAGTATAATTCGAAGAAGAATGTGGTCTTCCAATGATAAAATGTATCTATTGTGTTCATCTTATTCTACCACATTACCCACACCCTGACACCCACCACATCATGCAGCGGACTGTCTATTCGTTAATCATATACGTTTCTACAATCGATTTTAGGAAAAGATCTTGTGTCGTACGATCAGACTATTTTTTTTGACAGGCTCCTGTAATAATAGTTGAAAATTATTTGATTCTGCTGGAAATTTTTTGCTGATTTCTAAAATGTATCATTTCGACATGGAAAATACAGGCGGAAAGACAGGAAATTTAAAGATAATCACTATGCTAGACAGCGAAGCCTTTTGTGGGGCGTACTGCCACGGCCTACTGTCCGGAGTGGCAGCCGTCGTCACTGTCTATTTTGAATCGACGGCTATTGTGATGACGGCTGCCAGACAGTGAGGCCTTTTGTTGGGCGTCCGCCACGGTCTAGTGTGAACTATTTGA
This sequence comes from Adalia bipunctata, assembly GCA_910592335.1. Classification (NCBI taxonomy): domain Eukaryota; kingdom Metazoa; phylum Arthropoda; class Insecta; order Coleoptera; family Coccinellidae; genus Adalia; species Adalia bipunctata. Next base: position 7,069,354 of record OU342953.1, read on the forward strand.
TATCACGTCATTTCGATTCTCCCACTGTTCCACTAGAAATTTACCATCGTCGTTGAATTTCCTATTTTTCCAACTGTATTTTCATATTCGAATGTGTCAACCGTTTTCTACTTGCTGCTATAGTACGATCGCGTTCACCTAATTAGACAACGAATTTTGCCCACTCTGTACACATTGGTACTTATTTCAACGGTACAAATTGGGTACTAACTAATATCGTGAAAAGAATGAAAGTGAAAGTTATCTGGGATCTCACAATAACGTTTCATAGCGATCTATTGAATTATTAAAGTTTTTTAATGGGAATAAGCAGGTATTTGTTCACATATATCTCAAAATAAATTTCGAATTATGCACGTTCTGATTAGGAATCCTACCATATCCATAAAACGTTACATCTGATCGATGTGAGAGATATTCCTGATTTTTTTCGATCACATAACTGAGTCCGAATTGGATCTTTCAGGTGGTTGAAGCAGAAAGCAAATTAAAATAGCACACTTCAAATTGAAATTACACGAATATTAAAATAAAAATATATTTTCAGTATGAAAAGGGACCTCAGAACACTAAAACAAGACCTTAGAGACATTTCAACCCTTAATTGAAAAGATTAGACTCTCACTTCTTTTTTTTTCACAAATTCAATATTGCGGTCCTGGAAGTGTACGTCTAACATATACGTTTTCCAGGACGGTCCCGGAACTATACATTGAGGTCCTGGAACTCAACATTAGCCATAAATTTTTTCCAAGACCGTCCCGGAACTAGACAAATGTCTCGGAACTCGCGCTTAGTTGACAGAAAAAGTCTCGGAACTAGACGTTAGTCATATATATATATATATTGTGTAGCAATAATAATAATAATAATAATAATAATAATAACGTTTATTCACCATAATAGAGTGTACAATACTTAAACATCAGAGAAAATATGCCGACCAGTGAATAAACAAGCTGTCCACAAAAGTATCCTTGTGTGTGGGATCATGCCTAAATCCTACCCAACATAAATTCAGTGACTATTAATATAGATATCCTACGTTAACAATAATTTTTTCATATCCGACAAAAAATAAACATGATTCCAATAAGTGAAAATACATAAATTGTTCACAAATAAATTATACAGGGAGTCGCCAAGATGTAGTATTTCTGTAGAGGTAATTCTGGTAATTCCTAAAGATTTTTAGCTCTGATAGTCCATCAATCTATATTCTGTTCCAGTGTTGAAAAAATTCGAGATGACTCTAATTGGAGTCTGTCGGATCCAAATCTTCAGCTTATATTTAAACGAGATGTAAGTGTTAACTTCTTTTAGTTCGGGGGGTAAACAGTTGAACAATTTTGGTGCTAAGTAGGTAAAATGTCTTTGACTTGCTGTTTTATTAATTTTTTTCACTACTGAAGTGAAGTTTTTGTTTCGTGTTTCATATTCATGTTGTATTGAAATCAATTTATTCTTTTCTCGAAACTGTTTTAATAACAATATCTTAGCATAAAGCTGTTGCATGCTAAACATCCCAGACTCCTGGTAAAGACTTTCAGTAGGGTACATTCTCGGTTTCCTGAAAATGGTTTTTATAATAGATTTTTGTACTCTCTCTAAACCGTTCATGAATGTCCAGGCAGCTCCTCCCCATCCTATTAATCCATAAACTAGGTGACTTTCCACGAGAGAGTAGTAAAGAACACGTAAGTACTCCACATCCAGAACGCCCCTGAGATATCTCATTCTAAATAAAACACATCTTAGTTTTTTTATGACATAATTAATATGATCTTTCCATCTCAGGTGCGAGTCCACAACTATTCCCAGATATTTAAAATTTTCGGCAGATTTTATTGAGACTATTTCACTGGGATCAGCTTGTATATTCAATGCTGTGAAATTTGGTAAATTTGTTCTGTATGAAGTGAACGGCAGAAATATTGTTTTACCGAAATTTATCGTAAGCAGTTTGCTTCGTAAGAATTGTATTATTTTGGAGAAATCAGCCTCAGCTCGAGTCTTCAATTCTTGCCAGTTATTTCCATTGTAAAATACAGCAGTGTCATCTGCAAAAGCCAAAACATCACCCACAAAATTTTGTCTAAAGATATCATCCATGTAAATATTGAACAGCAACGGTCCAAGCACCGTGCCCTGAGGAATTCCGCATTGTATAGTATTTTCTTGGCTCAACTTTGAGTTTATTTTCACGCGTTGTTTTCTGTCGAACAAATAGCTTCGCATTAGTTTGAGTGGTACACCTCTTATACCATAGCTTTCCAGTGTCTGTAAGAGTTGGCCATGATCGACAGTGTCGAACGCTTTCGCGAGATCGACAAAAATACACAGAGATGGCTGTTTTTTATCTATAGATTCATTTATCATGTCTGTGAGTCTCGCAATTGCATCCGACGTTGATTTCTGAACTCGGAAACCATATTGCCTGTCTGAAAGCAAACTAAACCTTTCAAGGAAGTGAGTTACTCTCCTGTGAATGATTCGCTCAAAAACTTTGGAAATATTAGAGATTAAAGATATCGGTCTGTAATTCTCTATATGCAGCTTATTTCCACTCTTGTAAATAGGGGTAATAATAGTTTTCTTCAGGACAGACGGAAAAATTCCTGTTTCCAAACACCTGTTTACTAAGTAACACAAGTGAGGCGAAATGATGTCACTGATATCCATTAATGTTTCCGATCTGATATTATCGTGACCGGGTGATTTTCTCGATCCCAATGAAGCAATTATGTTCGCAATCTCTCGAACATCTGTCCCCTCAAAACATATGGAATTTGAAATTTTTGATGGTGTTCTATGTGGCGTGAATTTAGTTTTATTTTTTATTTCTTCTGACAGTTTCGGACCGACACTGGTAAAATATGAGCATGCCGCATCCGCAACATCACTTTCTTCCTTAACTGTGACACCTCCGCCGATATTCAATTCAGAGAATGGTACTCTTCGCTTCTTCTTTCCTGTTAATTCATTTACAACTTGCCAAAGGTTTTTACAAGAATTTTTATTTTTGTCAATTTTTGCACTGAAGTAATTTCTCTTTGCCGTTTTAATTAAGTTGTTCAGTGTATTTCTGTAACGCTTATATCTCGATACATTAATTTCGTTGTTCTCGATCTTTACTCTCTTACGTAGTTTTTCTTTTTCTTGTATTGATTTCATGAGTCCTGTAGTAATCCAGTCTTTACGTTTTTTGTCACGAGATTTAACATGTCTTTCCATTGTACTTACACTAATTGCATCTGATATTTTCCGTACCAAAGCTGTTGCGTACTCTTCCACATCCGTTTCATTATATAAAGATTGCCAGTTTTCATTCCTCAAAATTTCTTTTAATTTGTTTTTGTCTAACGTTTTTATTGCCTTATTACCGACCTTCTGTGAATTTGTCCTTGGCATTGTGAGTACATTAGTAATAATGAAATGATCAGTTATATCTGCTTCGATAACGGCTGGAATATTCGAGATATCATCGTTTGATCTGTTACTTCTAATGAAAAGATGATCTATACAAGACTTTTCATTGTTCTGTACCCGGGTATACTCGTTAATGGTGCTAACAAAACCTTTCCCACTCAGAATATCCAAGTAATCTTGTGCAATTCCATTCTCAGTTGAAATGTCGATATTCATATCACCGGTTATAACGTGGAAGTCACAGGGCAATTCCTGATCCAAGTAATTAGATACTATCTCTCTTCATTTGTCCCAACTCCCAATAGTTGATCCTCCCTTGAATCATAACTGGTGATCTTTTCAGATTCTCCAAGGCTCATTCCCCCATTCCATTCATCATTACTCAAATAAGAAAAATTGTGCAGTATACAAGCTGCTGTGACAATCTCTATAGCCTTTGAGACAGTTTTTGTATTGATATAATGCAACCTCAAGAATCTACCTTTGAGCAAGCCGAAAGTATGTTCAATACAAACTCTGTCTGAGCTGAGGCGATAATTGTGGAATTTTTCCTTTCTAGACAACGTACTTTTCTTATATGGCGTCATAAGCCACTGCTTTGAGGGAAAAGCACTATCTCCAATAATATGGCATTCGCTACTCTGAAAAAATTTTTGAGGCCCATGCTGTTCAATTTGCTTAACAAATAATGTATTGAAAGTAATAAGACACAAATCATTTGCCACTATAAATAATGACAAATGAAATGTGAATACGAACTAGGTCTCCGATACTGTTCACCCCATCAGACCGAATGATCCAACGTCAACTGAGAATCGCACCGACTGCAGTTTCGTCCTATTTAGGACTCATCAGGATGGAATATCCCAAAAGTCGACGCTGGATGGAAAATCTTGTGTCTTATTACTTTCAATTGAATAGGTAGCGCCTTACCGCTTATGTGATTTTATATCATTATTTATTTCTACTTTTTTAGGTTTTGAAAAACCTACAAACTGCGAACGTCTCCGCGCCAAGGGCGGTCCTACGGGAGGGGGGAAAGGGGGTAATTACCCCCCCCCAGAGCACTACAACCAATTCGATTTTATTTATGAAAAACTAACAAAAAAAAATTTTCTATTCTTTTCAATTGTTCATTCAATTATTACCCCCCCCCCCCCAGGAAATCAGCCTAGGACCGCCCTTGCTCCGCGCTTCCCAGGTGAATTGATTATAGCGTTCTCTAACGTTGAAATTCACAATCTGGTGTTGCATTTTGGAAGAAAGTTTCCTTTATTGTTCATTCAGTCACCGAGGGGGGGTCTTTTCTGAAGGTGGATAGATGTCACTCATTAATAGTCATAGTAATATAATGCACGACAGATATCCATATCTTGACGAAAAGATTTTCCATCCAGCGTCGACTTTTGGGATATTCCACCTTGATGAGTCCTAAATAGGACGAAACTGCAGTCGGTGCGATTCTCAGTTGACGTTGGATCATTCGGTCTGATGGGGTGAACAGTATCGGAGACCTAGTTCGTATTCACATTTCATTTGTCATTATTTATAGTGGCAAATGATTTGTGTCTTATTACTGTCAATTGAATAGGTAGCGCCTTACCGCTTATGTGATTTTATATCATTATTTATAAATAATGAATTGCTGAATACCTGCAAATGATAGGAGTGAATTAATGCAAAAATTTAAATCTATATCATCTTGAAAAGAAAAAATGATGAATCAAAATCCATTAAAGAAAAACGGTTATATGAAAATTTGTATTTTTTACCCTAGAATCATGCGCAGACCCTGGAAATCCAATAAAAACATAAGTGAATATCTTTTTTGCTGTACAAATAGCCATCAGGTTTATGGAATGTCTCATCTTCCTATTAAGATAACTGTCCTGTTGCTTTATAGGAACTTTTATTTCAACATGTGTCCCATCAACAGCTCCTATAGTATCTAAAAAACACGAATGAAAATTGTCATTACTGTAAACCCTAATAATGTAATCGAGGAAATAGGTCAAGAATTTACATCATGTTATATACAATTTTTCTATGCTAACAAGTGATCAAAGCGTTAATATAATAACTCTTCTAAAGAAGTTTCATATTAGTTGAAACTTCAATCATAAGAGCACTTTTCAAGAGCTATTCATTCCTATAACTTACTTGGATAAGATTTGAATCCTATTTTTACAGCTTCCAACTCTTCTTCTGTAGAAACCCATGTTACATAAATATGTTTGTTTCAATTGTAAAATTAAATATAAAAATCCATTTATAATTTTTAACACAGTTGATGGTACTACACCAAATCGCTCTGCAATTCCGGGCAATGTTTCTTTCGAAGTCATGTACCTCAGAAATATTAACATACTCTTTTTGGAGACGATGGGATATCTACCACCCCTAAAACTTTTTGAGATCAGGCCTCTTGTGTCTTTTTCAATGAGAAGTCTGTGCAATTTAAGGAAAGTTGATTTCTTGAATTTGAAAAATTCGTAAAATTGCAGTTCTTCATACCGCTCCAACCACACGTTATGGTCCATGGTCAATCGGTGAAGGGGTTTTTGCCATTTAAAGAAGAGAAATTCGTTCAATTCATCTTCACCGCTTATCCAATGTAAAATTTCCGAGTCGCTTTGGAATACGAAATAACTGAACATTCCATTCAGAGGAAAAAAAAGATCTGTCTGATCCATTTTTGTTTGCAGATGAAGTGAATAATTCTGAAAATGTAAAATAATTCAAAACTAGAAAATTAATATTGGAGCGAAAACTTACCTAACCTATAAAAACTTTTGAGACTGTACAGACACAGAGCCCAGCCTGGCCCAGCCATCAACAAGAGAGAAATGTATTATAGCGAGGATGCATAACCGTGTTAAGAACTTGAAATTGATGATAAGTGGGGGTAACCGCACTGTTATCAATAGTATAACCGGACTTGTAACACGGTAACACGCAAAAATTGGCCTTTATTCTTTTGTTGGGCGCACCTCATTGGTCACTTCATTGATTAATTACTAATTAACTACGTTATCAAAAAATTTCAAACATGGATTTTTAGGCTTAGAATAATTTTCACTTTCGAACCCCTCAATGGGTTGCGCGACTTCTGGGACAACCTGTATAGGTGTAATTAATACATATTAAATCTCGGAATAGATCTTCCTCTTCTTATACCTCTTTGTGGTAACATATGCGTACCTAAGTATATGAAATTGTACCCACATGAGAGGAGATGACTTTTAGCGACGATCGAGTGTACTTGCTGTTTCGAATAAACGTATTGGGAAAATTCGAGTTATTTACTTATAAAAGAATTCCACAATAAATAGCAACAATTTCCATTTTTCACACAAAATCGAACAATATATCTAATAACATCAATATGGCTCCTACCCTTGAACCCTTGCTAATCACACTCACAAAGTGCAGCGACTGAAAAATATCACATGAAATTGTTAGGTTATGATCGACAGTATTCACATGAAGTTATGAATGACATACGTTTCACGATATAATACGATGTGTCAGAGAGAGAAACAGAATCAGTAAATTATTTTTATTCTTAATATTACTTCGCATCCGTAGATCTGCATTCTTACCAAAGCCCAGCTTCAATTTTTATTGGCTCATTGCCCATATTGTGATTATCAGATACATATAAGTACAGGGTTTGGATAAAATATGGACCCAAGTAAATATCTTTTAAACGAAAATAACGATAATTATGAAGATCTTCAGGTAAGTGCAATGGAACAAAATGCATCTGATGTACATTTTTTTGAATAATAGGTACACATCCGGTTTAACCGGAACTGCCATCACCTTATTTATATTAAATATACAGGGTGGGTCTTTGACTTGTACATATATTTTAACTGTAGATTCATGAGGCCAAAAGAAATCTTTTTTTCATTTTCCATTTTTTCGAATTCGGCTCTGTTAAAAAGATATAGACATTTGAAAAAAAAATTGGGTTTATTACGTTCCTGAAATGATACTGTGGAATTGATTCAAAGTTCATTTTTCTCGATTGAAATTGAGTTTATACATTTAGGGAGTTCTCAAGTACTAACCTTATTGGAATAAAAATGTTGCAAACACGATAATTCCAACAAAAACAGTTAGTTTCATCGGATTATATCTGCAACTAAAAAGCCACATTTCTCATACCAAAATAAGTTCCTTCTTCGATTTTCCTGCAGATTAGTTTGTAAACACTTATAACTTGTTCATATTTTCCTCGAAACTCCCAAACAATCTCATGAAGAAAGACTTTTCATTCAGATTTATTATTGGAACATCAACCTAGTCTATTTTGTATCGATTCTGTGAATGTTTGCACAGAAATTCCCAGAAGATGCTGTCAGCTTGCTGATATTTTCATTGAGGTTAAGGATTTTTTACGAAACATATTATAAATATCTATTAATTCTGCCGTTTCCATCATAAATCGACTTTGCCGCGAAATTTAACCACGCATGCGTATGGCGAAAACCAACGGATTAGTTATCTCAATTACCCTTGGAGGCCAACTCCAACTATAAACAAACTGTGAACATTATGTGAAGTAGTAAATACATTGAGTGAATTATTGTTCTCATGTGATTATTATGTGAAGTGAATTAATATAATATTAACGGTATGGTGTCGAGTTTATAAAATTCCAAGAGTATATTGTTTAGATAGAAATATCGCCACAGATTATCAGGTATAATATTATTTTTCATTAATTTCAATTTAATAAGACGTTTGTATCGAGATTCATCATTCATATCCGAATTTTGTATTTCATCGACATTTAACTTCAATATGGACCAGTAACTATGAATTTTCGATAGAAACTGTGCGTATTTAATGCTCCTTGGTGTTCAATTTTATCTCCCACATTTGTGGGGTTTTATTATTGAAATATCTCTACATCGACGTTTTCCATCGTTGGAATTTAAGTCTCGACAAAAATGATAAATATTGTGACAATATTGTAAACTCGTTTGAATACCGAATAATATAATAATAGGAATAATATTCGATGATATTCAATCCAGAGACGCATTCAGATTTTTCTTGAAATTATGATTTTTTCGTCAAATTTCTCCGGGTAAAATCGAAAATGACTCGAAAACGACGCGTTTCATTGAAAAAAATATAGGAATACTTTTAGTTTCTTAAATGCAATCGAAAAATCGAAAATATGAACCGTTTATCTTTTTAAAGTGGTTTTATGGTGTTCTAACGTGTATTGATGAGTCGACTACCCTGTAACTTTTATACTAGGAGAGATATTGAATAGGTTTCAATTGAGGAATATGCACCATGCAACCAAATTTCAGTTCATTCGAAATGACGGTTCCGAAGATATCCGAAGATATATGAACAGGAAAGTGTTTTTTTCGTGGATTTTCGATACCCTGTATATCTTCCAAACCAAACCGAATTTTGAAAAATGGTATAGAAAAAAAGTGTTTGGTTTGATGAGAGGAATCTACAGTTGAAATATATTTACAAGTGAAAGACTCACCCTGTATATTTTTACAGATTTTGAAAGAGCTTGTTTTTTCGAATTCATATATATACTGATGAGTTTAGTGTGAAAAAACTCTAAAAACTGTTACTTGTACAATAGGTGTACAACAGTGCATCCCGAATTCGCTGTCCTCTATAAGGGTATTTCTGAAACCGTTGGAGATATTAGGAAATTTCAAGTAGGGAATTTATGGTCTGGTGAATAAAATTCAGGTTTCGGGATTGTGGACTTTTATCAAGGCAGTGCCCAGATTTTTGTTTCGGGGGGGGGGTCTCAATAAAAAAGAACTGCTAATTCAAATTTCTTTGATCTTTGGAATGTTTGCCGATTTTATCTAGTGTTAATCCATTTTATTTCGGGGGGGGGGGTTGTCCGGACCCCCCCCCTGGGCACGGCCTTGACTTTTATTGCTGCCAAAACTACAATAAAATTGCCGACGTTTCGAGCACTTTTGTTATCCTCTTTTTCAAGGCAAGATTCTGTATTCTTAGACGCAGTCTAAATTTATAAAATATGTTATAGAACATCTATATTATAAAACAAGCAAACAATCGGGAATCGCACGTGTAGGTGCTCAAAATAATTATAGTTTTTCATGACTAATTCGAAGATGCTTTCAGTTCCTTAGTATATAAAAAACTTTGGAAGTTACAGGACAGGGTGATTTTGAAATTATGGCGTTTTCGGGCATACTGTGTATATCGATAACCTCTTATGATAATTTCAAAATGAAAACTGTCCTGTCTTTGACAGAAATTTTTATGTAGAATTCATTGGCATACACGATACACAAACAATTTTTTTGGGCCATCATTTTTGAGTTATTAACCAAATTTATGGTTTTTTTAATGGGACACCCTATATTTCATTTCACCATTGAATTGCATATTTTTTTCTGATTGGGAGAATATATAACACTTGGTACCTATCTAAAAATACTTTCATACTCATGAAAAACTGTAAGTTTGAGTTATAACCCAAAAAAGATAACCCAGAAAAATTGTTTGTGTACGCCAATGAATTCTACGTCAAAATATCTGTCAAAGAGAGTTTTCATCTTGAAAATATCATTAGAGGTTATCGATATACACAGTATGCCCGAAAACGCCATAATTTCAAAATCACCCTGTAACTTCCAAAGTCAAGGGCGTCGCCAGGAGGGGGCAGCTCAAAAATCCCTTGAAAACTTATGAAATAATAACATAATATATACGAAAATCAGTTCATTTTCTCTATTCTGATTGTTTTTGCCCCTCCCCTAGCTCAATTGCCCCCCTCCTAGCTCAAAGGCTGGCAACGCCCTTGTCCAAAGTTGAGAGCATCCTTGAATTAGTCATGAAAAACTAGACCATAAATTACTAACTTGAAATTTCATATCTCCAACGGTTGCAGAAAACCGCTGAAAAGCATTAGAAAAAGTGCCCTAAAGATGTGTTAATTTCGAGAGCGTAGATCCTGTAATACGGAAGTTATAGTCAATTATAATAATGGACCAAATGGCAAAATCGCCCTGTAGCTCAGAAACTAGACGCCGCGCCGTAGCAACTTGGGGTTTTCAGCAATTTCGGTTTCTCGAAAAAAGAGAACAATTACCTACATGTAGGGGAGAGTTCCTTTGAATTGGACAGCCCATGAACCGGACACTATAGTTTTCTACTACACCCGATAGTAATTGAGCATATTTTATGTAAATCCCATTTTCGCAACATTGAGCCACGTCTCTTGGAAAATGGCTGAATCTGTGGGTCGCGTCTTGTTGACGAGGCATGCATTGAAAAATCCGTTGCCGGTAAAGTAAATATGTACGTACTTCTGCGAAGTGAATAGCTACGTTTCTAGTGACGATAAGTTGCCGATTTTTTCATATAAACATCAAGTGATTATCCCTCATCAGACAGATATGTTGAATCGTTGATATAACCATTTGTTGAAATTATATTTTCAGGTTTTTTATAAAAACCACATATCCCATGAATCGGACATAGAAAAATGACTGGAAATTGACGTCCAGTTCATGGGCTGCAATGTTTCCGAATCAAGGGAGATGTGAAAGTATGTTATGTTATTCAATATTTAACATGGAAAATACTGTATGTTTTCTCTGTTTGGTGCACCAAATGATTTCAACTATTCTCCTAGAACTTTATGACAGTATTCTCATGTTTTTGTACCATTGTCCACTTCATAGGAATGACTGTCCAAAACAAGGGCAATATCCCATGAAATGGACATTTTATAAAACAAACTTAGACCTATTTTTTCGAGTGACGAGCTTTTCTTTTTCTAGCTTTTTCTGAAAAAGTGAATCCAAAAACCTTATATATACAGGGTGTTTCACCATAAACTGGACAAACATATATAGCCGTGTAGACGACATCGGGGAAGTCATTTTTGCCTTATGACATATACCCCGTTTTCGACGCATAATCGAGATACAGGGTGCTTAATGTCAACTTTGAGCAATATTCTGTGAACTGTGGTAAGTTATGCGTGATATTTGAAATAACGGTTCCTGATCACATCTTAGTATTTTTGAGGGCTCAATTGAATTGTGGTGTAGAATTTTGCAAAAAAAAATTCAAAATGGCGGAAAACCTGCAAAGTCGGAAATTTTTTTTCTCGGTTGCCAATTTGGAAAGCATAATCTCAACGTACTCGATTTTCTAAGATTTTCCGTGAAAAGATTTTTTCAAATTTCGAACTCAACTTTTTTTTACATGTCTTCAGTAAAAAAAAAATTTCGGCCAAAATTTTTGAAATTTTCCATGGTTGAACTATCTTTCGTTCTGAATACTTGGGTGAAAACAGAATGAAAAAATATCAATTGGTTTTCTTTTTGTAGCCTTCCGAAGATTACGCTCGGTGTACTTTCTTAATTTTTATTTGAGAAACTGGAGGCCGTACGGAGGTCAAAATTGTGCTGATGGGCTACCAGAATGATCTGGATAAAAATATGAAATTATAAACCAAAAAAATTTTTTTTTTTTAAATTTTGGTAGGAATCGAACTTTACGAGTATGAATTGGATTAATTTTAATCCTATAAATCTCCGTTACCAAAGCAACACTAGTTAATCGAGAGTGTAGAGTTCGAACCTTACCAAAGTTTTTTGGAAAAAATAAAAAAAAAAAATTTTTTTTTTCAATTTTTTTTTAATTTTTTCGAAAAAAATTTTTTTTTGTTATAATTTCATATTTCTATCTGGGTCATTCTGGCAGCCTAGCAGCACAATTCTTACCCACGTACGGCCTTCAGTTTTTCGAATAAAAATTAAGAAAGTACACCTAGCGTGATCTTCGGAAGGCTACAAAAAGAAAACCAATTGATATTTTTTCATTCTGTTTCCACCCAAGTATTCAGAATTAAAGATAGTTCAACCATGGAAAATTCCAAAAATTTTGGAAGAAATTTTTTTTTCACTGAAGACATGTAAAAAAAAAGTTGAGTTCGAAATTCGAAAAAATTTTTTCACGGAAAATCTTAGAAAATCGAGTACGTTGAGATTATGCTTTCCAAATTGGCAACCGAGAAAAAAAAAATCCGACTTTGCAGGTTTTCCGCCATTTTGAATTTTTTTTTGCAAAATTCTACACGACAATTCAATTGAGCTCTCAAAAATACTAAGATGTGATCAGGAACCGTTATTTCAAATATCACGCATAACTTACCACAGTTCACAGAATATTGCTCAAAGTTGACATTAAGCACCCTGTATCTCGATTATGCGTCGAAAACGGGGTATATGTCATAAGGCAAAAATGACTTTCTCGGTGTCAACTTCACGGCTATATATGTTTGTCCAGTTTATGGTGAAACACCCTGTATATTATGACGGTACAATTTGAAACTTTTTCATTTGAAATAATATTTCACGCCAATAATAATTAAATTGTCCGTTTCAAGGGAACTCTCCCCTATATTACTTTCTCTCTATCTCTCATAGTTTAGGAGTTGTAGTACTAAACCATCGAAATCTGACCACCCGGTACATTTCATTTTAGGATAATGTGAAACAAAATTACTTGATGTCCAAAATGCTCGCCGTTTACTAGCTGACAATATGCCATGTTTTTAACAAATTCTTGAGTCACTCATTCCAAGACTTCTCCAAGTATTCACATCGAAGTTCACATTCATCAATAATTCTTAGTCTCAATTCCTCGTTTTTTCAATTTTTTCACACTAAACTCAGTAGCATGAATTCAAAATAACAACTCTTTCAAAATCTGTGAAAATATATAGGGTGTCCCATTTAAAATAAATAAGTTGATGGCATTACCGGTTGAACCGGAAGTATATTTCTAACAAAAAAAAGTGCATTTGGTTCCATTGCACTTACTTGCAAATTTTCATAAAAACCGTTCTTTTCGTTTAAAACATATTTATGTACCTACTTGGTTCCATACTTCCCAAAAAACCCTGTATAGTTTTCCCTATGTGTTAATTCATACGAATTCGAAAAAAAGTTGAATTAGTTTTGGATTCTTTGTGGCATCGTAGAAGTCATTATTTCCTGCGAAATTGCGGTATGAACAGATTCTCTATAGTCTATACTCTGTTCAAATCTAAGAAGGAGCAATAATAACATGTTTCGCGCATCGGTATAGGAGGGCCTTATTGAATCATCTCTATCCAGTACCATCCACAGTCCGCAAACCAGACGATTTTGTTTGTTTACAAAGCTCATTCTTATATTTGAACGGACTATAGACTTCCACCCCCCTGGGACCCTGGCTGTTGGATATACTCCTACTACTTACAGGTTTAGAAGCATAGCCGTTGGCTGTTCCATGGTGCCAGTTTTCTCCGCTTTGGGGGAGTGCAGACGGTGAAACTGGTGCAGAGAAAGAAGAAGAAGAACGGATTCTCGCACCTAAATTATGTGAGCAATGACGGTTATTGTGGGTGGTGCATATGTTTCACCACCTGATGTTATCATTTAGTTTCGACACGAACTTAGATTACGCTTTTTTTCGTGGAAGTTCCGAGGAAATATCCGCTGGTAGTTATTAGTAGTGTTGCTTTGTGTAAAATAGCTGAATAATTCAGATTTCTGGTTTTCCTTGAACGAACTCAATTTTTCGACGAAGTTCAGTGTTGAACTGGCGGATGTGATTCCTGAGATTCCAATTTCGTGAGAAGAGATATTTTTTCATGCAGAAGTTTTTCTGTTTTTCCCTAGTAAGTCGTTCCATTGTGTCAATTAGGATTTTTGCAAATTATCGCAGAGGGCAAATTCAATCCAATACGTGGTTTACATCAACATTCATCATCAATAAATCTGAATTTTGTATTTCATTGACATTTATTTATTTTCAATATTTGGATGAATCGGCAACGATTTTTATAGAAACAGTACGAATAAAATGTATCATTGCGAAAAAAAACCTGTTATGTGGCGTAAGGTATAGGTAAGGATCCCTGAGAAATTTCATGCTCTTTCCCACATCACATATCACTAGGCATCACAAACTATTTTTGATTATAAGAGATTTTAGTGCCTACTTACTAGGTCTGCGATTACCCAAATGAGAATTCGACGAAGTTGGCAAACATTCTCACAACATTGTTAACCTGTAGTGCGATCAGAGAGTACCTTGTATAATTTCTCTGCTATCCGGCGATATTCGAAATCCAGAGAAACATGTAGATTTTTCTCGAGATATTCGATTTTTCCTTCAAATTTCATCTGCTAAAATTAGGAATAACTCGAAAACGATGCGATTTATTAAAAAAATAAGGATACTTTCATTTTTCAAAATGATATTGGTTCTTTCGAAAATATGAACCGTTAATTTTTTCAAGTAGTATTTTTGCGTAGATTTGAGACGGGCTTGCTGTAACTTTCATACCAGGAGGAAATTGAATGAGCTTAGACTGAGAAATATGCACCGCATGAATAGAGTGAACACTAAACAAAAATTTAGTTCATTTGAATTTACGGTTTCAAAGATATGGAAAGGGAAGTGCTTTTTTCGTGGATTTTCATATATCTTCGAAACAAAACCGAAGTTTGAAAAAATGGTATGAGAAAAAAGTATTTCGTTGGATGAGAGGAACCTATATGTAGGCTGTTATGAATTCCTTCTGAAGCTTTATATTCCGAATAAAAAGAATTTGAAATCAAACAAATTAATTAGAGAATTTCAATTTTGTTACGCCCGGTAAAATAAAAATAAACTCACTTATATCTATTACAATTGTCCGTACACTATATTCCTGTTTTCACCAAACTAACATTCTCTTTATATTTCTTCTGATGTCTTCATTAATAATATTGGGCATTCAGGATCACGTCAATTCCAATTATTTCTTATATTTTCAATAATTTCAGTTCATTTTTCCTTAATTTTCCCCATTTTATCTTCTTACTTCTCAATTCAATCATTTCATTTAATTCTATTTTCCCTTTATTTTTCCCCATTTCCCTTTCGGCAAATTTCTAGTTGAGGTCCCCCTCTCCGATTTTTAAAATATTTTGTCTCGTGAAGACATCCCACATTTTTAATATCAGCATTGGCAAACTAGTAGTTATGGAGAAAAAAATAGAAAAGATTGTGAATATTTTCTACCTGACTTCATATTCATTTGAATCGCGTCGGCAGTGTAAAATGCCGTAGGGTGATTTTTTCAGCAGTTAGGTTAGGTTATGTCAGTTTGGAGTCTTATGGCTTAATTCAATATACTGGGTGTCCCAGAAGTCGCGCACCCCATTTAGTTTTTCGCCATACGCATGCGTGGTGAAATTTCGCGGCAAAGTCGATTTATGATGGAAACGGCAGAATTCATAGATATTTATAATATGTTTCGTAAAAAATCCTTAACCTCAATGTAAATATCAGCAAGCTGACAGCATCTTCTGGGAATTTCTATGCAAACATTCACAGAATCGATACAAAATAGATCAGGTTATAAGTTGTTTAATAATAAATCTGAATGAAAAGTCTTTCGAGGAAAATATGAACAAGTAGAGGAGAAGGTGGTATTATGGAACCCTGCTGCTAATATGGAACCCTTGGTTAATTCTGAACTGGCCGTGATATCTACCGTTCAAAAAGTTGAATATCCTTTGTCACTTATGGAACAACTTGTGTGGAAAACTGCAGCGTATAGTACGCAGCGTATAGTACGCAGCAGAAATCCAACTGTGAGGGGTTATGTGTGAATGGGTTAAACCAAACTTTGATGCCGTGAATTCGTGTCAACATAAAAAAGATTCAAATCTGAGTTTTATATATTTTAGTGTTCTGCCGACTAAAATAGGGCTTTTCTGTTGAAACCTAGTAGGTGATAATGCATTCTACGAGGTTCCATAAAATTTTCCAAGCGATGTACTGTAACATGTGTTTTTGATAATATGGAACCCCAAAGGTGATGGTACCACAACCTAAGAAAAAAATGTCGAACAGAGGACGGAAAGCTTCATCTGCTGCAGTAATAACCAGCTCTCCTCACAAAATAGAATTGGAGACTCCAATTTCTGTGGATTCAGTATCTGATATGCGATTTATGGGCACACAACGATTTTTCCGATTGGTGTGTCAAGGATGCATATACGTGTGACTTCTGTCGTTCATAATCTTATATTATGAATTATAAAATATAATTATCATAAGTAATAACAGTAATAACCAGCTCTCCTCACAAAATAGAATTGGAGACTCCAATTTCTGTGGATTCAGTATCTGATATGCGATTTATGGGCACACAACGGGCGCGTTCATCCGACTAAGCAGCTACCGCTACCGCTCCTTCAAACGTCAAAACCGTATGATTTTTTCGATCCGTTGTGTCAAATTAGTTAGTAATTTTGACACAACGAATCGAAAAAATCATATGGTTTTGACGTTTGAAGGAGCGGTAGCGGTAGCTGCTTAGTCGGATGAACGCGCCCAACGATTTTTCCGATTGGTGTGTCAAGGATGCATATACGTGTGACTTCTGTCGTTCATAATCTTATATTATGAATTATAAAATATAATTATCATAAGTGTGATTGATATTTTTTCTTTATGCACCCAAAAATGCATTTCTTTGAATATAAGTTCCCATTTTTTCGAAGGGTCCATATTACCAGCCTACTTTCTTGGGAGTCCAATTTTGAGCTTTTCGAAATAATTGAGTGTATCTTGTTAAATATTGCTAGTATTCTAAATTCGTTCAAATAAACACAAACTGAATATATATAGGGCCTATTAATACAAAAAACAAGAAGATAAACACAAATCTCTTCGGATTATAAAATGAAAACAAACTGGGGTTCCATAATACCACCTTCTCCTCTAGGTAATTAGTGTTTACAAACTAATCTGCAAAAAATCGAAGAAGGAACTTATTATGGTGGGAGAAATGTGGCTTTTTAATTGCAGATATAATCCGAAGAAACTAACTGTTTTTGTTGGAATTATCGTGTTTGCAACATTTTTATTCCAATAAGATTAGTACTTGAGAACTCCCTAAATGTATAAACTCAATTTCAATCGAGAAAAATGAACTTTGAATCAATTCCACAGTATCATTTCAGGAACGTAATAAGCCCAATTTTTTTTTCAAATGGCTATATCTTTTTAACAGAGCCGAATTTGAAAAAATGGAAAATGAAAAAAAGATTTCTTTTGGCCTCATGAATCTACAGTTAAAATATATGTACAAGTCAAAGACTCACCTTGTATAGAGTGTCCCATTTAATATAAATAAGGTGATGACAGTTCCGGTTAAACCGGATGTATACCTATTATTCAAAAAAATGTACATCAGATGAATTTTGTTCCATTGCTCTTACCTGAAAATCTTCATAATTATCGTTCTTTTCGTTTAAAAGATATTTACTTGGGTCCATATTTTATCCCAACCCTGTACTTATATGTATCTAATAATTACAATATGGACAATGAGCCAATAAAAATTGAAGCTGGGCTCTGGTAAGACTGCAGATCTACGGATGCGAAGTAATGATAAGAATAATAGTATATTGTTCAATGAGCGGTAATGTAAGTCATAACACACGCAGATGAATTTTTGTATATTCCGAAAAAGACCCTCATTCTGTTTTTATCTTTATTTTCGTAATTCTCTCTTCAAAATCCCGTACCTACCTAAACTCGGCTAGTAGAAAGGGCGCAATTTGGTAACAAATGGTTTTTTATGACATGCAATAGTTGGCATAAACGATACGGCGACACTGAAAATATTCAACTACTACTACTACTACTACCTGGTTGTAATATTGGGAAAAAACATCTGCAAATTTTTCTCGTAGAATATTCAACAAAATCAGAGATGCCGTAGGAACTTTCTGAATCGATGTTTCTTTCAGAAAATTTTTCCCGAGGGCGCAATTCGAAGATCCGGGAGGGCAATTTATCGGATTATGTGAATTTTTCGATCATGAAGTTTTGCGCCATAACTGAATCTAGGCGCTCTCAGTATTTCGCCGGGGGTTGCACCTGCGGAACTTCGGGGGGCGGCAGTGCCCCTCCCGGAAATATACCTGAAAGAAACACTGCAGTGAATTCACTGAATTCCGTGGATATATGGAAATTATCGATGTTGGCCGCCTGTCCTCCCGATCCTTCAGAGAAAAAGTCTCTCTAAGGGGGATGGGGAGACCTTGCCGTCCCCAATGTTGAACGGAGTTGGAGAAATTTCAAAGCAGTTGGCAAAGTTTCGATCGCATTTGGCAAAATTTTCATGTTTCTATGACAGTTGGCAAAATTTTAAAGCAGTTGGAGTTGGACAACCGCCCCTCCCGCTTAAAACGTTGTTTGTCCCCTCCAAAAAAAATTTCAATTTCACTAGAATTTGCCGCCCCCCTGGACGTGCCGCCCTTGTGCCGAGCACGCCTTGCACGCCCGCTTACGGCGGGCCTGGATGTGATGTAGATGAATTATGCGTCGTGTCAGAATGAAACGAAAAAATTTAAATGAGCAGACAGATAATCGAATTAATTCAATTTACTATTGTAATAATTATGTTAGAGTTAATAAAGCTGTTTCATTGGAATCAAATTGAATATTTTTCTCAGTGTGAAAATGCAAATATGTATCTATGTATACGAATAAATATGACTATGACTATGACATTTCAATTTAGGTATGAATTTGACCTGGATCATTTGCAACTGTGCCATAGGCGAGAAAATATTTCATTTCTGAAGTCGGCGAAAAGACGTGAAATATTCATAGAATTTTGTTCGAACACTTCATGATTTTTAATTTTTTCAAATTTAATGTTACGAGGTTTTTCCAAAATGTTGAACGACGAAACAAGTAATCTTTATGATCATGATAAGTCACCTCTAGCAAATTCAAAGTACTCACGACCGAAAATCACCCGAAATTAAGTTTCAATCTCCAAGCCTCCAACATAATTCCCATCTAAACACGCGAATCCAACCTCTCACGCGATATATAAAACCCCATTTACCACCTTAATCACCCCGAAATGAAAAGAAAGTCAAAATAAAACAATTTGTCACAATACGCGCGCAAAGAAAGCCCCCTAAACAAATCTATTAACTGTCTCCCCCTAATCCCAGATCGTAAAAAAACTGTTTAGTGTTTGTCCATAAAGTGTATTGGCATCCCCACTTCCCCTACTTATCGCTATCCGCGAGACTATCCCTTCCTTTCGCTCCAACCCACCGTGGTAGTCTATCTTCTGTCCTTGACGAAGCCACGCCCCTTCTATCCCCACAAGCGCAAGCTCGAAAGCTTTGGTCCTCCCATAGCAACCAGAGATCATCCGTCATATGGTCGCTGCCTACTGGAAATGAGGCGAGATTCGTACAGGAGATCAAGCAGAGCTTTTCCGCGAAGAGTTTCGAATTGCGCGCCGCTGATTTTCTGAGTTTTCTCGACGGGTTTTCACGAAATTGTTGAAGTTCGATTTTGTTGATCATCCTCAGTTGTTATATCGTTTATGACTTGAGGACTTTTTGGACTATTTTTTAACGTTAGTGTTTGCTGGTGAATATCCGAAGTTTTCCTGACGGTGTTTTGGGGGTTTCCCCAGTTGATCATCACGATTTTTGGCGACACGCATAAGGTAATTGCTTCATTTGCGTTCTTTATGGGATTATTCTTCCAATTTTTCAAAAATGTCATTAGGTAGTTGAAAAGCATGGAAATAATGATTCAAAAGGATAAATAAAATATTCGGCGGGTTTACACAATTATTGTGAACATAGATATAAGAAATCACTTTACCTTATTCAGAATGAGTATGCTCCATTCACTTTTATAAAGCATCGCGGTTGGCCATGATTCAGGTTTATCAAGTTTTTTCACTTAAAACAGACGCAAGTTGGCACTCGTGAAAATCAAGCGACATTGCCAGGTCTACTTTCTATTTACTCTTTTTCAACTTTGTGAATGGAGTTAGTTCGTCTAAGCTTTAACTGTGGCGCAGGTTTCGTAGAACTACTGTATTTTCATACTGGAGTATTTCAAGTTGTGCAAAAATGTATTTAAATGTCTTCTGAATTCACATAATATTTTCTCAAATTCATTAATTTCCCAAAGTAAATGAACATTTTGATAAATACGTAATTACTACGATTTTTTAGCAGAAACGACATCAACGTTGTGGGCGTATTTGACTGTGCAATGACCATAACCTAACATTTTCAAAATATACGCGGTGAAATGTGTCAAAATTTCATGGCAAACCGCGATACTCTATGAAAGTGAATGGAGTATACAAAGGGTTTCAAGTTTTATTGCAAATCAGCAGATATGGACGGCTACAGTAGATTCCCATCTCTTGATATCGGCTTGGGGGTTTGATAACAAGGTTGAAACACTTTTCAATCGGCCAGTGGCTAATTTACCAGAAACAGACCTATTTCGGGTAACTATAGGTAGATACTATTGCGCGGTGGCCAATATCTTCTCCGTTACTTTTATCACTAAGAAAAGGTCCTAGATCTCGATAGCCTCACGATTTCCATCTTTTGTTCTTGAATCGACGCTGGGCTCTTGGCGTAGACCTTCTCTCTCACATGGCCCCAAAGGAAGAAGTAGCAAGGTGTTAAATCACAACATCTCGGTGGCCAATTGTGATCACCTCTTCGAGAGACGGCACGGCTCGGAAACTCTTCCCTTGAAAGATCGATGGTTTCATTTCTTGTGTGGCACGTAGCGCCGTCTTGTTGAAAGTAAATTTGTCCAGATCAATACCATCCAATTCCGGCCATAAAAAAATCATCAATCATCTCTCGATAGCCCAATCCATTCACAATATCTGTTGCTCCAGCCCCATTCTCGAAAAGTAAGGTCCAAGACCTTGCCGGACCATAAACCGCACCAAACAGTCACACGTTCAGGATAGAGGGGCTTTTCAAAAATGACTCTTGGGTTTTCCGAGCCCCAGATGCGACAATTTTGCAAGTTGACGAAGCCACCGATGGTGGAAATGGGCCTCATGACTCAGGATGGTTTTTCTATGGAATTCCGGATTATTTTCATGTATTTCAAGGATCCAATCACCTTGAACACGACGTTGTTAATGTTCGGACAGCTTGAGTTCTTTCCTTAACTGAACTTTATGAGCCTAAAGACCCAAATCTGCATGCAAAAAACGGTTTAATGACGTTTGTGGAATGCCTAATTACAAAGAACGACGAGGAATGGACAAACCTAGGTTTTCTTTAATACTTTCGGCTACAGAAGCATCATTAGGTATCGGCTGTTCTTGAGCGACGTGCACAGGTTTTATCACTAATTTGTCAAAATAGCTCATATTTTTACAGCAATTTCTGTATTGCGGTTCGACAAGGTGCTTCACGCGCGACCCAAAAACGTTCGAGTTTTACGAATCGTCTCTGCAGAATTTTTACCCCTTTCATAGTGAATTTTAATTTCAATGCGTTGATGAAGCGTGTATATCGTTCCATTTTTATTGATAGCGTAGTTTCTAATTGTCAAACGGCAGTTTCGAACTAACAGCTCTTAATGTGACAACCCTTTGTATGCGCAATTCGTCATAATGCTAACACTATGACCAGAAATCACGATTGTCGTATAGATCCACCTTTTATAGGAAGAATAGGAAGATCCGAGCGTACCATAAAAATTTCAAGTCTCTTGGTCTTTTCTATCTACGCTACGATCGTGTAAACCCCTTTCATAGGCCCTACCAGCTGGGCCGAACTAAGTACCGGCGCTCAGATCCTCAGGATCTTTTATGTCGGGCGTCATACTGCAATCTGAAGGCATCAGGTATGTGCAATGAATTATCATTGACCCAGTATCCTCGGTCTAAAAACTAAATTAGAGTAGAATTACATTCATGATACTTGTTCTATAATGTTGCTGGATCATTAAATTTACACTTTACAGCTAAGTATAAGACAAAATTACAGATGGAAACAAAATATGTAGCCTGAAAAAGAAAATAAGAATGACAATAAGAGGATAAATGGTACATCCTGTGATCTGGGTGAAATCATTCGAAACACTGCCTTATTCGAAGCAACAAAAATCATAGAAAGAAGATGAATTACTTGTTCTTTCGAAGAGGTGTAAGTAACGGAGACGATATAAGGAACTACCACCAGGACCAGAGGTACATGTATAAATAAGTATATAGGGATAGGACCAATAATACACATCGTTGCTATGATCGATAGTGCATACTGCTTAGTTATATACCTAACGATTGATGGTGGATTAAATCCGATAGAATGTACCTAATAGATTCCTATTGCTATTGCTAAGTGCATGATCATACATGTATGATCATGAGGGACTTAGAGAATAATAATGTTAGCAATACAATGGAAGACAAACTTACATGTTGAACAAAGGGGTGTTAGGATATCCCAAAATTGCGGCTAATGTGAGAATAATGGATGCATCATGTAAGCACCTTATCTAAGAAACTTCCCTTCTTCACCTTCTCCTTCTCTAACCACAACGAGGAACGATCCATGAAAGTGTCGATAAAAAGGATCAATAAACAAGGTCGGTTCCTACCTTGGATTCGTAACGTAGGCATGATGCTACAAGACGTGGCAACGTTGTATTTCATTTTCCTGAATGTAGCATATGAGAACAGAGCCGCACAAAGCTATTTGTGAAATTCAAATGAATTTTTTCTGTCTGAAAATTCGGAGATATCATAAGTTCTCGAGATTCGCTCACTAGACAACAAATTTTGCGTTTCGAACTATACCTAATGCATTTCCTCACAGTTCCGCCACTGGACCGGTCCAATTCTACAGCAACCGGAAGCCGACACTCAACAATCACGATGCCCACGGATAAGATTTAGAGCACTGCGTACCCGGTAATTGAATATGTCGCACGCTCTTCCATCTAATATCCAATCTTATAATTCGAATCTCTCTGTTCCTCGTCTCTCTGAATCTAATCAGTAGTACGATCAACGGAACCCGCCGTGAGCATGGGAGGGTACCAGGAAAGGTCGCGAAATTCACACACATAGTGTCGTTATCTTTGATCGTCTTGTGGTATCTGGCTGAAAGGGAGTGGGTGAAGTAGATGATTTGCAGGTGTTTTAGGGGTTAGTGGAGAAATTGTTTTCCCAATTTATTCAGACTTGATGGTTGGCAGTTTTACTTCGGTAGTTCGGTGCACTCAATCTCGGTATACAGACTGCCTACTACACTACTACAGTGTCAAAAAACTTATTCTAGAAATCGGTCAATAACACAGACATTACGTATTATATTCTCTTCGTAAAGTACGAAAAATTTTGAATCATTAAATTCAGAGTAACAACTTGAAGACTACTCGGTAGAAAAAAGAAGAAAAATCCTTTGTTTCAAATGAATGTTTTTGTATTACATATTTGAAGAACTGAAAGGATAATGTTTTGTTTTAACGTTTATTCCTGAAGCCAAAATGAATCTTCTTATATTCCATATTTCCCAGTTGAAACATAATACCTCAAAGTTCATATTCCTCGATTGAAACTCAATTAATACATTTATTCGATTCTCAAGTACTATTATCCCCAATCTCAAATGTCCGCCTGTGAAAGGTAGGTTCCGTAGGTTTAAATACTGCCACTGATCTGGTAGTTCAAAATTGCAATTTCATTAGTCGCGTGAGCATAGGTAAGCCAATTGATCACATCTGTCTTCATTGAAGTTATCCAAATTTCCACAAATAAAATGAGAAATTCAAGAGTTGGGTAGCTGATTTTTGAGGCAAAAAAACATGTATTCATTTTCCATTTTTTCCCTAGGTTGTGTTAAAAAGATATAGCAATTCGAAAAAAATGGGTCGAATACGTCCCTGAAACCATTTCCTCTCTGGTAGGTACCTATCTATGAATGCAGATACCTCAAAGTTCATATTTCTCGATTGAAACTCAATTAATACATTTATTCGATTCTCAAGTACTATTATCTCCAATTTCAAAAGTCCGCCTTTGATCGGTGAACATTTTTTCATTTTCCACTTTTCCCAACTAGGTTGTGTTAAAAAGATATACAGGGTGAGTCTTTGACTTGTACACATATTTTAACTGTAGATTCCTCTCATCAAACGAAACACTTTTTTCCCGTTTGGAAGATACAGGGTGTCAAAAATCCACGAAAAAAACACTTTCCTGTTCATATCTTCGGAACCGTTATTTAAAATGAACTGAATTTTGGTGGATTCTTTCGTTTGCGAGTTATTCCTAAATGTATACGAAGAAATTTGAGGAAAAAATCATGTATTTCATAAAAAATCTGAATGCTGCCCTGTATTAAATATCATCGAATATTGTTTCTTAAGAAATTAACAATGTTGCCAATGTTTATCAAGATAGAAGCATGAAATTACACAGTTTATAAGAAGTTTCTATTGAAAATTTATTGACACCCGTCCTTCAGGAAATCTATCTTCTTAACAATATCCTCTTGGAATTTTTAATCGACCCTACACTGTCTTCACATCACATTCATCACCTGTTTGCTTTATTCTCTGCAAGTAAATAAATAAAAGAATCGAATCCATGTAGAAAGGTTATCGCTTTTAAGCGTCGTTCATTGTAACACAGACTGGACTCTGGAGACACAGAACAACGTCTTGTCTTGTCTTGCGTGGCGGCTACATCGCACTCGCAGCCGGCAGCGCACCGCGCCTGAAATTTAGATCGTAGCGCTATATCGGCGAGAATCAGAACTACTCGTTTGGCATTTCCAAAGAGCAATGCGTAGAAGCCCTTTAGCGAAAAGTAAACAACACTAGTGCCTCTGTGATAGTTCTTCCGTTAACGATAGGGGACGTTCTGCTTTCTTGAGTTCGTCTATACCATTGTTGAAGAGAAAATCGGCAATCTGGCATCGTCTTCTCTAGAATTCTGTGATATATCACAGAGGAGATGGATTAGGTTAGGTCATTGACCTCGAATCAGATGACTTTGATTAATGGAGTTAGGATAGGTTAGTGAGAAACTAATTTTTATAAGATAGTTTCAGGGTATCGAGGCAAATATGAACAAATTATTAGTGTTTACAAACTTATCTTCAAGAAAATCGAAGAAGGAACTTATTTTGGTGTGAGAAATATGGCATTTCAATTGCAGAAATGATGTGCCAAAACTTTGCGTTTTTGTTAGGAAATATCGTGTTTATAACATTCTTATTCAAATAAGGTTAGTGCTTGAGTATTTTCTAAATGTATCACCCAGAACACTAATAATCACATCAATTTCAATTGGAAAAATATGAACTTTGAGGTGTTTGTAAAGAATAATATCAGGCACGCATTAAGCACAATTTTTTTTCAAATGGCTATATCTCTTCAACCGAGCCGAATTCGGAAAAATGGAAAATGAAAAAAAGGTTTCTTTAGGCCTCAAGAATCTACAGTTAAAATATATGTACAAGTCACAGACTCACCCTGTATAGCAATTCGAAAAAAAAATTGGAATACGTCCCTGTAATGATTTTCTGGTATAAATGCAGATACTTCAAAGTTCATATTCCTCGATTGAAACTGAATTAATACATTTTTTTGATTCTCAAGTACCTACTACAACCTCCAATCGCAAATGTCCGCCTTTAATCGGATGGCTGCCATTTCCGACTTTCAAATACTTTTCCACTAATCTGGTAGTTCGAAATTGCAATTTCATTGGTCGCGTGAACCTATGACACCTAAGAACTTATGACATTTGTTTTCATTGAATGCATCTAAATTTCTATGAATAAAATAAGGAATTCAATAGTTGGGTGGCTATTTTCGATTCCACAGTGAATTATCATGTGTTCGTACTGTATTGTGGTCAAATTCACATAAAAAAATAAAGGAGAAAGTAGATTTTCAGACGAAACGAAGTGTTGTTTCAAGTAAGTAGGTACGTGTTACGTTTTTTTGTGACTTGGAGTTTTTATCAGAGTTCCATCTGCTCTAATACCTAACAGAAATGTTTAAAAGTCCCCAAAGAAGATGGATCAAGACTTACAAGAAAAAAGACCCGTACGGAATGTGTTGACTTTGCTCTAGACGTCTTCACATAGGTGAAGGAAATTTTCTGATTTTCTGTGGAACAGTTGAACTTCATTGAATTTCTATAATTTTAGTTACCATTGAATGTGTGGTAGTTATTATCTACAAATTTGTGAAATAGATGCCAAAGATCATTCAGGTTCAGATCATGGTATCAGGTATTGCAAGTTGATCGTTACATTTCAGGTAGTTCCATGTACGAAGAAATATAGAAAAATAGAAACATGAGATTAGTTATCTACATGTGCCTCTTGATGATAATAAATTAGTTTATATGACTATTTCCCTCGTTTTAATTTCCACCAATCAGCTACGCGCAATTTTGAATTACAAATGGTTTGTTAGATGCAAAAACTGTATGGCAGCAGTTGTCAGCGGTTTTTTCGACTTTACCTGCGGCAAAACCTGACAGTTGTTGTCACCAAATATTACAATAATTAATACCTATACATCAGAATGCAGAATAATCTGTTACTCATGAAATAGTCCTGTCAAATACCATTCGGGCATCTAATTTTTTCTGAAAAAAATTATAAAGGAAACTCGCCAAATATGAAATAGTATCCTAATATGGAATACCTTAATTTCTCCAAGACTATAAGTATTAAACGGAACATTCGACCATCTTCTGTTTCATTCGGTCTACTAACTATCGCACTCACACCATCGAGTCAGTTGCGCAAACGCTTAACGTGTGGCAGGCGTGTTTTGTTTTGTTGTCGTGAAGAAAATTTTAAAAGGTAAGTAGTAGGTAAATGAGTATTACCAGCTGTTATGTTTGTATACATAGGTGTTATACTATTTAGTATATCGGTATTATTATGTTTATTTCACCATTTCGTGATCTTTTGTCATTGAAATATTGTGACTTGAAAAAATATTTGGACGAGTTTGAACTAGTATAAAAATCCAAATATGGACAGTCGTCGGTGTCTAATTATGGAATATGCTCGATGTGTGGGCTGTTGCAAGTAATTATGTAACTTCTTTCATTTATCACAATATGTTATATTCATTTAATTGATCTCAAAGATATTAATGTCCATTTATGTTATTGTTATGTTGATTTAAGCTTATATTCCATATTTGGTTACTCATTTTTTTCCTGTGTTTTGTGTTAGATTTTAATTAGATACCTAATATATTTGATTAGAGGCTGTTAATTACTATATATAAATGTATGACTGATTAGTATAAACATTAAACTGATTTAATTAATATGAAGTTTTTTCTTTATATCCCAAAAACAAAATGGTATTCCATATTTGGTGACTTTCCTCTATGCCCTTATGATATTACTTACGAATATTGAATATTACGGCTAATGGCCCTAGCAGTCGATGCCGAACGATTAAAAAAAAAAAATTTGAATATTTTATGTAAGTGCTACTGAATTATGTCATTTTTTTCTTCTGCTCGGGGGATTAAGTCGAATAGCTCTGCTACATTTCGCCCCTGAGTAGATGGTAGTCGTACTATCTATCGAATAAAGACGTACCTACCTATATGTATTATGATTATTAGTTGTTTTTGAAATATCTCCAAATGATGGTGTGAATATTGTACTCAATTATTTATTATATGAAATAACCGATGCATAGAAATCATATAATACTTATTAGGTCTCTGTCGTTTCCAAATGAAAAATGATAAAAAATCTGACAAATATCAACGGTTATTCAATAGAAATACCTGGTGTAACGACTGCTGACTAAAAATAGTGACCAAAATTTGTAGATCAAAACGGCACTCTAGATTTGAGTTCTCGTTTTACTTCCGGAATAATCCGCAATATTTTATCGGTCGTGGCGCTACTGCGGCAACGGAAAATAGCAGCACAAAAACTCAAATTTTCGATACACAAGCCTTGCGTTCATAAACTTACTCCAGTGAGTAGAGAAGACTCGAGAAGAGTATGATCACGTGATTTCTGAACGTAAAAGCACTGGTAGAGTAAATTTATGAACGCTTCGGAGTAAACTATCCTTACTCTGAGTAAGTTTATGAACGTAGCTAAGAAAGTCTCAAACAAAATCTAATCAGTGCCAACCATATATCTACTAATACCTATATGGATTATACGCCTGCTAATCTGAGTCTGAAAGTGAAGCCAGATCTTTGGTAACGATTGATTTGTACGCATGCGTCAACTCGAAATTCGAAAATGACAATAGACTTGGAGGTTATGTTATTTATTTTAGACTTCAAGATTTTCTTGCATAGATATGTTTTGGATGAAAACGTTCTACTAAAACATTTCCATTTTAGTTATCACAAAGAAATAAATGTTATAAGATGTCAGAAAACTATTAGATTCATCGTATCGAAGGGAATGCATTCTTTTAGCCGGAATAAATATTGATAATTCATGTATTAAGGATTTATCGAGAAATTTTCGTCAGAGGTTCTAATGGAATTCCGATAAAATAATACGTAGGTATGTCTGAACATCATTGCTGTGAGAATTGAGGTTGATAAAATGGTAACTCATATAGTTAAATAAACTCTTGTTATCAAAGTAATGTAGAAGTCAAAAAGATTCTGTGTTTTAGGTTAATTGAATAGTGAATATTTCATTGCTGAAACAAAATTGAAATGTGTTTTTTCAGTTAGGTATTCAAGGATATGTTTATTTGCAATGTTGCATCCCAATAGTTATTCTCTTCACAATTTTTGTTTGATAAGAAGTCGACAATTTGTTGATCTACTTGCTCAGGGTTCAATAAGGTTTCAATTCTGAATGAAAAATTCTTTCTTTGCTTCAAACATTCCATTTTAAGATCCCATTTATAGCAACTATTGAAGATAATATCAAGTAGAGGCCATGAACATTAATTATTTAAATTTGCAATTTCTTTAAATGATGTATTCAATCATTCTATGTAATAAAACAAATAATAACTATTTTACAGTTTATTTATACATTTTTTTCATAACAACTTCATACCGAAAATTATTGTTAAGGAAGAGAAAAAACAAGTTTACATGCTGAGGTAGGTAGAGTTGGATGAACTTACTTCTTAATTGAGACATATGACGTTTTGTTTACTTTGGTGGATTGGAAAATATGGGGCCTATTCGATAAGGTTTTTTGGGAAACAAGCTTTCATGACATATTCAATCTGAGTGAAGTATTAGAAAGGTTTGAATCCTCCTCCAATTTTAAAATGGTACATGAAATTAGAAATATTTTCTTACTATGAGTTTTCAGGTAAACTATGAATCCATGATCCATATTATAATTGCTTACATAGTAAGGGAAATAGCCAATAGCCGTCAGATAAGGGTAAATCCAAAATTATTCTCAGAAGGGCACTTTTGAGAACAAGTTGAACTTTTCTGATTGGATTATTATGCGTTTTGGATTATGGCATGAAAAAGGAGTTTGTTGGTAGTACCCTCATGGCAATATGCAATTTTTTAACAACCCAGGGACTGCATGTTCCATTAAAATTGAATGGGAGGCTATTATTATGACAAAGCGAGAACATGAGAGTGGAGGTAGCAGTACATACACTAAGTAATACAGTATTGCAAAAACACTGTACCATGACCTAAAATAAAAAGATGTTGAAATTGCTTAATTTTGTTAAATTTTCAATAATACCATCTGAATAGTGAGTAGGAGGATAATATGTGATCTAAAAAGACATACCGTTGATTGGAAGGAAGATAGTGGAGTGTCTGTAAACAGTGGAAGATTAAAATCATGCAAATTTTTTGCTAAAACAAGATGAGTACGTAATGTTGTGGTGTATAAACCTAGAGTGGAACCTCGATATAACAAATTTTAGACCAATCTCACCTTAGTTTAATGAATTACTTGTTATAACGAATCTCTACTGGTTCCCTTCCGATTTGTTATATCAAGGTTCCACTGTATTTATATGACGTAATCAAAAGCCAAGGCACATTTACCTCTCAATACGATGAACATAAATACAGAACCCAGATAATATGTGACAAATGATTTATCAAGTTTCAGAATGCATTTATTCTAGAGTCAGTTTAACCTGTTTAACTGACTGATTTCATTCATTTGATGAAAAGAAAAAAGCACCCAATATGTGTGTTACAGCTTTTTCACCTAGCGGTACATTGCCATTGAAAACTTAGAGCCAACCCTTTCAGTGGGTTACTATTCAAAAAGAGATTTATACTTTAAAAGATGTCCTCCATCCAAAATTGACTTCTCTGAGTGTTTTCTATTAGTACCTTTCCCTGTAAAATAACTTTCAACAAAATGTCTTCCTCAAATCCTCATTTGTGCGACATCATTATCAGCATTCATGTGACATAGAGCATTCCACTGAGATCTTTGCAGGTGATTCTTAGGGAACCTGAAAATAATATAGTGGTAAAGCATGAACGTATAACAGTAGTATTTGAATTTTTTACCTGTGATATGAATTCGAGCATGTAGGGTCACAAATGTAACATTTGTAAGTAGAACTCCTTAAAGACATGTTTAATTCCTTATTGAATAAAAGAACACAACAAAATTTTCAAATAGATATAAGTATTATTCAAAAACGGACCAACTATAACTATAAAGCTATAAAGACTAACCAACTCAACTAGGTAAACAAACTTTGATTATATTGAACGCGAAAATGAACAATAACAACAACGAACAGACAAACGAATGAAAAAACGAACGAGAATTTAAATTATTAACAAACCATGAATGTTCAATAAGAGCGGAGGGTAGAAACGGAACGAAAACGGATCAATAACTAGGGAAACAAACTTCGATTATATTAAAAATTAAACACGAAAATGAACAACAACGAATAATTTGTTTGGTTATGAGCGTAAATATCCACATGAAATAATACATCACATTATTAATTTTACGTCTATGACATAATAAAATGTGCCAGAAAGAGATAGAATAACCACGTTATTTTTATTCTTAATATTTCTGCACATGCGCAGATCTGGATTGTTACCAAAGCCCAGCTTCAATTTTGATTGGCCTATTACCCATATAGGAATTATTAGATATATGGTGCCAACACCAGGTATTCTATGCGTTATTCATTAGAGTTGACAGCATTGCCAGAATTGAGTTCCGATCAGGAAGTAAGTAATTATTCTGTGATTCGATTATAATTCAGAACAAGAGAAGCATCCAGAATTCTCGAAATTCATGATTTTTTTCTAATTTATCGGATAAAATTAGGAATAACTCGAAAACGACGTGTTTCATTAAAATTACTTTCATTTTCTGTAGGTATGAACCGTTCGAGTCTTATAGTATTTTTTTCGAGGATTTAGGAGTTGGCTACGCTGTAACTTCGATAACAGGGAAAATATGAAATCAGGTTTGATTGAATGAGTATGCACCGTGAATAGACTTAACACTTCACCAAAAAAGAGTTCCAAAAACGGTTCCTAAAATAAGTGCTTTCTATTCATGGATTTTCGACAACCTTCATCTTTCAGAGGAAGCCGAATATGTGAGAATGATTTGGGAAAAAAGTGTAAGAATCTTCAGTTAGAATATATATGTACAAGTCAAAGACTCACTCTGTATACTTGCCCTTTCAATTGGAAAAGTAAATATTGAGCAAAACGACGTGATTATCGACTTCATTCTCCTGAACACAGTCCTGAATTGTATGGAAGAAGGGGATACCCTAAATACATAGAGGAGGAAGGGAGGAAGAGGACTAAAGTGGTCGTTGATGTCGGTTGATCCTGAATCAAGTTGCATGCCTATGATTAGAAGGACCTGATAGCTAATTCGACAACGTGAGGGCCCCTCAGTAAGGGATATTCAGTCTAATAGAATTACATACCCCTATGATCGACTTACCCAGCTCACGATGGTACTATCAACGCCTCATACAGAGCCGAATCTATGTTAATTCAATGAACCTATAATAGTGGATGTACCTACATGACTGGTTTTCTCTGGACCTCATAATCGGTGGTCTATATGTATATAAAACTTGAAAACTTAAAATTATGACAGAACGTTTTTGGAACTGAGACTTGGTGTAACGACTCCTTACTTAAAATCGAGACCAAAAAATGTAGATCAAACCAGCACTCTTGATGGTAGTAGGTATTTAGTCTAGTTCCGAAATGATTCAGAATATTTGAAGGTCGTGGCGCTATTTTTAGTGTGAAATAGGTTATGCTATGTTTTTAGAGAGATGACAGAAAGATGTCAAACATTCCATGAAAACCTCAGACTTTCTATGGTCTAATATCGAAATATGTATAAATTCCAAATGTCCTAGTCCTATATAAGATTGTAGTTATGCATGGAAGAATAGTGCGAACCCTATCGTGAGAAATTAAGAGTAGGACAAATACTCAGATTTCCATTCGACAAGAAAGTCTTAAACGAAATCTAATCAGTGCCAACACCAGCTGTCGAATTTTTTTTTTCAATTTTGATTGCGAATCTACCTGTGTGATGAATCTTCTTACATGAATAGGTATTTATTATTTGAATTTCAAAGAATGATACTGCTTAGAGAAAATAATAACACTTAAAATGTGGAAATTCGAATTCAATGAGTTTAACCATTTCATCTCTATACTTAGGTAGTATAATGAAAGGGTTGATGAAAAAACCAATCAATGACCAAATCATCCGCATCAACAAAGGGACCATCCGTTTAAAGTCCAAAAAGTTTAAGGCTGCCATTTGATAAACTTATAACTACTACAAAATAGTAAACACCGAAGATTGAATTTTGTTCGTTACTTTTCCCTCTCTCTGTAGGTACCTATATACTTGTGAGCTTGATTGAAATCGTTAATTGGGCCGCACTGAAATTTAATGCCCAAAAATGTACATTGTCTGTTCATTGCCTTCAGATTCCAATCTGGAGTGAGTAGGTCTGTTAGATATATCAATATCATTCATGAAAATTTTTCATTGGGCTGAGAATTTTTGCATTACGGTCCTGTTCTCGAGGCTAGAGGTAATTCCTTTCGACCCCCCCGTAGCAGGAATAATTTCGTTATCCTTGTTTCTATATGCTAATTGGTAATTACTACCGATACATACAGCACGCGTGATTGGATTACTACAGTTAGCGGCTCTTGAAAAGAAGAAAGTCGAAATTGTATTTAGGTACGCCAAATGAAAAATTATTGACGCAGGCGTTTGAGTGTCGTAAACGTCTCGTATAAAGCGATATCGATCAACCTATCGGTAAAACGAAAAAGAGTCTGAATCTCGAGGAATTTAAAAAAAAAAATATGCGATGGCCGGGAATCGAACCCGGATCAACTGCTTGGAAGGCAACTATGCTGACCATTACACCACCATCGCACGAATGTTCAGATATGGTTGCACGCGAGTCTTCAATGGCCATTTGAAAATTAATTGAGTTCAGATTTTATTACTCATCAATAAAGAATAAAAATGAACGAAATCACCAACGGTGACTGATAGTTGATTATGATCTAATAATTAAAAGGTTATAATACGAATTGGAATTATCAAATAATTTTTAAATCAATCATGCATGTAGGTAGGACCTAAGATTTCAATTCCGTGAATGATTATCTTTGGAAAAATATAAAATTCTTGAAAATATTATGTCAATTCAATAATTCCAAAGACTTGGCGAATGTCAAAGGAACTTTTTTCTCTGTTAAACTGAAAATATTTCTCTTTCCTATATAAACATGGTTGGAAGATTCAGTTATGCTATTTTCTAGTAGGTACGGAAATCAAGAATCGAGTATTGAAATTTTACTGAAAAATAACGAACAAAATAGTCCGTTGCATAGTGATAGTTCATTCGAAAAAAGAAGAAGTGTAGGACAGACCTATGGAATTCCCCACTTTTATGAATTCTCAAGAAATAAGCCAACAGAAGACATTCAAATACCTTTTTGCACAACTTGAAACACTCCAGTATGAATTTTATGTAGTAGTACTACGAAACCTGTGTCACAGTACTCGCAGTTAAACCTTGAAATAATTAACTCCATTCAAAAAGTTAAAAGAGAGTAAATAGAAACTAGCATTGGCAACGTCTCTGAGAAATATTTTGACATTGCCTATATTTCACGAGTGCCAACCTTTATCAGTTTCAAGTAAAAAAAGCTGATAGGTAAACTCAAATGGTGGCCAAGCGGGATAAATGTGGAGTAGATATAGCACCATTGCTTTTTTGCTGAAGGGGTGAGATATATGAGCATAAAATTCGATTCAGCATTCCAATTGTCATTCTTTGAAGGATGCAAGTGCCCGCAGCATTTGAATGAATTTTATTTGAATAGCCCCCTTGAATAATTCGTAATTCGATTAGGTATGTCAGATATAGAAAAATAACGTTCAAATTTAGATCGCTTATTATAAAGACATATAGTACCTACTCAATCTTATATCCCGTATGTATGCGTCAACTTTCTGTTGATGATTCACGAGAAAGTTGATGGTTAAGGCTGTAACAGACTGGCAAACTCCGTTTCGGATCTGGGACCGTTGTTCATCAAATTTGGCCATATTGTTTCGTCTGCAAAGTGATTCTTCATGCATTGAATTAAATTATATTATGGATTTGCTGTGCAAAGTGTCTCAGTATAAATTACTAGATGGCTTTCTCCGTTATTTTTGATCACCCTGTATAGTTCAAATTAGCAGAGTTGTAGTATTCGTCCTGAATCGTCCAAATCTGATGACGAAATTGACATATATCAATCGCTTGTCACATTTTGGACATATGTCTTGCTTATTTTAAATGGGACACCCAGTATAATTTGCAGTTTATCGATTTTCTTCAAAAAACAATAAATTTGATGCATCACAGGCAAACTTACGTTCAACTGTTTTTAAGATATCAACAATTGAAAATACACTAAAAAAATTATTCTAGTGAATACAACGAAAAATGTAGATATGTTAAAAAAAGATAACAAAATGAAGATCCCTATTTGGACAATCTGAAATTGTATTATATTAACAGAAGCACTTTTGTTAGCTGCCTCATTGAATGCAAACTTGTTGTAGATAAAGAATTTTCTGTTACCATTATAATGAAATAGTTCTTCCGCTAATATCACAATTGTCAGGTTTAACGAACATAGGTATAGATGTTCATAATAATAATATCTTTTTTCAACATGAATAATATATTCTTTACGTGAATAAAAATATACTGTTAGGCAGATCGAAATAGTTAGTATAATATAATGATTTCAATAACACTGCTTTCTATACAATGGAAAGTGCGATTGTTAAATATACAAATTCATACTTAAAGTATTTTTTTTTGTTCTGATAAAGGATTTTATTATATTGTGAGAATGTAATATTCATACTATATTATTTAACTATTATCTAAATAATATTCTCGATAGAATATATTTTGCTCCATTCAGAATATTCGATTTAATTTATAAAAAACACTTATTAACTATTTATCAGTGAAATTTTTAAAAAATACGAAGAGGAAGACAACCGACTTATGGAACAACTTCATCCAGTAAATGTTGCTGAATTTACGATATTGCTGTGATGTTAGCTTCCTGAAAATATTTTTATTCAGTATTTAGTTATACAGGGTGTCCCAGAAGTCGCGCACCCCATTGAGGGGATCGAAAGTGCGAGATATTCTAAGCCCAAAAATCCATGTTTGAAATCTTTTGATAACGTTATTAATCAGTAATTAATTAATGAAATTGACCAATCAGGAGCGCCCTTCAGAAGAATAAGTAGGCAGAGGGCACGCGAGAGTGAGACGCCAGTCTCGGTTTACTGCGTGAAAAGCCGGCAGCAGCTCTGGCGTCTCTCTCTCGCGTCCCCACTGCCTACTTATATTCTTCTGTTGGGCGCTCCTCATTGGTCACTTCTTTAATTAATTATTGACTAATTCACTACGTTATCAAAAAATTTCAAACATGGATTTTTGGGCTTAGAATATTTCTCACTTTCGATCCACTCAATGGGGTGAGCGACTTCTGGGACACCCTGTATATTGTATGTATATTCAATGTCTAGGTAATGTCAGTTAAAACAAACCAATTTATAATGATAAGTTTATTGAAATAGAAAAATAAAACATAATTCATAAAAATAACAAAATTATAAAACTTTTTTTCGAAGAAATGAAGTAAACATAGGTATTATTATTCATATAGAAAATCGACGGAAGTCTCTTGTCTACTTCACATATCAATTTTTTCCTTCAGTCCATTTATGAACATATTGATGTGGTTGAATGGGCATTTTTTTGTTTTTCAATGCTAAGAGCTTAGTCTCTACTTCCGCAGCACTGGAACCCATGATCATGAATGCATCTTTGAGAGTCAGTAATTGTATATTTTATAAATGGATTTTGTTGTCTGTGTGAATAATTAGGAAAGATTTAGCGGCATGCAGACAAATTTTGTGAAATTCCGGAAAAAGTCACACACCGAGCAGGAATCGAACCTGCGTCTTCCACTTGCCGGGCGGATGCTCTCCCGCTGAGCTACCAGTGTGTGACTTTTTCCGGAATTTCACAAAATTTGTCTGCATGCCGCTGAATCTTTCCTAATTGTATATTTTGTTAATATTTTTTGGAGCCGAATTTTCTTGTTTTTTTAGATTTTGGTGTTATGGCTGCGTGCAGAAGCAGCAATATACCCAACATTTCGTGCATCTGAAATAAATAGGTATTACAATTTGGTATCAAGAAGTTGAAATTGCTTAGTGTAACAGTTTTGAATACACATGCGATGAAACTTTTTTGTTATGTTGGGCAACAGTAAATATTTTTATGTACCTTCAGGAATATCCTTTTGTGTCTTCAATTTTTCTGGAGACAGTCGTCTCTTGGCTGACAGTGTCTCCATAAGTCCAATTGATTTAAATTTTTTGACATTATTGAAATATTTTGCTAAAAGTTTTCCTTTAGGGGCTTTATTTTTAGGAGGAGCAAAAAAGTATTTTTGCAAGAATTAAAAATAAAACATATAATTACGAAAATAATGAAAGTCTTTTGACTTAATTTCTTCACGAAATAAATATATAATTTGGTCCGTTAAATTCTTCGCTATTGACAGTGTCATTTTTCTATTACTTTGGATGAAGTAATCCACTATTTTATCGACCATTATTTGTCTCTGGGCATCTTGAAGTTCCTTCACATTTTGATCGAGAAGCTTCAATATTGTTTCGCCTTCATTGTGGTTACCCAAACCCAACACCTCTTTTATGTCAGTCTAAAAAAATAATAGTAAGATACTACCTTTATTGAGATCTTTTGCATCCCAAACCACTTCAGTACATCGATCTTTCAATAACGACATATCCGGATTATTGCATGTCAAAGTTTCATTTAGTACATCAACACCTGTTATCTGTTTGCTGTACCTACTTGGATCTTCGTGAACATAGGTACCCTTAAAATAAACTGTTAACGTTTGATGTATTATTACAGTATAAGTAGGTATTACAATTAATTTTTGTCATTCAAACAGGCAATATTCAAACTTGACTTCGATTCTTTGATATATTCTGCAGTAAATCCGGTAGCTGATGGAGTCTTGCATACTTCAAAGATTTCACGTCAACTTTATTATTTGAAAAACAATACGATTCCTTGAATATTCCTTCGAACAATATTTCATTCAATTCACTAATGAAATGCTCTTCCAATTCTGAAACCTCCCATTTCTGCAGAAGCCTAGCTACATTTTCTTCTATCGCTTTGTCTTGTGAGTGTGAAGAGGGGATTTTCGAGAAAAAAATCCCATAAACATTAGACCGCAAACGTTTCATTTTAGAGTAGAGGGTTTTAAAATTTGAATTCTTTTTAAGTTTTTTTTCATAGTTTCGTGAATTCACAAGATATTCAATTGAAATTTGGCATAGATCCCCAGAAAAATCAAAATCACCATTAAAATTCAATCAATGTCCTAGATTTGGTATTCCCCTTTCTTCCAGTGAGCCAGCTCATTCAATTAGAATCCTAGACAAATCGTAAAAACTCAATCACATCGTCCTATGCAGTCAAGACTAACCGGGCCTAATAGAGCAATAAAGTGACATAGTTGTTTTTATCGGATCTAAAGGCGATATAAATCTATAAATGAACTCCACGCAGTCCTGAAATTGAAACGAATTGATTCGAAAATTACCCCCAGCAGCACATTTGAATATCCATTACGTCTTTAATAAAGTGGTAATATTCCTTACTTATTAGGCGTATTATTCGATGTATGGGTTCGATACAATTGAGCGTAATTGATTGAATAATGTGATTTTGAAGTTTCCTAGACGACTGGAGATATTTCTCTGCTATCCTTTAATCTTTAACGAATCAAGCTATTTATAGCATATATACAGAATGCTCCACGTATCTAGGCCTATATAAGCCGTTTCAGATACCCTTTCGAATAAAAATTTGTTTTCCTTACCTTTTTTGTTATCCATTATTTTATCCTGATGTTATTACTCCACAATTTAATATGTACATCATTGTTAATACTCAACATTCTTAGCAGATATTCTACGATATAAAAGAGAGGAATTTAATGAAGAAATTACTCGTTTACTCCCAACGACGACGTGGAATTCTGAGTGGTATCTCGACAAATCTTTTTGTCGCGGTCCAATTGCTGTTGCACCTAATTTACACGCAGTTCCAGGATGTGGCTCATTAGCATTTAAATTGGCGTACATACACACAAACCCAATAACCGTTTTAATAAAGTTAATAAAGTAATAAAACAAAACACTAGGAGGTTCGCGATACGCAGCTGTTGGTCTGTTGGTTGGAGGTATCAATTCATCATAGTTTTCTGTTGCTGGACTTAACAAATCGGAGTATTGGCCTGTATCAAAAAGATGATCCGGCTCGTCTTCATCTCTATTGTCTTAAGTATAAGGAATACGAATTTGGTTTTCGAGATAATATGCCCCCTCCTTATAAAATTCCCAATGTTTATGTATATATCAAAATTGTATAACATCAAAACTGGATGACGGCAGACGCTTCACGCTTCACATATTTTTCAACTGTAGATTCCTCTCATCAAACGAAACACTCTTTTAGCATACAATCATTGAAAATTCGGCTTCGTTCGAAGGAATTATTTCACTTTTTGATGATCATGTAGCATCTGTTGTTCCAGATTCCCTAGTACTACAACACTTTCAAAAGTAAATTCACAAATTCACCGAAGAGAATCTGAATATTTCTTTCACCAGAGTAAACTCTCCCATAACTCGTTAGGGTCTTTTTTCGTGAAAATTTTCATCCAGACTTTTTCTTTGAGGATTCATAAACATTTCTGTTTGGTATTAAAGTAGATGTTAGTCTGGTAAAAAAAACTCCAAGGTGCAAAATCGAAATGGAAACAAAATCCGCATTTTTCGCCTTTTTAGGCAATTTTATGTGTATTTGACTGTAATAAGGCATGGAGACATGATAATTCATTGAGGAATCGAAAACAGCCAACCAACTGATGAATTTTTTACTTATTAGTGGAAATTTGGAGAACTTAACTGAAAGCAAAAGTGAAAAACGATTGTCACTTGTCAAATGTTCAATCGACCAATGAGATTGCAATTTTTAACTTTCAGATCAGTGAAAGTATTTGAATGACAGGTATTGCGGTAGTGACCGATCAAAGGCGGATGATTGAGATTAGAGGTTCGATTCCTGAACTTCTGAAGACATAACAAGTCTTCATAAATTACAGGTGTTATCGATGAGTTAATCTTGCATTGTGTTCCAGTTCTGTGCAATGATCTGAAGTTCAAATTAATTTTTAATTGATCACAAACTTTCAATATACATATACAGCCAGAAATATAGATTGAAATAGAAAATCTCACGAAATGAAATGAACTACCACCATGGGCGCCCGCAGAAATTTTTCTCAGGGGGGGCAAAATAAAAATTAATGAAATATTGAGGGTGTTGTGCTGAAAATCGATAGGGCCATCAAAATCTCAGGGGGGGGGGCATGGAACCCCCCCCCCTGCGGGCGCCCATGACTACCACCTAAAACATTCCAAATAAAGAAGGTTGCGAAGACTAATACGTTTTTAAAAAGTTATCAGATCTCATGATAAGCCAAGCCCTACACGCTACAAAACCTAAAATCTGATCGGAAAGTGGTATTATTGATTGAATTTCAAAAACTGATAAAATACAACCTTACATCCGAAAACCAAGCCTTACCTACTTTTTCACAAAATGTAGTTTTGTTGAGTTAGGACTTAGGTTTGCTCTACATGAGATAATAGAGCATTCTTCACATGAAATGTAGACGTTTTACAAAAAAGCAAGCTTAAAATGTTTGGTACCCCTCATTGCCTTTTATCCCCTGATTATGAATATTTAAAACCTCCAATAGTCTGAAACTGATGTTCTATTCAATAGATCTGAATATGATTTCAGTTGAAATGTAACACAAATTGACGATACACGAACTGAGAGCTACTAGGGAGGCCTGATATCTGTTAAATTAGCGACAAATTAATTCTGATTGAGTTAAATACGTCTAGTGGATATGTGACATCATACTAGGGGCCCCTGTATGCCTGATCTTGTGCTGGAATTTAGATGTTATAACGCTCTAATATGATGGTATCATTGAATTTTCGACAATTTATAGATGAATTTATTATGCTGGGAAAGGATTAAAGATTAGCAACGTGGTTTGAATGTGTAGTGGATATATTGGTGTAATCTACGCAAAGAACTCTAAGTTGATCACTGGGAATACTTTTGAAAGTGCTCTAACTTACAAGCAGAATGAAGATTCTCTTTCTCATCAATTTGAAAGTGATGCATTTGATTTCTAGGCATCTATATATTCTCTCAAATATGGACTTATTTACAGATCCAACTAGTTTCTAGATTCATCCACTCGCTAATTTATCAATGCTCCCTATACTGAGAGATGAAAAGACGTTTACGAACCGCATTTGACAGTTTATTGGTAGATTAATATGCCAGTTCTTAGGACTTCTGTGGAAAACTATAATATTTTTCAGCCCGTATGCGTAATGAATTGGATAATAGTATTATACAGGGTGTCTCGAGTTCGAGTGCCTATTAGACGTTTCTGGAGAACTGGACATATTCGAAATCTGAAAATTGTGATTATGGTATTGTTCGAAGTTCTCTACAGACCTTAAATATTTCTGGAGCCTGAGTACTTCCGGTTATACAAGGAGTGAAAATAAATTTGTTCAAAAAATTTTTTTCGTTTCTGAAATATTTGAGTATTCAATGCTGAATACATTTCTGTTAAAACCATTGTATTCATTCAAATAGTTTTCAAAATATCGAAAAAAAGTAAAATATTCATAGTCAGTATTATGTTAATTTTTTATTCTGAACATCCCGAGTGTAAACCGTTCTCACAACGTCAAAGTAGAAGAATGTGGAAAGGTCATGCATCTTTTGAATTTCATAAATATCATCACAGGGTGTTTCAAATTTTGTGTCGAAAACTGTGATCAAAAGTTGGCCATAACTTTCGTTTTTTAGATGAGAACCCTATTTTTTATGATTGCGTTGGATTTTACGGACAAAAATAATGATAGCACTTCTTGATGCTCTTGCTCCGAAATTCAGTAATTCTCGAGTTATTTGAGCACTTCTGGATTCATGTTGTACGTAGGGTCAAATTCTTCGAATCTAGACAGATTCAAATAACTCAGAAACTACTGAATTTAGGAGCAAGAGCATCTCAGATTGCTTTCACTATTTTTATTTGCAGAATAGAACGCAATCAAGGCCGTAGCTAGAAAAAAAAAATCGGGGGGTGGGGGTCCGTCCGATGCCGTAGCTAGAAAAAAATTCGGGGGGGGGTCCGGACCCCATCGGACCCCCCCCCCTGGCTACGGCCTTGAACGCAATCATAAAAAATAGGGTTCATGTGTTTCAGGCACTCGAACTTGGGACATCCTGTATTCAGTTCGGCAAAGAATTTAAAATAAGTTTTTGAGAATGGATGGATTAATAACTTAAATTTTGTTGCAGATTGCGGGTAGTGGGGGCAGAGGCATGTTCTGCTATCACTGCCCGCCCTCCCTTCACCCTGGTGCTCCACAGCCAAGGTTACCAACGTTGGAGTATCCCTTCACGCCCAGCCATCCATGTGAGTAGCAAAAATTTATTAATTTGTTCGGTTTGTGTGAAGTAGAAAATTGTTGCCAAAGACGTCGCGAAAATCATGACATCAGAGTACCCAAATTTTCAGTAGGTGCAAGAAAATTGTGTGGGATGGTTTAATGGAAGTGATGGCTAATCGGATAATGACCGATCTCTCTAGAATATTTTCTTCGATGTCTTTATGGTCCGAATATTTCGTGGTAAACAAGAAGTAGATCCTGAAGATAGCCCTGCGACTTCTTTTTAGGAAAAACGCTTTTTGGTACTCTTTTGAGCGGTAGCTGGGAGCTCTACTGCGTATTCCTAAATAAGTGTATCAACGGTCAACTGTAGATTTCTTATGAAAAAATAACATTTTTTATATTTCCATTTTTTCCTCCGATTCCGAGATACATAGTGTCAAAGATTTATATTTTTTTTCGGTTTTTTGCTAATATCTCAAGAACCGTTTGTACAACAGATTTGAGTTTTTGTACACACATTGTCACTAATAATAGCTACTTTCTTGCTTTCAACTCAGTTTCAATAGACGTACCAGTGGCGGAGATGTGGAATTTGCATAAAGGTTTTACCCCCTTACTTTTACATACATATACAGGGTTGTGATAAGTTATGGAACCAAGTAAATATCTTTTAAACGAAAAGAACGATATTCATGAAAATTTGCAAGTGCAATGGAACGAAATCCATCTGATGTACATTTTTGTTAATAATATACTTCCGGTTCAACCGGAAATGCCATTAATTTCTTTAATTTAAATGGGACACCCTATATATTTCTATAGATTTTGAAAGAGCTTGTTATTTTGAATTCATACATATGTACTGAGTTTAGTGTAAAAAAAATTGTAAAACTGTAAGTTGTACAATGGGTGTAGGTACATTTCATTTTAGAATAATGAGAAACAAAATTACTTCAACTGTTCAAAATGCTCGCCGTTTACTTGCTGACAATATGCCATCCTATTTCCTATTAACAAATTCTTGAGTTACTCTTTCCAAGACTTCTCCAAGTATTAGTTCACATTCATCGATAATTATTCGTCTCAATACCTCGTTTTCACAATTTTTTACACTGAAGTCAGTATATGTATTAATTCAAAATAGCAAGCTCTTTCAGAATCTGTAAAATATATAGGGTGTTCCATTTAAATTAAATAAGTTGATGGCATTTCCGGTTAAACCGGAAGTATGTATATTATCAACAAACAAATGTACATCAGATGCATTTTGTTCCATTGCACTCACCTGCAAATTTTCATAAATATCGTTCTTTTCGTTTAAAAGATATTTTCTTGGTATTAAACAGATACACAGAGTTCATTGATATTAATATCAACGACCGCTATGCATCTCGAACTAGCCATAAATTTTCCCCCAGGGAAACTACGAGAATTCAATCCCATCGAAGAGAGGAGATGTTGACCTAGGTTTCGATCTTGTTTGATCTCATCAGAACAACATACCTCTACTCCGATGGGAATTGGAATGGAACGCAGATCCTCTTAAAACAAAACTAAAGATCGAGAAACTACATCATGGCAACATCTAGTTGAGGGTCAGACAAGCATGAGTGGTTGTTGAAACGATAAGGTTACTTATGATTAGATATTCACTTGGTTCCATACTTCATCCCAACCCTGTATATACAGGGTGTCCCAGAAGTCGCGCATCCCATTGAGGGGATCGAAAGTGAAAAATATTCTAAGCCCAAATATCCATGTTTGAAATTTTTTGATATCGTAGTTGATTAGTAATTAATTAATGAAAGTGACCAATCAGGAGCAAGCTATAAGTAGGCAGTTGGGGACGCGAGAGTGAGACGCCAGAGCTGCCGCCGACTTTTCACGCAGTGAACCGAGACTGGGGACTGACCGACTCGCTTCCCCTACTGCCTAATGTTCTTTAGCGCGCTGCTGATTGGTCACTTTCATTAATTAATTACTCATTAACTACGTTATCAAAAGATTTCAAACATAGACCCTCAATGGGGTGGTGACTTCTGGGACACCCTGTATAAATATACACTTACACAGCAAATTTTGATGCCAATGTGGATAAAACACATTATTCTTAGCGGCCATAATTAATTTTCACGACTCATTTTTCATTCAGAATTTCGCTTAGGACCAGGACCATCACATAGCTCTGGAAGATCGCAATAGGGGTTTGCATAATGTAGGCCACTCACGATGCGTTGCACGAAAGCATGCAGGAAGTTTCAGAGATTTGAAAAACACTTTTGAATATAGGGTGTCCCATTTGAAAAAACAAAGTCACCCGCTATTCCTCTTTTGTGGGCCACCCGATATATTCGA
This sequence comes from Adalia bipunctata, assembly GCA_910592335.1. Classification (NCBI taxonomy): domain Eukaryota; kingdom Metazoa; phylum Arthropoda; class Insecta; order Coleoptera; family Coccinellidae; genus Adalia; species Adalia bipunctata. The sequence continues at coordinate 7,114,190 of OU342953.1, forward strand.
AAATATTTTCAGGTTGTGCTCTTCTTGTAGTATATCAAGTCTGCATCAAAAAATTTTGCCAAACTCAGACCGTTACGCGTATATTGTCCGCTGCGGCACTAGTGGGACACCCTGTATATGGAAATAATAGGGGTGGCAAGTTTTGAAATGAAAACCCTGTAGAAGCGAAATATGTAAATGCGATAGAATGACCTCAGTTCAACCTGGCCCAAATTATAGCCTAGTACTTATAATTTTGACCTTAAGCGGCCTACAGACGACAACTTAGTTGACAACTATGTTGTCAACAATGTTGTATACCCTACGAGAGTGAAGAAAGCGGTTGTCGACCAGGTTGTTAACATCATTTCAGTGGAGGTTTCCGTCGAGTGATCTATAATAGCCAACATCGGTCTCCGTCCATCGAATATCAAACCGATTTGATCTCTCACCAACCTAGTTGTAAATCTGGAGTATCAACCATCAACCGGCCCACAGACGATCAACTTGGTTGTCAACAAAGTTGCTCGTCTGTGGACCGCTTTAGTTCTCTTAACCATTCAAGGTATAGCCACAAAAAAACGAGGGAAACTCACCAGATTCCCATCTCGACTATACCCCACCTCTTTTTCCACTTTCTCCTAATCCTAATTGAAGCAAAGAAATTTCCGGACCGCGCCTCTCGTCCATTTTCCGGAATTTTCAATTTAGATTCCGTACCGGATAATCCGACGGAGGAAAAATTAACGCAAATTGAAAATTAAAAATGGAAGGCATTAGGCGGATTCGATTAGGGTCTCGAAAAACAAGGAGAAAAGTGCCGGGGGTGAGGGTTCGGTTAGAAAAAAGGCTCCCAGTCGTCCGATTTTAATATTAACTCGGCATAATACGGCTACGGCCGAGTTTCTTTAATATTTCACGGGCATCCGTGCGCGCCATTTTAATTCGCGGGTGGCGCGCAGTATCGCCAGATTAAATATGAAATTCTGCTGAATTAAAGATGAGGTTTTAATTATTATATCCTCGGTGAAGCTTAATGTGATTAGCGTCTAACTGAAATTAAAGTTTTCTAGACGTGCAGAAAACCGGCTAATGTCGAATTTCGCCGATAGGCGGAGCAACGGAAACGCGATTTCCAGGATTTTTGTTCGAAAACTTTGATCACACTGAAGAACCTTCTGACGAGCGACCGAGTTCCAGAAGTATTTCATATTATACAGGGCGCGTTCCTAGATTAGAGGTATAAATGAAAAGGGAAAAGAATAATTGTAAGAAATATGGTCCGCAAAACGTTTCATTTTCGAAATACACAAGGCCGTAGCTAGAAAAAAATTTCGGGGGGGGTCCGTCCGAGGCAGTAGCTAAAAAAAAATTTCGAGAGGAGGGGGGGTGTCCGTTGAACTGAGCTCTAGAAAAATTTCGGGGGGGGGGGGGGGTCCGGACCCCATCGGACCCCCCCCCTGGCTACGGCCCTGGAAATACATGATGTTGATTGAAAATTTTTCTCATAGTATCTGCACTTCGCGAGATATACAACTGAGATATGGCATAAACAGGGTGAGTCTTCGATTCGCACCTACATATATTTTAACTGTAGTTTCTTGAGGCCAGAAGAAACCTTTTTCTGATCTTCCATTTTTTCGAACTCGGCTGTGTTCAAAAGATATAGCCATTTGCAAAAAAATTGATGATTCGATTATCTGGAATTGATGCAAAGTTTATATTTCTCGATTGAAATTGAGTTGACACATTTAGGAAATACTTATTACTGACCTTATTTGAAAAGGAATGTTACAAATACGATATTTCCTAACATAAACACTTTTGTCCGATTATTTCTGCAATTAGAAAAGTCTCATTCCTACCACCAAAATAGGTTCTTTCTTCCATTTTCCTGACGATTAGTTTGTAAACACTAATAATTCGTTAATATTTTCCTCGGTATCCCAAAAATATCTCATAAAAATTTTTTTTTCCACTAACATAACATAACTCCATTAACCTAGAGATCATAGGATTCTAGATCAGCTCGCTTCTGTCTTGCCCCTACACGTTCGAACAAGTTATTGACATGAACGCCATCTAGCACGTGCCTACAAATACAGGGTGTTCCGAAATAAGTGTATCAACGGTCAAGTGTAGATTCCTCATGAAAAATAACATTTTTCTTCTTTTCCTCTCCTCCGGGTCTTCGTTTCCGAGATAAAGGGTGTCCAAATTTTTTTTTGCTAATATTTCAAAAACTGTTTGATTTACAGAATTGAGCTCTGCACACATATATTCACTTATAATAGCTACTTTCTTGCACTTAACTCGCCACTGGACAAATTCGCATCTGCATAGCAAATTCTGATGCGTCAATGTGTTTTACATAAAAAAAGGTACTCCTGGTTCATTACTCTAAAGTGAACCGTTTTCGAGAAAACTGGCATTTTATGATCAAAAATGAGTTGCTTACGCATTTGAAATTTTTTGTAATTGGAATTGGAAACATTTTTGTAATCTTGTTGAATATGGTCGCTAAAAATAATAAAAAATAACTTTGCATTTTAACTTGAAAATCTAGTCAAATTTTGTTGAAATTAATAAACTTGTTAACTATCACTACTATTTTTCTAATAACAAGTAATATTCAATGCGTTAGCAAATTGTTTTTGATCACAAAGTGCCAGTTTTCGCGAAACAGTTCATTTTAGGTTACCTAATGAACTTTTTTTTTTTTTGTTCTAGAAGAGGTGAATCTTACATCAGACACCCAGTCTTTCTGGGTAGTGTCGGATTCTTACCGACTAAACACCTCTCCTGCGGTTGGTTCCGGGCATAAGCCTATAAACCTTCCATCATCTCATCTGTTATTTTCTCTTTCGCATTCTTTTATGCTGAGTGTTTGTGTTCATCCTTCAATTGGATATCTCTTACTAAGTGTGAAGTTCTATATCTTCATTTTCGAAATTGGTCTCTAGGTCTTTTGCGGTAAATTGTAGCTGTTTTTTCATCTTCAGCGGGGTCATAGTCAACTAACCTTCTAAGGTCGTCATTTGGATGTTCACTAGCTCTTTCATAGGCTTTTGCAGCTTTTCGTTTGATGAATGTAGTAATGGACTCCCATTTTATGTCTTTTTGGATTTGTTCATTCCTAACAAACCAGAGGGCGTCTAATGCCCATCTCAGAAATTTGTTTTCTGTGCTTTGTATCCTCTTTATATGGGTTCTCGCTGCATATCCCATGCTGTTGATCCATATGTTAGCTGCGGTCTGGCGACTGCTTTTATGATCCTCAATTTCGTGTTTCTGTTCATTTGGCTTCTTCTGCCTATAATCGGATATAGTCTTTTCATTGCTACATTCGTTTTATCCACTGCATACTTAATGTGTTGTTTCCACGTAAGTCCCTTGTCTAATATTACTCCTAGATATTTAGCTTCATTCTGCCATTCTATTTCATTATCGTCTATGGCTATTTTCGATTCCATCTTCAGTTTTCTCTTTTGAAACAGTATTGCTTTGACTCTTTTCTCCATTAATTTTGATTTTCCATCTGTTACACCATTGACTGATATCGTCTGCAGCTTCTTGAAGTCTTTTGTGAATTATTTTTGTATTTCTGTGCCTAATTGCTATGCCCGTATCGTCCGCGTATAGAGCAAGCAGGCATCTTGGATTTCTTGGTATATCATGTATGTATATGTTATAGAGTAGCGGTCCTAGTATGGATCCTTGGGGAACTCCTGCTTCCAAATATCTGAGTGTGGAATGAACGTCACCTATTTTCACACAAAAGTTCCTATCTCTCAAATAATTTCTTATTATTCTGCATAACTTGGGTGAATAACCTGCGGTTTTCATTTTATATGCTAGTCCTTCATGCCATACTCTATCAAAAGCTCTGGTTACATCTAGTAGTAGTTAATGAACCAAAATTCTCTTTCTTATTTGAAAATTTTGGCGCATCAGAGTTCGTTGTGGAAATGGGGGGAAGCTTACCTCCCTCCCCCCTTCCCTTCGCAGGCTACGCCCATGAAAGTAGCTATTAATTATAAGTGACAATGTGTATACAAAAACTCTATTCTGTAATTCAAACGGTTTCCGAAATATTAGCAAAACTGAAAAAAAAAAATATGAATTTTTGACACATTATCTCGGAAACGAAGACCCGGAGGAAAAAATGGAAGAGAAGAAAAAATTTATTTTTTCATGAGAAATCTACAGTAGATCGCTGATAGGTACATTTATTCAGGAACATCCTGTACAGTGGTTAAAATCCAAGTATTCATAAAGTGGATACGTTTAGTGCGAAAAAAGACACCTACACTCTACACTAGGCCAAAAAACCAGCAGATAAATCTCTTTAAGTCCAACCGTAGGTTCAATTTCTTCAATGTTCGCTTTGTGTTTTTTTCTATCTCATACATTCACATTCTTTCTTTAATTCTCGTGGTGATAAGATTTGGCACATCAGTCCATTCTTCTCTCCAAGAGAGCTCTTGTAAATAAAAAGCAGGCTCTCTCCGCCTTTGTTCGAGTGTGGAAAAAATCTCTATCACTTGGCCTAGATACGAACATTGATTCTGCAAAAACTCTGATACCAATAAGAAAACGGAACCCACATTTCTTTCCTTTTCGCCTAACCCCCATAGAACATCATCGCATCATGCATCATTCATCCCGAGCGGTCCCAGTGGGCAGGGCGGTCGGGTCAGAGGTCGCCAGAGCCCGCTTTGTGATGATGTGATTATAAAATCTCACCTGCCGCAAAGCGGCCATCATCTGTCATTAGACGAGCATTCCGTCCATTGTTCGAGTCGCACACAGATATTTAACGAATTGTTTTCTCTGTTTGCGCGTCCGATTGGATTCGCATGCCGAGGTAATTGCGAAACGCACCCTTCCTAGTTGTGCAATCCGATTATCTTCATGCGTGCAGAAGACGTGCACATTTTTAAAAATCGACGGATGGTTACGTAATGACGGAAATGGTGTGGGAGATTCCAGGTTATCTCTTGGAGGAGCCTATGCATAGGCCATATTTATGATTTATTATTAATCTGTAATCAAATTCATTATCCCTACACTAATACAGGGAGACTGTGTTTTTGCTGTGGTTTTCATCTGTGCTCTGGAGTCATACGGAGAACTGTATAGAGCCCCGTTTAACATACCACTGAATTCTACGTAAAAAAGTGATTTATGCGAATTGCACATTGCAAAAACATCCTATAACTCGAACATAGATATGCTGTTTTCACCATAAAAAACAACTTCCAGCCGCCAGATACCGACATAATATGTCATCTAACAGAGGGTATCTGAAGCGTATTTTTTACCGATATACAGGGTGAGTCTTCGACTTGTACATATAGTATTTTCTCAAACTAGTTGCAGAATGGGCTCCTATTCCAATTCGAATACGACATTCGAAAACGAGCGACGAAGGAGCGAGTTTTCGAACGCATGAGTGTTGAAATTGCATTCTGCAACGAATATTAGAGGATATTTTCTCTATTTCAGTCAAATTTCTTGAAATACTGTTGAAATTCAATGAAAAATTCTGATTATACATCCCAGTGACTTTTGTATTGTATCTTGGCAGTTGGTGACTGTTACGAAAATTGACATCTTCAAATTGACGTGTGTTGAAAATCAATAGGATCGGCAGTCATTGTTGACAACCACGAAACAAAAAATATAACTAAAAACAGTGCTGTAATGAGTTCATTACAGCACTGTTTTAAAGTACAGTAATGAACTCATTACGATACTGAAATAGAGAAAAAATTAACTGTAGATTCATCTCACAAAACGAATCACTTTTCTGTTCATATCTCAAAATATTCAATATTTCTCCCGGTATAAAAGTTACGACGCAGCCGACTCATAAATACTCGCAATAATACCATAAAACCACTTGAAAGATATAAACGGTTCATATTTTCGAAAGAATCGATCATTCCAGAAAATGAAATTATTCCTATGTTTTCAATAGCGCGTCGTTTTCGAGTTAGGTATTTTTAATTCTATACGATAAAATTTGGGGAAAAAATAATGGATTTCAAAACTAATCTGGATTCTTCCCTGGATCAAATATCATCGAATATCAATACTTCTCCGGTCTGTAAACAAGTTAACAATGTTGTCAGAATGTTTTTCCAATTAGTCGAGACTAAAATCTGAATGATGAAAAAACGTTCGATGTAGAGATTTATGTAATAATAAAATCGCCCAAATGTGGGAGATAAAATTGAACACCAAGGATCATGAAAAAATTCTTTTGATACGCAGAGTTTCTATTTAAAATTCATTGTTACACCGGTCCAAATTAAAAATAAATGTCAATACAAAATGGGTCAGGTTAGGTCACTGACCTAGAATCCTATGAGTTATGTTGATTAATCATAAATACAGGGTGTCCCACGGTCGAGTGCCTATTAGACGTTTCTGGAGAACTGGACATATTTGAAATCCGAAAATTGGTATTATGATATTGTTGGAAATTCTCTACAGACCAAAAATATTTTTGGAGCTTGAGCGCTTTCGGTTATAGCAGGTGTGGAAATAAATTTGTTCAAAAAATATTTTTTTCAATATTTTCATGTCTGATATGATTGGGTATTTAATGCTGAATACATTTCTGTTGAAACCATTGTATTCATTCGAATAGTTTTCAAAATATCGAAAAAAAACCTGAAAAAAAGTCAAATATTCATAGTCAGTGTTATGTTCATAATGCTTATTCTGAACATCCCGAGTGTAAACCGTTCTCACAACGTCAAAGTAGAAGAATGTGGAAAGGTCATGCATCTTTTGAATTTCATAAATTCCATCACAGGGTGTTTCAAATTTTGTGTCGAAAACTGTGATCGAAAATTGGCCCATAACTTCTGTTTTTCAAATTAGAACCCTATTTTTTTATGATTGCGTTGGATTCTGCGAAGAAAAATAGTGATAGCACTCCCAGATGTTTTTGCTCCTAAATTCAGTAATTGCCGAGATATTTGAGCTTTTCTGGATTCATGTTGTACGTAGAGTCAAATTCATCGAATCTGAAGGGATTCGATGAATGTTCTTATAAAACCATAGTAACAACTAATAATTAGACCTGTCACCTGTGAATTATTAATGGGATCATTTATCTTCTATGATCACAGAATATTATCATGCCAACAGATTCGATGACAAACCATAGTAACCATTGAAGTAAAATCATAGAACTTATAGTACATGGAATGCCATTAGCCTTGCTGCTCGGTTTAAAAAAGTGGATAAACATCTCCAGTTGAAGGAATACTGAAATTTCCATGTTGCCATGGTTACGACTTGTCATACAGAATAGAAACACAGAAATACTATGAATTTAATCGTCAAGATCCGATTCACTTGGCATTTCGGCAAACATTTCTGTGTTTCTGTGCGGTGTGACAGGTCGTATCCATGGGAACATGGAAATTTAGTGATTCCTCCAACTTGAGATGTTTACCCACTTTTTGATCTGGTAATAGCATTCCATGTACTATAAGTTCTATGAGTAAAATTGAGAAGTAAGGTTAAGGCCTAAAATGAGAGCTGTCACTTGTGAATTATTAATGGTATCATTTATCGTCTATGGTCACAGAATATTCTCATGAGAAAGATAAGATGAATTTGACTCTACGTATAACATGAATCCAGAAGAGCTCAAATATCTCGGGAATTACTGAATTGAGGAGCAAGAGCATCTGAGAGTGCTATCATTATTTTTCTTCGCAGAATCCAACGCAATCATAAAAAAAGGGGTTCTAATTTGAAAAACAGAAGTTATGGCCAATTTTCGATCACAGTTTTCGACACAAAATTTGAAACATCCTGTGGTGAAATTTATGAAATTCAAAAGATGGATGACCTTCCCACATTCTTCTACTTTGACGTTGTGAGAACAGTTCACACTCGGTATGTTCAGAAAAAGCATTATGAACATAACACTGACTATGAATATTTGACTTTTTTTCAGGTTTTTTTTTCGATATTTTGAAAACTATTCGAATGAATACAATGGTTTCAACAGAAATGTATTCAGCATTAAATACCCAATCATATCAGTCATGAAAATATTGAAAAAAATATTTTTTGAACAAATTTATTTCCACACCTGCTATAACCGGAAGCGCTCAAGCTCCAAAAATATTTTTGGTCTGTAGAGAATTTCCAACAATATCATAATACCAATTTTCGGATTTCAAATACTTATGTCCAGTTCTCCAGTAACGTCTAATAGGCACTCGACCGTGGGACACCCTGTAGAGTGAAAAAACAATTCTTTATGAAATAGTTTTGGCATATCGAGAAAAATATGAACAAGTTATTAGTGTTTACAAACTAATCTTCAGGAAGATGGAAGAAGGAACTCATCTTTGAGGGAGAAATATGGCTTTTCAATAGCAGGAATTATCGGAAAAAACTAAGTGTTTTTGTCGAGAAATATCGCGTTTTTAACATTCTTTTTCAAATAAGGTTAATACTTGAGTATTTCCTCAATGTATTAACTCAATTTCATTCGAGAAATATGAACTTTGAGGTGTTCACAGAGAATCGTATCAGGCACCTATTTGGTCCAATTCTCTTTGAAATGGCTTCATCTTTTTAACAGAGCCGAATTAGGACAAATGAAAAATGGATTTCTTTGGCCTCAAGAATCAGTTAAAATATATGCAGGTACAAGTCAAAGAATCACCCTGTATTTATTATTTATTGCCTTTTCAATGATAGGGGAGTACACATAAGATGCATTCGGAGCATTCCGACACCTGTGTCTGATGCATTTATGATTTGGTTGAGTATCGTAGTTTGAAGAAGTCCGATCTATATTCTATACCTACTTACTAGCTTATTTCGTTTCATTCGAGTTCGGTGATATGCAGAGAAGAAAAAAATTATTATTTTCACCATTTGTCCAAAATTCGAATATGTATTAGGAATAGGTTTATTGTCGATCTCGATGAACCACCAGTGAAGTATATTCAATGATGGATTGATAGAAACCCCTGATTCGACTTTGAAGTGTGATTTCTTTGTAAGCCCCCTTTTTATTTTTCAGTATGTGTAGTTTTGGATATGTTGAATGGACCTACATCTTTCTAGGTCGAGCAATAGCTTTACGACTTTGAAGGTTCGATATTACTCTTAGTCCAAAGAAAGAGAAGACACGACATCTCATTCAGAAATTCGAGATTTGGTTATGCCAAAATTCAGTCAGTTTTCAACGAGTGGAACGAAGATAGCATAAAGGATAGCAATATCATTAGATACTGCCGTGGCAACATCGCAGAATCCACGCCAGTGGCGTGGTATTATCGGTATTGAAGAATGGAAATAAAATAACGAGTGATTTTTTTTAATGGCGAATTCATACAATATTGGTACTGAGTTAATAAAAAGGTTGAATTCGAGGATTGAGAACATGTCCTTCCTCCTGATATCATAAATTCTAAAAATCGAAGAATCTACGCCACTGATTTTTGGTATGGGAAGCGTAGAACATACCTAGTGAAAACTAAGGATTCAAATAGTTCAATTTATCACAAACAAAACACATACGATCCATTTTTTTTATTAGCCGGAGATATCCGAAAATAAATCCAAATAACACTTTTCACACACAATGTAGCACGATATCCCGTTGACAACACTGTTCAAAAACGTCAAGTATCACAGAATAAAGATGACTCCACGTATAATCAATGAATGAACTGGCCATAGATTCAAAAAACGGTATTTCCAAACGTGGCCATACATTATCTGAGGCAAAAACGACGGAACGTTTCGCGAACATTTATTTGCATGTACGTAAGTATATGTCATGTGAAGAATTAACAATATTTTAAAACCCTTTCAAGCTTAGTGCCCTTAGTGGTATACTAGACATACCACAACTATAAGATTCATTCTCGATTCAAAGCAGAATCGAAAATGAATCTTATGTTAATTAACGATAAGATTCATTCTTGATTCAAAGCAGAACCGAGAATGAATCTTATAGTTGTGGTATGTCTAGTATAAGCTGAGCTTGAAAGGGTTAAAAAACAAATACCCATTCCTGACATTCAAGCACAATGAGTAAATGAATTTCAATCTAAATTACTTTTCATTTCGATTCAATGTTTATTTCATTCATTATTTTATTTACATTTTGGCTCCGTAGTAGTATAGTTACCCAGTTTAGTTCTGATTATTATGAAAATTGACTTCTCTATTTATTATTCAAAGTACGGTCTCCTCTTTCTATAGTCTAGATTTTACCCGAACATCGCTTCTCGGTTATATGTATATCTTATAACCCATTTATTTTAGTACCCTAGTATGCTCTTGGAATAATTTCCACCGGGTGGAAACTCTTGTCAGGTACCAGCAGCCTTCGATATCTACAGAAGTACAGATAAAATCAGCGCTAGAACGCCAGAATCCGCCGGATTTGCATAACATCACTCTCGATTCCGTATTCGCTTTGATCTCAGATAATCGAATACAATTCGGCAGGATAGGCGGATTATAAAATCGCGCAGATTCGCGTCCCGACGCGTCGATGTATCGGACGAATGTCCGTTCTAATTACGATACTCGACGAAGGAACACAGAGCTATAGATCCGAGGGGGTGCGTCCCCCGCTTTCGCAGTGACGTGGTCTAGCAAAGTGAATTATCCGGGATTAACTACTTTCTGGGTGCCATTAAGGGGTGATAATGGTGGAATAGTCCCTAATCTGTATTCCCGGAAGGATTTTTCTCGAATATTGGTAATAATGGAGTTTTAGCTCAGGTTTTCGTGGGTGTGTCAGCCTATGGATTTGCGGCTGACAGATGCGGAAATGTGCCTTGACGGTGAGACAAACACTGTGTTAGCAGAATCACCAGAACTCTGTCAACACTTATTTTATTCGGAATCTATATTATAGCGTCATCACAGATCATCACAGATCAGCAGATAAGTGACATCAAAATGCATAATAAATTATTGTCAAATGACTTCAGCAACAATTTACAATTATTATTATAGCGTCGTTTCTCTGCCGTGGCAACATTGCAGAATCTAAGATTGAAAGGACCAGTGGCGTTGTATTATCGGTATTGAAGAATGGAAATAAAATAACAAGTGAATTTACTCTTTTTGACGAATTCATAAAATCTTCCGAACATTGAAACAGATTCTGTGTGAGGTAAACAGAGTCAGCTAAATTTAGAATCGATAACCAAATGTTTCTCCTCTTAATATGAGGCGGGAATCTGGAAGGTGAAATTCTAAAAATCCAAGAATTACGCCACTGTTACTTAGAGTGATAAGAGTAGAACATACCTGTGTAAAAAATAATGTGAGTGTATGCATCACACCCTTGCCCTAAAATGGATATTTTCTGAGTTAATATCCACTTTAGGGCAAGGGTGGGATGCATACACTCACATTATTTTTTAACGTAGATTCAATATCTGCCATAAAAAATGGGGTTCTAATTTGAAAAAATTGATTTTTCACGATTTTGTCATCCCTAACTTTGAAAGCGATTTTTTCACCCCCTGTATCATGAATCGCGATTTCGATTTTTAAAGTGGATACATCAATCTTACATCTTAAAAAATCCCAAAAATGAAAATTTTCCATCCAAAAACCTCGAAGTTATTATTGTTTCAGCGGAGTTCTATTTTCGATTTTTTTTTCGAATTTTCCCGCTCAGAGAGAATTTTCCAACCAAAACTGAAAAATGTTAGGTACATCAAAATAACTTGAAATTTTCTAAGGAATCTATTTCTGCAATAAAAAACTGGTGTTTTAATTTGAAAAACGGAAGTTGACGTCATTTCCGGAAAAACCGGAGGTGCTCATGCCTTGAAAATATTTTAGATTTCATCAGCATCGTGAAATACTTATAAGTGCTAAATTTCATGAAAATACGTTCAGTAGTTTCCCGTATAAATATGGGTGAGGTTCCTCGTGAAAGACCCTGTATTTGACTGTTTGAAATATTCAACATTGCACTGTTAATGCAACTAGTTATAATTATGTTAGTTGTAAGATATTTTTTATATTTCATGCTTAAGTGTTTTGGATTAAACCAAAATCTGTGGATTCTTGTAGCTTCAACAGTCTTCTGATATTCTATGTTACAAGCTTTCATATTGATCTATCCAATATGTTTCATATTTTAGAAGTTCAATTGAGAAAATGCAATATTTCTCGAGAAGAGTATCTCATGTAATTTTTTTCATCTCCCGGCAACGAAGTTGTGTCCAAATTCTACGGATTATCACGTTCTTACGAACATGTCAAAAAGTTGGCAACTTCCAAAGTGGATTTTTACGAAACAAGATAACTTCATGTCTCTGGAAAACTCTGTTAGGATTATCGCGTTATGTTTTTGGGGCCGCAAGATGGCAAATATCGGCCAGGTATAACGTGTTTTGCTGTAATGGAACGAGTTTTTAGGGGCTGAAGTTTGTCCAACTTTAAGGATAGATTCTAGCGTTATTTCGTTTCGAGTTCGCTGTCTATTCCACTTAATGTTGTATTTTCTTTCAACTTTCATTCATATAATTATCGAGATAAATTTGTTTTTCACAAAAATGTTGTTTGAACAAGAATCTGTTAGTTTCAATTTCTACATGTTCCCATTTTCGATTCCAGATACGAGTTATTCCTACCATCCAGCGATACACGACGATACTTTCGTCAGGAGGAAACAGAGAAGAAACAGGACGACTTTCACTCTTCAACAGGTGAGAAATCTCAAATGCACTAAGTTGGTCGTCCACTAGATGTGTTTTCTCAAGAATTGTTACATTTTTCGTAATTTTAAGAATTTTTTTTTAACTCAAGGTCAGTACCTATCTTGCCACTTTCTCGCATATTATTTGTTTTTCTTATGGTGAAAGATATCAGAGTTTGGCAGTTTTTGGTTGATTCTGGGCCTTCTTTTATTTGATATCAAAATTAATCTGAAATTGCACATGCGACAAGCCTAGTACTGCCCAATGACATAGTTAACCACGCTTAAACTGACTCCCGCAGAACCTTGGAATTGGTCTTGGGGACTGGCAACATGAAGGGTTTTCCGAGAGGTATTATTTTGGTATTCAAAGGAGAATGCAATTTTTTTAGATGATTGATCGGATGTGTATTTCATTATGAAGAGGAAGGTATGCCGTTAATAATGGAAAATAACATCAGCCAAATGACCACCACGACTACAGGACCATATCTTTTAATGAAATTTTCCATAACCAAATCGCAATATTTCCTCGATAGCCTCGCGAATTCCATCTTTGAGTTCTTGAATCGACGTTGGCTCTAGACCTTCTCTTCCACATGGCCCCAAAAAACAAGTGGCAAGGTGTTAAATCACAATATCTTGATGGCCAATTGTGATCACCCCTTCGAGAGATAACACGAGCCGGAAACTTTTCCTGTAAAAGATCAATGGTTTCGTGTTTCTTTACTTGTGTGACACGAAGCACCGTCTTGTTGAAAGTAAACGTTGTACCGGGTTTTTCACTATAATTTGACCCCCCCTTTAACTTTGTTACTAAAGGAGATACAAAAAAATGTTTCATACGAAAATTTCACGAAATCAACTGAGGTTTTTTAATATGACTTCACGAACTGAAATATATACAAGGTGGCCAACATATTGATGGCAACTTCATTTTTTCAAATGGAACACCCTGTATATTTTCCTATATTTGGCTAGCTCTTTTTCCCCTAATTTCGAATATGTAACATATGTTGGTCTATCTCTCTTATTCTGAGCACCACAGAGTTTCAAATTCAAAGAACAACCTGGCAAGCTCAGCAATAACTTTTCAAGTGGCAGGCTGCGATTACTCAAAATGTATTTTGTAAATACACGTAATTACGTATGTCATATCGTTACTAAGGAGATAACTCCAAAAACGGGCATTTTGAGTAATCGCAGCCTGCCACTTGAAAAGTTATTGCTGAGCTTGCCAGGTTGTTCTTTAAATTTGAAACTCTGTGGTGCTCAGAATAAGAGAGATAGACCAACATATGTTACATATTCGAAATTAGGGGAAAAAGAGCAAGCCAAATATAGGAAAATATACAGGGTGTTCCATTTGAAAAAATGAAGTTGCCATCAATATGTTGACCACCTTGTATATATTTCAGTTCGTGAAGTCATATTAAAAAACCTCAGTTGATTTCGTGAAATTTTTGTATGAAAAATTTTTTTGTATCTCCTTTAGTAACAAAGTTAAAGGGGGGGTCAAATTATAGTGAAAAACCCGGTACAATCCAATTCCATCGAATTCCGTCCATAAAAAAATCATTAATCATCTCTTGATACCGCAATCCATTCACAGTTATTGTTACTCCCGCCTCATTCTCGAAAGAGTAAGGTCCAATGACCCCGCCGGACCATAAACCGCACCAAACAGTCAGACGTTTAGGTAAGAGAGGCTTCTCAAAAATAATGGTCGATTCACAATACAGGGTGAGTCTTTGACTTGTACATATATTTTAACTGAAGATTCTTGAGGTCAAAAGAAACCTTTTTCTCATTTTCCATTTTTCCGAATTCGGCTCTGTTAAAAAGATATAGCCATTTGAAAAAAAAAATTGGGCTCAGTACGTTCCTGAAAAGATCTTCTGGAATTGATGCAACGTTCATATTTCTCGATAGAAATTGAGTTGATACATTTAGGAAATACTCAAATACTAACCTTATTCGAATAAAAATGTTTAAAACACGATATTTCCAAAAACAGTTATTTTAGAAGGATTATTTCTGCAATTGAAAAGTCAAATGTCTTCTATCGAATTAAGTTCCTTCTTCGATATTCCTGAAGATTAGTTTGTAAACACTAATAACTTGCTCATATTTTCCTCTTTCTCCCAAAACTATCTCAAAAAGAATTGTTTTTACACTAATCGAACATAACTCCATAAAATTAGGTCGAATGATTAGAGGTCACAGGTCAATGACCTAACCTAACCCATCGAACCATATTCTATGAACTCTAGAGCATAGACCGTTTGAGCAGACGATGCCAGATTGTGTTGATTTTCTCCACAAGGAAGCAATAGGTCCTCTATCACGGATGAACTAACGCAAAGCCACTAGTTTTGTTTACTTTTGGCTGATGGCGTCTTCGTGCCTCTTTGGAAATGTTCTGATTCTCGCCGATAGAGCGCTACGATCTTAATGCGCAACCGTTGTTCCGTGAACCGAACAGTGGAACACGGCTGTGGTTGTTGAAGTAAGCATGCGTGAAGCCGCTTGATGGAGATTTGTCGATTTGTTATTGACGTTATTGTTTATTCACAGTGGATATGGATAATGCGAAAACGGAAAAGTTGATGTGAAAAGATTATCAGTGAAAGTGAAATATGTAATATGATAATAACCGTGAAGTGAGTTTATAAAATTCCAAGAGGATATTGTTTAGATAGAAAAAACATCGCCACAGATTATCAGGTAGCTATCATAGTATTTTTCATTAATTTCAATTTAATACGTGATTTGTATGGAATATTAATTCATCAGTAATATCCGAATTTTTTAGTCTTGACGAAGTTGATAAACATTCTGACAACATTGTTACCTTGTATAGAGTTTTTTGATTTGAGCCATTCTGTGATATTGAAACGCCAGGGTTGCATCTAGATTTTTCCTATGATTTTTGATTTTTTCGTCAAATTTTATCGGGTAAAATTTGGAATAACTCGAAAACAACGCGTTTTATTGAAAAAACTTAGGAGTACTTTTATTTTCTAAACCGATTGGTTCTTTCGAAAATATGAACCGTTTATCTTTTTCAAGTGATTCTATAGTATTTTTTTGTAGATTCATAAGTTGGCTACGCTGTAACTTCTATACCGGGAGGAATATTGAATAAGTTTTGATTTGGAAATATGGATTATAAAGGGAGTGAATACTTCACGAAAATTCAGTTAATTTGAAATAACGGTTCCGAAGATATAAACAGAAAACTGTTTTTTTCATGGATTTTCGACACCCCGTATCTTCCAAACGAAACCGAATTTTGAAAAATGGCATAGGAAGAAAGTGTTTCGTTTGATGAGAGGAATCTTCAGTTAAAATATATGTACAAGTCAAAGACTCACCCTGTATACGTAAAACGTACCAAATGACGTGCAGAGTACGTTAGAGTTGTTACGTTTTACCTTCATTGTCGACCATAACTCTTGAGTTTTCCGTACCCAATCAGCAAAGAAACGACGGCCGGCTTGAATTCTTGTTTGAACTGAACTTCACAAGCCTCAAGACCGATATCTTGAGGCAAATTACGGTGTAATGATTTTTTGTGGAATGCCTTATTCCAAAGAACGACGGGGAATGGACAAACCTAGGTTTTCTTCAACACTTTCTGCTACAGCAGCAATATTCTTGGCTGTTCTTGAGCGACGTGCACGAGGTTCACATCACAAACTTTTTCCAACAGCTCAAATTTTCCCACCAATTTCTGTATTGCGGTTCGACAAGGTGCTTCACGACGACCCAAAAATATTCGAGTTTCACGAACCTTCTCTGCTAAATTTTCAGCATTTTTATAGTGAATTTTGAAAATTTCAATGCCTTGTTGAAGTGTGCATGTATCGTTTCATTTTTTATCATAATATCAAAAAACTTAGCCTCAAAAGTGACATCTACCGAAATAGCAGGCTGTTCAAAGTAAAACCTGTTCTAGGCAACTCTTTATCTTGTTGTGAAATCATACTAAAATGGTATGAGTTTCTTCATCAAACTGTGTCAAAATACGCTCGTGAATATGGTGATGTTTAGATTAAAAATGATAAGTTTCTGCATATATTTCTTTTTCGTGTCATATAGTGATTCGACTGCATGTAGGTACTATTTTAAGTACCACTTCTAATTTTGAGTAGAATCTTGGATCTTGGCTTAGAATATTTCTGAGCATCCCAGCTGACACAGCCTTTCCATTTCGAGTAATCGACAGAACTGAATGTCTTCCATTAACACCTTCAGAGCAGGTGTCCAAACATTGAGCTCACCATGAAAGAAGAGAGAGATGGTGCACTACCTTTCCTGGATGTATTGTTTACTAGGAAGCCTAATGGCAAACTAGGACACAAGGTTTATAGATAACTCACCCACAAAGACAGATAAATACACCAGGAGTCCAATCACCATCCCTTACGAAAGCGGGATTCGATCAAAACACTTGCTGAGTGCTTGACGTATATGTGGGCCTGAAAATTCGAATTGAAACATTTCCAATGATAGATCGATCGAGACCAAAGCAAACAACAAGGAAAATAGAGCATCCGGCATACTTTTCATTACATCTTTATGGACAACTTTACACAAAAACTGATACGGGTCCTAAGGAGTGGCAAAGACGCAACTGATCCACTCCCTCAAGCAGGTGTTTATGAATGATAACAATGATAATTCCGCCTTGTTTACGCAATAACTAATCAAATGGAAAAAGCACTGGAGGCAAGAAGTTTGTTTTAATTATAATAGTTGGGAAAAGTTATTATTTCTTTTTTTCTCTCCTTTTCCTAAATACATCGATCCCAATATTCTCAATGATGCAGCTTTTCACCATGAGTATTAATTTGTTTTCATCCTACTTATTTTCAGCTGGAGGAACTGGAGACAGCATTTGCTCAAACGCATTATCCGGATGTCTTCACCAGAGAAGATTTGGCGATGAAGATTAATCTCACCGAAGCTCGTGTACAGGTGAGTTGGGCTCTAAAGGAAGCTATGATTATACTGCTTACATAATTAGGAGGAATTTAAAGATTGCGCTATGTGAGGAACTTTGTTCATCAAGTAGTTTATATTCGACTGCGACATTTTTTTTTTGGTTTACTTATTGTAATTCTGGCTCCAAATAGATCAATGAACTTAAAATGAACTGATCTAACTCTGAACCTAATTTCTATATTATATAGATGTAGAATTGATATGAACGTATTTGCACGATAAAAAATGTTTCGCTGTGGGGGTGGGTTTCCCACAGTTCACCCTCGCTGTCTGTGGGGCGGTATCAGGTTACAACTCCCTGCGCGGTCAGGAGCAATCAGGCCCCTCAGGATACGTTGATGATTTTCGCAGACCCCTTTCTCGGCTTTTCCGGACAGCTCGGAAATATGGTAGAATCAAGAGGGGCGATTTAGTAGTTCTTCATACAATAATATTTTTTATTTCCAAACGTACGATAACAACGTCATTTTTCGACTGATAGGATCATCGAAAAGGTCTATTTCTCCATCTAGAAGGAAAAATAGATGATATGGCTTACTTTTTCCTCCGGCCGCGGCGGCAGGAAAAGATGAATTTCGCAAGACAACCGTAACTAGGAAAATGTTCCATTTTCCACTCAATTATAACGATCGTGAATGTCAATCCTAAAGTGGATATTCAGATCCCCATGAATTTCAAAATGTTCATATTTTATTCTAAGGAGAGCTGACTTTTCATGGCTCGCTTTCAATTACCCGCCGAACTTAGTGAGGCAAACACAAGCTCGCCATGAAAAGTGACACTTCTCCTCATGAAATAATGTACTATTTATGTCGTGTGTGGTAAATCAACTTTCTATAGTCCACTATGTTTCTCTTCGATGAATGCTCTAACCATATATCTAATGATATTAGTAGATATTGATTCTCTGATTTTTGAACTGTCAAATCGGTTTGATTCTAGATCAAGCTCGGATCATCGGTGATTGCGCTTTGAGAGACCCACCGTTAGACTCATTTTCAGTTTTTGTAAATCACCATTCAACACAACCATTTTCAGCCGATAGAATATATGACAGAGTTTTCTTAGCGAGTTCTGAAGTGGATTAACTTATTTGATGAACACTTGTTTCAAATAATTCGAAGAAAGCATACTTCAATGGCTTGCCGACCTACAAATTATTATTTTCAATTGTGAAGAGATTTTTATAATGAAAAAAATCTGATCAGTAATAAGAATCAAGTTATCAAGAAATAATTAATTCCATTGAAAATGTTTTTGGATAACTC
Source organism: Adalia bipunctata (assembly GCA_910592335.1). NCBI lineage: Eukaryota > Metazoa > Arthropoda > Insecta > Coleoptera > Coccinellidae > Adalia > Adalia bipunctata. The sequence continues at coordinate 7,133,171 of OU342953.1, forward strand.
TTCTTTCATGAATAACCTCCAATAAACTTTTTGCAACATTCACTGCCAATAACACCACTCACCAGTAAAACTCATGAGATTCTCTTTGTTCGGATTCCGAATTTTCACTGTTTCAAATGGAATTCGAATTATAAGTTATTCCTGGATTATATTGACTACTTCATCATAGTATAACCTCTCTAATCCGGACACATTTGAATGTCTGGATGCCAGATTTCAAAACCCATGCTCCGGACGAATCTCTGTAATCCGGACATACACAAGTCTAAAATTTTCGAGTTGAGACGATGGGATTTCAGGAAATTTTCATGAAAGTGAAATCCTACTTACTGACAAAGATAATTGTGGATGAAAAAATGACTTAAAACAATCATTTCTCTACTGACGAAGAGGATGATATTTCAACGGTCACAGAATTGAAGATGCGGTATTTGCATCGAAAAAAATTATTAAATTGGCATCAGAAAGTTTTCAGACGACCACATGAAAAATGCTGCTCCAACTAAAGAATATTGCAGTAAAAAATGAATCTGCATCAAAAGTTCGAACAGAAATTTCAGTTTTTTTCAAATTTGTAAATACATAATTAAATTCATATGTAAATGAATTCTTTTGGGATATCTTGATCATGAAAATTTGTAATCAATTTATTGTTTGTTATTTTTTAATTTTTTGTTCCATTTGATCTCTTGTGTTTTAAATTAATATATCGTTGATGTTTATTGTATGTATCATAATTTCATTTATCACAGAGTCCATAGGAATAATCCCTCGAATGATCCTGATGTATTTCTATAATCCGGACAAATCGAAAATCCGGACAACTACTTTGCCCTATGACATATACCCCGTTTTCGACGCATAATCGAGACACAGGGTGTTTAATGTCAACTTTGAGCCATATTCTGTGAACTGTGATAAGTTATGCGTGATATTTGGAATAACGGTTCCTGATGGTCACGTCTCAGTATTTTTTAGGGCTCAATTGAATTGTGGTGAAGAATTTTGCAAAAAAAAATTCAAAATGGCGGAAAACCTGCAAAGTCGGAAATTTTTTTTCTCGGTTGACAATTTGGAAATCATAATCTCAACGTACTCGATTTTCTAAGATTTTCCGTGAAAAAATTTTTTCAAATTTCGAACTCAACTTTTTTTTTACATGTCTTCAGTGAAAAAAAAAATTTCGCCCAAAATTTTTGGAATTTTTCATGATTGAACTATCTTTAATTCTGAATACTTGGGTGGGAACAGAATGAAAAAATATCAATTGGTTTTCTTTTTGTAGCCTTCCGAAGATTTATTTGAGAAACTGGAGGCCGTACGAAGGTTAAAATTGTACTGCTGGGCTGCCAGAATGACCCAGATAGAAATATGAATTTATAAGCGGAAAAAAAATTTTTCGAAGAAATTGAAAAAAAAAATTATTTTTTTTTATTTTTTCCAGAAAACTTTGGTAAGGTTCGAACTCTACACTCTCGATCAACTAGAGTTGCCTTGGTAACGGAGATTTATAGGATTAGAATTAATCCAATTCATACTCGTTCGATTCCTACCAAAATTTTTTGAAAAATTTTTTTTTTGGTTTATAATTTCATATTTTTATCCGGATCATTCTGGCAGCCCATCAACACAATTTTGACCTCCGTACGGCCTCCAGTTTCTCAGATAAAAATTAAGAAAGTACACCGAGCGTAATCTTCGGAAGGCTACAAAAAGAAAACCAATTGATATTTTTCCATTCTGTTTTCACCCAAGTATTCAGAATTAAAGATAGTTCAACCATGAAAAATTCCGAAAATTTTGGCCGAAATTTTTTTTTCACTGAAGACATGTAAAAAAAAAGTTGAGTTCGAAATTTGAAAAAAATTTTTCACGGAAAATCTTAGAAAATCGAGTACGTTGAGATTATGCTTTCCAAATTAACAACTGAGAAAAAAAAATCCAACTTTGCAGGTTTTCCGCCATTTTGATTTTTTTTTCGCAAAATTCTACACCACAATTCAATTGAGCCCTCAAAAATACTGAGATGTGACTAGAAACCGTTAGTTCAAATCTCACGCGTAACTCACAACAGTTATCAGAAAATTGCTCGAAGTCACTGGCGTATTTAGGGGGGGGCCAGGGGGAGCCAGGCCCCCCCTGATGTACCTCTGGCCCCCCCTGAAAGATTCTAATTCAAAAACTACGTATAGGTATCACAAATATACCAGGGGCCGCGGCCCCCCCTGAAAACTGAGGCTAGATACGTTGATGCTCGAAGTTGACATTGAACACACTGTATCTCGCTTATGCGTCGAAAACGGGGTATATGTCATAAGGCAAAATTGACTTTCTCGGTGTCATCTACACAGCTATATATGTTTGCCCAGTTTATGGTGAAACACCCTGTATGTATTTGATTCTACGAAAGAGTTAATTAGATTTTTATGATATGATTATATCCTGCAAAAATCTACATATATGAACAAATTTTAAAAAGAAGAATCTTGAATTAATCGAAAAAATCCAATTCAAATACAAAAAATCCAATTTTTTCCAAATTTTAAACCTCTCGAAATTTTCGATTCAACTATTTGCACTAAATCTAATAAGATTCGAGTGTCGATTATGATTTCTTCATTCAAAAGTTCATCGCCTTAAATTTATTTTGAAATGTTTCTATTTATATATTTTGTTTCACAAATTTTTCAATTATGTCAAACAACAGATCAGTACGTTAATAATGATAACTTCTATTCAGTTAAAACATATACTGAAAAATAAAAATTCTCAAATTGATGGAACATTTCGAAATAAGAGAAACCTATGTTGAATGATTTCGTTAGATAAGATCGATGCATAAATAGTTTACGAAACTTATAAAATCATAGGAGCGCTTCAAAAATGGGATTCTATGAGTTTCTTATAAAATCATGACCAAAATCGACCTACCGGAGCATTTTTCTTTTTTTTTGAGACGTAATACGAAAAATGATTATACTGAACATCGTTACAAAGTGGCGGAGGATCCGGTTCTCTCAACAAGGCATTTTATAATTCTTCAGAATTTAACCTAAAGTTTGAGTGAGTAACAAAAAACATATGGTTTTATTTTAGGAGCATAACTTTCATTGGTATATCACAGCCATCTCATATTCTGCATCTCTGATGTTTGGTCATTTCTATATGAAATCTATTCAACTTTATAGAATAAGTTACAGAAAATGAAATATTCGTAGATAAATTGAGATCAACCAAAATGCTTTTTATTCGTATGCTATTGACACGTCACAGTTACAAAATATCTGATTAAATCACAAAATCCAGAATTTTAAGTGAAAGAGAAATTACCTATAATTATGTGGCAGCGTCACTTTTCATTCTAGACTTTCTATTAATGAATGATAAATAGACGTGACTCGAATTCAACTTTTCAATTTTAAATAATTAATTTCAAGGCTTAAAAAATTATTCATATCGTAACTGGAATCCGTCATCCATCCTCCTAACCTAACCATATAGTCCTATCTGCCAGAAATGGGAAAACATCGAAATTTACGACTCGGAGGGTCGAACTTGAGGTATATTTATCGCTCTACCGTACAAGACTTAACACCTTCATAAACTGAGCTGTCACGTAGAATTCAACCGTTTCTACTTCAATATCGTTTCAGGATGATAGATACGGAGTTTCCTAATAGGGGTGAATTTGTTTACCACGTTTCGAATGGATGAATTTATCGACCTTCAGGTTGTGTGAGACCTCGTAACCGCAATTGAGTGAAAGGGTTTCTGATATGTTTCAATTATTGGTTGGTTTTGACGTTAGTATTTCTTCGAAATTAGTCTAACGAATGCAAACATTTGCATTTTTATAGTGATAATTTTTAGTTATACCTATACCTGACGGGTTTTGGACTTTTACAGTTTCTCTCTCTGTAGATATTTCAGGTAAAAAAAACCTTTTCTTATATTCCAATTTTCTGAATTGGGTTTCTTTAAAATAACAGAGTGAATCTCATTGTACTTTTTCTAATTAGTATTTGATTAAAGTAAAGGGTGTTTCCATAAATGCACAAGATTTCAGATAAAACATGGTTTTCTGTAGCAAAGTATTGGAATGTCGATGAAATACCACCACATGTATTCAATAACGTCATTGAGAATTTCGTCAAAAGGGTACCTATACTCCATTCACAATTATAAAATCACAACTCTGGCCTTGGAAATTTGACACATTCCACTCTGTATCGAAGTTATGACGTTTTTCAAAATATTTTTATGTTCCAAGTCAACACTATGTTGCCCTTTCTACATTCTTAGTGTATTTCTCAGAATGTGAATGAATTGGAAAATATGTGATGGACGAAAATAATTAACGTTTATATGAATTCATAGAATGGAAGAAAATTGCATTGCTTTCACATAATTTTCATATGCATGCCTGTGAAGATTTTATGTTTATTATTCACTTGAACTGAAAGTTCAAGACTTGACGACATCAGTTGTTGATTCTAATCAAGAATTCATTAAAAAAAATCAACCCAAAGATATAAGCTGAATTGATGGGAAATTACAAGAATCAAGAATAATGGAACATCATAATATCCCTCTACTGGAATCCGAATATGTGATATGATTGTGAGGGTGCATAACATTTCTATTTCTCATATTTCTTTATTTCAAATAAATAACAGTTTTATTCATTCATCACAAAGAAAATAAACATAATAACTAAATTAACGAATTTGTCTACAGAGAAACTAATAATTTCAATGCAATATAAATTAATAAGCCTGAAAGCTTTATAGATATATTCTGGTTCAATATAGCCTATTTCTACTTTCGGCAAAGGATTGATAGGGATGAAAGCTCCAGTGACACATTTCAATTCATCGGAATCTGAATCGTTGAGTGCAATATAGTCATATTTCTTCTTTTTTTAGCTTCTTTAACGTGTTTTTTTCTGAAACGTGGAAACGATCAACAATCATCATTTAGAGACCAATGATGGCCATGCAGAACCCGTTTACTTACGAAAATCGTGCAATTTCATTCTGCAAGTTCTTTCCTCATAATTCCTCGAAAACCCTACCTGAACCATATTTTCCGGTCGCTTTCGTTAGAAGATCGTATAAGGAAGCCTTTTTTTTCCATTTACACATCCCAAATAAACTTTGAGCACCAAAAACGATACCGAAACTAACCAAACTTTTGGGGGACCGGAATTTCGTTTGAAATCTTTCCAAACGGCCAGATACCTAAGAAAACTTCGTTATCAAGTGTAAAAGAGGCGATTAGTACTTACTTTTGCTTTTTTATGCTTAATAATCGATTTTTGGTCCAATTCAAATTTGCCGTTCGTACTCACGCCAGAAGTCGTGAAAGGAAAAAATGACACTTGCACGAAATCGACGGAAAACTTGTTCTGGACGACGAAGAACGGAAAAATAGGCGATTCCTTATCGATATTTCGCCCCAAAATCGCCGATCGATTCGAACTAACAAAATGTGGAATATCTTTGATACTTTTACTTTGATGTAAACAAAGCAACTGGCAACAACGTTTTGTCATCAACAATATTCTCTGTACGCGCACAGATTTTTCATCAGGTGCACCAATTCCTGAAAACGAAACCATGGCCAGAGTTGTGATTTTATAATTGTGAATGGAGTATACACATATGCCAGCAAACCCGTGGCGACCATTTACAAGATAAATTTGTCTCAGACATAATTCCCAAAGGTATTTTTTCTAAATCAATGAATATTTCAATACTTCACTACAGAAAACCATGTTTCATTGATCACTAAAATCTCGAGCTCTTATTGAAACACCCTTTACGAATGTACTGATAATCATGCTGTTGCGAGTTCCCATCACTTGAGAGAATATGAAATCAGATCCATTTCTAGATTGATTTCTGATTTGTATTGCAAGCTGTATAACGGAACACCGCTGCAAACTGGAAGGGTCCTCCACCCAATGGATACGAAAACAGTTGGAAATAAGCCACTTATCAGCGTGACACCGCCGTATGCCCCCCAAACAACACCGCGAACAATGACGAATGAATCGCAATTAGCTGCGCCGCCGACCGTGTAAGGGCGACAATTGTATCCAGTGTTCCTAGGAGCGATTCATTTGTCACTAATAAGCCAACAAACGAACGGCGATAAGTAGAAACACCGTGAGGGTGGTTTCTGTTTATCCGGTTATACGTTTCACCACTCTTCAATTACGCGATTTGGGATTGCCGAGAGGTGGGATGGCAAATTGCTTATGTCGAAGTTACAATCACCTTCATACTTTCAGGCAATACCTCCCCTTTCTATGTAAAATCCGAACAAAATAGACTTCAAGACCTAATGAAGTTTCTTCCGATATAATTTTTTCTTCTACCGAAAACTTGCGCATGACTATGTTTTTTCAACATTAGTCCTGTACCTGTACCACAACAACAGACATCGCCAAAAGTCTTGCCCCCCTTAGGTTTCTCGAGAAATAAACAATCTACGTTCTGGAAATGAGATGAATATTTTCCTCTATTCCAACTGCAATACAGGGTGTATTTTAAGGTGAACTCATCAAAAGAAGTCATTTCAAGAAAAATCTCTTATATGAAATGTTCAATTTGAAAAATTTCTAAAAGAGCGGCATATGGCAAAATGATCTGTTCTACGCACCAGAATTTTTTGCAAATTTGTTAGATAGGAAGACAAAAAACAATAGATGTTGATATCTACGGAGGAGCAGGTTCCGACTGAGGAATTTTCAGATTGACCTAGAAACTAGAAAATATTCTAGTTTCATTTTCTCGAAACAAGGTCATAATTCATGTTTGGTACCTAGGTTAGTCTACCTAGGTTGTTCTGGTTTTATTTTTGTACCCTGATTAGTTTATCAGGATAATGAATTACTTAAACAGCTTCTGGTTGGTGGACGCTGGTGGACCACGTAAATGTGGATGATAAACTGTTGTGACTCCAAAACCGTGTAAGGGGGGTATACTTAACTATAAGCACCCTATGGTTATCTTGATGATTACTGCGATAAGTTGTTATCAGTACTTGATAACAACTACGAAGAGGATGAGGATGTGCTGAACTGTGAATGCATTCTCAACAACAAATAAACTGTATTTTTCTTGTTACCTCAACTTAGTTTACAAGCACGACACGATTATACAAATATTATTTATACATATACAAGTATGAATCTACCTTCTATATGATAATTTTATAGCAAGGGAGCAAAGTTGTTATGGTTAAGAATAATAGTAGGTACTGTTATGATTCTTTTTTTATATGCTTTATATAACGAATAAATTTAATTTTGAATCTAACAAATTTAAGAGAAATTTTAAATTTTGCTTTCCCGGTCGACTATATCCCAATTGAGGGTCCAAATTAAAATAAAAAAATTTAGATATAAATTAACATTTAATATCAACTTCAACTTCTTAAAATAACTTAATCTATCTCTAAAATAAAATTTACACTCACTTATATCTATATTATTTAAATCTCTCTATTTGGTTCTTCTTGCTGTGTCTTCCTTTATTTTCCCCAATTTCTCTTCTGACTTCCTTTATTATTTTTCAATTTATCTTCTTGGCTTTTCTATCTGATATTTCTCGATTTAACTTCTTGACTTTTCTTTTTGATGTTTTCTCTTCAATTCAATTTTTCGTCTCCTCGGTTTCCATACTTCAAAAACCTTCTACATCCTTGATTTCCCTAAGCTAATTCGAACTATCACAGAATCTATTTCTATGTACAAACTTTCAAAATTCAAAATTAATTAAGATTTATTGAGGCCAAATTGAAGTTGAAGATGAAAGATCTCTAGAAACAGAATTATTTTGAAGTTTGAAAGTTTGTACATAGAAATAGATTCTGTGATAGTTCGAATTAGCTTAGGGAAATCAAGGATGTAGAAGGTTTTTGAAGTATGGAAACCGAGGAGACGAAAAATTTAATTGGAGAGAAAACATCAAAAAGAAAAGTCAAGAAGTTAAATCGAGAAATATCAGATAGAAAAGCCAAGAAGATAAATTGAAAAATAATAAAGGAAGTCAGAAGAGAAATTGGGGAAAATAAAGGAAGACACAGCAAGAAGAACCAAATAGAGAGATTTAAATAATATAGATATAAGTGAGTGTACATTTTATTTTTAGAGGTAGATTAAGTTATTTTAAGAAGTTGAAGTTGATATTAAATGTTAATTTATATCTAAATCTTTCTATTTTTATTTGGACCCTCAATTGGGATAGAGTCGACCGGGAAAAGCAAAATTTAAAATTTCTCTTAAATTTGTTAGATTCAAAATTAAATTTATTCGTTATATAAAGCATATAAAAAATAATCATAACAGTACTTTACTTTACTGATCGACAATTATGAACTCTATTAATTGCTTGTCTCTCTAACATAGGTTTTTGAAGACAATAAGCTTGAAAATAAGGGAGGTTCATTTCCTCAGAATGAAAGTGGGAAAGATCAACAATTGATTCGATGTCAGAATAGAACAACGCCTCGCTAAGTCAAAAAAGTGCTCTCATTTGCCATTTTGACTATGATGGGAAAAACAACCCAATTTCTCAAATCTAGGCCAATGAGGGCGCTTCAAATCAATTTGCTACTCTCTCCTGACATGTATCTATTTCCCAGATGGTACTTGAACCGCCATAAATTCACCACATGTTCAATTTTATGAGCCTTTACTGCGAACTAAATGAAGGTTCTTTCGGCATTGTTCCTTTCTTGAACAAACGGATGATTCTCTTAAACTTGACCTAAATTTTTGGGTTCGAGAAACGTTTCAATTGGAACATAGTTAGTTGAAAAAAAGGTATTTTCGAACAAAGAACGAAAAATTGTAACAATAAAACATATGGGAATATTGCCGTTCAAGGATACGATGTCATATGGTTCAAATCAATACAACATTTTCTGAAACATGCTGCTCCATTCTGGTGAACAAAGAAGACGGAATTTATGTTATTGCGTGAAGAGGGACGCAAAAATTCATATAAAAAATTTTTGGTGAAATAACTCATTTGATGAGTTCTACCATCTGTCCAAAGAGAAGCCTCACCTTAAAATACACCCTGTATACTTGATAGAAAATCTTTGTTTGTTACTGTTTGCTTTATGCAGGATGAGACAAAATGGTAAAATTGAGAAAAAAATCTGAAATTATCGATTACATATTCATTTTTAATTTTTTATAGTTATTCAACAACTGAATCCAAATTCAATAGTCTAAATTACCACTTCTTCTTTCAATCGACTGCCCTATACGCCTAGGCATCCCACGAATCAAGTTATCAATGAAATATTCATTCCTGAAGGGATAAAATCAATTCCTGAATAGTCGAAGATGGGTTTTGGCGATTGGATAAGGCTCTCCCTAAGTAATTCCGTACGTGCTCAATTGGATTCATGTCCAGTGAGTTTGCTGGCCAGTTTATGCTCTGGATATTGTTCTCTTGAAGAATGTTTTGCACCCTTATCATCCTGATGAATGAAATTATAACCCAAATTCGTTGCGCAGAGGAACAATGATTGGTTCAATGATGTTTTTTACGTAGATGGCTCCAGTCATTGTTTGTTCAACGATAATAAGAGGTTCGGCGACAGAACATTATACCCCTCTAGCACATTATTGAATTGTCTTGAAAGGGCACAACTTTCCGGGCGAAATTGAGTCGTTTTAGTACGCCTGGGTCATTCCAAACCCTTTCTCGTCGACTATTACTTTGTTAACCGAATCGTGACTCGTCCGAAAAAGTACTTTGCGCCATTGCTGTAAAAGCCAGTCTTGGTGGTTCTGCCCAAGTTCTGCTAAGTCCAGGTGAGAGCCGATGTACTCTTAATGCTCTTTTTGCCTTCAAATTAAAGGAATGCGAACGTCTCCTTATGGTACTGGTTGAGACAATCCGTCTATAGGTCCCCAAAAAATGACTTCGATGAGCTGTTACTGATACCGTTCGATTCCTTCGAGTAAAATTTGTGATATAATGGTCTTCCCTTGCAGCTGTTACGCTGAGTCGACCAGGCACCGGGCTTCGGCCAACACTGCCGGTGTCCAGGAAAAGGGCTACTATGCGCCTTACACTGTCCGTGTAATATTTAAACGTTGCGCAATCTAGTGTTGATACAAGGCTTCTTGATGTAGGGCTACTATTCCTTTCCAGTCAAACTGAGAAATTGGATGTCCTGGTATTTTCCACCAAATATTCATAATGTTACAACTCTCGTTACTAGCTGAAAACTGATCAACTTCGAATAAACCAGTATTCTCCCGAACAAGAAACATTTTTTGCTGGTTTATTGATTTTAGGGATAAGACAGTGAAGATTCCAGCCACAACAAATTGTCATGTTACATTGAACAAGTTGTGAGTTGATAGGGGAGCCAACACTTTTGACGATGTGCGTATATTTATAATTCTATGGACTGAAGTCCGGATTGACAGTCTGAACGATGACTGAGGACCGTCGGTCCGACTGATCGTGTAATAGGGCCCCTACACGGTCATTCGGAATGACAATCAGAGCGAAGATTGACATTCCAATTGAAGGTGTAAGGTCTATACTGATGGAATGACGAATGGACTGACGGATTTCCGAATATTTTGAAATCCGAGGTTCAATCACTTTGAGTGGAGGGGAGACTGACAGTCTGAATGGTGGTGTAGTGATTCTATCATTCTTTTGATTCTTTTCCTCAGTCTTATTGGTGCAATCATGGAGGATGGATGCTCGCAAAACTTTAACGAGGATTTCGCTGAGTTGCCCCAAAGGGTTGACGATCGAAACTGCCTTCAAAGGTTCATAAGTGTTTATGAATTTTTCCCCGAATTGTGGAATAAATCTTATCCCAGTTACATGAATAAATATAAAAAAATGTTGCATTGGAAAAATTCCGCAACATATATGTATAAAGAAATAAAGCCAAATGCCACAGTGAAAGGCGTTTTATTGTCTTCTTGGTGCCCAATGCAAGGATAATGGCCAAACAAGCCTTATCTTTACTTTTTTTATTTGGAGACAATTATACTAATAATAATTAGAAGCGTACTATTTGGTGTTTGAATTTTAACTGAGCTGACGTCATTTCAATCAGACTGTCAGTTTGAATGATATGTGTAGGGGCTTCAAGATTGAAGGCAGGATTGACAATCCTATTGTTCAGTCAGACTGTCATTCAGGATTGACCGTCTAGGGGCCGCTTAAGGTTCGCTTATCACTCGTGAAATTCCCCAACTTCCAAAATTGTGTCCGAACGCGATTTCTCCAATAACTGCCAATTTTTTAGCTCATCCAATCTACCCTGTCCCACCCCTTGTAATCCGCACCAACGTTGAACCTCAAATCAAATTCCCGCCTCTTGTCCGTACGTCAAAACTGTCAAACGTCCTCCACCTCGGCGATTAAACTCGACAGGCCATAAAATAAAGTGTAACCGGAGATTCGGGATCTCGTCTCGAAAATATAAATTTGATTTTTCAACAAAAACGCTAAGCCCGAGAGACGGAGCTTGTAATAGAGTCGGTTGGGCGCGCTTAACCGCCGTCTTCGGTAGTACGTTATGGTCCCGTGAGAGGAGTCGTAAAGTCTTCCTGTGTCATATTACAGTGCCCCTTTTCGTGGCGTGTTGTTATTGGTCATTCCCAACGCCGTTTACTCCTTTTATTACTTCTGTTGGTTATGCCATCGTTGACGATTTTATAGACATGTAAGCTTTGGATAAATTGCTGCAAATCAACAAGAAAACCAATTATTTCAGATTTACAGTGCCAGTTATCGACTTGTACATTTTTCAGAATAGTAGAGTAGATTCCCCTCACCCCCTATTTCTAGGTTTTCCTAATGAAACGCGTCGTTTTCGAGTTACTCCAAGTTTAATCCACTGGCAATGCCCCCCCTCCCCCTTGGACCTCGAAATGTACAATAATCCCTTTATCAGTAGTCCTATAACGTTAGTAAAGAATTTCTATCTTTTCATGGCCCCCCATAAAAAAATTCATGACTCCACACCGGAAAAACTGTCTGGATCAGCCAGTGGTTCAATCTGATAAAATTTGATGCAGAAATCATGATTTTCAAGAATAATCAGTATGCTTCCCTGGTGTAGAATTATCATCAAATCCCAGAATAATTTCTCGCTACGGATCGAACGATGTATATGTATGTTGTTAACAATATTGTCAGTTTTATTCGGCACTCTAATGAACAACAGTGTTGATCTGTCAGACTTTTTTTTTCTCTTTGAAAACAGCAGACCCAATAAGTTTCAACCATTGTTGGCATTCAGTTTATTATAAACAACATAATTCGCAACATATTCGTTAGATATGTTTCTGTTTTTTCCAATAAAAGAAACATTCAGGTTACACAAGATTGATAGAAGTTGCCTATTCATATTTCACCTGAAATGTACGGATCAACTTCCAATACCGAAATCTTTTTCAAATATTTTTGATGATAATACTCTGAACGTCTGAACCTGATTGATCTGTGACATCTATTGACCCAAATTTCTTTCACCAGCGCAAACGTCAGGGTCTTTAAGGTTTTCATTCTGAATTTTGTCAAATATTTCTGTTGATGCGATCAATGAATTTGATAACCAAATCAATGGTTATTCGAATATTTGATCACGAAAATTGCAGTCACCAATCAAAGGCGGACATTGGAAATTGGAGGTTCGATTCCTGAATTCCGAAATAATTTATAGGTATAGGTACTATGTAACCCACCAATGAATCAACTTTCGCAATTTCAGGAAAAGGGCCGTTGCTGAAAACGTCTATACCTCGGTCTCATACTTTAATTGTTTTGCATACAAAATAGATCGATATAGCTGTCATAAATTGAATGAAAACCGGTTTTTCATAACATATTTTAGGGTTTTAGAGGAAATAAAAGGAGGAAGGTATTTTGAAGAAATAGATATGGCTTTTCGATTATCATTACAGACATCATCGATCAAAATTAAGCATTTTTGCCAAGCGATATCGTGTTCCTAACATTTTCATTCCAATAAGGTTAGTATACTCCATTCACTTTTATAATATATCCCGGTTGACCATGAAATTTTGACACCAGAGAATCATATTTGGCCCAATTTTTTTCAGATGGCTATATCTTTCAGAGCCGAATTAGGAAAGAAGAAATAAAAAAAAAGATTTCTCGTGCCCTAAAGGAATCTACAGTTGAAATGAATGTAGTCAAAAACTCACCCTGTTTAAAATGGAGCACATTCTCATTCGAACATCGTAGATGAAAACAGAAAACACACAATACAGTTCCCCGAAGCCTAAAGTACACAATTCTCCTCTCCACGCTTTAATTTCGAAATCTCATATCTTCATACCTGACTTCATTAAGGCTCGTTAGGAATTGTAATTCAGCTCTCTTCTCTCTCAGGACAAGTGGATGACAAAAACAGAGGACAAACGTTGAAAAAGACAAGGACGACTATACCCTGGGGGTCTCTCCGCTCCAGTTCTGCCTCAGAAGTGTGTATTAGATTTTGTGGCAGTAATTATCTCCTGTAATGTCCTTTGCGCGTGTAACACCGCCCTAACGAGGAAATATGCTGTGTATAACAAGTAAATTTTGAATATTACAAAGCTGCGTTGCGGTGGGCTTGGAGTAATTGAGTTTTATGCGTTGTCGGCGTGCTATGTTCGTTGAATTTTCGTTTTTTTTTAAGCGGTTGAAGTTTTTAGGGTGGCGTCACTGTACGAAAGGTTTTTGCATAATGAAGTATACTGATTTGTTTGATTCTTCATTTCTTAATAAGGTAATCTATCTCCCGCAAGTTTTAGGGAATACCCTTCCCAAAGATCATTCCTTCTTCATTCAGGTCAAATTCTCCATCAAGTCCTGTCATGGTCGCCAAATGATGAGATTTGGAAAATAAATATAGAAACATTCTTTTTCATTGAGAAATTCTATTTTTCTGACAAAACTTCTTTTATTTAGTCGCAACTGACAACCTTGACTATTTCCCTCTTCTAAATTTCCACCAATCAGAAACGCGCAATTTTGAATCACAAATGGTTTCTAGATAGAAAAACTGTATGGCAGCAGCTGTCAGCATTTTTTTAGGGATTACCAGCGGCAAAACTTGACAGTCTGTTACTTATGAAATAGTCTTGTCAAATACCATTCGTGCATCTAATTTTTCCTGTGAAAAAAATCGAAAAAACACAGTGCAAAGTGATATTTTTTTCAACAAAAAGCATTCGTCCACCTGCACTCATGCTTCTTGTTAAAATATTACTGAGCAACGTATTTTTTCGATTTTTTGCGAAAAAATTGGATGCACTTATGATATTACTTATGACAAATTCTCACTCAATACAAATTATACCCCATTCACTTTTATAATATATACCAGTGGGCCATGAAATTCTGACATATTTCACCGTGAATATTTGGAAAATGCCAGGTTATTATCATTTTCCAGTCAGAAAAATAAGCAACACTGTCCGTTCTACCTAGAGGTCGCAGTAATTACGTATTTATCGAAATGTTTATTTACGTTGGGAAAATAATAAACGGGAAATACATTCAATAATTCCGAAGACCTGGTGAATGTTGAAGAAACTTTCTTCTCTGTTAATACTGAAAATATTTCACATATACAGGGTGAGTCTTTGACTTGTACATATATTTTAACTGTAGATTCCTCTCATCAAACGAAACACTTTTTTCCCATGCCATTTTTCAAAATTCGGTTTGGTTTGGGAGATACAGGGTGTCGAAAATCCACGAAAAAAACACTTTGCTGTTCATATCTTCGGAACTGTTATTTCAAATGAACTGAATTTTGGTTGATTGGTGACTATATTCATGGTGCATATTCCTCAATCGAAACTTATTCAATATCTCTCCTAATTCGAAAGTTACAGGGCGGTCGACTCATAAATTCATGCAAAAACACTATCAAATCACTTGAAAAGGATAAACGGTTCATATTTTCGAAAGAATCAACCATTTTAGAGAATAAAAGTATTCCTATATTTTTTCAATAAAACGCGTCGTTTTCGAGTTATTCCTAAATGTATACGAAGAAATTTGAGGAAAAAACCATGAATTTCATAAAAAATCTGAATGCTTTCCTGGATTAAATATCATCGAATATTGTTTCTTCTCTGGTCTCTTAACAAATTAACAATGTTGTCAATGTTTATCAACTGAATTCCGAGAAGCATGAAATTACACAGTTTATAACCAAGTTTCTATTAAAAATTTATTGATACCAGTCCTTCAGGAAAATATCTATCTTCTTAACAATATCCTTTTGGAATTTTTAATCGACCCTACACGGTTTTCACATCACAAATAACAAGCATCACCTCACACCTGTTTGCTTTATTCTCTGCGAGTAAATAAATAAATGAATTGAATCCATGTAGAAAGGTTATCGCGTTTAAGCGTCGTTCATTTTATCACAGACTGGCTGGCCTGTGATAGTGTGATGAGACACAGAACATCGGCTTGTCTTGCGTGGCGGCTACATCGCAGCCGGCAGCGCACCACGACTGAAATTTAGATCGGCGAGAATCAGAACTACTCGTTTGGCATTTCCAAAGAGCAATGCGTAGAAGCCTTTAGCGAAAAGTAAACAAAACTAGTTCTTCCGTTAACGATAGGGGACGTTCTGCTTTCTTGAGTTCGCCTATACCATTTTTTACTGAGAAAATCAACACAATCTGGCATCGTCTTCTCTAGAATTCTGTGATCACTATCACAGAGGAATGGATTAGGTTAGGTCATTGACCTCGAATCATATGACTTTGATTAATGGAGTTAGGATAGGTTAGTGAGAAACTAATTTTTATAAGATAGTTTCAGGGTATCGAGGCAAATATGAACAAATTATTAGTGTTTACAAACTAATCTTCAGGATAATCGAAGAAGGAACTTATTTTGGTGTGAGAAATATGGCATTTCAATTGCAGAAATGATGGAACAAAACTTAGCGTTTTTGTTAGGAAATATCGTGTTTGTAACATTCTTATTCAAATAAGGTTAGTGCTTGAGTATTTTCTAAATGTATCACCCAGAATATCTAATAATCACATCAATTTCAATTGAAAAATATGAACTTTGAGGTGTTTGTAGAGAATAATATCAGAGACGTAATTAGCCCAATTTTTTTTTTCAAATGGCTATATCTCTTTAACCGAGCCGAATTCGGAAAAATGGAAAATGAAAAAAAGGTTTCTTTAGGCCTCAAGAATCTACAGTTAAAATATATGTACAAGTCAAAGACTCACCCTGTATAAACAAGGTTGGAAGATTTAGTTATGCTATTTTCTTGTAAATCAAGAATCGGGTGTTGAAATTTTACTGAAAAATAATGGATAGAATAGTCCGTTACTTCGGGATAGTTCATTCGAAAAAAGAAAAAAGGACTGAAATAACCCGGCAAAAAAACATAAAAACGAACAGTGGAATTCCACACTTTTCAAAATAAGCCTACAGACATTTAAATACCTTTTGGCGAAACTCGAAATACTCCAGTACACTGAGAGAAATCTTCATTTATATTTAATGAATTTTATTTATACTTAACAAATAACTGTTTCAAATATGGACTAACTTACCTGTATTAATATTCAACATATGATTTCTTACAGTGCATTTCTTTAATGCGAACAAACGATTATTTTTCATTAAAAAAATATTATTAACTGGGTATACTTATATATTTCCTTAGTGAATAAGTATTTTATAATATTTAAAAAACATTTTGTAATTATGATCATATAATTGTTATAATTAAAGCAGCAGTATCATTATTTTAAATAAGTCATTTTGTTATTTAACTCATTAATTTTTAATACCTAAAGTCCATTTTTTATATATAAAATTGACATTTTAAATGATGCCATATAATTGTTAACTGGTTGCTATTTGATTATTGATTATTAAGATGTATATAATATATAATAAATAACAAATAAATAAAAAAACAATTGCTCTCATATATTTATTTCAGAACTCAACAATATAGGTACACAATACATGTTTGGTATATAACAAAAAAATATTATTTATTCTGTTTTGTGAACATTTATTGCACACATGCCATTAGATAAAGTTTCCAACAATTCAGGCAATACTTCGAGAGTGACGCCTTCATCTGAAAACTCGTTTTTTAACATTATCCTATTGATGAAGAATTATCTTCCAATCAAAAAACTTAGTTTTGAGTCAAGAAATTTTAGTGGATATCAAATAGTTTCTTTGTTATTAATAAATATTTTAACAGTCAATATGCTAGGGAAGACGCTTTTCAGAACTTTCCAATTTCGATAATAATATATTATTATTATCTAGTCCTCTAGTCCTCTAGTAAACATGAATGTGAATCAAATCAAAATAGCTATATCCCAGAGGGACCGAGGTCTTCTGGAAATACTGAAGTCTAATGTACATAATTACAAACCTCTGAATCTCTCCACATATTCACCCATTCCCATTTCCATAAGTAAATTCTCCATCACTGTAAAAATACACTGTTCGTTTCACCGAAACACGACGCTATAGATATTACATTAAAAGCATTAATCTTTAAAATCTATAATGTAGCACTTACTCAACATTGAATCATTTGAATCAGATTCAGAAATCTGAAACAGTGAAACTGCAGTCAGTCGCACTCGCAGATCGCCACGCCGAGAAATAAACCGCGAAATGAAACGCATGCGCCAAACCAAGCCACAGCACCACCACAGATTTCAGAATAATCTGAGCACCACTAGACACTATTTTCTTGTATTAGCCAGGCGCCCTGGGCCTGGAGCCAGACTGTCAGACGACACACTTGGCCGACGTCATGCGTCATGTTGAACGAACTCTTTCGAACCCACACCACCACTGCCGAATTCGTTGATTACTTGATTATAAACTAATTTTGAATAACAATAAAGGAATATGGGAAAAAAAAATCAAATATGTTATGGTTTAAATAATAAATTTTCGAATATTTCCAAGGAAAATGTATTTTTTATTGTTAGAAGGAATTTATTGACAATCAAATGAATATATTGACTACTAAGAAATTTGTTCTACTACATTAAATGTTGCTATAGAGAACCATTTTTTCACATTTAGCCTGTGTTTTTTGAAAGCTTTATTTACTGTGAAGAAACTTTCTTTTCAATAAACAAATCTGCCGCTAATAAATCAATATTATTCATTTTGGTTATTATTTCTCTCAGTGTAGGAAAATGTAGTAGTACTACGAAACCTGTATCACAGTTAAACCTTGAAAGAACTAACACCATTCACAAACATAGAAAAGAGTACATAGAAATTAGCTTTGGCAACGTCCTTAGACTATGGTCTAAGGCAACGTCTCTGAGAATTATTTGTCATTTCGCAAAGTCTATTACGCATATTAATAAGTGCTCAGCAAAATAATATCAAATTCATTTAGCCTAAACAAAATGCCTAGCCATTCAAATGTTAGGTTAGGATCCTAATAGCATATGTGAAATAAGGACTCACAGCACCAACTGGTCATAATGTCACATGATTATTACGTGACAGATCGAAAGTTGACTGATGGGAGTTAGTAAACATGGAGCATTACAAGGTAGAACAACGCGTCCTGGGGCCCGATTCTCAAATGTCTATCGGAAATGTAGAACGCGACAATATGTCGAGTGTTTATTTCATTCGCTGAAAATGACAATGTCGAACTCGAAAGTGAAAACACACGGAAAGGACTAACATAACGTCACATTAATGACATTAGGATGATAAAAATGTCGAGTGGCTCCTACCCACTCGTCTTCTTGTCTATCGATATTTGTCAAAAATGCGACATTTGAGCATACAAATTTTTGATTTCGTTCGACAATCTGGTGATGTCGCATGCGACTCAATAGACATTTGAGAATCGGGCCCCTGATTTTAAAAAAATGCAGTACCTACCGGTGAATGGCAAACGTTATCGTGCTAGGATATCACAGTTTCTTGTGCCTCATTCGGAAGCTATTGATCTTGACCACATGCGGTTTCAGCAGGACAGTGCTACATGTCATACCTTCCGTGAAACATTGACGATCTTGCACGAGTTTGCTCCTGGTCGTGTCATTTCCCGATTTGGTGACCAGAATTGGCCTCTGCGCTGTATCAGTGAAATAATACCACATATATTCAATAATGTTATTTACAATTTCGTCAGAAGTAAATTTTCTGAATCAATAAATATTTAAATACTACAGAAAACCATATTTCATTAAACACCGAAATTTTGCGCTCTTATTGAAAAACCCTTTATGAATTATACTGAAAATCGTATGAGAAACAATCTTGTTGAAACGAAAACTTCAATTTGAAAGTTTGATGATACGACTGGTTGAAAATTGGAAGCAAACAACAACAATCACAGTATTTAATACTGTTCATTCATTAATTGATACCACTTCTCTGGGATTGAAATTCGAAATAAAGCCCAGTCTACACGTACCTACTCTTCAAAGTCTAACCCAATTAAGCTTCGTGTAAACTCGAACTTTCCCATCAACAGTGAGTTATTATTTACCTAAAACAATAAAACAAAAGAAGGGCGTCCAATTACGAAACAATACGCAAAATTGCCAAGTGGGACTGCATGGTGGGGAGAGACGTGCGTCGTTTGTTTGCAAACGGCATTGTCAAGAGGGGTTGGAGGGAGTGATGAAGGGGTTGAATTGATGTCATGTACTACATGCCATTCGAGCAGGTTGAGAGTATTGAGTGTTTTCGAGACAAATGCTCTTTGGAAGAGAGTGGCCGTCATTAAATTTGCATGATGAGATTGGGTAGGGTGTAAAGGTGCTTATGGGATTATATAATCGTTTTATGAGTTGGTATTTCTGATCTGCCAATTTTTTGCCAATACATATAGGCAAATCAAAAATCTCTGGAACTGGAGGGCGAGCTGTAGGAGGCGCGATGATAACAGCTCTGATAGGGGGCACAATAGACCTTAAGGTCGCAGTGAACTGTAACCCCTTTTCACTATACTATACTATATAGGCAAATCAAAAACTTAAATAGTTGAAAAAGTAGGAGGCTCTATTTTCTTGCAACGTTATCTTGATTACTGTACGTATTCATGGAAAATCTTCAACCACAAAACCACATCAAATTAAAATTGTCATACTTCTTCGCTAAAATGGAAATGTCAACCTCTTTCGAAAGACAGGTACAACAACCCCCAATTTTTCAATAGGACATAAAGGCTCATGATACATCGGTTGAGATATCGCGACATGCTAAATTCAGAAATGTTATCATTTTTGAGTTCATTTGAAAATCAAAAAAGAAAAAAAAATCAAGTGATTACCGAAATTTGGTACAACATCCAGAACCAAAATGTAATACAAAATGTAACAAAAAAATTTTGGATGCTAATGGAGTAGATGTTCAAAGTGTTCACCCCGAATGCCTTGTCAACAATATGTTGACTTTGTAAGCCTCGAAAATGGCAACTTGAGAACAGTGAGGATTTTCGACAGCAATCTTGAGGATTAGCATGGCCGTTCTTAGATGAAGTGCACTCATCAGAAAACAAAACGTCTACTGATTGGATAATATTATTTTCCACCAACACCATCATTTGATCACGAAAATGAGTTCTCCAATCGAAATCGTCCTGGGTAGGTATCATGCACTTTCAGAAATGCATTTTATTTTGTTTCAATATATTTAGAATCGATGTATGGCTGACATTGAATGTTGTGGAGGCATCACTACTCGATTTATGCGGATTTTCTTCATACTCGAGAATCACATCTAATATAATAAATTTCACAGGGAATTGGACATTCTATTTATTAACATGGACGTGAACTCTGAGGAATCTCATCTAATTTTACATCGTCATATCAGCAGCTGTCTTTTGGATCTGCCTTCCAAACTCGAGAAACTACTTCTCTATATCACTGTTCTATTCGCCAAACTCATTGAGCACTTTTGTCAGTCAAGGTTTGAAGTTTGAACCTTGAAATTACTAATGACACTGGAGGGTTGTAATATATCATTTGGAAGCTTTCGTGATGTTCACTCTCAATACGTTAAAAATAGAAGGAACAAGATTCGTGTTCAAACAAACACTACGGGAGTGGAAACACAATTTAAGTCAAAACCATCGCAAAACACTGTTGAGAAGACAACAATCTTCCCCGTCCTTCCCTTTAGAGCAGTCGGGAGGAAATCCCCAGCGCATCCATTATTAAAACTCCCCGTTCCATTTTAATGGAATTTCATTCGAGCTGAGTTCATTTCGGGATCTAATGAGCTTAGGATGTTTTGAAATTGTAAGCTGCCGCGCGCGAGTCTTTTTTTCAGTAGGTAGGTAGCTGCAGCGGCCTGACGGAGTCGCGGTTCTACGGAATCCAGCTTTCGCCCATTCCCTCATAAAGCTGACATGTAATGAACAGATTATTAAGTCTAATATGATAAAACATTGTGAGGGGGCGCAAGCGGCCGACGATGTACTACTACCACGGCCTTCTCTAGACATGGCCGGGTGCCTTAAGCGGCAACGCCGAAAAAAACAGGGCAGGGAGGTATGCTGTTTACGATGCTTAGCGTGGAGAGATACGATATTTCGACCGTATCATTTCATTTCAATGTTAATTGTTGATAAATGTGTTTTTTTTTCGATGAATATCTGAAAAAAGAGTGGAAGTATGCCCCACTCAGTCATAAATTAAATATAAATGAAAAACAAAATTGAAATTGAAGCGAATTGGTTGATGTTATATTCAATTTATTGTCGAGCAAGAACCACAGGGAGGTGTAGGGCCATCTCTCGCCAAAATTTTCATTATTCTTATCTTCTAATGAAGTGAAGGGATCTCTCAATAAATCTTATGTAGATTTACTTGTATTCTCATCAGACACGTGCAAGCAAATTAGTAACTCGAGACCATCTGCTGAGAATCAAATCAGAAGGAAGTATCCATTTTAGTTCATTAGCGGAAATCAGAATATCTTTATGAAATATTTTAATTTCCCATCCAGATATATCAATTTTAGCCGAATAATTTTCAAGTAGGTCTTTGAAATCTTTGATCAAATCGGAACTCAAAAAAGCTTCTACTTCATTATTATTCCCTTCTACACTGAGGATCGGTCCTTTTTATTTGATTTGGGCTTTGGGATAGCGCCTTCTTTCAATTTTGGGGATCTTAGAGAAAGTAATTTGATGGCTCCATCTGCTTGCAAATGTTTATCGAACTTAATTATATCGGAATCAAAATATTTCTCGCAAACAAAACTATTCGTTGGAATGAAATTTCGCGATATGGCATGCACCTCATCCATAAAAGCTTACGCTGTTCATCTTTCGGAAAACTAAAACAACTAAAATATCCTTAATTTCTTGTAGACGGATAATTACTTCTACACGATGGAATACATGAATACAACAAGTTTTAACCATTTTTCGAAGCAGATGACCTGTCCAAGTTGAATTTATAGGTTAGATATTGGATACCAATTATTCTGTTATTCCAAGGAAAATTCACTAACACCAATATCACAAACACTCACTGTACACGGCACTCGATTAGTCGCTATAATTCACTTATTTTTTCACATACATGACCACTAAACTAAGCGGATGATACAAAAACACGTGCACAAGACGCTTGCTTGACATACCCCATTCCAGCGTTGCCGCTCTTCGCATGGCCCTGGCTCTGTAAGTTAAAGATGGCTATGCTACTACCCAGGTTTGGCATAAAGTTTCTTCGGTTACAGTCCTCCGATTGATTTCGCGAGCATTGCATGAGACATATAATGGGTGATTTTTTAACTGTTTTTCTGTTGGCAACACTGATTATGACAGCTCACACACGTTTCGTGTTTTGTGTCATTGTCAAACATAATCAATTTGATCTGTACTTTAACCATGAGTTTCAAAGTTCCGGAGTATGGACGATTTTCAGATTTTCGAAGAATAAGGTTGTATGGACAATCCCACGCATACCCCGTAATCGTCGCTATATCCAAAAAGTCCATCCACTCCGAGGGGGTAGTGGTATGGTATATAGTTATAGTTATAGTGAAAAGGGGTTACAGTTCACTGCGACCTTAAGGTCTATTATGCCCCCTATCAGAGCTGTTATCATCGCGCCTCCTACAGCTCGCCCTCCAGTTCCAGAGATTTGATGAAATCCATTATCTGGGATAGCTTCAAGGAGGATAACTCCCCACCTCTACAAGTTTCTTGTCCAAAGCACTCTTTCCTTTGGCTTGCAATGGCATAGCATTCCGTAACCAGGTGGTATGGTATGGGCCGGGATATGTTTCAACGGGCGCACAGATCTACACAATTGTCCTGGGAATATGACCGCCTTTCATTATAGGGAGCATGTCATCGACAATGTTGTGCCAAATTTTCACGCTGCTTTTGGTGAAACTTTTCAATTTCTAGACGATAACGCTAGACCGCACCGTGCAGCCATAGTTGAGAATGCGCGCGAGGAGCTTGGTATTCCACATTTACCAATACCTCCGCACTCACTAGATTTGAATTGCATAGAACATGTATGGGATATGCTCCAAAGAAGATTAGATAATCATCAACCTACCCCAGAATCCTTAAATGATCTGAGAGAGCTTCTGCCGCGTTTATGGAACCAAATTCCTCAAGAAATGTTCAACAACCTCGTGTGTCGTATGCAAAGAAGATGTCAAGCTGTTATCGATGCCCGTGGAGGCCATACATTTTATTGATGGTCTTAAAATGCTTGCATTCTCTGAGTATAATATTTCATTATGTTACTTGATTTTTCTTAACCACGCTGTATACGCATACCTACAGGCTAAAATTAATTTGCATTAATATGGATTTTCATCACAAAAATCTTATTTTAACTATATTGTTTTGCACTTTAAGTCAATATCCCGTACTCATGTGGAGCAGTTTATTTCCTGACTTTGTGTTTTCTAGATGGTATCTATACCATGAAAACTACGAAGGTGTCGGTTATTGGTTGGGAATCGACACTTGAATGTGGGGAGAAATTGATGAGGTTATTGTGGAATGATTCATTTATTGATTACAATCTAAGCTTATATACTAATTCGAATTTAAACAATATTGGCTGCCGCAGGTCACCCGATTTGCCGTCACTCCCTGTGAATGCACTCCGTTTCCGCAGCTTTTCCTCCAGTCTGCAGGTTTCGATCGATTGCTTCATGGAATTCGCTTCAAAACTATAGAATTTGTCGCCGTTATTTTCCTTCATGAATATTTAAATTTAATGAAAATTTTCGAATTTCGAACACTACGCGTAACACTTTCTGTGACAACGTTAGTTTCTTTAGAACGCAAATTGTTTGGTGCTGCGATAAGTTGTGGTTAATTAATAGCCTAATTTGTGTTTGAATTTCAATTTTGAATAAAGGTTCGGTTAACGAAAATGCACAAAATAATAATTTTTCAAATGATTGGTTACGTAGATTACAT
This sequence comes from Adalia bipunctata, assembly GCA_910592335.1. Taxonomy (NCBI): domain Eukaryota; kingdom Metazoa; phylum Arthropoda; class Insecta; order Coleoptera; family Coccinellidae; genus Adalia; species Adalia bipunctata. The sequence goes on from OU342953.1 coordinate 7,157,657, forward strand.
CTGAACGCAAAAAGAATTAAATCGCTTCTTTCACGAAAAATGTCGGAACTTGTCTCCTCTATCTCAAGGGACAAAATGAAAAATATAGAAGCAGTTTCGCGAGTTCGGGAATTTAACATAGATCGAAAGAGCAGATACTAATACAGGGTGTCCCAAGTTCGAGTGCCTATTAGACGTTTCTTGAGAACTGGACCTATTTTAAATCTGAAAATTGGCATTATGATATTGTTTTGGAGCATGAGCTCTTACGGTTGTACAAGGAGTGAGAATGAATTTCTTCCAAAAAATTTTTTTTCAATTTTTTTGTTTCTGATATGATCGAGTATTCAATGCTGAATACATTTCTGTTGAAACCATTGTATTCATTCGAATAGTTTTCAAGATATCGAAAAACAACCTAAAAAAAATCAAATATTCATAGTCAGTATTATGTTCATTTTTCTCATTCTAAACATCTTGAGTCTAAACTGTTCACAAAACGTCAGAGTAAAAGAATATTGAAAGGTCAGGCATCTTTTTCAAATCAGAACCCTATTTTTCATGATTGCGTTGGATTCTGCGAAAAAAATAATGTATGCACTCTAAGATGCCCTTGCTCGCTTGCTCCTAAATTCAGTAATTTCTGAGTTATTTGGGATTTTCTGGATTGATTTGAGCTTGTGCCGCTTCTGCCTAATCGTAGTGGAGGTTATGTGATTAGGAAGAAATTTGATCTTACCGGAAAACCCTTTGAACCTTTCTCCAGGAAAAGTGAATTCCGACTCTCAACTCCATTAAGTATATGAAGGGACATACTTTGAGAGTTAAGTGGTCAGATTCACGTTGGGATACGTTTTTACGATTTATGCGAAGTTACTTCATCAGAAAACCCTTTTTCATGTATTTCGAGTCGCTTAACTGGTTGAAGGTAGGACAGTAAATTGACAGATCTGATTTAGAAGTAAGATCAAAATGAAAAGGTAGATTTAATCTCTGTTGAGTTTATTCATTTTCATTCTTTCCGCATTCGAGGTTCTCAAAAAAAGTTTTATTGATTGGAACTGACTGAATACGATAAGAAATTAATCTAATACTGGGCTCAACGGAGCAAGGAATTTGGAAAACACATACTCACATTGTCGAAAATCTTGCCCCCTAGGTTTCTCAAGAAAAAAAAAACAATCTATGTTCTGGAAATGAGTTGAATATTGTCCTTTTAGGTTTAGAGACGCTATAATACTCATCTACCTGCAAACTGTCAAATAGCCAGTAATGTGGTTCGTAAACGCTTTTTCATCACTCAGTAGGAGAGAGTAATACGTAAATTTTTCCTATCAAATGAATAAATCTAGAGATCAGCTGAAGATATGTAGATAACCTTATAAAGAATGCCAAAATCCTAATAGAAGTGGAGAATAAAATCCGTGAACAGCCGAAAATATTGCTGCTGTAGCCGAAAGTATTGAAGAAAACCCAGGTTTGTCCATTCCTCGTCGTTTTTTGGAATTAGGAATTCCACAATCGTCATCACACCGCGGTATTTTGCATAAAGATTTGGGTCCTAAGGCTTATGAAGTTTAGTTAACACAAGAACTCAAGCCGGCCGATCATCAACGACGTCGTGTCTTTGCTGTTTGGGCTCTTGAAATGCATGAAAATGATCAGGAATTCCATCGAAAAATCATCTTGAGTGATGAGGCCCATTTCCACATCGGTGGCTTCGTCAACAAGCGAAATTATCGCATCTGGGGCTCGTGAAATCCAAGAGTTATTGTTGAAAAGCCTCTCTATCCTCAACGTGCGTGCGGTTCATGGTCCAGCGGGGTCATTGGACCTTACTTTTTCGAGAATGAGTCTAGAGCAACAGTTACGATGAATGGATTGCGCTATCGAGAAATGATTAATGATTTTTAATAGCCGGAATTGGATGGTATTGATTTGGACAACGTTTACTTTCAGCAAGATGTCGCTACGTGCCACATAAGCAACGAAACTTTGAATCTTTAACGGGAAAAGTTTCCGGACCGAGTAATCTCTCGATTGCCTGACTGGTAAACAGCGAGGGGATGCACAATAGATCTTTAGGTCAAGGTGCTTGCGAGTTCAGATGATCTTCCGCCCCTCCTCTAATCTAATCTAAATCTAATCTAAAATCTCTCGAAGTCGAAAAGGTGATACACATGTCAACAGAGATCTTGTGATTTAACACTTGCGACATCTTCCTTTGTGCCATGTAAAAGAGAAGGTCTACGCCAAGAGCCCAGCGTCGATTCACGACCTCGAAGAAGGAATTCGTGAGGCTATCGAGGACATAGGGCAGCCACTTTGCGATTTGGTTATGAAAATTTCATGAAAAAGATATGGTCCTGTAGTCGTGGTCGTGGTGGTCACTTGTCTGATGATTTTCCATTATTAATGGCATACCTTCCTCTTTATAATGAAATAATTATCCGATCATTCATCTAGAAAAATGACCTTTTTCTTTGAATGTCAAAATAACACCTCCTATCTTAGACTTTATATACCCTATACTTATATAGTCCAAGCCTCTTAACGAAATTCCTTTATTCGGGGCTATTCACTAAGCAAAGTTGTCATGGATAGCAACTTTGCTTAGTGAATAGCCCCGATTATCAGATCGTTCATGACATTCTCCGATGAATCGGCAGACTATCCATCCTGGTCGAAAATAGTAATACTATTTTTGGGATTTTTGCGTTCTTCATTAGGTTATACTTCTGCGAATTTTTGGAAATAATTAGTTAAAATACTCCATAGAGAATATGAATATACTGGCCCTTAATTAATGTAAATCCCTGCTAGTACCAACAAAGACCTCCAGTATCATTACTCTGGAATAGAGACATTAACATATTACATCAACTGAAAAAAGAATAGGAAAGCATCCCCGGTAACTTCGATCAAACCGCAAACATCATCATATGTCCAAATATCCTCCCAGTCGATTCCGAACGTGAACACACATATTCTTTTATAATCCTAATAACAAATTATGGCCCTGTATAGGCCACAGCTCGCCACAGGGCTACCCTCGGTCATTAAAAATAGGTAGTTTGTTCGGCAAACCACAACAGATGTTACCCTTTTGTTACGATAGGCGCACTTTTTCACCCCGAAAGCGGCCGTTCAACCTGCTACTGTAATTCTTCGAATAGGGGATGGGGTAAGGATAATCCTTTAAATAACTTGTTAGGAGGAGAGATTAGTTTCAAGGGTGATAGCCAGTGTTTTCGCCTTGTTCGAAGGGGAGATTGGTAAGTGAGGTTCAGTTTTATGATCCAAATTCCTCTCGAAAAAATGAGGAAATTAAAATACATGTTCTTGAAGTTGAGTGAAAAAAGTAAAAGGGCCAAGGGGAGTCGTATTCCAGTATATTTTGGACTCAATCCATATTTGTTTTGTCGACATTTTTCGGCCCACGGCCATCATCAGAACACAATCTAAAAAACATTCAAAAATCAATAGATGTTAAAATAGACTTTGAATAGATGTTTAAATAAAAAAATTAAGACTTCGAGGAACCAGTTTGCTGTCGAGGAATTCAAAAAACAATTGTGTGTTGTTTTTTAAGACTGGGTAAAAAGTTGTAAGGAAGACCTTCACAATGATAAACACACACAGAACCTGGAAAAACAAAAAGATGGAGAATGTGAGGTAACTCACAGTGAGTCCTTATTCATATTAAAAACCAAACTTCATAAAAACCATCCTGTTAGCTGGTCATCATTCACATCTAGTGTTGAAATGAATTGGAAAAATGTCAAAATATAACAACATGTTTTAATTCATTTTAACACTAGATGTGAATGATGACCAGCTAACAGGATGGTTTTTATGAAGTTTGGTTTTTAATATGAATTAGGACTCACTGTGAGTTACCTCACATTCTCCATCTTTTTGTTTTTCCAGGTTCTGTGTGTGTTTATCATTGTGAAGGTCTTCCTTACTAATAGTACGAATCACAACTTTTTACCCAGTCGAAATTGTTTTTTGAATAATAGAAGCCTTCCTCGACAGCACACTGGTTCCTCGAAGACTTAATTTTTTCTATTCAAACATCTATTCAAAGTCTATTTTAACATCTATTGATTTTTGAATGTTTTTTAGATTGTGTTCTGATGATGGCCATGGACCGAAACATGTCGACACAATAAATATTAATTGGGATTAACGTCTGTGAAATATATAAGAGAAAATGATTAATCGGCATTCAGACGGATTTTTTCGAATTCCGGAAAAGTTTTTCACCTCAGGCGGGAGTTGAACCCGCGTCCTCTTGATTTCCGGTCAGAGATGTTAACCAACTACACCACCGAAGCTACTCATTTTTCCGGAATTCGATGTTAATGATGCCACGCAGACAAAGATGTCTGCGCGGGTGAGGAGGTTAATAGGTGGGGGGAACTCATTCGCTTTCATCGATCAAAGGATCCCCACTCTATCCTTCTCCTTTGCGTCATCGAATTTGTCGACATCAGCAGGGATCGGACTTCGGGTCTCCGATCGATGAACAATACAACCGAAAATTTGTAAACATAAATTGGGATTAACGTCTGTGAAATATATAAGAGAAAATGATTAATCGGCATTCAGACGGATTTTTTTGAATTCCGGAAAAGTTTTTCACCTCAGGCGGGAGTTGAACCCGCGTCCTCTTGATTTCCGGTCAGAGATGTTAACCAACTACACCACCGGTCAGAGATGTTAACCAGTTGGTTAACATCTCTGACCGGAAATCAAGAGGACGCGGGTTCAACTCCCGCCTGAGGTGAAAAACTTTTCCGGAATTCGAAAAAATCCGTCTGAATGCCGATTAATCATTTTCTCTTACAATAAATATTGATTGAGTCCAAAATATACTGGAATAAGACTCCCCTTTCCTTCATAGTTGAATCCAGTAGAATGAATTTCAGAGAATTTTCGAGTGAAAAAAGTTATCTGTTTCTCTGAGGGGTAGGCTAAAATTTATTTTCTCTCCAACATCTTCCCTATTGAAGGATAGATATTGAAGGTCCTGTAATTTCACCATCAGGTCTAGATTTTTTCTTTTGGGACCCTCAAACATGAAATCTACCACACGGAGCCATGCAGTTTTGATGAATAATTATTCAGGACTTAGGAGTGCCAATAATTTACACCGGAAGTTACGTTGGTATTATTGTATGCAGAGAATGCAGCCCAATTCGAATATTCAATTTGAAAAAAAAATTATTTTTGTACAAAATGAAATGATACTGAGAACTCAAATTATGCAGGATGCTCCTGATATGGTGATACAGACGAAGAGGGGAGATTCTTTGCGTATAACATGTGACCGTTTCGTTTTCGAGATACAGGGTGTTGAAGATTTTTTTCATAGTATCTGCATTTCACAAAATATTCTACTGAATTTAGCATAGATATTACAATTTAGAGTTCACACAATGTGACATGCCAATTTTGATCGCAAATCCACAGGGTGATAGTTTTTCTGGAACACTGTCCCTTGTTTTCCTCCTGAATTTTTTTTCGGTGTAGCCACAGTTAAAAGAAAATTGTGAAAAGAAGCTCTATTTTAAACATTATGTTTTTTTTTGTAGTTTTGTCGTATCTGCTACGGATTTCGAAGAAAATATCCTGAATGAAATTCTACGAAAAATCGAAATTGTCGTGAAAATGAACTTGGTAGTGAATAAATTCATTGTTTGGTTGTTTTGTCTCAATATGCCAAATTCCAGTTGAATATCTTTCAAAGTGCAGATAATATGAAAAAAAAACTCCAATTTTTATGGGACTTCATTTCTTTGAATTATTCAAGTTCTCCTCTTCTCTTGTATCTCCAATTTAGGAACACTCTGTATTCTTCAAATTTGGTCAGAGAATGGTCTCAGTCGACTAGATTGGACTCACTGATCACGAATCACGATAACTCTCGAACGGATAAACCTAGAGACTCTATAATATAATATGATATTTCGTATTTGGCTGGAATGACGTTATCAAGCTATGTCCAAAATATTGACCAGATCGTTCAACCAAAACAACAAAAAATTCTAGCAAATTATCAATAAAATAATGCCAATATTTCTATAATATTTTATCGAGTATCGTGGACGATAGATTTGACAGCTTTCAGAGTATTTTCGACAGCAGCTGTCGAAAATTTATTTATTGGATTCTTGAATACGAATCTACCTATAAGATGAATCAACTCACAAGATGAATCAACGAACGCTCAAAACTCAAAAGCTCCCGTCTACACGTCAGTCATTTTTTTTAAATCATTGATCTGGGAAACTGGGACGTTTCTGAAAAGCAAATTCGAAAATCTTTGAAATGATTCTTGGTGTTGGTGTGCCCCTTCGTAGAAGTTGTGCATTTTAATTGGATTTAAAGTAAACCTGAATGTGTCCTCCTACTCTAAGGTCAGAAAGAATCAATAATATACTGATAACTCGGCTTGCGCCTCGACTTAGCAATCTTCACAATCGTCCAGGAATGTAAGGCTTTTCCTATCCGGTAAACAATGTGCTATTATTTCCAAACTTATGATAACAACGTTCCTCTGCCTAGGAGAAGAAATAGTTGCTAAGACTTACTTTTCCGTCCGGCACCGGCGACGGCAGGAAAAGTGTTGTTTTGTTATGCAAAAGATGAATTTTGCAATACAACCGTAACTATAGGAAAATGTTCCATTTTTCACTAAATTATAACGATCGTTAATAATCGTTAATATTCAAATGTGGATATTCAGATTTTCATGGATTTCAAAATTTTTGAAGATAAAATAACATATTTCATAAGGAGAAGAAGTGTCAATTTTCATGGAGAGCTTGAGTTTATACTCGACTCACTACGTTCGGCGAGTAATTGAAAGCGAGCCATGAAAATATACTATTATAAGTACTATATTTCATCATTTTCATGAAGTTGCCTTGAAATAATGTTTGTACTTTGCATCTTTGTAACCATAGAGATTGAAATCGATAAAGTCATTAAAACAGTCCAAACCTTTATCTTTATAATTGCATCCATCTTATTATCACCTTTATATCGCCTTCAGCTTGGTTACTAGTTCTTGCAAACTGAGAACCCCCTCATATTCGTAGAAAGGTTGCTGCCATAAAATCTTGGTCTTCCTTAATTTATTTCCAATTTTAAGTTTTATGCCAGATACAAGACAGTCTAGATCGAAGTCTCGTAAACCTTTATGGATAACTGATTTTCTCTATTCTAAAAAAAGATAAGGAAATTCGGACTTCCGAATGGAGGTATGATTTTTACAACAAAAGTTTAATTCTTGATCCTTCTGCGAATCTTAAAACTTACCACTATTCCCATATCGATTTTGATCAGACTTTATAAAAAATCACTCCCAAAGTCAATGTCGAAGCAACATTTAATACGAAATATGGCGACTGGAGCAAGTTGCTCAAAAATTTCCCGTTCAGAGTCGGAGCCGCCGATCGAGATTGAACCTAACCTCATTATCCATTACCTCATTATCCGTCAAGCGAAATTAGGTTAATCGATTCAAACCCAATAAGACCTCTCTTGCGAAGAAAGGGAAGCACGACGGACTTTCAATCGAGTTTGTGCAACAACCCCAATTACGGGCCAAGTATCAGGTTGCACGAAAATCGAATCAAAAAGGCCCCTTGCATAAAGTCTGTCAGTTTCGTGTCGTTTTACATGTCCGATTGGTGTGTGTCTGTGCGTGCGTCTGCCGTTTATGCTCACGATGTACGGCTCCTGTGAGAGTATGGGGCCTATGATTCACTTCAAAAGGTCGATGGCTTCTTTCGGTTAGATAATATTTTTGCACAAATCCTCCGAAAGTCCGAAATCTATTTGTATCAGGATGAAGCATGCCCATGTATAAATAAATCAGTAAGAGCAGATTTCTCTGCTTTCAGGTTTGGTTCCAGAACAGAAGGGCCAAATGGAGAAAAGCAGAAAGGTTGAAGGAGGAACAGAGGAAGAGGGAAGGACAAGAAATGGTGAAAAGGGACGGAGAAACGAAGGAGGAGAAAGTAAGTATGATATAAGAATGAACTATTTATCAACAGGACAAAATTAATTTTGACCATACCATGAACTTTTTCCTCCCTTCAAGATGGAGGACATCAACAATACAAGTTCTCCAGAACCTCCTGCTACCGGAGAAGATGAAATCCCTACTAGAGAATGTTCTAGTAGGAGCAGCGCTGGCAGAGAATCTCCGGATCAAGGCAAGGGGTCCACTGAAGCTGGGGACCGTTCGAATCCTTCTTCGCCTCACAGTCCTGCTCCTTCGGTTTCTTCTGAGCCACCGAGGCAGCTTGCTCCACCTTTTCCACATCTTTTTCCTTTCGGGGACAGGTGAGTAATGTTTGATTTATATTCGAAGTGATAAACGCGAATTTTATCGTGTTAAAATAAAGATCTCATGGTTTTTATTGTGGTTCCGGAATCCGGAGTCCGGTTTTTGATAATTTTGGATGCGTCGGTCTATTGTAACATTCCATCCTAGTGGTTGTGAACATTAATACTGAATGAGGTTATAATCGAGGCAAGAAATACCTGTATTGAAAAGATAGAACAGGGGGGGCAGGATAGAGGGTTAATACTCCTAGTTGGATAGCTGATTCGTCCTCTTGTTAGCTTACCAAGCAGAAACTCTTATCATCCGATGATCTAACACCTTCCACTTACCAAATTCTGCCTTAACGTTGGGTCAACGTTATTGAATACATGTGGTGGTATTTCATCGATACAGCGTCTGATTTTGGCTTTCAATGATTTGATGGTTGCAGGCTCATTAGCTTAGGCTTGTAACTTCAGATAACCCCACAGCCAGAAGTCTAAAGACGTTAAATCGCAAGAGCGTGGAAAAGGCAATACTCTTCGCTATTCATGGTCTACTGGCAGAAGTTGTGGAGTCAGTTGAATTTTGTAGGCATGCAGTTGTAAATTTTTAGTGAGAATTCGCTGAAGAGTCCCTGTTGAAATGTCCAATTCTTGTGCCTGATGGCAAAGTCTCTGGCCTTTCTGTCATATTCCTGCGAACTGCCGTGATGTTTTGTTCTGAACAACCTCTACGAGCTCGTACCGTATGTTTCACATCACTAACCGAACCAGTACTTTCGAATTTTTCGATTATTCTTCACACATTATTTCGACCGAACATTGAACGCACTTTAGCAATAGTGGCAATTGAACGTTCGCCATTTTGATAATAATTTTTGACAATCAGGACGCGTTGTTTTACCGTGTAATGTTCCATGTTCACTTACTTCCTTCTGTTAACTTTCGATATGTCACGTAATAATCATGTGAGACAGTGGCGGATTTAGGGGGGGGGGCGAAGGTGGTTTCGCCCCCCCCTCGGGATTAGAATTCGTTCTGTGATAATATAATTTTTGCTGGTTTATCCGAGAATTATTACTGTGTTACTTTGGAATCGCCCCCCCCTCAAAAAATTCCTAGATCCGCCCCTGATGTGAGATTGACTGTCAAACTTGGCGCGCGATTCAAATCTCGAGCTCTTGTTGAAACATCTTCTAGTTATCAAGGAAGAGAGAGACTCTTCAATCAATCTGCATTATCAAACAGAATAAATGGAAAACTATTGCTTTGTTTTGGGAGCAAAAATAGAAAACAGCAAACAGAAACAGTCATAAGAGAATTGGACTAGTGAAGATCTAATTCAAAAATTCATTGCTGGATCGTGCTGCCATCGTAGGAGAGTGGTGACAGTCGAAACTTACGATTGGGTACAGGGCGCTTAAGGGGATCTGGTACACGTCCGAGCTCGCGAGCTCCCTTTAAAATTTGGGCTTTATTTCCATGATAGTTGGTATGCGGCGTAAACCAACAATTTTTTTCAAATTGAAACTTAATCATTTCTCTAGAATGTGTTTTACTCGCTTTTCTGTTTTTCTTCGTATATTAGGAAAAAACCTGGTAAGCTGTAATTTCTGGAAAATCTGGACAAACGATTTTATTTCCATGATATCTCTGTCAATTCTCGGGATAAATGTATGAAATTTTCAGTTTACATGCGAAATTGTTTTTTTCAGAATGTATATTGATCAGTTTTTTGTTTATTGTCCCATCAATTTTTAAATGAATTATAAAGTAGGAACTTTATTGTTCATATTTTCAACCAGGTTTTTTTCCTAATATACGCAAAAAAACGGAAAAAGCGAATAATACACATTCTGAAAAATATAAGGTATTCCGCATGTATACCTACTGAAAATTTCATATATTTATCCCGAAAATTGACGGAGATATCATGGAAATAAAATCGATTGTCCAGATTTTTATGAAATTACAGCTCACCAGGTTTTTCCCTAATATACGGAGAAAAACAGGAAAGCGAGTAATACACGTTCTAGAGAAAAGATTAAGCTTTAATTAAAAAAAATATGGTTGGTCTACGCCGCATACGAACTGAGATGTCATGGAAATAAAAAGCCCAATTTTTGACGGAAGCTCGCGAGCTCGGACGTGTACCAGGTCTCCTTATAAGATAGACATGATGGCTACTAAAAGAAGATGTTCTCTCAAGAATTTACCATTCTAGGAACTGTTTTATTTCAAGGTAGCAGGGGGGATTAAAATTTCAAACGGAAATCCCTTTGATTCTTCCATTTCCAACCCTCTTAAGACACACCAAAGAAATACCCAATAAAGACAATAACCACAGAGGTCGATGGATAATCTCTTCCTTATGAGCTGAATACCATGTTATAGAATATTATAATGTTGCCAGACGTATACAAACCTGCACAATTCAGCCGAAATTTGATCTTCCTCGAGAAACGGGAAATCACTTCGGCATAATTCTCCAACGTGGTAGTCGGCATCAAAAAACCCCTCAACCCGGGTCCCATCAAAACGATTTTTATGTCCGGAGGGCGATCCCCGTTCTGCGCAAACATACTTTCCACTTGCCATGGCGTATATTCGAATTCGCAGAGAGATGGATATAATTTTCCATCGGTTCAAATATTGGCTTTTCATATTTGCCCCCATTACCACGCATGAATTTGTCGGGGGCGGGTTATATATCCGGTTAGCCATGATATTGATACCGGTACGGGTTTTTTCCGCCGCCATTTTTCATTGGTCGGAATTCGACAGGGCCGGACTGTAAGAATGGCGGCGTTCTATAGGCACAAGTAGAATTTATTTTAGGGAAAATTGGAGATTATAAAACCATAGGAAAAACTTGACGATCGTTTTGAAGTATAATACGCAATTGGATTAATGTAGTTAGACAGGATGTTTCACCATAAACTGGACCTAGATCCATAGAATATCTTACATATCTGGTGTTTCTGCCTCATTTATCTTAAAATTCCGAAATGAGGAATGAGCCAATGAGAATTGGAGCTGGCCTTTGGTAAGAATCCAGATCTGCGCTTGTGCGGCTATACAGGGTCTTTCACGAGGAACCTCACCCATATTTATACGGGAAACTACTGAACGTATTTTCATGAAATTCAGCACTTATAAGTATTTCACGATGCTGATGAAATCTAAAATATTTTCAAGGCATGAGCACCTCCGGTTTTTCCGGAAATGACGTCAACTTCCGTTTTTCACAATTTTTTTATTACAGAAATAGATTCCTTAGAAAATTTCAAGTTATTTTGATGTAACATTTTTCAGTTTTGGTTAGAAAATTCTCTCTGAGCGGGAAAATTCGAAAAAAAAATCGAAAATAGAGCTCCGCTGAAACAAGAATAACTTCGAGGTTTTTGGATGGAAAATTTTCATTTTTGGGATTTTTCAAGATGTAATAAGATTGATGTATCCACTTTAAAAATCGAAATCGCGATTCATGATACAGGGGGTGAAAAAATCGCTTTCAAAGTTAGGGATGACAAAATCGTGAAAAATCAATTTTTTCAAATTAGAACCCCATTTTTTTATGGCAGATATTGAATCTACGATGGAAAATTTTCATTTCATTTTTTCATTTTTATTAACTCAGAAAATATCCACTTTAGGGCAAGGGTGTGATGCATACACTCACATTATTTTTAACGTAGATTCAATATCTGCCATAAAAAAATGGGGTTCTTATTTGAAAAAATTGATTTTTCACGATTTTGTCATCCCTAACTTTGAAAGCGATTTTTTCACCCCCTGTATCATGAATCGCGATTTCGATTTTTAAAGTGGATACATCAATCTTATTACATCTTGAAAAATCCCAAAAAGGAAAATTTTCCATCCAAAAACCTCGAAGTTATTCTTGTTTCAGCGGAGCTCTATTTTCGATTTTTTTTTCGAATTTTCCCGCTCAGAGAGAATTTTCCAACCAAAACTGAAAAATGTTACATCAAAATAACTTGAAATTTTCTAAATCTATTTCTGCAATAAAAAAATGGTGTTCTAATTTGAAAAACGGAAGTTGACATCATTTCCGGAAAAACCAGAGGTGCCCATGCCTTGAAAATATTTCAGATTTCATCAGCATCGTGAAATACTTATAAGTGCTGAATTTCATGAAAATACGTTCAGTAGTTTCCCGTATAAATATGGGTGAGGTTCCTCGTGAAAAACCCTGTATTGAGAATAAAAATAATTTCCTAATTCTGTCTCTCTCTGACACATCGTATTATGTTATGTTGTGAAAAGTATGTCATTCATATAAATTCATGTGAATACTTTCGATCATCACCTCACAATTTCATGTGAGATGTTTCAATCGCTTTATTCCGTTTTCTTTGAGTCCTGCATACCATTGTTAACTCCTATTCATATTTTAGAATTGAACGCAGAATATTTAACTAACTTATTTTCATCCTCGATATCTATTTTCTTGTCGTCTTTCGAAATATACAACCTCTACTTTTCTCGCAATTTTTGAAGCAACTGAAGCAGTGTACAACTCAATCCGATGATTTGGATTCACGTTGTGACTGTGAAAAGCAGGGGTATAATCAATGTTGATGTTATTAGATTTATGATCTTCTTCTATTTGAGATGTTTTTGGCCGGAATGCCATCCAACTAACGTCAAAAACGGGTGCCACTGGTATACTTTAATTATTCGCCGATAGATGTCGACATCAGAAATTTTACCAACATGTCGTTCGAAGCTTTATTATTTCTATATCTTGTTGTCAAACGTTTTCGGAAATTTCGAATTTTCAGTGGTTTGATAGCTTTGAAGTTTATTTTCTTTCATTCTTGGTAAGGGCTCTTAAATTGTGTTAGTAGTGATTTTCGTCCGAAGAGAAAACTGTCTTGCTTTATTTGCGGATGTTTAATAAGTTCCTGATTATTCAATGTCTTTGTTTTTCGTACTAAAAGTCAGACAAAACACACAGAATCAATCAAGAGATCATAAAGTAGATTAATAGAACACAGAACAGCAAATAAGTTACACCAAAATGCATAGAGTATCCGCTGAATTGACTCTGGCGCCATCGACGTTCACAGATTAGGACTTAGGAGAGAGTGGGGTAAGATGGGGTACTTAACGTTTATAGGTGAATAAAATAATGAAAAACTCAGATTCATGAATTGAACTTTGAATGTAATGGAACATAACATGTGAATAAATTTCAGCATAAAAAAATAAACTTCTTTGAAGGTATGTATTAGTATTATTAAGAATAATTTTCTGTTAACCGAACGAAACTTCATCTTACCCCACCTGGGGTAAGAATCCACTAACGGATGGAAACGTTTAGTTCTGATGATTTTGAGAATTGGCTTCACTATTTATCATTGCTAGGTGCGTCCCCTCTTTCTATGGTCCAAGTCACTGCCACTCTTCTAAGAAACACATTTACAAAAAAATCCGTGTACACCAAAACGATGGGACACTGACCTCCAGTTTTTTTCATCTATAGTTTATAAACAGTACTTTACATTCAATGTGTCCAATTTGGTTCAGCATTACTCCCCTCCCTGAAAAACTCTCTAGATCTGCTAGTGGCTAGACATCAGACATGGCCCGTCAGATCCCCAGAATAAAAATATTAGTTTTTTTTCTTTACTAACTGGAGGATTTCCAAATAATCGTTCAAACTATTTTTCCTGAAGTCGGTAGCAGATACGAAGAAATTATAGTACAACATTAAGTTTAGTATAATAAAAAAGCTTCATTTCACAATTTTTCGAACTGACAGCGGACGACTAAAAATAGTTCTGAAAAAAAAACATGAAACATTGCTCCAAAAAAAATATCACCCTGTAGATTTGCAATCGAAATTAACATGTCACACGATATAAACTCTAAATTGTGATATATGTGCAGGTTACTGTTGAATATATTGTGAAGTGCAGAATCTATGAAAAAAAGAGCTTCAACACCCTATATCTCGAAAACAAAACGTTTGCGATTGCGTTGCATTGATTAAGGGACTTTTTTTTATTATGCAAGGAATCTCCCTCTCTACATTTATATATCTTCAATAAAGGAACTCTCTGTTCTCAGATATTCGTACGAACTGCTTATCAATACCGCAGAAATATCCAGAACAAAATAATACAGAACGATAAAAGTATACCCCCACCCTCAAAATTCTTCCACTTGCATCAACAACTGCGAAGCGTTCCACCATTTTCTCAGACGATTCTCAACTCGAACTCCTCCCCATCCGCAAGCAACATTCTCTGATCTCCGAAACCTGCACCAAATTTCATATTCTATATTTTATTCTTTATGTGAACGGCACGGAACTCTTAACTCTTAACCCCCCGTTCCGACCCCTCGCCCCTCTCCGCACGAAATGGCGAACAGTTTTGGACCGGAGAAAGGTTCATTTAAATATTCATCGGGCCAGACGTAAAGATCGCTCTAATATCATAAAACGAATTTTCCATTTCTTCTTTTATGCCTCCCCGGAACGGGCTAGCGGAGAGAACAAAAGGCAAAACGATCCGGCATTTGCATCGCAGAGCGGCTCGCCGGCTCTCGACAGTGATATTTTCATTATCCTAATTCGGTTTCGAATGAAATTAGGGCCTCGCTCTGTCTTTCCCGACTGACGGAATTGCTTCGCGGCCATTTTCACGCTGGAAAATCTGATCAGGGTGTTGGGAAGGTTGGAAGAGTAAAATATTGCAGGTGCGGCAACGACGCTTCGGAAGGTACGGGATATGGTTTTAAAATTACTGATTTTCAATTTAGAATGTATAATGTTCGAAATGGTTTACAGGGACAACAAGGCGATATAATGAGAAGTTTGACACAAGAGTTGTAGTAAAAAATTTTTCAAAATTGCATTTATGCAGCCTGAATTATTATTCTTATTATTATATTGATTGGCTACAGAAGAACATTTCAGATCTTCGACCAGATTGATTTCTTGTTCTTATACGTACCCCATACTGAATCAATTCCAGACGAGTACATCTACCATCCTCATAAATCGTATGATCTCTTTAGGAACTTTCGCAATCACATCGTGAGGATCAAGCAAGGGCTTGCCTAGGACCCAGTTGTACGACTGTATAGTGTATACGTTCCTGAGGCAGGCAACATCCGGCACTTGCACAGAGCACACCATGTGTTCGGTGGTTTCTTCCTCCGATTCACAAAGCTTGGAAAGTTCGTCGGTAGACTCGACCAATCGATACAAAAAGTATCGGTTGTTTTTTCACTTCGAAGTGAAAATTTTTCCGGAATTCGAAAATTGTCTGTTTACCGATTATAATTTTCTCAGATAATTTTATGACATTCATGTTTTAAAAATAATTTCCGGCATATGACCACCACGACTGAGGAACCGCATTCTACCAGACCAATATTGGACCACTTTTTCGAGTACCTAATGCAGGCCTTATCAAGTATTGATAAATTGATAAAACCGATTACGAAAAATTATTCTTGATTTTTT
Source organism: Adalia bipunctata (assembly GCA_910592335.1). Taxonomy (NCBI): domain Eukaryota; kingdom Metazoa; phylum Arthropoda; class Insecta; order Coleoptera; family Coccinellidae; genus Adalia; species Adalia bipunctata. Next base: position 7,173,486 of record OU342953.1, read on the forward strand.
TGGGATATCGGGTGTGGTAATCACAAATGCAATAAGATCAATCTCTTGATTGTATCAATCCAAGCTTTCGGTCATCATTGTTACCTCTTCAGGGAGCTGAAATATCACACAATAACAACAACGCAACTCAACAATAATTGTCGTTCCATTCCCAGGAGCATAGGATAACTTTTTACCATCTCGAATTGTTGTGAGTTTCTTGCGTTGTTGTAATGGTGTCTAATTCTAATATGTGATATTTCAGCTCCGTGAAGATGGTCACAAATCACAATGATGACCTAAAGCTTAGATTGATACAATAAAGATCTTATTGCATTCGTGATTACCACACCCGATATCCCAAAAACATCGAGAATTCAGGCCTTATTTCAGCAATTACACGAGTTATGTTGGCTCCCGAAGCGTCTATTGTTTCTGGATTGTCAGCATAAACCAACGACTTGACATAACCCCAAAAAAATAATCCATTGGAGTTATGTCGCAAGATCTTGGAGGCCAATTAATTGGACCATTTCTCGAAATAATGTTAACGCCAAATCTTTCTTGCCACCAATAAATTGGGAAGAAAACTAATATAAATCCTCAAACAAGAAACTTATGAAATCATAATGTAGATACCTAATCTAAAATTATTGTTCAGTGAATACTTCAACTTAATAGTTATAGGAAACAAGAATTAGGATAAAATATTAAAATCATAAGTTATTCTGTGCTTCAGCTGAGAAATTGTTATATAGAAACAAACAAAACCACATATAAACCTTTTTAAGGATTCAATTCAATGTGGCCTCTATTTGTGTTATGTTATTCCATATTCATGGTATTATTTCTATCCTATTCCTTTTTTCTTTAAAGTACTGAAACAAGTTACTGGAGATGCACTTCAAATTCTTGGTCCATGATCTTCCTTAGCTGCTTGGGTACATTTACAAAAATAAAAATAACAAGTTGTGTATGTATGTATGAATATTCTCAGTCGAAGTTCCATTGAAATTTGAATCGAAATAGTGTGCTCGTGAACGTGGTCGCCGCACTATATGCACCCTGACGAATTTAAAAATTGCATCCGGAATAAGTTTAGCGTTTTTGCGGAAAAACGTTCAATAACTCTTTACCGAGCGGCCCATATAGACAATTAAAATTCATATTCGGATATATCGACGCAATGGTGTTTGCCCTGTGCTCGGTCGGTCAAATATTAAAACTCGAATTTTTCCATATCGCTCTCACGAATTTGGCGAATGATGCCGCAGTGCGTGTGTGTTTATCGGAATTCGATGATTGAGAGCATTGAGGCAAAGGGAATGCGAAACGGTCGAATTTTAAACGAGCCGACAATTTTTCAATTTTCCCGTATGGGATTTTTCAGAGTGAAATTGTTTATTTTCGAGACATCGGTATCGATGATATCATTCTAATTGATTTGAGTTATCGGGAAATCGGATGCGCTGATGAGTTTTGCCCGCGGATTTTCCTGTTTCGAGTTTGGATGCAAATGGAAAATGTTTGAAGTCATGAACTCCTCCGTAAAATCATAATCGGTAACAGTTTCATGATTGTCAAGCATAATGAGGCAGGATATTGCGCTCTTTGACTTTTTCCATCATTCGAATACGCCCACTTCAATCTTAAAGAAAATACTGGAAATGGTATACAGCTGGTTCAAAAACCACGATAGGGGCAGGCGCTGGAGTAAACGGGTTTAGAAACAAGTGTAGACTATCTTCAGGCTCAAACTCGAGTGTTTTTCAGGCAGAATTACTGGCAATCGAAAGAATTCTGGTCATAAACATCGAAGGAAACTATCAGAAGTGCGAAATAGCCTTTCACTCGGATAGTCAAGCCGCTATTTGAGCACTGAGAAGGAGAAACCCCAGGGGGAAACAGTCTGGCGGAATCTTCCAGGAGTGAGTCACTCCAAAAAGTTCCTTTCGAAACTGCCAGATCCAATAGATATCTCGATCTCAGTGAGAACTATAGATACAACTCCCCACCAGCTTTCTTACAGGACAATGTCGCCTCCCGGAAGCATCTGATATATTTTTTATCCTGATTACTCCTAGGTCTCCCGAGGAGACCCCTCTGAAACTACAAGCTTCGAAGCTTGTAACTTGTTCGAGTTCGAAGAAGTAGTTGTGTTCTGTGTGAGCTTTGTTACTGTGTCCTTACGCCACCTTAGGCTCAGCACTGTTAATTTTTGATCCAACAGTGGAATGGTGGCCCCTACCGAGGCTAGAAAATTTCCTTCCTAGCTCGGGATTGAACTTCAAACTTGCCGGGTCCTAATCCAATGCTCTAACCACTGAACCAAGGGCACTGTGTTGAGAAGGGGTTTACCGGACACTGAAGGGTGTCGATTCTGTGGGGAGGAGGTAGAAACTCCTCAGTAAGAATCAGCTACACCTCCTCATTAAGTTTCTTACAGGACATTGTCGCCTCTGGAAGTACAGGGTGCGGCACGGAGGATGGATGGTTTTAAAAAAATAATAAAAGCGTTAGTTTTTACTCAAAAACACATTTATTGACGGAATCAGATTCTCAAGGAAATAGCATTCGAGACAGTCAAGTGTGGAAAATCACATCAGGCATGTGGTGGCCGAAATCGGTGATGCAGTGCTGGAGGCGCTCAATGGCTTGTCGAACGCGTTCAACATTTTCAGGCGTTCGAACTGTTCGCACAGGTCCTCTTGGTCTTCTGTTGATCAGTTCACCACGTCTGCGAAGTGATTCAACCCAACGAAGGATGGTGTTTCGAGAGGGAATAGCTCTATTCCGATGAATGTGGAAATGGCGACGAAACTCACGCTGCACGACCGTGACTGACTCATTATTTCGGACGAAACTATCATAGGCGAAAACACGATGCTCCACCGTCCAAGGCTCCATGACGACAACTGGTAAATAAATGCTAGGAACACACGAGTCTAACGGCACCTTCCCCACTTCTCTCGTCCTCAGTGGGGGAAAGTTATGCCCATCTGAAAAACGTCCGCCCTCCGTGCCGCACCTTGTATATGGTGAGAATGGGTTCATCGGACAATGAAGAATGCATATTCTGTGCGAAGGACGAAGTAACTGCTCTTCAACTAGTTACGGAATGCCTTGGCATTGCAACCCAACGGGAAGAATGCTTTGAACAAGAGACTTGCAGGAGTGATGAACTAGCCTTGTTGAAAACCTTCCTAGATAGTAGATTTCGTTAGATCTCTGAAACTGGAAGGCTAGCTATAAAATGCGTGGTGAGAGGTCGCAAGGGACCATAACACATGATGACTATAACTCAATAACTATCATTCGAAACCATCGACGATCTAAAGAGCGATATTTTTTCCAGAATAATTAAATACTTTTCGAATGACATAAAGCAACTTCCGGTTTCCATCCAAATTTCTTGTTTCATAAGGATGATCCGTGACAAACTGAATCTATCCAAAATACTGAAACAACTATATTTATCCTTAATAGGTTCAATAGTCAAACAGCTGGAACATGTTGAAATTATCAAGCCGTTCGGGCTGTAGAGGGTGAAAAAGAAACATACATACATACAAATAGATGCAAAGCATAAGCATCATAACTTCGATGAAAGTTCCTGAAAATTTCATAATACGAACGTTAATGGTCAAGTAGCTATGACTACCTTCCTGATCATTCCGAATTAAGAATACATATTCGTCTAAAAGTTCGAATAACTAATATATCCAAAGGCACATTTTGGTTGAGGTTGGAAAAATTTTGAATTTTTGAATTCTCAAGATATCCTTAGGTACAACCTGTACATCCCCAACTATTCATTTCCCCTCTTCTCTCCACCCTATACAACCCCAAGCTAACAGCCGAACATCCCTGATAACGGAACATAGAATATTCATAGCTAACAAGCTCGAGTCCTAACTCCGTTTCGCGGCAGTCACGTGTTTCCATATGACATTTGAGAATATTCCTTCTATACAATTAGGCGAAAGCGCCAAAGCGAATGCATTTGCGTAAATGCCTAAGACAGCCTAATTTGCTACACTAACAAATTAATTGGATACCTCCCAGCTAACGTTCGGACCGGTTTGCGCCTGTTGGAATTAGTTATTGTGGGTGCCGGGGCTCTATACCGTTCTTAATTATTGACAATGGCGTTCCTGGAGACCCTGCGCGTATCAGGAAGAAGGAAGGTGATGTGGTTTTTGTTCTGAGGTGAACAGGGTGTAACTGAATAAGTGTAAAACATTTAAGGAGGTGATTCCTCATCGAAAAAAAGATAGGATCTTTCATATAAAGAAACTTCATTGGAGCATCCCTTGTTAAGATACAGCCCCTTAAAGGGGGTACATAAAATTTGTATAACAATTTTTTTCACAAGCTCTGAAAAAGTTACAATATTGAAATTACCCTGACGTTTTGTACTACCAAAAAGACACTTAGCCAGTAATTTATTTGGTTTACTACAAAATAACTCAGCTTTTTCTGATGATGTTTACCCAGAGTACATGTAAGATGCATGAATTTCAGTAAGAACAGAATCCTTCTATCTCGAGCCAATTTCGAGAAAACTCAGATTTGGTAAAATAAAAATTTGCTTCGAAAATATTGGGCAGGATGTAATCAGCTTCATCCGATGATAGTTGATCCGAGTACATATAAGATTCGTGAATTTTAGTAGAAACAGAATCCTTCCTATATGAATTGAATTTCATGAAAACCCAGATTTGGCAAAATCGAAATTCTCTTTGAGAATATTGGACGAGGTGGACTCAGATTCTTCTGATAATGTTCACTACGAGTACCTATAAGATTCATGAATTTAAGTGAAAACGAAATCCTTCTATCTCAACCCAATTTCGAGAAAACTCAGATTTGGTAAAATAAAAATTCGCACCGAAAATATTGGACAGGATGTAATGAGCTTCATCCGATGATAGTTGATCCGAGTACATATAAGATTCATGAATTTTAGTGAAAATAGAATTCTTCTATCTAAAGCCAATTTCATGAAAACCAAGATTTGCTAAAATCAAAATTCACTTCGAAAACATTGAACAGGGTGGACCCAGCTTCATCCGATCATTTATATCTTTATTTTTCATTATTATATCTTAAGAATACTTACTTTAGAAAGAACATTTTTGTTATAAAATACGGTGACAAGTTTTCTCTCACATGTTTAAGTTAGGAATTAGGAATGTTGATTGTTTCTTGCAATTATTATCTATTGCTTATTATTATTATTGAAAATACTTTTTTATTTTAAGTTCAAATGCAAATAAATGTTGGTAATATTTACATGTGGTGTTATCATTTCCAATGTCTCTGATGGTTGCAAGAATTGCGAAATCTGTGAATTTTTTGTTTAGAATGAAACAGGCTATCGGAAATAAATTTTTAAATGGTAAACAAATAATAAGACAAAAAGTTACTTCGGAAATAAATTTTAGGGGTTGCGTTTTTCACCCCTTACAACCATGGGGTAAACCAAATAAATTACTGGCTAAGTGTCTTTTTGGTAGTACAAAACGTCAGGTTAATTTCAATATTGTAACTTTTTCAGTGCTTGTGAAAAAAATTGTTATACAAATTTTATGTACCCCCTACTCATACATAGTTTTGGCTGGGCTTTGTCTACTTCGATTCAATTTCCAGGATATCTTGTCCATATGACTCCAGGGCATCATTCAAAATTATCTTTGAATTTAAGACTTCGACAAATGTTATAAAATCAATAACGAATAACTCGAAAATAGCATATTTTGAGTAAAAACTTTCAAACCTGGCAGGATTTTGAAAAATGGTATAGAAAAAAGTGTTTGATACTCAGACTATAGAAAGAGGAGATGCGCCTTTCAATATTAAATAGTGAAGCCAATTTTCAAAATCATCAGAATTAAACTGGGTAACTGTAGGTACTATACGGAATCAAAATATAGTACTTAAACATTTCTTCAACGTTTTCGCGTTGCTTGAAATTTCTAATAAATATACTCTCAATCAAAATGAAGAGTAATTTAAATTGAAATTCATTTGTGCGTAAATGTCAGAAGTATTTGTTCCTTCAATATTATGCATTCGTCACGTTACATTTATACTGAAGTATCGAAATGTTCGCGAAAAGGCTCGGTCGTTTTTGCCTCATACAGGGTGCGGCACGGAGGATGGATGGTTTAAAAAAAAATAATAAAAGCGTTAATTTTTACTCAAAAACACATTATTGACGGAATCAGATTCTCAAGGAAATAGCATTTGAGACAGTCAAGTGTGGAAAATCACATCAGGCATGTGGTGGCCGAAATCGGTGATGCAGTGCTGGAGGCGCTCTTGGAAGTTCGCGTAGACTCTCTCCAACATCGCTCTCTCAACTTGGGCAACTTCCACGCGAAAAGCCCTTTTCAATTCGTCCAGAGTTCGGGGCTTGGTCTCGTATACTCTAGCCTTGAGATGTCCCCATAAGAAGAAATCGCATATGGATAAATCTGGGGACCGGAGAGGCCAATGAACATCGCCAAACCTGGTGTAACTGTTGCACAATGGCCAATTTGTAGGGGTGAAAGCGAAGATCCATATGCAAAATTCGCCTCACCGAACGATCACTGAGGCGTTCGAACTGTTCGCACAGGTCCTCTTGGTCTTCTGTTGATCAGTTCACCACGTCTGCGAAGTGATTTAACCCAACGAAGGATGGTGTTTCGAGAGGGAATAGCTCTATTCCGATTAATGTGGAAATGGCGACGAAACTCACGCTGCACGACCGTGACTGACTCATTATTTCGGACGAAACTATCATAGGCGAAAACACGATGCTCCACCGTCCAAGGCTCCATGACGACAACTGGTAAATAAATGCTAGGAACACACGAGTCTAACGGCACCTTCCCCACTTCTCTCGTCCTCAGTGGGGGAAAGTTATGCCCATCTGAAAAACGTCCGCCCTCCGTGCCGCACCTTGTATAATGCATAAGCGCGTTATAGGCCTACCACACGCTCAAGCTTCACCACAGTTTTGCTTGCGCAAACCGGATTGAACACTGAATACTGATCGTGTGGTTGGGAAAACTGTATACCGCGCAAACCCCACGGCTTGGCTTGAGTAATTTTCGACCTCCTTGAAATTTTGCCTGTGCAAGCCCGGCTTTCGCAAAAGTTCTTCGTTCGGACGCTTTGTTATCGAGTCGACGACTTCGTAAATAAAGAGGCCTGCACGTACGTAACTGTGCCGTGTGGTAGCAACTGTTGTGTTCAATCTTTACGTACGAGATGCCTGCGCAAGCCAAACTGTCGTGAAGCTTGAGCGTGTGGTAGGCCCATTATGGTTTTCTGAATCTGCGGCCAGTTCATTCATTAATTTCGTATCGCTATTTCAATTTTGTGTTACTAATGACGTTTTGAACAGTATTTTCGTCACGATATCGAGTTTCGTAAGGTATCAAAAGTGAGATTTGGATTTATTTCTGAATATACAGGGTGAGTCTTTGACTTATACATATATTTTGACCGTAGATTCTTGAGGCCAAAAAAACCGTTTTTACATTTTCCATTTTCCGAATTCGGCTCTGTTAAAGAGATATAGCCATTTGAAAAAAAAATTGAGCTAATTACGTCAGGGACGATACTCTGGAATTGATTCCAAGTTCATATTTCTCGATTAAAAATGTGTTTACACATTTAGGGAATACTCAAGTACCTACTAACCTTATTGGAATAAAAATGTTACAAACACGATAATTTCAACAAAAACAGTTAGTTTCATCCGATTATATCTGCAACTTAAAAGCAATATTTCTCCCACCAAAATAAGTTCCTTCTTCGATTTTCCTGCAAATTAGTTTGTGAACACTAATCTTTAAAACAAAATTGTTGATTATACCATTTATAACTCCAGATCGGATGGACTGTTTGTTATGAAACTTCATTCATGGATTCGTCTACGGCCTGGTTATTATAAAATACATTAAAACTCTGAAAGATTCGATGAAAAATTTGTTTATGTAGGAAATGCTTCTCCAGGTGTCGCTACGGTTAATGGCTCTTATCTAGACACTGTAGCGTAGTCGTGAAGGTACTCTTTTCGATATTATCGCCACTGGATGGCGATGGTAATTACGATTTCTGAAATCCACCGTAATTAGGTATCATTTAGGCGAAACAAAGTTCGCCGGGCTAGCTGAATAAGGGCTTCCTCACTCAGATCATCAGAATTTATTATTAAAAAACCTAACCTAATCCATTTTGTATCCATTCTGTGAATATTTGCACAGAAATTTTAAGAAGATGTTCTTAGCTTGCTGATATTTTCATTGAGGTTAAGGATTTCATACGTAACATAGTATAAATATCTATGAATTCTGCCATTTCCATCAGAAATCGACTCGGCCGCGAATTTTCACGACGCATGCGTATAGCGAAAACCGGTGGATGACTGACATTGGTAATCTCAATTACCGTTGGAGGCGCTGCCAACTATAAACAAACCGTAAACATTAGGTATGTGAAGTAGTAAATACATTCAGTGAATTATTGTTATTATGTGAAGTGAATTAATATAATATTAACTCGACACAACAGTGTCGAGTTTATAAAATTCCGAGAGGATGTTGTTTAGATAGAAACATCGCCACAGATTATCAGGTATCATATTATTTGTCGTTGATTTTAATTTAATACGTGGTTTGTATCGACATTCATCATTCATATCCGAATTTTGTATTTCATCGACATTCAACTTCAATATGGACCGGTAATAATGAATTTGTGATAAAAACTGTGCGTATTTAATGCTCCTCCCTTTTATCTCCCATATTTGTGGGATTTTATTATTAAATATGTCTACATCAACGTTTTCCATCGTTTGAATTTAAGTCTCGACAAAGTTGATAAATATTCTGACAACATTGTTCACTCGTTCAAAAACCAGAGAAGGAATAATATTCGATGATATTCAATTCAGAGAAGCATTCAGATTATTCTTGAAATTAATGATTTTTTCGTCAAACTTCTCTGGGTAAAATTGAAAATAACTCGAAAACGACGTGTTTTATCGAAAAAACATAATGATATTTTTAGTTTTTTAAATGATTGATTCTTTCGAAAATATGAACCGTTCATCTTTTTAGAGTGGTTTTATGGTGTTTTTGCGTGTATTTATGAGTAGACTACCCTGTAACTTTCATACCAGGAGAGATATTGAATAAGTTTAGAGTCAGGAATATGCACCTTGAATAGAGTAACCAATGAATCAACATTCAGTTCATTTGAAATAACGGTTCCGAAGATATAAAAAGAAAAGTGTTTTTTCATGGATTTTCGACACCCTGTATCTTCCAAACGAAACCGAATTTTGAAAAATCGTATAAAAAGAAAGTGTTTCATTTGATGGGGAGAGGAATCTACAGGTGAAATATATGTAGAAGTCAAAGATTCACCCTGTATATGTTGAAAAAATGGTTGTTATGTGTCTGGTTAGTGGTGAATTGGACTATTTGAATTCTGATTTGAGTTCAAACAAGTATGATCTACTTTTATCATTCTAAGTTACAGTGCCGTAGATTATTCGATTTTCAGAATTTCCCTTTTCAGGTTTCCTTCTCATACTGACAGGAGAAACATTGATTATCACATCTGAATTCAGCGTTTCGATGTTCGGAACGTTGTATGAATTCGTCCAAAAGAGTTAATTCACTTGTAATTTCAGCTCCATTCTTCAATACTGATAATACCACTCCACTAGACCTTTCACAATTAGATTCTGCCATGTTGCCACGGCAGTATCTAATGATATTGCTATTCCTTAAGGTATCATCGTTCCACTCATTGAAAACTGAATGAATTTTGGCTTCACCAATTCTCGAATTCCTCATCAGATGCTGTGTTTCCTCTTTCCATGGTCTTAGGTTTGATAAGACGAATCTATAGTTAAAAAAAGATATAAGTGTCACTTGTCAGACTCAGGTCTATTGTCTACCAAGGCATTAAAGATTTCCTTTTCTCACCTCCCGTGGGAGGATTCTATCTCACCATCCAGATCGTGTTTCATATCCCCTGACACCGTCTCGATATACAATTTATTTTCGATTTCTTGCTTGCGTTTTATGACGAATTCCGAAAATCAAAAGCTCCATTGCTTTTCTTCTCACCTTCTGAATCCCGTCTGCAACAAAGTAGTATTCGCAAACATGAATATAAATTCAGAAGTCTAATATCGATTAACCGCAATATTTCGATTCATTACCTTGGATCTCCGGAACATTTTCTGCGGAACCCATTTTGAGAGTTCCTGCACTCTGTAACTATATCATTAGACGTTTAATTCTGTGTCATCCTCCACAATTATTATCATTTTGAAATTTCACTTATTTACTTTACAATACATCTTTCATACGGCCACCAATTTTTGAGAGAGGAGAACTTCTATAACCTCGATATCACATCCCTCCCGGTCTTTTTAACGCAAGCTAACGAGCCTTCTGTATTCCATACAGAAATTTTATTCTTGAAGATACTTTAGCATCTCGAAATCGCATTTCGGCATCAAAGGAAATTACGGCAGCGTTCATTCCTGCTGCCGCGCCTCTCGCAAGATCGAATCAAATTCTCCCCAATAAAGTTTCTCGGATACAAGTTAGGCCGGCACAGGAACGTGCCTCAACCGAATTTTGCAGGATGCTCTCGCTTCCTCCCACGCTTTTCTACCTGACGATACGAGTGAGCGGAAATATTTTTGGATTTCTTTTGAATTTCGCAGTTGGGTCGGGTTCAACCGCCAATCGGTTTTCACAGCTGAGAATGGAGTATCCTTTTCGGCTTTTTCGGTGATATGAGTTGCAAAGCTGTCGAGAGGAAAGCGCAAAGTGTCTTTACACTGACGATGACTCAAAGGCTTCCAAGTACGTCACTGTCTGAATTAGTTAATATTTGATGTTCGACATGAAATTCCGTTCTTCATGGATTATAATATTTTCATCCTCATTCTAAATTTGATAATTCTTCTTATTTCTTGAACAGTTTGGGATAAGGTTGTGTTTGTTGGAGTTTTTCCCTAAGCTCTTGAACCATTCGCGCATTCTTATTGAGAACTGGTACAAATATTAAATGAATGTTTCAAAATAAACAATTTCAAAGTTTTCACGAATTGAAAATATTATAAAATAGGTAGAAGGTACTCGCCGAAAGGCCAAATGCAATACATACATAACAAATAGCAAGAAAGAAATATTCATCGATTGTAACCAACAAATTCGTGGTTTACTATCGATAAATATTTCTTCCTTAATTTGGGCATAGAAATGTTCTAAATACGAACATTTAAATAATACATACATAATGAACAACATAGACATAAACTAAAGTTACTAGCATTTCAAACTAGTTAGTTTGAACTCAGCTCCGCCAGAGAGATCGATGGTAAATAGATCTACGGCTACATTGGTCTTTCGTATAAAAAATGTCCTGGTCATTCGATTTCAGATTTTTTTATGGCGCATGTATAATTTGAATGTAATAATTGATACAATCGCCATCGAAAAATTAATTAATCAATCATCAAAATATTAGACATTATAGTTATACCTATATAGTTATAGTGAAAAGGGGTTGCAGTCCACTGCGACCTCAAGGTCTATTGTGTCCCCTAACAGAGCTTACAGTGACTGTATAACCACAGTGACGACAACTGGCTATAAAACTGCAAAAGTCCGCCATGTTTTGTCGAGATGTTTTGGCGGTATTTTTGAATTTTACATCGGTAACTTACGGCAATATTTCATATTATAGGTCTCAATTTCATTAGGAAGTAACATTATGTTCCATGAATTCGATCTAAGATATGACGTTGCAAATGAACTGAATCGTGCTATCTATTTTCCCGAAGATACAGATCGAAAATACTGGTTATCTTCAACTTCTAACTTAAATTATTATTCAGAAAAAACTGAAGAGCTACATACACAAGTGAAGATTATTATTTGCCAATAGTAAATTCATCTTGATTGATCAGTCATTGGCTTAATGGCCATAACTCTCGAAAGAAAATAAACAATAACAATCATAGATGGGTTAGAAAATCTGCGCACTGTCATTTCGACAAAACATGGCGGCCGACCAATAGAAAATGAGACACGAGTTGTCGTCACTGTGGTAATATAGCCACTGTAACAGAGCTGTTATCATCGCGCCTCCTACAGCTCGCCTTCCAGTTCCAGAGATTTGATGAAATCCAGTATCTGGGACGGCTTCAACGGGGATAACTCCCCACTCCTACATGTTTCTTGCCCAAAGAACTATTTCCTTTGGCGTGCAATGGCATAGCATTCCGTAACTAGGTGAATAAAAGTTTCTTCCTCCTCCTCACAGAATCTACACTCATCAGGGTACGATAAATCCATTCTCAACAGATGCTTCTTTAGGCGACAATGTCCTGTGAGGAAGCCAGTGAGTAGGTGTAGTTGGATCTTACTGAGATCCAGATATTTTTTGGATCTAGCAGTTTCGAAGTTACGGAGCAACTTTTTGGAGTGATCCATCCTTGGGAGATTCCACCAGAGTTATTCTCTTTCCTTCTTTTTATTGGATATTGATTTGTTATTGTTTTGAATTGTGAATTATTGAAAAAAACGAATCAAAGAGGTGATGTATTCTGAAGAAAGAAATATGACTTTTATCGTAACGAAATATTTGTTTTTCACAAATTTTGCTTCACTATGTTTAGTATCAGAGTATTTCCTAAGTTTAATTTGAATTGAGAAAGTAATTCTGAAAGATTCGCAAGAAGACAACCCTAGAAAGAATTTCAGATAAATCGAAACGACTATTTTGTATCCTGGACGAAAAAATTATTAGGTACTTCTTTTGCGATTTCTGCATTCTTCGTGAGGTTATCTATCTCCCTGCTTATTTCTGAGAATAACCTTATTGATTGAGATCTATCCTTTTTCAATTGAGTCGTATTCTCTATTGTCCCCTGTTATGTATATTCTTATGTTGATAATCGAAGAATCCTCACTAATAAAGCATCTTTCTGAAAGAATTCTCTGATTATCTATACAGACATAGAATCATAGATAATATTAATCTCATGACTGATAATTTTGATGAAGATTTCATAAATACGAGGTATTTCACTATAGTTCCGATCTCAGACTATAGAAAGAGGAGACCTTTTATGCGGCCATCCACGAAGCGACCGATCCGAGCGTTTTATGGCCTTTTATGATATTTAATGAGCCCCCGACCAATCACAGAGACTCTTTTCGCTCGTGGTCTCATAAAATGTCATAAAACGCCCGGATCGGTCGCTTCGTGGATGGCCGACATAAAACTCGTTTAGCGTTATCTTTATCATCGAATTGTACTGACCTAAAATAAACATCTTGTCATCTTTATCTGCTTCAAAACTACAGAGGAGATAAAAGATGGTGGATATACCCAAATTAGTTACAGGTAGTGGATGAATCTGACATTTTAGTCGCATTCAAGTCGCAAACGTACCGGAGAGTTGTATAAGAATGATGTGGTGTATGTGGAAAAAAGACAGAAGATATGCGCGTGAAAAAGTTACAAAAAATCAAATGCATATTCCGAACAAAGGATAAATTCATTGAAGAAAAAATTGCTGGGGTTTAGCGAAAGGACATAAATTTACCCACTGGTCCTGAACATCTTGACCCCTACCGTCCTCATACAGTCCATTGAATCCACCAAATGCGTCAATTCACTCCACATAAAGCGCAAAAGGTCACTAAATACACCCCATCGGAAGTCCGTTTCTCCTAGAGCTTCCATTTCCGGGTCCATCTTCGTGACCTTTCGATATCTCGGCTCCCCTCGAAGTCGTCGCCCGCGGCGCTTTTCATGGAACGTTTTGACTCGGCTTAAGCTGCGCGTGCGGACGGTCATGTGACCGGAGCGTGCGGCGGAACGATACGGACCCCCCGCGGACGGGGGTGCGATTATCCGACAATTTAGGGGAGGTTGTCCATTGTTCGGCTGTTTTTTTCATTGTAGATTACGAAGAGAGGTTTTGCGGGAGAGGCGTTTGTTTGGTTGTTTTTTGGCGGTGTTACTTGTGTTTTCGGGCTTAATGAGGCGTAATGGGAGTAGTAGTTTGGGAGGACGTATGTCAAGCTGCGAGAACGTGGCGATAATCTGATTGTTGCCGGATAAAGGGAGTTTGTTAGGGAAATATGTCGGAATCAATTTGAGAACTCGTTACGAAGGCTACGTTCCCAATTATATTCTTAGTTAACCTGGCGATAGAAATTTTGGATGACCGTTCTATCATTCCCTCACGTTGTCTGAATTTTGAAAGTTCGCTAATGAACAAATGTGGACTTCGATATTTTATTTTCCTTATGATTTCAAAACAGCAGTTCCTCAATTCTGAACTGTTCCCTATAATCAGGCAGAGTTTGAGCGTCTCTTTAAAAAATTGTATAGCTTCATGGGAAAACTCGAGAAGAACGACATTGAAACAACCCCAAAGAAACCACCCGAATGACTGTGATAACATTTGTGGATGATACGTGATTTGAAGTCACGGTCAAGAACAACTGAATATCTTCCATACACCTCCATAGCAGGTACTCAAATGAAACATCAAATTCACCATGGAAATAGAGAAAGATGTTAGGCAAACTAGGACACAAGGTCTATAGAAAACCGACCCACACAGAAAATATCATCTACACAAGGAGTCCAATGACCAACGAGCCTTAAGCGAATAACTAGGGAAAATAGACCATCCGAAATCTTTGTCAAGGAAAATGCATGCTCATCTTCTGAAAAGACATCATATCAGAATCAGATACTCTATAAACCAACACAAAAACTGGAACAGGTCCTATGGAGTGCCAAAGACCACAGGGATTCACTCTCTGAAGCTGGTGTTTATGAATACCTTGCGACTGCGGGATAATTTACATCGGGACTACTTAAAGGAGCATTCGCAGATAGAAGAACACAAATAGGGTTGTCGACTATACCAAACGGAGAACTCTACACTGGCGGAAAATGCTTTTATGAATGGACATAACTTCTGTTCCCTAAATCAGAGCCCCTTTCCAACATCAACAGTTAAAACCCTAAGATGAGTATGAAGTCCATCGAAATTTATAAGCACAAAAAGAACATGAACAGGCAAGAGGAGATTCCCATTGGCAGATATTGAATCTACGTTAAAAAATAATGTGAGTGTATGCATCACACCCTTGCCCTAAAGTGGATATTAACTCAGAAAATATCCATTTTAGGGCAAGGGTGATGCATACACTCACATTATTTTTTAACGTATATTCAATATCTGCCATAAAAAAATGGGGTTCTAATTTGAAAAAATTGATTTTTCACGATTTTCTCATCCCTAACTTTGAAAGCGATTTTTTCACCCCCTGTATCATGAATCGCGATTTCGATTTTTAAAGTGGATACATCAATCTTACATCTTAAAAAATCCCAAAAATGAAAATTTTCCATCCAAAAACCTCGAAGTTATTCTTGTTTCAGCGGAGCTCTATTTTCGATTTTTTTTTCGAATTTTCCCGCTCAGAGAGAATTTTCCAACCAAAACTGAAAAATGTTACATCAAAATGACTTGAAATTTTCTAAGGAATCTATTTCTGCAATAAAAAATGGTGTTCAAATTTGAAAAACGGAAGTTGACGTCATTTCCGGAAAAACCGGAGGTGCTCATGCCTTGAAAATATTTTAGATTTCATCAGCATCGTGAAATACTTATAAGTGCTGAATTTCATGAAAATACGTTCAGTAGTTTCCCGTATAAATATGGGTGAGGTTCCTCGTGAAAGACCCTGTACAAATAAGAGAAGAACTTAAAACAGAAACTATCGAGGAAATAACAGAGAAATAATTTCAGAAGTTGATTGAAATGATGAAGAAACAAGTAAAAAGGATATAGAAAATTCCCTGCAGAAAGACTGGCAATAGAGCATATCTTACT
This sequence comes from Adalia bipunctata, assembly GCA_910592335.1. Lineage (NCBI taxonomy): Eukaryota > Metazoa > Arthropoda > Insecta > Coleoptera > Coccinellidae > Adalia > Adalia bipunctata. Next base: position 7,189,417 of record OU342953.1, read on the forward strand.
AAGTACATGCAAGATATTTGAAATAAAGTAGAGAGAAGATTCTCCGTCCAACCGTAGAAAATATAGAAGAAATGAGATGAGAGGCGAAAGGAAGAAATTGCGATCTTCATGCAAAAACCAAGTATTACAGTAACATCACCAATTCGGAGCAGTCAATCGTCGGGTTTCAACCTCTGACCGAGATACCTCTGTAGATGTCTACCGAAATTGTAGGCGGAAGGTGAAATTTTTATTGGACCACTGCTAGAAATCCGTGAATACCTACTGAAATTTTGAAGTTGAATCAATATAAATTACCCATATTTTGTGTTTCATCCTATATTTCAATGACTGATTGAGAATTGTTTCTTCTAACTGATCTTTGTGGGATTTCTTTGCTTCGGTCTCAGATGAATTTCCGCAAATCTCCGTATCTATCAACTTAAAGATCCTAATCAAACCGCCATCAGTCGCAACAAAGCCAGCATGCACGCACTCAGACCAAAAACCGAAAAATCCCACCAAATCCCGGATCTTAAGCCCCTCGAGCACGATCTCCATCCAGTCTCATCCCTCCGCATTACATCGTTTTCAATTTTAAAGTCCATTGTTTCCGCCAGAAAAGCAGGAAACTTTATGTGATTTGTACACACGAGACGTAAGCCTGTCTCCTTAGGGGCTTGAGGCAAATTGAACTTTAAAAATTTTTACTCAAAGTGAGTGGAGCGGGATGAGATATACGAGTATACACACATTTATGGAAATGGCATGTATACGCGTCCTGTACGTGCTCCTCGCAGTGGCGGGTGATATTTGACAGGCTCAAGAAATTACCTACACAGCAAAAATAATTTAATACTCCATAGACATGTCACAGTTACTTTTCTCCTAAATGACTTGGAACTTTGGACATACTGAGTGAGTGTTTGTGTTTGACTCGTTCATTTATCCAACTCTAGATTCCTATTGGTAAATATATACAGGCTGGCCATTTGAAAACGAAACAGACGAGATTACAGACGAAATAAATTTTTTCGATAGAAATGCTCAGACAGGTCGATTTCTGTTTCGAGGGGGACAACTTAAGATGTAGGTTACGGACGCATAGCGCTTCAACCCTTGCTGCTACAACCCCCACCCCCAATTTTTGAATATGGAAGATGGGGTGAGTGATACCTCAATTCAAAGGTATTTTTATACTGATTTCAGCACAGTAATTGTTTTTTCATTTTATGCATTAGTTCTCGAAATATTCATGCGTTAGTTAATTTTATCACTTAAATTAATTTTTTGCGAATAATTGACATTTCGTGCTTCCGAAACACCAAAATTTCCGTACTTTTATTTGAAATTGCAAAACATCTACACTGGGCAAATGAAGTCATACCGTACGTGTTAATGCTACTAGGGTCACATGTTCGACTAGCTGTTTTATTCACTGAAATCATTCTCCAACTGTACGATATCAGAACGATTTGAAGTATTGATCTGAGAAATAAGACTTTTCAAAGTAAAGTAAATAATTTATCGAAAACTCACATCAATTAATTAATTTGAAGCTCAAAATGTCGATTTTTCACAAAAAAACACTACAAGTGCCATGAAAACACCACTTCATTTTCAAATACTTAGTTAAGAATATTTCGAGAACTAGTGCATAAAATGAAAAAACAATGAATACTGTGCGGAAATCAGTATAAAAATACCTTTCAAATGAGGTATCACTCACCCCATCTTCCCTATTCAAAAATTGGGGGTGAGGGTTGTAGTAGCAAGGGTTGAAGCGCTATGCGTCCGTAACCTACATCTTAAGTTGTCCCCCTCGAAACAGAAATCGACCTGTCCGAGCATTGCTATCGAAAAAAATTATTTCGTCTGTAATCTCGTCTGTTTCGTTTTCAAATGGCCACCCTGTACATGAGCTCTATTGGAGAGAAGAATAGACGGATATAATACCAAACGACAATACCATGAAAATTGAAAAAAAATAATACACCGAAGTCAACAATGAAAGAATGGTATACCCACGATTTATGCTGACTTGAGAACTATATCTGCTTTTCAACTAAAGTTGACTTTCCATTCTTGAGAATTGCAGACCACAGAGTAGATATATTGAACGGTGAATCTTCTGGTTGTTTACCGAAGAAGTCCGTTTACAATATCAACTTTCTTCCTCACACCATTTTTTCCAAATTTGGCTCCGTTTGGAAGATACAGAGTGTCGAAAATAGAAGAAAAGAATTAATTGAATTTTGGTGAAGTCACTATTATTGGTGCATATGTATTGTATTCAATATTTTTTCTGGTATCGAGACTTCCAGAAAACGATAAACCTCTCATATTTTTTGGGATATCAATATTTTGGAACTAACGAGTATGATTCTCTTTTTTTTTAACTTGATTAATCGGATAATATTTGTCTTAAATTCGTAAATTTGACGAGCCTCATCTTTGAAAGGCTACGCAAAAAAAACCAATTGATATTTTTTTATTCTGTTTTCACCCCACTATTCAGAATAAAAGATAGTTCAACCATGAACATTTCCAACAATTTTGGCCGAATTTTTTTTTCAATGAAGACATTTAAAAAAAAAATTGAGTTGTTTTCATGGAAAATCTTAGAAAATCGAGTACTTTGAAATAATGCTTTTCAAATTGACAACCGAGAAAAAAAATTCAAATTATACAGCTTTTTCGCCATTCTGAATTTTTTTTTTCGAAATTCTTCACCACAATTCAATTGAGCCCTGAAAAATACTGACGTGATCAGATACCGTTATTTGAACAATCATGCATAATTTACCACAGTTCACTGAAGATTGCTCAAAGTTGACATAAAACACCATGTATCTCGCTTATGCATCAAAACAGGGTACCTATGTCTTAAGGCAAAAATGACTTTCTCGGTGTCATCTATACGGCTATATAGGTTTGTCCAGTTTATGGTGAAACACCCTGTTTATGAAAATTCCTCGTTATTTTCAATGGGCATTCCTACGTGAGTGAAGCGAAATGAGCCATATTCCTATATACCTTATGGTATATAGCTAGGAACCCCCACCCCAACCCTACATACTCCCTCCCCTCTTCTGCATTTTGCATCTCAGTAAACATGATTACAAAGTCAAAGAGACGATCTGCTTCTCCATATTGAAAATGTAATATAAGAAATGTGACATTTTGATTTATTTATGTATCTCGGTAGCAAATGGATCCCAATATAGCCACTTTAGGGCGAAGAGCAAGCCGGAATACGAATGCGAAATCGTCTCTTATTCATTTTTACGCCGGTTCAGATAACTTGCCACTGACGTTTTATGTACGTTGCTGCAGATGAGGGGGAGAGGAAGGTGGTGGAAACCTCGGGAGTGGCGGCCTCCCTTGGACTATTCGGAGTGGAATAGATATCTAATATTTCGTAGATTGTTAGTGCTCACTTCTGGATGGTGGAAAACTTTCACATGATGAATTTTGGATTTTGATCAATGAGCTTTATATCCAGCAGAACTATTCTTCTTAATAAAAGCATCAACTTAGATAACTTAGAACATTGGCTTATATTCTGAGCGATCACCCATTCATAGTTGAACTCAAACAATGCTGTTCTGCTTCCAGCAAGAAACTATACAACTAGATCTTAAGACACGATCGTAACAAAATATAATTCTCCATGATATATCTGAGTTAATTGAGGTGTTCAATATCGACACCATGAGCTCTAAAACATGCTCTACGAGTACACCTTCTAAGAAATAATCGTTTCATTCAGTGGGCTATGATTCTTCATTATTGCTTAAAAGTTTGAGCACTCATTGTAATAGGAATTTATTTTGTATAAAATTCTGGGAGAATACAGTGAGTAATTCTATTTCGGAATCTCAATGAAACAGCCATGTTTTTTCCTTAGTTTGTCACTCAAATTACCATATTTTTTCTAAATCACGTTAGGTTACACTTAGTAAAAAATTTTGCAAAACATGAAATATGAGCTAGACTTCAGTTTGAAAAAAACCTTAGACCATAGAAAGGGAAGACACAACATCTCATTCATGAATTCGAGAATTGGTGAAGCCAACATTTTTTTTTCAGTTTTCAATGAATAGAACGAAGAAAGCATAAAGGGTAGCAATATCATTAGATACTGTCGAGGCAACATCGCAGAATCTAACTTTGAAAGGTCCAGTGGCGTGATGTTATCGTTATTGAAGGATGGACATGAAGAGAATTAACTCTCTTTCTGACGTATTCATACAATTTTGCAAACATTGAAACAGATTTTGAGTTAGGTAAACAGAGTCAGCTGAATTCAGAATTGATAACCAAATGTTCCTCCTCCCAATATCTGAAGGGAAATTCAAAAAATCGAAGAATCATCGCCATCATGATTACAGTAGAACATACCTGTGTATGGATTCAAATTCCCAATTTACCACAAACAAGACACTCACGGACTATTTTTTCAAAGTATCTTGCTAATAATTTTCAGAAATAAATCTAAATCGCACTCTCCATACACAATAAAATGCGATATCGCGTTGATAACACTGCAGTGTTTTGAACATGTTCAAAACTTCATTAGTACCGCAGAATTAAAATAGCGGTAGGAAAATAATAAATAAACTGGCCACACATTCAGATAACGGTGCTGTCATGAGGTGCCCATGCATTATCTGAGGCAAAAACGACCAAGAATTTCCGCGAACATTCCAATACTTCAGTATATGTAATGTGAAGAATGTACAATACTTATTTGAAAAGACAAATAAGTATTTCTGACATTCTCGCACAAATGTGTAAATGAATTTCTATCTGAAGTAAGTACTTTTCATTTCGATTGGGAGTTTATTTATTAGAAAATTCAAAAAACTCCACGACGTTGCAATTGCAAAATTTTCTACTACATTTTGATTCCGTAGTAGTAGTACAGTTACACAGTTTAGTTCTGATGATTTTGAATATTGGCTTCACTATTCATTACTGAAGGCGCTTTTCTTCTTTCTATAGTCTAGGAAAAATTTTAAGGAGCAAATATGTACTCATTTCTGAAATTCACATTTTGTTGCCCGAAAATCGTTGAGTTGAAGTGCGAATTGATTTTATTTCTAATAACCTGTCTTACAAAACGAATTTATTTATGATTTTAATGTACAGGGTATCCCATTTTGGGCACTTTTACGGGATATTTCCGTTATTTTTAACGTTAGCGGGATGCGGTTTTCCCGACAGTTTGCTACTTTTTTGTGAAACTAAAGATGGCGCAATCAGTTTTTGCATAGCCCTCTTAGTTTTTGCTATACAGGCTGGAAATGAAAAGTATCAATATTTAATCACCCCCCGTATTTCAGTTGTGCTTAAACTTGGGGGAATGGTTGAAACGCATTCCTATAGATTTTTTTCCGTAGAATCCAATGGCGTAGTCAGTTTTTCAATTAAACTTTCCGTTTTTGAGTTATTGAGCAAACATATGTTTTTTTAAATTGGACACCCTGTATATTATTTTTTATTCTTATCGAGCACAATCTCAGCTTTTCAAAAACATATTATTTTATGCATTTATTTTCAAAACCAAGCTTAGAATTCAAGATTTTGTAATTCAATTGTCAATAACTAAGTAGTAGGCTCTATGACTGTTCATTAAAAACAAAAAATAAATGTCAAAGCTTTGTCGGTTGGTTTAAAAGTTTACAGTTCTATCAGTTTTTATTATTTATTATATTAATGATTCAGTTTTAAGTTTTTCTCATTATGGCTGCTAACGAAAATTACGAGAAATATGACATGCTCGTTTGTTTCATCCAAAGCAATGAAAATTGACAAGAAGCATCGGAACTATACTTTCAAAGGTAACCTTTAGGAGCGCTATGGTTACGTTCTAATCTTATTTGTCTTTTTAAATATTAGATATCCAGAGAGAAGACAACCATTTCATGACATATTTGCCCGCCTTAAATTAAATTTGATTGAAAACGGATTATTTACTAAGCCCCGTCCTAAAATATACACGAAAGAAGAGAGTCTGGTCTGATGAATGCTTCTTTTCAAGTGCTGGAATCCGGAATCGTCATAATTCAAGAACCTGTCTAGTGAAAATCATCATTTAATTTTTGAGAGGGCACAACAAGGACGCTTTGGGGTTGGGGTATCTTGTTTTATTTTGGGGAGACGAATTGCTTATCGAATATCAAGAAATCCTTATTATTATTATTCCAGAGTTGATGGACTATGTTCCGTTTGCCCATTACGGTGCCGTTTATCTCCAACAAGACGGTGCTCCAAGCCACAACTCTGGACTTGTAAGGCCATTTCTAGATCATAACTTTCCGCAAAGATGGATTAGTACACACGGGCATGTAAGATGGCCCCCTCGATCTCCGGATCTCTCAATTTTAGATTTTTTTTATGGGGTTATATGCAAAATACAATTTATAAAACGAAATATAATTCAGAAGCGGAGCTTCGTGCGGCAATCATTTTGGCCTTTGAAAATTTGCAAAGAAGGCCTATGATTCTTTTGAACGCCATTGAAAGAATAACGAAACTCTGCAGATTTTGTATACGGGATAATGGCTGTCATTTTGAACAGCATCTATAAAACGAAATTACAAAATTTTGTTATTGTTTTGGATTCCCTAATAAACATTTAATAATTGGTATTCATAGGTACCTAATCAATTAAGTATTTAAAGTTTCCAAAAATTGCAAATTGAATTAAGTTAAATATCAAATCATGTGATGTAGATATTATGTTAACATTATTTTCGATTTCTAACGAAATCTTGACGTTTATTTTTTGTTTTTAATAAACAGTCATAGAGCCTACTACTTAGTTATTGACAATTGAATTACAAAATCTTGAATTCTGAGCTTGATGTTGAAAATAAATGCATAAAATAATATGTTTTTGAAAAGCTGAGATTGTGCCTAATACGAATAAAAAATAATATACAGGGTGTTCAATTTAAAAAAAGATATGTTTGCTCAATAACCCAAAAACGGAAAGTTTAATTGAAAAACTGACTACGCCACAGGATACTACGGAAAAAATCTATAGAAATAAGTTTCAACCATTCCTCCAAGTTTAAGCACAACTGAGATACGGGGTGATTAAAAAGTGATAATTTTTATTTCCAGCCTGTATAGCAAAAACTAAGAGGGTTATGCAAAAACTGATTGCGCCATCTTTAGTTTCACAAAAAAGTAGCACAATGTCGCGAAAACCGCATCCCGCTAACGTTAAAAATAACGGAGATATCCCGTGAAAGTGCCCAAAATGGGATACCCTGTACTTCTAATTATATGCCATTGCTGAATCCAAAATCGATTCTCTCCAATCTAATCCACCCTCCAGAAACTCAGAGGCATGCATAAAAGTTCCAAAAAGCCGCGCACTAATTTTCCCGAAACTCCACAATCTGCGACCGACTTCGTCCGAGTTAACCTTAATCCGACAAGTTGCCGACAAACCAATTAATACAGAAAACTGAATGACATCACCCTTTCATGTTTCCATGTATAAAGAAGATTTCTGAATTAACAACCGCTTCGGCCGATATGATGGATGGGTCTTCAGCTGGTCCTTCGGTTCGGCTATGATGGGTATGAGGGGGGGCTAAGGGGGACGACCGGAGCGCAAATGCGTGATCTTGTCGTTTAACGAGCGTTTTAAATTAATTATTTAATAATCAGTCTACTTCGAATGTTCTGAATAATGTAGATTGAGGGTAATTACATTTATGTTTAGGAATATCTATGACAGAATATGGCAGGGAGGTATTAAGAAGGATTTTTCTCACTTAGTTTTGAATAACCATACTTTGTTTTTTATATAAAGTTTCAATTGAGCATACTTCAATAGGATATAATCTCTCAGTCCTCCTGATTCGGAAAAATGTTCATCTATCCTGAGAAATAATTCAGGTTGGTTGAGTTTATGAGAAAAAGGGATTATTTTTGCACAAGTTCCATGAAAAGGTTTTTATGCAATCTGAATGATTCATGTCCACCTTCTTTCTAAGAACAATTATATCAAGATACGTATTTTGATTTTTAGGCAATAACAATTTGATTGCAATTGAGGTACATACAGTTATTCCAAAGAAATAAATATGCCGCTGTACTTCTTGATTGCTAAATTCTGTTCAATTTAAAGAAAACTTCGCATTTACGGAAAAATTTCAAGTTTTACTTCTAGAGATAATTATCGTTTGAAAAAATGCTGATTATAATTGTATAACAAATGAAATAGAAAATTCATTGAAAATCAAAAAGCAACAAAATGGTTATGAAACAACAGCAACTGTTGAAAATACAAGTTGGATGAACGAACCCACAAAAGCTCCTGACCAGAAATGAATTCTTAGGTGACTCATTATTTTTCTTCGATGTTTTAAAGAGGTTTGGAGTTGTTTGTTCACTGTTTGACCCCTGTAACAAAATTGCCTCAAAAACATGCAAAATAAATTGTTGCTCATAATTTTCACAACTGAACAAAATCTTTGAATCCGTTATTTCGAATAAAATTAATTTTGATGAAGGTATTATTCATGTTATGCTTCATTTTCCTCAATCATCACTTATTAAATAGTTCTTCTGGTATATGAGTTACAGCCTGACGAACTCTTAAATCCGCGAGAATATACTGAAAGATTTGAAAACTACATTTGATATTTTTAAAAGGAACGATCAATTTGGAAAATAAAATTATTTCGAAGTTTTTCGCATAAAACTTGTTGTATTTCCCATTTTATCCGAGAAAATAAGTTTCAAAATTCTCAAATTTGAATATTATTGAAATCTTTGAAATTATGAAATCGTACTTGTGCTTTGAGTGTTATCCAAATCGATTTCATAATTTCGTCATTTTTTTTCGATTATTAGGAAACTAGCAACCTGCCCCGGCTTCGCACGAATGCAATGCAATCCTCATAAACACCGGTAGTGCCGGCGCCGCACCGCTATGTCCCTGCATTTCAAATCTGTAATATCTTCGGAAATATTTATTCAAATTACATGCTGTGTAGGGCCATACTGATCTATATTGAATGAACAATGTATTTAAGGTACTAAATTGGATGAGGATTAATGCTGTATTGCTTAAAATAACTTTCTAAATAAGCCATTCTTCCCGATAAATGTAAAGGATAAAAAACGGTTATTGTAGTTATCCTTAAGAGATACACATATACACCATCGCGGACTTTTTTGTTGACCTTTTTTAGGAGTACAATACCGAGTAAATTATTTTGATTTATCTCGTGGGGTTCAGTCAGCGTTTGCAATGTAAGCGCAAAAAAATGTGTTTATTTACGACATCACATTAGAAACCTGTAAATTCATCAGTGTTTCTCTACAATATTATGCATGTATCAAACATATAAACCTTCCTCTTGAATCACTTCATCTATTGAAAAAAGCGTCTAAAAATCCGTTGCGTATAGTTTTGAAGATTCAAGCAAACATATGGACAGACAGCGGAAGCGACTTTGTTTTATACTATGTAATGATATTGATGCAATTGTCAGTAGATTCATATTTTAATCATTTCCTTCAATATTGATAAGTAGGTATATAGTGTTCATTCAACTGATGACATACTCCACATTATTTCCAAATACATATTCCGAAACCGACATCATGAATGGACATCATCTTTTTGTTGTTATGACCAATTATAATAACACAGAAGTAAGTACTATACTTTCCTGTCTGAAGTAGTTCTGCATACGGTTACCGCTCGACATTTGACAATCAGATGAACTTGCATTATTGGCAACTGTCACAGACTAGAAAATATTATTTATCTATGGCCCGCGAAGTGTCGTTGAATAACCTTGAGTTTCAAATTTCATGTAAATACATAATAGGCGCGTTCGGTATATACATATCCGTCAGCTCCTTTCTATTCGCTTGCTCCGTTGGCGTTCGATAATTCAGTCTGTTGACACCAAGTTGACACTTTCCTCTCTGTTCTGCGCTCCGAAGTCACGTGATTGTATATCCGTTTTTATCCGTATTCTCTCGCTCCACTCCGGGAACGAAAAAACGAACCCAGTACTTGTATAGTTTCAATATCATTGATGAATTAAAAAAAGAATAATTTTGTTCATAAGATATTTTTGAGTGAATATGATCGATCATATTATCAATGTTCCCAATATAGTCTTGAGAAGTATCGATGAAGGAATGTATTTGAGAAGAACAATTGCATTTAAAATGCAGACATAATCAAACCAAACAAATATCAATTCTTCGACATGTTTGTTCCAATAAGGTTAGTACTGCAAAAACTCCTATAAGTATAAACTTATTCTTAATCGAGAAATAACACGTTCCGGTTACTTCAATTCAAATAAAAAAAAAATGTCAGTAACGCACTCACCCATTTTTTGTGAAAAGTGTCTATATCTTTTTAACAAAGATGAATTCAAAAAGAAAAAAAAGGTTTTGCAAAATTGTGTTGTCAAAAAAATTCACAATGACTCACCCTGTATATATGAGAACAGTTAAAGAAACTTAATAAATGCTTTTCGGTTAAGGATATTTTATTTAATTAATGGCACTAACTGATGATATATTACTCTCACAGTGCAATGTTTCACCTTCGAAAAACAAAAAAGCAGGAATTCATTAATTCCTGTGTTTCCATGACTTAGTCCGAGAATATCACATCTGATCCGTCCCTGAATTCACTTGATTCCGCCGCTTACTACCAACAAATGTTGGTAAATAAATTATTACAACTAATTATAGTAGATTAACACCCGTGTCCTTAAGTGCACTCTTTGTGCCTTTAATTAATGTAAAGTTAAGCTAACAAAGGCGTTAATTGCTGACGTTAATATAATAATTTTTCGGAGTTATGTGGGTCTGCGAGAAGAAGATTTTTTTATGGTGAACGAGTTGAATTATGGATCATTTAGTTCGGATATATCCAACTTTAATTGATGCCATAATGGTGCGAGAAATACATGCCATATGGGGTGTTTTAATGAATATGATATGGGTCAACTATAAAAATTTTATCAATTTTTGTTTGTTTTAAAATTTAGACAGTATTTTGTTTCGTTGAAAGCATAAAGAAGGTGATTGGAATGTTTGGTAATTTTTTGGATTGTCACTTCTGAAATTATCTCATAAGAATTATATCCTACTAGAAGATATGAACTGAGATGCAGTGTTACCTTTTACGATGACCAAAGAAGGATAGCAAATGACTCAAAACCGTTACTTCTGGGTCGTATTTCTTGAAAGATTTCATTCATGCTTCTTGTATATTCTTTTGGGATTCATAAACATTTTTGTTTGGTATAAAAGCAGATTTGATTTTGAAAAAAACTCCAAGGCACAATAAGGTACTGGAAAACAACTCATCTTGAAATCTGCATTTAATAATAAATAATAATAATAATAAACGTCTTTATTTGATAGATAGTATCTACTCAGGGGCGAAGTCTAGCAGAGCTATTCAACTTAATCCCCCGAGCAGAAGCAGAAAATAACAAAAAAAAAATAACATATTCACTATGAAAACTTATAAAAATATTCAATATTTCAAATCTGAAAAAGAAAAAAAAAATAATTCTTTGATTAGAAAACGAAAACAAATAGGAATTATATATATAAAAATTTAAAATAATTCAACATAAGAACTGAAATGAACTAAGGGAGACGGCCTCTCGGAACACTGAACTCAGAACTCAATCACGACGATATACGGGCATTGCTTATTGAGACGATAAAAACAGTCTTTTGATGGCCAGTTTAAATTTAGCGGAAGAAAATGATTTAACGGAAGGAGGTAATTTATTATATTCCATAACAGCGTTGTAATGGAAAGATTTTTTGAAAGCAGATGTGAAATGTCGGGGGATGTGCAAAGTTGTTACATGTCTGATAGAGCGATTAGATAAGTCACCTCTGAAATTCAGGAGAAGGCGGAGGTAACTTGGCAATCCAGTACCAAGCACCTTATGAGTCAAATTTAGTAAGTGAACCTTCACCCTGTTCTCCATTCTTAGCCAACCAAGCTCGTTTATTCTTCGAGATATGTTGAGAGAATACTTCGGTAGGTCAAAAATGAATCTGCAACAATAGTTTTGCACCCTTTGAATCCGTCCTCTGTCCCATGCGTCAAGACAAAAACCATACACATAGTCACCATAGTTAAAATGGGACAATACAAGTGACTCAACCAATCTAACTCGAAGACTTCGACCAAGAAATTCGCGATTCAGATAGAGAAGTCTCAAAGCTTCGTTTTTTGGGCAACTCAATGTGTATTTGATTGCAATTTGCGATACAGTACGAAGACATAATAATTCATATGGAATCGAAAACAGCCAGCTTTTAAATTCCCTATTTATTCGTAGAAATTTTGAACTACCAGATCAGTAGAAGTATTCGAACAACGAAAATAACACCCACCGATCAAAGGCAGACGTTTGAGATTGGTGGTTCGATTCCTGAATTTCTAATTCTTATTCCTGGTTTCATGGTGGAATCATAGAACTTATAGTACATGGAATGCCATTAGCCTTGCTGCTCAGCTTAAAAAAGTGGATAAACATCTCCAGTTGGAGGAATACTGAAATTTCCATGTTCCCATGGATACGACTTGTCATACAGAATAGAAACACAGAAATACCATGAATTTAATCGTCTAGATCAGATTCACTTGGCATTTCGGCAAGCATTTCTGTGTTTCTGTTCGGTGTGACCGGTCGTATCCATGGGAACATGGAAATTTAGAGATTCCTCCAACTTGAGATGTTTACCCACTTTTTGATCTGGTAATAGCATTCCATGTACTATAAGTTCTATGGGTGGAATTCATAGATATTCATTCTATGTTATCCACCGAAAAATCTACATCCCCAATTTCAGGAATATTGACGTTGATGGCAACGTCTATTCTGAAATGTGTCTGTGTCTCTTGTGATTAATCATAGTAGTTTAATATTTTGATGGTTTTTGAATACAAAATAGATAGATGAATCATAATTGTGAATGAAGAAAGTTCGTTTATAAGATATTCTTGGTTGTTCGGGGAAAATATGAACAAATCATTAGCATTCACAAACTAATCAGAATAGATGGGGAAAGGTATTATGAAATATGGCTCTTTAATTGCAGACAAAATCGTGAAAAACTACCTGTTTTCGGTAAGAAATATTGTGTTTTTAACATTTTTATTCCAATGAGGTTGAGGTTAGTACTTGTGTTTTAAATGGAATTCAACGTTCATTTCTGCCGACCAGATCTGGGATACTCATTGAAACAAACCAATTGAGGAAAACGTCATGAGTTGACATCTGACCCTGTTCAGCGACGACCGCTAGTAGCAGCGAATTTGCGCGTATTCTGTCATCGTGTCACGACACTAACTGAATATTCGCTTAATTGTTGCTAATGCGACATGTGTGTACCAAATAGAATAAAACGATTGCTCGTCGCTCAGGCCTCAGATCGCTATGGTGTAAAAAACGAATGGTTTGAACGTTGGTCGTTCGCCAAAGCCAATTACGTCAATTTAAATTGCATTGTTTTAAATACATCAAGTAGGCTTCGCGGAATCCAATGGTCGTGTAATTAAATCACTCAATTATGAGCATCGAGTTCAGATAGATGCAGTAGGAGCTCAAACGATTATTCAACACATTCGATCAATGAATGGAACAGAATATTTTAATTCTATGATTCGGGTACATATGTATCTGATAAACATGGTGGGACTGTAAACGTTGCGTTTTCAAGATACAAGGTGCTAAAGTCTAATTTTCACAAGACTTCAACTGAAATTTGGTATGGATAAAATTTAGAGTTCATACCATGTGACATGCCAATTTCGATTCCTAATCTTCAGGGTGATATTTTTCCTAGTTTTACTTCTGAACTTTTTCTGGTTAGCCATTGTTAGTTTGTGGAATTGATGGAAAGAGAAGCTTTGTTGTTATACTGAACTTTATGGTGTCTTGCAGATTATTCGTATCTGCCACTGTATTCGAGCGAAAAATATCTTGAATGGTCTCAAAAATCCAGTTAGTGTAAAAAGAAAACCAGAATATTTAATTCTGGGTGTCTGGCGTGCCATGATTGATGTCCAATACACCTGAATTCATAATTCGTCAAATACTCCCTATGGTCCCTATAGTGAACCTAGGACACCGTATGTATCTCGAAAACGAAACGTTTGTGGTCCCATCTTGTAAAAGACTTTTTTTCTCAAAACCACGCCAGGAATTTTCCTTGTCCTCATTCGCACCTCCAATTCAGGAACACCTTGTATAAATGGAATAGAATATCAATATGTGCTTAATAACGAACTACATAGGTTCATCAAATGACACTGTTATAACCCTTAACCCTGTACCATATGAATGATACTTGATATGGTCCTTTAGCACCTCAGTTTATCACAAAATATATTGAAAATAAAAACTAAAAGAAAAACGTCGAATACAATGCGGACCTGAAAGTTTAACATAATTTGATTTTTAAGTATTGAGGGTTTGCTCTATAGCGATATAACGTCCACTGATTTGTTATGATTAAAATGCCTTCCAAAAGTTCAATGAAGTTATTACGAAATGATTGAATTTCGTTTGAAAAACTTTCTACTATTATCTTGTTGTTGATAATTTTGTCTTTATAAATAGCTACCAATGAATTTCGGCAGTTAGATATCAACTACATTTTGCAGTCAAATTGATCTGCCTTGAAAAGGCACAACTTCCCAGACAAGATTTAGTCGCTCTAGTCTGCTTGGACCTCTCCAAACCCTATCACTTTGTAAATCGAATCGTGACTCGTCCGAAAACAGTACGTTGCGCTATTGTGATAAAAGCTAGTCTTGGTGGTGTTCTGCCTATAGCCGACGGGTAGCTCTCCCAACTAGCAAAATAGTCCCCTAAAAGAACGAAATTATTTCATAATCATTATATTGCGCAGATTGAAACAATAAAATTATTTTTTAATGCGTCCAATACGACAATTTCATCATAAAATATGGGGATTTCTATAATGCTGTTGTATAGACGTTCTCACATCACAACTCATATCATACGATAAAGAAATAGTCTGAGTGAACAAATTTTATAACAGTTGCATAACGTACTATAAAATTCTTATAAAATAATTTTAAAACAGTCTTATACAGATTATAATACGGTTGCATAGCTATTTTGTTACTTATAATAGCGGCGTTAAAAGTTGGTTGTAAAAGAATCTGTATAGATAGTTGTATTAGAGTTCGATAAGAAAAGTAATAAGATTGTTGCTTTACGCAGAAGTAGAACATTACACAATAAATCTAAATAGATTTCTTAATCATCTGATAACTACTACAGAATTCTCTCTTATGAAGAGCTTATAGAATAAAAATGTAGTTCCCAGGAATGAATTTATCTCAAGTCATGCGTTATAAAATCACTTTAAAATATCCATTTATCTCTACCTACAAACCTACCTACCTACAATCTGTATAGATAGTTCCATAAAATTCTTATAAAATAATTTTAAAGCAGTCTTATACAAATTATAATACGGTTGCATAGCTATTGTGTTACTTATAATAGCGGCGTTAAAAGTTGGTTGTGAAAGAATCTGTATAGATAGTTGTATTAGAGTTCGATAAGAAAAGCAATAAGATTGTTGCTTTACGCAGAAGTAGAACATTACACAATAAATCTAAATAGATTTCTTAATCATCTGATAACTACTACAGAATTCTCTCTTATGAAGAGCTTATAGAATAAAAATGTAGTTCCCAGGAATGAATTTATCTCAAGTCATGCGTTATAAAATCACTTTAAAATATCCATTTATCTCTACCTACAAACATATATGAACACCACATAGGTACTATACTGTAGTTCATACTAGAAAAATTACGCGGGTTTTCTATAACAGGTTCCGTTTACAAAATGAATTCGGCAATATCTGATTGTGAGTGGAAACGAATAATAAAGAGTGGTCATTCTAAAAGATCAGTTAAAAAGATGTACCATGGAATACTTCAGACACAGAGCGAAAAATGGAAAAATATCCTCGTATAAAATCTATTTCTTTAAATATAAACATGGACGGGCTGCGATTTGCGAACAGATGAGGGTTTCCGAAATAGAAAAAATAGAAAACATCATGAAACTGAAACTGCACTAGAGGAATTGCAAATAGATATATGGGAGAAGATTTTCCTGTTAGGTAGGTATTCTTTACATTTCATTGATCTAGGTGTAATGAAAAGATGTCTAACAGGGTGGAGAGATGTGAATTTTAGAAATTACTCCACAAAATGGTGTGCTAATGACATTAAAAAAGTATCAAGCTTTGAATAAAATTGTAAGATGCCTTTCCAAATAATCTGTATACAGAAGTTATTCGAAACTCAATATAACTGAATGATTATTTACTGTTGTACCACAAGCCAGTAAGCGATAATTCTGTTCTATTATGTATTTTGCCAACGCGCTATAGGAAAACGCGGATATCTCACGTACAGTGTTGCAACCTGGGGCAGTTAGTAGTTATATTTTACCAACAGGCAACATTCATAATATTAGGTGCAATAAATAGGAAGTGAACTATTAATTTTATTATGATGCATCTTAATGTTCAAAATGTTTTGCAATTCAATTGAAAAAGTCATCTCTCACTAGGACAACATCTTTTTTTCAATAATAACTGAAAAAATATTTTTGCACGCATCAATGTGTTGAATCATTCATCATACATAGTCGTGGTGTGTAGTATAAAATCTGGCAACATTCAAAGGTGGTCAAGAATCAAAACATAGCAATGACTCTTGGGACTATCAAAAGCCATGATATGGCGCTGTAATAAACAACATAATAAAACTTTAATATCGTATACGGCTCAGAAGGAAATAGAATCATTGTATAAGGTGCGTTGTATCATATACGCCATTTCATTAAACGGTCGGCTGTTCAGAAACCGCCGCCATTGTGAAAAAATAATTTATAAACGTAGAAAGGTGAAATAAAAATTGATTTTTCAGAGAAATGTAGAGATTTTTTCCTGCTTTAACAACAGCCACGATATATATGTTTTGGTCTTAGTTGACAATTAAACAAATGAAACATGATTTGTTTATTTTTATCTTTTAATATTACCAATAAATGTATACTAAACTGAGGCGCTTTCATTTTTTGTCAACAATATATGCATATATTATCAGAAAAATTAGCTGCCCAAATGAATTTAGCCCCTGGAGTAGCGATATAGATCCTTAATATCTTCAATATGATTAACAACAGATACAATACCTCCATTACCCACTGCCATATAAAGCCTGTGACATTATGATATTGTCTCTGTCATGACACAAGGCAAACCATGACCTAATAAAATATTCTTGTGACAATTCTATTCCGAATTTCAACAGTAGAGAACAAAATTATTTTATTAGCGATTCTTTCTGCATTATAAAATACTTTCTTAGTAGTTCTATAAATGTTCGTTGAATACTGCTATTCAAAAGTTTTATAGCAGTTCCCAAATGGTTTTGTAAATGAATTGTATAAGTATATTCGAAGACATACTTATGGGACAGTTTTATCGTGATTATCTTATAACGGTTGTATATAGGTTACTAAAGAATTGTCCTAAAAGAACTGATCTGTTGTATAAACTGGGGCCCTTTTTGGTTGTAAAGACATTGTTTAGTGGTTTATTTATAGTCACATTATAAGATTTTCACGGTTCTATAAGATATGCTGTATAGCATTTCTCACAGCCTTTATGGAATTAGTTTTGCTAGTTGGGCTATGTCCAGGTAATAGTCAACGTACTCTTTAAGGTCTTCTTGTCCCTAAATTTGAGGAATGCAACCGTCACCTTATGGTACTGGTTGAGACTAAACGACTGTAGGACCTCAAAAAATGACTTCGAAAGGCTGTTGCAGATACCGTTCGATTCTTTCGAGTAAAATTTGCGATGTAATGGTCTTCCCTTGCAGATGTTACTCTGAATCGACCAGGCACCGGTTTCCGGGCAACGCTCCGGGTTTCCAAGAAAAGGACCACTATGAGCTTTACTGAAGTACGTGAAATATCAAAACGTTGCGCAATCTGGTGGTTCGACAATGCTTTTGGATGTAGGGCTACTATTCTTGCCCCTGTCAAACTGAGAAATTGGATGTCCGGGCATTTTCCATATTCTCAATATAGTATGAGATCCGGTATAAGAAATATATACCCTCATCTGTTATTTATTTGTGATAAGAAATAAATGATAGATAACATTTACATCGACACATTGCCCATGGGTTGCCTAATTAAATCTGGTGCGGATAATGTTAAATTGTTAAATCTTCAACCAAAATTTTTCGAGAAATTTCCCTCATCTGTTATTTGGAAAAATCGTCAACCAGTTAAAAGAATGGACCCTTAAGAATTGAAAAAGTATTGGTTGCCTGCTTTTTTCCGGTTACAACTGTAGGGTTGCCAGGTTTGAAGAGGTGACTCGCAGTAGTGAAAATACCCTCATCTGTTATTTGATCGTATCCGATGTCAAATGAAAGCTTATTTCATTCTCAATCTGATTGTATAGGGTTGCCTTACTTAAAAGTTGATTCAGTCTAGGGTTGTCTCAATTTTAGATGTAGATTTTAGACAGAAGCGGTGACAGATATGAGTTGCGCGTTCAATTATATGTGACAGACAATGATGAAGGGAATTCCTATGATGATGATTTTTCTAATTATATATAAAAGCACAAGCGCGTTATGAATTCGAATAGCCATCTGAAGACTCCTTTACAAGTTGAGGATGTACCTACTCCAAATATCGGAGGGAAAAATAAACGAAGATGAATTCGAATCGGATTTTCTAGTGGCCACTTCTGACGAGTCAGAAACAGAATGAATTTCTATTGAGTTATTCTACTAATTAAAAAAATTATATACTTTTCAATAAATAAGTGTTCGATAATAATTCTATATTTTTGTTAATATTCAGTCCGATTTAATTCAATTCACGCGCTTGTGCTATTATATATAATTAGAAAAATCATCATCATAGGAATTTCCTTCATCATTGTCTGTCACATAGAATTGAACGTGCAACTCATATCTGTCACCGCTCCTGTCTAAAATCTACATCTAAAATTGAGACAACCCTAGACTGAATCAACTTTTAAGTAAGGCAACCCTATACAGTCAGATTGAGAATAAAATAAGCTCTCATTTGACATCAGATACGATCAAATAACAGATGAGGGTAATTTCACTACTGCGAGTCACCTCTTCAAACCTGGCAACCCTACAGTTGTAACCGGAAAAAAGCAGGCAACCATTACTTTTTCAATTCTTTAGGGTCCAGTCTCTTAACTGGTTGACGATTTTTTCAAATAACAGATGAGGGAAATTTCTTGAAAAATTTTGGTTGAAGATTTAACAATTTAACATTATCCGCACCAGTTTTAATTAGGCAACCCATGTGCAATGTGTCGATGTAAATGTTATCTATCATTTATTTCTTATCACAAATAAATAACAGATGAGGGTTGAGGGTATATATTCCTTATACCGGATCTTAGACCAATACTACAACTCTCATTATTCACTGAAAACTGATTAACTTCGAATACACAAATAATGTGAGTGTATGCATCACACCCTTGCCCTAAAATGGATATTTTCTGAGTTAATATCCATTTTAGGGCAAGGGTGTGATGCATACACTCACATTATTTTTTAACGTAGATTCAATATCTGCCATAAACAAATGGGGTTCTAATGTGAAAAAATTGATTTTTCACGATTTTGTCATCCCTAACTTTGAAAGCGATTTTTTCACCCCCTGTAACATGAATCGCGATTTCGATTTTCAAAGTGGATACATCAACCTTACATCTTGAAAAATCCCAAAAATGAAAATTTTCCATCCAAAAACTTCGAAGTTATTCTTGTTTCAGCGGAGCTCTATTTTCGAATTTTCCCGCTCAGAGAGAATTTTCCAACCAAAACTGAAAAATGTTACATCAAAATAACTTGAAATTTTCTAAGGAATCTATTTCTGCAATAAAAAAATTCTAATTTGAAAAACGGAAGTTGACGTCATTTCCGGAAAAACCGGAGGTGCTCATGCCTTGAAAATATTTTAGTTTTCATCAGCATCGTGAAATACTATTATAAGTGCTGAATTTCATGAAAATACGTTCAGTAGTTTCCCGTATAAATATGGGTGAGGTTCCTCGTGAAAGACCCTGTATAAACATGGTTGGGAGATTCAGTAATGCCATTTTCTTGTACGGAGATCGAGAGTTGAAATTCACTGAAGAATAATGGACAAAATAGGCAATTACTTCGTGAAAGTTCATTCGAAAAATGAATAAAAATACTCGAATAACCCGTCAGAAAAACTTCTAAACGAACAGACGGACCTATGGAGTTCTCAACTTTTCAAAACTCTCAACTACGAACATGTGTCACTTTGAAAAAACTTCATTTACAAAGTTGGAAGAGAGTAAATAGAAATTAGCATTGGCAACGTCTCTGAGAATTATTTGATTTTCGTGAGTGCCAACCTGCGTCAGTTTTAAGTAAAAAAACTTGATAAATCATGGCCAACCGGGATACATTATCAAAGTGAATGGAGTATACAGGGTTTTCATTTCAAAACTTGCCACCCCTATTATTTCCATATATATATATTTTTTTTTGAATCGCCGAGACCCGTCAATTTTGTTTTTGAGGGGGAACAATTTTGAGGTATAAATTAGCTCTCCCCCTTTAACCCCCTACCCTCCAGAGCCACCCCTACAAAAATCTTAAATGAGAAAGGGGGTCAAGTGATACTTCATTTCAAAGGGCTTTTTATTCTCTATATTTTGGCATATTATTTTTCAAATTTGGGTGTTGTGTTAGGCGCAAGATCGCGTTGATGCATCGAGTGAGCTTGTACGTAGAGTGTATAAGTAAGTATGCGTACGCTGATCA
This sequence comes from Adalia bipunctata, assembly GCA_910592335.1. Taxonomy (NCBI): domain Eukaryota; kingdom Metazoa; phylum Arthropoda; class Insecta; order Coleoptera; family Coccinellidae; genus Adalia; species Adalia bipunctata. Next base: position 7,210,355 of record OU342953.1, read on the forward strand.
GACGCATAAAAAAAACAACTTTTTTATGTCGAAAATATTTATTTACATGTATCGTCGAGTTACAAGAAAAACATATTTTCATTTTTTTCTGTTTTATAAAAATAGTGTAATAATAGGTGGTGTGAACTTTTCAAATTGACACACGTCTAACTCGGCAATGCAACACTCAAATTTGAAAAATAATATGCCAAAATATAGGGAATAAGAAGCCCTTTAAAATGATGTATCACTCGACCCCCTTTCTCATTTAAGATTTTTGTAGGGGTGGCTCTGGAGGGTAGGGGGTTAAAGGGGGAGAGCTAATTTATACGTCAAAATTGTTCCCCCTCAAAAACAAAATTGACGGGTCTCGGCGATTCAAAAAAATATATATATACAGGGTGAGTCTTTGACTTGTTCATATATTTTAACTGAAGATTCTTGAGGTCAAAAGAAACCTTTTTCTCATTTTCCATTTTTCCGAATTCGGCTCTGTTAAAAAGATATAGCCATTTGAAAAAAAAAATTGGGCTCAGTACGTTCCTGAAAAGATCTTCTGGAATTGATGCAACGTTCATATTTCTCGATCATGGGCGAAGATAGGGGGGGCCTGGGGGGGCACGGCCCCCCCCAGAATCCACGGTGCCCCCGAAAAACTGAAAAACACATTTGTTTTTCCTTGCTCGTTTTCCACTGTGCCCCCTCAGGCCCCCCCCAGGAAAAAAGGCTAGCTACGCCCATGTTCTCGATAGAAATTGAGTTGATACATTTAGGAAATACTCAAATACTAACCTTATTCGAATAAGAATGTTTAAAACACGATATTTCCAAAAACAGTTATTTTAGAAGGATTATTTCTGCAATTGAAAAGTCATATGTCTTCTATCGAATTAAGTTCCTTCAGGGCCGTATCTAGGTACTACTGCGCCTGTGGCAAGTTTTTCTTCAGCGCCCCCAAATTGGCGCTCCTTACGCAAAAAAAAATTTTTGGCCTATATGAAAACCGTGACATGTTATCTCGAATATTTTGTTGGCGCTTCTATATTTTATTCTTTGAATTTTTTTGGCGCTCAATTTTTTTTTTCATTTGATATTTTTTGGCGCCCCTGCGGACCTTGCGCCTGTGGCGGGGGCCACTTGGCCACACCCTAGATACGGCCCTGAGTTCCTTCTTCAATATTCCTGAAGATTAGTTTGTAAACACTAATAACTTGCTCATATTTTCCTCTTTCTCCCAAAACTATCTCAAAAAGAATTGTTTTTACACTAATCGAACATAACTCCATAAAATTAGGTCGAATGATTAGAGGTCACAGGTCAATGACCTAACCTAACCCATCGAACCATATTCTATGAACTCTAGAGCATAGACCGTTTGAGCAGACGATGCCAGATTGTGTTGATTTTCTCCACAAGGAAGCAATAGGTCCTCTATCACGGATGAACTAACGCAAAGCCACTAGTTTTGTTTACTTTTGGCTGATGGCGTCTTCGTGCCTCTTTGGAAATGTTCTGATTCTCGCCGATAGAGCGCTACGATCTTAATGCGCAACCGTTGTTCCGTGAACCGAACAGTGGAACACGGCTGTGGTTGTTGAAGTAAGCATGCGTGAAGCCGCTTGATGGAGATTTGTCGATTTGTTATTGACGTTATTGTTTATTCACAGTGGATATGGATAATGCGAAAACGGAAAAGTTGATGTGAAAAGATTATCAGTGAAAGTGAAATACGTAATATGATAATAACCGTGAAGTGAGTTTATAAAATTCCAAGAGGATATTGTTTAGATAGAAAAAACATCGCCACAGATTATCAGGTAGCCAGTGGCGGATTAACCGGTACGCTTAGTACGCTGCAGCGTAGGGCCCCGAGGTCCATAGGGGCCCCCGGCGATCGAATTAAATTTTTTTTTTTTAGAATGAAAATTCAGTCTGTGAGTGTAAAAGAAAATAGTCAGACTACTATATTTTATAAAAAACTCAGAGGCAGCTTGTGAATTATGAATTATTGCATTCACATGAAACGCAATTGAAATACAAAAGCCTCAGAGCAAACTCAGATGTTGGAAAAAACCTTTGACTATACCCCTTGTCTAAGGAAAAAACACACCATCCGAGATTCAGCGTACTGTCCCCTGTCCCTAATTATCTTGTCTGCCCGCAATAAATTCCGTCAAGGGAAGCGGCCGAATTGTTTACAATCACATCATAATTCTATAAATTTGTCGGCATTTCCTCTAAAATCTATGTGTTCTGTGCTGCAGAAGGCCGACCATATGTTGATTCATTTAGGGGTGTAAAGTGCAGAAGTTCTTCGGTCTGCATATTTTTTTCTCACATTTCATTTCACAAGATTCGAATAGTGTTGATAGTGACAGGCAAGATTCAAATATTGTGAAAAACTGAGAAGTGTTGGTGAATTGAACTATTTCTGTTTGTGTTTGGACTTTTAACTCCTTGTAGTCTCATTGAACGATATAATTGATATAAAAGGTAAGCTTTACAGTTCAGTTTTTTTTCGACATAAACATAATTCGAGCGATGATGAGCAGTGCCGGATTAACCATGTGGAGGGCCCCAAGGCAGGGCCGGATTATACTTGTGGGGGGGGCTAGGCAGTGCAATCTTCCCTGTATAAAACATTCAGTCTTCAATGGGGCACGTGGGGCCCCTAGCTGATGCGGGGCCCCTAGGCAGTCGCCTACTCTGCCTAGTGGTTAATCCGGCCCTGATGATGAGGCATACCAGTCAAATTAATTTTCGATATAAGGCATACAACATAATATTGGTTCAATAACGGGAAAAGGGAATACAAAATACGATTCACAGAAATCATTTGATTCAACCTGTACCTACGTGTTTGTACGACGAAATGAGAAACAAAACAAATAATTTCGTTTAAAAATACGGATGTATATTTAGATATTCGTCAATCTAATTGTTGCAATTTTTTTTTACTTCCGATTTCCGATCATCTTCGATGGACTCATTCACTGTGTTCAATGATCTGTTCATAATGCACATTTCACCATTCTTGTTGTATTATTTAGATAATAATTTTTCATATATTAGCCCATCGGTTCGGATTTCATACTTCGATAGAGCGAAGATATTTCTGTGTTATCCATTACAGAATATAAAATAAAATATAACATTTTCTTATCTTCACAGTTGCTAGTTGCATCTATAATATCGACGTGACACCATGTCTGATAGACGTTATATGAGCGGCTACCAAAAACGAAAGCTCAAAGAAAGTAAAGAGCAGAGTAAAGCTAAGCATCCAAAATTGACAGAATTTTTTGCTCCAAATAATAAATCTAAAGAGTCCACTGAAAATCAAGAAAGCCTCTGTTCTCAAACCATCGGAAATGTCGATGAAATATGTGAACCGAGTACTTCACAACGGCCTGATAAAGAAAATAGTAGGGATGATTTCCTGGAAGAACATAGTGAATCAGTGAGCTTCCATACCGTGTCTGTGGAAAACCAAACTATTTATAATATGGGCCATTCTATAATTGAAACAAACACGGAGGTTCCAGAATTTGATAACACATTCGAGAGGTATCAAGATTTAGCATTTTGGCCACAATCTGTTGAAAATGACTTGTTGCGAATGTGTCTCCAAAAAGATTTCCCATATTTTCAAAATTTTAATCCTGATAACAGCTATCCTCGATCCGAAACAGAATTAGGGAAGCAAAAAAGATGTTTTAATAATTCCTGTTTCATTAAGACCCTCAAAAACGGACAAAAGATGAATAGAAAGTGGCTGTGCTACTCACCAAGTAGTGGAATGGCTTATTGCATTGCTTGTAAATTGTTTTCTTGGACAGAATCAAAGTTCAAAACTGGTGTTAACGATTGGTCCAATATCACACGCTTGTTGGATATGCACCATGAAAGCAGAAATCACAAGCAGTCTATGTTAACATGGTTCGCTAGGAAAGAAAACAAGAATACCATTGACACAAAAATGGAGCAGCAAACCAAAGAAGAAGTAGACTACTTTTATAAAATATTGCAAAGGGTGGTAGCTGTTTTAAAATTTTTGAGCCAGAGGGGCTTAGCATCAAGGGGACATGAAGAAAAATGGGGCTCTCCCAACAATGGCAATTTTATGGGAATTATCGAGCTACTTTCAGAATTTGACCCGTTTCTTCAAGAACATCTGAAAAAATGTCAATCTGAATCGAAAAGATCTATTTCCTATTTGTCTAAAACTACATATGAAGAAATAATTGCCATAATGGGGAAGCAAGTATTGAAGAAAATCATCAATCAAATAAATGAAGACGATGTTCAGTATTATTCCTTAATTGTTGATTCTACACCAGATTTGGCACACATCGATCAACTAGCTATTGTCTTGAGATACTGCTACCAAGGATTACCTTATGAAAGATTCTTGACGTTTCTCCCAATTGAGAGGCATACCTCTGAATATTTATTTGAACAAATATCTACTTTCTTGAGTCGAAGTGGCCTTCCTTTAGAAAACATCCGAGGGCAGTCTTACGACAATGCAGCCAATATGAGTGGTCGATATAGTGGAGTGCAAGCTCGGTTTAAATCTATCAACAAATTCGCAAATTTCATACCTTGTTCGGCACATTCATTGAACCTTGTAGGAGTGGAAGCTGTGAAGTTGATTCCAGAAGTCGTCGATTATTTCGGTATTCTTCAATCTCTGTATGTTTTTTTCGCTGCATCACCGCATAGATGGAATATTATGTTGAGTATTTCCAAATTAAAATATTCATTAAAATCTTTGAGCATTACCCGATGGTGTGCTCATCATGAGGCTGTTAAAGCATTGAAGTTCGGGTATAATGATATATTAAAGGCTTTGAAGCACATTTATTGGGATGAAACAGAAAAAGCAGACTGTAGAAATGAGGCCAAAAATTTATACAAAAAGCTCATCAAATTAGAATACGCTATGTTAACTGTTATTTGGGAAACAATTCTAGAACGCTTTGATAAAGTTTCTTCCAAACTTCAAAAACCTAATTTGGATCTTCAAAGCGGATATCATTTACTGGACTCTTTAAAGTCATTTTTGCAGGAGATTCGGACAAACACTGATTCACAAACAGACCAGATAGAGACAAAAGCTAGAGAATTAAGTGAAGATATTGAAAAAGAATACTCACAGAGCAGGTCCAAAAAACGGCTAAGAAAAATATTGCTCGCGGATAGGGAAGTTCAAACGCCAATATTTTTTGGAAAAGATAAATTCAGGATTGAGATATTGAATAAAGTGTTAGATTTTTTGATTGGCGACTTAGACCGTCGAAGTTCTGTCTATCGTGATATCATTATGAAATGCAAATGTATATTTGATATAGGTGATCTCTCTCAAGATAATATTGATAGGGAGAGTTTTAAAACTCTCTTGGAGTATTATGAAGAAGACCTTGAGGAGGGAATTATTAGCGAGGCATCTCAATCCAAAGAATATCTTAAACTCTTGACTTGAAACCAAAAAAAAATTATAGTTGTTTAGAGATGTTGAAAATAATATATGATAAGGGAATGAAAGAAGTATTCTCCAATTTATATATTGCCTTAAAGTTATTTGTAACGCTACCTATTACAAGTTGTGAAGCAGAGCGCTCATTTTCCAAACTGTCATTGATAAAAAATAAATATAGAACTGTTATGACAGAAAATAGACTGCAGTTTTTGGGAATACTTTCTATCGAAAGTGATATAACGAGCAGTCTCGATTATGATTCTGCAATAAAAGAATTTGCTGATATCAAAATAAGAAAAAAACAATTTAACTAGTGAAATTTCATTTTGTAGGTAACTGATTTACAGCTTTACGGTACTTGTATCTTTTGTGATGATTTTATTTATTTCTTAATCTCGATGCCGCAATAAAAAAATTTCAGATATGATATTCTGGAGATATTTTATATTTGAATTTTTGTGATATTTTTCCCTTTTTTTAAGATTTTTATTCATCTTATATATTATATTATATTTTGATATATGTACATACCTTGTATTTTATCAATAAACTTTATGTTCTGTTTTTCGAGAAATGAGTTTTAATTAAAAAATTCTTTCAAAAAAAAATCGAAAATGTTTCAGAGGGGGCCCCGAAAGTTTTGAAGCGTAGGGCCCCTGAAATCGTAAATCCGCCACTGCAGGTAGCTATCATAGTATTTTTCATTAATTTCAATTTAATACGTGATTTGTATGGAATATTAATTCATCAGTAATATCCGAATTTTTTAGTCTTGACGAAGTTGATAAACATTCTGACAACATTGTTACCTTGTATAGAGTTTTTTTATTTGAGCCATTCTGTGATATTGAAACGCCAGGGTTGCATCTAGATTTTTCCTATGATTTTTGATTTTTTCGTCAAATTTTATCGGGTAAAATTTGGAATAACTCGAAAACAACGCGTTTTATTGAAAAAACTTAGGAGTACTTTTATTTTCTAAACCGATTGGTTCTTTCGAAAATATGAACCGTTTATCTTTTTCAAGTGATTCTATAGTATTTTTTTGTAGATTCATAAGTAGGCTACGCTGTAACTTCTATACCGGGAGGAATATTGAATAAGTTTTGATTTGGAAATATGCATTATGAAGGGAGTGAATACTTCACGAAAATTCAGTTCATTTGAAATAACGGTTCCGAAGGTATAAACAGAAAAGTGTTTTTTTCATGGATTTTCGACACCCTGTATCTTCCAAACGAAACCGAATTTTGAAAAGTGGTATAGGAAGAAAGTGTTTCGTTTGATGAGAGGAATCTACAGTTAAAATATATGTACAAGTCAAAGACTCACCCTGTATATGGAAAGAATAGGGGTGGCAAGTTTTGAAATGAAAACCCTGTATGTATCTTATTACATTTTGCATTCACTGCATTCCTTTCTTACAACTACAACCACTATCCTCCCTGTGCATTTGATAGATGAATATATAGATTAGATGGAAAGCGATTGACAGAGTAATGAAAATTGACCTGTTCAAGTATGTTTCTCTCTTCTGGATGTGATAGGAAATATGAATTTTATTCATTTAAACGTTGTTACAAAATGGCGAAGGAACCGGTTCCTATCAACATACTACTTTTTCAGCGGTAGCTCTAATTACAGAGGATCTATATTCTATATCATTCCCAAAGACGTAAACGCTGCTTTGCACTGTTCCTTTTGTTAGTGGAAAGTTCAATTAGTGTATATTGAACGATTATCCATAGATCGTTAATGGGTAGAGGAACTGATGTCCATGTTTCCAGTTTCAGTTTTGCAACCTTTCCTCTCACCTGTTGATCTTGAATGCCGAAAAACATTGAATACCGCCCTGTGCTTCGTCCCAAATTTCGAAATCACCGAATCACGATTCAATCTTTCCAAGCACCCAGAATTCGGGAGATTATTCATTTAAATTGCGTACAAATGAATAAGCGAAAAGTTTCGATTAATAGGACTCGCGAAAATTAAAATATTAAAGTCGGAAATGGCGAAAATGGCGTCGATCGGTGGATGAAGAGAGAAGGAGGAACGAGGAAAGCGAAACGACGGAACGTTAATTCGATGTATTCGGAAGCGACGCAAACTAGGAACAACAATTTGAACAATCGGAATTGGTTCTAATTCGCAGGATGGAATGAGATGACATTATCGCAGAAATTCGGCTCTTCTCTAATTATTCGATGCAAATTTCGGGCGGTAACTTGTGATATTCCATTATGTGATTAGGATGTATAAATTGGCGGTTTTGGGGCTCTCTGTATGATGCTCGCTTGATTCTTGCTCAGATGATATGAATGTGTTTTTGAAACAGCTTATGGAAGTGTTTCATGTCGAAGCTTATGAATTTTACATAAGAGGTTTATCCTACAATGTTCCGTGAAAGTCAAGACACATTATTCGAAGAAAAATTATTCGAACTTGATTCAATTTTTATTCACCACTGATTCTGTGCTTATTGATCACGACATCATATTCAACCTGTTCGTCAAATTCATTCACTACCTGTCATCAATTTGGGTATATTCACTATCTTTCATACTTCTTATCAGATTTCTGCATTGTTCATATCTAAGGGTTCTATCACCTTTTGGAGTGGAAGTCTGAAGTTGAATACTTGGGAATAATCCTAGAAAGCAAGTTTCTGTGGAATAAGCATGTTGATAATGCTACTGGGAGAGCCACAAGGGCTCTGATAGCGTGCAGGCGTCTATGCGGCAGGAATTGTGGTTGTCACCCAAAAATCCTGCGATGGTTGTACCTCATTATTGTGAGACCTCCAATCGCATATGGCGTAGTATCCTGGTTTGGTGAAGCTAGTCAGGTAGGTACGAGGAAAAATCTTTGACAAAGTACAGAGGCTGGCCTGAGTGTGCATTACGGGAGCTATGAGAACGTGCCCACTTGAGATCATTACAGATCTAACACATCGACATCTAGTGATTGATGGCGTATCCCATGATGCCATCCTCAGAATATCTAAGGAATGTGCAGGTAACGAAAGAAGCAAGAGCCAGAGAGTTTGGACCTCTGAACATTTACATCTCATCTACGGAAATTTCTAGGGATCTTATGATCAATAAAATGAGCACTGAGAAAAACTTCTCTACAATGCTAAGCAAAGGAGAGGACAGGGGACGGAAATACATCCGCTACAATCGCCGTAAAATTGTATACAGATGGTTCTAAAACCACGCTGAGGGCCGACGCTGGAGTATACGAGGCAAAAACCAAGTTTAAACTATCTTTAGGCTCCCACTTGAGTGTTTTTCAGGAAGACGTAATGGCAATTGAAAAATGTCTCGACATAAACCTAGAAAGATACTATCAGAAGTGCGATATAGCCTTTCACTCGGATAGTCAAGCCGCTATTAGAGCACTGAGCTATGTTATTGACTTGAAGTTGATTTGAGAGTGCCGCAGAAAACTCAATGAGGTAGGCAAAAAAATAAGGTCTCTTCAATCTAGGTTCCTGGTCATTCGTGAACGAAAGAATTCGAAGAGGCCAATATGGTTGCCAGTGATGGCGCACGAACGTCAATCACTGGTCCAGATTCTTTGTGTGGTGAAGGGAAATGCACCCATAAAAAAGAGTTTCTGGAGAAGGAGAAAACCGAAAGGGAAACACTCTGGCGAAATCTCCCAGGAATGGATCACTCCAAAAAAATCCTTTGGAATTTTGAAACTACGAGATCCTAAAGGTATCTGGATCTCAGTAAAAATCAGCTACACCTCCTCATTGGTTTTCTTACTGGACATTATCGCCTCTGGAATGGGTTTATCGGACAATGAAGAATGCATATTCTGTAGGGAGGACGAAGAAACTCCTATTCACCTGGTTACGGAATGCTTTGCCATTGCAACCCAAAGGAAAGAACCTTTTGGGCAAGAAACTTGCAAGAGTGAGGAACAAGCTTCGTTGAAACCTGCCCAGATTTCAGTAGATCTCTAGAACTGGAAAGCGAGCTATAAGTGCGTGATGAGAACAGCTCTTTTAGGGGACACAATAAACCTTAAGGTAGCAGTGAACTGTAACCCCTTTAAAACTATAACTTTATCTATCACCTAGCAAGTTTTTGAGAATAACTTTGTTAATTGTGTAACCCCCCCCCCCCTTAAGTGCTTTTCCTCTCTTCAGAGATCAGTTTACTTACTAGCTTCAGTCGGAGAGGTGGTCTGGGTCAATAGGTTGTTACTAGCCCGGGCCCTATTTTGTAGTAATCAAAAAATATTTTCAAAATAAAGTAATTTCGAAGGCTTTGGTTTCTCACACAAAAACACGTTATTCCACTTTCAGAGGTTTTATTACTAATAATATGAAATAACGACTGAATTGCTCAAACCTCAAATTCTAATAAGGTTAACAATGAAATATAGAAAAATAGCTGCTTACATTTGAATAACAATAATGAAAATGATTATGAATAGCTTCGAAGTGAAAAGTCTCAAATGCACAAATGTACGAAATTAAGTGAATTAGATATCAATTGAAATCACGAAATAGCAGAATACTTCCATTATATTGAATTTTGAATATGAAATTGAAAATTTTTAATGAGTGAATTGAAGGTAAAATTTTAGTGATGATTTTTTTCTCATTTCGTAACATTTTGAATATGAAAATGATCTAATTAATGAAAGCAATAATAAAAAAATGAATTTTGAAGCGAATGAAAATGGAAGTGATCCTGAACGACAAGGATGAATCGAATGTCGAAGTTAAACTATAAACAATTTCCTTTGTTGGGCAGAGAAGGTTGCAAAAAAAGTACATTTCAGAATATCTATCTTACTCACATTAATTTTCAATTGAGTTTCATTAAACTGATAGAATCTATAAAATATTAACTAAATTATACAGGGTGTATTTTAAGGTGAGGCTTTTCTTTCGACTGATGGTAGAACTGATCAAAATAAGTCATTTCACAAAAAAAAATTTTATATGAATTATGCCGCTGTTTCGAGAAAATGAGTAGAATATATTCTAGTTTCTAGGTGAATCTGAAAATTCCTCAGTGCGAACCTGCTCCCTCGCCTGCTCCTCCGTAGATATCAACATTTCTTGTTTTTTGTCTTTTTGTCCGACAAATTTGCAAAAAATTCTAGTGCGTGGACCAGATCATTTTGCCATATGCCGCTCTTTTATAAATTTTTTAATTTGAACATTTCATATATAGGAAGTTTTCGAGGAAATGACTCATTTCGATTAGTTCTATCACCTGTCAAAAGGAAAGCCTCAACTTAAACTACACCCCGTATCTGTTACGAAGATTCTTTTTCATTGATAAGGAATATCCACTTGGCACTTGCTAAGACAAATTAACCATTTACTCACACAAGATTTATGCACCGCATTCCTGTAAGTGTTTACAGGTAGATGAACATAGCGGCCCTTATTGTAACAAAGTAATTATGCGGAGGATTGAAGTATGGTTTTGAAACAATTTTTATCAACACCTTATTGCTATTGATTTCAATTATATTTTTTGGGGATTTACTTCCCAAATTTCTATAATTTTGCTCATTTATACGCAAGTTGTCGATAACAACATAAAAAAAATAGAAGAAACCATGCGTGTACCGTCTCAAGGCAGAAGACAGACGTACTTGATTATTCTAGTCTATACAAGGTCTTTCACGAGGAACCTCACCCATATTTATACGGGAAACTACTGAACGTATTTTCATGAAATTCAGCACTTATAAGTATTTCACGATGCTGATGAAATCTAAAATATTTTCAAGGCATGAGAACACCATTTTTTATTGCAGAAATAGATTCCTTAGAAAATTTCAAGTTATTTTGATGTAACATTTTTCAGTTTCGGTTGGAAAATTCTCTCTGAGCGGGAAATTCGAAAAAAAAAATCGAAAATAGAGCTCCGCTGAAACAAGAATAACTTCGAGGTTTTTGGATGGAAAATTTTCATTTTTGGGATTTTTCAAGATGTAAGATTGATGTATCCACTTAAAAAACCGAAATCGCGATTCATGATACAGGGGGTGAAAAAATCGCTTTCAAAGTTAGGGATGACAAAATCGTGAAAAATAAATTTTTTCAAATTAGAACCCGATTTTTTTATGGCAGATATTGAATCTACGTTGAAAAATAATGTGAGTGTATGCATCACACCCTTGCCCTAAAGTGGATATTAACTCAGAAAATATCCATTTTAGGGCAAGGGTGTGATGCATACACTCACATTATTTTTTAACGTAGATTCAATATCTGCCATAAAAAAATGGGGTTCTTATTTGATAAAATTGATTTTTCACGATTTTGTCATCCCTAACTTTGAAAGCAATTTTTTCACCCCCTTTATCATGAATCGCGATTTCGATTTCTAAAGTGGATACATCAATCTTACATCTTGAAAAATCCCAAAAATGAAAATTTTCCATTCAAAAACCTCGAAGTTATTCTTGTTTCAGCGGAGCTCTATTTTCGATTTTTTTTTCGAATTTTCCCGCTCAGAGAGAATTTTCCAACCAAAACTGAAAAATGTTACATCAAAATAACTTGAAATTTTCTAAGGAATCTATTTCTGCAATAAAAAAATGGTGTTCTAATTTGAAAAAAGGAAGTTGACGTCATTTCCGGAAAAACCGGAGGTGCTCATGCCTTTAAAATATTTTAGATTTCATCAGCATCGTGAAATACTTATAAGTGCTGAATTTCATAAAAATACGTTCAGTAGTTTCCCGTATAAATATGGGTGAGGTTCCTCGTGAAGGACCCTGTATACATAGGTACGTAATTGTTCGTCACGCCATGTATGTGCGTTCCGATAACGGTAATTTAATTTTGAATATGACTATGTTTGTTGGGACCATGTCTCTAACACAGGTGACCAAAAGAAAAAGTGGAATAGGAGGTCATTATTTTTTTTAACAGCATAAGTAAAAAGTTGTGCTGCCTGCGATAGTAAAGTTTGTTATTCAAAAATATTCTCCATTAGAACAATCGAACAATGAATTATTCAACATCAAAAAGCTCTTCAAATGACAAAAATGTATGAACATGGTCGCCTGCAGCAAGAATACAAAAGTCCAGTCTTCTCCCCATGGATTGCCTATATGCTCCCACTTCGATATTCAATGCTAGTACGCACGCCTCAGTAGTTGCTGAAGACGAGGTATTCAACGTATAATATTATAATAATCATCTCAATGGAATGTTCATTTTTGCCAAATCTCATTAAAATATCTTAACCCGTTTATAAAATATCGAGGAATTTGTTATTCATCATCATGTAACGCCCTGTATCTTGTGAACGTAGCATTTCCGGACAAAGAACTAAAAGACCTTTTCGATTCCAAATACCCAATCTTTTTGAAACACCCTGTATATTACATTGAATATTTGATATCAGTCTCTGGTTGTTGGATACTGAGATATGACTTCCCTTATTTGCGTTTTGTCAGAAGGGAATTTCTCTCTCATTCCTTCCCCTCACCCTGAAAATACGTCACGTCAAATCCCATTCCCGTCTTACAAACAGAACCCCGTAAACAAGCCCTAAGCCACCACGCCATAATTTAAAATCCGAGGTCCTACAGGAAAGATCATAAACCTTAAAATTTAAGTCCTTAATGTGACACAACGCGAGTAAAGAACCCCATTTCAAACTTTTAGATTCTCCCTACGAACAGGGCACTCTTCTAAATGAATAATGGATCGGTATGGGATCGCGTTGAGGTAACGTTTCTTTGAAACCTGGTACTTATTGTATTTGTTTGTACTCGATGGGAATTCAGATAACTACAAATTCATTTTTTAGAGATTGAAAATTGTAACATACGCATGTATGTAATATTGTGAATTCGAGTTTCACAAACGTTATACAAACAATAATATACAAGTATCCTCAGAATATCTGAGGAAGGTGCAGGTGACGAGCGGATTAACAGTCAGAGATTCTGGTCCTCTCTGAACAACTACATTTCATCTGCCAACAGTGCCAACCTTCCTTTTGACCTTATGATCAAGAAAATAAGCGAAACTTTAGTTCAATGCTTAGCAAAAGGGAGGACTGGGAACGGTAATACACCCCCTACAATGTCAAAGAAAATACCGTAAAATGTTTCTAAAACCATGATGAGGTCTGGCGCTGGAGTGAACGAGGCAAGGACCAAGAGTAGCCTAACGGCTTCTACTCGAAATTGAAAGATGTCTAGACATAATTCTAGAAAGAAACTATCAGAAGTGCGATGCACCCATTCACTCAGATAGTCAAGTCACAATTATAGCTCTGAACTCCGGAAAACCCCAATGAGGTAGGCAAGAAAAAAAAGTCTCTCTAATATGGATTCTGTGGTGAAGGAAAATGAAAGAGTGTTTCTGAAGAAGGTGAAAACCGAAAGAAAACAATGTGGCAGAATCTGCCAGGAATGGATCACTCCTGAAAGTTCCTTCGGAACCTTGAATCTGCAAGATCCAAAAGTTATCTGGAACTCAGTAGGAACCAGCTGCACCTCCTCACCAGCTTTCTTACATGACATTGTCGCGTCAGGAAGCATGTGGTGAGAATGGGTTCATCGGACACTGACGAGTGTAGATTCTGAGGGGAGGAGGAAAAAACTCCTATTCACCTAGTCCCGGAATGCCATGCCATTGCAAACCAAAGGAAATAATCCACCATTTTGAAGCCGCCATCTTGAATTCCTCAATTTTGAAGAATCGTAATTTCCTACCCAGAAAACCCCCAGATACAAATTTTGAATAGAATCGGATCATAATTACAAAACTCGTTCACCATATTGTAGCCGCCATCTCGAATTTTCCGATTTTGACAGAAGAATCATCAATGTCGAACCCAAAAAACCCCAGATACTAATTTTGAATGAAATCGAATGATAATTACAAAACTCATCCGCCATTTTGGAGTCGACATTTTTTTCTATAACAAATATTTCATGATGCATTGTCACCAGAACTATGCACACATGCCAAATTTCAAATCAATCGGACGATTAGAAGTGTGACATATTCAACTTGCAAGATTTGATTACAGACAGATAGATAGACAGACAGACAGACACCGGGACAGTTGAAACTAAATAAAGCTTGTAAAAAAACAGTATGGCCATTGGCCATACGTGTCCATGTTATTCGCAATAGCCGAAATCGGCCACTGTCCGAAATTTTTGCCCACAACGCGTTATGTGTATCCAAATTTACCCACGATGCGAAGGGATGTTTTTTTGTCGAGCACTGAGTAAAGCAGAATACCCAGAACGCGTTGTGGGTAAATTAGATAATCCACAATGCGAATTCGATTTTAACGCGCTTTCATTCTGCGTTGTGGACAATTTATTTTACCCACAACGGGTTGTGGGTATCGCACTTCACCCAGAAAGCGATGAACCAGAATTTGTCGTCGAAGTCAGTGTGCTGTAGGTTGAGTACTGGCAAGTACGAGAAGCCATTATCATGAGTATCTAACGTGAATAGATTACGCACCTTGTGAATTCTCAAGTTTGATTGAAGGGCCTGTTTTCGAAATTATATCAATACGAAAACCTAATTTGAACAAAAACTAAGTGAACGTATGCTAGAAAAAAAGACAGGTCGTTGTTATTGTTATTATCGGACGAACGTTATTTGGAGTTAGTAAATGAAATCAAAGTGGCACTACAAAGAAAACAGGATGGGCTTCAATTGTCATCCAAAAATATCGAAGATTGAAAAGATATGATTTATTAACAGTTGGCCAAAAAAAACTTGTTAACAAGGAACGTTCAGGAAACCAATCTGGCTTTATAAAATGCAATTGTTTGAAAGGATGTCAAACTAAGGCGAGTGCATGTGTGAAATTGAATATAAAATATAATTCAAGATTTCATAAAAATACTTGTGAAAATAAATAATACCTATTTGTTTTTAGTTCTAATAAGTTGTTGATATATCGTTTTGTTTCACCTTTATGAACTTTCAATGTAAGTAAGAAGAGAAATAACGGCATGCAGACAATTGAAAATTATTTCTCTTCTTAATTATATTCACAGACGTTAAACCTATTCTAATTTCAATATAAGGTTTTTTGTAATCATTGTTTTACTTGAAACGTATTTTGGGTAAAGCGAAATGGACAGATAGCTTTTTCTCTTTAGTGTTCAATTTTTCAATGAGTTATCAGTATTACATCATACATTTCATTTGCTGCACATTAAAAATCTAGGCCAGATTGCTTTGCTGAACGTCCCATGTTAACAAGTTTATCCTTCTCTCCACCAATTAATGGATCAAACCGTTTTAATCTACGATATTTTTTGAATGATAATTCAAGTCCATCCTGTTTTCTTCATATTGTCACTTTGGTTTCATACATAATCTCTAAATGACCTCCGTCTGGTAATAATAACGACCTGTTCACTTAATTTTTGTTCGAATTCAGCTTTCATATTGAAATATTTTCGAAAACACGCATTTAAACCAAAACACAGTCAAACCAATTTCAAGAAATCACAAGGTATCCAGGCACAGTGGTAAGTAATCTATTCATGCTACTCGTAATACTCGCTACTCGTACCTGTCAGTACACAACCTACAGCAGGCTACTTCGACGACAAATTCTGGTTCATCGCTTTCTGGGAAAAGTGCAATGCCCAGAACGCGACGTGGGTAAAATGAATTGTCCACAACGCAGAATGAAAGCACGCTAAAATTGGATTCGCATTGTGTATTATCTAATTTACCCACAACGCGTTCTGGGTATTCTGCTTTACTCAGTGCTCGAAAAAAGGACATCTATTCGCATCGTGGGTAAATTTGGATACCCATAACGCGTTGTGGGCAGAAATTTCGGACAGTGGCCGATTTCGGCTATTGCGAATAACATCCATACATTATCCATACATTCCAATACTTCGGTAAGTGTAATATGAAGAATTCACAACATTTGAAGAATCAAATACTTATTCCTGAGATTTACGCACGATGAGTATAGTTATTTTCCTATCAAGGGCGGAAAGTTGTACTTTCCCGCACTAGATTGCCGCAAGCAATCGAGTGCGGGAAAGTACTTTCCGCTCAAGATAGGAACAATATTTTTTCTACAACCGTATTATAAAATGAAGAAAAACTTCTACACAACTCGAATATTCGTTTTGACACATTAATTAAAGAGTTTGGGATTCTATGCGGAAAATCATAGACCATGACATAGAAATAAATACACAGATCCATGAATGCCAGTCATAATTTTTGAAGGATGTCAAGTTCTCTTTGAAAATGCAATAATTTTTAAACGGAAATCTGCATTAATCATTTGTTTGACATGGATGAAACTGCATAATTTGAAATATTTAACTAAATATGTAAGTAAGTAGATTAAGAGATTTCATGTTAAAGGTATTATCATACCCAAATTCAACACATATTTACTTTTCCGCACTAGTGCGGGAAAGTGACACTTTCCGAATCGAAAACAATGCGGGAAAGTAGTTAGTTAGGCCCGGTTGTAGAAAAAATGAATTTCGATCTAAATTACTTTTCATTTTGATTGAGAGTTTATTTATTAGAAATATCAAGGAACGTCACAACGTTGCAAAAATTTCTACTGAATTATTATTCCGTAATAGTAATATAGTTACTCAGTTTAGTTCCGAATATATTGAAAATTGGTTTCACTATTTATTATTATGAGAGACGCATCTCTTTCTATTCTATAGTCTAAGAACTCTAAGGTAATATCTTTTGCAAATTTTAGTTGAATCTCTTCTGAAATTCAGATACTATGAAAAAATACTCGAAAAAAAAATCGAATTTTAACACCCTGTATCTCGAAAACGAAACGTTTACGGTCCCATGTTCACGGGACTTGTTTTCTATAATTTATTGCAGGAATCTCTATTTCCTTGTTGCTCTTATATAGGAACATCCTGTATAATCACTTTTATTTCAGAGACACTTCGGTGTTGATCAGTGATAAGAATATGGATCAAGAGCGGATTGGCAGAATCAGCAAACACCTGCACTAATTATATTAGGGTTGCTCATAAATAAATATCTATCGAATTAGACCGCGGTGAGCGATTAATTAATCAGATAATTAGGCGAACGGTTTGGGATCAAAGGCGTCTGCCGAGCCTTTGTGAACTGAGATGTTTCGAGCACCTTATTCGTTAATCTTATGTAAATATTTGTACATCGGTTTACAGTCGATATAATTATTCAAATGAAGCATATGATTTTATTTTATATTAATTTGGAAATATATTGAGGGGTTAATCATATTCTTGCATTTTTGAAAAGCCACGAGATCGTTGTAAACAGAATTGCGATTCGATGAAACATTTGTACGGTGAATTTTTCGACTCTAACCACGCAGGGTGCTGCACTATTCTACCTCAGCTCAGAGATGATCTGTGACTCCGCACTCCGCATATATCGAGTAAAAGAATATTGAATTCCTTGAAGCAATATTTTTTTGTTGGGAAAACAATTATTTTCTCTTGATCATTATTCTGAGAGAGGAAAATAAGAATTATTTTGGTATGGAAGAAAATGATTCCTCGATATGCGATTTCAACAATCGATGAACAGTTACTTCTTTTAAATCGATTTTTCGATCAAATTATACTTGTTGGTTGATTATGCGGTTGAATTATTGTTTTTCAACAATTAACTTCGATATCTGAGAAATGAAGTGCTTATATTCATATTTCTCCTTTATATTAATCTAGAGTTTCATTTGAATTTAAATCCAAACGAACAATTCAAGTTGTTGAAATATTTCCTTCAAATAATTTAGGTAATGTACTTAAAAGCAATTTTTTTTTCAGTTCTGCAAGCTTCAGGCCTATGCTGGATCCTTCAAATTCTACGGCAAGATCAACATCGGCGTTATTTTTTCCACCCCATTTAGCGTCTCACTTCTCGCCACCCCTGTTTCCGACATTGAAAGGTAAGCACCGATATCATTACCGACATTTTCACTTATAAGATAATTCTTGAATGAAATGGGCCACCTCAACTACTGTCGTGAAGTTAGGAACTTGTAGATAGATTCATATTCAAGGAATTTAACGGAAACATTTTTTTGACAGCAGATGTCAGAGAAGTCGTCTATATCGTCCGGATATATTATTTCCGAAATATGGGAATTTTTTTGTTATTACTAATGGTAACGCGATCTGAACAAGACACGTCATTCTCCAGGAAAGTTATAAGCTCGGTTATAAGACTTTCATTGCATAAAAATGTCATTCTGCGGTCATGTCATAATTGATCACCTGTTGATACATTAATAAAATCGACAAAGGAAAATAAACTAAAATGACATTGCGGCGCCGCCACGAAACATTATTATAATATTTTCGGTTTGGTCGAATGTATTGAAAAATGGACGAGTGTCTTATTAGTCAGACTCAATCGTACCTATTGTCAAAGTCGATGTTAATTGAACTGAAAGCATCAGAGTGATGTTGACTTGATTGGCTGAAATTGTTTCATATGACAAAATTTGAATGGTTGTTAGAACTGTCGAAAATTTTCAGGAAAACAAAATCGAACGGCCATATTTATGGAGCCCCTGATCAAATTTGGCCCATTTTCGAACTTTTGGACTGAGGCATTCGAGATCCGAATCTATCGAGGTGGCTTCATTCCAAAACCACAGAGCACACACTTAAGTGTCAATTCTAACATAAATATCAATCAGCCACCCTCCTCTTGTCGGCGCGGCGAAAATACAAAAGACAATCGACCGCTGGTAGATTATGTCGACGATTTATCTTCGAATTTAATAACGCGATTACGTTGACGCCATTGAGTACGTCGTTCTGAGCTCGGGAACGCTTCTTCTATGGGCAATTTGCGAGATCCGGCCACCTGAGATCGGCCGAATTTATACAATGATACTTTGAGTTTTAAATTAGATAATACGCACGTGAAGCACCCGTTTTGATGACGATTTTATGGTTTGAATAATTTATCGAGCTGGCTGGTAATTCGATAATGTGGAGGAGGGGTGGTGCTTCTGAGGCAGATTGAACTTTGTCGATCCTTCCCAGGAGTTTTCATTCAAAAAACTTGCCTTTGCCTCGACTGAATTGGTCCTTGAAGACTGAATGCGATGAAAACAAATGCGTGATGAAACAGTACCAAACTTGTTTCCACAGCCACCACGCTAAAGCAAAATTGGTTTGGCCAACGAGGATTGAGTACTTTGAAAGCGATATTGTCAATGAGTCAATGCCGTTTCTATCGATTCTCTATTGTGCGTATCAGAAATGTCTTCATCTGCCATCACCCTATAGGAAAAATATAAGCGTTTGCTCTTTCTCCCATTCATTAGGTACTGAATTATTCCCTAGAAACCAATCTGAAACCTGAACCTGTGTTACATCACATTTGCTTGATAAGGCAAAAGTTTCGTCACCGGCAAAGAGCGCCGAATCTACTTTCGCGCCGCAATCTTCAGCTCATTTATATAGAGAAGAAAAAGCAAAGGACCAAAGGCTGACCCTTGAGGAATCCCTGAACATCTCTAGACATTCTGTCATTGAGATACGAACCTATAAATAAGTAATAGACTGTGTCAACCGAAATTATAAAAATCTGCTTTGCTGAGCAATGTATCAAAATGTGCGGTTTTTAGAGCCTTACTGGTATCACTCATGTTGAGAACCACATATTCTCTTTTTCCTGAAGCCCCTACAATGAGATCATGAATCAAAATCAAATAATGGACAGAATAGTCTGTTACTTTGTGAAAAAAGAATAAAAGTACTCGAATAACCCGACAGAAAAACTTCTAAAACAGACGGGCCTATGGTAGTCCCCACTTTTCAAAATTCTCAAGAAATAAACCTAAAGAAGACACAGTTAGACCTTTAAAATACTAACTCCATCCAAACTAAACAGTTTGGATTTTATATTGCATTCATTATGATCATGTTGACCCTGTATTTGAAAAAAATAAATGATGCGACATTTGTACTGACAAGAAAAAGTGACATAAGTATTTTAAATAACGTACAGTCCAAATACTTGAAAAATAGGGATTTTGAAGCTAATCCAGACACTCCATTTGCAAGGTTTAAAAAGAGTGAATGGAAATAAGCATTGGCAACGTCTCTGAGAATCATATAACATTTTACAAGTACCAACCTGCGTCAGTTCTGAGTAAAAACTTGATTAACCTAAATCATGGCCAACCAGGATATACATATTATAAAAGTGAATGGAGTATAGTCAAGTATTGCAAAGATCAGCATTGTGTGATGTGAAAAAAATACGAAGTTGTAAAGAAAATGGTACTTGAAAATCTCGATGTCAGTCTGAGGGAGATAACTGGTGATCTCAACATCTCGTATAGAACAGCCCAGCAAATTGTTGTGAATATTTTGAACATGAAACGCGTCGCAACACGTTCGTCCCGACAGATATGAATTTCCTTTGTCAAAATCACCGAGTATCTCGATTCAAAAACGCCACAACAAAGGCACGTTCGCCATTTAAAGCAGCCAGGGCCCCCGTAAGGGCTACTGGCGCCTGTGTGCAAAAAAGAATTTTGGCGCCCCTTAAGGCATTTTGGATTTTTTTATTTATTAGGTGGGTAGGTAGCTAGGTGCTTGCAATAAATCGAAAAACTGAACTTTAGAAGTCAAAAACTAGATATTTCTTTGTAGACTAAAATATAAAACACAACAGAACAAACAAACAAACAGAATAAAATCATAACGAAACAAATAATTCAAAATAAATTCTTGTTCACAACCACTTTGAAGTATTTACTTGACTAGTAGGGTACAGACACTCTGTTGATAAATACTATAAAATAACCCAAAACTAAAAATCTCATCTTTTTTAGGAACAAAAAACAGAAATATTGGCTAATGTATACATATATTCATATAAAAGTATCACTTTCTACTTATACTTAGGTATTTTAAAAAATATGCAGGTACTTCTTCAAAAAATATCTACCTACTTTACTTCCTCATAAAATCAAAAATGAAAGCTAGGTACAGTAGAAAAATAAAAAATAGCTATTATAGTAGCGATATTTTCCTAGACTTGGCTGTTGCAAATTCATCAATTACATCGCTAAAATTGATACCATCAAGAATTTCTTGTTCAATTGCTAATATTGCTAGTCCAGACAATCTTTCTTGAAGCATTGTCGATCTTAAATAATAATTAATAATGATTTTCAACTTTGAGAAAGATCGCTCGCCAGAAGCTACAGATACAGGCAATGTCAGAAGAATTCTTAGTGAAATGCTTAGGTTTGGAAGGGTCGAGATTAAATTGTTTTCAAATATATATTGTAAAATACTTAATGGGTCAGTATCATCAGGTAATGAGAACAACTTTAAAGAGTTAATTTCATAAAACAAATCATTGGAGTCTATATCCTTATTATCCTGACGTGTCAGTCGTTCTTCAAGAACAGAATAACGTTTCAAAAGATCGCTGTCACTTAATTTGAATATGTCGCTCAAAAATCCGAAAGTATCATCATACTCATTTAATAAGTCAAATCGATTTTTAAGAGAGCTCAAAGTTTGATCTAGAATTGTTAAGAAAAAACTTATTTTAAAAGCGGTTTTTGGATCATGAGGGGTCTCATCTCGGTGTTCATAGTCGTTTGACTATGAACACCGAGAGTTTTGGAAAAAATTTTCTCCTAACCGTTGTTAACGGTGGAAAGTCTTCTTCAATTTCGAGAGAGAGAGAGAGAGAGCTATTTCTTTCGTTTGTTCAAGAATTTCTTGAAATGATTGGTCAGATCCATATTGCTGGAATTTTGGACCCACGATTTTGGCGCCCCTAAAAGGATGGCGCCCGTGTGCATTGCACACTTTGCACACGTGGTAGCGGGGGCCCTGAAAGCAGCCCACCTGTTTGAATTCAGTTCAAACTTCAAGTGTCAGTCAAACTTTGGCTTAATCACTTGAAGTTCAAACTGAACCTATAAAATTGAGCCCAAACTTACTTAAATGAACTGGGAATATAAGAATATCAAGTATTCTTGATTTCCTGATGCGAATGAAAGCACACCTCGAACCACCACCATCTATTAATTCATCTTCTTCTTTTTCAGGTTTTCCTGGCCTCTGCTCATGCTGTCCCATGAAACCGCTCTCCAATCTCGGGTCGCATCTGTTGCCATCTAGCGAGTCCTCCCAACTTTCTCCCCAAAACGATCATCGTTCCTCCAGCGTTGCAGATTTGCGTAGGAAGGCGCAGGAACATTCCGCCGCCATTTTGCAAAGTCTTCAACACGTGGCAAACTTTCAGCAAGCTGCGAGTTTGGCGGGAGGACTCAACTTTCCACTTTTACCGCCATTGTCGCTACAGGCGGCGTTCCAGAGGAAGCAGGAATCTACAAACGAGGCGGCACAGAGTAAAGAGCATAGTGGATCATAGAACAATTGATCGTTTTCTACGTTAGGTGGATTGATTTGATTCATGATTTCATTGGTAAAAATAAAGGGTATCTGAGGAGTCCATGTTATTGCTGCTATTGAAAAAACTTTCTGTTTTCGATAACTTTCATTCGGAATGTCAACTTATCCGAACATATTGCCAACATTCATCGATGTGCAATGGCAATTATTTTTTCCTCTGAAGAAACTATTAATAGGTTCTTTTCTTTTATGCAGAAACTAGTCGGTACTTATTATGTATACATGAACTAAACAATCATGATAAATACAGCCGACTGGACTCTTTCGTTACTCTTTTGTAGAACTAAGATTAGGTCAAGGGGCAATTGTTCAAGTGATAACGAATGTTCTTTTTTCTTGATAATTAATAATCGTAGCACTTAAGGTACAAAAGAAATAAGTTCGTTCGTCTCAACTAGTCAAGACAATGATGGTTTTATCTCAATATTGTATATTATCTATCCTTTTTAGTTGTTAATTCTTATCAAAACTTCGTAAGAAATAGTGTAACAAATTCACTCAATTCAAATACACAGAATGTGCTGAGTGTTTTTGGAATTGTTAACAACAAAAATTATGAGGAATGGCTAGTGCGCCACGTAAAATTTAATATGATTAAGATATGTTTCTATTGAATTCAATGAATTATTCGAATATTGGATGAGACATTATCGTGGCGGACAGAATTTAATTCGACACGCATTCGTGATCAGTAAGTCGAACCTAGACTATTGAGACTGTTCCCGGCCAAAAACTCGAAAAGTACAGACATCGTAACGAAATTATATAGCCATCGATATTTCGATATTTCTGATTTATTTCGATTTCGTGCTTCAAATGCAACATTCCAAAGAACATCCTCATCCTCATGTTGTTTATTTCGAATTGTGATGTCATGTAAAGTATTTATTATTGATCATTCGTATTATATTGAAATTAATATCTTGTAGATTAATATGCATACCTTGTAAAAATGTATATACGAATAGTGTGTTCGATAAATATATATCATCTCAAATCATTTACACTCGTTTTTTTCTCCTTGATGAGAGTTGCAAAATCCGTCAGACGGTTCAGGTTGGAAAACTTTTAAACTTCGAACTGCTACAAAAAAATTTGAAGGTAGTAAATCACCAAATCTTGCTGGCCATTCACATCGCAAAACGAGAAATTAGGCGTCCTGGGAATAAAGCCAAAACATATCGTGTTGTGTGGCTGGTTGCACCAACTTGCTGGAACGACATCTCTTCCAAACGTCCATATCATTAATTTCAGGCCAGAAAAATCGGCGACGAAAATTGACGGTTTGAGTGACACCTTCATCATTTTCAAAGAAGTACGTGCCAATCACTCCACCAGACCAAATTGCACATCATTCCGTGACTTTTTGTGGATGTTATGGTCTCGCAGAAGTTACATGAAAATTTTCAGTGCCCCGTATGAGACAAATTTGGTTCTTTCCATAAGCACCGATTGTTAAATGGGCTTCGTCGCTGAAGAAAATTCGATGCGAAACATCGTCTTCCAAAAGATGTTGTTCAAGCACCCAATGTCCTACGCATTCCATGGTCAGCTGGCTTCAGTTGGTTAAACTTCCACCAAACATATGACGTTTCAGAGAACAGTTCCGTACGACGTCACACCCTATACAGGGTGTATTTTAAGGTGAGGCTTTTCTTTTGACAGATGGTAGAACTCATCAAAATAAGTCATTTCACCAAAATTTTTTTTATATGTTTCGAGAAGATGACTCTGAAAATTCCTCCGAACCTGCTCCCTCGCCTGCTCCTGCTTAGATATCAATATAAAGAATTTTTGGTGAAATGACTTATTATGATGAGTTCTACCATCTGTCAAAAGAAAAGCCTCACCTTGAAATACACCCTGTATATTTGTTTCAAGTAGTGCTTCGAATTATCCTGCACTGTGGTGTCACTTGAAACGAATCGTGGAGAATATGGATTTTCAACATATCTTGCAACTAAAAACGAAGAAATATTTATTGAAAAGCTGGCCCTGGAATAATTAGTGGGAAATATATCTCGAATATTCTCTTACTTGTAGGTAGGTATGAGTGTATTTTTCGAAAAATTTTCAAAAGCTGTCATACGTCACATGGCAGTCATCCATTTCACATATGGATGCATATACATATGTATATCCCGGTGTTGGCACTGATTAGATTTTGTTGAGACGTTTTACGGTGGATTTCCATGCATCCGTCATCCGATGTCCGATT
This sequence comes from Adalia bipunctata, assembly GCA_910592335.1. Taxonomy (NCBI): domain Eukaryota; kingdom Metazoa; phylum Arthropoda; class Insecta; order Coleoptera; family Coccinellidae; genus Adalia; species Adalia bipunctata. The sequence continues at coordinate 7,235,476 of OU342953.1, forward strand.
CGGATATCGTATACATTTTGTCGGACGGATGAAACTGTCAATTTCCATGCATCCGTCATCCGATGTCCGATTCGGAATTCGGATATCGTATATAGTCCATCCAAGAATGATTGACATTTCGGGGGGCTTTGGAAAATCGAAATTATGTTGGTAATGCCCATTCAGTGATATTTTGAGTTGCAGAATTCAGGTTGGTGTTGGAAATAACACTGACATTTTGTTCTGTCATTAATGTTTCGAACAAATTTGGCAAAAAATTGAGCAAGTGAAATAAGTATCTTTGAAATGAGGCTCTTGAAGAGTGAACAGCTAAAAAATGGAAAGCCTGCACAGAGCACATAGAAAAAGAAATGAGAGAAGATTAGTCAAAATATAAGGAATGTTATGATCTATTGCTGACAAAACCTTTCATTATGAACATGACGAGTTCTGCCCAGATGAGGAAAAAATAACATGTTGTGGTTGTTGAAACAGAATAATAGGAATATTTATATTTTTCATATTTTACACCTTCATTGTTCACAAATATTGAAAGTTACAATGTCATGACAAAATTAATTCTTCATATATTAAATAGATCCATTCGTTTTGTTTCTGTCTTGATATCTATGGTACATTTTTGTGAGAGATGGTCCAACAATACTCAATAATTTGTTGAATGTGATATTGCTCATTCTCAAATAATTAAAATACTGCCCACTTTCGGACAATCGCATTTCTTGCACCAAGTTGTTATACATTCCTTGGGCCTTTCTGCTCTCAAAAATTTCTTTCACCCATAATATCGGCGAACTGCGTTTTCTCTTCTTTAATTCTTTTTAATAAAAGAATCGAGAGCAACAACAAATTCTTCATTGATACCTATTTATATTCTTCTCGAAAAGAAGAGAACGCCAAACATTCAAAAAGTTATGTCAAACTGACACGATAACGGACAAAAGTTAAATATTTTTCAACTTTTTCCGATAACGGAAGAGAGTTGAATTTTTATGCATTTTTGAAGGATTTTTGTTGCCAAATATTTATTTTCTGAGAAAATGAATTTGTTCCATACTTTTGACGTGCACTGTACGAGTATAATTATAGAATTATCAAATTACAAACCTTAAAGTCAAAGCTAGTCTTTCACCCGGTGAGATGGGTTCTCGTATATGGTACATTTTTGTGAGAGATGGTCCAACAATACTCAATAATTTGTTGAATGTGATATTACTCATTCTTAAATAATTGAAAAACTGCCCACTATCAGACAATCGCATTTCTTCAACCAAATTGTTGAATATTCCTTGGGCCTTTCTGCCCCTAAAAATATCTTTCACCCATAATATTGGCGAACTTCGTTTCCTTTTCTTTCTTTTTAATAAAAGAATCGAGATCAACAACAAATTCTTCATTGATACCTATATTTATATTCTTCTCCAAAAAGAAGAGAACGCCAAACATTCAAAAAGTTATGTCAAATCTGACACGATAACGGACAAAAGTTAAATATTTTTCCGATAACGGAAGAGAGTTGAAACTTTCGGACGAATGTTTGGCGCTCTTTCAATTTTGAATATTTCCGCCAATCACAACACTTTCGGACGATCGTATCATCGGATGACGGATGCATGGAAATTCACCGTTAGTCGAAAGAAAATCTGTGGTGTCCTAATTTTCATTCCTTACGAAAGGGTTCGCTATTCTTCCATTACTACAATAGCGCCACGAACATGAAATATTGTGGATAATTTCGGAACTAGTCCAAATAACACAATCTAGAGTGCTCTTTTAATCTACAATTTTCGGTCACGATTTTCAGTGAGGAGTCGTCACACCAGGGTGTTTCTATACATCTATCACGACATAATACAACTATCAGAACGAGACAGAAGTGAAGTTTATATTTCTGCATGTGCACTTTTTTATTCAATATCAACTGGCACACTGGCAGATGACATATTTGTCATCTGTCAAAATGAAAGTGGTTCTAACCTCATGTTGGAGCATGAATCTGAATCAAAACCATTTCTTGAATCTGAGATAATTGTGGATTAGGCAATGGTTTGTGAAAATGAACGTTTGTGCATAATGTGAGAGCGCCACGGTGCTAATCGATGAATATAGCACGACGTCGAAATCTATTGGATACAAGGAAAAGAAGGAGGAGCTTTAGGCGTCGTGAGTAAGGCGCCGAAACGTCGCCGTTTAGGTGAATCCGTAATGCCCTTTTCACACGGAGAGTCTTTTGGCTCGGGTGCGCGAGTCTCTTGGGTCATTCGCAATGTTTCCTTGGTGATAGTTGTCCAATAATCGAATATTCGTCCGGTAGATGTCAGCTCCTAATTTTCTTCAAACGTGGCTAAGACCGAGGCTAAGACGAAGGAGGAACCAACAGTTGGTCGGTTACCCAAAGCAAAAACCCTAAGCTTAACAGTTGAATACTATCACATGTAGCAATTATAAAGCAGTTGGGCAAACAATCAAAGGCTCGAATATTATGATGCATGCAAAACATGAGCGTAAGTGACGAATATTAATCAACCCTTAACTTGATTTGATATCATCATCCGTTAGAATAACTACGCTAAGATTGTGTTCATGAGCCTCGCTTACTGAAGCGAATTGAGTCACGGCACCCAGATCCTCAGGATCATCTACTACTACTCTGCAGGCAGTTATGTGAAATGAATTAACATTATTCAAGAATATTCGGTCTGAGAACTGAACTCGAAAATACATGTTGTATTGATAATTATTAATGTTTTCCTCTTCCATTGTATTTATTAAATGAAACGACGTCGGCGAGAAGAAATTTGTGAAGAGGAGAATTAAATTATGCCCAACTCCTGATATCTGCAGTTTCATTATTAATAATGTTGCTGGATTATAAGATGTACTACACTTTACAGTTAAGACAAATATTGAAATATACGGGTGGAAACGAAATAATCTCTCAAATCACATGAACTGGGCCTGTATTCTCGGCGAGTGATATTTCGGTGCGTATACGTTTTCAGTGTTATTAGAGAGTTGAAGTGCGCACGATACGTAAGGCTTTACGTAGACGTTAACGTAGGAAATATAACGTTTACGTCTGGTTTACGGATTGAGTGAAATTTGAGTTGAAGTGAATGCGTGGTTGATGAACGTTAACGTTATGTCAACCGTTAACAAACCTAACCTATAAATTTGAGTGTATTTTGTTTTCTGTCATCAAAATAATAAAATTTTAGAATTCGATTTTTGAAATTCTACTGAAAATAGAAGCTACATTTAATGGTAAGCACGTCTTTTTACATGTTCAATTAGGCTCTATTTCAGAAAATTTAATTCCAGATGGAAGGTATTTTTGATGCAGCGCAACTTGGGGATTCAGATTTCGAGGATGATATGGATGAGGCAATCTTGTTACATATATTTAACAATGATCCTGTTGGGAATCGAGCAGTGCTTTATGGACGATTTACTCTGGACAATGTATCCAATACCGAAGCAAAAAATTGGTTTCGCTTTGAAAAATGTCACATTCCTCGCCTTGCAATTGCATTAGGCCTTCCGGGAACTATAACGATGGAAAACAACATTACATTGAATAGTAGGTTCTTTTTATAGGTTCGATAACAATGTTTTAACATCCTTATTATTTTCTAGGTGTGGATGGTTGATGCATACTCTTAAGAAGGTTTGCATCCTTATCGCCTCATAGATTTGAAATGTTTATTTGTTTATGGTTACAAAAGTATCTCCAGCATTATTAACACTGTCATGATGGTCATATGCAATAATAAAAGCCATTTATTTGAAAACCTTGGAAATGTGCCATGCTTGAACGAAGCCAAGTTGAGAGCATATTCAGAGGTATGTGATATACTTCTAAAAATGATATTGTCATGTGTAGGTCCTTTAGATCATTTACAGGTGCTTGTGAATTCACATTCTAAAAATACATTAATTTTTAACGAAACGATGTATAAAAAACATTAAATAAAACAAACAGAAAACCTGAATGTGTTATGAACCGAAAAATAGCCATATAGCATTAATTTCAAGCAAAGACCCATTTTATTTCCATAAATTATTTTAGCAAATTATAAATTATTAATTATACAAAAAATTTGATACTCTCATCACTTTCAGGCAATAATGAAAAAAGGTGCTCCCATGAACAATTGTTGGGGCTTCATAGATGGCACTATCAGACCGATTTGTAGGCCAACAGATAATCAAGAGGAGTATTACTCCAGTTACAAAAAAGTTCATTGTGTGAAATACTAATCAGTTTTATGCCCTGATGGAATTATCATTAGTCTAAAAGGTGCTTATCCTGGTTGCTGACATGATGCAGGAATGCTAAGGGAGTCAAGACTTTATGAAGAACTTCTCCAGTATACAATATTTGGCAACCAGAAGTATGTCATTTATGGAGACAAAGGCTATGGCTTGAGGGAATTACTATTGAGGCCATATACGGAACTAGAAATAGTAGGACACCCAGACCGTCAAATTTTTAATACAACCATGAGTAGTTTGAGAATTGCTGTAGAATGGGGATTCCAAAAAATAGTACAGGAATTTGCTTTTGTGGATTTTAAGAAGAATCAGAAGCTTTTACTGCAGGAAATTGGCACCATGTACAAAACATGCATGATTTTCACTAATTGCCATACCTGCTTATATGGAAGCCAGACCGATACATGCCAACATTGATCCTCCACAGCTGGAACATTATTTAGGGAATTGAATGTTCTGATGATACTTATATACCTAATAAAAAAAGTTCAACCTACTAGAAGAGTTTCTTGTCTTTACATATTGAATAAATAAAACTAATCTGGAATGAAACAGAAACAAATATTTAGTAACTTCTTTATTAATTTTTCAACTGAATGTAATCTAATAAAAAATATATATTAAAAAAGAAGTGAAAGTCCTAGTTCACATCACTACCACAATCAAAGTAGTACCTATTACCACAAACATAATCACAGTTAGTAGCGTTTCATTTCTTGAATATAAAATAAATAAAAAAACTAATCTGAAATAAAATAAAAACAAATATTTACTAACTTCTTCATGAATTTTCCAACTGAATGAAATCTAATAACAAATATATATTAAAAAAAAGTGAAAGTCCTAGTTCACATCACTACCATTAAAATGAGATCAATTATAATCACGATAGTATTACCACAAACATTATAATCACAGTTTCAGTCATTTCTTAAATATAAAATAAATAAAAAAACTAATCTGAAATAAAATAAAAACAAATATTTAGTAACGTCTTCATGCATTTTCCAACTGAATGAAATCTAATAACAAATATATATTAAAAAAAAGTGAAAGTCCTAGTTCACATCACTACCATTCATATGAGATCAATTATAATCACAGTAGTATTACCACAAACATTATAATCACAGAAGCGTTTCAGTCATTTCTTAAATATAAAATAAATAAAAAAACTAATCTGAAATGAAACAACTCCTTCATGAATTTTCCAGGTTATGGATATCTACTTCGAATTCAAAATTCGGCCATTCGGAACTTATCGGTATCATTCGTATATTCTTCGGTTTACGTACGTCCCTTTTTAACGTATCCGTGAGAGAACGTTTGGTTACGTAGACCCGTAAACTCATTTTCTACGTTAACGTAAAAACCTGACGAATGCGCGTGCGTAGATGTCAATTATTACGTTAACGTTTACGTTCATGGCAGCACTTCAACTCTCTATTATGTATGGCGAACGTATACGCACCGAAATATCACTCGCCGAGAATACGGGCCCTGATGTCTTTCCAACCAGTGCATAATCATTCAAAATACCATAGAAAGAAGTTGAATTTCCTGTTCTTTCGAAAAGTTGTAACTCAGACGATATAAGGAACTACCAATCAGGTACATATACAGGGTGAGTCTTTGACTTGTACATATATTTTAACTGAACAGATATCATTACGCATGCGTGACTAGAGAAGTATTTCAGTTACGTCGGTCCGAAGAAATTCAGAATTTATGTCCTTTTGTTGTTAAATAAATTATCAATTGGTGTCTACAACAATCTATTGTGATCGACGGTCATGGGCAGAAACACAGTGAACTCATCGAATGCACAGAACAGCCAAAACCCTGAATTTCAAAAACTGAATGACCGCATTGAAACAATGGCTTCCCAATTCAAGGTCGACCTTGACAATTTCAAAAAGGAACTTAATCTGGAAGCTATTAAAAAGTTTACCAGTTCAAAAGATTCCAATTCGCAGACGATGGACGTTACTGAATTGTCGGCGAAGTTTACAACTTTCGAGAGGTCAGTATGGGAAAATATAAACAACATCCGTCAAAATATAGTCCGCTTGGAATCTGAAGTGTCAAAACATACAGCGTCTGCCAATAGAAACTCTATCCTGATCCACGGCATTGAAGAAAACGCGGATATCGATCTATACGATGGAATTATTGATTTGGTTTCAACGAGGATGGATATTCCGCTGCAAAAATGTGACATCGATTTTTGTTACCGATTGGGAAACAAACAAACAAAAAAGCAGCCGACGACTACTAAGCCTAGACCTTTGGTAGTTTCATTCTGCCGGAGATGGATGCGTGACAAAATTTTCTATAGAAAACGATTACTGAAGGGATCCAATGTCATGATGTCGGAACTGCTTACGCCTTCACAGCTGAGTTTGTTCAAAAAAGTACAACATCAACTGAAAAACTGTTGGACTAGGGGAGGTCAGGTATATGTGTTGAATGAGGGTATAAAGACGCTTATTACTTCGGAGGATGGGCTTAGGCAGTACTGACCGAGACGTCGACTAGTGTACACGTACCGAGAGTTAAGCTTGTGTGTAAACCAGTTCAGTGCGCCGTACGCCACGTTGATGCGCATCATACAAGTTAGTGCTTGTAAAAGGTTTTTGTTTTCTCGCGCGTTGAGTCCAGGTCCGAAAGGATCGTTGGTTCCGTGCGTCAGTGATTTACGGACTTTTAGTGAAGTTAAAAAAGGAGTGAAGTGCCTATCACGAATTGAAACATGAGTGAATATTCGGATAACGATGAATCCTTCATGGAAATGGAGGATAGATACTCGTCCTCTGAAGAAGAGAGTGATGAATTGAAGGAACTCGTCAAGCTCCGAAAGGAGAATGACGAGCTCAAAGCCAATCTAGCGGCCCTGACAACCTGCATGGCAAATTTGACCAGCGAGATGAAACTCTTGAGAGAAGAACTCTCCAAAACGAAGTCCCCAAATCAACAGGTAAGAAGTTATTCGCAGGTTTTGACTTCTGAACCAGGAACATCGGCCCAAACCAATCCCAATACAGTTATCCCTCCCAAAAAGATAACCTCAATAATTGAGGATAGCAATAAAGTCCCCAAACCTCAAGGAGCTCCTCCAGCCAAGCGTGCCAGAAAAGAGAGTACGTCCTCAATTGAGAACAACTCAAAAAAGACAACGGTGACACCTCAGTCACCTGCTACAGAGAAAATTCCCCCAGTGACAATGATGGGAACGTCAGACTGGACGGAAATGTCCAAAGCTCTCCACAGCAAGAAAATAAATTATAACCGGGCAACGGTTGTTAAAGACGGCATCAAAATTATTGCCTCGTCTGCAGAAGATTTCAGGAAATTAACAAAATTCCTCGATCAACAAGGTAAGGAATATTTTACTTACCAAATGGAAGAAGAAAAGAGAGTATACGCCGTCATAAGGTACTTGCCACTTGACGCGGATATTGACGTGATTAAAAATGATCTAGGACTACAAGGCATCAAAGATGCTGAAGTAACGAGAATGACGTCGAACAAAACGAAAAAGGCAATGCCTCTCTACCTTGTGAAAACTCAACACAAGGAAATATTTCAAGTGAAAAAACTATATAGCCTCTGTATAGAAATTGAACCAAAAAAGAAGCCTGAAGGCCCAGGACAGTGCCATCGCTGCCAGAGATATGGACATGCACAAAATAAGTGCACATTTCCGTGGAGATGCGTAAAATGTTTAGGGGCACATTGCACAAAAGAATGTGCATTGACGCAAAAAGAAGGTGAAAGGAACGCGGCATGCGTTTTATGTAACCAAAGTGGACATCCCGCCAGTTATAAAGGCTGCAGCGCATATAAAAATCTTACGAAGAAGAAAACACCGACAAAAAAAGAAGCCCCCCCCAAGAAAATCGCTGAAAAAATAGAGACTGTTGTTACTGTTGAAAAACCACAGGTACAAAAAACAAAGAACTCGTCCACAAAACCAATTGAAACCAGAAGGGAAGACCCTAAAGATGAACTTGACAAACTCACTGAGAAAATATTCAGCAGAATAATGCAGAAATTTGAAAAAGAATTCGAGAAGAAATCTCAAAACTTATTTGGAAATAAATAATTTATGAACATGCAATCACAGCTAGAAAATCTGAAGATAGTTTCCTGGAATATTAACGGAATCAGAGCCCGTAAATCAGATATTGAACAATTGTTAGAAGAAAGACATCCTGATATTATGGCGCTTCAGGAAACTAAATTAACTCCTGAAGATAAAATATCCTTCGAAAACTACGAAATATACAGAAGAGACAGAAATGAAAGAAAAGGTGGAGGGGTTGCTATTCTCGTTAAAAGGGACGTGAACCATTACCTGAATGCGGTTGTAAATCACGAGAACAATGACGCAACTATAGAGGCACTATCGATCACAGTAAAGATAAGAAGAGAAAGCATTAAGGGTGTACAGTACTTCCATTCGCCCTATGCTTCTCAATGCTAATTTTAGAACATTCTAACTCAAAATTGGCTCGATGGATACATTTCATTTTCATAGAGTAGACTCGAATGGGAATAATCAATGGATCTGTGTTGGATTTTTGGAAAAATATTTTCAGAATCTCCTGAAATTTGAATTTGAAATCGAGAAATTTTATAAATGATCATATCTCCCAACTCCGAGGTTTTCGGGAAAAAATAAATACACAGAAACATTCCAATTTCAAAGAAGTTTTTTTAAATATAAATTAAATTTTTTTTTTCTGAATGATATTGAGTTTAGAGCGTTCTAAAGTTTCGAAGTTCTTAAAATTCACGCCTCCCATCTAGCACCGCCTCTAAATATCGGAATAACCAATGAAAACGTACATCTTCAATTCAATTTTGATTTATGGCTTTCAAAAGGGCAATATTTCACTCAAAGAAGCTTTTATGATGGTTTTTATGATAGGGTAATGATGCAAACGATTGTCGGTACATTTGATCTGCATCTTGATTTCAATACCACAGGAAATTTGTCATGACCTTTATTTGCATAGTTCGGAAGTACCAGCGTCGGGCTTCAATAACTTTTATGGTTTTATTTATGACGCTTTTAGTTATTTTTGAGTAATATTCTTCCCTGCCTATTCAACAACCGTAATCACAAAAACATGGACCGCAAACCTTTCGTTTTCGAGGTACAGGATATCAAAGTCTGGTTTGCGTTCCAAGTTTATTCTAACAGTACCTGCAGTTCATAAGATATCCACTGAAATTTGGCATAAATAAAACAATGTAGAGTTTACACCATTCGACATGCTAATTTCGATTGCAAATTTACAGGGTGAAATTTTTTCATGGGTCACTGTTCCCTTAGCTGCTCCAGATTCTTTTTTTGGTGAGCCACTGGGAGTTTGAAAAATTGTAAAAAAAGAGGTTTGTTGTTTAACTAAACAACTAAACTCACAAAAATCCTCAGAAAAATACAAACAGTCATGAAAATCCAGTAGTAATCTTCGATGAATAGATTCATCGTTAGTTTCATCATTATTTTTCCGTTCTGAAGCAATGATTGAGAAATTCGATGAAGTTTATAATCATCAGAGAAAAAATCTTGAAAAAAGTCAAACATTAATGAAAACGAAACGTTTGCGGTCGCAAATGCGGCAAGGAATTTCCACCTCCAATTTTCCTAGTCTTGATACCCAGGCGACGGATTATCTATCGCAATTAGATCTCGCCCTGTATATGTTGATTTCTAGTTATCAAGAGTTGAAACATAATGCGTTTCGCAACATCGTACCGCTTCAGATGTTTTCAAAGAACCATGCCGAAATATTGCACCAGAGGTGAATTAGAGAATTTTGTTTCGTCATGCTGTATATTCCTTGATTGCTTCCAATGACTGAGGCTCTGAAGGAATCGAATGGATAACCAGACAAAATTATAAAATTTCCATCTTAATTGTTTATTCATCTAGGAGCAAGTGCATTGTCGCATTGCCCCAAATGAATAAAAACTGTATTGTAACTAAAAGGCCGTACCAGATGTATACCGGACTTGAGATATGGGAGCAAGATCCTCCAAGGAACCGCCGGCAATAAAATAAATAATCTATTGTTATTTTCCAAATTGGGTGGGTGCCTGATCATAAGTGATATTTACCTGTCTGTTATGGGCTTTATCTCGATGTTTTGAGACATTTGTTGAGCAGGGTCGAATCACAGTATGACAGTAGTCAAACAGGGAAATCAATGAGCTAAAAACTTTTTCCACAAAACCGATATCAATAAAAGCCGTTTTCAGTATCATATCAAAACTGAAAAAAAGTCGAAAATTCATAGTGAGTAGGTACCTATTATGTTCATTTTTCTTATTCTGAACATCCCGAGTGTAAACTTTTCTCACATCGTCAAAGAAGAAGAATATGGAAAGGTCATGCATCTTTCGAATTTCATAAATATCATCACAGGGTGTTTCAAATTTAGTGTCGAAAACTGTGATGGAAAATTGGCCATAACTTCTGTTTCTCAAATTAGAACCCTATTTTTTCATGATTGCGTTGAATTCTGCGAAGAAAAATAGTGATAACACTCTGTGATGTTCTTCTTGCTCCTAAATAAAGTAATTTCTGAGTTATTTGAGATTTTCTGAATTTATGTGGTTCGTCAAATTCATCTCATCTTGCATTTATTCAGATTTTTCATACCTAAACATAAATGATCCTACTCTTCAGTGTAATAATAGAAAAACGAAATATTTTTGAGCGCTCGATGGACTCATTATAACTAGTGTCAAATCAATTGAAACAGCCTTTTTATTTCGAATATTCGTATTCTTTCTAATATTCTATATTATTTCATTGTGTATCAAACAAGACTAGGTATGAAAAGGAATTGAAAACCATTTGATAATACGTAGGTATCACTTAACCTCTGATATAAACAAAGTCTTAGAATATTCATTCAATAATAGTAATCATGGAATTTGGTCAAATACTTTCATGATGTTATTGATAGGTAGTAAGGTATAAAAATAAATAAATTTTACTATTTCTAAATATATTCCAATGACGCAGTTTCGGTAATTCTATCGATCTGAGGAAACGATTCCCACACAATTCTTCTTTCTATACCAGAACTGACGAACGTTTCGATCCTTTCGGTTCCCTTTTACATCTGGTAAATAGAGCGGTGGGCTTTATTATGGTGTCATAAATTGCAATAATACCATATGTTCATTCTATTCTGTCGAAAATTTTGTTCGAAGTAACTCGGCAAGAATAGGCGGGGCTATTGAAATATTGGGCGTTTTGAATTTTTATTGCTGGGTATTTTCATGTAGTGCCATCTAGCGGAATTCGAGCTTTCTGGCAAAGGGTGTAACAGCCTTAAGGTATTCTCTGTATATAAACCACCGCAAATAAATCTGCCAGAGGAAGAGATGAAGATTTTATTAGGGGGTCATTTTCCAAGAATAATACTTGGAGATCTCAACTGTAAATCTCAACAATGGAATTCTAAAATAGAGAATGCAAATGGCAAGAAATTGAAAGAATATGCCGAAAAGGAAGATGCCATAATCATGGGACCGGAAATACCGACATATTTACCTAGTGGCAATGGAACCCCTGATGTGCTAGACATAGTTATAATGAAAAATATAAAACAAGATTTTGCTCTTGAAACGATAGAGGATGGAACATCTGATCACAACCCGATAGAGTTCATTTTAGGACATGGACCTAGAAATGAAGTGACTCAAACACGAGAACATACCGATTGGGACGAATATAAGAATAAACTCCAAGAAAATATCACGAGTATTCCACAAATTAACACTCCTGATGAACTAGATCAATCAGTCATTGCTTTGGAGAGTGCGATTATGAAATCCTATGAAGAGAGCACGGTTAGAAAAACTAAACCTACTCCCAAACATCCCTATGGCGATACTCCAAAAGAGGTGAAAAAACTGATTAAAGTCAACCGAAGACTAAGAAAGAAGTACAGGATGTATAAAACAGATAATGATAAAAACAGACTAAACAGACATAGTCAAATACTTAAAAATGCACTAAGGGAGCTCAGAACGAATAGATGGAATAAGAAAATAAGTGAACTCAACACAGAAGACCACTCTGCATGGAAAATGCAAAAAAATTTACGTAATGAAAAAACTCAAATTCCACCACTGCATGGAATGGCATATTCAAAAAGCGATAAAGCTAACGCTCTTGCCGATACTATAGGAAGGGAGTCAAGAATAAACTATTGTGAAGAAGACGATGAGGACCTAGAAGAATTAATAGAAGATAATGAAGAAGAAATGAAAGAATCACCACCGGATGACAAAATCCCTCACCCAACATCTCCGGCAGAAATCAAAGAGATAATCAATAATTTGAAAACAAGAAAGGCTCCTGGAAAAGATAAAATTACAAATCTCATGCTGAAGAAAATGTCAAAGAAAGGAACGGCAGCTCTCACTAGCATAGCAAATGGCGTGATGAGAACAGAGCACTTTCCAAAAAGATGGAAATCTGCCGAAGTGATTGTTTTCAATAAACCAGGTAAAGACAAAAAGTTCCCACAGAACTATAGACCGATAAGCCTGCTCCCAGCCCTAGGAAAAATTGTGGAGAGAGTCTTAGCCAGACGACTTAATGAAGAAACAGAGGCCCTGCAGACGATACCGAGTGAACAATTTGGGTTCCGAAAACAACATTCAACTGAACAACAGCTCCTAAGAATAACCGAGTATATCACAGAAGGATTTCAGAATAAACAAGCCACAGGACTATTATTACTAGATGTAACCAGAGCTTTCGATAGAGTATGGCATGAAGGACTAGCATATAAAATGAAAACCGCAGGTTATTCACCCAAGTTATGCAGAATAATAAGAAATTATTTGAGGGATAGGAACTTTTGTGTGAAAATAGATGATGTTCATTCCACACTCAGATATTTGGAAGCAGGAGTTCCCCAAGGATCCATACTAGGACCGCTACTCTATAACATATACATACATGATATACCAAGAAATCCAAGATGCCTGCTTGCTCTATACGCGGACGATACGGGCATAGCAATTAGGCACAGAAATACAAAAATAATTCACAAAAGACTTCAAGAAGCTGCAGACGATATCAGTCAATGGTGTAACATATGGAAAATCAAAATCAATGGAGAAAAGAGTCAAGCAATACTCCTTCAAAAGAGAAAACTGAAAATGGATTCGAAAATATCCATAGACGATAATGAAATAGAATGGCAGAATGAAGCTAAATATCTAGGAGTAATATTAGACAAGGGACTTACGTGGAAACAACACATTAAGTGTGCAGTGGATAAAACGAATGTAGCAATGAAAAGACTATATCCGATTATAGGCAGAAGAAGCCAAATGAACAGAAACACGAAATTGAGGATCATAAAAGCAGTCGCCAGACCGCAGCTAACTTATGGATCAACAGCATGGGGATATGCAGCGAGAACCCATATAAAGAGGATACAAAGTACAGAAAACAAATTTCTGAGATGGGCATTAGACGCCCCCTGGTTTGTTAGGAATGAACAGATACAAAAAGACATAAAATGGGAGTCCATTACTACATTCATCAAACGAAAAGCTGCAAAAGCCTATGAAAGAGCTAGTGAACATCCAAATGACGACCTTAGAAGGTTAGTTGACTATGACCCCGCTGAAGATGAAAAAACAGCTAGAATTTACCGCAAAAGACCTAGAGACCAATTGCGAAAATGAAGATATAGAACTCCACACTTAGTAAGAGATATCCAATTGAAGGATGTACACAAACACTCAGCATAAAAGAATGCGAAAGAGAAAATAACAGATAAGATGATGGAAGGTTTATAGGCTTATGCCCGGAACCAACCGCAGGAGAGGTGTTTAGTCGGTAAGAATCCGACACTACCCAGAAAGACTGGGTGTCTGATGTAAGATTCACCTCTTCTAAAAAAAAAAAAAAAAAAAAAAAAAAAGGATGGGCTTGTTGAATTGCTGAGGATCACAAGGTGTCAATGATTGGATGTATTAGATGAAAATATCCGTCAAAAGTTATATTTCATTTTCCGTAATTGTCAGTGATATTTTGTTTTCTTCGTTTGATAGAAGTTCACTTACATGGAATCGGTTCATTTTTGATCGGTCTGTTTTGATTTTGATATGAATTGTATCTTTAATTCGTATATGTGGCATATATTTATTTTCCTCATATTGTTTATTGGGACCGACGTGCGAATAACCTTAAATGCTTAACGCGAGCACAGAAAGTCTTGCAATGATTTGTTTGTCGATACTCTTATGTTTCGACAATATGTTTTGTTTGGTTTTTCAGTTGGATTATTCAGATATTATCGTTTATTGTTTGGTATCTTGGTGGGAGCGGTGGTTGGGCGTGCGCGGGTATGGGTTGTGGGGGGATGTTGGATGACGTTGCTGAGGAGCGATCGTCGATCCAGATGAACAGATCATTTATTGATGGGAGCTACGTGATTAATTCGAGGAATTTTCTGGCCGCTCACTGTAATATACGTTCAATGAATACCGGATTCGATGAGTTTGTCAATTACGTAACTGATTATAGTTTTGATATTTTGGGCTTGTCTGAGACTTGGCTAACTTCCAACCATGACGATAACGCCTATCGCATTCCGGGTTACAAATTCATTCGAAGAGATAGGGAGGGACGAGGTGGAGGTGTGGGGATTTATATTAAGAATAAACTCAATTTCGATAATGTCGACTTCAATGATATTTCTAGTGAATTTGAATATGCTAGCGTTAGATTTAATATCTTTAAAAAATCCGTTTTGTTTACTACTATATACCGTGCCCCCTCCTCTAATATCAATCACTTCAGTGATTGGCTTGAGGAGCTGTTTGGATTAACTGTTCCATTTTACGATCAAGTTGTTTTTGTCGGCGATCTGAATATTGATTTTTTAAGGCAGCATTCGCCCAGAACTAAATTAGAGAGATTACTGGAAATATTCAATTTAAAACAGGTTATTACAGATCCAACACGAATTAATTTTTCCACAGGCAGCTCTAGTCTTATCGATTTGGTTATAACAAATCAGGTTTCTATTGTGGAGAAATCGGGTTCATTGAGTATTTCTGAGGATATATCAGATCATAATGTTGTGTTTTCGATCTTTAATTTTCCGAAATGTGAAAAAGAAGTTAAATCAGTCAAATTCAGAAATTATGATGACATAGATCCTGATCGGTGTTGATGCTGGGTTGCTGCCGTGGCATCAGATTTATTATACGTACGATGTTGACAGGAAAATTGAAATTTTCAACAGACATATTTTGTTTTTATTAGATAAGCATGCTCCTTTAAAAACTAAGATTGTGAGGGAGAAACCCTTCACTCCTTGGATTACACACAATATCAAGATGCTTATGAGAGAGAGGGATAAGGCATACCGCAAGTATATGAGGCACAAAACTGTGGGTCATCTTGAATACTACCGTAAACTGAGGAATTTCACGAAGCATGCTATTGCGAGAGAAAAAATCACCTATTTCAATTTAATGTCGCGAAAACATGGCAGTGCTTTTTGGGATGATGTAAACAGGCTGAATCTTGGGCGAAATAAAACGGTTGATATTCCTGATTCTTTGTGTGACGCATCAGCTATCAATGACTTTTTTGCAAGTGTTAGTAACACAATTAATTCAACCTCTAATGAGAGGGTGAGTTATTATAATTCACATAAATTTCCCACCATAAGTTCTGACCTGAACTTTTCTCTTTTAGATGAACCCGGGTTAATCAGAATAATTAAAAGTTTACGCTCTAATGCAGCTGGAGTGGACTCAGTATCTTTAAGGGATTTACTTATCTGCTCCCCCTATTGTATGGGTCCGTTATTGAATATCATGAACAGTTGCATTTTGCAGAACTTTTTTCCCACAATGTGGAAGAAAGCTATTATAAAACCTTTAGCAAAAGTCACTAATCCCAAAGATTTTAAAGACCTAAGGCCTATTAGTATATTGCCGCTGATTTCCAAGATATTAGAAAAATTCATCCATCAGCAGATTTGTACTTTCACCGACTTCAACAAAATAATTCCGGATTGCCAGTCAGGTTTCAGAAAAAATTTCAGCTCTACCTCTAGCCTGGTAAATCTTCTTAATGACATAAGAATAAACGAAGAAAAAAGGGAAATAACCTGCCTTGGACTATTGGATTTTAGTAGAGCGTTTGATACTCTCGACCATGGCATGCTTTTGGCTAAGCTTCATTATTTCGGCTTTTCTGCGAGTGCGGTTGATTTTTTCAGATCGTATTTATCTGATAGAGCCCATTGTGTTATCATTACCAAAGACACAATTTTTGATAGGTCGGCATTTCATCATTTGACAACCGGTGTACCTCAAGGGTCCATTTTGGGACCACTGCTTTTCTCCATTTATGTAGCCGATATGAAATCTTATATATCCCACTCAAATTTGCAACAATACGCAGACGATTCCCAGTGGTATATTCCTTTTTCTCGTTTTAATCTTCAAATAGTCAAGGATCAATTCAATCATGACCTGGAGCGTATTGCAAACTTTTCAAACGAGCATAACCTAAAGTTGAATGCAGATAAATCGGCAGTAATTTTTCTGGGAGGTGGAAGGGGTGCCCTCGATGTTTGTTCGGAGTTTCATGTGCACGTTCAGGGTACATCATTGCCAGTGGTTCAGGAGATCAGAAACCTGGGGGTGATTATGGATAGCGGTATCACTTTTGGATCTCACATAAAGAGTAAACTCAGACTTGCCTATATGCGTTTGCGGAAGCTCTATGGTTTAAAGAATCATTTACCATCAGAAATTAAATATCATCTTTGCAACACACTTGTTCTATCCTTATTCGATTATTGTGATGTTCTCTATTCAAGCTCGTTAACCGAAGAATGTGCGTACTCTATACAGAAGCTTCAGAATTGCTGTATGCGTTTTTCGTACCGTATTCCCTTCAGGAATCACATTACTCCTTATTTAAATAGTGAAAATATTTTAAATATGAAGAATCGAAGAAAATTTCACATGTATATGTTTGTTTATAAAATCTTGAAAACTGGAAATCCGACTTATCTGGTTCAAAATTTCAGAGTTTTTTATCATGCGCACAATACAAGATTCAATACATTATTCAGGGTACCGCAGCATAGAACGACAAATTTTCAGAAATCGTTTGTTTTCGTTGCCACCCACCTTTGGAATGAGTTGCCACAGCATCTTAAGGGTGTACAGTACTTCCATTCGCCCTATGCTTCTCAATGCTAATTTTAGAACATTTTAACTCAAAATTGGCTCGATGGATACATTTCATTTTCATAGAGTAGACTCGAATGGGAATAATCAATGGATCTGTGTTGGATTTTTGGAAAAATATTTTCAGAATCTCCTGAAATTTGAATTTGAAATCGAGAAATTTTATAAATGATCATATCTCCCAACTCCGAGGTTTTCGGGAAAAAATAAATACACAGAAACATTCCAATTTCAAAGAAGTTTTTTTAAATATAAATTAAATTTTTTTTTTCTGAATGATATTGAGTTTAGAGCGTTCTAATGTTTCGAAGTTCTTAAAATTCACGCCTCCCATCTAGCACCGCCTCTAAATATCGGAATAACCAATGAAAACGTACATCTTCAATTCAATTTTGATTTACGGCTTTCAAAAGGGCAATATTTCACTCAAAGAAGTTTTTATGATAGGGTAATGATGCCAACGATTGTCGGTACATTTGATCTACATCTTGATTTCAATACCACAGGAAATTTGTCATGACCTTTATTTGCATAGTTCGGAAGTACCAGCGTCGGGCTTCAATAACTTTTATGGTTTTATGACGCTTTTAGTTATTTTTGAGTAATATTCTTCCCTGCCTATTCAACAACCGTAATCACAAAAACATGGACCGCAAACCTTTCGTTTTCGAGGTACAGGATATCAAAGTCTGGTTTGCGTTCCAAGTTTATTCTAACAGTACCTGCAGTTCATAAGATATCCACTGAAATTTGGCATAAATAAAACAATGTAGAGTTTACACCATTCGACATGCTAATTTCGATTGCAAATTTACAGGGTGAAATTTTTTCATGGGTCACTGTTCCCTTAGCTGCTCCAGATTCTTTTTTTGGTGAGCCACTGGGAGTTTGAAAAATTGTAAAAAAAGAGGTTTGTTGTTTAACTAAACAACTAAACTCACAAAAATCCTCAGAAAAATACAAACAGTCATGAAAACCCAGTAGTAATCTTCGATGAATAGATTCATCGTTAGTTTCATCATTATTTTTCCGTTCTGAAGCAATGATTGAGAAATTCGATGAAGTTTATAATCATCAGAGAAAAAATCTTGAAAAAAGTCAAACATTCATGAAAACGAAACGTTTGCGGTCGCAAATGCGGCTTTTTTTTAAATTATGCAAGGAATTTCCACTCTTTGTACCTCCAATTTTCCTAGTCTTGATACCCAGGCGACGGATTATCTATCAATTTGATCTCGCCCTGTATATTATGTTGATTTCTAGTTATCAAGAGTTGAAACATAATGCGTTTCGCAACATCGTACCGCTTCAGATGTTTTCAAAGAACCATGCCGAAATATTGCACCAGAGGTGAATTAGAGAATTTTGTTTCGTCATGCTGTATATTCCTTGATTGCTTCCAATGACTGAGGCTCTGAAGGAATCGAATGGATAACCAGACAAAATTATAAAATTTCCATCTTAATTGTTTATTCATCTAGGAGCAAGTGCATTGTCGCATTGCCCCAAATGAATAAAAACTGTATTGTAACTAAAAGGCCGTACCAGATGTATACCGGACTTGAGATATGGGAGCAAGATCCTCCAAGGAACCGCCGGCAATAAAATAAATAATCTATTGTTATTTTCCAAATTGGGTGGGTGCCTGATCATAAGTGATATTTACCTGTCTGTTATGGGCTTTATCTCGATGTTTTGAGACATTTGTTGAGCAGGGTCGAATCACAGTATGACAGTAGTCAAACAGGGAAATGAATGAGCTAAAAACTTTTTCCACAGAACCAATATCAATAAAAGCCGTTTTCAGTATCATATCAGGTCTTACAAGGATTGCGAATTATTCTTGTTGCAATTATTATTTTAAACGTTAGGTCCCGATTGCAGTCATTACAAAAACCAGCGTAATTTTCTGAAAGTGCTCATCTTTCGGTTTCACCTGTTGTTTTTTGAATGTGTCATACAGAAAGAAGCGATTCGCTCGGAAGGGAGGCGCAAAAATGGCAACTCGCACGGTCGAGATTATAAACTCTGTCCGTTTCTGAAGTAGCTGAAACGCGATAATATGTTTCAAGTCATCATAAACAGAAATCAACATATTATATGTACATTCCATTAGTGTACTATCTATGGGTTTCAACCGAGTAGAGGCCAACACAATTCAATGTCAGCAACAGGATAATACCTATACAGGGTGTCCCAAGTTCGAGTGCCTATTAGACGTTTCTGGAGAACTGGACATATTTGAACTATGAAAATTGGCATTTTGATATTGTTCGAAATTCTTTACAGACCTAAAATATTTTTGGAGCCTGAGCATTTTCGGTTAGTGAAAATAAATTTGTTGAAAATTGTTTTTTAAATTTTTACGTTTCTGATATCTATGATTTAGTATTCAAAGCTGATTACATTTCTGGTAAAACCATTGTATTCATTCGAATAGTTTCAAAATATCGAAAAAAAACTGAAAAAAAAAGTCGAAAATTCATAGTGAGTAGGTACCTATTATGTTCATTTTTCTTATTCTGAACATCCCGAGTGTAAACTTTTCTCACATCGTCAAAGAAGAAGAATATGGAAAGGTCATGCATCTTTCGAATTTCATAAATATCATCACAGGGTGTTTCAAATTTAGTGTCGAAAACTGTGATGGAAAATTGGCCATAACTTCTGTTTCTCAAATTAGAACCCTATTTTTTCATGATTGCGTTGAATTCTGCGAAGAAAAATAGTGATAACACTCTGTGATGTTCTTCTTGCTCCTAAATACAGTAATTTCTGAGTTATTTGAGATTTTCTGAATTTATGAGGTTCGTCAAATTCATCTCATCTTGCATTTATTCAGATTTTTCATACCTAAACATAAATGATCCTACTCTTCAGTGTAATAATAGAAAAACGAAATATTTTTGAGCGCTCGATGGACTCATTATAACTAGTGTCAAATCAATTGAAACAGCCTTTTTATTTCGAATATTCGTATTCTTTCTAATATTCTATATTATTACATTGTGTATCAAACAAGACTAGGTCTGAAAAGGAATTGAAAACCATTTGATAATACGTAGGTATCACCCTCTGATATAAACAAAGTCTTAGAATATTCATTCAATAATAGTTATCATGGAATTTGGTCAAATACTTTCATGATGTTATTAATAGGTAGTAAGGTATAAAAATAAATAAATTTTACTATTTCTAAATATATTCCAATGACGCAGTTTCGGTAATTCTATCGATCTGAGGAAACGATTCCCACACAATTCTTCTTTCTATACCAGAATTTGTAACATGTAAAAGTGCCGCTCCGATGAGACGCCACTGGTTACACTTGGCAACGTATGATCTACAGCCTACACCACAAGAACGATGTTACTTCATCGGAGAAGAAGATATGCGGTTCTATGCAGGCGGAACCTGTCACAAGGGTGTCATTTGTCTCTGGGGTCATTTTTGAAAGGGTTAGATCAAGACGTAGCGTTCTGTTGAAGATTTGATAAATTTGATGTTTTATCTGAATGAATCATTATATAATACTCACGATTTAGTGTTATCTTAGCGCAAAAGTTATTTGCGGTAAGTTGTTTATGATTTACCAATACATATTTTGATTAATCACAGGAAGATATAAGGAATGCACTTTTGACTTCCGGGCCATGCTTGTCCAGGTTTGGTATCTGGGTTTTTCAGTAATGTTGACGAGCTTCCTTCAGGGTTATTGATCATAATCTTTCATGTAACTACATAATTAATTGCTAGAACCTGAAGGTACGCTCTTGTAATTGTAGCAAGAACTTACACAGTTGTACATTTCACAGCCCTAGTCCTGGTACCGGAGTGGAAATTTGTCTCATTTGTTTTCCTGATACGAGAGGGGAAACTGCCTTTTTCTTTCCTGAAGCGTATAATGCAGTTGAACTCCTGAATTATTCAACGTTATTCGAATTAGCAAGTACTATCGAGAAGAGGAACCTCGACAGAGATTTTCCTGGAACTGTGGAGACTGATTTTGGACAACTGAAACTATCTAGAAGAGGAACCTCGACAGAGATTTTCCTGGAACTGTGGAGACTGATTTTGGACAACTAAAACTATCAAGAGGAGGAAGCCTGAGATTTTTTGTTGTTGTTTGAGAGTTTCATGTCCGCTGAGCTAAGTTAGATTGAGGTTACACTGGCGGCCAAAACGTGGGGCCCGAGCAAGATTTCACTTTCCTGACAAGATTTTTTTTTGCTCAGCTCGACTTTGAAGTCTGATTCTGTACGGTGCTCCGTTGTTACATTTTTTTTCTTTCTCTTTGCAATGAGGTATATGCAATTTTGCTAGATTTAATATTCAACTTATATCGGTTCTCTGCAATATTTTTTTTTCGGTTTCCTGTAATTTTTTCGGTTTTCTAAGACGATGTTGAATCCACACAATCTTAAGGGTCATGAACTTGTTTATGAAGTGGGAATTCGTATGGGAAGAGACCAGTCATTCACGGTTGAAAAGATGCGAAAATTACTCAGAGGTCTTTTAGCTCAAGAACAAGCAGACCGTAGTTTTTCTGAATATTCAGATGTATTTTCACTTGAAGAGAATTTCACTGATTTGACGAAGTCTATTTCGGAAATTTCTGATTTAATTTCAAAATTAACATCCTCCTCAACAGAGGTAGAAATAAAAAGAATTGAAGACAGATTACTTCATTGTTCCGGTAGAATTTATAGACTGAAGGCAAATGACGAAACAGAAGAACAGCAAAAACGTTCCCTAAATATGAAAATTGTTGAATTAGAATCGGATTTGGCGGAACACAAACAACCGAGAGGTGACCCAATAACGTCAACCCCTGTCAGAGGTCTAGCATCCCATAGTACTTGTAATGCGCATTCACTGTCTCATAAGGTACCTATTTATAAATGGAATTTAAAAAAGTTTTCTGGAAGGGAACCACTTATGCCATTTTTGGAGCTCTTGGATACTCTTAAGGTTTCAAGAGGTTGTGCAGACCAGGATTTATTTGATTCAGCGTCAGACCTATTCGAATTGGATGCCTGGACCTGGTGGCATAATCATTTCGTTAGGGGTAGTTTCAAAACTTGGCCGGAATTGGTCAGTGGACTCAAGGATGCCTTTTTGTGTTCAAATTATGATGAGGTTTTCTTACAAGAAATTAAGGCTAGGAAACAACGCATGGGAGAGTCGTCTAGTATTTTCGTTTCAGCACTTGAAGCAAAATTTTATCGTTTAACATCAAAGCCTCCTGAAGCTGAGATGGTGCGTATAATTAGGGCTAATCTATTGCCGGATTATGTTAAGGCTCTGGTGTTGAGAGATGTCGACACGGTATCTGACCTGTTATTGTTGTGCAAGAGAGTTGAAGATGCCTTGGGTATTAATAGCTCATCGACTAGGTCTCCGAGAAACGCTTCTGTATCAGAGATATCGGTTGTTCATTGTTGGAATTGCAATGTTGCAGGGCACAAGTACATGGCATGTCCTAAGCCCAAAAATTTATTTTGTTTTGGTTGCGGGAAACATGGCTTCACTAAGTCAACGTGTGGGAATTGTTCAAAAAACGGTCGATCTGGTCCCCGAACGGCGGTAAACGTGGACCAGAAAAACGCTTCAAGAAATCCTGCCAGAAACCACATTCAGGGACAGAGAAATTAGGTAATTTTGATCGTGATGACTGGCTGAAATGGCTCGAAACTATAAAAAAGTTTTACCAACAAACCAACTTTTCTTCTAACAAGCCGTGTGTGATCGAAAATTCTATTCCCCAAAGTGTTAATTATCTATGCCCCCTATTAGAACGCAACTGTAATGATAACAGACCCTATTTAAGAGTAACTATCTCAGATGAAAGCATCTTAGCTTTGCTTGATAGTGGAAGTAATGCCTCTATACTGGGAGCTCCGGCACTCTTCTTATTAAAGAAATTATGTTTGTCGCTCAATTATGACGTCTCAATACATGTGACCACAGCAGACGGTCAACTTCAGGGTACTTTAGGGTATATATTTTTGCCTATTACCTTGAACAATGTGTCCAAAACCCTCAAGGTCTTGGTGGTTCCGTCTATATCTCATCACATGATCCTTGGCATGGATTTTATTCAGGCATTTAATTTAAAATTGAATTTTTCGGATTTTTCTTTCTCTTTGTCAGCGCTTTCTTCTGCTGCTCTACACGTCCTCAGGCCTGCTGACTCCTTAACGTCTACTCAACAAGGAAAGTTAAATGGAGTAATAGACCTATTCGAGACTATAGGACCAAGTGACCGTATTGGCAGAACACATTTGCTAACCCACTGCATCAGAACTGTAGGTCCACCTTTTCGTCAACGTCAATACCCCCTTTCGCCGGCGATGCAGTCAATATTGAATAAGGAAGTAGATGAGATGCTGAAATTTGGTATTATTAGCCCTGTTACTGACTCCTCCCCTTGGTTATCCCCTTTATGGCTTGTGAACAAGAAAGACGGATCTTTCAGAGTGTGTTTTGATGGTAGAAAATTGAACTCCGTTACCATTCCAGATTCTTACCCTATGCCACTTATTGACATTATTATAAGTAAGGTTAGAAATGCCTCTTTTTTATCGTCTATTGATTTAAAGGCAGCCTTTTTCCAGATTCCATTAGACGAAGAGTCTAAATTAAAAACTACTTTCTCCGTGCAAGGTCGAGGTTTGTTTTGCTTTAATGTACTACCTTTTGGCCTCAATAATGCCGCCCAAGCGATGTGCAAATTGATGGATAGAGTTATTGGACCTTCATTAGAGCCGTATGTCTTTTATTATGTTGATGATGTCATTGTAGCAACTCCGGATTTTGAAACCCATGTTAAAGTCCTGAAGGAGCTCTTCTTGCGCCTTAGAGATGCCAATCTTACAGTCAACTTTGACAAGTGCAAGTTCTGCCGTTCCTCCCTTAAATTTCTTGGATTCCTGGTGGATGAACAAGGTTTGCGGACTGATCCTGAAAAGGTAGAATCTATTCTGAATTATCCTATACCTACCAATACCACTCAAATAAGGAGATTAATTGGCCTTGTGGGTTACTACCGCAGGTTTCTCAAAGATTTCTCCACTGTATGTTCCCCAATTTCTGATCTTTTGAAGGGACGAAGGAAGGGACAACCTATTGTCTGGACGACCGAGGCTGATGCAGCATTTGTGAAGGTTAAAAATCTACTGACTTCTACTCCAGTTCTGGCTAGTCCAGATTTTTCAAGAACGTTTTTCTTGGCTTGTGATGCTTCGGATGTTGGAGTTGGAGGAGTTTTATTTCAGGAGACTGATGGTGTTGAACATCCCATCGCATACTTCAGTAAATCGTTGAATAAGTGCCAACGAAAATATACAACAACGGAGAAGGAACTGCTGGCTATTATTTTGTCTATTGAAAGGTTTAGACCTTACATCGAGGGAACACAGTTCACGGTCATAACCGACCATTCATCCTTACAATGGTTGCATTCAATGAAAAACCCATCGCCCAGAATAGCCAGATGGATAATTAAACTGTCCTGTCATAAATTTGATATCGTCCACCGGAGTGGCTCCCTGAACACTGTTGCGGATTCTCTTTCTCGTATACCTGAGACTTTGGAAACAGCAGTACTTGAATTGAATACTTTAAAACCTGATACATGGTATCGAAGCATGTTAAAGAAGGTGAACGAAGATCCTCAACTGTATCCAGATTTTCGAGTTTCAGAGGGTGTACTCTATAAACATATTATGAGTAAGTCTAAGTTGTGTGATGACTCGCCAGAGTGGAAAATAGTGGTCCCTACGGAAAATAGACTGGAGTTGTTAAAAAAATTCCATGACGATCCCCTCGCTTCACATCTTGGTATTTTTAAAACCCTTTCGCGCCTTTCTCAATTGTACTATTGGCCTAAAATGCGTAACTCCGTAATAGCGCATGTTCGGAGATGTAAGGTGTGTGCTTCATGTAAGGCAGACAACCTTCCGCAGGCAGGACTGATGGGAAACTACAGGAACATAAATTTTCCGTTCCAGTTGATTTCAGCGGATTTACTCGGACCATACCCACGATCGAAAAATGGTAACCAGTATGTGTTGGTCGTGACGGATTGGTTCACTAAATTCGTCCTTGTTCATCCCATGGCTAAGGCAACTGCGAAGGCAATTGTGAAATTCGTCGAGAATCAAGTTTTTCTCATTTTTGGAGTTCCACAGATTGTAGTGGTTGATAATGGGGCTCAGTTCACATCAAGAGAATTTAAAAGTCTTACCGAGAAATATAACGTGCAGAAGATCTGGTATAACGCGAGATACTTTCCTCAAGTGAATCCTACTGAGAGAGTGAACAGAACTATAACGACTGCTATACGATCTTTCATACACGAGGATCACAGGAGTTGGGACCAACATATACACCATATAGCTCAAGCTATCAGACTTGCCAAGCATGAGGTAACGGATTTTTCCCCTTCTTACTTGTGTTTTCTTAGGAGTGTTCCGACAGACGGTGGTTTTTATGGTCTGATATCTGGAAACGCAGATAATTTGGTCGAGATTTCGAACAAGGTTTTGAGTCCTTTTATGCAGGAAAATCTTCCCGATTTGTACAGATCAGTACAAAACAGGCTGCACCAAGCTTATAAGAAAAATAGTCATCAGTACAATTTAAGAAAACGTGATGTCCGCTTTCATGTAGGTGACAGAGTTTGGAAGAAGAACTTTGTTCTTTCTGACGCCTCGAGTAAGTTCTCTGCTAAACTAGCTCCCAGATATGTCCCTTGTATTGTGGTTAAGGTCCTGTCTCCTCTTGTTTATAACGTGAAAGACCTCCAGGGAAATGATCTGGGTAACTTCCATGTCAAACATCTCAAACCAGACATGTCTCTCGAAGATAGCGATACCGATTCGGTCTGTCGTGATCCAGAGGATCATAACCAGGATTAAAGAAATCTCCCTTCCGTTCCTTTTCCCCATTGTTCGTCTTCACTGCGCAAGTTGTTTTCTTTCTTTCTACTTTCTGGGCAGGTTCTCCCCTCTTTCTCTTTGTCCATGGGACATATCTTGTGGAGTCCTATGAGATTCCATTTTGCTCTTTAGGAGTTACCTTATCGTTTTATCTATATATCTTGTGGAGTCCTATGAGATTCCATTTTGCTCTTTAGGAGTTACCTTATCGTTTTATCTATATATCTTGTGGAGTCCTATGAGATTCCATTTTGCTCTTTAGGAGTTACCTTATCGTTTTATCTATTCCTTAGATGGATATTGCTGTAAGTAATGTTTTAAGTTTTTTTTGAGGAACTGCCGTAAATCTGTCTGATATATTTTGACGCTATGCAGTTTAAATCAGAGTGTAGCTATCAGAATATTTTGGAGTAACATAATTGGGAGTCTTGTAAGATTCCGATTTTTTTTCTCTTCTTTTATGTGTCTGGGAAGATGCAGTGAACTTGTGCAGTGGATCGAAAATTTTCTTGATCCCTTTTCTCTTTTCCTTGTTACCTTAACTTTTCCTATAACTTATCTTTACCTTGTGAGTTTCACACTCACTGGCGCCCAACTTGATTTTGTTCATACCTGTTACTTTCCTTTTGACAGAGAGGCGTGTCTTGTGTAGTGCTATTAGTGACTCTAGAGTTTACTTCATGGAGAGGATGGGTTGGGAAGTGATTTTCTAGAGCATTGTTGAATTCACCACCACAAACACATATAACATCGTAAGTGTACTGAGGATCATATGGAAGTACAGACTTTATTCTCTGAGAGTAGTTCACCGGTTGTTTCTTATCTTTACCTATTTGAGAAGTAAGGTTCCGTTCTCAAGCTATTGACCTTTTCGTCTTATGTTTGGGAACTTGAACTCAATAATACCTACCTGATTTGACGTTTTTTTTTGTTTTCTACCGATTGTGACATCGTTTTGCAAAGCCAAAATGATGGAGTCTGGTTTGAAACTTTGGGACTTAAAATCAAAAGTTTCTACGCTCACCCCATCAGTACGACCTTGGTCTCGGGTCCTACTGATGGTTCTCTTTAATTTTCCCGGGAACACGGTAACATCCAGTTATCAAGTTTCCCAAACCCTATGTTTTTTATTTTGAGACTGCCTCTTATCTTTTCATATATTTTGATAGTTGTTGCTGATTGTTGATCAGAAGAGCGTAACTCCGGACTCGGCTGAGTGACGACGGATGTCCTAGGTGGCAACGTCCTCACTCCTCTTTCGTTTTTTAGAGAGAGGCCTTCAGTAGTCGGGCTCCGTTTCAATTTTTCCATACTGGGTCGTTTTAGACTCATGACATTTTTGGATTCGGCTGAGTGGCGACGTCTCCACTCCTCTTTCGTTTTTTTTTAGAGAGAGGCCTTCAGTAGTCGAGCTCCATTTTACTTTTTTACCTTACTCGTGGTAGAAAAACCTCTTCCCTTCAAACATTTTTGTGCCCTCGGCATTTTGTTTCTGAATTTTAGCTTTTCAGAATTCGTCAAACTTGCATTGCCTCATTGCATTGTTATATTTTGAGTTTCTTTGTCTTCCTGTGATTTGGTTGTAGAAAAAATTTTTTGCAAAATTTTTTTTCCTGGTGAGTGGTGTGTGTAACATGTAAAAGTGCCGCTCCGATGAGACGCCACTGGTTACACTTGGCAAC
Source organism: Adalia bipunctata (assembly GCA_910592335.1). Classification (NCBI taxonomy): domain Eukaryota; kingdom Metazoa; phylum Arthropoda; class Insecta; order Coleoptera; family Coccinellidae; genus Adalia; species Adalia bipunctata. The sequence continues at coordinate 7,263,641 of OU342953.1, forward strand.
GTATGATCTACAGCCTACACCACAAGAACGATGTTACTTCATCGGAGAAGAAGATATGCGGTTCTATGCAGGCGGAACCTGTCACAAGGGTGTCATTTGTCTCTGGGGTCATTTTTGAAAGGGTTAGATCAAGACGTAGCGTTCTGTTGAAGATTTGATAAATTTGATGTTTTATCTGAATGAATCATTATATAATACTCACGATTTAGTGTTATCTTAGCGCAAAAGTTATTTGCGGTAAGTTGTTTATGATTTACCAATACATATTTTGATTAATCACAGGAAGATATAAGGAATGCACTTTTGACTTCCGGGCCATGCTTGTCCAGGTTTGGTATCTGGGTTTTTCAGTAATGTTGACGAGCTTCCTTCAGGGTTATTGATCATAATCTTTCATGTAACTACATAATTAATTGCTAGAACCTGAAGGTACGCTCTTGTAATTGTAGCAAGAACTTACACAGTTGTACATTTCACAGCCCTAGTCCTGGTACCGGAGTGGAAATTTGTCTCATTTGTTTTCCTGATACGAGAGGGGAAACTGCCTTTTTCTTTCCTGAAGCGTATAATGCAGTTGAACTCCTGAATTATTCAACGTTATTCGAATTAGCAAGTACTATCGAGAAGAGGAACCTCGACAGAGATTTTCCTGGAACTGTGGAGACTGATTTTGGACAACTGAAACTATCTAGAAGAGGAACCTCGACAGAGATTTTCCTGGAACTGTGGAGACTGATTTTGGACAACTAAAACTATCAAGAGGAGGAAGCCTGAGATTTTTTGTTGTTGTTTGAGAGTTTCATGTCCGCTGAGCTAAGTTAGATTGAGGTTACAAATTGACGAACGTTTCGATCCTTTCGGTTCCCTTTTACATCTGGTAAATAGAGCGGTGGGCTTTATTATGGTGTCATAAATTGCAATAATACCAGATGTTCATTCTGTTCTGTCGAAAATTTTGTTCGAAGTAACTCGGCAAGAATAGGCGGGGCTATTGAAATATTGGGCGTTTTGAATTTTTATTGCTGGGTATTTTCATGTAGTGCCATCTAGCGGAATTCGAGCTTTCTGGCAAAGGGTGTAACAGCCTTAAGGAGTTATCTGTTGGAGCTTTCAAAAAATATATAAAAGATCTCCTCCTTGTGAATCAGGGGGGTATGCGTTAGGTTGGGGACTGCATTTTAATTTTAACTCAGTTCACTGGATCTTCGGTCGCGCTTCTGTTCTCATCAAGACTTTCATTCGTGGAGCTCTTCCTCCTTGTTCGTGTTCGCGCTCGTCTTGCCCCCGCCCCAGCTCGGTACTTTCTGTTGTCCCAAGATAATTCAGCTAATTTATTGTGGTTAAAAATTATTTTCTTTTTTTTTTTGAGGGAAATGTATTCTTTTCCCTTATTTAGGTGTGAAGGTCCATGCCGCAAAGGTACGAAATCTTGTGCCTTTGTTAACGGTTTTTATAATCGAGGCATGTATCCTATTCATCATATTATAGGTATTTGATATTTTTGTATTTCATTTGTAATTTTAAACATGTTGAATAAATGAATTTGAATTGAATTGAATTGAATTTGAATTGAAGATTCTTGAGGTAAAAAAAAACCTTTTTCATTTTTTCGAATTGGGCTCTGTTGAAAGGATATATCCATTTGAAAAAAAATTGGGCTGAACACGTTCCTGAAACGATTTTCTGAAATTGATGCAAAGTTCATATTTCTCGATTGAAATTGAGTTGTTTAGGAAATACTCCTGTACTAACCTCGTTGGAATAAAACTGGAACAAACACGATATTTTCTATCAAAAACAATTAGTTTTGTCCGATTATATCTGCAATCGAAAAGCCATGTTTCTCCCACCGAAATGAGTTCCTTCTTCGATCTTCCTGAAGATTAGTTTGTAAACACTAATAACTTGTTCATATTTTCCTCGATATCGACGATATCTCAAAATTTTCTCCAAAAAATTGTTTTTTCACTAAACTTACATAACTCCATTAAACTAGGTCATAGGATTCGAGGTCAATGACCTAACTTAACCTATCTACCCATCTTCTTTGACAGAGCTATCATAGAGCTTTTGAGAAGACGATGCCAGATTGTGTTGATTTTATCTTTAAACAAGGAAGCAGTACGTCCCCGATCGTTAACGGATTAACTAACGCAAGGCACTTGTTTTGTTCACTTTTGGCCGAAGGAGTAGTTCTGATTCTCGCCGATATAGCGTTACGATCTTAACTGCAGTAGCCTATAACGGTACGCCGGGAGCGCGACTTCGCAATTCGAGGCAGCCACAGCGCGCAAGACAAACCGTTGTTCCACAGACTAAACAGTTGGTCTGTGGTTGTTGGACGAAGCATGCGTATAGCGGCTTGATGGACAAAGATTTCTCGATTCGGTTATTTACAGAGACGAATGCGAACAGGTGATGTGAAGACTTTCAGTGAAAGTGAATCATTGTGATAATAACCGTGTAGTGTCGAGTTTATAAAATTCCAAGAGGATATTGTTGAGACAGAAACATCGCCACAGATCATGTAGTATTTAGTATCATTTCATTCTGCATTAATTTCGATTCAATACGTGGATTGTTGGGGCATTCATCATTAATATCCGAATTTTGTATTCCATTGACATTTTAGTCTTGACAGAGTTGATGAACATTCTGACAACATTGTTTATTTGTATAGATAATCAGAGGGTTTGTAAAGTTTTGCCATTCTGTGATAATATAAATCCAGGGAAGCATCCAGATAATTCTTATGATTTTTGATTTTTTTGTCAAATTTAATCGGATAAAATTGGGAATAACTCGAAAACGACGTTTCATTAGAAAAACAGAGAAATAGTTTCATTTTTCAAAATGATTGCTCCTTTTGAAAATATGAAGCGTTAATCTTTTTCAAGTGGTTTTATGGTATTTTTGCGTGGGTTTATGAGTCGACTACGCTCTTACTTTTATACCAGGAGAAATATTGAATAAGTTTTGATTGAGGAATATGCAACGTGAATAGAGTAAACAAGCAACCAAAATTCAGATCCTTTGAAATAACGTTTCCGAAGATATGAACAGGAAAGTGTTTTTTTCATGGATTTTCGACACCCTGTATCTTTTTTAAACGAAATCGAATTTTGAAAATAGTAGGTATATGAATAAAGTGTTTCGTTTGATGAGAGGAATCTACAGTTGAAATATATGTACAAGCAGTGGCGGATTTACGACTTCAGGGGCCCTACGCTTTAAAACTTTTGGGGCCCCTCTGAAACATTTTCGATTTTTTTCAAAAGAATTTTTTAATTAAAACTCACTTCTATCAAAACAAAACATAAAGTTAATTAATAAAATACAAGGTATGTATATCAAAACAAAATATAAAAGAAGAATAAAAATCTCAAAAAAGGGAAAAATATCACCAAAATTCAAATACAAAATATCTCTAGAATATCATATCTGCAAATTTTTTATTGCGGCATCGAGATTAAGGAATAAAATAATCACAAAATATACGAGTATCGTGAAGCTGTAAATCAGTTACCTACAACTTACAATTCCTCTAAAAAAATTGTTTATTTCTTATTTTAATATCAGCAAATCCTTTTATTGCAGAATCATAATCGAGACTACTCGTTATATAACTTTCGGTAGAAAGTATTCCTCAAAATTGTAGTCTATTTTCTGTCATAACAGTTCTATATTTATTTTTTATCAATGACAGTTTGGGAAACGAGCAAAAAATTCTGTCAATTTTGGATGCTTTGCTTCACTCTGCTCTTTACTTTCCTTGAGCTTTCGTTTTTGGTAGCCGCTCATATGACGTCTGTCAGACATGGTGTCACGTCAATATTACATATGCAACTAGCCAGGCCCGCCGTAAGCGGGCGTGCAAGGCGTGCCCGGCACAAGGGCGGCACGTCCAGGGGGGCGTCAAATCCAGTGAAATTGAAATTTTTTTTGGAGGGGACAAACAACGTGGTAAGCGGGGGGGGGGAAAAAAGGGGGGGCGGTTGTCCAACTCCAACTGCTTTAAAATTTTGCCAACTGTCATAGAAACATAGAAATTTTGCCATATGCGATTGAAACTTTGCCAACTGCTTTGAAATTTCTCCAACTCCGTTCAACATTGGGGGCGGCAAGGTCTCCCCATCCCCCTTAGAGAGACTTTTTCTCTGAAGGATTGGGAGGACAGGCGGCCAACATCGATAATTTCCGTATATCCACGGAATTCAGTGAATTCACTGCAGTGTTTCTTTCAGGTATATTTCCGGGAGGGGCACTGCCGCCCCCCGAAGTTCCGCAGGTGCCCCCCCGGCGAAATACTGAGAGCGCCCAGATCCAGTTATGGCATAAAACTTCAAGATCGAAAAATTCACATAATCCGATAAATTACCCTCCCGGAACTTCGAATTGCGCCCTCGGGAAAAATTTTCTGAAAGAAACATCGATTCAGAAAGTTCCTACGGCATCTTGATTCTGTTGAATATTCTACGAGAAAAATTTGCAGATGTTCTTTTTCCCAATATTACAACCAGGTAGTAGTAGTAGTTTTGAATATTTTCAGTGCGCCGTATCGTTTATGCCAATTATTGCATGTCATAAAAAATCCTCTGTTACCAAATTGCGCCCTTTCTACTAGCCGAGTTTAGGTAGATACGTGATTTTGAAGAGAGAATTACGAAAATAAAGATAAAAACAGAATGAAGGTCTTTGTCGGAATATACACCCCCTAGAATCAGTTGCATTTTGCATTCGAAATTGAAACTTGTCACTTGTCTATGATTCGATTCGAACAGTTCCGTGGTGTATGAACAGTAACGATCAAAAATTAAATTCCAATTATTTTGTTAATAGTGAATCTGAAGCTTACAGATTATGCTACTTATGAATCAGACATTGACGGTATTGATTTTTCATTACACCGCACTGAAAACCCTATCATAACATGTAGATTTAGAACATCGAAAATGACTCTTTTCCGTGCGGCCGCACCGCAAAAAGTTTTACGGTGCGCTGAGGCATAGATGCATCCTATGATTCCTATGCTGAGACACAGAGCAACGATTGCGTGACAGAAGTCACAGTGTCAGTGTTTTGAATAATTATTGTTCCACAATATCGAAATGCTTTCTGCTGAAAATTTTTCCCGTGTTATTGTTTTCAGAGAGGTGTAATGAAAAATATCGTTCATTACACGTCCAGAAAGGCTTTTTCCGTGCTTGCACGAGTTCCCGTGTTCGGCTCCGCCTCACACGGGAACACATCGCGCGCGTACGGAAAAAGCTCACTTTCGGGACTAGTAATGAAATATACTATTTTTAATGAAATTATTGCACTAAAATCGCATTTTGCAGAGCTCTAATCGAAGGATACACAATCACTGTTACAATATATTTTTGGCAATGACTTAATTTCTACATTTCCGAATATAACAATAGCACTAAGAACACTACTAACATTGCCGGTTTCAGTTGCATTTGGAGAAAGATCTTTTTCAAAATTAAAAATTATCAAGAATTATTTAAGATCCACTATGCTCCAACAAAGATTAAGTAATTTAGCTTTATGTATGTAATTTCAATTGAACACCAAATTTTGGATAGATTGGATATGACTAAGATTATAAAAGATTTCGCAAATATAAAAGCGAGAAGAGTGAAATTTTTTTAGATAAATATTTGAGTGTGTATCTATATGATTTTTCAATTTTATAAATAAAAATAACAATAATATAATATAATATAATATGTATAATAACAATAATTCAATAGGTTTTTTATTTTTTCCCACCATAATGAGGGAACCCTTTCTAGAGAAGACTCAGCATATGTAGCGCAGGGGAGTATTTACGGGGGGGGGGGGTACTGGGGGTAATTTACCTCCCCAGGAAAGAGTTTTTCACACTAAATCTTCGAATGAAAACGATCTAACACCCCCCCCCTTTACCCGCTCTCAAGATCAGTTCAGGCCCCTCGCTAAAACTTGCCACTACCCCCCCCCCCCCGAATTGCTCTCTGATGTAGCGCCCTATTGGGGGCGGCATAACAGTATTTGCACGCGGGCGCTCAGACAGCTAGCGGCGGGCCTGCAACTAGCAACTGTTATTCTGTAACGAATAACACCGAAATTCATTGACTTCGCTCTATTGAGGTATGAAATCCGAACCGATGAGCTATTATGAAAAATCATAATCTAATTGATACAACAAAAGAATGGTAAAATATGAACATATTATTGAACATAGTGAATGAGTCTGTCGGAGATGATCGGAAGTCAAGAAAAAAATTGCAACAAATTAATAAACATCTAAATATACATACATATTTTTGAAACGAAATTATTTGTTTTGTTTGTCATTTCGTCGTACAAACACGTAGGTACAGGTTGAATCAAATAATTTCTGTAAATCGTATTTTGTATTTCCCTTTCCCGGTATTGAACCACTATTATGCAAGGGCGGTCCCAGGCTGATTTCCTGGGGGGGGGGGGGTAATAATTGAATGAAAAATTGAAAAGATTATAAAACTTTTTTTTTGTTAGTTTTTTCATCTTTTCGAATCTTGTGAAATGAATGTGAGAAAAAAATATGCAGACCTAAGAACTCCTGCACAAGTATTTTTCACTTTACAACCCCAAACGAATCAACATCTGGTCGGCCGTTCTGTAGCACATTCCTAGATTTTAGAGGAAATGCCGACAAATATATTGAATTATGATGTAATTGTAAATATTAGAATTCGGCCGCCACCCCTGACTGAATTTATTGCAGGCAGACAAGATAATTAGGGACAGTACGCTGAATCTCTGATGGTGTGTTTTTTCCAACATCTGAGTTTTGCTCTGAGGTTCTTGTTATTCAATTGCGTCTCATGTGAATGTAATAATTTATAATTCACAAGTTGCCTCTGACCTTCTTATAAAATATAGTACAGTCTGACTATTTTTTACATTTACATACTGAATTTCCATTCTAGAAAAAAAAATTCAATTGGATCGCCGGGGCCCCTATGGACCTTGGGGCCCTACGCTGCAGCGTACCGGTTAATCCACTACTGTGTACAAGTCAAAGACTCACCTTATTTAAATATAACGGATAGGACCAATACACATCGCTGCCATCATAGATAAATAGTGGATACTGTTTAGTTAAAACGATTGGTGAATGAAATCGGATAGAATACACAGCTTCTTATAAATTCGAGAATTGGTAAAGCCAAAATTTTTTCATTAGATATAGCCGTGGCAACATTGCGGAATTAACTTTAAAAGGTACAGAGGCGTGGTGTTATCGGTATTGAAGAATGGAAATAAAATTTCAAGTGTATCCACTCTTTTTGGAGAATTCATACAATGTTCCGAACATTGAAACAGATTCTGAGTTGGGTGAAAAGAGCCAGCTGTATTCAGAATTGATCGAAAGGGAATCTGAACAGCGAATTTCTGAAAAACTAAAAATCTACGCCACTGTTACTTAGAAATGATTAGACTAAAACATACCAGTGTAAACTCAAATCAGGAATCAATTAGCCCAATTTACCACAAACAGGACACATACGAACCATTCTTCAACGTATTTTGCAAAAAATATTCAGAAATAAATCCAAATTTCACTTTTCACACGCATTGTTACGCGATATCATGATGACAATCCGGCGATCCGAGATCAACAGCTTGATTCTCTGATTTTTGAACTGACAAATCGTGTTGATTCTAGATCAACCTCCCATCTCCTTATTACGCTTTGTGAAACCCACCGGTAATGTGAGGAATGCACAATATTTGATGACACAAATACTCATTTCTGACATTCACGCACAAATTTTTCCTCATCTACCGATGGATACACATAATATGGTAATTTCAGCATCTTCACTATTAGCGATGTTGGTGTCCGTGAAGTTAGCACCCACATTTTCGAAAATGAAGAAATTTTTTTGTGCATTCGTCAGTAACTCGTTAGTAACTATTTGTAACCTCAAAATTTTCTTTTGTACCTCGAGGGAACTCATAGAAAAACGCCGCATTCCGCTGGGTGCTAACTTCACGGGCATCCACTTCTCAATTTTTTGCAAAAAAAAATACGATCGGAAAGTTCTTCGTTAGTAACTATTTGTAACCTAAAAATTTTCGTTTGTAACCTAACCCTTGCTGAAAAAATTACACCCGTAGAATGCGAAGCTAGCACCCATATTTTCGAAAGTTTACAAATTTTCTATTTCATTCGTTAGTAACCCATTAGTAACTATTTGTAACCTGAAAATTTTCGTTTGTAACCTAACCCTTACTGGAAAAATGATACACCTTACATGCGAAGTTAGCACCCGCATTTTCGAAATTGAAGAAAATTTTTTTGGCATTCGTTAATAACTCGTTAGTACCTATTTGTAACCTCAAAATTTTCGTTTGCACCTCGAGGGAACTCATAGAAAAACGTCGCATTCCGCTGGGTGCTGACTTCACGGGCATCCATCCACTTCTCAAATTTTTGCAAAAAAAAATTCGATCGGAAAGTCCTTCGTTAGTAACTATTTGTTACCTGAAAATTTTTGTTCGTAACCTAACCCTTACTGGAAAAATGACACCCGTAGAATGCGAAGTTAGCACCCACATTTTCGAAAATTCACAAATTTTCTATTTCATTTGTTAGTAACTCGTTAGAAATCATTTGTAACCTAAAAATTTTCGTTTGTAACCTAACCCTTACTGAATAAATGACACCCGTAGAATGCGAAGTTAGCACCAACATTTTCGAAAATTCACAAATTTTCTATTTCATTCGTTAGAAACTCGTTAGTAACTATTTGTAACCTCAAAATTTCCGTTTGTACATCAAGGATACTCATAGAAAAATGCCGCATTCCGCTGGGTGCTAACTTTAACGAAAACTTTTAGGTTACAAATAGTTACTAACGAGTTTCTAACGAATGAAATAGAAAATTTGTGAATTTTCGAAAATGTTGGTGCTAACTTCGCATTCTACGGGTGTTTTCGTTGAAGTTAGCACCCAGCGGAATGCGGCATTTTTCTATGAGTATCCTTGAGGTACAAACGGAAATTTTGAGGTTACAAATAGTTACTAACGAGTTACTAACGAATGCAAAAAAAATTTTCTCAATTTTCGAAAATGCGGGTGCTAACTTCGCATGTAAGGTGTGTCATTTTTTCAGTAAGGGTTAGGTAACAAACGGAAATTTTTAGGTTACAAATAGTTACTAAAGCGTTACTAACGAATGAAATAGAAAATTTGTAAATTTTCGAAAATGTGGGTGCTAACTTCGCATTCTACGGGTGTCATGTTTTCAGTAAGGGTTAGGTTACAAACGAAAATTTTTAGGTTACAAATAGTTACTAACGAAGGACTTACCGATCGTGTTTTTTTTCCTGCAAAAAATCGAGAAGTGGATGCCTGTGAAGTTAGCACCCAGCGGAATGAGGCGTTTTTCTATGAGTTCCCTTGAGGTACAAACTAAAATTTTGAGGTTACAAATAGTTACTAACGAGTTACTAACGAATGCAAAAAAAAATTTCCAATTTTCGAAAATATGGGTGCTAACTTCACGGACACGCGATATTGATATGTACCTAATACATAATAAGTTTTAGAATTTGTAAAATTCGATCATTGTAGGTCTCAATGAAACCACGATTCACGATCTTGAGAATAGAATATAATATTCCCCCCTCCAATCCTATTGGTTCCGAAGGGTGAAACACATATACTAATTGGAAATTCATCCCGAATGGCGTGCAACTCTGTTAATTCCAGAATTGCACCTATAACTCATGCCGAATTACCCAGTACCGATGTCACAGAGACCGGTATAATTTCGCAGATATAACTGGTGTATTACGGCAATTACAACTCCTTCTGATATAATTTATAGGTGACATTAGCATGGTTATTCATCATCCGCAATTTGTCGTCTATGATTAATCATAGAGAGTTATTAATCCGGTCGGGAAAGATGGAATCTCTGATGTCTAATAATGGAAGTGGATGAAGAGAAAAAATTTGGGGAAAACTTGGAGGTTAAATACGAAGCAAAGGATGGTCCAGAATTGATATGGATGAATACATCAATTTTGTTTTACTTGCAACCTCATCCACAATATCGAGAAACGAATAATGATGGCAGTCCTGGCCGTCTGTGAAGTTTAATTCTGAAATTGTCTGCGGAAATGGATACAAATGTTGTGTTCAGTTATTACATATCCGACCACTCCATTCTCTCCATAAGCGTTCGATAATGCGATCTATACCTTCCGTCTTCTCCGATACAGGTGCGGTTATTGCAAACGGCGTGAATATCAAATTATTCAAACCATAAATCGAGAAAGCAATCGAAAATAATTTTGTTAAAAATACAAGAGCTCTTTTGGAGTCCCGAAGAAAGCCAGGGCATAAGTATGTCTGTTGAGGGTGGCGCGCTGAGCCATATAGAGGTTGCGAGTGGTGGTACTACTGAGGGAACAGGTAGAACCCTTTTTGGATTTCTAGTTGAGAGATTTGGGTCTCGAGGCTAATAAAGTTCAGTCAGCACAAGAACTCAAACCGGCCGATCATCAACTTTGCTGATTTGGTCCTTGAATTGCATGAAAATGATCCCATCGAAAAATCATCTTGAGTGATGAGGCCCATTTCCACCTCGGTGGCTTCGTCAACAAGTAAAATTATTGCATCTGGGCCTCGGAAAATCCAAGATTTATTGTTGAAAAGCCCCTCTGTCCTCAACGTGTGACTGTTTGGTGCGGTTTATGGTCAGGAGGGGTCATTGGAACTTACTTTTTCGAGAATAAGGCTGAACAACAGTTACGGTGAAGAGAGAAGATTAATGATTTTTTATGACCGGAATTGAATGGTATTGATCTGGATAACGTTTACTTCCAACAAGACGGCGCTTTGTGACACACAAGCAACGACACCGTTGATCTTTCACGGGAAATTTTTCCAGAACGTGTTATCTATCGAAGAGGTGATCACAATTGGCCACCGAGATCTTTACACCTTGCAGCCCAGCGTCGATTCAAGACCTCAAAGATGGAATTCGTGAGGCTTTCGAAGACTTAGGCTTAGGGCAGCCACTTTGCGATTCGGTTATGGAAAATTTCATGAAAAGGACAAGTTCCTGTAGTCGTGGTCCTAATTTGGCTGATGTAATTTTCCATTATTAACTAGGGGCCCTGCTGTTAAATCTGGCAACACCACCCCTATCGGTAACTTTGCGAATCTTGGGATTTCGAGGATTCGGCGGTACTGATAGATTGAGAGAGGGAGAAAAGGGTGAGGGTAAAGGTATAAAATGAGCGGAAACGGACAGATTAGGCAGTTGCTCTTCAGTATGTAGTATGCAGTAAGCTATAAGCTCTTTTCCATAACGAGTAAGTACTATATTGAAATAGATTTGACTGTGTATCACTTTTTGTGTTGAATAAAAATCTAAACTGTAGTGATAGTGCTTCATTATTTTACCAACCCACAATATTACCTGAACGAGAACGAGAATTTCGATAAGTCCCTAATTCTAAATTCAACACCTGCATCAGCTAAAGGCCATCCATGCACGAAAAAACTTGAATGTTTTATACGGGGAAGATTGCACTGCCTAGGGGCCTCCTATTGTTGATCCGGCCACCGGCCCTGACGGCACATCTTCCCCTTTATAATGAAATCAACATCTGATCATTAATAAAAAAAAATGGGATTTTTCTTTGAATGTCAAAATAACATCTTTAATTGGAAAACCTTTTATAAGCCCTCAATCCAAAAAGGTCTTGGCCACAGACTATTTTCCCACAGTTCATCTATACCTACCTACTATTTATACTAATATTATAAGGAGGAAAGATTTGTATTTTTGTGTGTTTGATACGACTTAACTCAAAAACTACTGGACCGATTTCAGAAATTCTTTCACTATTAGAAAGCTACATTATCCTTGAGTGACATAGGCTATACTTTTCACCCGAGAAATTGAGGATACCTGCTATAACTTCAATAATTACAAAGAAAAATCAGCCATAATCAGCTATTTTCACGTGCGCTGCAAAAACCGTAAGACTTATACTCCATTCACAATTATAAAATCACAACTCTGGCCTTGGAAATTTGACACATTCCACTCTGTATCGAAGTTATGACGTTTTTCAAAATATTTTTATGTTCCAAGTCAACACTATGTTGCCCTTTCTACATTCTTAGCGTATTTCTCAGAATGTGAATGAATTGGAAAAGATGTGATGGACGAAAATAATTAACGTTTATATGAATTGATAGAAAGGATTCCTTTTCTAGTTATTTGCATGAAAAGTACAAGAGATCACTGTTGAAATATGTTATTTTTCGCCATGGAAAAAAATTTCATTGCTTTCACATAATTTTCATATGCATGCTTGTGAAGATTTAATGTTTATTATCCTCTTGAACTGAAAGTTCAAGACTTGACGACTTTTTATTTATTTGATCTTATGAACAAGGAGTAAAATATTCTGATTGTATAGTAATTTATAAGATTAAAAAATATTCATACATTACTACCACAGTAGGTTTGTACAAATAAAATGGAATAGGTCGAACATATGCTTCAAATTTATCATTCACCTGTTCTAAAATAAGACACAAACTCCTGGAATATGGAAAAAACCGATGTGTTCTGGTTCAATATAGCCTATTTCTACTTTCGGCAATGGAATGAAAGCTCCAGTGACGAATTTCAATTCATCGGAATCTAAATTCACCTACTGTGGAATGCAATATAGTCATATTTCTTCTTTTTTTTAGCTTTTTCAGCGTGTTTTTTCTGAAACGTAAAAAAGATCAACAATAATCATTTAGAGACCGATGATGGCTATCCAGAACCCGTTTACTTACGAAAATCGTGCAATTTCATTCTGCAAGTTCTTTCCTCATAATTCCTCAAAAATTCTACCTGAACCATATTTTCCGGTCGTTTTCGTTAAGGGATCGTATAATGAAGCCTTTTTTGTCCATTTACACATTCCAAATAAATTTTGAGAACCAAAAACTATACCGAAACTAACCAAACTTTTGGGGGACCCGAATTTCGTTTGAAATCTTTCAAAACGGCCAGATACCTAAAAAAACTTCGTTATCAAGTGTAAAAAGGTCGATTAGTACTTACTTTCGCTTTATTTATGCTTATAAATCGATTTTTGGTCCAATTCAAATTTGCCGTTCGTACTCACGCCAAAACTCGTGAAAGGAAAAAATGACAATTGCACGAAACTTCTTCTGGACGACGAAGAACGGAAAAATAGGAGATTGCCTATCGATATTTCGCCCCAAAATCGCCGATCGATTAGAACTAACAAAATGTGGAAAATCTTTGATTCTTTTACTTTGATGTGAACAGAAAAACTGGCATCGTCGTTTTGTCATTAACGATATTTTATGTACGCGCACAGATTTTTCATCAGGTGCACCAACTCCTGGAAACGAAACCATGACCTCCTATGTGATTAAATAAAAGTGAATGCAGTATATGTAGATACAATGTATCACAGAGATGTACCTCTCAAATAGTTCTACCAACGAGTAAATACAAGAGACCTCACTCCCCCTATTTATGAAAGAAATCGCGAACATCGTTTGTTTGACCTTGAAAGTCATATGTTAATGACGAGGTCTAATCGAGGGGTGCCAGTAACAGCCCAGCTTGTTGTAGTTAAATTCAAGGCCGACGAACCAATGTTTCGCGCCAAGCCGAAGTGATCTCTCTTGTATCTACTCTTTGGTTCTACAGAAAAGTCCGCGATAGCATATATCTATCTCTCAAGATTGAGATGCTATTACCTGTTTATGGTAATCAGATGTTTTCCAGAATTATGCAGTATTTGGGTATTGGGTATTGGGAATAGGGTATTGATCCTCATCCAACTTAATACGTTTTTTATCTCCAGTATTCAATTTAGAAGGAAATTGCCGTTCACGTCATACAATTACAACATCAAAAGATATGGCAGGTTGAAGTGTTGGCGGTTAGGAGAGGGCACCGAAATGTGAGAGGGGGACATGCATATCTATAAAAGAGTAGCCGCCTGGATCAACTTTCAGATTCAGACTATTCGGACATGCGGTCGACTCAATACGAAGCCTTTCTACCCGGGCGAAGCTGGGACGGACTGCTTGTTTATGATAAGAGGATTCACTTGACTGATTACTTTGTGCTTTCCGATAAACCACTCTCGGTTCAACAACGCGTTTTCGTAAAACAAAATGGTATCATGAAATTCATACTAGTGTTCACTTTCGTCCATAACCTATTTCCAGCAATCTGAACTTAAACCCAAATGTGACACATTCAAATGGGAATGCGCTCTAAGGAATCAATGAAGTTGTGGCGTCAACTTATGATAAATAGAGAACAGAACCTTACCATACGACAAAAGATAAGTTTGCCCTTCAAATTTTCCACGCTATTTGCGATTCAACTCATTATGAAATATACCTTTTCTCAACTTCCTCCTTCCAATCTACAAACTCTGCTATCTTATCTCAATTCTAGAAAGCGCAGGTGTCGCATCAGGCAACAATTCCCAACTGTTCTGAAAACAGTTTACCGCGTTTTCGCCATGAATTATCGCGGCAGAAACAATTAAAATTTAAGGCGAAGTAGGCAAATGTTCGAATGTAAGTAGGAGGAAATTCACGACTGTACAATTTCGCACCACCATTTGAGATCCTGGAAATGTGAGTTATGGCTGCTTGGAAAATTTTTATGGATGTTGTGTTGAGGGGGTGGAACAATTAATAGCAAGTTATGTTGATATAATGGTCAAAAAAATCTCTTTCAGTTACAAACTTATCTTATATTTTCATTTTTTGATTATGATTCACTTGGAGTATTGCCACCAAAAAGAGTGGCAAAGGATGTTTTTTTTTTAATTTTCGATAATTCTACTCCACATGGGGGGCATTGGGTCCATCTACGATAGTTGAAACCAACAAAATAATAATCCTGCGAATATGCTGCGAAGGTGCGTTTTTATCGCTTCACGAAGATATAAAAAGGAAGGCGATCAATTCAAAAGTCAGTTGAATGAAAAGTGATGTCAGTGACTGGCCAATTTTAGTGATGGTGAATCCTGCATGTCGATATCTATTATTATGTCAGCGTTGTAGATCATTTTACACAAACGTATGTGTTCGAGACCCGAAGCTCTCGAATATTTTATAATTGTATATTTTTTTTCATACATGTAAATTGCATCTTCGACTGAGTGGAACTGAGTCGCTGAAGTGCGCATTTTCTCCATGTGAGCTGAAAACACATGGGAAATTAATTAATCAAGAATCTCCCTTCGAGTGTTGATGAGTGAATATCGCTTATATCGCCATCAAACCCTTATTCTTTTTGTGCCTTAGTCGCCTTAGTTTTCTCTTTAATCGGCCTTGTTTGCCTAGATTCCTTTTACCCCTTTGTCGGGAAATAACTATTTTCATTATACCTCCACTTGTGAGTGATTAGACAATTATTGAACTGGATTGAGTGTGAAGTGAAGCAGCTCAAGATTCCTCCCGTGCTGGACAACCAGGCAAAGGGCCCTTTGACCAGCATCGACGATCTACATCGACAGCCAAAGAAGAAACATCGGTAAGTCGTTGATGCAATTTCGCGGGTTTTCGATTTACCATCGCCATATTACATTTTGCTACTTCCCTTGAATTCAAAGAGAGAATTTACATCACTTTCTCTCCAAACTTGAGCTATCGAACACATAACATTTGGTCCTTCGGAGTGCCGGATAGCCGGAGTTTGACTTTGGTTTTCATAGGGGTAGTTTTTGCTATTTTTCAATTACGAAAAATCAACGAAAAAAATTCTAAATATCTTCACTGCTGCTTATTTGGTGCCAGACAGCATCAAATTCTGTCTATCCACATCAATCCATTCAGTTTTCTTATATTTCCTCAAAATTTAATGTGAGATTGACCCTATTTTCAATTTGAAAATTTGAATCATTTAATTTCATAAAATCATTATTTCATTTGACCATTTTGAAAATTGAACATAAGGAAAACCGGTTAGCATCTGCTGCGTGTCTGGTTTTCTGTCAATTTTCAAAGAGACGATTCATTAGTCTGTCATCTGTTGCATTTCCAATAGTGATTGTTTACATTTTGAGTGAACGTTTTAATAGTTTTCAGTCATTTTGGAAATGGAAAAGTTCAGGAGATTTCAAACTCTTAGAAAGACATGCTTATCTGACATAAGCATAATACACTCTTTAGCAGTCCGTGCTAAAACGGATAAAACAATTCGCTCCTTATTCAAGGTACGTTGTTCAGAATTAGACAATATTCGGGACGAGTTTTTGAAACAACACAATAATATTATCGGAGCACTCCTAACAGAATCAACATCCGATTTAGATGCGGAGAGTGTCATCCGTGAAGGATTTTTGAATGAATTCTATTTCATTAAAAGTGCTTTTTCCGATCTTTTTGAATGCCATTCCAATGAAACATTACCGGTTGGAGTGAATTCAAGTATGAATGTTTCAAATATCTCGTCCTCACGTATACAACTACCAAAAATTGAATTGACTAAATTTTATGGGGATTATAAATCCTTTCCTTCCTACATTGACTTGTTTAATGCTCTGGTTCATGATAATCCTGCGTTGGCCGAAATTGAAAAGTTCAATTATTTGATCTCCTCCTTGCATGGTGCACCGTTGTCTCTAGTCAGAACCCTTTCTTTAACTTCTGATAATTACATAATTGCTTATGACAGCTTATTGAAAAGATATTCAAATCCTCGAATGCGTGCTCAAGCTCTGTGGCATGAGTTGGATAATTCACCTAAAGTCAATTGTGATAATGTGATGCAACTTAGAAAATTGCTTGATACATTTTCCGAAAATTTGGCTGCATTGAAACAAATGAATTTTCCTACCGAAAGTTGGGATTTTTTATTATTTATGATGCTGTTGAAGCGAATAGATCATGCTATCGTTACTCGTTTCGAACTAGAATATCCAACTACTGATATACCTAAATTTGAAGAATTAGTTAATTTCTTACAGCGCCATTGTACTACTTTGGAAACCCTCAGTTTCTCTCCCTCTGCTATTCAGAAGCAGTATAATTCTAAAGATACCAATAAAGTTACCAAACCTCTCGCCAATAATAATAGTTCTCATTTCAGAACTGCGAAAACATCGGCATTTCTTGCCAGTAGAACAGATTCAAAAATTTGTTTATATTGTAAAGAGAACCATTCTATTTACCGTTGTAATGCATTTATTTCTAAAACACCTTCCGAAAAATATAATTTTTGCCGTTCGTCGCATCTTTGTTTTAATTGTTTGAGTACTTCGCATGATGTTCGCTCTTGCAATTCTCCTTACAAGTGTAAAAGGTGTTCATCCAATTTGCATCACACCCTACTTCATGTAGATAAACCCGTACAATCCTCATCTCATGTCAGAAATCAAAATCAAGTAACTAATTCTCATTCAGCAGAACAATTACCAACCACATCGACAAGCACCTCTTGCCTTGTTGGTATGGAAAATAAATCGACGGGTGTACTTTTGTCCACAGCTTTGGTTGAAATTTGTGACAACCAGGGTAACTTTCAGACCTTTCGTTGTCTGTTAGATTCCGGAAGTATGACGTCATTTATCACTCAAAAGGCTGTTAATAAGCTAGGTTTACCGAAGAATAATTTTGCTGTCGAAATTCAGGGTATAAATCAAATGAGGTCTTGTTTTAGTAATGGTAAAGTTACACTGTCAATCAGATCACTAAAACAGAAATTTCCTCTTCTTTACACGGATGCAGTAATTCTTCCAAAAATTTGTGATGCTTTACCCTCGCACAAAT
Organism: Adalia bipunctata; assembly: GCA_910592335.1. Classification (NCBI taxonomy): domain Eukaryota; kingdom Metazoa; phylum Arthropoda; class Insecta; order Coleoptera; family Coccinellidae; genus Adalia; species Adalia bipunctata. The sequence goes on from OU342953.1 coordinate 7,281,474, forward strand.
ATTCCGCTGATTCATGATCACATCTCACTAACTTGAATTTAGCAGATCATAATTTTAATAGTCCAGGCAGTATAGACGTACTTCTTGGTGCTGATATTTTTCCCAAAATTCTTTTGAATGGACGTATCAGTGGAAATGAAAGTGAACCTTACGCACTCAATACCATTTTTGGTTATATTTTAATGGGAAAAATTGATGTTCCTTCTCCTTCATTGTCATCATTTTTCATAAACTCTACCGATTCAGTTGATATTGACGGAATTATAAAATCATTTTGGGAAATGGAAGAAGTTCCATCACCATTAAAATCATCACCGGAAGACGAACAATGTGAAAGTCATTTTTTAAGCACCCACTCTAGGGACGACACTGGTCGTTATATGGTGTGTCTTCCTTTTCGTGAACCAAATCCGATATTTCCGGGAATTCGAGAATTGGCTTTGAATCAATTTTATTCACTGGAACGTCGATTATTGAAAAAGCCTGATATTTATACGCAATACGTTGAATTTATGCGTGAATATCTCAATCAAAATCATATGTCTGTTGTTCCTAAAGACGAAATATTCAAAAACTCGTACTACATTCCTCACCATTGTGTTTTGAAACCCGAAAGTCAGACCACCAAGTTAAGAGTTGTTTTTAACGCCTCGGCTAAACTGCCAAATCAGAAATCCCTAAATGATTATCTTTATCGTGGACCCAAACTTCAACAGGATATCATTTCCATTTTAATTAATTTTAGATGTCATGCCTTTGTAATTTGCGCCGATATCAAAAGTATGTATCGTATGATATCGATGCATCCCTCCGATAGAAAATATCAGAGAATTTTGTGGCGATTTTCAACTGATGAGCCCATACAGGACTATACATTAACTACCGTTGTATACGGGATTTCTAGTTCGCCTTATTTAGCTCTTAGGGTGTTATTACAATTAGCCGAGGATGAGGGAAAAGATTTTCCTTTAGCTGCGGAAACCATTCGCACAGCATCATATGTAGATGACTTTATAGCCGGCGCCGCTACTTTTGAAGAATCTCGCATTCTAATTTCCGAGCTCATTTCTCTGATGAACCGCGGAGGTTTTGAACTACGAAAGTGGTCAAGTAACGACCCCCGTTTGCTTCTTGATATTCCGGAGTCACATCGTTCAGTCGGTTCATTGTCATTTGAATCGGATCAAGAAACTGCAATACTAAAAGTATTAGGTTTGCTTTGGAATCCCAGTATGGATTATTTTTATTTTTCAATAAATCCTATAATAGAAAATTCTTGTACGAAAAGAGTAATGTTATCAAACTTAGCGAGGATTTATGACCCTCTTGGGTTTCTTGCTCCCGTCACATTTTTCGCAAAATATTTAATACAGACGTTATGGTCTCTTGGTTTAGACTGGGATGGTTCACCTACACCGGAAATAATTCGTGCATGGAATCGATTCAAAGATGAATTGAAGTGCATTTCGGATCTCAAAATTCATCGTAATTTATTTCTCCCAAATATAATTCAGTGCGAATTACACGGCTTTTGTGACGCGAGTGAGAGGGGATACGCTGGCGTCGTGTATAATAATAATAATAATAATAATTTATTTACACACGCAAGAAAACATGTACATGTATAAATATTTGCCATTAAAAATATATGACTTGTCAAAAAAAAACAATTAAAATATACACTCATATTACGACAATTATAAAGATCGAGGACAAATGGCGGAAAATTCATTCAGATCATAGATCGTCCTTTCTAAGAGCAATTCTTTCACGTTCCTGGTAAATGCGGGTAAGCTTAATTCTTTCACATAATTTGGTAGTTTGTTGTATAATTTAAGACAAGTATAATTTGGACCTTGTTGTGTCTTCCCTATTCTCGAGTGCGGGACAGTGAAGTTCTGTTCTCTCGTGTATTATAACCGTGGTAGTCCGAGTTTTTAGGGAATTTACCCTGATGTTGGTGAACATATTTGACGCATGTGAGAATGAAAACAGACGTAGTTGTAAGTATCCTCTCTCTTTTAAAAACTCCTCGACAACTGTCTGTTATCTGCATGTTGTAAATTGCTCTTATAGCACTCTTCTGTTTAAGAAGGACTTTCTTGGCTTCTGCAGATTGCCTCCACAGGATAATACCATATGTTATCAGACTGTGGAAACTTGGATAGTAGGTCATTTTAGCGACATTGACATCTGCTATTTGTCTCATTCTTCTGATCAAGAAAATAGAAGTCGATAATTTTTTGCAGAGGTTGGTCACATGTTTAGTCCAACTTAAAGATGGCTGGAACTCCAATCCCAAATATAGTATCGCCGAATCAGTTTTTTCTTTGTTGGTGAAAACTATCCTCTGTGTTTTAGTCTCATTCATTAGCAACCCATTCGCTGAGAACCATCTCTGTGCATCTTTTTCACTGACTTTCGTCTTTTCATGGAGTTGTCTTCTAGATTCTGATTTATTAAGAGTAATCGTATCATCGGCATAGCTACAATTTTTACTAGATGTTATATTACTAAAGAGGTCATTAGTATACAATATAAAAAGGATTGGACCCAGAATAGATCCCTGGGGAACCCCACATTCAATTTTTTTCAGATCAGATCTAGAGTTATTCCACTTTACTGATTGATATCTATCTGTTAGATAGGACTGGAATAGCTTATTTGTTGTGCCTCGTACTCCATAAAAATCAAGTTTTTCCACGAGTATTTCATGACAGACACTGTCGAACGCCCTGCTCAAGTCTATGGATATCATTTCTACCTCCTCAGAACAATTGTATGCCTCCAACACAGTTTCTAGAACGTCTATCATTGCAGTTATTGTTGATTTATGCTGCCTGAACCCGTGTTGGGCTGTATCAAGTAGTGATTTTCTCTCCAAAAACCCCACAAGACGCTTCTTCAGCGCTGCCTCGAAAACCTTCGATATAACTGGTAAAACTGAGATGGGTCTATAGTTTTTCTGGTCGCCAGTATCTCCTTTTTTGTGAACAGGTGTTACAGTTGCTAGTTTTAGTTTCGCTGGGAAAATACTTTGACTGAGACAGTCATTAATAACTTTGCTGAGTGGGATTTTTATATATGGGATAATGGATTTCAATAACCTGACAGACATACCGAAATAGTCTAAAGCATCGGTATTCATTTTTTCCACCAAGCTGAGAACCTCATCTTCAGTAACTGGAGACAGGTATAAAGACTCCGCATTATTCAAATTACTGTTTTTGAGGAGGCCAATCGAAGCTTGTAGTGATGGCTTTACCTGTTCCTTCATTTCTTTACCTATGCTGGTAAAATAGGTATTTATTTCATCTGCTGTTATCCTTTCATCTGATGTTTTTGGACGGCTACAATTTGTCTGCTGTTTTATCAACCTCCACACTGCCTGAAGTTTGTTGACTGAGTTAGTTATTTTTTTTGAATTTCTCGTCTTAACAGATTCCGTTATAGTTCTTTTTAGCGAAATTTTCAATGCCCTATAAGCCTCTCTACTACTTTCATCATTTTTCACCTCGATAATTGTTTTAGCAGCTTCTAGTTTATTTTTTAAGTCTTTGATTTCCTTATTAGAATTATATTTTTTACGTTTTTTTATCTTTACTTTTTTTTCAGGGAAAGAGGAATGGAAAAGTTCGATCAGTTTCTCGTGAAAATTATTATACTGCTTCTCCGCGTCTTGATCATTCATAAAAGCCCAGTTTTGTTCTTTTATACCGTGTATAAAACGGTGCGTATTTGCCTCATTCATTTGTCTTACCATCTTGTACATTTCCTTTGCGGGTTTCTGGTGAATCGACGGAATTTTTAGGATCTGAGCAAAGTGGTCAGAAATGTGTGGTTCGCATGTAATAGCTTTACAAGTTTCACTGTTAATATTGCTGAATACATTGTCGATACAACTTGAAGAGTTTTTTGTTTCACGTGATGAGTCCGAAAATATGTAGTTCATATTATAAGATTTGAACAGTTCGATTAGTTTAATTTTATCATTTGATCGTCCTTGGAAGTTCACGTTATAATCGCCAGCGAACATGAAACAGTCCGTAGGATAGTTCTGTTGGCATATGTCAAGTGCCTGGCTCATGATTGATAAAAAAATATCAAAGTCTCCGGATGGTGGCCTATATAGAACCACAGTTATCAGGTTTTTTTTTGCTATTCTTATAGCCGTCATTTCTGTTATCCTTTCAACAGAAAGATTTTTTATCTCATGTAGTATATTGAAAGGAACGTCATTTTTTAAAATTATGGCTGAGCCACCATGCCTTGTTGATTGCCGACAGTATGCACTAGCTACCACGTAATCTTCTATGAAAATTCTATCAAGTATGCCGCCGGATAACCAATGTTCAGTTATGCATGCCAAATCTATTTTTTGCTCTTTCAAAAAATGCGTGAGATGATCAATTTTATTATTTAGCGATTGTACATTTATGTTAGTCAGATTAAAATAATCATGATTCTCACCACATATATGTTTATCTCCATGCTGTTCTTCTGCGAAAAAGTTTATAACGTCGAACTGTTATTCCACTCGGCCAGTTCCCACTTTTATATAATTCATCGATCAATTCTATGTCTCCTCCGACTTTGAATGACATGCTATTTGATTCATTTTTAGGTGTAAGGGCTTCAATACTAAATGAGTGACCTGGAAACACTTGAGAGAGATGGTTGTTTATACTTTCTACGGTCGTGTTAAGTTGCACTTTGCCAATATGTATCCATACTTTCTGCTTTGCACTAGAAAATGCCATTTTCTTCTCATTGTCGACTCTAGTTCCCTTTACTGTTTTATTTGCATTTCTTTCGATCTCCTTCGGGGGTTTGAGAACTTCATTGTTTTTGTTTTGACTATCAGCTGATATTTCCGCATTATTTACATTCCGTGGCTTCGTCTGGGAGTTTGAAACAGGTGCTGGATTGTCTGCACCTTTTTTTGGTTTGCTAGATGACACATTCTTACTATCAGAGACATGCCTCGCTTCATCAAATGTATTCGATACTCTTGACGTGTGGGTTGGGAAGTCACATACGGTTTTGTTGTTTTCCTTTTCTATTGTTTTGATTTTGAAGAGTAGTAGTTCATTTTTATCTTCCATTTCTGATATAAGCTTTCTCAAAATTATATTTTCATTCAATAATCTATCATTTTCGCGAGTTAAATCCACTATTATGCTCTCATTCGATTCAACCATGTCATTAACATTCACTATTGTGTCCACGGAACGATTTAAATCTTCGTCCTCGTCATCGACTAGGTTATGAATGTCCTCCGGCGGTTCACAGCACTTAATACGATTATTGTCCAATCTCACAATATCACTATAATATTTAATGCATCCAGGGTGCATCAAAGTTCCACAGTTTATACACTGCAACCCGTTGTTGGGGGTGTTATTGCACTTTTTACATTTCTTTGTAGGGAGCTCACCAACGCGCATCTTATCGGCCGCCATGTTCAATTAACCAAAAAAAACCCGCTGTTTGACGAGTAATGATGAAATTTCAACTCGAATTTTATGCGCGAAATCCAAAGTCGCCCCACTTAAGAAAATTTCCATTCCGCGACTCGAACTCTGATGTGGAGCTGTATTGCTTACAAAATTATTTAAATTTTCTTTAGATTTACTTCGTTTGAAAGTAATTATTCACAATGTTTACGCTTGGTGTGATTCTCAAATTGTGTTACATTGGATTAAAAATTCTCCTCATAAATATAAAACCTTCGTATCCAATAGAATAACATATATTCAAGACCGAATACCGTCTGATCGTTGGTTTTATGTTGAATCGAAACATAATTCTGCGGACGTTGCTTCTCGTGGTGTGTTTCCTTCTGAAATACACCAAGGTTGTAATTGGTTTCAGGGCTCTGATTTTTTGCGGTTACCTGAAATTTCATTTTTTCATAGTCAATCGGCTACCCTTAACATTGCTCTACCTCTTGAAGAGGAACGAAAATTAGTTTTTCATGCTAAATTTGAAGAACCGTCAACACTTGATGAATTACTTGATAAATTTTCGTCATTTTCTAAATTGCAGCGAGTGATCGCTTATATTCAACGATTTATTTTTAATTGCCGTAATCCTTCTGAAAAGAGATTCGGACCATTACTCTCTTTTGAAATCTCTGAATCTGTGTATCCTCTAGTGAGGAGAACACAACAAATTCATTTCGCTGATGAATTTCAGTCGACCAGATTTTCTAAATCATTGAGAAAATTAAATACTTTCATTGATTCTAATAATTTACTTCGTGTGGGAGGTCGATTGGAGTATTCATCACTATTGCATGATAAAAAACACCCTCTACTATTGCCAAGGAATAGTAGATTAACACAGTTGATCATACAACATTTTCATGAAAAGTACCTTCATGCAGGATTTCGTACTACTCAATTTTTAATTTGCCAACAATTTTGGATTTTATCGTCGAAACGGGCTGTAAATGCAGTTTTGAGTAGATGTTTTCGTTGCTGGAAAACAAATCCAAAACCATTTCAACCCCCTATGGGTAACTTGCCTACGACCAGAATTACACAAGCCAAGCCGTTTAGTCATGTTGGTGTTGATTTTGGCGGCCCTTTCATGCTAACCATGTCACGTCACCGCGGAGTTAAGACATGCAAAGGTTATCTTTGTCTCTTCGTGTGCTTTGTAACTAAAGCCTTGCACTTAGAATTAGCGAGTGATATGTCTTCCGAAACATTTTTATCTGCTCTCCAAAGATTAATTGCACGTCGCGGCCGTGTATCTCACTTGTATAGTGATCATGGCACAAATTTTGTCGGTGCCAATAGAGAAATTATGAGTTGGATGGAAACTGCAGCCGGCCGTGAGGGTATCAAACACTCTTTTATTCCCCCGAGTTCACCTCACTTTGGTGGTCTTTGGGAAAGTGGCATTAAATCTGTCAAGTCGCATATAAATCGCGTGATAGGCCAACAAATTTTGACCTATGAAGAATTTTATACATTTTTAACAATAGTGGAATCTATTTTGAATTCTCGACCTATAGGCGCTTTTAGTAATGACATTGAGGATGTTAATGCGCTCACCCCTGGTCATTTTCTTACGCTAGAACCAGTGTCAACACTTCCAACCCCTGATTTCACAAATATTCCGGTTAATAGATTATCTAGATTCCAGATAATACAGAAATTACAACAAGATCTCTGGAAGCGTTGGCACCGGGAATATCTCCATACCCTTCAGCAGAGGGGTAAATGGCTGGAACCCAAATCCCCCTCTCCTGAAATAGGTTCTCTTGTGGTCATAAAAGATGACAACGCACCACCATGCAAATGGAATTTAGGACGCATAATTGACGTTCATCCCGGCCGTGATGGAGTCATAAGAGTGGCTACACTCAAGACTTCTTCCGGAACTTTAAAACGTTCTTTGGTCAAATTATGTCCCCTGCCGATATATGATTCGGCTAAGAGTGTATAGATATATGACTCTATACCTCATCTAATGGTATTATTCCTTTTGTTTTATTTTTGTTTCAATTCACGCAGCAGTGAAGAGTTTGGGTGATTATTGGGGTATAATTGGGTATATGTACCTATAGTATATAGGTACTCACCTTTTCAATTTTTTCTTTATTTAAAATGCGTAAATGCATTTTCGGGGGGGATGATGTTCGAGACCCGAAGCTCTCGAATATTTTATAATTGTATATTTTTTTTCATACATGTAAATTGCATCTTCGACTGAGTGGAACTGAGTCGCTGAAGTGCGCATTTTCTCCATGTGAGCTGAAAACACATGGGAAATTAATTAATCAAGAATCTCCCTTCGAGTGTTGATGAGTGAATATCGCTTATATCGCCATCAAACCCTTATTCTTTTTGTGCCTTAGTCGCCTTAGTTTTCTCTTTAATCGGCCTTGTTTGCCTAGATTCCTTTTACCCCTTTGTCGGGAAATAACTATTTTCATTATACCTCCACTTGTGAGTGATTAGACAATTATTGAACTGGATTGAGTGTGAAGTGAAGCAGCTCAAGATTCCTCCCGTGCTGGACAACCAGGCAAAGGGCCCTTTGACCAGCATCGACGATCTACATCGACAGCCAAAGAAGAAACATCGGTAAGTCGTTGATGCAATTTCGCGGGTTTTCGATTTACCATCGCCATATTACATTTTGCTACTTCCCTTGAATTCAAAGAGAGAATTTACATCACTTTCTCTCCAAACTTGAGCTATCGAACACATAACAGTATGTTAATGCTGAATTGTTATAATTTCACTTGTTAAAAAATCTCCGAGAAGTAGAATTCGATAGTGTCACTAGGTTTTCCTGAAATCTGAATCATTACATGAAATTATTAGTTATTTATAAGAGTATATTTTTTTCAAATGAATCACCATATATTTTGGTATAATTAAGTAGAGTTTAAAATTTTCATTCCAAAAATTAGCCAATAAGGTACTCATTTCAAATGTGATCATCATCAAAAATGTACATTTCGACAGTAAAGACGTCACTCAATTCAGCTTTGAGAAAGTATTTAATATTTTTCGAATAGTATTTTCAGGAGGTACGTTAAGTTGACAGCCCACCAAAACGGATCGAGTTCGGACCTATGCCATAATTTTGTACCCATTTTGTACCAATTTGTACCACCTTTAAAAAATTTTGTACCCCCACCGTTCCCGAGATATCGACCCCCTCTAGGTGGTCTGCCAACTTAACGTTAAGTTGGCACACCACTCTGCAAGAATTGATCGTATCGAATTCAAACAAAAACTGCAATTTTGTATCTATTTTGTACCCTCCTGAACCACTTTTATTTCTTCTCTAGGACCTACCGTTCTTGAGATATGGGATTTTGAAAAAAAAAATTTTTCAAACATTTTGAGATTTTTACTCCATAATTTTGTACCCATTTTGTACCAATTTGTACCACCTTTAAAAAATTTTGTACCCCCACCGTTTCCGAGATATCGACCCCCTCTAGGTGGTCTGCCAACTTAACGTTAAGTTGGCACACCACTCTGCAAGAATTGATCGTATCGAATTCAAACAAAAACTGCAATTTTGTACCCATTTTGTACCCTCCTGAACCACTTTTATTTCTTCTCTAGGACCTACCGTTCTTGAGATATGGGATTTTGAAAAAAAAAATTTTTTCAAATATTTTGAGATTTTTACTCCATAATTTTGTATCCATTTTGTACCAATTTGTACCACCTTTAAAAAATTTTGTACCCCCACCGTTTCCGAGATATCGACCCCCTCTAGGTGGTCTGCCAACTTAACGTTAAGTTGGCACACCACCCTGCAAGAATTGATCGTATCGAATTCAAACAAAAACTGCAATTTTGTACCCATTTTGTACCCTCCTGAACCACTTTTATTTTTTCTCTAGGACCTACCGTTCCCGAGATATGGGATTTTGAAAAAAAAAAATTTTTCAAACATTTTGTAATTTTTACTCCATCATTTTGTACCTATTTTGTACCAATTTGTACCACCTTTAAAAAAATTTGTACCCTCACCGTTTACAAGATATCGACCCCCTCTGTGTGTACTGCTAACGTTCAGCAAGCGCTCATATTGCGAGGGTTGATCGGATTGAATTAGAACAAAATCTATCATCTTGTACTCGTTTTGTGTCAATTTCAATCACCTTGAATTCATTTTGAACCCCCCACGGTTTTCAAGAACTATTATTGTGTACCAATTTGTAACATCTTCATTGCATCTTCATACAGAAGGACGAATACAGTACAACAAAAGTGTCGAGTATAATATATCTATTTTCAAGACATTTTACAATATATTCTATCGTTAGTAAGTATACAAGAAGTTGTATTTGATTTTGATTTTATGATACTATTGTAATCACATCCTTCAGGTCATCAAAATTTTGCCACTGCCTATTCGGCGCAAAGAAAATGATTCGAAAGAGAAATATTTGATTCTTGATTTCGAGACTATTAGGGATTAATAATAATTCATCACACTGGATGTTCCAAGAATAACTAATACCTACTAACAGAGACAACAACAATTAAATAGTATTTACTCTTTGATGCAACACTCCGTTTCCTAGCAGATATGCGCGATGTGCTCACTGCCCTGTTAGTCTTCTGGGGTGCCGATGGGACAAATTGCAAATTATTAATAAAGTTTTCCTACTTTTTGTATAGCTTTGTTAGGTAGAGTCTACCACATTTTTTGTCTGTGAACATTTTTGTAGTCGCGGTTTTTTTTCAGCAAACCTCTCGTAAGTCGACAATATTTTCATTTTTCTTGAATCAAACATACTCTTTTTTGTAAAATGCAATCATAAGAACAATCTTGGAGAAATGAGAAAACATGATTGTCTACCAACATAAACATGACTGATAATAGCATTTTTCAAAGTATTAATACCCTCCCGATTTTTTCAGAATCGGTTGATGCAACCATATGAAGTATGAAAATGCAATTGAGCGACAAAAAAATGTGGCGATTTCCTTGTCCGATAAATGAAAAACGAAGATTTTTTGGGATAAAAAATTATGAATAATGTCTTTTTTTCTTATTCTCTCTCTCCAACTCAAAAATACGTCGCGTTCATTCAAAAATTGAAGAATTCACTGCTCTAATTTTGTTATGAATAGACTATATGAATTTATCGGATATAACTTTGCTCATGTTACAAATAAACATTTGATTTTTTGAGCACCATTTCAGAAGGATGTGCTGAATACTATCATCCAGCTGTCCGACGAATAAAGTTCGACAATTTTAGTTGTTGCCGATATAATATTCTCAGTAATGATGGAGTTTTTTTTGTGCAAAAATTTAAAAAATATCCGTGGCTTTAAAACGAAAAAGGAGGAAGTGACATCCTTAAACTTTGCAAAATATCATAATCACAAATATAAAGATGTCATTCTACCTGACGATTGGTGTGATACTTTTACTGGATACCATTCGTCTTGTTGCAATGAATTCAATGTGAGGAAGAAGTATTTTCATTGTTTTTTTTTATTAGATTTGAATGAAAATGTCAGTAAACAATTTGAATTATACACTTTCAGTCAAAATCAATAGTTTCATTTCAATAATAATCGAAAAAAGTTTCTGAAACAAAACCATTATATTCAACTAGACTAAGGATTTGCCGCATTTTATATGGTGGACATTTGTTTTTTTCATAGAACGAATCTCTCTAAAATATAAATTCATTCTTGTGCGATAAATATGATTGAATTTAAAAACTCAAAAAATCGTCGATTTTCATCTGTCTGTTCTTTCATTTGTCGGACAATTGCATTTTCATATTTCGTATGGTTATGTAAACCGTTATGTATGATTTTCAGTCATGTTTATATTGGTAGACAATCATGTTTTCTCATCTTTCTCAGTTTGTTTTTATGATTGCATTTTACAAAAAAAGAGTAGGTACGTATGATTAAAAAAAATGAAAATATGGACGACTTACGAGAGGTTTGCTGAAAAAAATCCGCGGCTACAAAAATGTTCACAGAGGAAAAATCTGGTAGACCCTACCTAATTAAGCTATACAGAAAGTATGAAAACTTTATTAATAATTTGCAATTTGTCCCATTGGCACCCAGAAAACTAACAGAACAGTGAGCACATCGCGCATATCTGCTAGGAAATGGAGTGTTCCGTTTCCTATACGATGAGAGCGACCTGTCGCGCTGACTGTATAGGGAACGGACAAATGCCTCCGGCACCGATTCTCCATTCGAAAAGTGCCTTTCGTTTTCCCAAGTTTACGCCCTCAATTTTCAACCTAAAAGCTTGATTTTTTTTTAAATTTGAGTGAAAGGATGTCTTGAGGGCACTACGATTCCTTATCTTCGAAAAAATTATTTTTTCGCATAAAAAAATCGGGTTGAATTTGAGAGTCTGTGAAAATTGACTTCATTATCGTTTTCTGGCGGTTGCTTATCGATTTTTTTCAGGAAATTCATTGGAGTGCCCTCGACAAATCAATTTCCTATATTTTGAAAGAAATTACATTTGGATAGGCGCTCAATTAATGCAAAGATGTATGGAAACACTGAAAAGACTTTCAGAAAATGTGAAATAGCTGTCTGAAATTACAGTAGAATTTAAAAAAAAAATCGAGCTTTCAGGTGTAAAATTGAGGGCGTGAACTTGGAAGAATGAAAGGCGTTTTTCGAATGGAGAATCGGAGCCGTCGGCCAAAGTATAACGGTCCCAGATTTACGTGTTGAACGGAGATTCGATAGAATAATTGTTCACGCCAAGTGAACGGTTCAAATTAATTATTCCGAATTTTCAAAATTCTGATTCCTTTTAAATTAATTTCTCCATACTGGGGAATCCCCATATGGAGTTGTCATTGTTAAGGTGCGAAAAGAACTCGCGTCTGCTGTGGAGCACATATAGATATGTCGTATATTTGTTTCATTTTCATAATTCATATCAGTTTACTGATTTACTGGATCGTGAACAATTCTGTTTCCATTGATTGCTTAATTCTGCTTCCTTCCGTGAATTCGGAAAATTTCAGTCTTTTCCTGTGATTCGCAGTTTGCAGTGATTTCGATTCAATCGAATTACCTACATTCATTTAAAACTTTCATTTGTGCGAATTATTTCGAACAAAAAAAACTGTTACTAGTGGCGTGGTTATTTTATAATACCACAAGGATAAGTGTACACAATTTGACATTTTTAGCAACGGATTTTCACGTCAGCTTCATTCCATATTCGTTTGTCGAGCTCGATCAATCTTTATATTGGAATAGGAGTCATCGACAGGATCCTGTTGACTGTTGCGCTGATATATAGGTAAGACTATATTTCTTCTGTTATTTTGGGTGCATTTATCCTTTCATTTGTGTTGGGTGTCAATTAATTCCATATACATATACAGTCCACTAGCCTTATTTTTAATTTCATTCAGAAGATTATATTCCGAAAAATACAACTTAAATAAAATTGAACCACACTTCAGTTGGTTAACTGAAACTCTTCCCAACAATAATCAAGAATGAGAAAAATACAGCCTACTGCCCGACCGAGAGAAATAGCGCAAATTGGTAACAGATGGTTTCTTAGACACAGTCGATGCGGCCAAACCGAGAAATTCACAACTACCTGCTGAGGGATGAAAAATTGTTCATCTTTTCAAACACTTGGAAGCAATATCGTCAGCCCAAAGATCTAGGGAGCTTGATTCATTTGGGGCTCTTTCTTTAATATTGACAGCTTTCATCTCCAAAATATCCGGGAGATCGTCGTCGTAAGATAGGAACAGTATAGGTCCCATGATAGTACCTTGAGGTACCCCGATAAGTAAGGTTTCCTCCGATGACAGAAATTTTTCACCGTTTATTTCCAAACTAACAATTTGTCTCCTGTTGTTAAGATAACTCTCTATTAGTTTGAGGGGAATGCCTCTTACTCCTTTCTTCTCTAATTTACGCATAAGTAGAGTATGATCAACACAATCAAACGCCTTAGAAAGGTCCACAAACAATCCTGCTGGAATATTCTCTTCCTCAAGAGATGTAAATAATCTTTGTGTGAACTCGAATACTGCAGTTTCTGTGCTTTTACCCTTTGTGAATCCATTCCATGTTGGCTGTTGGATAGAATTTTGAATTTATTGAAGAAGTTCACCAGACGATTTGAAAGTATTTTCTCATATATTTTAGCGAATGATATAATTAAGCCAATCGGTCTGTAGTTGTTGAAGTCTTCATAGTCACCTCGTCCCCCCCACCCCCCTTAGGCTCGTCCCTGCAGCCCCTGCATTTAACCTCTCAAAATAGTGTTTTCTTTCTCTGAATCCGGTTATACGATAATCACTGAATTTGGTACCCAGGAATTTTATGATGGTGCTACATATTTTATTCATATCCACTTTATTTCCCTCAACAATTTCACAGGTTGTGTCGAAAATAGTATCAGGTATAACTAAAATTTACAAAAGTAAATATCATTTTTAAAATATTGATAAAAGCATAAAATGTACGAGACAATTAGGAGTATTACATGCATAGACAAACAGTCTGACAGACTAGAACCGATGTGACATAAACTCATCCATTGAATAAAGACATTTAAGACCAGTAGGGACTTGACCATAATTGAAAAAATAGTCCGTAGGCTTTCAATATGTAAATAGTTTTGCCTACATCTTTTCTCGTTTTTTTTTAACAGCTCCTTCAAATGTGGGAGAACAAGTTGCTACACCCTGTATATCAACTATAGATTCCTCTCATCAAATGAAACACTTTTTTATACCATTCTCCAAAACCAGGATTCGTTTGAAAGATACAGGGTGTCAAAAATACATGAAAAAAACACTTCGAAACAGTCATTTCAAATGAACTGAATTTTGTTGATTGTTTACTCTATTCATGGTGCACATTCCTCAATCAACACTCATTCTATGTTTCTTTCTGTATAAAAGTTACAGCGTAGGCGACTCATAAATCCATGCAAAAATTATGAAACTACGAGAGAAAGATGAAATTTTCGTATATTCAAAAGAACCAATCGATTAAAAAAATAGAAGTATTCTTATGTGTTCGAAATGAATCGCGTCGTTTTCGAGTTATACCTAATTTTATCCGATAAAATTTGACAAAAAATCATAAATCTCAAGAATAACCTGTATGCTTTCCTGGATTTCAAATATCACCGAATCGCAGAAAAATTGTTGACTCTTCGATCATTCAGTTAACAATGTTATTAGGATGTTCATCAACTTTGTCGAGACTAAAATCTTCATGATGGAAAAACGTTTGATGTTTGATATTAAGGAGAGTCCTCAATGAAGTAATATGGAAGGAAATAGTCGGATAAGGACAGTAAAACAAAGGCCGATTGAATACAACGCCAACGTTTCGCCTTTAATGTTCATGGGCATCTTCAAGGCTGAAAAACAGTCAAACATAAAAAAATCAACGAACACAAAAATTAGCTCGTACTCAAATTATTTGTTGGACAACAAAAACATAAGTGGAGGATTTCTGAATTTCTCAATTCAATCTAAGGCAATTGCAAATAGTAATCATGGAAACAGCTACTTATGAAAGACAATCAATATGAATTTTAGCTGAACATGGACAGGTGTACAAATCCATAAAAGATTCACATGACCAACATGAAAATAGATAAAACAACAAAGAAGAAAACTGTAATTAATATAGTTATCAAAATGAAAAAAAAAGTTTCTACAATATCATCTCTCTATCAAATTCCAATAGATGGCACTCAGTTCAGCGGTATCTGTTTTGAAATTCACAGTGGTATTATTGAATTTATTAATGTGGAGCATCTCAAGAATTGTTCTTTTTCGCCAATCAGCCTCTTTAGCTAAAATCTTCGCATGTTCGAAGTCAAAATTTTGGCCAGTATCAAAATGGTGTGAGGCTAATGCAGTCTTCCCATTTTTGTCTTTGTTTCTGAAACCGACAGGCGAAACGTCGGCGTAGTAGAGGAAAGTCACCAAATATGGAATATCATTTTGTTTTTGGGATATAAAGAAAAAACTTCATATTGATTAAATCAGTTTAATGTTTTTACTAATCAGTCATTCATTTATATGTTGTAATTAACATATAAATTATTATATTAATATATTAGTTATCTAATTAAACAAAATCACAAATGAGTAACCAAATATGGAATAGGACCCCATATATGGAATATAAGCTTAAATCATAAACAAACATATTGTGATAAATGAAAGAAGTTACATAATTACATGCAAAAGTCACAGATCCAAGTATCAAACTCTGGAACAGCACAATCATAATGTGCCCAGAGCCCACACATCAAGCATATTCCATAATTAGACACCGACGACTGTCCATATTTGGATTTTTATACTAGTTCAAACTCTTCTTTCAAGTCACAATATTTCAATGACAAAAGATCACAAAATGGTGAAATAAACATAATACCGATATACTGAATAGTATTACACTAATGTATACATACATAACAGCTGATAATACTCATTTACTACTCACCTTTTTAAATTTCTTCACGACAACAAAACAAAACAAGCCTGCCACACGTTCAGCGTTTGCGCAACTGACTCGATGGTGTGAGTGCGATAGTTAGTAGACCGAATGAAACAGAAGATGGTGGAATGTTCCGTTTATTACTTATAGTCTTGGAGAAATGATGGTATTCCATATTAGGATACTATTTCATATTTGGTGACTTTCCTCTATTTAATCGGCCTTTGTTTTACTGTTCTTATCCTACTATTTCCTTCCATATTTATTCTATGGTTAAGATGTCTAAAAACTTGGTGTCTGCACTCCTCAATTTTTGAATGCATTGACATCCGACCAAATCGAAAATATTAGAAATGTTTCGTGGAGGCGCCACAATTTCGGTCTTTTTTCCCTTGATCGATTTGATTGATGTATCAACAGCTGATCTGCCAAGGTCAAATTTGGCCTGACCACAGAATGACATTTGTATCTAATGAAAGTCTTATACCTTTCCTCAGAATTAAGATTAAGATGTCTAAACACATGGTGTATGCACCCGTCAATTTTTGAATGCAATGCGACATTCGATCAAATATTAGAAATGTTTCGTGGCGGCGAGACGCCGCGCGCCGCAATGTCATTTCAGTATATTTTCCGATGTCGATTTGATTGTTGTATCACAACAGCTGATCTTCCAAGGCCAATTAAACATGACCACATAATCGCATTTTTATGTAATGAAAGTCTTTTCCTTAGAACTGAATCAAAATGTCAAGGATATAAACACAAATCATTGATTGAAAGAATTATCCACCATAACCACTACACGTTCACCAGAATAAATTCAAATATTTGAAATAACTAATAATAATAATAATAATAATAACATTTATTGATCCTTTGCGGTCACAAAAAATGACATAAGACAAGTCAAAAGAAAAAATTCCAATGTATATCATAAAAACACACACTAAATTGCATATAAGACATAACGAAACAAATGATAAAGTAATCAATAATCAGGTTTAAAATCCATAGTGAAGTTACATGTGTTGCGAAAATTAACAAATCAACAATTTACAATGTCAGCAAGGTATTCATCTACCGAATAATAAGTTTTATCAACTAATAAATTTTTTAAAAGTCTTTTGAATTTATTAATATTAGTTTCATTTTTTATGAATCCTGGTAGGCAATTAAAAAGTTTAATACCCATATATGTTGGTGATTTCTCAAAAAGCGATGATTTATGCTTTGCCGTTCTGATGAGTTCACCATGTCTAGTGGGATATCGGTGGTTATCGGAGACTTTTTGTGAACCACTTTTATTTAACCTGTAATGTAATATACACTTGTATATGTATACACATGGAAATGTAAGAATGTGCCCACTCTTAAAGAAAGGCTTACAAGAATCCAACGGCTTGACATCGAATAACAATCGGATTACTCTTTTCTGCCCGATAAAAACTCGAGAGGCAAAAGTTGCATTCCCCCACAATATGATGTTGTAAGATATGTGCGGATACACAACAGCATAATATACGCTCAAAAGATGGTTACCTGTTAGGACGCGCTTCAATTGGAGTATAGCATAAAACCCCGTATTCACTTTGGAGCATACATGATTTATATTCTCTTGCCAAGACATGTCCTCATTAACGTAGGTACCTAGAAATTTTGTGAAGGGAGTTAGTTCTACAACATCATTCATTATATTTATTTTAATTGAAGTTTCTATTTTTCTTCTTGAGAAGAATTGCATTGCTACCGTTTTACCTACATTCAAAATCAGAGCGTTTCTCTTACACCAATCTACGAATTTATCAGCGACTCTCTTCAATTTGAGATTTAATTCATTGGGCGAGTCGGCGACAACAGCCATAGAAGTATCGTCGGCATAGACGATAAGTTTTTCTGACTCAATATATGAGGCCATGTCATTTACAAAAATTATGAATATTAGGGGTCCCAAAATGGACCCCTGTGGTACTCCATATTCAACATCCCGAAGTTCCGACCTGACACCCCGTAACTCAACGGTTAATTTTCTATTTTTTAGAAAGCATGCAAGCCAATCGTTGAAAGTGCCTCTAAAACCAACACTTTCAAGTTTTTTCAATGCGGCATCTATACCCATTACATCGAAAGCCAGAGATTGGTCGAAAAACAAGGCTCCAACAAACTTTCCCTGGTCCAAACCACAATAAACAAACTCCATGAAATCGCAAATTGCGGTCTCCGTCGACTTTGATTTTTGAAACCCATGTTGATTGGGGATTATAATATTGTATTTATTTATGAACTTTTGCATTCTATTGAGAACACACTTTTCTATAATTTTACCAAAAATACAAGACAGTGTGATTGGACGATAATTTAGAACATCCATACTACTTCCCCTTTTATGAACAGGAATGACCTTACCAACCTTTAAATCCCGTGGATATTCTCCGCGCTCAATAGACTTATTTATTATATTTGCTAGATGAGGCGCAAGTTCTTCAGCTATATATTTTATAATTTTTATTGACATGTTGTCAATGCCAACAGATCTGGAATTTTTTAACTCTTTAATACCCGCCAGTACTTCCCTTGAGTCGATCTCTTCAAAATAAAATGAATTTGAAATAGCCTTAGAAACGAAAGCTTCCGTACCGGTTCCAACCCCACCGCTGTAATGCTTCTGCAGAGATGTCATTGCGATTGTGGAAAAGTGTTCAGCGAATATATTTGCTATAGTTTTTGGTTCCCTTATTACGTTATTTTGATGTTCAAGTTCAATAATAGGCTTTTTTTTTGCGATGTTTCCTTTTGTTCCCCTACTATGCGCCAGATCTCAGACGATCTCTGATGTCCGTTCTTAGATAGCAATCGATTATGGTAATAGGACCGTTTAGCTTGATTCAGAGTATTTTTATAGAGTTTTTGGGCACTTTTATATTGCATTTCGAGGTTCACATCCCTCATATTTTTCTTTACCCAGAATAACTTTTTCATTTCTTCGGCCATAAAAACAATTTCATCTGTGAGCCATGGCTTAGTGATGTTTGATCGCTTTGAGAAAGAAATCACAGGACAAATACTATTAACATAAAAATTTACAACATTAAAAAAATTTTCATACATATAATCAATATTTTCTGGGCCTGAATACATGTCAACAAAGTTTTCACCAGATAGTGCTGCCTTGAGTTCATTTAGCTTAGCAGTGCTAGTAATTCGTGTACTGATGTTATGAGGTGTATGATCCACATTACAAGTAGGGTATGAATTCATACTGAATACGTTACCAAGGTGATCAGCTATGTTGAAATCTTCCACCTTTTCACTGTAACAGGCCGGGTCAATATTAGTAAGCACATAGTCAATTTTCGACATGCTGGTAACACCTGATGCATTAGTATAAATCCTTGTCGGATTTTTGTCGCTACAATTCAATGAGTAACTTTTCATAATGTCAAGTAAAATGTTCTTATTAAAGCTATTTGGGATCCAGTCAATATTTAGATCACCAAAAACAACGATATAGTCATATCTTTTTGTGCATTCATTAAGAAGCGATGTCAGAACGTCTACAAAAATGTTTATTTGCCCGGAGGGAAGTCTATATATCGTTACAATACAATATTTTTTTCCACTTATTTGGATTTTTAAACCACAGCACTCAATATTCATTTCAACTGATAAAAGTTCTATAAATTTAACTTTATAGTAAAACTAAGGCAATTTTTGACAAACATCAAAACACCTCCATTTTTATGAAAATATCTGTTAAAATATGTACCAACTGTATAGCCTGTGAGATGTATGGACTCGATACTATCTCGATTACACCACGATTCACTGATACAAATTATGTCTGGCGAATTTCTAAATACTAATAGTTCCAACTGGTTCAGCTTATTCCCCACTGATTGACAGTTTAGATGAACACACTTAAGACTTTTTGGAAGTGAAGTCACTGGCAGTGATGCATAGTCGCTATTAAAATGGTCGCTCTGTATTTCTGGGAAAACGAAAGCGCTTCACAAGTATACCCTCTGGCCAATAGAGGGTGAATAGAGTTCACTTTTTAGTGATATGTCTGCTTCTATTCGATAGGATGCGTTTTTACCTTTAGATTCAAGTCTATTCACGTCGAAATGGTGACCTGGCGTGTTCGTCTCCAAGTATGATTTGACATCAGCGGCCGTCGACTCCTGTCTACATTTTCCAATATAAATCCACAGCCGCGCTCCTGAGGCTAGTCCTGCTGCATTCTGCTTTTCTCCAATAATATTACGTTGATGACGGGCTGCAGGGATTAACTCGTGATTGCGATTTTCGCTTTTAATTTTCTGAAATCTTCTCTGCTTACTTTGACCTCCTGATCCCTGATCTATTCGAGATCGGTGAGTTTTAACATTTTCGATAACAGTATCACCTGAGGAATGTGAAGAATTTGGTAAAAAAATATCAACATCATCGATCTTTGTCACAGATTGGGAATCAACATCCATCTGTTTTATCGATTTTTCCTGGTTTGATTTCAATTCACGTATTTCCGATTTTAGTTCTTGAATTTCAGATAGAAGTTTCTCCGTATATTCAGACACTACGGTTTTTATCAAGTCTTTTAATTCATCCTTAGTTATACTAATCACTTCGGATTGTTGTGCTAACTTATTTCCAGATCTCGTCATATTGTACACAATGTGGGCCGGTACTATACGTCTTCACTCGACAACGATACGATGCTCGATACATGAAAATCGATAATGAAAATCGATAATGAAAATCATAAGTCATAATTTGTGAATGGCGCCACCTGAAGTGAAAATAACGAAATTTTTCTGATATTCTCAATTTTGGCGAAAAAAATCTGAACAGAACATACACCATTATTATATCTTAACTCGTATGAATCAAAATGTCAAAACAATAAACACAAATTAATACTTGAAAGAACTTTCGACTATCAACACAACACGTTCACCAGAATAAATTCAAATATTCGAACTAACTGATAAAAATCACAAGTCATAATTTGTAAATTACGCCACCTGAAGTGGAAATAACGAAACTTTTCTAATATTCTCAATTTTGGTTAAACAAAATCTAGTCAGCGCTTACACCATTATTTCACACTATGATATCCAAAAAATCAATAAGCTGGCATCGTCTTCCCGAAAGCTCTGTGAAACTTTCATAGGAGATTATTGTTTAGATCGTTTTGAATTCAAACTGGGTTAATATAGCTTGATTAATCACCATTGAATGAAAAACCTCTCTTCACAAGATATTTTTGGGTTACCGAGGAACATATGAAGAAGTTATAAGTGTTTACAAACTTCAGGAAAATCGAAGCAGGAAATTATTTTGATCGGAGAAATATGGTTTTTTAATTGCAGTTATACTGGGGCCATACTAAGTGTTTTTGTTAAGAAATATCGTGTTTTTAACATTCTCATTCAAATAAGGTATAAGTACTTGGGTATTCCCTAAATGTATCAACTCAATTTCAATCGAGAAATATGAACTTTGAGGTCTTTGCAGAGAATCGTATGATGCACCTATTTGGCCCAATTTTTTCAAATTGCAATATCTTTTACACAGATCCGGATTCGGAAAAATGGAAAATGAAAAAGATGTTTCTTTTAGCCTCAAGGATCTACAGTTGAAATGTTTGTACAACTCAAAGATTCACTCTGTATATTCTCTTCGAGACTTTATACTCAGCAACGACTCAGTGTTATATTGTTGGCAAAAATTCTTCAGAGGTGCTGAAAAAATTGTATAAGAGATTAATCAAGGTCAAGCCTCTGCTAGTTAGTGTATAAATTTGGGGAATCATGCTACAATTGTTCGTTCTAAGAACAACGACACTACCCTCGTATATCGTGTTAATTCGATGACTCCACCAGCATCAAATCCAAATCGATAGGACGGACACTTCTCGCTGAATGACTACTCATCTTACAAAAGCCCAGATAAGGATCTGCGTACTCATAAAGGACCACTCGTCTAGTAAACGTAGAAAACAACAAATCATCAGCTTGTACAAAAGGCGAAGGACCCATCTCAGTTTCCGTCCTGTGAAATCTGTTTACGAGTCTCTTGAATGGCCCCATTATTCCCATTAAGTCGAGGGGTGGGCACCCTCCGAGAAAGAATTGCGGTGCTGCGCCGTCTATCGGAGGACAATTAGGGGCTTTATCTTTTTGTATTCTTTTCATATTGTAATTGTCGTGCTGGTTCTTTTAATGTACGCTCATGAATAATGTATGTGTTGATCGGTGAAGAAATGTAGATTTTGGATTTTTAGGGTGGGATGCAATTGATTCATGAAATTTATGGATTATGATGTGATGGTTTTCTCGTTCGGTTAACTGAACAATGTCATAATGATTGTTTCAGATGCAAGTGCTATCAGTTTCGATACTTTTCCTCTTCAGAAATATGGGTCGTGACAATATCAATTTGTTGCTTCTTCCAAATTTCCATGGTATTTAAAATTCCCAAGGTGCAAGCTCACATCGGCTGTACCTTTTGGTAGGAAGGTGAACAAATCCGGAGAAATACTGGATCATTGAAATGAAATTAGTTCAGTTCACAGTCTAGGAAATCTCCAACCAAATCATAGCAACTAATAACTGAAAATCGCCAGGTGATGACCGATTTCACAACTCCTGGGACAGTTTTCAGCATGTTTCCCAAGTCTGGCTAGATGTTTTTCGGAGGCCTTCGAAGACCTTCACAAAATTCCTGCTTTCTTTACTCAAGGGAATACGTACATGCTTTACAAAAAGGAGACCGCAGCAAGCCAGATAACTACAGGGCCCGTATTCTCGACAAGTGATTTTTCGGTGCGTATACGATTGGTATAGATCAGTGTTTTTCAACCTGTGGGTCGCGACCCCCTGGGGGGTCGCGAAGCTTCTGTAGAGGGGTCGCCAGAAATCGGGAGAACTTTAGTAAGAGAAGGTTGTGGAACACTCTAATTTCTCAGAGATATGATTTTTTCATCATTCTTCATAAATAACCCCCCAAATCTCCAAACCTAGGGGCTAACAAACTATGGTGTCTTTTGTATTTCATTCTTTCGGCATTCAAGAAACACATATTCGAATCTGATCGTAAAACACTCGCATGTCGTCGAGATATGAATTTTTTTCATCATTTTTCATAAACAACCCCCCGATTCTCAAAACCGGGTGCCTAAAAAACGATGGGGTTTATTGTATTTCATTCTTTCGACATTCAAGAAACACATGTTTGAATATAATTGTGGAGCACTTTCATTTCGTCGAGATATCAATTTTGTTCATCATTTTGCATAAACAACCCCCAAAATCTCCAAACCGGGCAGGGGGCTTACAAACTATGGGGTTTATTGTATTTCATTCCTTCGACATTCGAGAAACACATATTCGAATATGAGCGTGGAACACTCTCATTTCGTCGAGATATGAATTTTTGTCATCATTTTGCATGAACAACTCCGCAAACCTGGGTCCTAAAAAACTATAGGGTTTATTGTATTTCATTCCTTCGGCATTCAAGAAACACATATTCGAATCAGATCGTGGAACACTCTAATTTTTTCGAGATATGAATTTTCTTTACCTTTTTTCATACAGAACCCTCCAAATCTCCAAACCTGGGGGCTAACAAACTATGGGGTCTTTTGTATTTCATTCTTTCGGCATTAAAAAAACACATATTCGAATCTGATCGTGGAACAATCTCATTTAACCGAGATATTAATTTTTTTTGTCATTTTCCATAAACAACTCCCCGAATGTGAAAACCTGGCGGCTAACAAACTATGGGGGTTATTTTTTTTCATTTTTTCGTCATTCAAGAAACGGATATTCGAATCTGATCGTGGAACACTCTCATTTCGTCGAGATATGAATTTTTTCATAATTTTTTATTAAAAAACCTCCAAATCTCCAAACCTGGAAGCTAACAAACTATAGGGTTTATTGTATTTCATTCTTTCGACATTCAAGAAACGCATATTCGAATCTGAACGAGGAACACTTCCATTTCTCCGAGATATGAATTTTTCCATCAGTTTTCATAAACAACCCCCCAAATCTCCAAACCTGAGGGCTAACAAACTATGATGGGTATTGCATTTCACTCTTTCGGCATTCAAGAAACACATTCGAAACCATTCGAGAAACACTCCCATTTCTTCGAGTTTATGATTTTTGTCAGAAACCACCCCCAACAACCCCCATAACTCCCTCCCTGAGTCTTGAAAGTCTCCAAGTGAAAGAGGATTCAATTTCTTATCAGCCCATCACGCTCACATCTAAATCTGATTGCAAAACCATCTCATTTCACTGAGTTATGATTTTTTTCCATTAGCCATTTTTTGTCTTTGAGTGTGTATGTGTGGATGTGGCCAACTTCTCATCGATGTATGGAATGAATATTTGTAACACTGTAACATACACAACCATACATGATAAAAAAGCAAAGGGTCGGGGGGTCGCGAAATATTTTCTCATACCAGGGGGGTCGCATCATGAAAAAGGTTGAAAAACACTAAATAAATACAATACAGAAAACGTATACGCACCGAAAGATCACTTGTCGAGAATACGGGCCCAGACCCATCACGTGCTCATCAGTGATGTACAAGCTATTTACTTCGTTCCTCAATAATGCGATTATACAGTACGCGTCAAAATTATGGAACAAATTCAATTTCTCAGAAAAAAAATAATTGGCAACAAAATTCTGAAACAGGTCAATTTTTGTTTCACTTTCACCAAATTTCTATGCATTTTTGAAGGATTTTTGTTGCGTGCCATCCCTATAAACTCCCTAATTTTTTTGAATAGGGAAAGTGGGTCCTGTGGTACTTTTTTGGCAAGGTCTTTACAGACGTGCGTGAACTTTCAAGAAAAAAATTTTTTCTCTGAAAAATTAGTTACTTCAAAGAGGTTTTCAGTATGTGCACTTTGTCATGGCTCATTTACTTTGAGACGATAGAACTTGATGAAAGGACCCCGCACTTTTTATAGGTAAAGTGGCGACCGGTCAAATTTTCTGAAAGTTTGGTATGTTGTTGTACCCGACTCAGTGACCAAAAGTGTCAATAGGTCCAACCCAATCCTATGGCTAGTTTTCTAAATACGGGGTGTTAAAGTTGAAAATTGCTCGAATTTTCGGATTTATTTTTTAATTATTAAGTGTTAGATTGGATTTCTGTTGCATACACACGTTTACTACATGTTCTAGTAATGAAATTAGTGGATACGTATAATCAAAAATATTTATATTTACAGGGTGATTCACGAATATATGACGGTAGTTTTTTGCCAAAATTCACTTTTTCTACTGTGACGTCAGGAAGGCATATTTCTGAAATGTTCTTATCGATTTAGTATTATGACGACAAAATATTGCACAGTGCATATTTTCTATACAGGGTGTTTCACAGAGAGAACCACTAGACCTTATCATTTTTTTTAGGATTAATTCGAAACCCTGCCTTTTTGAATTGATTTTTGAGAAAAGTATTACCACAAACATATGTGTGTCTCTAATCTCCGAAATATTCATGGTGGTTTATTCATAGGCAGGTATTCTATTTTGAGAAAAGTCCGAAAAACATGAACACCCTGTATTCGAAAATTTCCTCGGTCAAATGCAAATATTTTTCACTATATATTGGTTTCCACAAGATCTCCAGAGGTATGAATTCTAAATCCGATACTATGACCAGTTTTCGAGATACAGGGCGTTGAAGTGAAGAATAACTTATTTCATCAGTTTTTTTTTTCAAATTGAAAAGCTGGATTGATTTTATGTTGCGTCCATGAGTTCAATATGAGTACATATAAGATGCGCATGGAAAGGTTCAGCTAAAATATTTACTGTTACAGGGTGGTTCACGAATAAATCACAATAGCTTTTGCAAACACTCGATAATTCTACCATTTCGTCACAGAGAAATTATTCCATGAAGTTAATACCTAATCGTTCACAATTTTCAGTCTGAAATACTTCATTATGATTACTTTTCATAAAGGGTGAGCCATACAGGCAACCATACCAAAAATACTTATGGTATTGTGATTTATTCATGAATCACCCTGTAACAGCAAATATTTTAGCTGAATCTTTCCATGCGCATCTTATCTGTACTCATATTGAACTCATGGGCACAATATAAAATCGATCCGCCTCTTCAATTGGAAAAAAAAACTGATGGTATCATTTATTCTCAACTACAACGCCCTGTATCTCGAAAACTGGTTATAGTATCGGATTCAGAATTCATACCTCTGGAGATGTTGTTGAAATCAATATAAAGTGAGAAAATAGTTGCATTTGACCGAGGAAGTTTTCGAATACAGGGTGTTCATGTTTTTCGAACTTTTCCCAGAATGGAATAGCTTCCTATGAATAAACCACCATGAATAATTTAGAGATTAGAGACACACATATGTTTGTGGTATTACTTGTCCCAGAAATCAATTCAAAAAGACAGGGTTTCGAATTGATCCTAAAAAAAAATTATTATGTCTAGTGGTTCTCTCTGTGAAACACCCTGTATAAAAAATATGCACTGTGCAATATTTGGTCGTCATAATACTAAATCGAAAAGAACATTTCAAAAATATGCCTTCCTGACGTCACAGTAGAAAAAGTGAATTTTGGCAAAAAACTACCGTCATACATTCGTGAATCACCCTGTAAAAATAAATATTTTTACTCATACGTATCCACTAATTTCATTACTAGAACATGTAGTAAACGAGTGTATGCAACAGAAATCCAATCCAACTCTTAATAATCATAGAATATATCCGAAAATTTGGGCAATTTTCAACTTTAACACCCCGTATTTGGAAAACTAGCCATAGGATTGGGTTGGACCCATTGACACTTTTGGTCACTGATTCGGGTACAACAACATACCAAACTTTCAGAAAATTTGACCGGTCGCCACTTTACCTATAAAAAGTGCGGGGTCCTTTGTCACCGAATGAAAGTTGACCATTACAGTTTTGTTTATGCACAACCCATTCAACCCCCTCACGTGAGGCGGTCCACTTTTCTATCCTTCCACTTGCACGCATTTCATTGAAGGAATCGATTGAAACATCCATGCAACCAACATGAAAACAATTTTCACAATTTCCACACTTGATAGGATCGTCATATCGATCAATTTTATTCAAACAATAGCCCCGTTTACACGTACACTCCGAACCAACGCTCCTGTAGCGTCGCTCTGATGCGGCACTCCGGAGCGGCGTTCCAGGAGCGTGAGGATTGATGCGTGGTCGTCAAATAGAGCAACACTTTTGGATCGCGCATCGATGCGGCAGATTTTACTGTACGCTCCAAAACTCCCCGTGTGAATGCAAAATACAACAGTTTTGGAGCGGAGCGTGGAATTTCCGTTGAGGTGGAAACTCCACGTTCCGTCAGTTGAATCGAATATCCGTAAGTGGACAGTGTAGTGAACATGAATTCGAGAAAAAGGAAGGCTATTGCTTGTTTAGGGCTGTATGTCATCAATGAAGATGAGAAGAAAACTCCTCGGAAAATTTGGGTTAAGCAGTGGAGGTTGAATAGAGAGAGTTTTGGTCATATGCCTCTAGGGAACTCCGGGAAAATTATCCAGAGGACTATAGAAATTACTTAAGAATGGTTGAAATAAAGTTTCGGCTAATTTTGAATTTCCACATTTCCAACTACGAAAATTCGAGAGAACGATAAGCATCTGCTGACACATATCTCGGTAGATCGGAGTGTGCGTGTGAATACGACGTTGAAATCACAAACCAGCACATCTGGCACGTCGCATTAAATCGACGCTTTTGGACTCACGATGGTCTAGCATTCACACGCACAAGATTGGAGTTAAGAAATGGAGCGAACGCTCCAAAACTGCTAGAAAAACTGTTCGTGTAAACGGGCCTAATGAGAGCAACTTGTTCCGCGTACGCGTGACGACATTGCGACACTCTGAGCGTGGTCTGAACATATTTAAGTCCAATCTGGTATACTTCTTATGATTTGATATGAAGATTTAAGTGTTGTTCCACCTCCACCGATATCGACGATATCGTGTCTTCCGATAGTTGGCGCCCGATAAGTATCATAATTTGATGTCCAATGTAATACCTATAATTTGTAATCTTTTTAAAGTGAGTACATGCTTTATAATTTTATGTCATTATGTTTCTAAATTTCTCGTTCATATTCTTTTCTATGCAACATATTCGCTCCAATGTGATATGCCAATGAAAATTATTTATATAGCCAAATAAAAGTAGTGAGCATGGCCACTACAGCGTTAAACGAGTGGATGAATATTGTATAGTGGACCAATAAAATAATCAAAACCCTAGGTGCCATGCGACAACGAATAAATGACTGATCTCACTCAATGGCATAGAAACTGCATCGAGATCCGAGAGAGTTCAAGTCTCCCCCTCTCCAGAATCCTACCTAAGCCATTGAGTGAGATCAGTCATTTATTCGTTGTCGTATTGCGCCGGGGGTATTGATTATTTTATTGGTCCACTAGACAATATTCATCCACTCGTCTAACGCTGTAGTGCCCATGTTAACTACTTTTATTTCCGAATCGGTTTAACTCTCTCCACATAATTCCGCGGGTACCAGTGAACTATATACTACCTGGAAAGGACCCGAATCGGGCGAGAAGTGAGGCCAAACCACTCCATAGGCAACCCGCAACTGTTAGGTATACCTATCTCTTTCTACCTCATGTCGGTTAATGGAACCACCGCGCATTTTATTTTTAAAAATTAATTTTTGAACAAATGTGATTGTTTTTTCTCAATTGTTCTTCAGGAAAAAAGTAATCATGCAAACAGTACAACGTTCATGTAAAATTTTTACTGTTCTTCCACGATGTTGATAAATAAAATGAATTGAAAATTATAAACGAAATTTATCTCTTTCTAACTCATGTCGGTTAATGAATCCTGGAACCACCGCGCATTTTATTTTCATAAATTTATTTTTGAACAAATGTGATTATTTTTTCTCAATTGTTTTTCAAGAAAAAAGTAATAATGCAAACAGTACAACGCTCATGTAAAATTTTTACTGTTCTTCCACGATGTTGATAAATAAAATGAATTGAAAATTAGAAACGAAATTTATCCCTTTCTAACTCATGTTGGTTAATGGAACCACCGTGCATTTTATTTTTTCAAATTTATTCTTGAACAAATTTGATTATTTTTTTCTCAATTGTTATTCAGGAAAAGAGTAATAATGCAAACAGTACAACGTTTATGTAAAATTTTTACTGTTCTTCCACGATGTTGATAAATAAAATGAATAGAACGAAACGAAATTTTTATTTTATTTCACAATTCATTGCTAATACTATGAATCTAACAATTATTAAATAAAACAAGTAAAACAAGAAGAAAATGATCCCCACAAAGTTTGCTACTTCTGGATGGAGTCCAGCGAACTGCCTTTATCCATAGCTTCAGGATATCTGGTCGTCTGAATGAAAAACTATACCAAATGAATTCACTCTTGCTAGCCAAGTCGCTAATTATTCATTAAATAGCAAAATCTAATATTATCAATTCACCCGTGAAAAGATATTTTTCGATAATCGTACTCGTTTTTGCATCCAAACGCTACAAAAGACACCACCATTATATTTTATGTTCAAATTTCAAAGATAGTTCAAATCAAAACTATTGTCGAAGCAATCAACAAATTACACCAACGCAATATGCTGCTTTTTAAACCACACACGAGGAAGGAAACGAAACTAATAGCACAGTAGAACACAAAAAATGTATATCTTCACTAATATTGTACGTATTTAACAAAAAGAATCCCCAAACCAATTAATTTTCACTTTAAAGATAATTTATGCATACAACCGTAATTCATTCGACTGAGTAAGACAAAGACAGGTTACCCTAAATAAGGCTGTTTCAGCTGCCCCTGCCTCACTTTACGTTCAAAAGTATACGGTCGGATCCGTTCCAGGTACATGTATAGAGTTCAGTGGCGAGTGCAGACATCTTCGTTGATGATTGTCACGTTGGAATATAACCTCATTTTAGTTCGAAATATGTATTTACATCTTTAAATGAACTCTTTCGTGTCAATAAACACGTGTTTCATTTAATTAACCAGTGTGGGAAATAATACTATACAGTCCACTAAACCGTAGTAAATCCAAGTATTATCGGGTATTTTCCGTGTAAACAGAATTGAATTTGATCATCTTCATCTTCAGGACCGGTTCTATTGGTTCTAAATTCGAAAGTTTTATGTATTTATTAGGAGTCTTGGAATAAACACGTGAAATAGTCAGATCAACTCATCTTGGCCTAATTCTGATTCTCATAGATGGCTCGTATTCCTCGATGATGAAGCTAGTATGGTTATCCAACTCCACCATTACCCTTATTAATGGTCAGCGAAGTCCCTCCGAAGAAAATGATCCAGAGTAATCTAACGTGATCAACTCAATCATAGCGTGCGAATTTTTCATCATTCGGTAAATCCCCCAAGTCGGAAAAACCTTCCAGGACCATTAATAAACCCTATCGAGCTCTATTCCTCCTCCAGGCAAAGAAAGAAAATATCGGGGACATTAGAATCAGTTTCAGTAAGTGGAGGGCGGGAGAGTTAGGAGGGAGTGGAGAGGAAGCTACGCCATATAAAACGGCAGATTCCATTTGGCCGTCCGAATCTCTTTTATTTAGGTCGTTAAACAGATAGTTTAACCGGTCTCGCTATCTACAGAAGATCTTATTTCCTCCTATCTATTCACTCCACTCTCGGCTAACTTGCAGATGGAGGAACAGCGAACTACGGGAGATCGGGTCGAGAATTAGAGGCGAGTTGTGCAAAAGCAGGGGATGAAGGACCACTAAAGGGTTTTCAAATAAGAGGTGTTATTTTGAATAGCCCGCTATTTCGGTAGATGTCACATTTGAACTGTCATTTTTTGAGATTTGACAAGTAGTAAAAATTGTGAAAATTTGGCAGAGACGGTTCGTAAAACTCGAACATTTTTGGGTTGTAGTGACGCAAATTGACGAACCACAGAAATCGTTGGAAAATTTTGAGCTGTCGGGACAAGTTATTGATGAATAAAGCCCGTGCACGTCGCTCAAGAACAGCCGAGTATATTGCTGCTGTAGCCGAAAGTGTTGAAGACAAGCCAGGTTTGTCCACTTCTGGTCTTTATCTGGATCAGCGGCGGCCTTACCCATTGCGAGGCTCCGGGCGGCAGGTCTTTGCGAGGCCCTTTGTCTTTCGTGAAAAGTATGTGATTCGAAATTAACTCGAGTCGTTTGGTTTAGGTATTTTGTCATGTATGAGTGCCCTTGGTCCAGTGGTTAGGACATTGAATTAGGACCCGGCAAGTCCGAGTTC
This sequence comes from Adalia bipunctata, assembly GCA_910592335.1. Classification (NCBI taxonomy): domain Eukaryota; kingdom Metazoa; phylum Arthropoda; class Insecta; order Coleoptera; family Coccinellidae; genus Adalia; species Adalia bipunctata. The sequence goes on from OU342953.1 coordinate 7,312,847, forward strand.
AATCCCGAGCTAGGAAAGAAATTTTCTAGTCTCGGTAGGAGCCGCCTTTTCACTGTTGGGTCAAAAATTAACAGTGCTGTGCCTAAGGTGGCGTGAGGACACAGTAACAAAGTCTCCACAGAACACAACTGCTTACTCCGAACTCGGCACAAGTTACAAGCTTCGAAGCTTGTAGTTTCAGAGGGGTTACCTCAGGAGACCTAGGAGTAATCAGTATAAACATAAATATAAATTTTGACGAAAACTGCCCGAGTTTTACAAATAAATAAATTTTGTGTTTCAAAATATTTTACTTAGAAAGATTCACAAATTCAACAAATTCGAAGAAGATGGATTTTAAAATCGATGTTAAATTTCAAAATTGATGTTTGCGGCTTTTTCTCAAACTAAAATCTTTAGTCAGAGCACAATAATCCTACGAATGAGCTACGTCATTTTCTATTGAAACAAAAGCAAGTACTGAAAGCCGATCTTGTGCCATCGAATTTCTCAAATGAGTTCTGATCATTTTAAGCCTCGGAAAACTCCTTTCAGCAGGCGCAACTATAACAGGTGTGGACGGTGTGGTGGCAATAATCCTCAGGAAAATTTCGATAGTGGGGTAAACTTCAGTTAGTTTTTTTTCTCTTAGTTATTTCAGCACCGAGAGAATATCGTCGTTTCTGTCATACACACTGATGAACATATTCAGTTCTTCGTATAATTCATCTCCATCAATATCACATGATTCTCCTACTATCATGGACATTTGCAAGTCACTGCATTGCTTCAGAAGTTCACTATTATTGATTTCCTTTAATTCTTTTCATTATATGAAACCAAATATGCTCTCATGCTGTTTAAGTGCCAGAAACCTAGGATGGCAGCTTGTGCGCAAATTGTCGACAATGAAATAAAAAATATTAATCTTGAAAATCTCTTCCACATTCAATTCTTTAGCTTCATCTTCCCCTTCATAATCTAAATGCATTTTCACAACGTCTTCTAACTTCTTTAAACTTTCTTTCATTCTTTCAATATCATTTTCCTCAGCTATTTCTGTCGCTGTTACAAGGGATGACAAAGAGAGTGTAGGTACAACTTGTGTAGCAACTCAAAAAAAGATTTTGCTTGGGCACAAGATGATGCTGCATCTCCTAAGATGAGATTCCAGCTATGACTCCCACAAGGTAAAAAATAAGCAAGTTGATTAATTTCAAGAATACATTTTTGGACACCACTTCATAGCATGTAGTACGACTGTTCGCAGCACAACGCCTGTCGATAGTTGGCCCGAACTTATCGCGAAATCATACTTCTTGAACAGTTCGAATGAAAATTTTCACTGTGAAGAAAATTTGCTTGGGTTCTTGCGCGAGGCCCCTCCAAGAGCGAGGCCCCGGGCGATTGCCCCGTTCGCCACCCCCTAAGGCCGCCTCTGTCTGGAATAAGGCATTCCACAAATTTCATTAAAGCGTATTTTGCATAAAGATTTGGGTCTTTAGGCTAATAAAGTTCAGATAACACAAGAACTCAAGCCAGCCGATCTTCAACAACGTCGTGTCCGAGGCTAGATAAAGCTCGTTTTCATGGGGGAGTGATTACGATTAAAAATCTTCAGATCAGTTTAAGAATGTATGAAATATTTTATGTGCCCCACATTGCGTAACTTTTTCTCAGGTCTTCGATACTCGTGTGGGAATTACCCTAGCTTTTGTGGAATGAGCGAGTTAAAATTAGTGTTCATAAAGCTTTAACGTCGTGCAGAGGCCTATCTGGTGAAACTTCGGATTGGATTGGAACCCTAAAATACTGCGATAGTCTGCGATGGATATACAGGGTGACCCACCCCAGACGCGGTTCTCATTTTGAGCCAGTGAATGAAGACATTTTGAAATTTTTTTTTCGTGAAATGTAAAGGACAATCAGATGCACAATTTGAAATTGTGTTCGATAACAAAGATATACACCATAGTTATACTTTTCTAAATGGAATACCTCATATATGAATTCAAAAATTGAATGGCAAGCTCAGATAATGATGAGTTTATAAAGACCATTTTATGCCTAGAAGAATCATTGTGGAGAAAATGGCGGAAAATCGAAAAAAAGAAGTATTTTTAATTTGCAATTAATGAATAAACCCTTCAAGCTCACGAGACAGACAATGTTTTTTCGTGTAGACATATTGGCTACCCTTATGCAGAAGAAAAGAATTTAACTCTGGAATATACTGAGTGATCAAAATTAATGTTCAAACATTAACTACAAATAATGGTCAAAAACTTTCTTATTTCAAATGGCACACCCAGTATTTCTGTACCTTGTTGAACGTAAAAATTAAAATCGAAACTATCTTCATTGGGTTTCCTTATACCTAAACCTAATAGTTTTCAAGTAATTTCCGATTTTTAATTCAACTAGTTAACCTATTATTATGATTAGCGATATCTACTGTTTTTCTGAATATCAATTCTTTTTTCATTTTTCGATTATTTTCAGATTAATTTCGCCTAGAAGGTATTAAGTGTCATTATCATTCAATCTTTTCCGGTACATGCCCTTAAATTTTTCTCTATTGTTATCGTTTTGAAGTTAAGCCATACGTTCAAAGAATCATGTAACAAACCATTCATTTGAAAAAATTTTTGCTCAGGCGATGAACCTTTGATTCTTCATACTTGTTATCTCAAATTGTTGGATTGAGTATTAGTAGACTCAAAGATTCAAAGATCTTCAAAAAATACCTTCAAATACTACCTTAATACTGAATGTCTTTTTGCTGGTGAAACTCGTTCCACTCGGTACTCAACTCACTCTGGCCAAAGGTTCACTTTCACAGATCTCTTTTGAAAATCTCGAAAAGTCTTCGAAATATTGAAAATGTGAAGAATAGGGAAAATGTTGGACTGGAGCACAGGTTCGTCGCCTGAGCAAAAATTTTTTTAAATGAATCGTTTGTTACATGATTTTTTGAACGTATGGCTTAACTTCAAATCAAAACGTTCGGAATAAAGAAGAAATTTAAGGGCATGTACCGAAAAAGATTGAATGATAATAACACTTAATACCTTCTAGGCGAAATTAATTTGAAAATAATTGAAAAATGAATTGATATCCAGAAAAACAACCATTATTGAGATCTTCATATGAGTTTTTCAGATTTCGAATAATATTGTAAGCATTTCCCCACAAATATTTTCAAGTATTTCTATGAATATCTCGCTTATCATAATAGTAGGTTAACAACTAGTTGAATCAAAAATCGAAAATTACTGGAAAACTATCAGGTTTAGGTATAGGTAAACCCAACGAAGATAGTTTCGATATTAATTTTTACGTTCAACAAGGTACAGAAATACTGGGTGTGCCATTTGAAATAAGAAAGTTTTTGACCATTATTTGTAGTTAATGTTTGAACACTAATTATGATCACTCAGTATATTCCAGAGTTCAATTTTTTTCTTCTGCATAAGGGTAGCCAATATGTCTACACGAAAAAACATTGTCTGTCTCGTTGGATTGAAGGGTTTATTCATTAATTGCAAATTAAAAATTCATCTTTTTATCGATTTTTTGTCATTTTCTCTACAATGGTTCTTCTAAACTAAGGCATAAAATGGTCCTTATAAACTCATCATTATTTGAGCTTGCCATTCAATTTTTGAATTCATATATAGGGTATTCCATTTGAAAAAGTGTAACTATGGTCTATATCTTCGTTATCGAACACCCTGTATATGTAAAAACAATTTTAAATTGTGCATTTGATTGCCCTTTACATTTCACGAAAAAAAAATCGAAATGTTTTCATTTACTGCCTCAAAATGAGAAACGCGTCTGGGGTGGGATACCCTGTATATCATGACATATGTCATGATTGTGAGACCAATTTTAACTTATGAGGCAGTAGTCAGGTCTGCTAAAGCAAAGCAGCCAAGCACGAGAATACTCGAAAAGATATAAAGGCTTCTCTGTGTTTGCATCTCTGGAGCTATGAGAACGTGCCCGACTAGAGCACTTAAGGTCATCACAATCTCACTTCTCTGCATCTAGTGATCAATATGTTAGCCAATGAAGCTATCCTCAGAATATCTAGGAAAAGTAAAGGTTATGAGAGAATTATAAGTCAGAGAGCGTGGTCCTCTCTGAACAAGTGTATCCATTAGCGAACCTACTTAGTGATGTAGTGCTAACGACCTCAATAAGGATGAACAGATATTATCCTTCCTAGACACTTCAGTTATTAGACATCTAGGACATATCAAATTCAATTGGTATGGTAAACCAACCTCTTCTAATAGGGTCCTCAACGTCAATTCACAACACCCATTTTCACAAAAACTGAACATTATTGGAAACTTAAAACATAGAGCTATTAGTTTGTCGGATCCAATGTACCACAATGATAATTTGAAGAAGGTGACAGATATTCTGACGGCTGATCCACCTAGCATATTGAAGAAAATTCTGCGTGATTCTAATTCTCAGGCTGTACCTAAGGTTGATAAAAGCTTTTATAAAATACCTTACATTGAAAACTTCTCGGAGAAAATCCGTAAAGTGCTCAAAACTGATCACTTCGACATTGCTCAAAAATCAGAGAACACTATTGGGAGCAAATTTTATTCTTTTTTGAAGGCTAGAACTCCTCAGGATTTCAAGACGTCATATATAGAATTCCATGCTCTGATTGTACGAAATATATTGGGCAGACAGGACGTTATCTGAAAGTCAGACTATCTGAACATTTGAGAGATATGAGAAATAGTACTAATCCTTTAAAACATAAAGAAAATAACACTGCATTAGCTGAACACAGTAAGAGTACTTTGCACACATTCGATTTTGAGAATACTGAAGTCCTAGGAAAACAGCAAATCTTGAAAAAAAGGCTTTTACAAGAGATAATTGAAATAAAAGGAGATGTTTATGCAGTTAACAAGAGGACTGAAATTGAAAAGTTGAACACCGCTCATTATTATTTGATATCAAAGATGTAACATTTCCATTCAAATTACATATTTGTATTGAACTCATTAGTTGATGCCTGTCTCTTACCTAGGAAATATGTTCTTGATTTCAATGCCGTGTTTTTGTCTGAATATGTACCTTCTGACAATGAAAACTGCATAGTACCGTAAGTAAATTTCCAATTTTTCCACTACATCGCTGTAATTTGTCATGATTTCAACAACCAAAAATTTTTGGAAGATTATAATTTTTGTTTCACACGGCAATTTTTGATGAATCATTATTCTGTAGTTCACTTTCATTAAGTAGAGATATTGATTATAGGTACCTTCCTACTGACTATTGTTTGTTTGTTGTGATTTCCTGTTTGTTTTTCGCGAAGAAAAATTATAACATATAATTTTTATATCTACAAAAAAAATTACTTCTCTTTAATTATGTATTTTGTTTGATGATTTCTTTTTATCCACACTGTTCTCTTCTAGTGCCCTGAAGAAGTTTATATATTGAGCGAAACGTCGGTTTAGTACACAAGTGGTTTTCTTGTTCGAGATCTCAAAACCTATCATACTTCCCATTGCTACTTAATGATGTTATGATTAAAAAATTTCGTGCTTATATACCCCTGCTTTTCACACTCACAAAGTGAAGCCAAATCTTTGGTAAGGATTGAGTTGTACGCTTGCGTCAACTGTTAATTGAAAAATTTCGAGAAATGTATAGGTTATGTTCATTTTGAAAGACAACAAGAAAATAGATATCGAGGATGAAAATATGTCACTTAAATATTTTCAGTTCAATTCTGAAATATGAATAGGATTTAAAAATGGTATTCAGGACTTGAAGAAAACGAAATAAAGCGATTGAAACATTTCACAGGAAATTGTGATGTTATGATCGAAAGTATTCACATGAATTTATGATTCTTGTCCATATTGAAATTATTAGATATATGAGCATTTCATGTTACTATAAGCCCTATGGTCCTACTTATAATCCGCAATATCTCATGGTCATGGCGTCTTTGCGGCAATGGAAAGTAGAGCGACCCCTTTCGGGAGAAATGAAGAGTAGGACCCCATCGCTCGAGAAGAAAGTCTTAGACAAAATCTTATAAGACACTTAGTGCCAACACCTATGTACCTATCTATCAATAAATAAAAAAAATTTTCATACGTCAGGGTCAGCTAGAATTTGTTAGAAATGTCAATTAGAGATTTTGCGTTTCGATATTTCAGAGAAGCACCCCTCCGCGGAGCAGAGGGCAGACTACCCCAGCCGCCTCATTATTCCGATGGTATCAACATACGTATGTTTTCTACTAAAACAAAACTTGAATCCGAACATCTAAACCGATCAATCCTCCTGCCTCCGAAGTCTCATTCGAAAAGCCTCAATTCCTTGCTAATCGTCTACTTAACCGTGATTATCGGTTAACGAGAGCGGGGCCTCAGATGGTGGATACAATCGTCGTCAAAGTAAACGGAAGTAATGGGCCAAATTGTAATTTAGAAGCGCAAATAGTAGGCTATTACCAAAACTCGGGCGGCAATGTTGGAACAATATCATCGCTGGGCAATTATTCGATGTATTACTGTCGCTGCTAAGGTCGACATAATTCACTGGATGGTTCGGGAGACCCGCTGCCAACCAAGCAGGGCCGTATCAGGGATTGGGGGTTTTGGTTTTGCAACCGTTAGGACTTGAACTGCTCCTTGAAAGTCAGGGATATTAATGTTCTCAAACTAAGAGTATTTCGGACTTTCTAGCCACGGTCCAATCACTGGCGGATCCAAACAGCTTTTCAGGGGGATAATTTTTTTCAGGGGCGCCATGAATTGATTTATTGGAAATATTAGGGATCGATTACACTTTTATCAAGGGATTATTGTCAATTTCGAGGTCCAAGGAGGGAGGGGACATGACCACCCCCCTGTGACCGCCAGTGGGTCCAAAAGGATTGACAGTTCACTGAATTGAACCGCGCAACTCCATCGCCGTCTTGGCACTAGGGTCATCTCCTTCGGACAAAATTAATTTTAGTATTGCAGATTGCTGGCAACCACGCACATAAACAAGAAGAGTCTCCCCTTTCCTGTTCATGTTGTTTTTGTGCTTATAGGTTCCTATGGCCTCCATATTCATCCTAGGTAATAACTGTAGATGTTGGAAATTGCCTCTGTTTCAGCCAACAGAATGTTATTTCCATTCTTCAAAGCATGTTCTGCGACTACAGATTTCTCCGTTTGATGGAGTCGGCAACACCGTTCGTGTTAATGAATTCCTTGAGGCTTTCGCAGCCATCGTTTGATGTCATCTGACACCGTTCGTGTTCTTTGATCCGTTTATGATTGCTCCTCTTAATAGTCCAGATGTAAATTTTCGCGCAGTCGCAAGGAATTCTATAAACACCAGTTCAGTTTGGTCTTTGGCAGTCTACGCACCTGTCCCAGTTGTTGTGTTGGTTCATGGACTGTTTCGATACAAAACCTAACCAAAGACTAGGACAAAGACCAAACTGAATTGTCACTGAAAGTGTCTGGAAAAAATCATTTTGCACGTGTTTTCATTTTGAATTTTTTTAAAGACTTTGAAACGAATATTTCCCTGAATGCGGTCCTGAGTACTCCAATCCCCCAATTTCATCATTGTATCAAACCGGGAATTTGTTAATTTCGGTCCGTCATCGGAGTGTACATTTCCTGTAATTCAAAATTTCTCGCCCATTATTCCATCCCCTTCCATTTTCGCAAAGCGAGATCCAAAATGAAATCGTTGATTTATTTGTGCCGATTGAATTTTTCAGGATAATCCTGGCTGCGGTGAGCGTAACTGATTGCGATTGCGGATATAAACCCACTATGAAATCTTTAGAATATGTCTTTTCCATAATTCTTTTGGAAATCATGCTCGTAGTAGTAGTTGTCATATATTTATGCATATATAGTCCATCCAAGAATGATTGACATCAGAGCAGGCCTTGAAAGTCCAGTCGCAGCTTTATTTCTAGTTACAAAAAAGTAACTAAAAATTTTCTGTGCTTCCATCATAGATATAGAAATAACCTAAAAATTGAACGATATTTTTTTGAAGTAAGGAACTTTGAACACGAAAATGTTCCCAATTTTCACATACGATTACCAGTGTGTGAATCTGCATACCAGCAGTATATTATTTTCATCTTGTATTGATACATTTTCGATCTTACGATCAATTATAGGAGCATACAGCCTGGAAATTCTGGTTTGATAACGAAAAATATCGTGGGTGATTAAATAGTACGGTACTTTTCAATGTTCAATATGGATATTCGAAAAACCGAAAAAATCTAGTTGATAATTTGAAGCGTGTGTTACTGCAATGTGAATGGATTGGGAAATTTGTAATAGATATCAAGACAGAAACAAAACTTAACCAATGGATCTATTTAATATATGAAGAATTTTGTCATGACATTGTAACATCCAATATTTGTTAACAATGAAGGTGTAAAATATGGAATATGAAAAATATAAATATTCCTATTAGGTATTCTGTTTCAACAACCACAACATGTTTATTTCCTCATCTGGGCAGAACTCTTCATGTTCATAATGAAAGGTGTTGTCAGCATTTCATAACATTGCTTATATTTTGACTAATCTCCTCTCATTTCTTTTTCTACGTGCTCTGTGCAGGCTTTCAATTTTTTAACTGTTCACTCTTCAAAAGCCTCATTTCAAAGATATTTATTTCACTTGCTCAATTTTTTGCCAAATTCCGAAACATTGATAACAGAACAAAATGTCAGTGATATTTCCAACACCAACCGGAATTCTGCAACTCAAAATATTACTGAATGGCATTACCAACATAATTCCGATTTTCCAAAGCCCCCCGAGATGTCAATCATTCTTGGATGGACTATACGTGTATGTATGTGTTCAGTGCTACGCCACTGATATGAGCATGCGCGCATGCATTAGCAGATCAGGTGATACATGAATAAAAGGACAGTTTTTAAACCTACAAGTCGTTTGAATAACGTTTGGTATCTAACATGGCGCAGTCGGTTATGGAAATTTAGAAATTGTGGTAGAAAATCGCGAAGTCTAAGGTGGGAGATTATAGAGGAATTCAACAAATGAATTTCAGTGGGGATTTAGCCGGAAACTGGAAATTGTGGAGGCAAAAGTTCGAGAATTATCTGGTGGCGTCAGAGGTTAATAAGAAGGATGAGACAATCCAAATAGCCCAACTTCTTCATTACATTGGAGAAGATGGAATTATATCTACAATACATTCACATTCGACGATGAAACTAAAGATAAATTAGCAACAATAATGGAGAAATTCGACGAACATTTTTTGCCGAAGAAGAATCTCTCATATGAAAGATTTATGTTTTTTACAAGAAAACAACGTGATAACGAGAGTATCGAGCAGTTCGTCACGGATTTGAAAAATAAGGCAAGATCATGCGAATTTGGAGATCTCAAGGAAAGCCTTATCAAGGATATAATGGTATGTGGCCTGCAGAGTCAACTTCTTAAGGAAAAACTTCTACAGGAAAATGACATCGAATTGGACGATGCAGTCAAAATGTGTTTAGCAGTGGAGAAGTCACGTGAACAATCCAATGAAATGGCAGGGTCCAGTCTGGAAGTCGAGGCAGTGAATTATCATCGATCTAAACGATATTCGAAAATACCTGGGAATATGAACGACATCAAGAAACGGGAAGACGACGTATCCAGTGGTCGCAAACATGTGTGTTTCAGGTGCGGAATTTTTCACGAAAGAAATCAGTGTCCGGCGTTCGGGAAACGGTGTCGAGGCCACACCGAGCGCTATGCTATGGACGCTACGTATGTTTTGTTCGGACATAGCGGACATAGCGTACCAGTGTCGGTGTGGCCGGGTACATTTAAAATACCGATGGCTATATTTGAGATGCATCGCGAACATAGCGTACGTAGCGCTCGGTGTGGCCGCGACAGGGTCATGTCGCGGCCACACCGAGCGCTATGCTATGGACGCTACGGACGCTACGTATTCGATGTTCGCTAAGTTCAGCGGCCACACAGAAAGCTACATACTCGAGTATATCTTTTGCTTTTTCGCAATCAGGTTCAGTTCTATTTCACGATGTTACCAAGCACGGTGCCATGGGATAGTGATAGCGATGACGATGAGTTGCTTCTATTGGTATCGTTGTGCAAAAATAAACGTAAAAGAAAAGGGGTCCACGAAGTGAACAAAATATATTTTGATTCCTATAAAATTCCAGTCTATTGTTCCACAGACAGTCATGCTTCCGCACTTCTTCAATTAAAAGTTCGAGGAACGACATTTTCCCTCGACAGATCTCACTACACTACAGCCCTCGAGTCTCACATTAATATGGGTGGTACAAGACGAAATCCTCATACTCAAAACACTTCGGATATCTCTGAGAGAATGACGGAAATGGAAGCAAAATTTCAAGAAGGACTGGATAAAATACGTAAGGACTATATTGAACGGAACTCTTTTACCTCAAATCTGAACAATCCCTCAAACTTCGAAGAAAAGCTGAGGAATATCGAAATCGAAATCAAATCTGATATGAAGATTCTAAGAGATGAATTATCATCTCATCAATCCAAAGTACAAGGGAATAGACGGAACATTGAAAAAATTGTACACAACAACAACAATAAGAAACTATTACTAAGAGGTATTCCTGAGAGGAATGATCCAGTTGATGTGAAGGAAGAGTTATTGAATATTCTTCATGAAAATATGAAATTGAACATGGATAGAACCGAATTAGTAGCCTGCTATCGTCTGAAAAAACACGACAACAAACGAAAAGATAACAATCCGTCACCTCTAGTTGTGGAATTTGTTACACAGTGGCGCCGTGATGAAGTCTTTTATAACAAAAGACTCCTGAAGGGATCGAAATTTTTAATCTTTGAACTCCTGACTAAGGAAACATTCGATCTATTCCTGAAGGTACGGGAGAGTTTCAAGAATAACTCATGGACTGACAGGGGTAAAGTTTTCATTATTCATAATGATAGGAAAGCCAACGTTCTCGACGAAAATCATCTAAGTTTACTAATGAACTAGGAGCGGAGTGGGAGCTGTGTTGTTGAATAGTTCAACTTTAAATCGGGGACTTTTATTTTACTAGAGGGATTAACTATAATTTGCGTCTGTGTTCACCATATTCCTTTCTCAATTCATAATCGTAATCACATTGTTGCGTTCGTATACCTACCACTTCTGACAATTTTCGAAGATTTTTGTTCATACCATCACATTGTTACTGATTGTTAATTATTGAATAATAAACGGGATTTGTTCTGTTCGCATCGATGTCTATTTATGGTTCAAAGATAGTTCATATAAATATAAGATCTTTAATTCCAGATCTTGAAGACTTTAGGCAGTTCATTAGCTCGAACGAACTCGATTTTGTGGGTGTGTCGGAAACCTGGCTAAATGACGATACTGTATGCGAGGGTGTTAAAGTTGATGGATTTGAGGGTATTTTTCAGAATAAGCATGGAAGGGGTGGGGGCGTGGGTCTGTTCGTGAGGGAGGGCTTTAGGTACTCGCGCATTGAGAATGAGCATACTAACAACATAAATTTTGAACAAATATGGATACGAATTCATCTCAATAAAACAGATATTATAATAGGATGTGTCTATAAACCTCCCCACTACCATCAATCTAATTTTTTAACAGACTTCGATGACATCCTAGCTTCATTATCCCCTCTTTGCGACAAAATGTGCTGTGTTGGAGATTTCAATTTAAATTACTTAAATTTCTCATCAAAAAGTGTTATCGAGTTCAACTGTTTGCTGAATTCTATGGGTCTGTCTCAGGTTTTTACTCGACCTACTCGAGTAACCTCGCAGTCTGAATCCTTAATTGATCTTATCATTCTATCTGATAGCATAGAAGTTGTTTTATGTGATACTTTACCCCCGCAATTTTCGGATCACGAATTTATTTTCTGTGAAATAAAGCTACCATGTCTGAGAAAAAAAGTAGAGTATAGGGAATGCAGGATCTGGCGTGATATTGATGTACATCAATTTGATCAAGATTTGCGGTCAATTCCCTGGCGGAATATTTATGATATAGATAATGCTGACGGTAAGGTTGACTTCATTAACGAGAATCTCAATACTTTGCTTGATTTACACTCACCAAAAAGAACTATTAGATTGTCCAAACAGAAAAGACAACCTTGGCTAGAAAATGTAAAACACCTAATGAAATTGCGAGATAGCGCATTAAGTAAATATAAAAAACATCGATCTGACGAAAATCGAGCTTATTATAAATCACTGAGGAATTTGACATCTTCAACAATTGAACGTGAAAAAAAATCTTTTCTTCGTGAGAAATTCTCAACTACCAATAATTTCTGGCAGGATCTGAAATATTACTGTGGACATTTCAAAGATGTTTCTACACAGATACCGGACAACTTAAAAAACCCTGTTGAGATAAACCGTTCATTCATTTCCTCAGTACCACAAACTCTAAATAATTCGGAAGATACTATCAAGTACTACTCGCAAAACACGAAAGAATCGTTGACCTCTTTCCTCAAATTTAGTACGGTATCGGAAATTGATGTGCTTAAAATTATTTCTCAGATAAAGTCTAAAGCCTGTGGCGTAAATGGCATTGGTATATACGTAATACACTTGTGCACTCCATTCATTCTCCCATTCGTCACTCATCTCATTAACTATTGCATTTCTAACTCAGTGTACCCAACTACATGGAAGAAGGCACTCATAATACCCAAACCAAAAATATCCTCGCCTAAAGAGTACAAAGACCTTAGACCTATAAGTATCCTTCCCTGCTTATCAAAAATTTTGGAAAAAGTGATCAATGAACAACTTTTAAACCACATTGAAACCAATAGTATACTTCCTGAAACGCAATCTGGCTTTCGTAGATATCACAACTGCTCTACAACACTCACTGACATCACAGACGACATTCTACGTGCAGAGGATGTCAATCGGTTCACCTTGCTGGTCCTCTTAGATTATACTAGAGCTTTTGACACCCTGAATCGTTCAATATTATTGGCGGCTCTTCATTACATAGGTCTTGATGAAAGTGCAGTTGAATTTTTCAGGAGTTATTTTGAAGGAAGGACTCAGAGGGTCGTAATTGATGGTGTTCTCTCCGAGGAACTGTCTGTCCCAAAAGGCGTTGCGCAAGGATCAATTTTGGGTCCAATTCTGTATGCCGTGTACACCTCTGAACAGGGTTGCTCCTTCAAACACTGCAAAGCCCACTATTACGCCGATGACACGCAGGTATATTTATCTTTTGACAAGGATGAAACTCTCCAAGCATGTAATACCTTAAATTTAGAACTTGAAAAACTTAGAGAATATTCCTTGAGGCATCACCTACATCTTAATCCGGAGAAGTGTAGCGCAGTTCTCTTTGGTCCTAAAAATTATTTAGAGCAAGTTCAGACATTGATAGATGTAAAGATTGGAAACAGAACGCTAAAAATTGAGAGCAGTAAGCGTAATCTTGGAATCATATTGGACAATAAGCTGAGATTTGATGATCATATTTCTAACTGCATACGTCGTGCATACTACAAACTGAGAATGCTGTACTCCAGTCGTCATTACATTCCGGAAAAACAAAAAAAAATATGCGATTCCCTTGTACTCTCAACTTTCAATTTCGGCGATATTGTATATGGAAACTGCCTAACTAGCAGGGCTGAGATGAGAATTCAAAAAGTACAAAACTCATGTTTACGCTTCATATATGGTATTCGTAAGTTTGAGAGAATCTCACATAAACTCAGGGAAATAGGTTGGTTGAACATGAAATACAGAAGGAAGTTACATGCGGCCTGTTTTTACCATAACATGGTGTTGAATAAAGTACCTAGCTATCTTCACAGGAAAATAATATATAGAAGTCATGTTCACAACATCAACATCAGAAATAAAGGTCTTATCACACCCCCTATTCACAGAACGACTTTATTCGAGAGAAGCTTTTCATACAACATAGCAAATGCCTACAACTCCCTTCCTTTGAATTTCAAGTCCTTGAACTCAAGAAAATTTAGATCTTGCATCTTTGAACTTTATCTGAATGAACAGAACAAATGCTAATTTTTTATATCCTACACTGTGGTATTTTATATTATGGTCAGATAGTTGGTAGGTCCCTCATTTGACTACTTTCCTAAATATGTATTCTTTTATTTCTCCTTAATAGTGAACGCAGAACGCCATTGAAAAAATTAAAAATTTAGAGTAATAATTAGAATTATTTTTTTTTTTTTTGTTCTAGAAGAGGTGAAACTTACATCAGACACCCAGTCTTTCTGGGTAGTGTCGGATTCTTACCGACTAAACACATCTCCTGCGGTTGGTTCCGGGCATAAGCCTATAAACCTTCCATCATCTTATCTGTTATTTTCTCTTTCGCATTCTTTTATGCTGAGTGTTTGTGTTCATCCTTCAATTGGATATCTCTTACTAAGTGTGGAGTTCTATATCTTCATTTTCGCAATTGGTCTCTAGGTCTTTTGCGGTAAATTCTAGCTGTTTTTTCATCTTCAGCGGGGTCATAGTCAACTAACCTTCTAAGGTCGTCATTTGGATGTTCACTAGCTCTTTCATAGGCTTTTGCAGCTTTTCGTTTGATGAATGTAGTAATGGACTCCCATTTTATGTCTTTTTGTATCTGTTCATTCCTAACAAACCAGGGGGCGTCTAATGCCCATCTCAGAAATTTGTTTTCTGTACTTTGTATCCTCTTTATATGGGTTCTCGCTGCATATCCCCATGCTGTTGATCCATAAGTTAGCTGCGGTCTGGCTACTGCTTTTATGATCCTCAATTTCGTGTTTCTGTTCATTTGGCTTCTTCTGCCTATAATCGGATATAGTCTTTTCATTGCTACATTCGTTTTATCCACTGCATACTTAATGTGTTGTTTCCACGTAAGTCCCTTGTCTAATATTACTCCCAGATATTTAGCTTCATTCTGCCATTCTATTTCATTATCGTCTATGGATATTTTCGATTCCATCTTCAGTTTCCTCTTTTGAAGGAGTATTGCTTGACTCTTTTCTCCATTGATTTTGATTTTCCATCTGTTACACCATTGACTGATATCGTCTGCAGCTTCTTGAAGTCTTTTGTGAATTATTTTTGTATTTCTGTGCCTAATTGCTATGCCCGTATCGTCCGCGTATAGAGCAAGCAGGCATCTTGGATTTCTTGGTATATCATGTATGTATATGTTATAGAGTAGCGGTCCTAGTATGGATCCTTGGGGAACTCCTGCTTCCAAATATCTGAGTGTGGAATGAACATCACCCATTTTCACACAAAAGTTCCTATCCCTCAAATAATTTCTTATTATTCTGCATAACTTGGGTGAATAACCTGCGGTTTTCATTTTATATGCTAGTCCTTCATGCCATACTCTATCAAAAGCTCTGGTTACATCTAGTAGTAGTAGTCCTGTGGCTTGTTTATTCTGAAATCCTTCTGTGATATACTCGGTTATTCTTAGGAGCTGTTGTTCAGTTGAATGTTGTTTTCGGAACCCAAATTGTTCACTCGGTATCGTCTGCAGGGCCTCTGTTTCTTCAATAAGTCGTCTGGCTAAGACTCTCTCCACAATTTTTCCTAGGGCTGGGAGCAGGCTTATCGGTCTATAGTTCTGTGGGAACGTTTTGTCTTTACCTGGTTTATTGAAAACAATCACTTCGGCAGATTTCCATCTTTTTGGAAAGTGCTCTGTTCTCATCACGCCATTTGCTATGCTAGTGAGAGCTGCCGTTCCTTTCTTTGACATTTTCTTCAGCATGAGATTTGTAATTTTATCTTTTCCAGGAGCCTTTCTTGTTTTCAAATTATTGATTATCTCTTTGATTTCTGCCGGAGATGTTGGGTGAGGGATTTTGTCATCCGGTGGTGATTCTTTCATTTCTTCTTCATTATCTTCTATTAATTCTTCTAGGTCCTCATCGTCTTCTTCACAATAGTTTATTCTTGACTCCCTTTCTATAGTATCGGCAAGAGCGTTAGCTTTATCGCTTTTTGAATATGCCATTCCATGCATTCCATGCAGTGGTGGAATTTGAGTTTTTTCATTACGTAAATTTTTTTGCATTTTCCATGCAGAGTGGTCTTCTGTGTTGAGTTCACTGATTTTCTTATTCCATCTATTCGTTCTGAGCTCCCTTAGTGCATTTTTAAGTATTTGACTATGTCTGTTCAGTCTGATTTTATCATTATCTGTTTTATACATCCTGTAGTTCTTTCTTAGTCTTCGGTTGACTTTAATCAGTTCTTTCACCTCTTTTGGAGTATGGCCATAGGGATGTTTGAGAGTAGGTTTAGTTTTTCTAACCGTGCTCTCTTCATAGGATTTCATAATCGCACTCTCCAAAGCTATGACTGATTTATCTAGTTCATCAGGAGTGTTAATTTGTGGAATACTCGTGATATTTTCTTGGAGTTTATTCTTATATTCGTCCCAATCGGTATGTTCTCGTGTTTGAGTCACTTCATTTCTAGGTCCATGTCCTAAAATGAACTCTATCGGGTTGTGATCAGATGTTCCATCCTCTATCGTTTCAAGAGCAAAATCTTGTTTTATATTTTTCATTATAACTATGTCTAGCACATCAGGGGTTCCATTGCCACTAGGTAAATAAGTCGGTATTTCCGGTCCCATGATTATAACATCTTCCTTTTCGGCATATTCTTTCAATTTCTTGCCATTTGCATTCTCTATTTTAGAATTCCATTGTTGAGATTTACAGTTGAGATCTCCAAGTATTATTCTTGGAAAATGGCCCCCTAATAAAATCTTCATCTCTTCCTCTGGCAGATTTATTTGCGGTGGTTTATATACAGAGAATACCTTAATGCTTTCTCTTCTTATCTTTACTGTGATCGATAGTGCCTCTATAGTTGCGTCATTGTTCTCGTGATTTACAACCGCAATCAGGTAATGGTTCACGTCTCTTTTAACGAGAATAGCAACCCCTCCACCGTTTCTTTCATTTCTGTCTCTTCTGTATATTTCGTAGTTTACGAAGGATATTTTATCTTTAGGAGTTAATTTAGTTTCCTGAAGCGCCATTATATCAGGATGTCTTTCTTCTAACAATTGTTCAATATCTGATTTACGGGCTCTGATTCCGTTAATATTCCAGGAAACTATCTTCAGATTTTCTAGCTGTGATTGCATGTTCATAAATTATTTATTTCCAAATAAGTTTTGAAATTTCTTCTCGAATTCTTTTTCAAATTTCTGCATTATTCTGCTGAACATTTTCTCAGTGAGTTTGTCAAGTTCATCTTTAGGGTCTTCCCTTCTGGTTTCAATTGGTTTTGTGGACGAGTTCTTTGTTTTTTGTACCTGTGGTTTTTCAACAGTAACAACAGTCTCTATTTTTCCAGCGATTTTCTTGGGGGGGGCTTCTTTTTTTGTCGGTGTTTTCTTCTTCGTAAGATTTTTATATGCGCTGCAGCCTTTATAACTGGCCGGATGTCCACTCTGGTTACATAAAACGCATGCCGCGTTCCTTTCGCCTTCTTTTTGCGTCAATGCACACTCTTTTGTGCAATGCGCTCCTAAGCATTTCACGCATCTCCACGGAAATGTACATTTATTTTGTGCATGTCCATATCTCTGGCAGCGATGGCACTGTCCTGGTCCTTCTGGCTTCTTTTTGGGCTCTATTTCGATACAAAGGCTGTAGATCTTTTTGATTTGAAATATTTCCTTGTGCTGCGTTTTTACAAGGTAAAGAGGAATTGCTTTTTTGGTTTTATTTGACGTCATTCTCGTCACTTCGGCATCTTTAATACCTTGAAGTCCTAAGTCGTTTTTAATAACTTCAATATCCGCGTCCAGTGGCAAGTACCTTATAACGGCGTATACTCTCCTTTCTTCTTCCAATTGGTAGGTAAAATATTCCTTACCTTGTTGATCAAGAAATTTTGTGAGTTTCCTGAAGTCTTCTGCAGACGAAGCAATAATTTTAATGCCGTCTTTTACTACCGTTGCCCGGTTATAATTTATTTTTTTGTTATAAAGCGCTTTAGACATTTCCGTCCAGTATGAAGTCCCCATCATTGGTAATGGGGGAATTTTCTCTTTGATAGGTGACTGAGGTGTCACCGTTGATTTTTGTAAGTTTTCCTCTATTGAGGAAGAGCTCTCTTTCCGGGCACGCTTGGCCCGGGGTGCTCCTTGCGATTGGGGGGCTTTTTTGCTGTCCTCAATAATTGAGGCTGGCTTTTTGGGAGGGACAACTGGCGTAGCTTTGGAATTAGCTTGGTTCGTTACCGGTTCAGAAGTCAAAACCTGGGAATAACTTCTTACCTGTGGATTTGGAGACTTCGTATTGGAGAGTTCTTCTCTCAAGAGTCTCAACTCGTTTGTCAGATTCGCCATGGAAGTTGTCAGAGCGGCTAAATTGGCTTTGAGCTCATCATTCTCCTGTCGCAGCCTGACGAGTTCCTTCAGTTCGTCACTTTCGTCCTCAGAGGTCGTGTATCTATCCTCCGTATCCATGAAGGATCCATCGTTATCCGAATTTTCATCCATGTTCAAATTCGGATAATAGTCACTACACTTACTTGTTCAACTTCACTAAAAAGTCCTGAAATCACTCACGCACGGAACCAACGATCCTTTCGGACCTGGACTCAACGAGCGAAAACACAAAACTTCTAACAAGCTCTAACTTGGATGTGCACATCAACGTTGCATTTGAGCACTAAACTGGTTTTCACACAAACTTAATCTCTCGGCACGTCCGAACTCGTCGTCGTCTCGCTTGTGACTGGGTTGATTAGAATTATTTTTTTTTTTGTTCTAGAAGAGGTGAATCTTACATCAGACACCCAGTCTCTCTGGGTAGTGTCGGATTCTTACCGACTAAACACCTCTCCTGCGGTTGGTTCCGGGCATAAGCCTATAAACCTTCCATCATCTCATCTGTTATTTTCTCTTTCGCATTCTTTTATGCTGAGTGTTTGTGTACATCCTTCAATTGGATATCTCTTACTAAATGTGGAGTTCTATATCTTCATTTTCGCAATTGGTCTCTAGGTCTTTTGCGGTAAATTCTAGCTGCTTTTCATCTTCAGCGGGGTCATAGTCAACTAACCTTCTAAGGTCGTCATTTGGATGTTCACTAGCTCTTTCATAGGCTTTTGCAGCTTTTCGTTTGATGAATGTAGTAATGGACTCCCATTTTATGTCTTTTTGTATCTGTTCATTCCTAACAAACCAGGGGGCGTCTAATGCCCATCTCAGAAATTTGTTTTCTGTACTTTGTATCCTCTTTATATGGGTTCTCGCTGCATATCCCCATGCTGTTGATCCATATGTTAGCTGCGGTCTGGCGACGGCTTTTATGATCCTCAATTTCGTGTTTCTGTTCATTTGGCTTCTTCTGCCTATAATCGGATATAGTCTTTTCATTGCTACATTCGTTTTATC
Organism: Adalia bipunctata; assembly: GCA_910592335.1. Classification (NCBI taxonomy): domain Eukaryota; kingdom Metazoa; phylum Arthropoda; class Insecta; order Coleoptera; family Coccinellidae; genus Adalia; species Adalia bipunctata. The sequence continues at coordinate 7,332,323 of OU342953.1, forward strand.
CACTGCATACTTAATGTGTTGTTTCCACGTAAGTCCCTTGTCTAATATTACTCCTAGATATTTAGCTTCATTCTGCCATTCTATTTCATTATCGTCTATGGATATTTTCGATTCCATCTTCAGTTTTCTCTTTTGAAGGAGTATTGCTTGACTCTTTTCTCCATTGATTTTGATTTTCCATCTGTTACACCATTGACTGATATCGTCTGCAGCTTCTTGAAGTCTTTTGTGAATTATTTTTGTATTTCTGTGCCTAATTGCTATGCCCGTATCGTCCGCGTATAGAGCAAGCAGGCATCTTGGATTTCTTGGTATATCATGTATGTATATGTTATAGAGTAGCGGTCCTAGTATGGATCCTTGGGGAACTCCTGCTTCCAAATATCTGAGTGTGGAATGAACATCACCTATTTTCACACAAAAGTTCCTATCCCTCAAATAATTTCTTATTATTCTGCATAACTTGGGTGAATAACCTGCGGTTTTCATTTTATATGCTAGTCCTTCATGCCATACTCTATCAAAAGCTCTGGTTACATCTAGTAGTAGTAGTCCTGTGGCTTGTTTATTCTGAAATCCTTCTGTGATATAGGGGAAATACGTACAAAATGACATATATGGACAAAATGACATAGGCATCATAACTTGAGTTCAGAGGTATGAAATACGGAACTGCCTACCACATTACACGACCCGAGTGGCTTCAATCAACCTCTGAAAATTAGCAAGAGCTACTCTGGTTCATTCGGTCGTTATGAGTGATAACAGAAATCAATAGGTCACGAGTTTTATTTCATTGCGCCAAATTTTAAGAAGAAATGGCCAGTTTTCACCATTTTTTTAATTCAAATTGCATTCAATTCAAACTTTACTTATTTGTCATTGTATTCACGGAGCTTTTTGTATGTTGAATATACTTTTTGTATTAATTCGATACATTTCTAGTTTTATAACGCTATATGGACAAAATGACATATACAGTCAACGGACAAAATGACATAGGTATTTCAGCTGAATAAACCGTATCTACCGGACAAAACCAAGACAATCCATCTCAGGCTCCACCAGCAAGCAAAGAATCAGGACTTGTCTTAACATATTCATAACAAAATCTTCATCTGCGGCTTATAAAGGCAATGCGTCTTAACCTACTTTTGCTGATTCTATGAGGAGGTTTCTCCAATCCCTTAAGGACAATTTATAAGTGAACAAGGCAAACATGAGCCGAGGACTCGACAAACGTTCTTAGTTTCAACTTCTACACCTAATAAGATTGCAATCGAATCAAAAAAGAGCCCATACCTCCTCCAAAAACAAGGAGACAAGTCCCTAGGGCATTATTTGAAGACAATGAAGAAGAAAATGTTCCTAGCAACTTTCGAGATCATGAAGACGACTGTCCAGTGTCTATCTATTGTTATTAGACCTTCTTTCCCGATTTAGATCTTCTCCAGGATTAGCCCTGAAGAAGACTGGTTACGGTGCATGCATTGCATGCATTGGGCTCACGCATCTTGTGCTGATGTTCCTAGAAGAACCAAGCGTTTCATTTGTGAACTTTGTCAGTAGTTTTGTAACTATAAGTAGAAAAATACAGTTGCCTACTGCCGGTATGTCATTTTGTCCATAGCATGCGAACAAAATGAATTTCGTTTATCCCAATTCATCTAAGAATATTTCATTTCTTGGTTCTTTTATTTCATAAAGGTTGATTAGATTTTATAAAGAAAGGACCAAAGATCAGAGGTGTCGAATATGACATTACTGTGATTCACTACTATCAAGTTCTGCCTCTGAAATAAAACCCTATGTCATTTTGTACGTACTTCCCCTACTCGGTTATTCTTAGGAGCTGTTGTTCAGTTGAATGTTGTTTTCGGAACCCAAATTGTTCACTCGGTATCTTCTGCAGGGCCTCTGTTTCTTCATTAAGTCGTCTGGCTAACTCTCTCCACAATTTTTCCTAGGGCTGGGAGCAGGCTTATCGGTCTATAGTTCTGTGGGAACTTTTTGTCTTTACCTGGTTTATTGAAAACAATCACTTCGGCAGATTTCCATCTTTTTGGAAAGTGCTCTGTTCTCATCACGCCATTTGCTATGCTAGTGAGAGCTGCCGTTCCTTTCTTTGACATTTTCTTCAGCATGAGATTTGTAATTTTATCTTTACCAGGAGCCTTTCTTGTTTTCAAATTATTGATTATCTCTTTGATTTCTGCCGGAGATGTTGGGTGAGGGATTTTGTCATCCGGTGGTGATTCTTTCATTTCTTCTTCATTATCTTCTATTAATTCTTCTAGGTCCTCATCGTCTTCTTCACAATAGTTTATTCTTGACTCCCTTCCTATAGTATCGGCAAGAGCGTTAGCTTTATCGCTTTTTGAATATGCCATTCCATGTATTCCATGCAGTGGTGGAATTTGAGTTTTTTCATTACGTAAATTTTTTTGCATTTTCCATGCAGAGTGGTCTTCTGTGTTGAGTTCACTTATTTTCTTATTCCATCTATTCGTTCTGAGCTCCCTTAGTGCATTTTTAAGTATTTGACTATGTCTGTTTAGTCTGTTTTTATCATTATCTGTTTTATACATCCTGTACTTCTTTCTTAGTCTTCGGTTGACTTTAATCAGTTCTTTCACCTCTTTTGGAGTATCGCCATAAGGATGTTTGGGAGTAGGTTTAGTTGTTCGAACCGTGCTCTCTTCATAGGATTTCATAATCGCACTCTCCAAAGCTATGACTGATTGATCTAGTTCATCAGGAGTGTTAATTTGTGGAATACTCGTGATATTTTCTTGGAGTTTATTCTTATATTCGTCCCAATCGGTATGTTCTCGTGTTTGAGTCACTTCATTTCTTGGTCCATGTCCTAAAATGAACTCTATCGGGTTGTGATCAGATGTTCCATCCTCTATCGTTTCAAGAGCAAAATCTTGTTTTATATTTTTCATTATAACTATGTCTAGCACATCAGGGGTTCCATTGCCACTAGGTAAATATGTTGGTATTTCTGGTCCCATGATTATAGCATCTTCCTTTTCGGCATATTCTTTCAATTTCTTGCCATTTGCATTCTCTATTTTAGAATTCCATTGTTGAGATTTACAGTTGAGATCTCCAAGTATTATTCTTGGAAAATGACCCCCTAATAAAATCTTCATCTCTTCCTCTGGCAGATTTATTTGCGGCGGTTTATACACAGAGAATACCTTAATACTTTCTCTTCTTATCTTTATTGCGATCGATAGTGCCTCTATAGATACGTCATTGTCCACAGGATGTACAACCGCATTCAGGTAGTGGTTCACGTCTCTTTTAACGAGAATAGCAACCCCTCCACCGTTTCTTCCATTTCTGTCTCTTCTGTAAATTTCGTAGTTTTCGAAGGATATTTTATCTTTAGAAGTTAATTTAGTTTCCTGAAGCGCCATAATATCAGGATGTCTTTCTTCTAACAATTGTTCAATATCTGATTTACGGGCTCTGATTCCGTTAATATTCCAGGAAACTATCTTCAGATTTTCTAGCTGTGATAGCATGTTCATAAATTATTTATTTCCAAATAAGTTTTGAAATTTCTTCTCGAATTCTTTTTCAAATTTCTGCATTATTCTGCTGAATATTTTCTCAGTGAGTTTGTCAAGTTCATCTTTAGGGTCTTCCCTTCTGGTTTCAGTTGGTTTTGTGGACGATTTCTTCGTTTTTCAACAGTAACAACAGTCTCTATTTTTTCAGCGATTTTCTTGGGGGGGACTTCTTTTTTTGTCGGTGTTTTCTTCTTCGTAAGATTTTTATATGCGCTGCAGCCTTTATAACTGGCCGGATGTCCACTCTGGTTACATAAAACGCATGCCGCTTTCCTTTCGCCTTCTTTTTGCGTCAATGCACACTCTTTTGTGCAATGCGCTCCTAAGCATTTCACGCATCTCCACGGAAATGTACATTTATTTTGAGCATGTCCATATCTCTTGCAGCGATGGCATTGTCCTGGACCTTCTGGCTTCTTTTTGGGCTCTACCTATTTCGATACAAAGGCTGTAGATCTTTTTGATTTGAAATATTTCCTTGTGCTGCGTTTTTACAAGGTAAAGAGGAATTGCTTTTTTGGTTTTATTTGACGTCATTCTCGTCACTTCGGCATCTTTAATACCTTGAAGTCCTAAGTCGTTTTTAATAACTTCAATATCCGCGTCCAGTGGCAAGTACCTTATAACGGCCTATACTCTCCTTTCTTCTTCCAATTGGTAGGTAAAATATTCCTTACCTTGTTGATCAAGAAATTTAGTGAGTTTCCTGAAGTCTTCTGCAGACGAAGCAATAATTTTAATGCCGTCTTTTACTACCGTTGCCCGGTTATAATTTATTTTTTTGTTATAAAGCGCTTTAGACATTTCCGTCCAGTCTGAAGTCCCCATCATTGTTAATGGGGGAATTTTCTCTTTGATAGGTGACTGAGGTGTCACCGTTGATTTTTGTAAGTTTTCCTCTATTGAGGAAGAGCTCTCTTTCCGGGCACGCTTGGCCCGGGGTGCTCCTTGCGATTGGGGGGCTTTTTTGCAGTTCTCAATAATTAAGGCTGGCTTTTTGGGAGGGACAACTGGCGTAGCTTTGGAATTAGCTTGGTTCGTTACCGGTTCAGAAGTCAAAACCTGGGAATAACTTCTTACCTGTGGATTTGGAGACTTCGTATTGGAGAGTTCTTCTCTCAAGAGTCTCAACTCGTTTGTCAGATTCGCCATGAAAGTTGTCAGAGCGGCTAAATTGGCTTTGAGCTCATCATTCTCCTGTCGCAGCCTGACGAGTTCCTTCAGTTCGTCACTTTCGTCCTCAGAGGTCGTGTATCTATCCTCCGTATCCATGAAGGATCCATCGTTATCCGAATTTTCATCCATGTTTAAATTCGGATAATAGTCACTACACTTACTTGTTCAACTTCACTAAGAAGTCCTGAAATCACGCACGCACGGAACCAACGATCCTTTCGGACCTGGACTCAACGAGCGAAAACACAAAACTTCTAACAAGCACTAACTTGGATGTGCACATCAACGTTGCGTTTGAGCACTAAACTGGTTTTCACACAAACTTAATCTCTCGGCACGTCCGAACTCGTCGTCGTCTCGCTTGGTACTGTGATTAGAATTATTTTTTGTTTCGGGTTGAGTTGAGCAGAATATGCATGTGCATAACTGGACTCCGCCTTTTTTCGCAAGGATAAATTATTGTATGTAAACAATTTTCTTGTGTAATCATTATCGTGAAAATAAAGTCATTATTATTATTATTATTATTATAAATATACCGAGAGGGTTTATTTTGGAAACGGATGTCTCATTGAAATCTTATACAAACAACTCAGTGCCAGTTTTGGGTAGGTGTTATCTTCCTTGTAAACACAAAGATATCGAATGCATTTTGGAATTTTATGTTGTAGAATCGAATTTCAATAGTTTATTAGGTTTAGAAGGATGTCAAAGATTGAATTTAATTAAAAGAATCGATAGTGTTAAAACGAGTGGAAATGATATTTATCCAAAGGTAATTAACAATAACAAAGAACTTTTCTCTGGATTAGGTAGTATATCAGGTGAATATCACATAGAATTAAAAGATAACTTTATTCCGGTAGTTCACCCCCCTCGCAAAATTCCAATTCCGTTATTAGGTAAATTTAAGGATACTTTGGTCAAACTTGAAAGAATGAAAATAATTAGAAAAATAGATGAACCTACGGATTGGGTGAATTCGATAGTGATTGTAAAGAAGAGTGATGGAAATTTAAGAATTTGTTTAGACCCTCGAGACTTAAATTCAGCTATCAAGCGAGAAATTTTCCAGATACCAACAATAGAACAAATTACATCAAAATTAGCGGGAGCTCAATTTTTCAGCAAGTTGGACGCGAATAGCGGATTTTGGAAAATTCGTCTCGATGATGAAAGCGCAAAATTATGTACTTTTTCCACTCCTTTTGGGAGGTATTGTTTTCTAAAAATGCCAATTTGGGGTATCAGAGATAACTTTTTTAGGGTACACATTCACGAAAGACGGTTATTTTCCTACTTCAGAAAGAGTTGAAGCTATAAAAAATTTTCCTAAGCCAAAAAGTAAGAAGGAAGTCCAAAGATTTTAAGGAGTAGTCACTTATGTCGGTAAACTCATTCCTAATTTGTCCAATTTGAATTTTCCATTGCGAGAATTAATAAAAAATGATGTTTGTTTCTGTTGGACAGAAAAACAAGAGAAATCTTTTGAAGAATTGAAAAGGAAATTGATTGAACACCCGGTACTACAATATTACGACATTAAAAAACCTGTTGTGGTTTCAGTTGATGCAAGTAAGAACGGTTTAGGAGCATGTTTGTTACTGAATAAATTACCGGTGGCTTATGCATCTCAGGCATTGTCGGATACACAGCAAAGGTGGGCACAGATAGAGAAAGAATTGGCCGCAATTTTATTCGGTTGTGAAAAATTTTATGAGTATGTTTATGGTAGATCATTTATTGTAGAGACAGATCACAGACCTTTATTAGGAATTTTTGAAAAACCACTAGTAGCATGCCCGGCTAGGTTACAGCGAATGGTTCTACAACTACAAAAATTCGATTTTAAACTTGTTTTCAAACCTGGCAGAGATCTGTTTATATCCGACGCTTTATCTCGTGCTGTATATGATAATGATGAGTATAAATTTGAAGGCGAATTAGACGTATGCGTAATAGAGAACAATTGTGAAATGACTAATAAAAAATATTTAGAAATGATAAGATTGACAGAAGAAGATGCTGAACTTAAACAGTTAAGAAAATTTGTAATGAATGGTTGGCCAAAATCTATCAAAAAATTACCAGATATTGTTAAACCCTACTTCAAATTTCGACATGAAATAGTTGAGAGTAATGGTTTACTGTGGGAAGTCAAATATGCATTCCTTCGAAAATGAGACCTGAGATAATTGAAAAAATTCATTACGGTCATTTTGGAATAATAAAATGTAAAAATAGAGCGAAACAATCCTTTTTTTGGCCTAACATGTGTAAACAAATAGAAAGTAAGGTACTTTCTTGTAGATTATGTCTCAAGTATAGAGTTTCAAATAAAAAAGAAGAACTGATATTGCACGAAATCCCCAATATTCCTTGGTATAAGATTGGATGTGATATTTTGTATTTGGGATCTATAATGTACTAGCTGGCCCGGCGAACTTTGTTTCGCCTAAATGATACCTATACCATGGCCATCTTTATCTTAAGAAGGCCGTGCCTATACTTACTGTGGATTTCATAACTCGTTATCACCAGTGATCGGAGATCAACGTCTTGGTTAGATTTCTGAACTGTCAAATCGAACGTTGATTCTAGATCAAGCTCCGATCACCGGTGATATGCTTTGTGAAACCCACGTTTAAGTTGTATAAACTTACCATTGCTATTTTTTCCAGCAGGAGATAAATTAGGCATAATAAAAGTTCTGTCAAATGTCATCTGTCAAAAGTCATCTGTCGACTGACAAATGTCATCTGTCGAATGTCATCTGTCAAATGTCATCTGTCAAATGTCATCTGTCAAATGTCATCTGTCAAATGTCATCTGTCAAACGTCATGTGTCAAACTTCATCTATCAAACGTCATCTGTCAAATGTCATCTGTCAAATGTCATCTGTCAAATGTCATCTGTCAAATGTCATCTGTCAAATGTCATCTGTCAAATGTCAGATGTCATCTGTCAGATGTCAAATGTCATCTGTCGAATGTCATCTGTCAAATGTCATCTTGCAACCGTCATCTGTCAACTGTCATCTTTTCCACGGATATGAGCTGTCACACAAAACAGAAATACAGAAATAATATGTCAATTACTAATTATGGGCAATTTTGAATTCAGTTATTTCCGCAAATATATTTATTACCCAAACATAAATCAAAAACATTTCAGAAATATAGAGAAAAGATGAAAATGGACAACTCACGATTGATGCTGATCGTCACATTTACTTTACATTCCGGTGAAAATTCACAGTTCCACCAACTTGAGATCTTTACCCGCTTTTGATCTGATAATAGCCTTCCATGTTATTATAAGTTCTATGCAAATTACACAATGATTGTATACATCGCCATTCATACTCTAGTCTATACCATTTCTGAATTTCCTACCCTTCAAGAAAATGAAATGCACCGTTGCCAGACTACTTCATGTTCGTGTTCTATTTTATTATTGCATTTCTATTGAGGAACTTCGTTCTACCACAGAATACCTAACTACACAGAAGCGTCACTCCGCCTTCCCGCCAAAACTTTATTTGATGACGCTTCTGCCATGCTAGGTAGTACATATGTCAAGTTGAAATTCAAACTTCCTGCTGGATCACTCAAAAATGACATATGTACTACCTAACAGAGAATGAAGGTCACGAAAATTTGCCCCTTGGAGATCAAAGTGCCGACGCTTAGTGACGCTTCTGTGTAGTTAGGTGTTCTGTGGTTCTACTACTATTAATCCCCATGGAATATTCTTATACCTTTGGTAAGACCAACTACACTTTTAACTATTCACTTGACATGCGATTCTGTGGGAGAAAAACTAACCTCCTTTGTCCGAATGTCAGTCAAAACCTATATAAGTACTCTATGATTGCTCGATTGGTAGTAACACATAATTCTATGGGTGGTAAGAAAAAGGAAGGCCTTTTTCTCTTTTCTGTAGGATTTTTTGGGAATATTTTGTTATATAAACCTTGCCCTAACAATAATAAACACAACAAAAAAAGAATTGTCCAATTTGGTGCGATCGTTTGAACAATATGGCATTTCGAAGTTTTGAACCAACCATAGATCGCCTTTTATTAATATAGATAGATTTGCTCGTAGTCGATTATTATACCAAGTGGGTTGAATTGATTGAATTAGATGTTAATGCACATTCAGACACAGTGATAGGTTGCCTGAAAGATATGTTTGCAAGATGGGGAATACCTGCAATATTGGTCTCTGATGGAGGTCCACAGTTCAGTTCAGGAAAATTTAAAGAATTCTCTGAAAGGTGGAACTTCATCCATACAATATCAAGTTCAAGATACCCTCAATCGAATGGGATGGTGGAAAGAACAAAACAGACTATGAAAAAATTACTTTATAAAGCTTCTGATGAAAAGAAAGAAATTGAATTCGTTTTGCTGATGTATAGAAATACACCCTTAGAAAGTGGTTTTTCTCCATCCCAGTTGATGATGTCGAGAAATCTTAGAGATATTCTTCCTTATTCTGATAGACAGTTGAAACCCTTAGTAGTAGACTATGAATCCTATAATCAACAAATGAGAAAGTCTAGACAGAAACAAAAACAGTATTATGATGAGAAAAGTCAAATGTTAAAGCCAATACCTGTAGATAGTAGAGTAAGATTTCAGAAGAATTCAGGGTCTTCATGGTCGTTTGGCAGAATCTTGGAGAGACCGAGAGATCGTTCATATAAAATTAAAACTGAGGATGGATCACATCTAGTAAGGAATCGTAGATTTGTCGAAATTCTGCCGAACGAGTATGGAGGTCCATATACATGTAACACGGAAATTAAAGATGAGATGTATGTATTCTCCTAATAAGAGAGATCATGTAACAAATAATTCAGATAATTTAGATTTGACTGATTGCTTGGATAATAGTGTTGAGAATTATAATATTCCTAGTACATCCTCGTCTGGAAGAACCATAAAAAAGCCTGATAGACTTATGTACATGTAATTATGTAATTTCGTTCAGTATCTTGTAAAGAAGGGAGATGTCATATATTTATGCATATACGTGTATGTATGTGTTCAGTGCTACGCCACTGATATGAGCATGCGCGCATGCATTAGCAGATCAGGTGATACATAAATAAAAGGACAGTTTTTAAACCTACAAGTCGTTTGAATAACGTTTGGTATCTAACAGTAGTGAGGTCAGTTTCGTGAAATTCCATAAAAATTACAGCCTGGATAAAGGAAAAATGTCTCAATTTTTTCAATTAGAGCTCTATGAAAAGTATTATCTAATGATTGCAGATACCGTTCGCCATTGAAAAAAAGGACCCATTAAAAGATATCCATAAAACATTACATTCGAATCTGCAAATTCACAATATAGTTTGTAATCGGTTTCATAATATTTCAGCGGACTTCAGAAGTTTACAGGAATTGGTGGTAATAACTGAATCTTCATAGATAGTGAATGATTATTATTCAGTGTAAATTTCTAGTTATGAAATCCGCCAAATTTTTAAAATTTCACATCTTTTTTCTGTAATAATCTGCTTTGAAATTACAACAACTGTCGAAATTAACTCAAATTCTTTTTCGAATTATGTATTTTGTTCTTGATTTTGATCGAGTTACTTCGGTAATAAATCATGTGAATTTCTAATTTTTTCAATTATCTTACCAAACCATCCTTGCAAAGATTATATAATTACCTGGTAAATGTTGAATACGTAAATAAACATTGTCTCACACACAAGAATATACAGGGTGTTTCAATAACAGCACAAGATTTGAACTGCACGCCATGTTTGACAGTTATAATGTCACATGATTATGACGTGACAGATCGAAAGTTGACTGATGGTAGGATGGTAGTTAATATTGAGCATTACACGATAGAACAATGCGTCCTGATTATCAAAAACGAAGAAGGGAAAGCAGTACAGGTGAATGGTGAACGCCTCTTTGGGAATCTATTGATTTTGACACCATGTGGTTTCAGCAGGACGGTGCCACATGTCATAACGCCCGTGATACATTGACTATCTTGCACCAGTTTGCTCCTGGTCGTGTCATTTCCCGATTTGGTGACCAGGAGTGGCCTCCACGCTCTCGCGATTCAATGTTTTTTGACTCCTGTTTCTGGGGTTATCTGAAGTCACAGAATTATGCCAAAGAGCATTGAAAGCCGAGATTAGGCGTTGTATCAATGAAATACCACCAAATTCAATAACGTTATTGAAAAATTCGGCTCGAAAGACCATTTATTATGACTCGTCAATGACACATAAACCGAGACATAAACACAAATTCTGGTGCTGGTACTTTATTGAATGAATGAACGAAGATACACTAAATGAAGACGGTTCAGATCCTGCGCTCTTAATGAAACACCCTTTACAAGAGGATATCCCTTCGTATAAAAAAAAAGATTTTTTGAAACCATGAGTAGGAAAATACTCCTACTCTTCCCAAAGTAGTTTATCTTTTCACGGTATCGTATATCCTCAAAATTTCCTTTAGATAGCATCCGTAACATAATTTTTCACGGTATGTTCGATAACGGAAGTAGTTTCGTCGAAGTGTTCGGCCGGAAGTAAAGTGAAAAATGGAGCCGAATTCCGTTGGCCATTACGTGAATGCACTTACCCCTTGGGCGGGTCAGACCGTGGTCATAAACCACTTTACTCGGCGATGTCCACGGACCTATTCGAACGTAACGCCGTATTTTTTACCCGCAAAAATCGGTTTGAAAGGACACGGATAAACTATTCTATCGTCACTTATAAACAGGGTGAGCTAGCATTCAGTAGAAAAATTTCAGCATTCTTATAATTATGACATTTCAATATACAGGGTGACCCATTTTGAAAGATCCTCTGAAATAACTCCCTGGGAAGAGCCTGGATCAAAAAATGTTTCAGGTGAAGGTTTCTTGGTTTTTAGAGGTACATCGAATGCAGGCGTTAAATATGACCTTGGAGTTCGATTTCAAGGTCATTTACAGGTCAAGCAGATTTTTGAAGAGGAATTAATACTAGTTGTGAATTAACGTCTGTGAAATACCTATAGATACCGAATCGGAAATAAAAGTTGTGAACATACCCACTACAGTGTTAAACGAGTGTATTGAGTATTTTCTAGACGACCAATGAAATAATCGAAACATTCGAAACCCTCGGCTCTATACGACAATGAATAATTGACGGATCTCAGGGCCGGTATTATAAAAGTCGAATCTAGGATTCAACCGTGCGCCAACTACCAGATAGTGAGGAATTTGGTTGTTGGCGCAACGGTTGAATCCTCGGTTGGTCTTTATAATACCGGCCCTTAATCAATGGCATAGGAGCCTGGAAAGGGGGAGATTTGAACTTTCTCGGGTCTCGATGCAGTTCCTATGCCTTTGAGTGGGGTCAGTCATTTATTCGTTGTCGTATCGCGCCGAAGGTTTTGATTATTTTATTGGTCCACAAGACAATATTCATCCACTCGTTTAACGCTCTAGTGGCTATGTTCCAGGGTTGGCAAAAAACATGTTTTTTTGAAAAAGAACAAAACATTGTGTTTTTTTTATTTGAAACTGTTTTATTTGATTTAAATCATGTTTTTTTTAATATTCAAAAACATGATTTAAAACATTCAAAACATGTTTAAAACCGAGTTTTAGCAACATTGCTATGATATTCTCGGGTGAAATATTCAAATCTGGCAACATTGAATAGAACTTGTATATTGTTAAATTGCTTACAGTTAATATAAGGTGTTAGGTTAGGGATGACGCCGCGAGCCGCGACACAGTAAATCAGAATTCTGGGGGTCCTGATTGTTAGTTTTTAATATAAAGTTTGGAAGGAAAATAAAATACTATTTGGAATAAATTCAAACCTAATAATACTTCAGACAGAATCAGAATGATTCAATTTTATAATCCTATTCATTTTTAGGAAAAGTCATATTTTGTTACAGAGTGGAGAATATTTTTCGATTTATTCGTTTTTCTGTTATTGAATTATTACTTATCTAGTGTTTTTTTCCTTCAATAAAAAACTGATTCAAAACAATTGTTTCAAAACAAATATGTTTTAAACAGAGGCTTGTGTTTGAAACGTGTTTTAAAACACTGTTTCGAAACAAATGTTTTAAAACATGCCAACCCTGCTATGTTCACATCTATTATTTCCGAATCGGTATATGTATAAGAGAAAATCATTAATTGGTATTCGGACGGACTCAAAGTTATTCCTCATAGAATCATTTGGCTGCGTATTGCTTATGAACATATTCAAAAAAGAGAACTGCACATATGAGGTGATACAGCGATAATAAAATCTCATCGCATGCCGACTCTCGAAATTATTGTTACCACTGAAAACAAGCTCAGATTGGTACATTAATGTGAATTTTAGATTGTGCGTAATTTCAGACAATTTTTCCTAGTAATATTTTTTTTCTACATTTATTTGTCCTTATCATTTTGTCTCGTTCATTGATCGAAAAAATTCCGGATTGCTATCTGAAAACGTCCTACCCCACTAGATATTGTGCCGTCATGTTAATACTTGATCCGGTCGATGGCACATCCGCACATGGTTCAGGTCATCAGCAGTTTGATATTTTCGTCTCAGTTTTCAGTTGGTACTGTTATGATTCCTTTCATGTGAGCCTTTATATTCCGAATAATATGAATTTGGAATCTAAGAAATCAATTAAAAAATATTTCAATTTTGCTATGCCCGGTATTTCTATCTCAATTGAGGGTCCAAATTGAACTGAAAAATTTAAATTTATATCAAATTTAATAATTATATTAACTTCCTTATTCACATACAGAAAAAATAAACAACTAATTCTATCCCTTGAATAAAATTAAACTCACTTATATCTATTATAATTGTCCTTTCACGATATTCCTGTTTTCTAGTATCAATCTTCTTAGTACTCGTTTTTCTTTCTCGTCTTCCTTTATTCTTTCCAATTTCTTTCTTGACTTTTCTTTCTGATTTTTCCTAATTGATCTTCTTGACTTTTCTTTCTCATTTTTCATTTATCTTCTTGGCTTTTCTTTCTGATTTCTCCTAATTTAACTTCTTGACTTTTCTTTCTGATTTCTCAATTCAATTCTCTTTTTTATCTCCCTGGTTTCCATCCTCCAAAACATCTTCCACATTATTGATTTTTCTAATTAACCTAATCCTAACTATTCACAGAATCTATTTTCTATGTACAAACTTCAAATGATGTTTCTAAATCTTTCAATTTTAATTTGGCCTCAATAGATCGGAAAGAATTTTGAATTTTGAAATGATATTTTGAACCATAACAGTACATTATTTGTCTTAGGAGAATTCATCATGCGTGAATGTTCTCTATAAAAATTGTGAATTTTGTTTTGTTTATGTTGAGGGTTCAACGATTTTGTCTACACCAGATGGATACAGCTCTAAGACCAATCGAGGCCGATTTTCATACAGATGGAATGTCCAGACCGGTGGAGACTATATTTGTGTCTTCCGCATAAATCAACAAATTGTTATCCTCTGAATTGAGAGACATTATTGAAAATTATGAATAAGATGGGACCGAGGGTGCTTCCCTGCGGTACTCCCTTTTTCATTACCTACTCTGTTGATATGCTTGTTTCGTTTTTGTCTTTGTTAAACACTCGGAAGAATGATGAAGAAAATACTGAGGCCATCAAAAGGGAATCACAGAAGACGAAGATGCCCCACCATACTCAACTGACAGAAACCGCCCTTCTGGAGGGGATTCATGCATAAATAGGGATGTTTCTGTTATAATCTTCCTTCTTGATCTACGCTCCGTCTTGACCATCTTAAGCTTCTAAGATCACGCGTCATTTTCTTCGATTATACTTCGACACTTGTAAATATACGGACAGTCATTGTCCCCTTTTTTGTGAATAAACATATCAAAAATCTCTCGTTGATTGTGATTATTTTGTAGTTAAAATATAACCGCGGTATATACAGTACCACCTCCAAATTACGCTAAATAACATTGTCCTTCGAGCCGGATTTGAATCAGTGAACTCAAAATAAATCCAGTCAACATCGTCGAAGCAGCAACTTCCAGGGACGTACCAAGAAGCCACCTACAATACAAGCAATCAAGTCTGTGCTAGGAAACCCAGACATTGGACTACACAATCCCAGGTGATCATTCCTTTTCATTCCTTGAAAACTCGTTCCGTTTTTCCATTTCTATATATTTGTGGCAAGATTTTATATAAAACTTTGTGTTTCTTATAATCTAGTTGGAAACTTTCGTGTGTTTATCGAATAGTTTCAGAGACAAATATTGTATTTCGTTGTAAATTGTTTTGCTCTATTGATAGCAATCCAGTTTGCACATTCTCGTACATATATTCACTACATATTTGTTTATTCTTTTGAAAATTACAATATAATTTAGCTTTCAATTCGTAAAGTATAGTGAAACACATTGATATCCCTTTTTGCAATTTTATTCTCATACTCAATCAAGTTACAACATAGCAATAGCAAGGCACACACGAAAGGGAAATCTGTGAGATCTGATCCGCAGTCCAGATTTGTTACAGATCTAGACTGCGGATGGGATCGCTACCGCCGATCTGGTCTGTCGCGGATCATATATCTCAATGATCCCGACAGACCAGATCGGCAGGAGCGATTCCATCTGCAGTCCAGAACTGTAACAAATCTGGACTGCGGATCAGATCTCACGGATTTCCCTTTCGTGTGTGCCTTGCTAATGGAACAATTAATCCGCAAAAGCGCCACGCTTAAAGCCCAGCTTAGTCGGTTTGAAACATTCATAACCAAAAAAAACCATCGATGAATCAACCTTGAACACAACCCAGGTACAAAAAAGGCTAAAAGATGTAGAACCGCTATCGACCCGTTTTCTCGAAGTTCAATATGAACTGGAACTCATCTCGTCAGATGATCCGGAAACCCTAAAGGCTGTACAGGTAGAAACTGAGTCGTTTGAAAATAAATTTTATGAGTTGACCTGTTTTGCAGAAGACTACATTACGGCAAATTCCAAAACGCTTTCGGGTAATAACTCAGTTTCGCGTCAAACCTCTCCAGATCTCAATATAAAGTTGCCGGTACTAAATCTGCCAATTTTTAACGGCCAATACAATGAGTGGTTATTTTTCAGAGACACTTTCAAATCTGTTATACATGATAATACGTCATTGTCACCAGTTCAAAAATTCCATTACTTGAGATTGTCTTTGAAGGATGATGCCACCAACGTGATTAAATCATTGGAAATATCCGACGGCAATTATGAAATCGCGTGGACCTGTCTTTTCGAAAGATACGAAAATAAATCTCTCCTTGTGTCTAACCATGTAAAAGCTCTTTTTAATCTTCCCTCGATAACCAAAGAATCGCACATTCACTTACGTCAACTGCTTGATGGGACGTATCAACATATGAGAGCTTTGAAATCTTTGAAATTACCTGTGGAACATTGGGATTCTTTGATTATCCATTTAATCGCATCCAAACTCGATTATAACACCAGGCGAGAATGGGAATCAAAGAATACCAGCTCAGAATTACCAACTTTGGAATATTTTCTTAATTTCTTGAAGGAAAAATGTCGTTTGTTGGAAACATTAAACATCGATAAACCCGCAGCGCCTCCAAGATCCGTTAAAACATTCGTATCAACCAATAAAGGTAGATGTGTCATTTGCACCAGAGATCATTTGTATTATAATTGCCAAAAATTCCTTAAGTTGGATCCAAATGCCAGGTATGATGAAGTTAAACGTTTGAAATTGTGCATAAATTGCTTGAGGAAAAACCATTCATCCATACAATGCTCAGCAAGTAAATGTCGAAAGTGTGGAAAGTCCCACAACACCTTATTGCATTTCACCAAGAAGGGTGAACAGTCTTCTTCCGCAACGAAAAATAATGAAAATTCATCCATTCATGATAATTCTACCTCATCTGAAGCTCGCGATTCGGTGGCATCATCATTTTCAGCATGTTCCACACAAAACAGAAAGCATACACTTCTGTCAACCGTCGTAATACACGTCTCAGACTCCACTGGAAAATCTCACAGTTGCAGAGCATTGTTGGATAGCGGCTCCGAGAGCAATTTCATAACTACAAAACTATGCCAGAAACTAAACTTGAAAACAAACAAATGCAAAATGATTATAACTGGTTTGAACCAATCCTCATCTTCTCTTGATAAACGAACAATTATCAAAATCCAATCCAGGCTTAATTCATTTCAGACTACATTACCTTGTTTCGTGATACCGCGGATAACTGGAAATATTCCTTCATTATCATTCGATGCGAGTCAAATCAAAATACCATCCAATCTGAAGTTAGCAGATCCAACATTTAACCAATGCGATTCAATAGACATGCTCATAGGAAGCGAACTGTTTTACGACTTGTTGTGTAATGGACAAATTAAACTAGGTCCCAGTTTACCTATATTGCAAAAAACTCGTTTCGGTTGGATAATTTCGGGTCCCTTAAATCTAGACGAACCCTATCGTCAAACTCATTGCAATATAGGAAGAATAACGAACAACGAACCCAACGACCGAATTAAAAAATTCTATAAAGGTGAGGAATTGCCATCCCGACAATTACTATCATTGGAGGAATCATTTTGTGAAGAAAACTCCAAAGACAATACACGCGAGATCTATACGATGGATTAATAGTCATCAGTCATCCAATGAAAGAACCCGCTTCTAGTTTAGGGGATTCACTAAAAACCGCCGAAAGGCGCCTTCATGCATTAGAAGGCAGATTATCAATAAATATTGATGTCAAAAATCAGTTTATCAATTTTGTGGACAAATACATTGCTCAGCATCATACCACTCAATTAAATATCATTTCTAAAGATGAATTTACGCATCATCATATCCTGAAAGATACAAACGCGACACCGAAATCCACAACACGTTCTTCCCTTAATGATATATCAGCAGTACAAATAGAATCTTGCCTCAACATTAGACCTCTATACGCCCTCTCCAACAATCCTTTTACTTTACCACTTGCACTCTTCCTAATAAGAGACAGATTGAATTCTGTTTCTGATCACAACTGGATATCATCAATCGGTCAACACAACCAGAAAATGATGCAGCACTTCAGGTCCAGGTGGACTAAAGACTATATTTCGGGTTTGCAAGTCCGATCCAAATGGAAGGCAAACCACCCACAATTATTGAAGGAAGATACACTTGTGCTGGTAAAAGAAGATGGATTACCCCCCTTGAAATGGCTTATTGGAAGAGTCGTAAAGATGTTTCCTGGAGCCGATGGCGCAATCCGCGCAGTGAACGTAAGAACTGTCAACGGAATTTATCTTCGAAGGCCCGCATGCAAACATTGCATATTACCAACACCCAATATCGAAACTTCGGATCCCAATCTTTCTTGTTGAAAAGCTGGTGCTTTTCAAGGAGGCCGCTATGTTAAACACTCGGAAGAATGATGAAGAAAATACTGAGGCCATCAAAAGGGAACCACAGAAGACGAAGATGCCCTACCATACTCAACTGACAGAAACCGCCCTTCTGGAGGGGATTCATGCATAAATAGGGATGTTTCTGTTATAATCTTCCTTCTTGATCTACGCTACGTCTTGACCATCTTAAGCTTCTAAGATCACGCGTCATTTTCTTCGATTATACTTCGACACTTGTAAATATACGGACAGTCATTGTCCCCTTTTTTGTGAATAAACATATTAAAAATCTCTCGTTGATTGTGATTATTTTGTAGTTAAAATATAACCGCGGTATATACAGTACCACCTCCAAATTACGCTAAATAACAGTCTTTTATAAGGACCTCTGTCTCCTGTTCTCCAGGTAGCCTTGATTCAGATCCAGCTATTTGTCACGAATGCGGAATGCCATATATGAATATATCTACATAATTTCAATAAGTGCGTTGAGTGATCAACGCTATAGATAAATCGAGGAAGATTCTGAGAATAATCTCTCCATACTCCAAGGGCCTCTGGATGGTTTGAATTGTACTGAAAAGCTGTATTTTTGCTTTTAAGATTCATTGCTTCCTGAAGAACAAAAGGTGACATTACACTCAGTTGAATCAAATACACACGGAAACGAAACTACCTCTCAAATCACAGACAGCTGAGAAAGAATGAGAATATGGAAATGGAGATGAAGAGAACCTTAATTTTGTATATCTAAAGTTGAAATCGTAATCGGGGCAGATCCACAAACTCAGGGAATCTCATCATTCCAATCTCCCTTGTAGTCACCCGCTTTTTCGACTGGTTTCGTCGGTGTCTGCATCAGTTTAATGGCCTGAGAACGTCTTCCGGCTCTGATATACTGACTTCCGGTCTTCCGGTCTGGATTATTTTACACACTACAACAATTTAAAACTGTTTTGGCACCATCAAATGCAGTCGATTATCCCCCCTATCTGCATCAAGAACCACGATGCCGTAACTTATACAGATTTTCACGGAAGATAACTCTGATCATGAGATAGCTGGGAGTTGTTTTGTACCGTACTGTATATTTGGAATGGATTCCTTCAGTGGATTTTCATTACATTTGCTCCTTAATCGAGCCAGACACCTATACCTGGTGAAGGATTCGATTGATTCAGATTTTTTTATACGAAAGTTTCACATCCATTGTAAATTACAGCCCCACTAGAAAAAATTGTATAGTATTGAGTGTTTCACATTATTAAGCATGTACTCTACTCTTTCATTGTTGTTTCAACTGTGATATCGTGCTAGTGTTGAGAATATAATAATCATTAGCTAGGCACACACGAAAGGGAAATCTGATCCGCAGTCCAGATCTGTAACAGATCTGGACTGCGGATCGGATCGCTCCCGCCGATCTGGTCTGTCGCGGATCAATGAGATATCCGCGGTTTCCAAAAATCTGCATAAGAGAACTTTTTTGGAAACCGCTGAGATTAAGAGCCATAGCAATAATATAAATATAATGACAGACTCAAGACATATCAACACGATATACGTATATCTAATTAAACTGTCGAATGACCGTACCAACCACGGCGTCAATGTGTAGTGGCTCTGTAGTCTGCCTTTTTCCTGCTTGCCTGACTGTCATTTGTCAACTGTCACTTTAAAACTGTGATTTTTTAATGCGTTGTTGGTTCTTGGAACGAGAGAAGGAATTGCTGTTTTTGGCCTTTTTGAAACTAAATATTCAGCGTTATTGTATGCTAGAATTTAATGCCGACTGCTGGTTTTGTGTTGGTTGTATGATTCCGGACCGAAAACCTGTATTTCGTCTGTTGTTGTATGAATTTTTGATATGGCTGAATAGTTATGTGAAAGACCTTTAAAATATTGTATTTCAACACCCACATTTCCATTCAAAAATTTTGGCGATGTCACATATAGATGACGTCAAAAATAAAACGGAATCCTTGCGAATTACCTGTTCAAAAATAAAAATTAACGGGTTTCAGGATTTTTCCTTAAAGTCGCCGGTTTATGAAATAACGAATTTATTCCTTTCATTTGCTTTGCACCATACTGTCCATACTGTATATGTATGCGCAATTATATGGAAAGTCTATGATCGGAAATAAATTTGTCGAAACTAATTTTAGTCTAAATATCGTTATAGCCTGGCTAGAGCCATAACGACGTTGGCGCCACATCGTAACCGTGAGGCGAACTAACAAGTCCCGAGTCCCGCCGTCTTCGGTAGTTCAATGAAGTAGCAGAGACTTCTCTCCGCAGTATAGAATACTATACTCCTAGTAAACTGTGGACTGTAACGGGCCGTGTGGGGCGCGAGGGGTAGCTGCTGCTCCAATCAAGGATCACTTCGGAAGAGCTGTGTACAGGGTGGGCAAAATTGGTGCTACATGAACTAAAACTTTTTAACCAGAGGAGATAGAGTAAAATGAATGGCACCTTATAGTCCTCTTTTTTCGAGAAACTAATAATGCCATCAACTGCAATCCTCTATCTTCGCTTGTTTCCGAGTTATAGGCCAAAATTGAAATTTGGGCGATTTCAACTTTGGTCATTATCTCCGTTTCTGTTTATGCTAGGATGTTGAAATAAAAACATTATACAGGCACTTTTCTCATAGCAATCCAGTGGCGTACTCTGATTTTTTATAAAAGGTTCATTTGTTGAGTTATAACATAAAGTTGTGTTTTTTCTTATGGAAAGAGTAGTTTGAAATGACTTAGAAAGAATCGCCATTTTTTCCCGTTTCAGAAATGTATCATATGTTATACATCGCCCTCAGATTTGTTAAGATATTATGAAAAATATGGTTTGTATATGGAATTCGAATTATTGAGTAGGCTGAATCATAGAATTATGTGTCTCTACACATGGTGTAATTATTATTTCACAGTTGAATCACTTGCTGCCCCACTATTCTCATTCGCTAAAATGAAACATTTCAACATATCATATTTTTCGTAATTTTGAAATATCTCCATAATGCCGCCAACGATGACTTCAAATTTTAATAACTGACATATGTTTCAAACAGAGACCGCACCATACAAGTATTCAAACGTGAATTAATAATAACACCATGCGTAGAGACACATAATTCTATGGTTCAGCCTACTCAATAATTCGAATTCCATATACAAACTATATTTTTCATTATATCTTAACGAATCTGAGGGCTATGTATAACATATGATACATTTCTGAAACGGGAAAAAAATGGCGATTCTTTCTAAGTCATTTCAAACTACTGTTTCCATAAGAAAAAACACAACTTTATGTTATAACTCAGCGAATGAAACTTTTATAAAAAATCGGAGTACGCCACTGGATTGCTATCAGAAAAGTGCCTGTAAAATGTTTTTATTTCAACGTCCTAGCATAAACAGAAACGGAGATAATGACCAAAGTTGAAATCGCCCAAATTTCAATTTTGGCCTATAACTCGGAAACAAAAGAAGATAGAGGAATGCAGTTGATGGCATTATCAGTTTCTCGAAAAAAGAGGACTATAAGGTGCCATTCATTTTTCTCTATCTCCTCGGGTTAAAAAGTTTTAGTTCATGTAGCACCAATTTTGCCCACCCTGTACGTGTCGTCTTGGGTCTACGCGTATATTTGCATTAGCGTTCAAAGTTGTCAAGTTCGCCTGCTGTCTAGAGTTCGAAATACAGAACTGTGAACCGGAACATCGGAAATGAAAAATAAAATTGAATACCCAAATAGAGAACGTTACGTTTACGTCAAACACAAAAGTAAATTCCTTTTCTTTAGATGAAGATATAAGTTGGGGGGTACACGTGCACATGTGCACCTATTGAGGAGCAGCCGCCAACATTCGCTTGAAGTGGTTGCGCATATCATACATCAAATCAGTGCAGAATTGAACGAAGAATTCAAATATGTATAAATATATAAATATACAAATTCAATTTCGGTAGAACCGGAAGTAGATTTCGCTTCAAAATATTTTACAAATTAACTTCATGTACTCTGAAACAAAAATACAGAATCTCGAATTCGTATCAGAATTCCTTCGTAGAAATAGAATACCCCTAATGAGAAACTTAAAAAAATCACCCTTTATACTTATAAATCCCCAAAAAACTCACAAAAAGTTTACATCCTATAAATAACGTACGTATAGGATACAGTTTCTTTTTATAGATCCATATGGAATCAATTCAATTCAAATCAAAATTGTCTCCGACACGATGATACAATTTTGGAGTTATGGTTTAATATTTCCACTGTATTTGGCATATATTTTACAATTTAGAGTTTACATCATGTGACATGCCAATTCCGATTACAAATCTACAGTCTCATATTCATCTTAAACAATGTCCCTCGTTTTCCTCTTTTTTGGTGAGCCACTGTTAGTTTGAAAAATTGTAGGAAGAAGCTTCGTTGTTATACTTTACTAATAATTTTGTCTTATCGCCTTTGATATCTCGAAGAAAATGGAAAAGATTACAATTGTCACACAAATCCAAATGTAAATATTAAAAGAAATCTAACCTCTTTGAGTCTGGGGATCTGGTGGTCCATGGCTGATGTGCACCCTGTCCAATCCACCTGTTTTCATTATTTTCGTTCAAATATTCTCTACTACACCTAGTAAGCCCTGTATCTCGAAAACGGAACGTTTGAGCTCCCATGTTCATAGGACCTTCTTTTCTTAAAATTATTCAAGGAACCTCCAGTTTTCGTTTGAACCCCCAATTGGGAAACAGCCTGTATTGTGGTCAGGTGATATCACTACTAAGGGTTTTATAAAAGAATTTCAAATCTCGGGTTCAATTTTTAAATTTTTTTAAATTTTTAATAAACTCTAAAGAAATGAATGATGACACCTATCCCATCTCGCAGCAATTGTTCAATAAAGCTCACATATGAATTATGAATTCAATTTAAAGACTCTCTGGCGTGTAAAAGAACATTTCCCATTCTTTTATTCAGGATCTGATGACATTTGAAAACAACTATTTTTTTGTGACTTTCGGAGTCCTGCATAATATTGCTAGACTAACTCTCAACCTGAATAAAACGAAAGTTAATAACAAATGCTATCTTTGAATTCAATGTATATTTCATGTAGGTACTCAATCAAACAAGACCGAGGAATGATTTGTTCATATCCTAAATATAGCTACATCCTTGTACGACTAAATGTTGATGCAATTTTATATTGGGTGTTTTGTATTGTTCTAGCCTTTATTTGGTTAGGTACTTGGCATAAGAGTTTGAGATAAGACATTTCAGAATATCAAAATAGTACAAACTTAGATCATTCGAGTCAAATAAGTTGACAAAAGTGATAAAGACTGAAGCGTATTTCGCAATAGCTTCGAGTAGAAAAAATTCGTACGAAGTCTGTCCTCATTTCATAAATTACAAATTTTTTTATTACATGATTTGTTTTCAACTAGGAAATCAGATTTCTCTAAATTATCTGCCGTGACCGTCACAAAACACGGGAATATTCGAATTAGCTTCTTGTTTTGTCTTTATTAGACTACGATTATTGAATTTATCCAAACATGAAATGAAAAAAACGTGCCAATATACTTCGGGAAATAAGATTCAGATTAGACAACCCAAAAAAACGATCTCAATCTGAGGTTGTTCAACCGAGGCTGCAAAGACGTTAATGATACCGAACTTTTTTCAACCGAGGGTTGACTTTCAATCCTCGTTTGAGTAACCTCGGATTGAACGTGCCCTTTATTAAACCGGCCCTAACTGATATGCTTTAAATTTTGGGAGGTTAGTACCTGTTTATCTTGAGGGGGTTAATATTAGGAGGCTCATAGGGGTATTCATAATTTAGAACACCTCAGAAGGCTTCTTTCCTGTTGGTAAGAAAGCTAAAACGTTCAACCCTTACTGGTGTTCCAACCCTTATCGCTGACCAGCGCCAAAGTGGAAAACAGTCGGAATCGACGCTGATGTGTTAACTCCTTCCAAATTGCTTCCTCTCTGCTAATGGATTTTTTCAAGGAAAAGCGCCCTGCGTAGATCGGGAAATGTAATAACTCCTCAGAAGTTACTTAAGAGGATATAAAAACCGGACGAAAGTTACGCAGGATGTGGAAGATCGTAAGTCTGAAATGGTCCAATGATTCGGACTGCTAACGATTGGGTCTTCCGTTAATTGTTCCAGAAGGGAAATGATATATATTTTCCGTTTCCGAAGAGAAATCTGTGTGTTTGAGGCTAATTGAACAAGCTAGTATGTGTTTTCAAAGGTGAGTCCCTATTTGCCACAGGAGGTTTAACTAATATCATCTTCTGTGAAAGGTTATCGGTCCAGTTTGCTCTAATATAAATAAACTTCTCTCTTTGTTGACCTCAGTTTTTTCTTTTAAAAAATGTCGACGTTTCGCCTCTTCAGTGTGGGGCATATTCAAGACAATATAAATAGTCAATTTTTAAACTTCATTCTGAAAACGGAAATGATTAAGAGACAAAGGCATTCCAAGAATATAGAACAATTTGAAAAATATTTCAAAAAGAATTTTGTTACGGATATTGTATTGTCGATATTGTGGAATTTTTTTTAATATTATTATTCTCATCATTAACCATTCTGACAACTGAAGGTATGTGGCCATGTGGGTGATCTGGTTGGTTTATTTGAACTCACAACAAGGAGGAAAGGAACAAACGACGACATCTGTTCACGATGAAATCAGAAGACATGAATTATGCACCCGATGATGGAAAAAAAATGAATTGAGGTTGTTTTCGGGTAAAAAATACTACTATCTGACGAAAAATTCCAATACTCCAATATAAGCCTGGTTAAGGGCACACTGCTCAACAACTACTACCCTGCCAACTATATGTAACTCGCACAATCAACCGAAGAATCGAACATCTCAAGTCCACCAATACAACCATCAGACCATCTCAACAAGTATTCATGGGATATCGAGGACCACATGATCAAGTTATTAAAGTTTGTACTCGAGTATTTCCTGAATGAATCAACTCAATTTCGATCGAGAAATATGAAGTCTCGATCAATTCCAGAGAACCGAATCAGGCCCATTTTTTTTCAAAAAGCTATTTCTTTAAAAAAGAGCCGAATTCAGAAAAATGGAAAATGAAAAAAAGGTTTCCCTGGCCTCGAAAATCTTCAGTTAAAATATATGATGTATGTACAAGTCGAAGAATCACTCTGTATATAAATAGAAAGTCAAATTCTCTTGGAATACTTTCGTTAATGAAATGAGCACTATAAATATTTTTCGTAATGAGTTCATTGCAGTACTAAGAACAGTGCTGTAATGAACTCATTACAGCACTGTTTTCAGTTATATTTCTCGTTTCGTGGTTGTCAACAATGACTTCCGATCCTATCAATTTTCAACACACGTTAATTTGGAAATGTCAATTTCGTAACAGTCACCAACTGACAAGACACAACACAAAAGTCACTAGGACAAGGGCGGATTTACGGAGGGGGTACTGGTGGTAACTACCCCCCCCATGAGTATCCAAAACCTTAGAAAAAGGTGGTTTGTGTACCTGATTTAATGGTTTTCAATCGTTATTCCCCCCCCCCCCCATGATCGTTATTACCCCTCCCATGAAAAAGAACTATATCCGCCCTTGCACTAGGACGTATAATCTGAATTTTTCTTTGAATTTCAACAGTATTTCACGAAATTTGACAGAAATAAAGAAATAGAATAGAAATAGAGAAAATATCGTCTAATACTCATTGCAGAATGCATTTCAACACTCATGCGTTCGAAAACTAGCGACGAAGGAGCGAGTTTTCGAATTTCACATTCGTATGGGAATAGGAGCCCCATATATCTACTAATACCAATATGGATTATACCCCTGCTTTTCACAATCACAAAGTGAAGCCAAATCTTTGGTAAGGCTTGAGTTGTACGCTTGCGTCAACTGGAAATTCAAAAATTGCGAGAAACTTAGAGGTTATAATCGAATAATCAGATACACCGCGTTCATTGATATAAAATATCAACAACCGCCATGGATCCGACTCGAACTTGCCACAAATTATCATCCAGGGAACTAGCGAAAGTTCCAATTCCAACCTCATCGAAGCGGGTAGAAGTTAGAGGTTATGTTTATTCTGAAAGACAACAAGAAAATAGATATCCAGAATGAAAATATGTCACTTAAATACTTTCAGTTCAAAATTTGAATATGAATAGGAGTTAACAATGATATTAAGGATTTGAAGAAAACCGAATAAAGCGATTGAAACATTTCACATTAAATTGTAAGGTTACGATCGAAACTATTCACATGAAGTTAAGAATGACATACGTATCACGACATAATACGATGTGCCAGAGAGAGATAGAATTAAAAAAATATTTTTATTCTCAATATTACCGCACATGCGCAGATCTGGAATGTTACCAAAGCCCAGCTTCAGTTTTGATTTGCTCATTCCCCATATGGGAATTATTAGATATATGAGGAGCCCATTCTGCAACTATTTTTAGAATATACTATTCTGCATGGGTCGATCACATTTCCTTGGACGATAAATACCTTTCTCTATTTCAGTATCGTAATGAGTTCATTACCGTACTGAAAACAGTGCTGTAATGAATTCATTACAGCATTGTTTTCAGTTATATTTTTCGTTTTTTGGTTGTCAGCACTGGCTTCCGATCCTATCAATTTTCAACATACGTCAACTTGGAAATGTCAATTTCGTAGCAGTCACCAACTGCCAAGATACAATACAAAAGTCACCAGGATGTATAATCGGAATTTTTTATTTACTTTCGACAGTTTTTCACAAAACTTGACTGAAATAGAGACAATATCGTCTAATACTCGTTGCAGAATGCAATTCCAACACTTTCGCATTCGTATTGGAATAGAAGCCCATTCTGCAACTAGTTTTAGAATACATTATTACACTGCTAAAATTTATTGGTACAAAACATAGCCGTGTGCCCGTGTGACATAGGTATATTGGGACCACTTCCGTTCAGCTGGTCTACCAATAAGAGCGTATAAAGTGAATGATTTCGACCTGGAAACAGAGATCCACCTACGGAACATATCACAATTCACAGACCTAAAAAAATCTACTTCCATGACCCAAGTCCAAACTGGACATCCATCATCTGGAATATGAATAAAGGCAGAAAGCTATCCTCTCCATTTTCATAATTCGTTGGATGACTAGCAAATCCAATTCATCATTGAGTTCTTTCAAGATGGACCTCATAAAATTTGTTTGTCCGTGCTATATTCGATATTTCAATGAATCATGTTTCTTACGGAATTGAAAACGGACAGTATGATTAATATTCTGAACAGTATTCCAGGAACCAAATTGATGATACTGTGTATTTCTTTTGCTAGTCAGGGTAAATCCTGGTGTATTTCTATAATTGAAACATCGTTAATTTTGCCACATTTCGAGATCACTAATATTAATAAAATCTTGTACAGAAAAAAATTTCATAATTTTTCTACTGATAATCAGAGCTGGAACTAAGATTCTAGCTCCTGTGGCGAGCTTTCAAAGTTCGCCCCTGAGGATGCTTATTTTTCTGTGAATAGATACCTACATGTTATTCATTTTCGACTCTTATCATTTATATAAATACATATACATATATGAAAGAAAATTTTGAGTATAATCAATAATTTTTTTTTCATTAATGAAATAATCCCGAGGGCATCCAATTTTTCCGAAAAAATTGAAAGAACACGTTGCTAAGTAATAATTCGAAAAGAAGTGCTGGTGGCAACAAAAATCCGAGTTGAAGACAAGGATTTTTACACCTGCACGAATGCTTTTTGTTAAAAAAATATTACTTTGCATTGTGTTTTTTCGATTTTTTTCACAGGAAGAATTAGATGCCCGAATGATATTTGACAAGACTATTTCATGAGTAACAGATTATTCTGGATGCATTATGTATGTATTATTAATTTTCGTTGACAACAACTGTCAAGTTTTGCCGCGGGTAAACCCGAAAAAACAGCTGACAGCTACTAAGCTGCCATACGGTTTTTCATCTAGAAGCCATCTTTGCAAAATTGCGCGTTTCTGATTGGTGGAGATTAAGACGAGGGAAATAGTCAGGTATATCGGATCATTCTGAAGGGCTGAACTCAATTCCTGAAAAGTTGAAGATGGGTTTTGGAGATTGGATATTGCTCTCCCATGTAATCCCACACTTGCTCAATTGGATTCATGTCCGATGAGTTTGCTGGCCAGTTCATTCTCTGGATGTTGTTCTCTTCAATATTGTTTTTAACCTTCGTGTGCTGTGTGGTTGGGCGTTATCATCCTGATAAATGAAATAATCCCCAAATTCGTTGCGTGAGGAACAATATATTTTACGTAGATGGCACCAATCATTGTTCGTTCAACGATAATAAGAAGAGGACGGTGACCGAACATTATACCCCCACAAAACATTACTGATCCGCCTTGAAAGGGCACAAATTCCTAGGCGAACTTGAAACACTCTAGTATACATGGACCTCTCCAAACCCTTTCTCGTCGACTACCACTTTGTAAACCTAATCGTGACTCGTCCGAAAAAAGTAGGTACAAGGTGATTGTTCATATTTTACTCAATAGCTATGCTATCTCAGTTAATATTGGTCGTACAAAAACGTTTATATGGGCAAATTTCTAGTATTCTTCATGGGAATTCAGAATCCAGTATACTGAGAAATGCATAAAAGCATCGTGAACCTGAAAATTTTATGAGATCTGTTATTTTTCAAATGGTAGGAACACCATATATTTCATTTTCCTTATCGGTAGAATTCGTTCTACTGGTTTCAAAAATGTACAGGGTGAGTCTTTGACTTGTATATATATTTTAACTGTAGATTCTTGAGGCCTAAAGAAACCTTTTTTTATTTTCCATTTTTCCGAATTCGGCTCTGTTAAAGAGATATAGCCATTTGAAAAAAAAAGTTGGGCTTAATACGCCCCTGAAACAATTCTCTGCAAACACCTCAAAGATCATATTTTTCGATTGAAATTGAGGTGATTATGAGATATTCTGGGTGATACAATTAGAAAATACTCAAGCACTAACCTTATTTGAATAAGAATGTAACTAACACGATATTTCCTAACGAAAACATCTGTCCGATTATTTCTGCAATTGAAAAACTATATTCATACTACTAATGTAGTAGTAGTTCTACCTGCGCCACAGTTAAACCTTAGACGAACTAACTCTATTCATAAAGTTAAAAAAGAGTAAATATAAAGTAGACTTGGCAATGTCGCTTGATTTTCACGAGTACCAACCTGCGTCCGTTTTAAGTGAAACAACTTGATAAACCCAAATCATGGCTAACCGCGAGACTGCACAAAAGTGAATGGAGTATAGAATATTAGTCTCATAAAATAATCTCATAAAATCCCATTTTGAAGTGCTGGGTATGAACTATGAAGAGAAAAAAAGTCTATAAAGCACTTCATAGAATATTAGGTCGACCCCTGCCGAGAGAATGAGAAGCGAGACAAATACTCAGATTTCACTTTGCAAAGAAAATTAAAAAAAATATATAATCAGGGTTTCTAGGCAACTATGCATTTACGCATACAACGCAAATCAATGTCAAATCACGCATTCATGTGTATTCAACCTGAGAATAATTGGGGTCCATTCCATTGTTTTCATCAGATATATCATTCATCAATTTAACGGTTTGAATTCGAAAAACAACCGGAATATTGACAAATATATCAATCGTCCTATACGCAACGAGGAATTAATGATAGTCCAATAACACTAAGTGCTGCGTTTATTCATGAACTAATGTTGGTACATTATCATTATGATATAGTTGTTGCGATGTGTGCAAATACAAGTTTATAGAGGGTTGTCCGAATAGATTTAGAGGGTTGCTCACAGGGCCCAGCAATTCCACCACGGTTCGGATTTGCGTGAAACGTCTGATATGAATATCCGTCAACTCCATTCTCTCCGCATGCTGCGTTAGCGTTCGATAATTCTATCCATCCTCGACGTCTTCTCTGTTCCGCATCGGTTACTGCTAACGGACTAACGGAGCGAAGAAATCGTTTTTCTTTCTTCCTCTGACAAGTCAATTGCTGTTTTTGAATAAATTATAATGTCTCTATTATGATGTGGTCTTATATTGAAACATTTACGAAGAAAAAAACTTTGTGGTGTTGGTTTCGTATACATATTTACGTAATTTCGGGTTTTATCAGAATTCCAACTGCTGTAAGATCATATAGGTTTGTGACTCATTGAAAAGAAGAAAAAGGCGCTCGATCTCCCTAATCACTATATCATTGCGTCACGATGTCTGTATTTCTTGAATTTTGAGCCAAAAATGGTCCCAAACTCACTGGTGAGAAATCCGAGGCCAAATTCAATCAAGACCGTTCGTCCGGCCATAAACACGATAACTCTAGAACGGATATACCTAAAGTTGAAATTTTCAGTGTAGGCATTTCCGTGAAGCTCAATCATCTCAACAAGATTTGCTCGACTTAACTTTGAGTACATTTCTCACTGCGCACCACGGCACCAATTCCTTATCAGATTTCTAGTAATCGGAAATTACCACCTAGTTGAAAAAAATGCAGATTTGGATTGATATTTTCCAACCAGAATTTCCATAAATCTTGTCTGGAATATTTTAATCTCCGATTTAACATTCCATTCCGAGCTTAGACCATAGAAAAAGGAGACACAGCATCTCATTCATGAATCAGAGAATTGATGAAGCCTAAATTTAGCCTGTTTTCAATGAGTGGAACGAAAATCACATAAAGGATAGCAATATCATTAGATACTGCCGTGGCAACATTGCAGAATCTAACTTTGAAAAGTCCTTCACGGTATTGAAGAATGGAAATAAAATTGCGAGTGGATTAACTCTTTTTGGCGAATTCATACAACGTTCCAAACATTGAAACATATTCAGAGTTAGGTAAACAGCATCAGCTTAATTTAGAATTGATTACCAAATGTGAAATTCTGAATATCGAGGAATCTATACGCTACTGTTACTTAGAATGATGAGAGTAGAACATACCTGTGTTCTGTGTTAACTCAAATTAGGATTCAAATAGTCCAATGTACCTACCTACCACAAACAAGACACTCCCGAACCATTTTTTCAACGTATTTTGCTAATAATATTCAGAAATAAATCTAAATCGCACTCTCCATACACAATGAAACGCGATATCGTGATGACATCTCTGTTCCAAACGTCATTAGTAACACAGAATATAGATGCATAGAATATCTGGTGTTGGCACTGATTAGATTTTGTTCAAGACTTTCTTGTCGATCGAAAATCTACTACTTTTTCATTTCTTCCGAAAGGGGTGGCGATATTTTCCATTGTCGCAGTAGCGCCACGACCGATAAAATATTGCGGATTATTCCGGAAGTAAAACGAGAACTCAAATCTAGAGTGCCGTTTTGATCTACAAATTTTGGTCACAATTTTTAGTAAGGAGTCGATTCACCAGGTATTTCTATGCATCTATCAGTTCTATCACAGAATTAAAATAGCGATACGAAAAAATGGCGTTGTCTCCGATCCCGATGTAGCGCTCAGGTAGCATAAAGGTTCATCCGACTTTTTCACAACAGTTGGCCAACTGTTGAGTCCGATAAACGCACCCAAGGAATGAACTGGCCACAGATTCAGAAAACGGTGCTACCATAACGTGCTCACCCATTATATGTATAGCAAAAACGGCGTAGCCGTTCCGCGAACATTTCGATACTTCAGTAAATGTAATGTAAAGAATGCACAATATTCGAAGAAACAAATACTCATTTCTGACATCAACGCAAAAATGAGTGAATGAATTTCAATTCAAAGTACTTTTCATTTTGGTTGAGAGTCTATTCATTAGAAAATTCACAAAACGTCACAACGTTGCAAAAATGTCTACTACATTTTGAGTCCGTAGTAGTACAGTTACCCAGTTTAGTTCTGATGATTTTGAAAATCGGCTTCACTATTTATTATTGGAAGGATCGTCTCCTCTTCCTATAGTCTAAGATTCCAAGGCATCAGTATCTTTTTCGTTCCTCTAAGTGTATTTTATCCTTGGTGGAATGAACATCCCATTTGAGAACTCCTCATATCTGCCCCCTTCGGTTCTCGATTACGCGAGTAAACAATTGCCACTGAAGATTAGGCGTTCAAGAGCGGAGACCCTGTCGAAAAATCGACAAATATGCCACTAGAGACTCGAGGGCCCATACTACCCTTACGAGGGTCGCAAAAACAAAGAGGGGAGATCAACATATGGGCGGATTATTATTATGGTATCTTTATCCTGTAGTGTCGTTTCTAGACCGCTTGAATGAATGGGTTTTGTTTGTTTTTTGGTCTCAAGCGCTCGTTCGTGATTATTGTTCGCCAGATTTGATACTGTTGGAAAATATTTGGCTTGCGGCGTAGTCTATGCAATTCATCGAGTGAGTTGAATATTTTGATGGAATTGTGTCGATAGAGATGCAGGAATTCAGATCTGAGAATTGAGGTTTTATTGATAATTTCAAGTTGGTCTTGATCTTGAATCACTAGGGAGTTTTTCGGGAGGGCCATCATGAGTTTCAACCAAGAGTACAAAGCGAGCCAAATTGGACCCATTTGAATGTTGATTGAAGAGTCCTCAACTAGATTAACAGAAACTGATGCCGGTGTCTCATCATTTTAGTGTGAAAGGGTGATTCTGTTAATGCGCATTTTTGAAAATAGGCTGTAACTATTTTCCGGTGGAAAATTCAGCATTTCTATATGAAAAGAATGGTGGCGGTATATTTTTCTTGAATAATGCTTAACAATATTTATTCATAAAACAATATTGTATTCTTAATGGGATTCTGACACTAGAGATTTTTGTATATTTTGGTAGAGCTTGAGGTTACCATTCGAAAAATATACAATAACATGAAAATAAAATACAAACATTGGAGGGAGCATTGAGGGAGGAGAGGCTTGAGGGTGCGAAGATGAGGGAGAATATTGATAGACTGGATCAGGCAGGTCGCTCAAATTGTTTAAGAGTTTTCAACATGAAAGAGAAGAGTAGGGAGAATACGAGGGAGGAAATTGTAAGCATGATAAACTGTAAAATGAATCTGGGGATTACCACGGATGATATCATGATCTGCTATAGAATTGGGGCAAGAAATAACGTCAAATCTAGAGGAATTTATCTCAAATTGAAGAACGAAGAGATCAAGCAACAGATATATTCTAAAAAGAAGCTTCTAAAGGGTACAGGAATAGTAATCCGGGAGGATCTAACCAAATCAAGGGTTGAACTCTTCAATGATGCAATCTCCAAGTTCGGACTGAAGCAGGTATGGACTGAGTCGGGCAAAATATACCTGAACGCCGACAATAAGGTCACAATGATACGAGGTAAAATGGACTTGGAAAAATGTATTCAACACTAAAATCCAATATGTTTCATTTGAGCGAGTTGTTACTGTTTTTTTTTTTTTGTCTTTTTCTTTCTCTTGCTTTTTTTTCCTTCCGAAATTGTAACTTCAACTACTTAACGGGTTTTCAATAATGTGCTATAGTTTTCATTTCTGTTCTTGTGTTCTGGTGAATATTAGGTATTAAACTTGGTATTATATCATTTGAATATAAATAAAATGTATTCTTTAGGGGGGCATCACATCTATTTTCCAACTTGTAGTTTGGGGTAATGCTCGAATTCATCAACGAGTTGGATAACGAAACCATAGAGACTGAAATATGTGATACTTTTCATGATTATTTTCGAGCGAGATTGGATAGTGAAAATCACACTTTAGGGGTGATACATTTCAATATACGGAGTCTGAGAAAGCATTTGGATGAACTGCTTGTGTATGTGCAGATGGCCAAAGACTCGCTAGACATAGTTGTTCTTTCAGAAACAAGAATAATTGATTCGGTGAGTAACTTTTCAATTCCTAACTTCACCCAATATTACAACGAATCAACTTTAAATAAATGCGATGGGACCATGATTTATATCAGAAACAACATATCAGCAGATGTAAAAACAGTGAAAATAAATGACAGTCGTTTCCTAAGAGCTACATTCTCCACTAATCATCTTTCCAAATGGAACAAAGTGGGACTGACAGCATATTACAGACCTCCCGCAACAAACATTTCTGAATATATAGACGATTTAGAAAGCTACTTATCTACCTTGGATAAAAAAAACATAGAAATTTTTCTGGGCGATATAAACATAAACTTACTGAATATCCATAATAATGAAACAAACAACTACTTAAACGTTCTAGGTTCTAATGATTTTATCTCATACATTAACAAGCCAACCAGAGTAACTAAAGATACAAAATCCGCTATTGATCATATTTTCATAAGGACAGAAACTTGTTTAAAAAACAATGTAGCAATTTCACCAGTAATTTTTTGTACAGACATGACTGACCACTTTACCCCATTTGTAAACTTTACTTTCACAGAAACCAAAAAACAAAAACCACCCAATCAGAATAAAGTAAGGCAAAATATCAACTATGAAAAATGTAACTCATTACTTGCAACTGAATCTTGGGAAGGTGTTTTGCTTGAAACGAACCCACAGCAAAGCTATGACATTTTCATTGGTAAATTAGTAAATCACATAAAGTCATCCTCTTTTGATCAGTCATTTAAAAATAGCAAATCAATCATCAAAATCAAACCTTGGATTACAACGGGGCTGGTGAACTCCATAAAGCATAGAGATAACCTTAAAAAACAACTCCTGAAAAAATTTTCAACAGAGTTAGAATTAGAATATAAAACATACAGAAATAAATTAAACTTCCTGTTAAAGAAGACAAAAAACGAGTACTACAAAACACAAATAAATCAGGCAGGTTCAAACTATAAAAAAATATGGAAAATAATAAACAATATACGAGGTGGAAATCGGGGGGAAAACATCGAAAATAATGACATCATACTTAAAGGCAATATTAGGGTAAGTAATAATACAGCAAAATCAAACGAATTGAATAGATTTTTTGTTGACATAGGTGAAAACATGAGCCAAAAAATACCAAAGACAAACTCACCCAAGAACTTTTTATCGGATATTAATGTAAATCAGTCCATATTTTTGGAACCTATAACAAAAAATGAAATGGTCATAGTAATAGCAAATCTAAAGAACAACTCCGCACCTGGACCCGATGGGATAGACTCAAAAACATTGAAGGCCATTCATACCAATATTTTAGTGCCACTTGTACACATGATTAATCAAGTTTTCTCAACGGGTGTCATACCGTGGCAATGGAAAATTACCAATGTAACGCCAGTTTTCAAAGCAGGAAAAAAATCGCAAATCAATAATTATAGACCTATTTCTGTTATAAATACTCTAGCGAAACTATTTGAACAATGTGTCAAGAAAAGACTGATTGAATTTCTCGATAAACACCATATAATAACAGATAGATAATTCGGATTCGTGAAAAACTCGAACACGGAAGATGCCATTATGGATTTTCTCGAGACCACCGTGAGGGCCATGGACAGGTCGGCCAAATGCTTGGCCGTTTTTCTGGACCTGGCCAGGGCCTTCGATACGGTTGATCACAAATTATTGATGGAAAAACTGCGTAATTATGGTGTTCGTGGAAGCGCATATGTGATGATGAAAAACTACCTATCCAATCGAATCCAACGGGTGAAAATTGGGAATGAAATAAGTGAGGAACAAATTGTAAAAACAGGTATACCACAAGGCACAGTTCTGGGACCGATACTCTTTCTTGTTTACATTAACAGCATAACAAAAATCAACAACTTTCTAGGAGATATAATATGCTACGCCGATGATACTGTACTAGTTTACACGGGGCCATCATGGCAAGAAATAAGAAATACAGCAGAAACAAACTTACAAAAAATATACTCATGGCTGAATATTAATAAGTTATCGCTCAATGTGGACAAGACAAAATATATAACCTTCTCTCCCACCCTCCGTGACCAACCAAAAGATTTTGTTTTGAAAATGCACAAACCACTCTGCAGTAATCAGAACACTTGTGACTGTCAGACCATAGAACATACTACTTCAACAAAATACCTAGGAGTCATACTAGACCAACACTTAAAATGGTCGGAACATATTAATTTCGTCACAAAACGGCTTCGGGTATTAATGCACACCTTTTATGAACTACGCGACATACTATCAAAGAAAAATCTTGTTGTACTATATACGTCTCTTGCCGAATCTATTATCAAATATTGTATTCCGGCATGGGGTGCAACTTTCAAAGCAGCCATCAGTCCGTTACAAACCGCCCAAAACATTTTGCTGAGAATAATTTTCAAAAAAAATAGACTGTTTTCCACGAAAAGGTTATATCAAGAAACTAACATGTTCAATATTCACTCATTGTACACTTATAACTGCCTAATAAGAATGTTCCATACACAAAAAAATTACACACAAAAACACTCAAGGGAAACTCGATCGAAAATGAACTTGGAGGTACAAACCGAATTTTTTTATAAAACTGTCACACAGAATTCTTTTCTTTTCTATGGCCCAAGAATATTTAATGTTCTCCCAAAAAATCTAAAAGTTATAAAAACCCTTAAAATCTTCAAAAAAGAAATAAAAAAGTACGTACAAAATCATCCTGACAAATTTCCGCTTTTCCACTGAATCACATAATTGTAAATGTAGGTATGTGGGTGGTTTCGCACATGTATGGGTTTTCCATTTTCTTCCTCAATAACTCTATACAAAACTATGTGAATGTTGCCTGAGCAAAGATAGCGCTTGTAGAATTGTCCAATCTCGTTTGAATCCTGGTCTATATCTTACTCTTCATTAAGGTGTATAAATTTTCTTTTTTTTTGTTGTCTCTACCATATCATAAAACCCAACTGCGCTGCTGCAAATGCAAATGAGTACATACACGGTAAATGCCTTGCTGGTTTGGATATCACAACACAGGCTTCAAAGCCTAGCGTGAGTCTACTCCAGTGATGCATCTGAATATAGGATCAAGCCATTTGTTGAGAAAAATAGCTGTTATGGATAAAATGACTTATTTGTAAACCAGTTTGAGAATGGTACTGATGATAAATATTGTATTATACTATACGAATAAAGAATTTGAATTTGAAAAAAAAAAAAAAAAATTGATATTTTGCCTGAAATCTTCAATATCTCAATCAGAATTTCACAATCACAATGCTTTAAAAACATTCTGTTCTGCACCACTTCGATGATAAATACACGAGGAAACTTGTAATATTTAATTTTCGGAGATGATTTCAATATGTGTGGTATATTTCCGAAATTGGAATTTCGAGCTCTACAGAAATGGATGTCTTCTTCGAA
The DNA here is from genome assembly GCA_910592335.1 of Adalia bipunctata. Lineage (NCBI taxonomy): Eukaryota > Metazoa > Arthropoda > Insecta > Coleoptera > Coccinellidae > Adalia > Adalia bipunctata. The sequence goes on from OU342953.1 coordinate 7,369,954, forward strand.
ATAAGAAAATACAAATAAGAAAATACTTTGTTATGAATATCAAAACCAAATCAAATTATCACAGCAAATCCAAATTTCAAAGCAAAATTAAATCATCGAATATTTAAGTAGTTTTTCATCTCGACTATAACTTGTTTTTATCGGAAACGGTTGATCGGGTAAGTAGTCTATTGTTAAAAATTCTTTAGCTCTTTATTGTCTCAGCCAAGCTTTCGGATAATTACTTATCCTTCTTCGGGGCTAAACAATGTGAGACTTCAATAATAATAAAAACGGTAAAAATAACACTATCTTCTATATATATAAAACAGAGTTGTTGGTTACACCATTTATAACTCGAGATCGGATGGACTGTTTGTTATGAAACTTCATTTATGGATTCGTCTACGGCCTGGTTATTATAAAATACATTGAAACTCTGAAAAATTCGATGAAAAATTTGCTTATATAGGAAATGCTTTTCCTCCTTTTGAATAAGGCCTCTAGGTGTCGCTACTGTTTGCTTATGTAGGAAATGCTTTTCCTCCTTTTGAAAAAGGCCACTAGGTGTCGCTACGGTTAATGGCTCTTATCTAGACACTGAAGCGTAGTCGTGAAGTTACTATATTTGATATTATCGCCACTAGATGGCGATGTATACAAATTATTGTGTAATTTGCATAAAACTTATAATAACATGGAAGACTATTATCAGATCAAAAAGCGGGTAAAGATCTTAAGTTGGTGGAACAGTGAATTTTTACCGGAATGTCAATCAAATCGGATTGTGACGCATCAATCGTGAGTTTTCCATTTTCATCTTTTCTCTATATTTCTGAAATGCTTTTGATTTATGTTTGGGTAGATAATAAATATATTTGCGGAAATAACTGAATTCCAAATTGCCCATAATTAGTAATTGACATATTATTTTTGTATTTCTGTTTTGTGTGACAGCTCATATCCATGGAAAAGATGACAGTTGACAGATGACGTTTGACAGATGGTATTTGACAGATGACATTTGACAGGTGGCATTTGACAGGTGGCATTTGACAGATGACATTGGACAGATGACATTTGACAGATGACATTTAACAGATGCCATTCGACAGATGACATTTGACAGATGACATTTGACAGATGACATTTGACAGATGGCATTTGACATATGACATCGGACAGATGACTATTGACAGATGACTATTGACAGAACTTTTATTACCTATGCCTAATTTATCTCCTGCTTGAAAAAATAGCAATGGTAAGTTTATACAACTTTAACGGTGGGTTTCACAAAGCATATCACCGGTGGTCGGAGCTTGATCTTGAATCAACTCGATTTGACAGTACAGAAATCTAACCAAGCCGTTGATCTCCGACTCCGATCACTGGTGATTACGATTTGTGAAATCCATCGTAAGTATATATACAGGGTGAGTCTTTGACTTGTACATATATTTTAACTGTAGATTCCCCTCATCAAACGAAAAACTTTTTTCCCATACCATTTTTCAAAATTCGGTTTCGTTTGGAAGATACAGAGTGTCGAAAATCCACGAAAAAAACACTTTCCTGTTCATATCTCCGGAACCGTTATTTCAAATGAACTGAATTTTGGTCCATTGGTTACTCTATTCATGGTGCATATTCCTCAATCGGAACTTATTCAATATCTCTCCTAGTTTAAAAGTTACAGGGTGGTCGACTCATAAATTCATGCAAAAACACTATCAAATCACTTGAAAAAGATAAACGGTTCATATTTTCGAAAGAATCAACCATTTTAGAGAATAAAAGTATTCCTATATTTTTTCAATAAAACGCGTCGTTTTCGAGTTATTCCTAAATGTATACGAAGAAATTTGAGGAAAAAATCATGAATTTCATAAAAAATCTGAATGCTTCCCTGAATTAAATATCATCGAATATTGTTTCTTCTCTGGTCTCTTAACAAATTAACAATGTTGTCAATGTTTATCAACTGAATTCCGAGAAGCATGAAATTACAAAGTTTATAAGAAGTTTCTATTGAAAATTTATTGATACCCGTCCTTCAGGAAAATCTATCTTCTTAACAATATCCTCTTGGAATTTTTAATCGACCCTACACTGTTTTCACATCACAAATCACAAGCATCACCTGTTTGCTTTATTCTCTGCAAACTTCAAGTAAATAAATAAATAATAAAACGAATCCATGTAGAAAGGTTATCGCGGCGTCGTTCATTGTAATCACAGACTGTAGACTGTACTCTGGAGACACAGAAGAACGTCTTGTCTTGTCTTGCGTGGCGGCTACATCGCACTCGGCCACTCGCAGCCGGCAGCGCACTTAAATTTAGATCGAAGTCTGTATCGGCGAGAATCAGAACTACTCGTTTGGCATTTCCAAAGAGCAATGCGTAGAAGCCTCTGTGATAGTTCTTCCGTTGACGATAGGGGACGTTCTGCTTTCTTGAGTTCGCCTATACCACTGCTGAAGAGTAAATCGTCAATCTGGCATCGTCCTCTCTAGAATTCTATGATATATCATCACAGAGGAATGGATTAGGTTAGGTCATTGACCTCGAATCATATGACTTTGATTAATGGAGTTAGGATAGGTTAGTAAGAAACTAATTTTTATAAGATAGTTTCAGGGTATCGAGGCAAATATGAACAAATTATTAGTGTTTACAAACTAATCTTCAGGAAAATCGAAGAAGGAACTTATTTTGGTGTGAGAAATATGGCATTTCAATTGCAGAAATGATGGGACAAACTTAGCGTTTTTGTTAGGAAATATCGTGTTTGTAACATTCTTATTCAAATAAGGTTAGTGCTTGAGTATTTTCTAAATGTATCACCCAGAATATCTAATAATCACATCAATTTCAATTGAAAAATATGAACTTTGAGGTGTTTGCAGAGAATTGTTTCAGGAGCGTATTCAGCCCAACTTTTTTTTTCAAATGGCTATATCTCTTTAACAGAGCCGAATTCGGAAAAATGGAAAATGAAAAAAAGGCTTCTTTAGGCCTCAAGAATCTACAGTTAAAATATATGTACAAGTCAAAGACTCACCCTGTATATATATATATATATATATATATATGTAATGTATGAATAATCCGAACAGAAAGTTGTCGGCACCCGTTCGGTTTATAGAAATCATACTGAATGATATCTATAATCCGAACATGTTCGGATTATAAAGGGTGTTTAAAAAAATGTGACCTTGTCTCTAGCATAGGTAGAAAACTGAAAAATAATTGGGGGTTGCTTTGTGAAGAACTTTCGTAACGCCATTTATTCAAGAAAAATGATTTTTACGATTTTGCAGAAACTACTTGCCTTTGTAACGAAATTTTATACGAATATGATTTGGAAGCCAAGCGCGGATCCAGGGGGGGGGTCATGGGGGTCATGACCCCCCCCTGGACTGGACGAACCGTCAAATCTTGTGTTTGATAAAAAGAAATCAATTGGCGGGTATGTAATCCACCTGACCGTGACCCCCCCCTTTCTCGAGAGCTGGATCCGCCACTGTTGGAAGCTGATACATCCAATGAATTTGTTTTTATGTATTGTTTCACTCTCATAGAACGCGCTTGTTACACGGTTCGTAGCAAGTAATACTACTTGCTAACTTTTTTAATATTAGATTTATTGAACAAAATTCCAAATAAACTTAAACATCCTTCAATTTTACACATAAAGGTACTCTTGGTAAAACTATGTACCGTTTGCGGAGTGTTTGATTTGAAAATTATGAAGTAATAACCGATGCTGGTATGAAGTTATGATAAATGTATTAATTAAACAAAAAAATCACAAATGAGAATTCAAAAAAAAAGGAAATAACATAAAATAGAATTCAATTAGAGTAGGTGTTCAAATGTCCTCCGTTTTTCCGAATACACAAGACTAAGAATATACTTTTTTCTAAATAATCCATTGCTTCTAAACGAAAGTTCTAGTCTTCTAAATGGAAGTCAGCTATGAGGTTATTAAAATGAAATTTCTACGAAAACGGGTGCGCTGTATCGAGTTTTACCAACAGTACCTTTTTGCTGTAAAATTTGATGATGTTGTTAGCTGGAAATTATGTGAGAGACATGTTTGCTTAGAAGCCATTATTTGAACTGAATATGTAAGGCGTACATCTCGCAAAAAAAAGATGGCGGGCGTTCGGATTGCAGAGTTCAGGCTGTTCGGAGTGTATACATATCATTTTACCAAGTGGGGCCGTTCGGATTATAGGGTACTTCGGATTATCCGGGGTTCGGATTATTTGGGGGCACGGCAGTGCCCCCGCCAAGTCGAGCGCGAAGCAAACACTGCCGTACCATACTTTACTGGAACCATTTCGCCGCACTTTCAGGCTCCTATTTGAGAACCTCTGGATTAGACCAGAACGCTGAAACTTTCGTCATCCAGTGAGCTATAATCACGTACTTAAAATCCAAAATTTCAAGTGTGTAGGTCATTCAGTTCCGAAGTTAAGCGAAGGCAAAGTTTCGCATTTTCGACACTCACTCACTCATGATCATCCAAATAGAACTAGTACTTCCCATGAACTCAGAGAGCTGAAATTTGGTAAAGAGTTAGGGTTTAATGGCCACATAAAGGGAAAACTATAAAAACTAGGATAATCGAAGATCTGGAGTACCATTGTTGTCACGTCACTTGAGCTCACGTGCTATCACGCAAAATCACATCATTCTTCGCAAAATGTGCAACCACAATAATGCATGGAAGTTTATGCGCTCAGAAACGCATTGTTATCATACTCAATATGTGAAAATATACCTACTGTAGAATATAAATTGAAAACAGGATAATAATCGGGTGATCAGTCTTATGTTTTTTACTGTCTCATTCAAGGAAACGATAGGTTTCCGAAAGCTAGGCCGGAACAATGAATGAGACAGTAAAAATTATCACTGTGTATAAGACTGATCACCCGATTATTATCCTTTTTTCAATTGTTATCATCAGATGGGTCTGTGGTGAGATGGGAAGGGAAAGAATTATATCCGGAAAAAATCGGGTAAAAGATGGGCTATATGGACAAGCTTGGTATCAAACTATAGGTTTTCGAGGACCCTGAATTCAATAAAGAATATTTGGAGGCTCTTTCTACGATAGTTCAGAACCGGAAAAGAAGAAAAAAAGAAAATTAATATTTTTAATAAAAAATCTACTCCTAAAAAGAAAAAAATGTGTCAAATAAGAAAATCAAATGAAATAAATCAATATGCCCACGTTTCTACAAAAAGAAGTGAAATCCCACCAAAAACATTCTGTAAAAAACTAGCCAAGTCTCGATGGAGCTGCTTGTTTATCTCTAAAAAGTAATGAAATCTAGACAAAGTCGTGCCAAGTCTAAGGCTCCTTACAGAGATTTCTTTATTATTATAGTTAATGTTGTGTGACTTGGCCGTTGAAGGGTACACAAGGGTACAAAACCAGGTGCTCCATGACACCATTGCACCAATCTGTCGCCAAAAACGCTACCCATTGACGATGGAAAATTGCCACTTGGAAAACGTTGATTCAATAACCAGTCAATGGAAGGCTTGATAAATCTACGTATTTCAATAATACTTATGTGTTAATACTTATGTGTAGGCGAGCCTGAAACAAACAGTATAAAATTTTTTTCCAGTACAGCCGGACTTCTAATCATTGATAGAAGACAGACCGTCTGTACGTCTATTTTATTTTAGATCGGTTGTCGATTTGACGATCCAAAAAGATGAGACAGAAGTCAGCATTGTCAATGCTGAATGCATGTGTCGCACAATCCACAACAGCCTAAAATGAGACACTTGCGTCCAATTACCAATACCAGTATGGGCTATTATCTCGCTTAACAAACATAGGTTACAACAGATATAACATTACGTGTAAACAAAATTGACTTGTACTGTACTCACCAACGTATAAAGAATGTTCAACGGCCAAGTCACACAACATTAACTATAATAATAAAGAAATCTCTGTAAGGAGCCTTAGACTTGGCACGACTTTGTCTAGATTTCATTACTTTTTAGAGATAAACAAGCAGCTCCATCGAGACTTGGTTAGTTTTTTACAGAATGTTTTTGGTGGGATCCATACATTACTGTATATATCATTTAGGCGAAACAAAGTTCGTCGGGCCAGCTAGTAATCTCCATATATATCATCAGAAAAATCTTTTGTTCATTCTTAAGAACCACTATCATGCGAGTCAAATGACACAAGAATGAACAATTGTTCATTCATGTTGAGCTAAAGAATTACAATAGACTACTTACCCGATCAACCATTTCCGTTATTAATTATTATCGAAACCAAATCAAATCATGAAAACAAATTCCAATTATAAAAGCACAATTAAATCATCAAAACTCGGGGGTTTATCTAATTATCAAAATAACCCAAAACCGAGAAAACATTTAACAACACTTAGTGATCATTTGATACCCTTTGTTTTTCGTTCAGCCCTCACTGACCATTATTTGATAGGGATTTCAATGAATGAGGTTTTGCCGGTGAATATAAGGAACAACAATTTTGAGGACTATAAGATTATAGTAGATAATGATAAGTTGAATTATCTTCTCAATACGGAGTGCTGGGGAGATGTTTTGGGTGCCGGTGATGCTCAGTGTGCATACTCGTTCTTTTTGAATAAATTTATGAGTTATTACAGCCAATCAATGTTCAAACAAAAGTTAAACAGCAATTCACGCAAAAGAAAGGCTTGGATGACACAATCAATATTAACTTCTATTCATAAAAGGGATGAACTGAAAAGAAATCTAAACTACGAATACACGATAGAAAATCATGCCAAATACAAAAAATATCGGAATGAGTTGAATAAGGTAATCAAAACAGCTAAGTCAACATTTTATCAGGGGAAAATAGGCGAAAATAAAGGAAATTCTAAAAAATTGTGGGAGACCATACATGAAATAACGAATAGTTCTCATAAAAGCATCCAAAGGACATTTAATATTGAAGAGGGACAGGATATTATTAAAGGCGATGAAAATGTTGCGAATTGTTTCAATAAATTTTTCATTGAAGTAGGTAGGAATATACATTCTGAGATCGGAAATGACGTTGGTTCTTGTTCATGTCAGACCACACCAAACTCTTTGTATCTTAAACCAGAACTCATTCAACAAATAAGTTCTCTGAAAAGTTCATCCAGTGCAGGCGAAGATCGAATAACATCGAGCACAATAAAGGCTATACATATGGGAATCTTGACACCTTTGAAACATATAATAAACTTATGCTTTTCTTCATCTGTTATACCTAAAGAGTGGAAACTTTCAACTGTAACCCCAGTGTATAAAGGTAGTGGTTCATCCGCATTGCTCACAAATTACAGACCAATCTCTGTAATCAATAATTTTGGGAAAATCTTCGAAAAATGTTTGAAGGATCGTATTGTTGATTTCTTAGAAAATAATGAACTTTTGAATGCAACTCAATTTGGATTCAGACAGAATAAAGGCACGGAGGACGCAGTTTTCGAATTGATTAAGTTTGTATATGAAAGTCTGCACAGAGATGATAAGGCGTTGGCTGTTTTTTTGGATCTTAAAAAAGCATTTGATTCAGTATCTCATGAAATATTATTACATAGAGCAGAAAAGGTTGGGATAAGGGGTAATGTCTTGAAACTTGTAGAAAACTACTTGACAAATAGAAAACAGCGGACGAAAATCAATAATTCTTTCAGCTCTTACCAGACGGTTGCAACCGGTGTACCGCAGGGAACTGTATTGGGACCGATTCTCTTCTTGATTTATGTCAACGAAATTAATTGTGCAGTTAAAAACTGCAAGATCATTTCATATGCGGATGATACGGTTTTGGTGTTCCGGGGGCAATCTTGGCGTCAAGTTTACGATGACACCAGTGGGGGTATGAAGTCCATGACTGAGTGGTTGGGCAGAAGTCGTCTTTGCCTGAACTTTTCCAAAACTTCTTTCTTAACATTTTCGGCTACGGCTTCTGGTCAACCCAATGTTGATAAGATTTCTATACATTCGTCAGAGTGTTTTGCGAATAACTGCCGTTGCTGTCAGATAATTAAAGTTGAGCAAATAAAATATCTGGGCGTAGTTGTGGATCAACATCTGAAGTGGAGTCAACACGTGAACTTCCTTTGTAGTAAAGTGAGAAAACTGTATCACAAATTTTACCAACTAAGAGAAATAGTCGATAGTAAGATATCAATGATGATTTATGCATCTCTTGTTGAGTCAGTTCTCGGATACTGCATTGTTGTTTGGGGTGCCGCATATGGTAACGCGATTTATAATCTTCAGGTAGTTCAGAACCACAGAAATATAATAAATACTAGAATGCTATTAGGTACGTCCGAGATTCAGTAAAATGACCCCACATAGCGAATAAACACCTACTACTTGTACATGCGCAGCTCGTCTTTTCTTGCCACGTCGTTGCCAAGCATTATGATTTCAGATGAAGTTCGGAATAAATCTTATTGTGAAACCAGTGAATTCGGCAACACCGCTACGCGACGAAAACAAACACATCTTCACATCAGAAAAAGAACAGTGTCGTATTTTAGGATTTGTTGATTAGTTGATTCCCTTTGTTGTGTGCTTTCCTGTTTATTCATTCGTATAAATTCGCTTGCCTTTTCTGTTCCGTTTTCGGTGTTTCCTCGTTGTTTTCTTGAACATTGTGTAGTACTGATACTCCTTTAGTTTAGTTTTGTACTTGAGTTTTACTAGTTAATTTTGATAGTCGAGTGCTGTGACCTGTGACAAAATATAGACAAAATGAAGTGCATGGTTCTTTTTTGCGCAAATAAAGGATAAACCCATTTTATGAAAGTAAGTTTAGTTTAAGTAAGATACTGCAGCTATTTTATTATTATTGCAAATGTTGATATCGACAACTTATTCATACCACATTCACGAAGTCAAAAATTTTAAGTCCTACCCTGATGACACGTTCACATATTGCGCAAACTCTGTAGTAGGCCAATTTTCCCTATGAGGTGCCAGGAATTGTGAACTGATTGGCGTTCTAGTATTTATTATATTTCTGTGTTCAGAACACTGTGTTAAAAATAATAATAATAATAACTGATCTTTATTGACAACTAGTATCAACAGGCAATCGACCGAGGTCCTTCAGCCCTGTTAAAAATAATATTCTCCAAACCTCGCCTTTTCCCAACTAAAGATCTATATCACTGCAGTCAGGTTTTGAATGTCCGCAATTTATATTGTCTTTGTAGCTTGGTGTATCTACCCAGAATTGAAAACATATACTCAACCTTAACACACTGTTATGAAACTAGAGGAAAGGAAAATAAAAACTTAGAGATTCCACTCTTTCGAAAGACTTTGAATCAGAAGTTTTCGCTGTATTTGATTCCAAAAATATTTAATTGTTTGCCTAATGAACTGAGACGTTACCCAATAAAAACAAAAAATTATAGAAAGAGCATGAAAGAGTTCATTCTTAGTAACCCGACAATATTTGAAGCTCTCTTTTTGTGAGCTTTGCATACTCTGTGATGTGTATCATTGTGTTGTTTCCCGGCGCCCCCATCTTCACCATACTCTATTTAAATATTTTCGATAATTATGTTGCTAAATGAGTTTATTTGTTTTTTGCCATATATTGTGTCGAGGAAGAGTAGCACTCAAGCGAAAGTTTAGGCAAAATTCCTCGACATATTATAGGTTAATGATGTATGCAACAGGAAGCAATAAAGATTATTATTATTATCTCAAAAAAATTCAAATCAAAGTACCAAAAACTTAGGGAGATTTCAGGACTCTGGACTTAAAAAAATATTTTGGCGGTGCATGCAGCTTTCTAACAATACTCAACCAAGCCAAGCATACACAAAATAACCTGACCTTTCTCCGCCCAGCAGGTAATTCAGATGATGACGAAAATGCCCTACAAAAAAAAACAAACACATGTCACTAACTTGCAGTTCGCAGATCAATTTCACTCTCGGTTCATCGACGAGTAGTGATCTAAATAATTCTAATTAATTTCAAAAACATTACACTACCGACTTAACACTTTTCCGTCTGCGCTTGAGACCGAGTTACCCTAAAGGTGCTGTTCCATTGCGCGAGTTCGAGTTTGACTCGCGCAACTGACTCGCGAGTCAAATTTCGCGATGTGGATACGGCACTCGCGCGAGTGAGTTTCGCTGCGAGCCGATACCAGTCGGTTTTTGACCGCGCAACAAAGAGCCTCGCGGCATGAATCTCTTGTCGTAGAAACGTGACGAGGATGAATCAGGACGAGTTTATTCGTCTGATCCAGATTTATGAGGGCTACCGGCCGCGTGAAGTTAGCGAAAAGTTGGTGGAACAAATTCTGAAACCAAGCTCAATATTTAGTACTGAATTTGTTCTAATTTGTTCTGTATGAATCATCCCCAGCACCCTTATGGTTTTCGAGTTATTGGCATGTCTTTGATTTAGTGCTGACTTCACGCTCAGCACCAACATGTTCGAATTTGGAAAAAAATTTTATGCCAATAATTAGTCCCGAATTTGTTCCAATTTGTTCTGAAGAAAATTCTCCGATATCATTTTTCGTTAAGGAGTTATTCACATTCTTAACATTCGGTGGTGACGTCACACCCAGCTCCAAAGCTTTTTGTTCTCCAAGAAATTCGAAGAAATTTTGATGCAAATATTTAGTACCCAATTTGTTCCAATCAGTAAAAGTTGTTTTGTTGAAATACCATTGTTAGTTTTCGAGTTATTAGCAATTGTTTTAAGCGAGCGTGAAGTTAGCGATAAAGTTTCAAATTATCACTTTTTTTTTTCAACATATATTAGTACTCAATTTGTTCCAATTTTTTCTAAAAAGAACGAATCAATTTCATTATTAGTTTTCCAGATATTAAGGATTTACGAAGATTTGATGACGTCACAATAGGTGTAGCGTGGAATCTCCATTCGAGTCTATTCCGCTATTCGAGATCATACCACTGTCGGCAGTTTTGGCTCATACAAAGCCATCTGTAATTGGTCATAAATCAAACATGAGAAGAGCCGTTGTCTCTTTGATCATGCGCCGCACGCAGCCGCTCTTATCACGTTTGAATGCAGATTCGGATTCAGGACCAATTCGTTTCTTATTCTCGCTTATTAAATTGTTAGGAAATAATTATTTATATCAACAACATCTAAATTCGTAATTTCCGTTATTTGGACTCATTGAAATCCTCTTCATACGGAGACAATTTTTCAGATTGAAGCAAATTATTCAGTTAGATAAATCGTTTGTTATACAGGGCGAGTCTTCGACCTGAACATAAAAATTGCCTGGTTTTTTTCAAAAATAAACAAAATATAGATGGCGCATTGAATTCGTCTGGGTATTTTGGCATTCAAGAAGACGTGTGATTTATGACATTTATAAAAATGGCTTCGTACATTATACAACAACGTGTTGAATTATTTTATGAAAATAAGCGTTCTGTGAAATGGTGTTAGGTACCATCGGATGATATTGATGATAATCGAATTTATGTGGCCTGAATTAATGAATATTGATCTAGAGGATATTTGGTTTCAACAGGATGGCGCTACACCTCACTTTGCAAATGACACAATTGTTTTTTAGACAAAATTTCCTGGACGAATTATCTCCAGAAACGGTATGAGTTAGCCAGTTGAACCGAATTTGATGTTTCAAATTGCGTGTTTTTTGTTTAAGAATGAATAAAATATAGATGGCGCACTGGGTACGTCTGGGTATTTTGACATTTGAGAAGTGTGATGTATGACATTAATAAAAATGGCTTCGTACACGATACAACGCGTTCAAATTGTTGAATTATTTTATGGAAATCTGCGTTCTGTGGAGAGTGTTTTCGAAAAATTACGTGAATTTTATGGTTTACATAATCGTCCATATTACAGCACTATTAGTCGAATTATTGAAGAATTTCAAGAGACCGATTTGGTGGAAGATCAAAAAAGTGAAAAATACAGTCGTAGCGGTCGTTCACAAGGAAATATTTGGTTCGTGAAAATGTTGCAGAAGACCCTGAAATGTCCATTAGACGAATTTTTGTAGCCTGAATTAAGGAATATTGCTCTGGAAGATATTTGGTTTCAACAGAATGGCGCTACACCTCATTTTGCAACTCACACAATTGATTGTTCCTGGTTTGTCGCAAGAAAATTCACTGCTTCCCGAATCAACAGTGTCTTTAGACAAGCAACTGGAACAATAATTAGTGGACAAACAGTTAAGTAGAAGAAGATTGCATGCTGTTAATTTGAGATCTAGACGACCAGCTAGACATCCTAGACCTAGATTGACGGCGCAGCAGCATGCGTGCAGATTGCAATGGGCAAGAGAAGACAGAAACTGGAATTTTGAAAATTGCAGGCATTGTCTATTTACTGACGAATCAAGATAACGTTCATATACAAACATTGGACGCATATTGGTATGGAGGGAAAGAAATCAACGAAACAATGAGTTGCATACTTGAAAGCACATCTTTTGGAGCAGGATCAGTTTTTGTTTGTGGAGAAATATGTTTTGATGGCCGCAATGACTTATTAATTCTCATGAATGATAACATTGATAACGCTCGTCCCCATCGAGCGAGAATTGTAAATGACCGCATATAATATCATGGGATCACAAGAATGGATTGGCCACCTTATTCACCAGACATGAATTGTATTGAATATGTTTGGGCCGAAATGTCGAGGCGGTTAAAACAAATCTCTCGACCTCCCCAAATATAAGAAAATTCATCTAATAATTGCGGGCAATTTGATTAGCTATACCGCAAGATTTTCCGAATAATTTCACAAGGAGTCTGTCTAATAGTAAAAATACTCTGCGAACGAAGAACCAGAGGAGGTCCTACTCGTTAATAATTTTGAAGTTTAATTGATTTTTCATTTTTTGATTTCTATAAATGAACCTTGTTTTCAAAGAATAATTGGACAATCCTGTTCTCCAACAGGTACACAGAAGTAGGTATTTAAAAAATTTCATATCAAAACATCAGGTATGAACCTCTGGATATGAGCCACATATCTTGTACAGGTACTAACTGTAATGGTTCATGGTTGATATATTTCTTCTTATCAAATTTTCCGTCCTTTGAAGACGAATTTCTGCCTGTGTTATGTTTCCATTGCATACCGCAATTACCTGCTTTTTCATTGAATCTGTAGCTTACTTCTTTGTATAAGGCATGATTATGAAAAAGAAATTGTAGACTTATCGTTCGTTACTTACTTCGAACAAATTTGAGAGTTAATTACATATCGAATAATTCAAAGATCTGATTCACACGGATGGCATTCCAATGTGAAATTTATTATTCCCAATCTCATTTTGATTATTCCCAATTTGAATGTGTTAGTTCCCAATTTGATTTTGATAGCTCCCAATTTGAAGTTGAAAAGGTATAGATTGAATGGGTTGGTGCTTATGAATATTCATTATAGTGTGAAAATTGATGAAAATGAAGTGGTCGACCAATTCGCTCGAAAAAAGAAGGATAAGTTTTTAACTGCAGGAATTCATCATAATGAAATATTGTTTGAGTTTTTTCACTGTTTCATTTTTAATACCTGTTTATATGTTGTTGGCACTATGTTGAAATATAACATTAGAAAACTCTATTTAGTTCCAATGAAAGCACACATCCACATTAATTTCATATTGATTCATCCTGTAAGTATTGTTTGGGAAATAAATATTTTTTAAAGTTTCTGTTTGAGTGAATAAAAATTAAATTCTGAAGCATATTTGAAAAATAGGTTTACCTAACCTAACCAGGAATATCTGTATGCTGAATATTGTTTCAGAAGTAGGAAAAGGGTTACTGAATTCTTAAAAACAACAATTACTTGCTACAGAAAGCGACCCTCACAATTCCCGGCTCTTAAAAAGTCAATTGCCAAAATTTCAAAACCCCCCCGAAATTAATTCCTGGCTACGCCCTTGCTGAGTCCAAATAACGGAAACTACAAATTTAGAAATTTTTGATATGAATAATTATTTCCTAACAATTTAATAAGCGAGAATAAGAAACGAATTGGTCCTGAATCCATATCTGCATTCAAACGTGATGAGAGCGGCTGCCGCAGTGGTATGGTCTCGAATTGACTCGAATGGAGATTCCACGCTACACCTATTGTGACGTCATCAAATCTTCGTAAATCCTTAATATCTGGAAAACTAATAATGAAATTGATTCGTTCTTTTTAGAACAAATTGGAACGAATTGAGTACTAATATATGTTGAAAAAAAAAGTGATAATTTAAAACTTTATCGCTAACTTCACGCTCGCTTAAAACGTTAATTACTCGAAAACTAACAATGGTATTCCAACAAAACAACTTTTACTGATTGGAACAAATTGGGTACTAAATATTTGCATCAAAATTTCTTCGAATTTCTTAGAGAACAAAAAGCTTTGGAGCTGGGTGTGACGTCACCACCGAATGTTACGAATGTGAAAAACTCGTTAACGAAAAATGATATCGGAGAATTTTCTTCAGAACAAATTGTAACAAATTCGGGACTAATTATTGGCATAAATTTTTTTTCCAAATTCGAACATGTTGGTGCTGAGCGTGAAGTCAGCACCAAATCAAAGACATGCCAATAACTCGAAAACCATAAGGGTGCTGGGGATGATTCATACAGAACAAATTAGAACAAATTCAGTACTAAATATTGAGCTCGGTTTCAGAATTTGTTCCACCAACTTTTCGCTTACTTCACGCGGCCAGGGCTACCGATTTTTGTGGCGAGTGGCTGCTCAACCAATTTCGCCTCGTGGATACGCGTCAGGCCGAAACAGCGACTCACGCATCAGGTTCGCGAGTGAGTTGCGCGAGTCAAACTCGCGCAATTTTCGTCTAAGGCTTCTCCAGCTGCCCTAGTTTCTGATTCCAAACTCAACTCCAAACTTTTTCCGTCTCCGCTTCGAGACCGTTCTTCCAGAAACAGAAGTACCCTAAAACCGATCCCGAGTCAACTGAGTACCTTCCTGTTCAAGGCTTCTCCAGCTACTCTCAACTTCCGAACCGTATCCCGACTCAACTGAGAACCTTCCCGTTTCAGGCTTCTCCAGCTACTCTTAACTTTCGATTCCGAGTCAACTGAGAACCATCCCGTTTAAAGATTCTCCAGCTACTCTTAACTTCCGATTCCAAAGTTAATTCCAAACTTTTTCCTTGTCCGCTTTGAGACCGTACTTCCAAAAACTGAAGTACCCTAAAACCGAACCCAAGTCAACCGAGGACCTTTCCGTTTAAGGCTTCTCCAGCAACTGCCTATTCCATCTCCAAAGCTAATTAAAGATTTCCGTTTTCCACCGCCCGAAAGGATGATGCAATTCATATGAAACTTTCGTGTACCTGCCACGTTGCAAGTCCCACGATCTTGGACTGCTATCGTCTGCACTTAGAGCCACCAATTTCGTGGAACGATTTTCTGATATCGTCTGAGTTTCATGAAGGAACTTGATCCGAAAATCAATAATTTCAATCATTATCGTCCAGCCTGCATCCTGTACCATACCGATAAGCAACAAAGTAATTTTCGGAGCCATGAATATAAATCTCAGAAGCCTATATTGGTGAACCTGAATATTTCGATTTATTACAATGGAGTGCACTGTTGGCACTTCAAGCATTTTCCTCGCGAATTATGAAAAAACAATATTTGTGCAACGAATTATCAGGGATCATTGATGATTTCTTTCGCAACAGCTGTCGCTTTTTTACAGCAGGCAAACTTTTACCCACCTCGTTTTTCTTATTGGAAAATTCGAAACTACTTATAAGGTGGAAGAAAGGGCACCCAATGCACCCGACTTCTCGTTAGTACTTTATAACTATGAATAATAATAATACATTTTTATTGATCCTTTAAGACAATACAGTAAAGATAACTTTTCACTGAAAAGTTGTATACTTAGCCTACTTCAGACTCTATATTTCAAACGCAATAAAACACCATTTCTTCCCCATTAAAAATTCATATTTCCACAGCACAGCCGGACAGATTTATTCCCTGTTTTCCTCCAGTATTCAGGATATAAATCAGGAGAAGAATCTAACCGAGTGACGTTTGGAAGAATTTACGAGTTAGCCAAGTTCTGCACTTATTCAAGGATAAGACAACCGCGTTAAGAGAGCCCCCAAACCCTTTTTCTGGGTGATGTATGATAGGGTGGACTTGGATGCTAATGAAGGTAGAAATATGGATGTAAGGACGTTAAGGTTGATGACGAATCGTTTTTTGGTGGCACGTGGGAGAGGCTTTCAGGAATATTAAAGGGTTTACGAGTTTGATATTGATGGGAGAATTTTCGCCACCAGAAATCGTAACAGGGACAATGATGAAACTTGAATAAAATGATTATATTATCTTGGATTATGAATAAAGCCTACTGTTGAACATCATTCTTTTTACATCTAATTCATTCGATTAACATTTCACTACTGTAGATCACATGATCCCATCGAAACTAGATGTATAGACATCCAGGTATTGGCACTGATTAGATTCGGTTTGGGAATTTTTTCGAAAGGAAATTTGCTATTTTTCCATAACCGGAAACTCTCAAGGCATTCAAAATATGGGCTTTTTTTTAGAGTGATAGAATTTCTGATAGAGATAACTGTGATTTGACAGAAGGAAGAAGCCATGTTGTTTTGACATTTCTGTTCAGTAAGCATTGACAAAATATCATGGAAATACTCACGCCGCAACAACGTTTACAAATTGTTGAAATTTTGTTTCACAATCAGTGCTCTATTCGCCAAACTTATAGAGCACTTCGTGAAATTTATGGTTTACATAATCGTCCATCAGTGCAGCTTTTTCGTCGAACTATCGATAGATTTCGGACAACATTTTCTCTAATCGATGCAACAATAACAACAACAAGACAAAGAACTGTAAGAACTGAAAAAAATATCGCTGCTGTAAGTGATAATATTAATGAAGATCCAGATTTGTCTATTCGTCGACGTTCACAACAAGTTGGACTCTGTGCATCCACCACATGGTAAATTTTGCGTAAAGATCTTGGTCTACACCCATACAAGAAGCCACTTGGCCATAATAAGCGTCGTTTGTTTACTGATTCGGCCCTAGAACAGCTTGAAGTTGATCCAGTTTTTTTATCAAAAAATTGTGTTTATAGTGGTGAAGCTCATTTCTGGTTGAACGGCTACGTAAACAAGCAAAATTGCCGTTTATGGAGTGAAAACAATCCTCAAGAAGTTCTGCCGGTTCCATTGCATCTGGAAAGAAAAATGCACTGTATGGTATGCTTTACACGCTGTAGGTATCATGGGTCTAATGGGTCCATATTTCTTCAAAAACCATGCTGGAGCTGATGTTACAGATCGATGCTCAATGATAGTTTGTTTCAGAATTTGAATGGTATCGACCCAGAAGTGTTTTGATTCCAACAATATGGTGCTTCACCTCATGCTGCTACCGTAACAATCGATTCATTGAAAGAAAGATATAGCGATGACATTATTTCGAGAAATGGTCCTATTGATTGGCCTCCAAGATCATGCGACATGACTCCAATGGATTATTTTCTTTGTGGTTATGTCGAGTCATTGGTTTAAGCTGATAAACCAGAAACAAAAGACGCTTTGGAAGCCAACAAAACTCGTGTTATTGCTGAAGTGAGGCCTGAATTACGCGAAAAAGTGGTTCAAAATCGATCTGGTCGAATGCGGTTCCTCAGAGCTAGTCGTGGTGGACATATGCCGGAAATTATTTCGAAACTTCCTCATCGAAAATGGAAAGAGTGAAATAGTTCTTCAGATAGAAAAAAATTGGCTTCAATCTTAATTTGAATGTGTTTTATATGTTCTATCATTCTAAAAAAAACACCCTATATGACACATTGGTTTGAATAGAATATTATTCATTTGGATAGCAGTAACCCCATGATGGAAAGCAAAATTATTGTAGGAGCATTAATTTCATGTTCTCTCTTCAATCATAAATTTGACAAACTATTTTTTATTGCTTGCATAAACGATGATAGAGGAAAATGAAATTAAACAACCTAATTTATTCAGAAATCGTATTTCAGAGGTTAACCCTCTCTCTTCGACTCTGTGGATACGGTCTTCAAAAATCGAGCTATAACAGAAACAGCACAGCCCCTTTGCTGTACAAGTTAGTTTATCAAAGTTTTCAGGAATTTTCCCGAAGTGAATTCAATCCTCGAGAGAGAAGTCTCTTATTCTCACGACACATACACGAGGCCAGCAGACAATCAGATGTATCTCTTAACCCAGCATCAACCATGAGTTTCATTCTTTCAGTGTTTACTTTGTGGTATGAACGAGAAAATCTGTTTCCCACTCCAAATCTTAGTGTTAGCAGAGAAAATGTAAACGTAGCACGATACAATTTTGTGTATTGTACCTACACGAGAACCGATAAAAAAATCTCCTCCTGTATATTATGTGTAGTGATGTTGAATATACTGATTCCATGTTGCAGGGTTTCTTGTATTCGAAACTGAACCTAATCAAACTGGATTGAAGTGTCGTGAAATTAAATCTGCGCAACAAGAACAAAGAATGAAAAACGAAAAAGAATCAGAGAAAAAATACAAGGTACACCCGCTAAAACAAATAACTCTCAAGAAGTTTTGACGCTGCTCTTTGACTATGACAATCTCGCGTTCAGGTCCAATCTCAGAAGCGTTGATTCTTTTTTTCTTCGGGTGTTCGAGGAATGCCACAGGCTGCGAGGCTCCTTATGTTAGAGGATCATCTTACATAGATTTTGAGTTATTATTTTTACCGGAAAATGAGCCTGAAAAGATGGACTTACCTGATAAAAAATGTTCCTAAATTGGAGATACAAACGAAGACGAGAGATTCCTGCATAATTTCAAGAATAAGAGTGTTGTGAACATATGAAAATAGATTGGACTAGGTGGACATCAGGCATGGCCCGCCATATCCCCAGACTTGATTAGTTCAGATTCCTTTTTGTACTAACTGAAGTTTGATGACAATTTTGATTTTTCGGAGGATTTCGAGAGAAACGTTCGAAATGAAGGAAAGCAGGGATCAGTGTTCCAGAAAAAATAACACCCTGTAGATGCCACATAGTTTGAACTCTAAATTGTAATATCTATGCCAAATTTCAGTTGAATGGAAGATTTCGCCCCACCACAACGCAGACGAAGGATTCAAAACATTCTTCAAGAGAACAATATCCAGAGAATGAACTGGCCAGTAATCTCACCGGACATGAATCCAATTGAGCACATATGGGATTACTTAGGGGGAGCCATATCCAATCGCCAAAACCCACCTTCGACTATTTAGGAATCGATTTTATCCCTCCAGGAAAAATGGAACGATATGCCTGAAAATATCATCAATGACTTAATTCGTTGGATGCCTAGGCGTATTGAGCAGTTGATTGAAAGAAGAGGTGATAGTGATAACGTGGACTATTGGATATAAGCAAACACACTGATGGTTTTCTTAATCTTATTTATTCAGCTATCGATTTCGGCAAAATTATGCCTGATGATGGCTGAAAAAAATAATACGATTAAGGAAACCAGTGTGACTTTATTTTGCTTATACTTTTTTTTTGTTCTAGAAGAGGTGAATCTTACATCAGACACCCAGTCTTTTTGGCTAGTGTCCGGGCATAAGCCTATAAGGCCCGCCGCAAATTGAGCACAGGCCACGGACAGGCGAGACCCATGCGATGTGCTGCCCATGCCAAGCACCTGCACAGGTTTTTCAAGAGTAACGCAAATTGAGCACAGGCGATGCCACGCTCGCATCCAGATATTCATTAGTTCCTAGGTCTTCCGATGTGCAATATGATGGATGAACAGCAAAAATTACTCGATCATCTCGAATTAGAATCTGAATCCGAGGAGGAGGAAAGATTGATGTTATTACACTTATTAAGCAAGAGAAGAAAAAGAGGTAGAACGAGTGCATATATACAAAAAAGAGAGAGTCATGAGGAGTTTAAGTTATGCAGTGAAGTTGCAGATAATGTATTTAGGGAATCTTTTCGGTTGAATAGAAGACAGTTTAGCGAGATTCACGAATTGATTAAACAATTTCGATGAATTTCTCCATTTCGTCCATCTATTTACATTATATGCAGATAAACTAACAAACGTGGGCACCCACGGCTACAAAACTGTGTTGCTAGCACAGCGCGAGCCACGCGAAAATGAATTATCACCGGCCTGGCCCTCGCCTAGGCTCAATTTGCGGCACTCCATTGAAAACCATGTAATACAAAACAAGCCACGCGTCGCATGGACCTCGCCTGTCCGTGGCCTGTGCTCAATTTGCGGCGGGCCTAAACCTTCCATCATCTTATCTGTATTTTCTCTTTCGCATTCTTTTATGCTGAGTGTTTGTGTACATCCTTCAATTGGATATCTCTTACTAAGTCTGGAGTTCTATATCTTCATTTTCGCAATTGGTCTCTAGGTCTTTTGCGGTAAATTCTAGTTGTTTTTTCATCTTCAGCGGGGTCATAGTCAACTAACCTTCTAAGGTCGTCATTTGGATGTTCACTAGCTCTTTCATAGGCTTTTGCAGCTTTTCGTTTGATAAATGTAGTAATGGACTCCCATTTTATGTCTTTTCGGATTTGGTCATTCCTAACAAACCAGGAGGCGTCTAATGCACATCTCAGAAATTTGTTTTCTTTTTTTTTTTTTTTCTAGAAGAGGTGAATCTTACATCAGACACCCAGTCTTTCTGGGTAGTGTCGGATTCTTACCGACTAAACACCTCTCCTGCGGTTGGTTCCGGGCATAATCCTATAAACCTTCCATCATCTTATCTGTTATTTTCTCTTTCGCATTCTTTTATGCTGAGTGTTTGTGTACATCCTTCAATTGGATATCTCTTACTAAGTCTGGAGTTCTATATCTTCATTTTCGCAATTGGTCTCTAGGTCTTTTGCGATAAATTCTAGTTGTTTTTTCATCTTCAGCGGGGTCATAGTCAACTAACCTTCTAAGGTCGTCATTTGGATGTTCACTAGCTCTTTCATAGGCTTTTGCAGCTTTTCGTTTGATGAATGTAGTAATGGACTCCCATTTTATGTCTTTTTGTATCTGTTCATTCCTAACAAACCAGGGGGCGTCTAATGCCCATCTCAGAAATTTGTTTTCTGTACTTTGTATCCTCTTTATATGGGTTCTCGCTGCATATCCCCATGCTGTTGATCCATATGTTAGCTGCGGTCTGGCGACTGCTTTTATGATCCTCAATTTCGTGTTTCTGTTCATTTGGCTTCTTCTGCCTATATATATATATATATAGTCTTTTCATTGCTACATTCGTTTTATCCACTGCATACTTAATGTGTTGTTTCCACGTAAGTCCCTTGTCTAATATTACCCCTAGATATTTAGCTTCATTCTGCCATTCTATTTCATTATCGTCTATGGATATTTTCGATTCCATCTTCAGTTTTCTCTTTTGAAGCAGTATTAGTAGTATAGCAGGCGGGGTCCTGGGACTGAGGATGGCCATGTCCATCCGGAGCCGAAGAACTTTGAGGAAATTAGCTGAAGAATTGGTCAATGACCAGAAGGGGTTGTAGAAGAAGATGTCACCTATCGAGAGCGGTGAAAAAAAACCTTCGAGAGGTCAATGACCGGAAGAAGTAGTAGACGTGTAGATGACGTCAAAGCTGAAGAATTGGTCAATGACCAGAAGGGGTCGTAGAAGAAGATGTCGCCTAAAAGTGATAAGGACCTATTGCCACCTGTCATACTGATGTCACGTGATGGACCTGTCAAATGGTACCTGTCAAAAATGACAGGTCTCAAACTTCAAAAGTGATGAAGGACCTATTGCCACCTGTCATACTGATGTCACGTGATGGACCTGTCAAATATTTTCCGATTAACCTGTCAAGACCTGTCAAATTTGGCCCGTCAAGACTGCCCAGATTTATCAAGACTTGCCACACCCTATGACGTAACAATGACCACACCCAATACAAATAAATGAAAAATCGAGTCTTCATCGGGATTCGAACCCAGCTCCCTTTAAACAGGACCTAGAAACCAACCTCCAGACCACCAGAACTTATTAGATATTAGCCGGAAAAATTGATATAGATACAGTTGTTTCGAACTTTATATTAATCGGATGGGTCAAGGTTGAGAATATAAGAATTATACAATTCAGCAGAAATTTTCTTTCATTCGAATATGACCGATGAATGAGGTGAAAAGTATCAAGTTATTGGGTATGTTGGGAAATCAATTGAAATATTAGATATCCTATAGCATTCAATGGATTCATTATTTTATTTTTTTATTCGAATATGGTTTGCAAAAATAGAGGTACCTATTATTATTAGGAATTCTGCTTGTTGATGATATTTCCTTACAGTTGTCAGTGTTCTACATATGCATATTCATACTTTTCTCTAGATTTCTTTGGCACTAATTCTAATGAAGTAGTATTCACTGTCTCAACCAGCTCTGGAGGAGTCCCAGAAATGGAAAATTCATCATCACTCATCATTTTACACTGTTTTGTCTTCGAAAACACCAACAATTAAATAATTCATATTCGTCAAGTTTGAGAATTCAACAATAATACTTTTCCATTGTAACGTAACCAATTTCTTTCCGAATTTCAAAGCTACATTGATTTATGAATGGAATAATTCATGATTTTTTTCAAAATGAATTAAAATCTTTCGAATAGGAACACCTATAAGGAATATAAATAATCAGGTTAGGTATAATATAGGAATTTGTATCTATTTTATCATATGCAACAAGCAGGGCCGTATCTAGGTACTACTGCGCCTGTGGCAAGATTTTCTTCAGCGCCCCCAAATTGGCGCTCCTTACGCAAAAAAATATTTTTGGCGTATACATGAAAACCGTGACATATTATCTCGAATATTTTGTTGGCGCTTCTATATTTTATTCTCTGAATTTTTTTGGCTCTCAAATTTTTTTTTTCATTTGATATTTTTTGGCGCCCCTGCGGACCTTGCGCCTGTGGCGGGGGCCACTTGGCCACACCCTAGATACGGCCCTGGCAACAAGATGAAAAAATACCATTGATATAAAGCTTAAGATTTATAAGATTCAAATGAGGAGTAGCCACATCCATTATCGGAGGTGTTTTCTGGAAATCTCGATCTGCTTATCCATTTGTAGGAATATAATTATTGGCTGTAGGTTGGAATTAAATATACGCTCCTTTGAAATTTGTAGAATTCAACATTATCTTTTATAATTTCAAATTTCTCCATCAATGATTGAATAGAGAAATTTTCCATACAATATAATCTTTGTTAGCTTTTGTACAATTCAACATTATCCTCTATAATTTCTAATTTCACCATCAATGATTTAAAAGAGCCTCTTATTCGTTTTATATCCGTTTTGTATCTTCGGCTATCTTCGGTAGTCTTAGGCTATCTTCGGGAATCTGTGAATATATAAATTTAAGATAAAACTTTTTGTTTTCCATTTGACGAAGATCTATCTCGTATTAACCTCGGCGTAATAAATAGGATATTGTGTCAATTAAGCCTCGATTTTGAAAATGCAGGCTTAGCGGTTTCGATTTATTGAGTTCGTTATTTAAACGAATGCTTGAAGAGTTAATCAGAGGACGTAGAAGATGATGATGAGAGATTCACGTGGGACATTTTTGCTTCGACGTCCTACTAGTTCGCATTGATAATAATTATATAGATAATATAAAGAGTTTTCCAATAAGAGGTGTTTCTTTGAATTGCCAGCTATTTTGGAAGATATCACTCTACAAGCTGCAATTTTTTAAAATTTGACAAGTAGAAACTACGCCATTATTAAAAATGGAACGATACACGCTTCGATAACACATTGAAATTATTAAAGCGAATTCGAAAGAAATTTCAATGTTGAAGAAATATTTTGTTTTATTTACTTGTATAAATAAATGAAAGAATATTGACATGGAAATGAATGGTGATTAGGTATTCAATAAATTCAGCTTTCCTCTTTTTTATTTTCGTCTTTTCAATTGACCTCCTTCTCAGCAAGTTATTTGGAGATTTGTTACCTAAATTCAATGGTAATTCAAACGAACTCCAATCATTTATTGTAGGGATAGAAAATTATATATTTCCAAATTCGGAGGCACGAATAATGCTCGAATTAATTATTACTGCTTTGCGATGATAAAATCTAGAATGATTGATAAAGCAAGAATAATAATAAATTCAGGCCCCATCCCTTACAATTGGTTACAATTAAAACAAAATTCAATTGATATGTTTGGATTTATAATCAATTTTGATGTCTTACAAGACGAATATCAAAACGTGCGAAGAGCTTATGAGGAACCTCTTCTAAATTTCTTGGAAAGAATTAAACAAACCAAATTGCATTTTGATTATCAATTGCAGATGCAAGGAGTCAATAAGAACCAACTTGTGATTTATATATGAATATTTCAGAAAGAATTGGGCAAAGAGTAGGTAATTTATAATACCTAATGTTGATGAAAATGTCAGAAATTTGTTAGAAAAACAATGAACGAAATTTCAATGAAACATGCAAGATGTCAGAAAATAGAGAAATAAAGAGACAATAACTTAATGTCACTCCAAATTGTAATTCATTTTCACAAACTCCTTATACTAGTAGAGAGAAAATTACCAATTCCTCTTATCATTCCACTCATAATCAAAATTCTTTCAAACAGAATAGATACGCGTCCACATATCAATTATATTCCGAATCAGAATTTTCCAAGTCAACCAATACGTATGCAACCAACTCAAAATTCAAGTCAACCACAATATTTCACTAATGAGCAAGTATTTGGAAAACCCTCAAACGTTTTCAAACCCAATCCTAATCATAAACCCACCAATAAACCAAAACCGATGTCGATAAGAACACGAATTTTACCTCAAAAACGTCCTAACGAATCATCAAGTATTCGAAAACCAAAACCAAATTTCTAACCTAGAGAAAATTATTTTTCACCAAGAGCACCTCCAAATTTAATATCTGAAGAATTAACGAATACAGAAGAGTAAAATGAATTTCAATCTGAGGAACAATTTACCGAAAACTATGGTGAGAATTTTGTCGGAATACTTAAATTCAAATGAATTTCAATCTCCAGAGATCGAGAACGAAAATTTTCAGGAAATCCCTCATCAAGCACACATGACCTAAATTTTAATGATGAAAGAATATCAAGTCTTCCATATATTGAATTACAGAATCTTCTTTGTAAATTACTAGTCGATTCAAGCAGTTCAATTTCAATTTTTGATTCAATAATTGCTTATAACTATTTTCCAAATTCAATTTATAAAGAAAGCACATATCTTACAACAGCTATAGGAAAAGATTCATGTAACAATAAAATGCTATTCCTCTTTACATATTTGGTTATGACACATCCTACCCGTTTGTTGTTTATAAATTTCACCCCCAATATGATGGTGTTATCGGTTATAATTTAATGAAAGATCTACAACTTACTGTGGATATGAAAAATAATGTTTTAACTACCTAATGGAATCGTTTCCCATAACCTTCATTTTCAACAGATGGAACCGAGAGAAGAATTACCTTTAGATTTGAATCACGTAGACAAAAATTTGAAAAATCAATTAACAAAAATTTTGCAGAGTAATAAATCAGTTTTACAATTTCCCAGAGATCCACTGAATTTTACAAAAGATGTGATTAGACCATTCATATCGTTGATGCTTTAGCTGCATTATACATTATACAGTTGACTTAAATGAAATTGGTCTGATATTTTTCAAATTATCGGCAGACGCTAAATTAAAACCAAGATTCAAAGAAGTAAATATCAAAATTTTGGATAATGTCCTCGTTAAAGAAGCAAATAAAGGACATGTTTATCATAAAAGTAAAATCAAACAACGAAAAAAATAATAATCATCTGTTTCAGAATGCCTCCTTTCTACATATCGATAATCCTTCTTTTTCTTAAAACACAATTCTGTCTGGAAACGAAAGAAATCCTAAATAATATAATTGCATTCAGTGGTCCTAAAACATTCATAATTGAAAAAAGACCATGTTCTTATGTATCATTATGACCTTTCACGAATAAGTTCAATCCTTAACAAACATGAAGAAATGTTAAATGATGTAATCAAGAAGAATGAACCAAGGGATGAAGCATCGAAATACTTATGTGATTTGACATCAAATCAAATATTTAGAAATAAACAAATTTTATATGAATTAATTCCATCAAGGAAGAAAAGAGGCTTCGTTAATATAGGAGGAAGGGTTTCCAAATTTCTCTTAGACACTTTTGATGATGAAGACGAAACTCTTTATCAAGAATATTGTTGAACATTGAGAAACGATGCAGATACCATAAAGATAAATCAAAATCGAGTTGTCAGTATAGTGAAATCGATATCTGATAGATTAAACAATCAAACCAATATCATGATAAAACAAATTGATAAATTCATGACATTACAGCAAATCTTAGATAAAGTTTTCCTTTTGCAGTTTGAACAGAATAAAATATCCTGAATTCATTCAGAAATAAATACAGCCGTTAGTTTTGCTAAACTTCACCTACTACATGAATCAATATTGTCATTGAGTTATTTCAGGAATTATATTCAAGATGATAATTTATTGAAAAATTCAGTCTACTTGAAGGATTTTTACTCAGTCTGTATCACATCAGTTAAAATTGAGAAATCGCAGATTACATTCATTATAAAAGTGCCTTTGGTAAATGCTATTCCTTATAATACTTTTGAGTAGAAATTTGTTCCCTTCCTAAATACCTACCCAATAGATCAACCGAAGTATTTTATTTGTTTGTAAAACAAGAAGAAAACATATGGTCCTTATACAAAGAATGTCAGCAAGTGGAAAAATGGATGCTGTGTCCACAAAACAGACTGATGAAACCACCTTCGTGAAAGCCAACTACAAGTGTATTTGCAGTAACAGAGAAGAACTTATGAAACCTTCAGAGGCTCTTCCATTTTCCATTTTCGATGATGTTGCTTCAGAAAAGCAGAATATTATGAGGGATTATTTCAGTATGGGAAGACACAATCAAATCGATTGCTTCTTTCAAGTGCAAAGTTTTGTTCGAATATTCAAACATCTTTTAAGAGACAACGCTAATGCTCTTGCTGTATTCAAACAAGATGATTTTAATCTACGTCACATCAATAACGATCATGCAGGGCCCCCGCTACCATGTGTGCAAAGTGTGCAAAGCACACGGGCGCCATCATTTTAGGGGCGCCAAAATCCTGGGTCAAAAATATTTGCAAAAGAAAATAAACAAAAATTAATGCTAAAATAAAAATGCTTGTATTTGATGTGTCTCTGTAAACGTTCTTCAACGCACAGGTAGGTACGCTTTCCTCGGACTGGACATCCAACGCCGCATCCACGCCGTCAATCTCGTTTCTACGAATTTATCCAACCAATGTAGTTGTTCTCAATACCTGATGATACTGACCCATGTATTTTACAATATATATTTGAAAACAATTTAATCTCGACCCTTTCAAACCTAAGCATTTCACTCTTGGTGAAAGAAGAATTCTTGATTCTTCTGACATTGCCTGTATCTGTTAGCTTCTGGCGAGCCATCTTTCTCAATATTAAAAATCATTGAAAATCATTTAAGATCGACAATGCTTCAAGAAAGATTGTCTGGACTAGCGATATTAGCAATTGAACAAGAAATTCTTGATGGTATCAATTTTAGCGATGATGAATTTGCAACAGCCAAGTCTAGGAAAATATCGCTACTATAATAGCTATTTTTTATTTTTCTACTGTACCTAGCTTTCATTTTTGATTTTATGAGGAAGTTAACTGGGTAATTTTTAAAGAGGCACCTCCATATTTTTCAAAATACCAAAGTATAAGTAGAAGGTGTTACTTTTATATGAATATATACAGAGTGTAACAGCCAAATGGAATAAATTCGATAACGAATAAATGAGGGCGTGTTGGGAAATACGCTCGGACACGTCGATTACACTCGTTACACTCTGTATGTATACATTAGCCAATATTTCTGTTTTTTGTTCCTAAAAGAGATGTGAGTTTTTGGCTATTTTCATAGTATTTATCAACAGAGTGTCTGTACCCTACTAGTCAAGGAAATACTTCAAAGTGGTTGTGAACAAGAATTTATTTCGAGTTATTTATTTCGTTATGATTTTATTCTGTTTTTTTTGTTCTGTTGTGTTTTGTTAGTTTGATATTTCAGTCTACAAAGAAATATCTAATTTTTGACTTCTAAAGTTCAGTTTTTCAATTCACCCACCTAATAAATAAAAAAATCCAGAATGCCTCAAGGGGCGCCAAAATTCTTTTTTGCACACAGGCGCCAGTAGCACTTGCGGGGGCCCTGCGATCATGTTAATATTGTTAATGCTGACATGACTTTCGAACAGTTCAAAAAAATTTGTTCTGTATGCTGGAAACATCCGTTTGGATTTTTGTTTATCTTGAAAGACTGTGATATTGATAAAGGCCGTTATAGAGTGGGTTTTGATCATTTCATTCATTTGGAACAGCTATAAATGGAACATCTCGATCAGCATCTGATCAAAAGCTGTTCATACCTGTTTAATACCTGTTCAGTACCTGTTCAATACCTGTTCAATACCTGTTCAGTACCTGTTCAATACCTGTTCAGTACCCGTTCAATACCTGTTCAGTACCAGTTAAATACCTGTTGTTGTTGATGAGCTGATTGAAGAACCATTTTGAAATGGAGAGTTTGATAGAGAGAGGTAGTAGGATCGATGTTGAGAAACAGAAGAAGCTGAAAAGGAGGTTGATTGAAAAAACGGGAAAGGCTATAATTCAAATCCGATTTTATAATTTGGAGAGGACCATATTTAAGGGTTCTATTTAATTTCTCTCTTCAACTCAAATTTTTATCTTCGATCACCCTTATTTGTTTCACTGATATCGAATGAAATCTTTCAACAATGGAATCCGATGTGGGATGTGGGATTATAATTTGTGTATTATGAGTGGAAGCGAATTCTTGGATTATCACGTTCTTAAATTCTGTTCCATTGTTCATTGTTATCTTTCTAGGCTTTCCATTATTCAGGAAATAATAAGTGCTTCTACAATTTCCACTGACGTTTTACTTTTCAGAATGAAACATTGTCCGTGTCTTGAGAATGAATCTACTAATGTGAGACAGGGTGTTTTCAAAATATTCATTGTATCCGCATATAAATGTTCATAAGGTTTTTCATCGATTGGATTTTGTTTGAATATTAATTTATTCGGTTGAAGTTCATATTTTTGACGTTGACAAATATTACAACTATTCATATATTATATAGCTTTGAACTTTCAATAACATTTGTGGAAAATAAAATTTTCTCTTAATGCTTTCCACATTCTCTTGGATACCTCTATGAATAGTTTTAGTCTCATGATACAGCTTGATATTTTCAATTTGCTCTTCTTCATCATCCATATATTTCAACGACATATTTGGAAAGTGAAACTTCTTGAATGGAAAAGTTTATGTGTATAATGAATAAATGACGTTTCGATATGTTTATCCTGGAAGAATATTCCATACGTTTTTTCTGAGGAATTAAATTCTTTCGAAAATTTGGTAAATTGATTTTCTTTCGAGATGAATAAAATTAATCTGAATTCTATTTGATTATGTAATTTTATTTCAGTAACATTGAAATAATTGCCACTTTTGATAATGATTTGGTATTGAAAAACATTAATGGTTCGTTCAGTGTGAGGAATTTCTAGAATTAGATCTTCTTGGTTCGAATGTACTGTTTCATTATCTGCATCTATTGACATTAATTCATCGAATTCTTCTTGTCTCAATTCTAAATCTTTATGTGATATTTGTGGAATAATTGAATCAAGATCCGATAATAATTGTTCCTTTTCAGTAATATTGAATTCATCATTTTTAATTCTAGATAGATCATCTGCGTTATTATTCACACCTTTCCGATATTTTATTCCAAAATTGAATTCATTGAGTTTTATTCTCCAACGCATCAATCTTGAAGAGGCTTCTTTTAGTGAAAATAACCAAGTAAGAGGTCGATGATCGGTAGGTATAGATAATGAATTTTCTTCCAAATGAATAGGATCGAAAATGTTTCGTTGCTCAAACAATAGACAGTAATTCCTTTTTAATAGTTGAGTAGTTTATTTCTGCTGTATTGAGTGTACGACTAGCATGAGCTATAGGCAAGTTGTTCAGTGGATTTCCTTGTGATAAAAAAGCACCGACTGCATATTTCAAAGCATCTGTCGTTAAAATGAATGGTTGATGAAAATCTGGGAATTGAAGATTAGGATGATTTATCAACATATTTCTGATAATATTGAAAGATTCCAGATATTCTTGATTTTCTAAGTTTATCTTTGCATCGTTCTTTAGACATTGTGTTAAAGGTTTAGCAAGCTTGGAAAAATTTGGGAATAAATTTTCGGTTATAACCAATCATGCCTAAATATGATTTTATTTCTTTAGGATTTAATTTTTTGAACTGTTCGAAAGTCATGTCAGCATTAACATGATCGTTATTGATGTGACGTAGATTAAAATCATCTTGTTTGAATACAGCAAGAGCATTAGCGTTGTCTCTTAAAAGATGTTTGAATATTCGAACAAAACTTTGCACTTGAAAGAAGCAATCGATTTGATTGTGTCTTCCCATACTGAAATAATCCCTCATAATATTCTGCTTTTCTGAAGCAACATCATCGAAAATGGAAAATGGAAGAGCCTCTGAAGGTTTCATAAGTTCTTCTCTGTTACTGCAAATACACTTGTAGTTGGCTTTCACGAAGGTGGTTTCATTAGTCTGTTTTGTGGACACAGCATCCTTTTTTCCACTTGCTGGCATTCTTTGTATAAGGACCATATGTTTTCTTCTTGTTTTACAAACAAATACTTCGGTTGATCTATTGGGTAGGTATTTAGGAAGGGAACAAATTTCTACTCAAAAGTATTATAAGGAATAGCATTTACCAAAGGCACTTTTATAATGAATGTAATCTGCGATTTCTCAATTTTAACTGATGTGATACAGACTGAGTAAAAATCCTTCAAGTAGACTGAATTTTTCAATAAATTATCATCTTGAATATAATTCCTGAAATAACTCAATGACAATATTGATTCATGTAGTAGGTGAAGTTTAGCAAAACTAACGGCTGTATTTATTTCTGAATGAATTCAGGATATTTTATTCTGTTCAAACTGCAAAAGGAAAACTTTATCTAAGATTTGCTGTAATGTCATGAATTTATCAATTTGTTTTATCATGATATTGGTTTGATTGTTTAATCTATCAGATATCGATTTCACTATACTGACAACTCGATTTTGATTTATCTTTATGGTATCTGCATCGTTTCTCAATGTTCAACAATATTCTTGATAAAGAGTTTCGTCTTCATCATCAAAAGTGTCTAAGAGAAATTTGGAAACCCTTCCTCCTATATTAACGAAGCCTCTTTTCTTCCTTGATGGAATTAATTCATATAAAATTTGTTTATTTCTAAATATTTGATTTGATGTCAAATCACATAAGTATTTCGATGCTTCATCCCTTGGTTCATTCTTCTTGATTACATCATTTAACATTTCTTCATGTTTGTTAAGGATTGAACTTATTCGTGAAAGGTCATAATGATACATAAGAACATGGTCTTTTTTCAATTATGAATGTTTTAGGACCACTGAATGCAATTATATTATTTAGGATTTCTTTCGTTTCCAGACAGAATTGTGTTTTAAGAAAAAGAAGGATTATCGATATGTAGAAAGGAGGCATTCTGAAACAGATGATTATTATTTTTTTCGTTGTTTGATTTTACTTTTATGATAAACATGTCCTTTATTTGCTTCTTTAACGAGGACATTATCCAAAATTTTGATATTTACTTCTTTGAATCTTGGTTTTAATTTAGCGTCTGCCGATAATTTGAAAAATATCAGACCAATTTCATTTAAGTCAACTGTATAATGTATAATGCAGCTAAAGCATCAACGATATGAATGGTCTAATCACATCTTTTGTAAAATTCAGTGGATCTCTGGGAAATTGTAAAACTGATTTATTACTCTGCAAAATTTTTGTTAATTGATTTTTCAAATTTTTGTCTACGTGATTCAAATCTAAAGGTAATTCTTCTCTCGGTTCCATCTGTTGAAAATGAAGGTTATGGGAAACGATTCCATTAGGTAGTTAAAACATTATTTTTCATATCCACAGTAAGTTGTAGATCTTTCATTAAATTATAACCGATAACACCATCATATTGGGGGTGAAATTTATAAACAACAAACGGGTAGGATGTGTCATAACCAAATATGTCAAGAGGAATAGCATTTTATTGTTACATGAATCTTTTCCTATAGCTGTTGTAAGATATGTGCTTTCTTTATAAATTGAATTTGGAAAATAGTTATAAGCAATTATTGAATCAAAAATTGAAATTGAACTGCTTGAATCGACTAGTAATTTACAAAGAAGATTCTGTAATTCAATATATGGAAGACTTGATATTCTTTCATCATTAAAATTTAGGTCATGTGTGCTTGATGAGGGATTTCCTGAAAATTTTCGTTCTCGATCTCTGGAGATTGAAATTCATTTGAATTTAAGTATTCCGACTCAAAATTCTCACCATAGTTTTCGGTAAATTGTTCCTCAGATTGAAATTCATTTTACTCTTCTGTATTCGTTAATTCTTCAGATATTAAATTTGGAGGTGCTCTTGGTGAAAAATAATTTTCTCTAGGTTAGAAATTTGGTTTTGGTTTTCGAATACTTGATGATTCGTTAGGACGTTTTTGAGGTAAAATTCGTGTTCTTATCGACATCGGTTTTGGTTTATTGGTGGGTTTATGATTAGGATTGGGTTTGAAAACGTTTGAGGGTTTTCCAAATACTTGCTCATTAGTGAAATATTGTGGTTGACTTGAATTTTGAGTTGGTTGCATACGTATTGGTTGACTTGGAAAATTCTGATTCGGAATATAATTGATATGTGGACGCGTATCTATTCTGTTTGAAAGAATTTTGATTATGAGTGGAATGATAAGAGGAATTGGTAATTTTCTCTCTACTAGTATAAGGAGTTTGTGAAAATGAATTACAATTTGGAGTGACATTAAGTTATTGTCTCTTTATTTCTCTATTTTCTGACATCTTGCATGTTTCATTGAAATTTCGTTCATTGTTTTTCTAACAAATTTCTGACATTTTCATCAACATTAGGTATTATAAATTACCTAATCTTTGCCCAATTCTTTCTGAAATATTCATATATAAATCACAAGTTGGTTCTTATTGACTCCTTGCATCTGCAATTGATAATCAAAATGCAATTTGGTTTGTTTAATTCTTTCCAAGAAATTTAGAAGAGGTTCCTCATAAGCTCTTCGCACGTTTTGATATTCGTCTTGTAAGACATCAAAATTGATTATAAATCCAAACATATCAATTGAATTTTGTTTTAATTGTAACCAATTGTAAGGGATGGGGCCTGAATTTATTATTATTCTTGCTTTATCAATCATTCTAGATTTTATCATCGCAAAGCAGTAATAATTAATTCGAGCATTATTCGTGCCTCCGAATTTGGAAATATATAATTTTCTATCCCTACAATAAATGATTGGAGTTCGTTTGAATTACCATTGAATTTAGGTAACAAATCTCCAAATAACTTGCTGAGAAGGAGGTCAATTGAAAAGACGAAAATAAAAAAGAGGAAAGCTGAATTTATTGAATACCTAATCACCATTCATTTCCATGTCAATATTCTTTCATTTATTTATACAAGTAAATAAAACAAAATATTTCTTCAACATTGAAATTTCTTTCGAATTCGCTTTAATAATTTCAATGTGTTATCGAAGCGTGTATCGTTCCATTTTTAATAATGGCGTAGTTTCTACTTGTCAAATTTTAAAAAATTGCAGCTTGTAGAGTGATATCTTCCAAAATAGCTGGCAATTCAAAGAAACACCTCTTATTGGAAAACTCTTTATATTATCTATATAATTATTATCAATGCGAACTAGTAGGACGTCGAAGCAAAAATGTCCCACGTGAATCTCTCATCATCATCTTCTATACTCCATTCACTTTTATAAAGTATCGCGGTTGGCCATGATTTAGGTTTATCAAGTTTTTTCCCCTAGAACAGACGCAGTTTGGCACTCGTGAAAATTAAGCGACATTGCCAGGTCTACTTTCTATTTACTCTTTTTCAACTTTGTAAATGGAGTTATTCTTCGAAGATTTAACTGTGGCGCAGGTTTCGTAGAACTACTACATTTTCATACTGGAGTATTTCAGGTTGTGCAAAAATGTAGTTAAATGTCTTCTGAATTAACATAATATTTTCTCAAATTCATTAATTTCCCAAAGGAACATAAATACGTAATTACTACGATTTTTTAGCAGAAACGGCAACGTTGTGGGCGTATCTGACAGTGCAATGACCATAACCTAACATTTTCAAAATATATACGGTGAAATGTGTCAAAATTTCATGGCAAACCGCGATACTTTATAAAAGTGAATGGAGTATACGTCCTCTGATTAACTCTTCAAGCATTCGTTTAAATAACGAACTCAATAAATCGAAACCGCTAAGCCTGCATTTTCAAAATCGAGGCTTAATTGACACAATATCCTATTTATTACGCCGAGGTTAATACGAGATAGATCTTCGTCAAATGGAAAACAAAAAGTTTTATCTTAAATTTATATATTCACAGATTCCCGAAGATAGCCTAAGACTACCGAAGATAGCCGAAGATACAAAACGGATATAAAACGAATAAGAGGCTCTTTTAAATCATTGATGGTGAAATTAGAAATTATAGAGGATAATGTTGAATTGTACAAAAGCTAACAAAGATTATATTGTATGGAAAATTTCTCTATTCAATCATTGATGGAGAAATTTGAAATTATAAAAGATAATGTTGAATTCTACAAATTTCAAAGGAGCGTATATTTAATTCCAACCTACAGCCAATAATTATATTCCTACAAATGGATAAGCAGATCGAGATTTCCAGAAAACACCTCCGATAATGGATGTGGCTACTCCTCATTTGAATCTTATAAATCTTAAGCTTTATATCAATGGTATTTTTTCATCTTGTTGCCAGGGCTGTATCTAGGGTGTGGCCAAGTGGCCCCCGCCACAGGCGCAAGGTCCGCAGGGGCGCCAAAAAATATCAAATGAAAAAAAAAATTTGAGAGCCAAAAAAATTCAGAGAATAAAATATAGAAGCGCCAACAAAATATTCGAGATAATATGTCACGGTTTTCATGTATACGCCAAAAATATTTTTTTGCGTAAGGAGCGCCAATTTGGGGGCGCTGAAGAAAATCTTGCCACAGGCGCAGTAGTACCTAGATACGGCCCTGCTTGTTGCATATGATAAAATAGATACAAA
Source organism: Adalia bipunctata (assembly GCA_910592335.1). Taxonomy (NCBI): domain Eukaryota; kingdom Metazoa; phylum Arthropoda; class Insecta; order Coleoptera; family Coccinellidae; genus Adalia; species Adalia bipunctata. The sequence continues at coordinate 7,405,486 of OU342953.1, forward strand.
TTCCTATATTATACCTAACCTGATTATTTATATTCCTTATAGGTGTTCCTATTCGAAAGATTTTAATTCATTTTGAAAAAAATCATGAATTATTCCATTCATAAATCAATGGAGCTTTGAAATTCGGAATGAAATTGGTTACGTTACAATGGAAAAGTATTATTGTTGAATTCTCAAACTTGACGAATATGAATTATTTAATTGTTGGTGTTTTCGAAGACGAAACAGTGTAAAATGATGAGTGATGATGAATTTTCCATTTCTGGGACTCCTCCAGAGCTGGTTGAGACAGTGAATACTACTTCATTAGAATTTAGTGCCAAAGAAATCTAGAGAAAAGTATGAATATGCATATGTAGAACACTGACAACTGTAAGGAAATATCATCAACAAGCAGAATTCCTAATAATAATAGGTACCTCTATTTTTGCAAACCATATTCGAATAAAAAAATAAAATAATGAATCCATTGAATGCTATAGGATATCTAATATTTCAATTGATTTCCCAACATACCCAATAACTTGATACTTTTCACCTCATTCATCGGTCATATTCGAATGAAAGAAAATTTCTGCTGAATTGTATAATTCTTATATTCTCAACCTTGACCCATCCGATTAATATAAAGTTCGAAACAACTGTATCTATATCAATTTTTCCGGCTAATATCTAATAAGTTCTGGTGGCCTGGAGGTTGGTTTCTAGGTCCTGTTTAAAGGTAGCTGGGTTCGAATCCCGATGAAGACTCGATTTTTCATTTATTTGTATTGGGTGTGGTCATTGTTACGTCATAGGGTGTGGCAAGTCTTGATAAATCTGGGCAGTCTTGACGGGCCAAATTTGACAGGTCTTTACAGGTTAATCGGAAAATATTTGACAGGTCCATCACGTGACATCAGTATGACAGGTGGCAATAGGTCCTTCATCACTTTTGAAGTTTGAGACCTGTCATTTTTGACAGGTACCATTTGACAGGTCCATCACGTGACATCAGTATGACAGGTGGCAATAGGTCCTTATCACTTTTAGGCGACATCTTCTTCTACGACCCCTTCTGGTCATTGACCAATTCTTCAGCTTTGACGTCATCTACACGTCTACTACTTCTTCCGGTCATTGACCTCTCGAAGGTTTTTTTTCACCGCTCTCGATAGGTGACATCTTCTTCTACAACCCCTTCTGGTCATTGACCAATTCTTCAGCTAATTTCCTCAAAGTTCTTCGGCTCCGGATGGACATGGCCATCCTCAGTCCCAGGACCCCGCCTGCTATACTACTAGTATTGCTTGACTCTTTTCTCCATTGATTTTGATTTTCCATCTGTTACACCATTGACTGATATCATCTGCAGCTTCTTGAAGTCTTTTGTGAATTATTTTTGTATTTCTGTGCCTAATTGCTATGCCCGTATCGTCCGCGTATAGAGCAAGCAGGCATCTTGGATTTCTTGGTATATCATGTATGTATATGTTATAGAGTAGCGGTCCTAGTATGGATCCTTGGGGAACTCCTGCTTCCAAATATCTGAGTGTGGAATGAACATCACCTTTTTTCACACAAAAGTTCCTATCCCTCAAATAATTTCTTATTATTCTGCATAACTTGGGTGAATAAACTGGGGTTATCATTTTATATGCTAGTCCTTCATGCCATACTCTATCGAAAGCTCTGGTTAGTGGTTACATCTAGTAGTAGTAGTCCTGTGGCTTGTTCATTCTGGAATCTTTCTGTGATATACTCAGTTATTCTTAGGAGCTGTTGTTCAGTTGAATGTTGTTTTCGGAACCCAAATTGTTCACTCGGTATCGTCGCCAGGGCTTCTGTTTCTTCATTAAGTCGTCTGGCTAAGACTCTCTCCACAATTTTTCCTAGGGCTGGCAGCAGGCCTATCGGTCTATAGTTCTGTTGGAACTTTTTGTCTTTACCGGGTTTATTGAAAACAATCACTTCGGCTGATGGAGAAATACATCAAGTTCACGGATTATTGAAATTGGATTCAGTTGTGGAATAACTATAGTTGATCAAAATTGAATAAATCGATAAATAGAGATTTTTCCTATTTTTTTCTCAACCTGCATAAAGCAAGAAGTAACAAACAAATATTTCCTTTCAAATATATTGCAGTTGAAAAAGAGAAAAATATTTATCCCATTTCTAGAACAAAAATTGTTTATTTTTTCAGAAACCTACGACTTTTGACTATGTGTGTGTGTGACATATTGATAATTTACATCTATACTCCATTCACTTTTATAAAGTATCGCGGTTTGCCATGAAATTTTGACACATTTCACCGTATATATTTTGAAAATGTTAGGTTATGGTCATTGCACTGTCAGATACGCCCACAACGTTGCCGTTTCTGCTAAAAAATCGTAGTATTTACGTATTTATCAAAATGTTCCTTTAGGAAATTAATGAATTTGAGAAAATATTATGTTAATTCAGAAGACAATTAACTACATTTTTGCACAACCTGAAATACTCCAGTATGAAAATGTAGTAGTTCTACGAAACCTGTGCCACAGTTAAATCTTCGAAGAACTAACTCCATTTACAAAGTTGAAAAAGAGTAAATAGAAAGTAGACCTGGCAATGTCGCTTAATTTTCATGAGTGCCAAACTGCGTCTGTTCTAGGGGAAAAAACTTGATAAACCTAAATCATGGCCAACCGCGATACTTTATAAAAGTGAATGGAGTATATATACAATGGCAAATATCTATGGCTAGACATTGACATGTCTGCATTGTCAATTTTCATTTGTAATTCATTATAAGAGTAACACATGTGATAGACGTTACTGGCTGATGATTAATGAAATTTAAAAAGTAATAGGTACTTAATCTTCTTTTGATTGAAACATCAATAATATATTGAAACCTAAAACGATACAGTGTGTACATTTAAAATTGCAGGTCGAATAAAAGCTTGCGAAAACATCGAAACCTTCCCACCAGGTACACCCCTCTGACGTGATGAATATTTCAATGAAATCACTCTGTAGATGCCCTGCATCAAAGATTCTCGAACGCAGGCGGCCAATTCCACAAGCCGGTAATTCAAAAGTCACTTTCCACACTATCTAGATGCCATCAAAGAAAAGCGGAGCCATTGCCGGACGCTCGGCGGGCCCGAGACAATGAAAATCTCATTTGTACGCTGAAAGAAAAACAAACATAGCGCCATCGACGTAGGCGACTATGGTCGGTTCGCCTAAATGGAGATTTCATCCGAGTTGTAGCATAAAGGGAAGCTGGAGAAATTTGCCAACTGACGTCGTCCTTGTGATTTTTCTAGTAATCTAGACGTGAGATTTGGCTTTTGAGTTTTCAGGATCAGAGTTGGATCAGGGATCTTTCGCATTTCGTTTGGTAATCGTGGGTTTGAACAGTCGAGAAGGCTCGCTAATGTATTCCTGGAGATGCATGGAAAATCGGAAACCCTGGATGTAAAACCACATCTGAACAATTTTGGGACAAAAGACAACGGTGTTCATTTGTATGGCACCCTTGATTAGATATTCAATAATTATTTGTCATTATTTCCTCATGTAAAATCACCCCCTGAAGTTTGTTCCACTTCCCATTTGGAAAACGTCAATTCATAATTCGAGTTTGACTTCATCAAGCTACGAGATTAGACCAGAGGAGTGAGGCAGATCATCCGACCTCGCATGCACCTTGACCTAAAGATCTATTGTACATCTCCGCACTGTTTACCAGTCAAGCAATAGTGTCTCAGTGAACTTTATCACCTTTCTGGGGTTTACATCCATCACTTGTTCCGGCCTTTAATCCAAGAGCCAAGGAGCTGTAGCCTTTTCCGATGAGCAGCTTCGCAATCGCATAGCAAGTGCTTGGCTGTCTCAGTGACTTCTCAACAGAAGCGGCAAGTGTCTTCCGGCGCCTTCCTCATGTTCTTCAGATGATACCTCACAGGACATTGTCTCGTGAGTGCGCCTGTCAGTTTCCTCAGTTCCAGTTTACTGAGTGAGAGAACCTTTTTAGTCCAGCTCGTCGAGCAGAAGAGAAATGAGTTGGCCTGACGTTGACTATTGAGCATTCGCCAGAAGCTAAGCTTTTTCTTTTGTTCCCATTCCTTTACTGCCATCGCTTGATGACTGGCTTGGAAGCCACAAAATGGCTCTGGCCCGGTGAAGGGAACTGGCCAGTCGGTCTGCCGCTTCATTGCCAGCTATCCCGGAGTGGGCCAGGTACCCAAATAAGGTTGACCTGGTTTCTTTCTCCGAGTATGTTGATGGACGTTTCATATTCCCAGACTAACTAGTGACAAAGAACGACAAGACTTGGCACTCACTCAATTTAGTTCCCAGCTATTGGTCACGTGCTTCGCAACCTTGAGTGTTTTCTGTCGATGTCTAGCGACCTGGATTTACATTTGACGGCAGTAGAAAACGATTAAATCGAGGGGTCAATCAGAGCGCGGATGATACCGAATAAGACCTATCAGCTCTCGTGTTCCATGCGAGATTAAATGTCAATTACATGAAACGTCATAACAATGTTTACATATTTTATTATTTGGCTAATGGAAATTTTTCAATATAGGATTTATTTGTTGAATACCCATGCAATAATCAAAGAGTAGGATCTTTGATTCATAATTTTCGTCCCGTCATTTGACGGGACGAAAATTGACATTGACATTGAATTGACATTGACGGCTTCACTAAAATTGCCCACTGCCCAGGAATACTTTCGGCAGTTCGTCTTGGATAGCTCGAATTGGAGTATTGATATTCTTTGGGATATAAGATTAGTATATATATAGTAGAGGAGAAGGTGGTATTATGGAACCCCAGTTTGTTTTCATTTTATAATCCGAAGAGATTTGTATTTATCTTCTTGTTTTTTGTATTGATAGGCCCTATATATATTCAGTTTGTGTTTATTTGAACGAATTTAGAATACTAGCAATATTTAACAAGATACACTTAATTATTTCGAAAAGCTCAAAATTTGACTCCCAAGAAAGTAGGCTGGTAATATGGACCCTTTGAAAAAATGAGAACTTATATTCAAAGAAATGCATTTTTGGGTGCATAAACAAAAAATATCAATCTCACTTATGATAATTATATTTTATAATTCATAATATAAGATTATGAACGACAGAAGTCACACGTATATGCATCCTTGACACAGCAATCGGAAAAATCGTTGTGTGCCCATAAATCGCACATCAGATACTGAATCCACAAAAATTGAAGTCTCCAATTCTATTTTGTGAGGAGAGCTGGTTATTACTGCAGCAGATGAAGCTTTCCGTCCTCTGTTCGACATTTTTTTCTTAGGTTGTGGTACCATCACCTTTGGGGTTCCATATTATCAAAAACACATGTTACAGTACATCGCTTGGCAAATTTTATGGAACCTCGTAGAATGCATTAACACCTACTAGGTTTCAACAGAAAAGCCCTATTTTAGCATGGCAGAATACTAAAATATATAAAACTCAGATTTAAATCTTTTTTATGTTGACACTAATTCACGGCATCAAAGTTTCGTTTAACCCATTCACACATAACCCCTGATTGTTGGATTTCTGCTGCGTACTATACGCTGCAGTTTTCCACACAAGTTGTCCCATAAGTGACAAAAGATTTTCATTTTTTTGAACGGTAGATATCACGGCCAGTTCAGAATTAACCAAGGGTTCCATATTAGCAGCAGGGTTCCATAATACCACCTTCTCCTCTATATATTATTGTATTTCCACACATAATTTCTCGTTTTTCTTCACACATGTGGAAATCTAATAAAACATAATTTATATTGTCAAATTACCGAACACATATAACATATTCTGAAATACAATTTGCGAATACTGAGATTAGTATTCTTTGGAATCGGTTATTCTGAATAACTCTTTGATTTTACTGAGAATTTTTCAGGAATTGAAAACGAAAAATCAACAAGAGATCATTCTGAAATTACCTTCTTACATTTCATCAAAACAAGAAAACAAAATTTCGCGATTCTTCCGATTTTCTCCGGCCAAAAATTTTAGCCCCCCCTACAAAATCTCAAGGACATTGCCGCGGATTTGCGGGATTGGTTAAGTGCCAAGTCTTTCGGTCTTTGCTACAGGGAAGTCAAGCGCTAGCAGGGCTGCTCTACTGTCTGATAATATGTATATTCTTGCTTTCCGGTAAATGCATCCTTTACGAAGCGCAAAACACTCTCTTATGGCAAGGGTTTCTGCTTGAAAATACCGAAAAACAGAAACCCATTGGTATGTCGGCTCCAAGCTTGTAGAGTATCTGGTGGGTCTTCTCAGGAGACCTAAGAGTTATCTTAGCAGTATAATCAAAAATCATCATTTCAAATGAAGTAAATCATTGATTGAGGAATATGCACTCATTCAATTTTTTTTTGTTATCAAAATTACACCCGATTCGCCACCAAAAATATTATAAAACTACTTCAAAACTGATAATTTTGGAAAATAAATGTGTTTATGAGTTTCTATGCATGAAATTATCCCTAATTTTTTACGGTAAGATTTGTCAAAAAAGTCGTTAATTCAAGGATCACCAAAAACCAGTTCTGGAATTCGAATAGTTTGAAATAACCTCGAAACCAATGTTATGAGTTCGATTTTAGAATTATAATCAATACTTACTGATATTGATAGGTACCAAATTGTTTAGTAAATTCCTATAATCATGCCAGCAAATATTGCTGTATCTAAGTAGTGAGTACTACTTGGGACTAGTTGTTCGTAAATTTATAACAAAGACATAAACTGAATTTAGTAGCATATAACCTCGTAATACTAGTTAGTTTGAATCTGAACTACGACTAGAGGACCTCGTTAGAGCAGTCTTCAAGACAGCTGTGGCCACAGTGTTAGAGGATAAAACTGAATAGTCTACAACGTTACATATCATGTACTATTCTAAATCTACTAAAGAAATTAGACATTGCATTGTTGGTTCTCTGAATCAAATATTATTCAAGATAAATTGATGAAAAACCTTTGCTTGAAAAATGTTTATAGGTTATCAGAAAAAAATTAGAAAATCATTAGATAATGTTCATAAACTCATCTTGAGGAAAATACAAGAAGAAATGTATTCTGGCGGAAGGATTATATCTTTGTAAACATTATGGAAAAAAAAACTTGGTATATTCTTATTATTGTAAGAAGAAGATTGGAGGGAATGGCTATGGACGAACCTATCAGAACTGCGACCAGATTGAACTTTTGTTCATTTGTTCTTATACCCTACTGAATCAATTCCCGAGGAGATCATCCACCATCCTCATAAATCGAATGATCTCCCTAGGAGCTTCTTTCTCAATCATATCGTGAAGATCAAGAGTCGGCTTGCCTAGGTGGAAGTTTCTGATGCAGGCAAGATCCGGGGGTCAATTCTCGGGATCACTCGTTCGCGAACGAATAAAATCGAACGTATGGTTTGAATCTGTCGGTTCTCGTTGTCAAACGAACGTTTGAACAAAGATGCATAGAACACCTAGTGTAACGACTCCCTACTAAAAATCGTGACCAAAATTTGTAGATCAAAACGGCATCCTAGATTTCAGATTTTGGTCAAGGTCCGCAATAATCCGCAATATTTTGTGGTCGTGGCGCTATTTTTTGTATGACATAGGTTATGTTATGTTTTTAGAGAGATGACAGATGTTTTCATCGTGTCATGAATTCCATCAAAACATGAATTAAGGTGGGCGTTCAATGTAGTGTATTTTTATTTCAAGTTGCATTTGAAAATGGTTTCACTTTGAGAACTGAAATTTTGTGGGTAAACTCAGAAAGGATTGGAGTTCTTAATGAGATTATTGAGATTAATTGCATTCCAGCAGTTAATTTTTTTTCTTTGAAAAATAGAAGAAAATGATCCAACTAATGCTTCTGTTTTATTTCAAACGAAAGACCCATGAAAATAGTTCAACTTTCGATTAAAAGTGAATCTGCGGATAATTTCATTCAGAAAAACAACTTGAAATACGGAATTGACAGAGAATGGCCAAATTCAAATTTTAGCGGGAAAAAGTTCCTGTTTTACCCACATTTGCACTAATTTCATAGTTGAGCGATTTTCGGATAGAGACCGCCATTGTACATTTCATTCATGATTAGAGAGATATTCATAGAACTCATAGAGATAATGTAAGTTCTATGGAGATATTCCATAAAATGCACGGTGGCGCCTCTATCGGTTGACTTGTTCTACGCGCATCAGACGGCGACCTTAATTTCGAATGTCAGATTATAAGATTGTCGTTATGGAAGAAAAGCGTGACATCTCTTGGGAGAAATGAAAAGCCGCACAAAATATCAGATGATCAATCGACAAGAAAGTCTTGAACAAAATGTAATCAGTGCCAACACCAGGTATTTCTATGCATCTATGTTTGAACGATGATTTTGAACGAATAGTTCATAAAGTCGTTCCCCAAGAATTGCCATTTCCAAAAATCTACGCTCATGTCGTCATCGAACGAGTGATCCCGAGAATTGACCCCCCGGGCTCTTGCACACCGTGTGTTCGGGGATTTGGGAACAATTGGGAACAATATGTTGATGGGTTGTTTCCTGTCAGTGTCGAGTTTACCATCTAGTGTGATATCTAGGTATTTGAACTCTTGGGGAAAATTCAAAACCTGACCAATTAATGACGGCACTCTAAGATCAAGATGCCTTCTTCTAGTGAATGGAATTAGGGCGATCTTCTAGGGAAAATTTGAGTGTAGGAGCAACGAAAGGTCTTGAAAACACTTCGTTTATTTGGAAACATATATTCAAATGTCATACAGGTGACATGTTTCGGCTGTTTAAATATATGGTTCCAAATAAACGAAGTGTTTTCAAGACCTTTCATTGCTCCTATACTCAACGCTCCAAAAATGGGATTCTATGAGTTTAAAATTTGAGAAGTTCACATAAATATGTAACAGAAAATCAGGTTAGACACCGATTTGCCCTATGGTATGATGGCTATATCTCTTTAACAAATACGCATTCGGAAGAATGGAAAGAAAAAAGGATTTTTGACCTAAAGAAGCTGCATTGAAAAAAATGTACAAGTTGAAGACTCAAATATGCTTCTGAAGATATGAAATATGAGAAGGACGTCTCTATCCTGATCCCAACCCTGCCTAGTAATTACCGTCCGGTTTATAAAACAACTAATTACAAGTATGTATTGGATGAAGACGTACCCCTGGTTGTTAATGAGTTTTCGCAGATAGTTTAATTATTCAGACGCTCATTAGGTCTGACAAAAATGAGGAGGAACGAAAATTTCCTGGACTATCCCCATTTTTACATTCATTCCTTTCCTTTATTTAACCGGTTTACTTTTCATTTCCGCCTTTTAATCTTGGAAACGCTGACGATTACGGAAGAAAGTCGAGAGGTTCGTTAACGGGGTTTTTGCTCGCTATAAAGGACGCAGTGGATGAATTATACAACTGAAAGATTTAGAACAATAACTTCGAGGTGGAGCACAATTCCTCCGCAAATTTTGGACAACGCGAAATATATTCCGTGCTACACTGCAAATCTACACCACCCGTCGACTAGTGTATACGTACCGAGAGTTGAGTTTGTGTAAACCAGTTTAGTGCGCCTAACGCCACGTTGATGCGCATCCAAGTTAGTGCTTGTGAAAAGTTTCTGTGATTTCGTACGTAGAGTCCAGGTCCGAAAGGATCGTTGGTTCCGTGCGTGAGTGATTTACGGACTTTTTAGTGAAGTTAAAAAAAGGGTAAGTGTCTTTTAATTATCCTATTATCCGTGTTTGAACATGGATGAAAATTCGGATAACGATGGATCCTTCATGGATACGGAGGACAGATACACGACCTCTGAGGACGAAAGTGATGAACTTAAGGAACTCGTCAGGCTCCGAAAGGAGAATGGCGAGCTCAAAGCAAACTTAGCCGCTCTTACAACCAGCATGGCAAATTTGACCGGCGAGTTGAAACTCCTGAGAGAAGAACTCTCGAAAAGGAAATTTCCAAATCCGCAAACGAAAAGTTATTCCCAGGTTTTGACCTCTCAACCTGGGACTTCGGCCCAAACCGATTCCAAGATTGTCCCAATTGTCCTTCACAAAAAAATTGCCACAAATAATGAGGATAACAAAAAAGCCCCCCAACCCCCAGGTGCTCCTCGGGCCAAGCGTGCCAGTAAAGACAGTTCGTCCTCAATGGAAACCAAATTTGAAAAAGTCAACGATGACGTCTCAGTCACCTGTTAAAGATAAAATCCCCCCAGTAACAATGATGGGGACTTCAGACTGGACGGAAATGTCCAAAGCGCTGTACAGCAAAAGAATAAATTATAACCGGGCAACGGTTGTCAGAGACGGCATTAAAATCATTGCCTCGTCTGCAGAAGATTTTAGGAAATTAACAAAATTCCTCGATCAACAGGGTAAGGAATTTTTTACCTACCAAATGGAAGACGAAAAGAGAATATACGCTGTCATAAGGTACTTGACGCGGATATTGAAGTGATTAAAAATGATTTAGGACTACAAGGCATTAAAGATGCTGAAGTAACGAGAATGACGTCGAACAAAACGAAAAAGGCAATGCCTCTCTACCTTGTGAAACTATTGCCTGACTGGTAAACAGCGCGGGGATGCACAATAGATCTTTAGGTCAAGGTGCTTGCGAGTTCATATGATCTTCCGCCCCTCCTCTAATCTAATCTAATCTAATCTACCTTGTGAAAACTCAACACAAGGAAATATTTCAAGTAAAAAAACTATATAGCCCCTGTATCGAAATTGAACCAAAAAAGAAGCCTGAAGGCCCAGGACAGTGCCATCGCTGCCAGAGATATGGGCATCCTCAAAATAAGTGCACATTTCCGTGGAGATGCGTAAAATGTTTAGGGGCACATTGCACAAAAGAGTGTGCATTGACGCAAAAAGAAGGTGAAAGGAACGCGGCATGCGTTTTATGTAACCAAAGTGGACATCCCGCCAGTTATAAAGGCTGCAGCGCATATAAAAATCTTACGAAGAAGAAAACACCGACAAAAAAAAGAAGCCCCCCCCAAGAAAATCGCTGAAAAAATAGAGACTGTTGTTACTGTTGAAAAACCACAGGTACAAAAAACAAAGAACTCGTCCACAAAACCAATTGAAACCAGAAGGGAAGACCCTAAAGATGAACTTGACAAACTCACTGAGAAAATATTCAGCAGAATAATGCAGAAATTTGAAAAAGAATTCGAGAAGAAATTTCAAAACTTATTTGGAAATAAATAATTTATGAACATGCAATCACAGCTAGAAAATCTGAAGATAGTGTGGTGATAAAAGCGATTCGACACAGTGTACGTGCCGAACCAAGTTTGTCATCCCCATAATTCAGAAGATACCTGCACATTGTAACAATGGCATTCTTGGACTTGACCCTCAACTTTCTCTACCGTCAAGGAAATTCTTTAATTGCAATAACATGAAACCTTCAAAGAATATCAGCCACTTTCAGGTACAAGAATGACTAGAAAGATTTGGCTGGCGCAAGTCCACGGAGCCCATTGGGCAGGTATATAAATACCTCAGATAGGTAAAACCAGACAGTTGTTACTTAAACTGGTTAGCAGTTATCGACGATAGTCGAAACATTCTTGTAACTAGAACCGATCTCCTGATGAATAAACATATTCCTTCGTTTCCACAAGTGTTTTAATGTCTCCCGTAAACGCATACACCTCAAACTGGTGACCCCGACGTGATCCGCGTGTGAAAACTGAGGTTTGCGTTTACGAAATTTCGATACGGAAGTGTGCGTTGAAAATGGCTTCTGAATCCGCCGACGAATTCATCAACGTGGAAGCGACCCAAGATTGCAGTGAAATTAGTGAATTGCGGGAAGAAATAAGACTATTGAGTTCGCTGATTGAAACATTGTCGCCCAACAGGCGAAAACGCGAACAGAGCTCATGCCGTGGTCAATACCAAAAGCAGGATGGTCTCTGTTTTTACCACTCTAGGTTTGGAAATAAGGCCAAAAAGTGTAACCCTCCGTGCAACTGGTCGTCGGGAAACGACAAAAGTCGTCCGTAAACGCGGCTCACGATGACGACTCGAAAGCTCGCCGCATTTTCGTTACCGACAGACAGACAAGAGTATCTTTTCTTGTCGATACGGGTGCGGACTTGTGTGTTTACCCCATAGAACTTATAGTACATGGAATGCCATTAGCCTTGCTGCTCAGCTTAAAAAAGTGGATAAACATCTTCAGTTGGAGGAATACTGAAATTTCCATGTTGCCTTGGTTACGACTTGTCAGACAGAATAGAAACACAGAAATACTATGAATTTAATCGTCAAGATCCGATTCACTGGGCATTTCGGCAAACATTTCTGTGTTTCTGTTCGGTGTGACAGGTCGTATCCATGGGAACATGGAAATTTAGAGATTCCTCCAACTTGAGATGTTTACCCACTTTTTGATCTGGTTATAGCATTCCATGTACTATAAGTTCTATGGTTTACCCGCGAAATCGCTTAAAGGGACCGATGCAAAAACACACGTACGAACTTTCTGCAGCGAACGGCACACGCATCAGTACATACGGCACTATCGCGTTGAAATTGGACCTTTCCCTTCGACGAAGTTTTGGGTGGAAATTTGTAGTGGCGGACGTTAACACACCTATTATCGGTATAGACTTCTTGTCGTATTATGGATTATTAGTGGACGCGAGAAACCGACGGTTGATCGATTCAATAACAAACTTTTCAACGAACGGTAAACCAGTGAAAACAGACGTTTCTTCCGTGAAAGTGGTAAATGGCGAATCAGTGTATCATCGACTTCTAGAAGAATACCCTGAACTTACTCGGCCACCTGTATTCAGAAAGGAAGCAATTAAGCATGGAACCAAACACCATATAAAAACGACACCTGGTCCACCAATCCATTGTAAAGCACGACGACTTGCCCCTGACCGTCTTAAGCAGATCCAGACGGAATTTGAAGTTATGATGGAACAAGGAGTCATTCGCCCATCGAAGAGTCCCTGGTCATCTCCACTTCACAGCGTTCCCAAGAAAGACGGCACTCTACGTCCATGTGGAGACTATCGCGCCTTAAACGCTAGGACGATACCCGACAGGTACACACCACCTCATATCGAGGATTTCTCCCAGAAATTGTATGGTAAGACAGTATTCTCTAAGATCGACCTAGTGAGAGCCTACCATCAAATTCCTGTCGCGGAAGAAGATATCGAAAAAACCGCGATCATTACCCCGTTCGGTCTTTTCGAGGCCGTTAACACAATGTTTGGATTACGTAATGCTGCTCAAACCTGTCAAAGATTTGTCGATGAAATAATTCGTGGCTTAGATTTTGTTTATGCGTACATTGACGATTTTTTAATTGCTTCGGATAACGAGACACAGCATTACGAACACCTATTTTGTTCAAACGTTTAAATGAGTACGGCGTTGTAATCAATCCGGCGAAATGTGTTTTCGGAATAAACGAAATAACTTTTCTCGGATATACTGTTAATTCACAAGGCATAAAACCTTTGGCAGAACGTGTAGATGCTATCGTAAAATTTCCCAAACCAGAAAATATCAAACAACTTCGCAGATTCTTAGGCATGGTAAATTTTTATCGACGATTCATTTCCAACGCAGCTGAAATCTTGCAACCTCTAACCGACCTATTGAAAGGTAAAATGAAAAGAAACGCGCTGATATCGTGGAATGAAAGTGCACTTAACGCTTTGAACTTGGTGAAGCAAGCTCTAGTTGACGCAACTATGTTAGCGCACCCTATCCCTGGCGCACCAATCAGCATTGTGGTAGATGCCTCCGATTACGCGATAGGAGCCGCTTTACAACAATTAACAAATCATGCATGGCAACCTTTAGCGTTTTATACAAAATCTCTATCTACAGCTCAACGTAAATATAGCGCATACGACAGAGAACTATTAGCAATGTACTACGCTGTAAAACGTTTCAGATACGCCGTGGAAGGTCGAAACTTCGTGATATTCACCGATCACAAACCACTCACATACGCATTCAGTCAAAATTTGGATAAATGTTCCCCTCGACAATTTCGGCAACTCGACTATATTGGCCAATTCACTACTGATATACGGTATATCAAAGGCCAGGACAACAGTGTAGCCGACGCATTATCGCGAATCGAAGAAATTTCCGAGGTAGTTGACCATCGTACTCTCGCAGTCGCGCAAGAAATCGACGAGGAATTACGCAAAATCCTCGAATCCGGAAATGAATACTCCCTCAAAATAAAGAAAGTTTATTTTCCCGATTTCAATGTCCAACTTTACTGCGATTTAACCAACGAAAGCGTTAGACCATTTGTGCCAAAACAATTTCGCCGAAACATTTTCGACTCTTTGCACAACCTTTCACACCCTGGCATAAAAGCCACAAACAAATTGATAAGTTCGCGTTTCGTGTGGCCATCGATGAATAAAGACTGTCGCGAGTGGACGCGCTGTTGTGTCCCGTGTCAACGAAATAAAATAACTCGTCATGTTTCCACGCCAATCAAACAGTTTGACAATTTAGCTGGTAGATTCGAACATGTCCACATTGACATTATCACAATGCCATATTCACAAGGCTACCGATATTGCCTTACATGTATTGACCGTTTTTCAAGGTGGCCGGAGGTAGCGCCAATCGAAGATATGGAAGCCTCCACTGTGGCCTCAGCCTTTTTGTCTACTTGGATTTCGCGTTTCGGTGTTCCGCTCAGAATAATATCGGATCAAGGTCGACAGTTCGAATCCAATTTATTTCGGGAACTATGCAAGCTACTCGGTACAAAACACATACGTACAACAGCTTACCACCCTCAAGCTAACGGTATGGTCGAACGGTTTCACCGCCAACTTAAGGCAGCAATAAAGTGCCACGCCACGGACAATTGGTTGAAAACGTTACCAATAGTTCTTTTAGGAATTCGATCGTGCATCAAAGAAGATTTGAATGCAACTTCTGCCGAAATGATTTACGGTTCAAGTCTTCGACTACCTGCCGAATTTTTTGCCCCTTCGAATCAGAAAGCAAATTCGGATTTCGTAGAAAAATTGAAGGTACGGCTCAACGATGTCAAGCCAAACGCCGTTATTCGGCATGGTTCTAAACCAACCTTCATTTTCAAAGACCTGTCTACTGCTAAACACGTTTTTGTTCGGCGAGATGCAGTTCGCGCGCCCTTGCAATCTCCGTATGACGGACCATACGAAGTAGTACATCGCCATGATAAATATTTCGTAATCAAAATAGGCGACAAAAAAGCGACCGTCTCATTAGACCGACTAAAACCAGCCTTTCTTTTGACGAAAGACTGCGAACCCGAAAGCGAGTTTAATTCTCAATCCGTAGTTGTACCCGATCAAACTTTTCAACCCGAACATACTGAAGGAAATAGTAATCGCGAACATTGCACTACACGTTCAGGTAGAAGAGTACGTTTCCCGGATAGATTACAAGTTGGATTAGATTAAGCCAATTACATTCACCATATATATATATATATATATATTTTTTTTTTCAGCATTTATCTAATACTAATTTTTTTTTTCTTCTCTCAAAATTTTCCACAATAATGTAAAATACATTTTTTTTTTCTCTGTCATAATTTTCCAGAGTAATAATGTACAAATATAAATTGTTTCATCTTTCATCGTAACGTTATTACTGGTAAGGGGGTATGTGGTGATAAAAGCGATTCGACACAGTGTACGTGCCGAACCAAGTTTGTCATCCCCATAATTCAGAAGATACCTGCACATTGTAACAATGGCATTCTTGGACTTGACCCTCAACTTTCTCTACCGTCAAGGAAATTCTTTAATTGCAATAACATGAAACCTTCAAAGAATATCAGCCACTTTCAGGTACAAGAATGACTAGAAAGATTTGGCTGGCGCAAGTCCACGGAGCCCATTGGGCAGGTATATAAATACCTCAGATAGGTAAAACCAGACAGTTGTTACTTAAACTGGTTAGCAGTTATCGACGATAGTCGAAACATTCTTGTAACTAGAACCGATCTCCTGATGAATAAACATATTCCTTCGTTTCCACAAGTGTTTTAATGTCTCCCGTAAACGCATACACCTCAATAGTTTCCTGGAATATTAACGGAATCAGAGCCCGTAAATCAGATATTGAACAATTGTTAGAAGAAAGACATCCTGATATTATGGCGCTTCAGGAAACTAAATTAACTCCTAAAAACAAAATATCCGTCGAAAACTACGAAATACATAGAAGAGACAGAAATGAAAGAAACGGTGGAGCGGTTGCTATTCTCGTTGAAAGAGACGTGAACCATTTTACCTGAATGCGGTTGTAAATCACGAGAACAATGACGCAACTATAGAGGCACTTTCGATCACAGTAAAGATAAGAAGAGAAAGCATTAAGGTATTCTCTGTATTTAAACCACCGCAAATAAATCTGCCAGAGGAAGAGATGAAGATTTTATTAGGGGGTCATTTTGCAAGAATAATACTTGGAGATCTCAACTGTAAATCTCAACAATGGAATTCTAAAATAGAGAATGCAAATGGCAAGAAATTGAAAGAATATGCCGAAAAGGAAGATGCGATAATCATGGGACCGGAAATACCGACATATTTACCTAGTGGCAATGGAACCCCTGATGTGCTAGACATAGTTATAATGAAAAATATAAAACAAGATTTTTCTCTTGAAACGATAGAGGATGGAACATCTGATCACAACCCGATAGAGTTCATTTTAGGACATGGACCTAGAAATGAAGTGACTCAAACACGAGAACATACCGATTGGGACGAATATAAGAATAAACTCCAAGAAAATATCACGAGTATTCCACAAATTAACACTCCTGATGAACTAGATCAATCAGTCATAGCTTTGGAGAGTCCTATTATGAAATCCTATGAAGAGAGCACGGTTAGAAAAACTAAACCTACTCCCAAACATCCCTATGGCGATACTCCAAAAGAGGTGAAAAAACTGATTAAAGTCAACCGAAGACTAAGAAAGAAGTACAGGATGTATAAAACAGATAATGATAAAAACAGACTAAACAGACATAGTCAAATACTTGAAAATGCACTAAGGGAGCTCAGAACGAATAGATGGAATAAGAAAATAAGTGAACTCAACACAGAAGACCACTCTGCATGGAAAATGCAAAAAAATTTACGTAATGAAAAAACTCAAATTCCACCACTGCATGGAATGGCATATTCAAAAAGCGATAAAGCTAACGCTCTTGCCGATACTATAGAAAGGGAGTCAAGAATAAACTATTGTGAAGAAGACGATGAGGACCTAGAAGAATTAATAGAAGATAATGAAGAAGAAATGAAATAATCACCACCGGATGACAAAATCCCTCACCCAACATCTCCGGCAGAAATCAAAGAGATAATCAATAATTTGAAAACAAGAAAGGCTCCTGGAAAAGATAAAATTACAAATCTCATGCTGAAGAAAATGTCAAAGAAAGGAACGGCAGCTCTCACTAGCATAGCAAATGGCGTGATGAGAACAGAGCACTTTCCAAAAAGATGGAAATCTGCCGAAGTGATTGTTTTCAATAAACCAGGTAAAGACAAAAAGTTCCCACAGAACTATAGACCGATAAGCCTGCTCCCAGCCCTAGGAAAAATTGTGGAGAGAGTCTTAGCCAGACGACTTAATGAAGAAACAGAGGCCCTGCAGACGATACCGAGTGAACAATTTGGGTTCCGAAAACAACATTCAACTGAACAACAGCTCCTAAGAATAACCGAGTATATCACAGAAGGATTTCAGAATAAACAAGCCACAGGACTACTACTACTAGATGTAACCAGAGCTTTTGATAGAGTATGGCATGAAGGACTAGCATATAAAATGAAAACCGCAGGTTATTCACCCAAGTTATGCAGAATAATAAGAAATTATTTGAGGGATAGGAACTTTTGTGTGAAAATAGGTGATGTTCATTCCACACTCAGATATTTGGAAGCAGGAGTTCCCCAAGGATCCATACTAGGACCGCTACTCTATAACATATACATACATGATATACCAAGAAATCCAAGATGCCTGCTTGCTCTATACGCGGATGATACGGGCATAGCAATTAGGCACAGAAATACAAAAATAATTCACAAAAGACTTCAAGAAGCTGCAGACGATATCAGTCAATGGTGTAACAGATGGAAAATCAAAATCAATGGAGAAAAGAGTCAAGCAATACTCCTTCAAAAGAGAAAACTGAAGATGGAATCGAAAATATCCATAGACGATAATGAAATAGAATGGCAGAATGAAGCTAAATATCTAGGAGTAATATTAGACAAGGGACTTACGTTGAAACAACACATTAAGTATGTAGTGGATAAAACGAATGTAGCAATGAGAAGACTATATCCGATTATAGGCAGAAGAAGCCAAATGAACAGAAACACGAAATTGAGGATCATAAAAGCAGTCGCCAGACCGCAGCTAACATATGGATCAACAGCATGGGGATATGCAGCGAGAACCCATATAAAGAGGATACAAAGTACAGAAAACAAATTTTTGAGATGGGCATTAGACGCCCCCTGGTTTGTTAGGAATGAACAGATACAAAAAGACATAAAATGGGAGTCCATTACTACATTCATCAAACGAAAAGCTGCAAAAAAGCCTATGAAAGAGCTAGTGAACATCCAAATGACGACCTTAGAAGGTTAGTTGACTATGACCCCGCTGAAGATGAAAAAACAGCTACAATTTACCGCAAAAGACCTAGAGACCAATTGCGAAAATGAAGATATAGAACTCCACACTTAGTAAGAGATATCCAATTGAAGGATGTACACAAACACTCAGCATAAAAGAATGCGAAAGAGAAAATAACAGATAAGATGATGGAAGGTTTATAGGCTTATGCCCGGAACCAACCGCAGGAGAGGTGTTTAGTCGGTAAGAATCCGACACTACCCAGAAAGACTGGGTGTCTGATGTAAGATTCACCTCTTCTAAAACAAAAAAAAAACAAAAACAAAAATCTACACCTGAGCCCAGGCAACACAAAAAGATCCCAAAGCCGGTCACCGCCGGAAGTCGGACAGAGGGACTTAATTTGAGATAACTTGAGTAAAATTCGATCAACTTTCCGCAAATAAAAACGAATCAGTAGAGCCAATGTGCCTTCACTTTATTGGCTAATAATTAAATAATTTTTTTCACAGTTGCTACCATTACCATGTAAAAAGAACGCCAATTTAGTGTCAGCAGGTGCTTTTTCAAAGGTAAGTAGGTATATAAAATAATATATTTTCGTACATTTTATGAATTCACATGCATATTTTATTTGAAAGAAAAGTTCTGAATAATAGAGGAAAGTCACCAAATATGAAATAGTATCCTAATATGGAATACCTTCATTTTTCCAAGACTATAAGTAATAAACATTCGATCATCTTCTTTTTCATTCGGTCTACTAACTATCGCACTCACACCATCGAGTCAGTTGCGCAAACGCTTAACGTGTGGCAGGCGTGTTCTGTTTTGTTGTCGTGAAGAAAATTTCAAGAAGTAAGTAGTAAATGAGTATTACCAGCTGTTATGTTTGTATACATAAGTGCTATACTATTTAATATATCGGTATTATGTTTATTTCAACATTTTGTGATCTTTTGTCATTAAAATATTGTGACTTGAAAAAGTATTTAGAAGAGTTTGAACTAGTATAAAAATCCAAATATGGACAGTCGTCGGTGTCTTATTATGGAATATGCTTGATGTGTGGGCTCTGGGCACATTATGATTGTGCTGGTCCAGAGTTTGATACTTGGATCTGTGACTTTTGCAAGTTATTATGAAACTTCTTTCATTTATCACAATATGTTATATTCATTTAATTGATCTCAAAGATATTAATGTCCATTTTTGTTATTGTTATGTTGATTTAGGCTTATATTCCATATATGGGTTCCTATTCCATATTTGGTTACTCATTTGTGATTTTTTTTTGTGTTAGATTTTAATTAGAAAACTAATCTATTTGATTAGAGGCTGTTATTTACTACATATGAATGTATGACTGATTTGTATAAACATTAAAATGATTTAATTAATATGAAGTTTTTTCTTTATATCCCAAAAACAAAATGGTATTCCATATTTGGTGACTTTCCTCTAATAATTCAAAACTGGGTATCTTATTAATGACCAGTTTTGTTATTGTTATGTTGGTTTAAGCTTATATTCCATATATGGGTTCCTATTATGGCATTTCAAAGTTCCGCGCCCTTCAAATTGTGGTTCAACAAACATATGCAAACAGCAACACCTACCGTTAAAATCTTTAGACTAATATCAGTTAAAAATTGAACGTGTGGAAATCTTCCTTGATGAAATTGTCGTCTCTAGTGTCGCCCAGATGTCATATCGATCGCACTTCAGTTTTTGGAAAATCCAGAAATTAATTTATTCTTAGTTCAGATTTTGAGTACGCCGCTACCTGTGTTCAAGGGATTTGAAAAGCCATTTTTTTTTGCTCACGATTTTCGAAGACTTCTGATTAACTCAGATTTTCGCTAGTTCACCGGATTTAATTACATTGAAACCCTTAAGGGGACGTATCACCTTTTGAATCGTGGTGAATCTCCATTCAAAAAGTGGTCTCTTTATTTCACCAGTAACTACCCTAATTTAGGACGTAGAGACTTGATTTTTTTTAATTGAAGTTGAAGAACGTCCCGAGGGCAAGTGGCTTTATTTTTTTCGATTTAATGAGTTTTTCAATAAAAAAAAACAGGTTGAACTTCAGCGTTTTGGAAACTACACTTAATGATTTTTTTTCGACGGTTTTTCATCATTTTTTGGAAAAAATCGCATCTAGTTGCCCTTGGCAATTTAATCTTCTATAAACTACAAAAATTTTCATGATGATAAGTTCGAAAATATAGCTTGTACTAATGAAAAACGAAAAACATATTCAATAACCCAAATATTGCAGGGATCTAACGATTACCCTGGTTTTTGGGTTTGGACATTCCCCTCTTTCATATACATACATACATCTGGCTAGTAATAAAATCTTGAAGACCTAGGAATTCGAAACAAGATGAGCTCCCACATTATTTCCTCATTCCGCTTATTATAGGAATCAGGCCCACCCCACAAAAAACTCTTTATTTCTATATAACGAATTGAAATTTCGGATTTCTATACTATACACATTTCTTCTCATTGACGATTTCTTCCAGGAGTCGCAATAACTCATAATATACCGGGTGTCCCAGTAAAGTCACTTCCGGTTTGACCGGAGGTGACTCTGACTTTCTTATTTCAAATAGCACCCCGTATATTTTGTGTATCACACTTTGTATTCTACATTTGTTTTAATGGAGAAAACGTCAACTGAAATTTCAAATTGGAACAATTTATTAGTGACGTTATCATTTTCTCGGTTATTCATTCTTGAATTTTAGTTTCTCTGACACGCACACATTTATTGAGAATTATTTACTGTCAAAGTTGCAAACTATTGTATATTCACATGCTTCCATGGCATACTAAGGTTTTCATTTAAAAATAATCAATTCGTCCAGTCTACTACAATTTTAAATTTGACGTTCTCTTCATCTGTTCATCATCTCGAATGCAAAATTGTTCATGATTTGTCAATGAAATCTGGATTACACAAAATATCGTACTGCAATTCTTTCAATTTGAAATTTTAATTGATGTGTGCTCCATCAAATCAAATGTACAATACAAAGTGTGATACATAGTTGAAAAGGTAATTTTGAGTCGATATCAAAAATTGCAAAAAATATACGGAGCTATTTTAAATAAATAAGTTTGATTCATTTACGGTCAAACCGCAAGTGACTTTCAATTTTCGTTCTTAGTTGAAGTTTCCTTGAACTTGAAACGAATTGGAGAACATTTTTATTTTTCGAAATGGCTGGGATAAAATCCATTGGAACATGTATACTGGGACACCTGGTATAGGAGTTCTGTAGTGTGAAAAATATAATGGAAATCAATTAGTTTTCTAGAATTCAATTAACCGTTTGCATATTTCATTAATTAATTTCCAGTTATTCTGGATTTCCATGCATCCGTCATCGTCGTCGATCGTCGTCGTTGTGATTGGCAGCAATTTTCAATTTTGAATATTTCTGCTAATCACAACGACGATCGGACGGACGTATCATCGGATGACGGATGAATGGAAATTCAGCATAACTCATAAAATATTCTCATATGTACAATGTTGAAATTATTGCATATGCGAATTCTAGTTTTCACGATTGAAATGAATATTATCATATTCCATGATCACCTACTTATTCAAGTTATAATCATGAAAATTCTATTCTACAATTGAAAATAAAATAATAAATTTAACCAACGTGGATTTGTGAACGTTTTTTGAAGCTAATTGCATGTGAAAAAATTTTCAGAATAATTACTTTTTCATTTGAAAAATTAATTATCGAATTGATGAGTATCAGATAAACTAAGTATGGGGATTTTCATGTTTTTTCCGGATAGTTCTTCCATCGCACGAGACACTTTTCCGAATTCCAAGACACAAAGGAATACATTGTTCTGGACTTTCAAGAATTGGTCTCCTTCTTGAATAAATAAACAAATATGGGTACCCCAGAAAAGGCCATAAAGTATGGAAATATAATAATCCTAATTTTTTTGGGAAGTTCCAGGGTGGGTTTATGATAAGTTTGTGCATATATTTGCAAACAGGAACTTCTTTTTGGGAAATTCCGAATCTGCTCTAATTACTTTTTTATTGCTGGAGACCGTTTGCGGCACCTTCATGAGAGGTAAATATAAATTGAATTGAGGGAAGGTACAAAGAATACCTAGGTTTTTGTAGAAAATATCTTTCACTGAGTGTATAAGTATAAGATTATGTTCTATCGTTCTACCATATTGATATACAGGGTGTCCCAAGTTCGAGTGCCTCTTAGACGTTTCTGGAGAACTGGACATATTTGAAATCGCTAAATTGGGATTATGATATTGTTCGAAATTCTCTACTGAGCTAAAATATTCCTTGAGCCTGAACGCTTCCTGTTATAAAAGGAGCGACAATAAATTTGTTCGGAAATTTTTTTTTCCAATTTTTGCCTTTCTGATATGATTGAGTATTCAATTCTGAATATATTTTTAATAAAATCATTGAATTTATTCGAACAGTTTCCAAAATATCGAGAAAAAAACGGAAAAAGTCAAATTTTCGTAGTCAGTATTACCTATGTTCATTTTTCAAGCTGTGATGATACTTCTGAAATTCTAAAGATGCATAACCTTTTCAAAAATTTTTGATGCAGACTTGTTATACTCCAAGAAGAGCACAACCTAAAAATATTTTCGAATATATAGGGTGGCCCACAAAAGAGGAATAGAATGTGACTTTGTTTTTTCAAATGGGACCCTTATATTCAATAGTGTTTTTCAATTCTCTGAAACTTCCTGC
Organism: Adalia bipunctata; assembly: GCA_910592335.1. Taxonomy (NCBI): domain Eukaryota; kingdom Metazoa; phylum Arthropoda; class Insecta; order Coleoptera; family Coccinellidae; genus Adalia; species Adalia bipunctata. Next base: position 7,428,998 of record OU342953.1, read on the forward strand.
ATGCTTTCGTACACTTTTCACATATTTTTATTCAACAGTTTTATAGTTTATAGAGGCTATGTTATCCAAATATATTTCACGAACGCTTGCACATACCAATAAGAACTTTATATGGATTGAAAGACAAGACTTCAAAGTATCCTAGCCAGCTATAATAAAGCATCTCCAGCATATGGAGTGTCCACAAAAAGACTATCAACATGACGAATTTCAAATCGATTTTTCTTCGTTTTTTGTTGAATACATGAGATCTTGTTTCTTCAATTAGTAAGTAATATAGAAAATTCGCATATTAATTAATTAATTTTTACCTCAAATCTGAGGGATTATTCAACAGAATAATTCGTTATAAAAAGTTCAAATCACCACTTATTCAATAGGAATACTTCATAAAAATTGATAGTGAAACGTCTGCGGTGCAAATGTAATAAATTCAGCTCAAGAAGTAATTATTCTTCAGCCTCTCTTACCTAAACGATATTGACATAAAAACTCGCATAAAAAATAATAAACGGTTCGGGAGAAATGAAGTCATTCGCATATGTTGGGAACAAGGAAGGATCAGGTAAGAAATAGTTAGGTCTTTCGTGATGAAATGATTTTCTACTTTACAACCATCTGGTATTTCAAGCTACTGCTAATAGATGGCTCATTTCAGTGTTTGAAGGACTCGCCGTCAAACTTTGATTGTCGCTTCGGTCAACTTTGTGATTTGTGAAAGGTATATCGGGTGAGTTCAATTAAAAATATTAACAATCCAGTAGTCATTTTTATTGCGGAAATTGCAATGAATTGAATTATAGGGTTTCACCCCCACGCCTAAAATTCTCTATGAATTTCTGGACGACACCGGATTTCACCGCGCTATACCTTAGAAACTTTATGACATTCTGGACGATACCGGAGAACCTACTAAGATCCACCCCCAATTTTCTCACCGGCAAACAGCTGCCGTACGCTGTGTGTGTCCCTATTTTTATGGAAAAATACGACACACTATTCCATATTTGTTTACTCATTTGTGATTTTGTTTTTTGTGTTAGATTTTAATTAGAAAACTAATCTATTTGATTAGAGGCTGTTAATTACTACATATAAATGTATGACTGATTTGTATAAACATTAAACTGATTTAATTAATATGAAGTTTTTTCTGAGTTAATATCCACTTTAGGGCAAGGGTGTGATGCATACAATCACATTATTTTTTAACGTAGATTCAATATCTGCCATAAAAAAATGGGGTTCTAATTTGAAAAAATTGATTTTTCACGATTTTGTCATCCCTAACTTTGAAAGCGATTTTTTCTCCCCCTGTATCATGAATCGCGATTTCGAATCTCAAAGTGGATACATCAATCTTACATCTTGAAAAATCCCAAAAATGAAAATTTTCCATCCAAAAACCTCGAAGTTATTCTTGTTTCAGCGGAGCTCTATTTTCGATTTTTTTTTCGAATTTTCCCGCTCAGAGAGAATTTTCCAACCAAAACTGAAAAATGTTACATCAAAATAACTTGAAATTTTCTAAGGAATCTATTTCTGCAATAAAAAAATGGTGTTCTAATTTGAAAAACGGAAGTTGACGTCATTTCCGGAAAAACCGGAGGTGCTCATGCCTTGAAAATATTTTAGATTTCATCAGCATCGTGAAATACTTATAAGTGCTGAATTTCATGAAAATACGTTCAGTAGTTTCCCGTATAAATATGGGTGAGGTTCCTCGTGAAAGACCCTGTATTGTTTATTGTGATTACTCCTAGTCTCCTGTGGAGACCCCTCTGAAATTACAAGCTTCGAAGCTTGTAACTTGTGCCGAGTTCGGAGTAAGCAGTTGTGTTCTGTGTAGACTTTGTAACTGTGTCCTTACGCCACCTTAGGCACAGCACTGTTAATTTTTGACCCAACAGTGAGAATGGTGGCCCCTACCGAGACTAGAAAATTTCTTTCCTAGTCATATTATTCGAGGTCAATGACCTAACCTTATCCATCTGCTCTGTGATATTTCACAGAATTCTAGAGAAGACGATGCCAGATTTTCTCTTCAACAATGGTATAGGCGAACTCAAGAAAGCAGTCATCCCCTATCGTTAACGGAAGAACTATCGCAGAGGCACTAGTTTTGTTTACTTTTCGCTAAAGGCTTCTACGCATTGCTCTTTGGAATGCCAAACGAGTAGTTCTGATTCTCGCCGATACAGCGCTACGATCTAAATTTCAGTCGCGGTGCGCTGACGGCTGCGATGTAGCCGCCACGCAAGACAAGCCGTTGTTCTGTGTCTCCAGACTCTGTGATACAATGAACGACGCTTAAACGCGATAACCTTTCTACATGGATTCGATTTATTTATTTATTTATTTACTCGCAGAGAATAAAGCAAACAGGTGATGATTGTGTTGTGAAGACCGTCGATTAAAAATTCCAAGAGGATATTGTTAAGAAGATAGATATTTTCCTGAAGGACGGATATCAAAAAATTTTCAATAGAAACTGTGCTTATAAACTGTATAATTTCATACTTCTCGGAATTCAATCGAACGTTTTTCCATCATAGAGATTTTAGTTTAGTCTTGATAAACATTGACAACATTGTTAATTTGTTAAGAGACCAGAGGAGAAACAATATTCGATGATATTTAATCCAGGGAAGCATTCAGATTTTTTCCTCAAATTTCTTCGTTCTATTGAAAAAATATAAGAATACTTCTATTCTCTAAAATGGTTGATTCTTTCGAAAATATGAACCGTTTATCCTTTTCAAGTGATTTGATAGTGTTTTTGCATGAATTTATGAGTCGACCACCCTGTAACTTTTAAACTAGGAGAGATATTGAATAAGTTTCGATTGAGGAATATGCACCATGAATACAGTAAAGAATCAACTAAAATTTAGTTCATTTGAAATAGCAGTTCCGAAGATATGAACAGAAAAGTGTTTTTTTCGTGGATTTTCGACACCCTGTATCTTTCAAACGATACCGAATTTTGAGAAATTGTATGAGAAAAAAGTGTTTCGTTTGATGAGAGGAATCTACAGTTAAAATATATGTATATTGATTGCAACTTCATTTTTTCAAATGGAACACCCTGTATGCGTTTCTATATTTGGCAAGCTCTTTTTTCTCTTATTTCAAATATATAACACATGTTTGGTCTTTCTTTCTTATTCTGAGTACCACACAGTTTCAAATTCTGAGAACTAATTTTTTTAGTTATTATTTATTCAATACTACCATAGTTTATTATTTTTTTTATCGGACACTGTTGGGTATTCATTGAAAAAATATTGCTCTTAAGTAAATTGTTTGAAAGAATTTCGGAATAATTTCACGTATGTATTTTTTATCCCGTAGTTTCATTTCAAAACTTTGAAACTCTGGAAATAAAAGAGGCAGACCCACATACGCCTATACGATATCAGGAGAAAATAAACAATTGAAATATGGAAGAATATACAGGGTGTCCCGTTTGAAAAAATGTAGTTGCATTCAATATGTTGTTCACCCTGTATATATCCCATTCGACGTAATCATTTTCAAAAAATGTATTTGATTTCGTACAATTTTCGTATGAAGTATTCTTATGTATCTGTTTTTGTAACAGAGTTAGAGGGGTGGTCAATTTATAGTAAAAACCCGGTACTTTTCCATGACTATCATAAGCATGAAACATTTCATATCTTCAGAGAAATTCTTTTAATGGTAAAACAAAAGAGAAAGAATATTTTAGTTTCCCAAAAAGATGATAATTTGCAACGAGGAAAGTATATTCCCTATTCAAAAAATTTACTTGACCTAGAAATCAAACTCTAAAGGCCGCAACGGACGACGAGCGATAATATAATACTTATGTATATATCATAGCTTTGCATTGACATATGTCATTTTATTATATCAAAATATCGCTCGGATGAAAATACATATTATAGCATCGTCCGCGGTGCTTGATTCATTTTCATCAGTAGCAATTTTGGTGTAATATATGAGATAATATATGATATTATCGCTCGTCGTTAGTTGCGGCCTTAAGGTCGGATGGAATGCCTGCATTTGATATCCCCCTTAAAACTAAAAAACTTTCATTCGAAACGTTTATTTATCCAGGCTCTTCTCAAGGAGTTATTTCAGTGAATCTTTTAAAACGGTTCACCCCGTATACTTATCCTGAAATTGCAAAGCAGCACAAGTCCTCATGAAAACATTTGAAAGATTAACTTTTCTCTGGATATATAAAACCCTGTTTATTGATACATATTCGAATTCTTCGTTTAATTCTCCACTGATTTTATGTATGATACGCAACCACTTCAAACTTCAAACGATTGTTAAGTTATAGCCTGATTGTGAAATTTGTTGACAGAAAGAGTGTCACAAATTAGTGTTTAGATATTCGAAATCCCTCATTATAAGAATTTCTTCTTGCAACAGTGAAACAAAAGAAAGTACGCCGTTACTGCTCCTCGTATAAATTATGGGGAAATACACATTGACTTAACTGACACCAAACTACTTTAAAAAAAAAAGGTACTTAGGTAAAATATTATATAGCTATACATAGTACAGGTATATAGGTACCTACTAGAGGGTGTCTGAAACAGGGCTTCGAAGTGAGCCCCAATAAAACTATGAGATCTCATTTTTTTTAATGCTAACCATATAATTTTGAAATTCCGATGGATTGCTCGTCAAAAACTAGCTAGAGAGTGCCAAACATTTCATGTCTTAAAAATCAGCAGTTTTGCCGTTATCGAATAAAATTCGAATGTCACGACTGAAGCCAGGTTCAAATTCATTAGTATACTTGTCTTTTCAAGAGTAGGCTATTTTAGGAATGGTCATTTTCACTTATTTCCATTAATCAGGTACTATGCAAAACATATTATTAAAGTTAGGTGCACCAGAATGATAAATCAAAAGTCTGTTCTTTATTTGCGGCGAATGTGACAAATAAACAAAGCAGATAATGAATGCTGACTAAATAAAAAATCTTAGTTTAAAACTGACACATTCTTGCTATTGACATAGCCTACTTGAAAATCATCTTAATAAACCTGATGATTAGACAAAGAAACCTGGCTCTGGCCGTAAATGAAACAAAATAAGACACAAATCGTTTGCCACTTATAAATATTGACAAATGAAATGTGAATACGAATTAGATTAGGTCTCCGAATCTCCGATACTGTTCACCCTACCAGACCGAATGGTCCAACGTCAACTGAGAATCGTTTGAGGATGTTGTGTACCCGATTTAATGGTTTTCAATCATATTACCCCCATGAAAAAGAGCTATATCCACCCTTGGGTAGCTGCCTTCAAAGCTTATTATTTTTCATGAATTTATAGTCGTAAAATTCGAATTAATTCAATAACGGCAAAACTACTAATTTTAAAGACATGAAATGTTTGGAACCTTCTATTCAGTTTTTGAAGAGCAATCGATCGGAATGACAAAATTATATGGTTTCCATTCGAAAAGAGATTTCATAGTTTTATTAAGGCTCACTTCGAATTCGAAGCCCTGTTTCAGACACCCTGTATAATATTTCATCATAATTTATACAAGGAGCAGTATCAGCGTACTTCTTTGTTCCCATGTTGCCAAAAGAAATTTTTACAATGAGGTCTTTTGGGGATATTAACACTAATTTGTGACTCTCTTTCTCTCAACAAATTTGACAATCAAGCTATATCTCAAGAATCGCTTGCGTATTTCATACATCAAATCATTGCAGAATTAAACGAAGAGTTCAAATATGTATAAATATACAATTAAAGTCATGTATACTCTAAACCAAAAATACAGAATCTTGAATTCGTATCAAAATTCCTTCCTCGAACACTTCTTATGAAACACTCACCCTGTATACCTAGGAGCATGTATGTCCCTATACTATACCTAGTAAATACTATACTTCGAAAGTATATTCTAATTCTATCGTTTAAATAAAGGCAACTTTTCTATACAAACTGGGACTTCCTTACGGAAGTACATGGTATAATAATTATAAGCAAACTTTTTCCCAAATCGAAAAAAAAAAACAATTTTTTAATATTCCTTTCCCACTGCACAGCACATGTACGTACAATGGACGAACAATGGATGTTTATTATGGATGTTCGAAACATCCATTGGATGTCCAGAATTGGTACATAGTACATCCAAAGGACGTTCATGGGACTCCAGGACACCACTTTGGACGTACAATTCAAGTCCAGATAACGTCCAATGGATGTACATTGTGCCTATCTTGGACATCCATTGTACGTACATTGGATGCACATGTACGTACATTGGATGAACAATGGACATTTATTTTGGATGTTCGAGACATCCATAGGATGTCCAGAATTGGTACATAGTACATCCAAAGGACGTTCATGGGACGTCCAGGACACCACTTTGGACGTACAATTCAAGTCCAGATAACGTCCAATGGATGTACATTGTGCCTATCTTGGACATCCATTGCATGTCATATGTACGTACATTGTATGAACAATGTTTATTATTATTGTTCATAATATAAAGAAATATTCAAAGCAATTTAAATCCAGTTAATTATTTAGTAACACTGAAATTAATCAGATATGGGGTTACTAGATATTCGGGGCTATTCACTAAGCAAAGTTGTTATGGATAGCAACTGTAAATCGTCGTTATCCCATGCTTATTACATGGGATAACAACGATTTACAGTTGCTATCCATAACAACTTTGCTTAGTGAATAGCCCCGAATATATAGTGTTAAAGGTATATCTATTATCTAGTAGTTAGTAGAAGTAGATATACCTATAACCTATAACATCATCAGTCATCACATGCCTGATTAATCAGATATTAGTTGTTGATATTTATATCAATGCACGCGGTATCTGATTTATCTCAGTTTTACTGATTTATTTTTCTTCTGGAATTAACTTTCGTTTCGGTCTGAAACATGGCCGATATGGCGCTCATCTGCGAATCGTCTATAATGTATCTGAATTGGACGTACAATGAATGTTCACTGTTGGATTTACAATGGACGTCCAGAAATGTACATTAACTGGATGAACAAAATATGCACCATTAATAATGTATCTAAATTGGACGTACAATGAATGTTCACTGTTGGATGTACAATGGACGTCCAGAAATGTACAACTGGACGAACAAAATGCACCATTGAACAAATTTTATTTGAAGATTGTGTTTGGAAATACTATTGATTTTCATTTGGAACAGGGAAAATAGATGAGATTCAAACAGAAAATTCATATATATTTTTGGACATTATATGTATGTACAATGGACGTACGTTCGTAACAACCAATGGACGTCAACAATTGTAAGTACAATGGACATCCATTCAACGTCCATGGACGTTTGGACTTGATATGGTCGTAAAATGGACGTCCAATGGATGTCGTGTGCTGTATGGGTTGAATATCAAAGTGGGTAAAGTCTCGCCATCTCACCGTTGTCATTGGGAATTATTCCTATAGACTCGTATCGAGAACTCTCGAGTAACAGACATATATCTGCGTAGATGGCTCTGTCCGCGACAACATTCAAATACAGAAAACATTCCTGATTGGAAAGAAACCTGTTACTCTCACAATAGCGTTTCCAGAAGTCGATTATAGAGGGCTTCTGACTTCCGCATCTTAACTACAACGAGAGTTCAGATTCTTAGGCAAGGTGGCTGACTTTCTGACTAGATTACATTTGAAACAGTCTTTTGTTAGAAAACAAGGTGTAAAGGAGGGTAACGACACGAGGAGATGATAAATATGGGTTCCACATATCTATTCTACACCTTTTCCAATTGTAATTCAGAAAACGTAAAATGTAATTCAGAAAAGCAAATTTGAATTTCAGAAAATGGAAATTGTAATTCAGAATAGTAAGTTGATAGATATCATATACTATTCTGAATTACAATTTCCATTTTCTGAAATTCAATTTTGCTTTTCTGAATTACATTTTACGTTTTCTGAATTACAATTGGAAAAGGTGTAGATGTACCTATAAATAACTTGGTGGCACTGATTTAATTTCGTTTAAAACTTTCTTGTCGTTAGAAAATCTGAGTATTTGTCCAGGTTTTCATTCTTCTCGAGAGGAGTCGCGCTATTTCGAAACCACAATCTTATAGGACATTCAAAATTAATACATGTTTCGATCTTAGACCATAAGTCTAAGGTTTCGATGGAATTTCAAATGTATACCTACTCCATTCACTTTTATAAAGTATCGCGGTTTGCCATGAAATTGTGACACATTTCACAGCGTATATTTTGAAAATGTTAGGTTATGGTCATTGCACTGTCAGATACGCCCACAACGTTGTCGTTTCTGCAAAAAAATCGTAGTAATTACGTATTTATCGAAATGTTCATTTACTTCGGGAAATCAATGAATTTGAGGAAATATGTATTATGTTAATTCAGAAGACATTTGAAAACATTTTTGCACAACTTGAAATACTCCAGCATGAAAATGTACGAAATGTACGAAACCTGTGCCACAGTTAAACATTAGAATAATTTATTCCATTTACAGAGTAAAAAAAGAGTAAATAGAAAGTAGACTTGGCAATGTCACTTGATTTTCACGAGTGCCAACAGCGCCTGTTTCAAGTAAAAAGTGATAAAAGTGAATGGAGTATACATACTTCCCAAACATAGATGCATAGAAACCCGGGTGTAACAACTCCTAACTAAAAATCGTGACCAAAAAGTGTAGATCAAAACGGCTCTCTAGAGTCTAGATTCCTACTAGGGGTCCTACTTCCGAAATAATACGCAATATTTCACGATTTTGTCATTGGAAAATAGCGCGACCCCTATGGGGATAAATAAAAAGTAGGATCCTTTGACAGATTTTCGATCGACAAAAAGTCTTAAACAAAATCTAATCAGTGCCAACACCAGGTATTCTATGCATCTATTTATTTCCCAAACACAATATAGATATCTGCCTTCACATAACGTAATCTATTTCACACAAAAAATAGCGCCACGACAGTGGAATAGTTTTAGATCACTCCAGAACTAGCAAAATACCACAATCAAGAGGTTAATAAGCAGTTTCCAAGTATCTCTGATTCCACTCTTTGACGATAGATTAGATTATAAGATTCGATCCCGGGCCCGTAGTTGCATAGAAACCTTCGTTTTTGCTCTGATTACTTTTCATTCCTGTCGAAAGGAGTCGCGCTATTTTCCATTTATGCAAAAGCGCCACGACCATGAAATATTGTGGATCATGCCGAAACTAGATCAAATACTACAATCAAGATTTGATATGCAATATTTGGTCATGATTTTTTATATATCTAATAATTCCAATATGGGTAATGAACCAATCAAAATTGGAGCCGGGCTTTGGTAAGAATCCCTTGCGCATTTGCAGTAATATTAAGAATAAAAATAACTTACTTATTTTGTCTCTCTCGGACACATTGTATTATGTCATGAAACGTATGTCATTCATAACTTCATGTGAATTAGGCAATCCAACGACCTGTCAAATATTTTTCTGAGGTTAGTTGGTGGTCAAACAATCCATGATCATGTTGTCATTAAAACCGTTTATTTGCTTGAAAAATTGTTTTATGTGGAAATTTTTTTGGTATTTCTAGTCAATCTTCTTAGGAATATCAGACCAGTGAAAATTATTTAAATTAAATGCATTTTCAATAAAAAAATGCATAAATGTGTGCCAAAGGTGGACGTGCAAGTCGTTCAAATTGAGAGGATTTTCTTGAATATTTTGGAACGCTCAGTGTGTGTTACTTGGTGTATTATACACATATTAAGTGACTCACCAGGAAACAAAGGGAAATTTGGTTAGCAGTCATCAATACTTGACAATATCGATGATAAGAAACTAAAGTTCGTAGAGACTGAAAAAAATAAGCAGTATTCAGTTCATGTAAAATGTAAAACTGATGAATATTAAAATTTATATCATTCAAAAGGATAAAGAAGTTACAAGTACAGTGCTCTGATGAATATTTCTTCTCCAATCAAGGGCGTATATAGCTGTTTTTCATGGGAGGGGTAATAACGATCATGGGGGGGGGGTAATAACGATTGAAAACCATTAAATCAGGTACACAATGTATGAACTATTTCATGTGCACCACCTTTTTCTTAGGTCTTCGATACTCATGGGGCGGGGTAATTACCCCCAATACCCCCCCCCCGTATATCCGCCCTTGTCTCCAATACTTTCTCTTCAATCTCTTCAGGCTCCCAATACTAAAAGTTGTGATCATATGAGTGGAATTTCTTCGTCAGTGTTGCTTCAGGATATTTTTTGTATACATATTTCAAATAATAATAACTCACTTGTTCACTCATAAAAAATAAAAATGCCTTAGATAATGAAATTCCTCATATTTACTGCAAGCCAGCGTCAGAAACGTTTTGAGGTTGACACGTGGTTTGGATTGCCTCATATACTTTTGATCATAACCTAACAATTTCATGTTGAAATCGTTTTATTCCGTTTTCTCTGTGTCGAAATGTCATTGTTGATTCCTATTCATATTTTAGAATTGAACTGAATTTAAATTCAAGTGACACATTTTCATCCGCGATATCTATTTTCTTGTTGACACTCGAAATATACATAACCTCTACGTTTTCCGCAATTTTTTATTTCCAGTTGACGCACGCGTACAATAGGATGTTGACTATTTTTTGGAAATAATTTTAATTTGTAGATAAGCCTATACAAACACGAAAAAAATATTTTCATGGAAAAAATATAGCGAATACCAATAAAAAATGCGTAAATAAAAATAGTTTTCAAAATTGCCGCTGAAACGAAGTGATTATGATGGCGTCACCAAACGCCATACGGTAAACAGACTTCGCCGTCTGTCAAAGCGAACTGATCTTGCGTGATTTCCCGCGAACAAATCGTTTGCCTGATAACAAATAATTGTGAAATAGTTCGCTGGTGATACGTTTTACTCTCTTCTATTCTCCCCAAGTTCGTACTCGTAATGACAGTAAGGTTATAGGTTAGCTTGTTTACCGAAAAGTGACGTCACGTATTCTCATTCGTGTTTGCAGCCAGCAGCCACGTGATAAACTGTAATAGATTACACATTTTAAATCGATTTTATTTAATTTAATGAGAGTAATTAGATCACTAAAATATTGTTTCAGTATTTCAAAAACTACCTTCAATGTGGAAAACCTCAATTTTTATGAATTTGTAACATGTGTCAACATCCCTATTCAATTCTTACCAACGATTTGGCTTCACTCTGCGACTGTGAATAGTAGGGGACGTAGGGGTATAAGCCATATGGATATAATTGGATATATGTGATTTTTATTTAGTCGTGACACCACGGTTTGTATGCATCCTACTCCTACAGTGGCTTTATACAAGACAGTGGCGACAATAGGGTCATAGAACACTTTTTTGCACAAACATGGCGGATATTTGTTTACATTTGAGTGTAGTGCTGTTTGACATTTGACTCGATTTTGAGCTTTATACACTATGAGATGACAACAAATCAATGAAAGTCCGCCATTAGTGGTCGAAAACAGTCCGACCAATCAAAACGTGAACGTCTATTGTCGCCACTGTCCTGTATAGAGCCGCTGTAGATCTACCTAGGTATATATTTTATCTCTATAGGCCTTTTCGGAAACCTACTCTGGGTTACTAACTCGATCCATTGAGGTCACGTGACGGATCTTCTTGGATCACAGACCCGGTCTTAAGTTTACGAACTATCAGGTTTAGGATTTGAAGTGTCAGTAGATCATAACATAACCAATAATTTTAAGATTTTTTTCCCAGTTAATTTTTGGAATTTAACACATTTCACATTGCGCCAAATTCTCTTCTCTTTCCATAATTATTGATTGATTCTTATTAATCAGTTAATCAATTAAGTTTACGAACTATCAGGTTTAGGATTTGAAGTGTCAGTAAATCATAACATAACCAATAATTTTAAGATTTTTTTTCCCAGTTAATTTTTGGAATTTAACACATTTCACATTGCGCCAAATTCTCTTCTCTTTCCAAAATTTTTGATTAATTATTATGAGATTATTATAGAATAGAATATTATTATTATAAAGTGGAAGGCTTATTCCCGCGTTTTCCAGATACGAAACTAAACTGCCGTGCGCATGCGGTGGATCTAGCGACCCTGCTTTCGAGTAGGGTTACGTTAAATCAACCCGAGTCACTGATCGGGTTAGCAACTCTGTACTTTCCGAACACGGGTTGGATGTTCGGATTAGGTAAACGAACGCAAAGGTTAGGGATCCAGTGAACCCGAGTAAGTTTCCGAAAAGGCCTTATGGTGCCACCAGATCGGGAATACTAGGAAAATTAGGATAGCAGAGGAGGATTAATTATAACTTGTAACGTAGTTTTGTATTGCCAGATGAGCAATAAACCATCTTTTATTGAACACTGAAATCTTGCGCTCTCATTAAAACACCCTTTTTAAGGGTACAACTTGACAGTTATAATGGGAGGTCCTTATCAATATTCTACATTGAAAGAATACCTTGAATAAAAAAAATGGTATGTACCTATAATAACTATAATATGGCGAAAAAACTTATTATATTATTAGGCAGAATATTGAAGGGAACAAAAGTTGCCAGAGGAAGTTCGGCTTGTACCATTATCTCGTATTATCCATATTAATGCTTGCACTTAATACTACTTGTTTATATTTATTCCGAGATTTATTCTATTGCTTCCGCAGTTCCGCTAGGCCCTGATAGAACCGGATATTTTCAAATACATTCGATTATCACCTACTAAACATTGCTCTCGAGAGTTCATAGCCCACTTAACGATTTTTTCCAACGCCTGTTATGTAACGGACTCATCATTTTAACATAACAATCCAGTCTTCGCATTTGTAAATGATATTCGCGATTTTACCGTTCATGAACAGTTAAAGCATAGTAATTGCTACTATTTACTCTTTTGTTATCGAGTTGTAACCACTTCTTTTATGAGCGGATCATCTATTCGAGAACCTAAAGCAATGCTCTACCTGCTCTACTATCAGAAGTATCAAAAAAGTTAATGAATAGATATAGATGATCTAAAAATCGAATTGTGGCGAGCAATTCAAAATGGGAGGTTACATTGTCGTCACATGTTTTTGAATTCCGTCGAGCATTTATCTCTTACCCGAGCTATTAAACGAATTACACAATGAATAATTTCCGCTACTCTAGGTCAGCTCTTATATATAGTAGTACCTACTTAATTGAAGAAGCGAACCTTCTGAACAGTGGAGACCATTTCACGCATAAGGAGTCCTAACCTAATAAATTCTTGCATCATCAATAGGTACGCCTTAGAAAATTAGGTATTAGTCCTCTTTTTTCGAGAAACTGATAATGCATTTTTCTATCTTCTTTCGTTTCCGAGTTTTAGGCCAAAATTGAAATTTGGACGATTTCAACTTTGCTCATCATCTCCGTTTCTGTTCTTGCTAGGATATTGAAATAAAAACATTATACAGGCACTAACAATCCAGTGGCGTACTCTGATTTTTATTTGCTGAGTTATAACATAAAGTTATGTTCTTTCTTATGGAAACAGTAGTTCTGAATAACTTAGAAAGAATCGCCCTTTTTTCCCGTGTCAGAAATGCATCATATGTTTAAGTTCATGTAGCACCAATTTTGCCCACCCTGTACTTATGGAAAATCCCGAAACACGTCGAAATCAAATTTATGTTGAACCCTACATTCACCCTCCTTGGAAAGACGGGTACAACCTACTCTTTCTCATTACAAACCAAATTCCATTCCATTTTTTTAAGACAATCGATTTGTTTATTGCCCTGTTTGTCTTTGGTACCGTCCGCTCCAAAGAATAGTCGAAACATCAGGTAACATCAGGTTATTTGGTACTTTCTTTTAGAAATCAGTTGCACTTTGTGTTTATGAGAATAAAAAGACAAAAGCACTCAACTATTAGATCTTACTGCATTCTCGTTATCACAAATTTGCAAGCTCTGGTTGATAAAGTCATCGCAGATAAATCGATTCTTTCCCTTCAAAACGCGTTATCAAGATTTAGAACATATCAAAGAAGATTTTCCGAGATATCATAATACCTAAGATTATTTTATCGCTTATTACTGAATCAAACGAGAGTTTAGAGGACGAGGATTTCTTAGAATCCTTCTATTTCATTGAAAGTTTCCACTTTTCTTGTCGTCATCTTGAATTCGGAAAACAAAGCCGACATTGTGAACAATTTATAGTCCATCCAAGAATGATTGACATCAGAGCAGGCCTTGAAAGTCCAGTCGCAGCTTTATTTCTAGTTACAAAAAAGTAACTAGAAATTTTCTCTGCTTTCATCATAGATATAGAAATAACTTGAAAATTGAACGATATTTTTTTAAAGTAAGGAACTTTAAACATGCAAAATGTTCCCGATTTGCACATACGATTACCAGCGTGTGAATCTGTATACCAGCAGTATATTATTTTCATCTTGTATTGATACATTTTCGATCTTATGATCAATTATAGGAGCATACAGCCTGGAAATTCTGGTTCGATAACGAAAAATATCGTGGGTGATTAAATAGCACGGTCTTTTTCGATGTTCAATATGAATATTCACTAAACCGAAAAAATCTAGTTGACAGTTTGAAGCGTGTTACTGCAATGTGAATGGATTGGGAAATTTGTAATAGATATCAAGGCAGAAACAAAACTCAACCAATGGATCTATTTAATATATGAAGAATTTTGTCATGACATTGTAACTTTCAATATTTGTGAACAATGAAGGTGTAAAATATGAAATATAAAGATGTAAATATTCCTATTATTCTGATTCAACAACCACATGTTATTTTTTCCTCATCTGGACAGAACTCGTCATGTTCATAATGAAAGGTTTTGTCAGCAATATCATAACATTCCTTATAAGTTATATTTTAACTAATCTTCTCTCATTTCTTTTTCTACGTGCTCTGTGCAGGCTTTGCATTTTTTTAGCTGTTCACTCTTCAAGAGCCTCATTTCAAAGATATTTATTTCACTTGCTCAATTTTTGCCAAATTTGTCCCAAACATTAATGATAGAACAAAATGTCAGTGTTATTTCCAACACCAACCTGAATTCTGCAACTCAAAATATTACTGAATGGGCATTACCAACATAATTTCGATTTTCCAAAGCCCCCCGAGATGTCAATCATTCTTGGATGGACTATAGATACAAATCAGCATTCGCTCCCAACTCTAGAATTGACAAGATTCAATGGTGATTACAAAAAATCGTTTCCAAATTTACCGAAATATCAAAGTCATTATATTTAGTTGGAATTTTTCTCTTTCTAACAGGCCTTTCATTTGTAGTTTGTATAAAATTTTTTTTTTCATTTTCGCTTTTTTCATCCTCACTTTCATCTACTTTAATACAGTCAGTCCCTAGCTCAACAATTTCAACATTTCTTGCCAACTCTACCTTTCCATTGACTAAAACTCTATACCCTAAATCATAATACTCTATTAAAATACCCTTTTTTGCTTTATCTTCTGATGTTGTTCTTTTTTCGTCTGGTATTCTGACATAAACTGTACTATCATAAATTTTCAAATTTTTTACACTTGGTTTTCTACCAAAGAAAATTTCGTAAGGCGTTTTATTTTCAAAAGTGGAACTATTCCTTAACCTATTTCCCATGTAACACGCAGCTAAAACACATTTAATCTAAGATTGAAGCCAATTTTTTTATTTGAAAGATAATTTTATGACATTTATGTTTTTAAAATAATTTCCGGCATATTTCCGCCATGACTAGCTCTGAGGAACTTCATTCGACCAGACCAATTTTGGACTACTTTTTCGAGTAATTCAGGCCTTATTTCAGCAATAACACGAGTTATCTTGGCTTCCAAAGCTTCTATTGTTTCTTGTTTATCAGCATAAACCAATGACTCGACATAACCCCAAAGAAAATAATCCATTGGATCTTGTATGGGTGTAGACCAAGATCTTCACGCAAAATTTTCCATGTGGTGAATGCACAGAGTCCAACTAGTTGTGAAAGTCGACGAATAGAAAAATCTGGATCTTCATTATCACTATCACTTGCAGCAACGATATTTTCTTCAGTACGTACAGTTTTTTGTCTTGTTGTTGTTGTTGCATCAAGTAGAGAAAATGTTTTCCGAAATCTATCGATAGTTCGACGAATATGCTGCTCTGATGGACGATTATGTGTTCACGCCAAAGTGAACGCTTAGAATAAAATATTTTGAATTTTCAAAATTCGAATATTTAAATTAATTTCTCTACAAAGGAATTCCCATGTGGATCCTCCTTTATGTATAAGAACAATTCGTCAGCTGTGGAGTGCCGCATATGTCGTATATTTGTTTCTTTCTCATTTTTAGTTCAGTTCATTGATTGACTTAATCGTGAATATTTCTGCATCCGATAATTGTTAATTCTGCTTCCTTTCGTTAATTCCGGAAAACTTCAGTTTTTCCTGTGATTCGCAAGTTTTAGTGATTTCGATTCAATCGAATTACATTCTTTTAAAACTTTCATTTGTGCGAATTATTTCGAACAAAAAAAAACTGTTACCAGTGGCGTGGTTATTTTATAATACCGCAAGGATAAGTGTGCCCAATTTGACATTTTTAGCAGCGGATTTTCACGTCATCTTCATTCCATATTCGTTTGACGAGCTCGTGCAATCTTTATATGGGATAGGAGTCATCGACAGGATCCTGTTTGCTGATATATAGGTAACTATATTTCATCTGTTATTTTTGGGTGCATTTATCCTTTCATTTGTGTTGGGTTTCAATTAATTACATATATATTATACAGTCCACAGCTCTATCTCTTTCTCACTCAAAAAATTATATTTCGAAAAATAAAACTTAATAATTGAACCACACTTTCAGTTGGTTAACTGAAACTCGCCCCAACAAGTTTTGGTCCTTCGGGCCGGATATTAAGCTCAATTTCAAGCTCATTTCCTTAAAATTTGAGACTTTTGGTCAAAAATTCAAAAATCCTCATTTCATTTGCGGCCATTTTATATTCAAATATACGACGATCAGCACAATCGTTCCACAGCTGACAGATCGCATACATCTGTTTCCATCGAAATATTCAGTTTCTTCACTTTTTAATTTGCTTTTTACTGTTTGTATCTGTTTCTTATTCGATTTCTTCATCACAATGCCACCGAAGACAGATACAGGCATTAAAGCATTGGATAAGTTGGTCGAAAAAAGGGCCAACATATTTTCTACGATCACCGGAATTTGGCATAGAGTGAAAGACTACGATGTTACAAAATTGTTTGAATTACAAGCATACCGAGAGAAAATTTCTGGGTATGAGGCTAAATTTGAAGCTATACAGGAGGAAATAGTTGAGTTCAATTGCGAATCATCGGCCGAAGATCGTATAGATACGGCGAAGTCGGAGTTGGCCTTTGCTGAGATAACAGCTCGAATAACAGGACTGTTTTTGTCTTTAAAACGACAAGAATCATTGTCAACGCCTACGTCAAATCCAAGTACTTCGAATTCCAACTTTGAATCCTTTTTGCTTCCAAAAATAAATATTCGCCCCTTTTCTGGCGAGAGCGCTGAATGGCCTGAATTCTTTCAATTGTTTAATTCTTTGGTCCATGAAAATAACAGTTTGGCTCCCGTACAAAAGTTTCAGTTGTTAAAATCATATTTGAGAAATGATGCTCTTGCGGTTGTATCAGGATTACAATTGTCAAATGACAACTACGATTTGGCATATCAGGCTTTAAAATCTCGTTTTCAGAATCCTCGCATGTTAGCAACAATGTACCTGTACGAAATTCTGAATTTCAAATCTTCAAGTAATAATTCGGTCTCGCATCTTAAAGAGTTCTTAAACTGCCACCAAAATTCTGTAAATGCAATGAAAGCGTTGAACATAAAGGACTTATCAGATTTTCTTCTATTTTCGATAACATTGCGTAACGTAGACCCATATACAAGAAAGGCTTTCGAGAGTCAACTCAATTCATCTGAGATTCCCGAATATAGTGCCTTGATTGAGTTCGTAACCCAGCAGTTAAAGGCTCAGGAATTTTGCGAACAAAGTTCTCCCAAATCTGCATCCAAATCAACACCATTCAATTCATCACATTCAAATTCAAATAAAACAAAAAATGTTTTACTCACAAATTCTGCACCCACCTCTCAAAGCTCTAATGATTCACGTAGATTCCCGAATTCCAGAACGTTTCGTTGTCCGAAATGCTCTGATTCGCATCCATTATTCGCCTGTGCCTCCTACATAAATTCGTCAAGACAAGACAAATTCGAATTTTTAAAGAATTCCAAGCGCTGTTTTAACTGCCTTGGTCTACACAATTTCAAAGATTGCGCTTCCAAAAATTCGTGTAGAGTGTGTAATTCAAATCGGCATCACACTAGCCTCCATCCCGATAGCGAATCTTCTTCCAGTAACGGATCTGCCAATCAATCAAATGTACCATCTCTTACTGCAGATAAAACAAATCATGTTGAAAATCAGCCTTCAGCATCCCATTCCACTCCTTCAAATGATGTAATTAATTCCTATCACATCAATAGGAAATCGGTCTCCGTAAACCAAGTACTTCTTGGCACTGTTCAGGCAAGAGTGGAATCCGCTGACGGTTCGATGATATCTGTAAGAGCTGTTTTAGACCCCGGATCTCAGATTTCGGCCATAAGTCAACCCCTAGTCGAAAGATTAGGTTTGAATATTGATCCTGTCAGTGTGTCTATTTCTGGTATTGGTCAATCAAATGCAAGACCGTTAGGTTTAGTAAAATGCAGGTTGTATCCTAGAGTGGGATCAAAGTTCTTACCGGTGGATGCCATTGTATTGCCGGAAATAACAAATGATATTCCTTCTGCTCCCTTATCACAGGAGGTGTTCAAGCATTTCCAGCATTTAAATTTGGCTGATGAAACTTTTCATCTTTCTCAACCAATAGATATGCTGTTAGGCGCTGACATGTATTCAATAATTTTCGATCGCGACGGTCGGATTTCATCTTCTGGATATCCTACAGCCGTTAATACATTTTTCGGTTGGACTATCATAGGTCCTATAAAGGAATCCTTTTCTTCATGCAAATCGGTTCTTTTCATCCAATCTGCTCCACATGATCAGTTACAGTCATTGGAAGATGCTCCAGACACCTATGTTAGAGATCCTATAGATGATTATGAGGAAAAACATTCCCTATCCCCTCATTCTCGTGATGGAAATGGTGAATATACTGTTTCCTTACCTCTAAAATTGATGAATACGCCTCCGGATCTCTTTTATAATTCCAATTCGCCACCACCTTTTACCGATCATGATTTTGGTTCAGATCCGTTAATAGATTCAAAAACTGATTTCAATGTTGCATTTGCAAACGAGCCTCCAGTAAATTCACTCTCAATGTTTACAGAAAAATCTTCAAATTTAAAAACAGTAAAAGAAGTTTTCGCCTTTCTCAAAAAGATTATTTTCAACTGCCACCGCGAATGTAATGCAACGACAAAATTGTCTGGCCCAATTTCTCGGGATGAGTTGGAGAAAGCTCTCCAATCCATAGTGTTGATCACACAACATTATTATTTCAATCAAGTGCGCCGGAATTCATTCCAAAAAAAATCATTTTCAACATCAAACCCTTATAGCGACTCTGCAGGATTAATCAGAGTGGGAGGTAGACTACAAGTCTCTTCTTTACCACAGAATACTAAGCATCCAATTTTGCTTCCGGAAAAATGTACGTTGTCGCGTTCAATATGTTTCTATTTTCATCTAATCTCGCTTCACTCCGTTCTTAATACGACATTGTCTTCAATTAGGCAGAATTATTGGATTTTGTCTGTACGAAATCTATTTCGGGAAAGCATTAGAAAATGCATCGCATTCACGAGATTTCGAAGTGCAACCTGTCAACCCTTCATTGCTCCTCTACCTGCATCCAGAGTCATTATTTCGCGTCCTTTAAGTAAGGTGGATGTGGATTTTTCGGGCCCCTTTACCTATCGGTCAAGTTGTTCGCGAAAATCAACGAGAATGAGAGCATTTCTTGTTCTCCTCATTTCTTTCGTCACCAAGGCAGTTCATTTGGAACTAGTTTCGTCCCTCTTCGTGGAGGCTTATTTCTTATCGATTTTGGATCGATTTATCGTTGGACGAGGCCTACCTCAAGAAATTTGGTCCGATAATGGAAGCAATTTCATAGGATTTTCGCGCTATTTTGATAAGGATTCTGAGTTCTTGAAATCAAAAATTATCGATATATACAATAATTTGTCGAAGAGATCCATCAAATGGAATTATATTCCTCCATATGCGCCCCATTTCGGAGGTTCAGCAAAGCGTCTACTCCTAAAATCTCTAAATTCTACTGCTTCCACATTTGAAGACCTCGCCACGATATTCACTCGTATTGAAGAGTTTTTAAATAGTAGACCAATTTGCCCCTCGTCCTCTGATCCCTCCAAATCCGCGGACTTTTTGAAACCATGGTCACACGAGTATCTCCACACATTGATTCAGCGTGATAAATGGGAAACACAGAACGCTTGTCCATTTGTTGGAGATTTAGTTTTCATAAAGAGCATAGATTCCAAACCCGCCACTTGGCCTATAGTATAGTTCGAGTTGCATCCGGGAACCGATGGTACGAATCGAGTGGCGTCTATAAAAAACGCAGCCAGTCAATATAATTATACAAGAGCACTAACAAGATTGGTGCCTCTCAATATTTAATTCTTTTTTTTTTCTGTACGATCTTTTCAAATTTTCTCGGTTTCAATTCGTTAGATTGAACTCTACTGTTTCCAAAGTTCTGTAAAATTCACGCAATTTTACGGCGGCCTGTTTTGTTCACGCCAAAGTGAACGCTTAGAATAAAATATTTTGAATTTTCAAAATTCGAATATTTAAATTAATTTCTCTACAAAGGAATTCCCATGTGGATCCTCCTTTATGTATAAGAACAATTCGTCAGCTGTGGAGTGCCGCATATGTCGTATATTTGTTTCTTTCTCATTTTTAGTTCAGTTCATTGATTGACTTAATCGTGAATATTTCTGCATCCGATAATTGTTAATTCTGCTTCCTTTCGTTAATTCCGGAAAACTTCAGTTTTTCCTGTGATTCGCAAGTTTTAGTGATTTCGATTCAATCGAATTACATTCTTTTAAAACTTTCATTTGTGCGAATTATTTCGAACAAAAAAAAACTGTTACCAGTGGCGTGGTTATTTTATAATACCGCAAGGATAAGTGTGCCCAATTTGACATTTTTAGCAGCGGATTTTCACGTCATCTTCATTCCATATTCGTTTGACGAGCTCGTGCAATCTTTATATGGGATAGGAGTCATCGACAGGATCCTGTTTGCTGATATATAGGTAACTATATTTCATCTGTTATTTTTGGGTGCATTTATCCTTTCATTTGTGTTGGGTTTCAATTAATTACATATATATTATACAGTCCACAGCTCTATCTCTTTCTCACTCAAAAAATTATATTTCGAAAAATAAAACTTAATAATTGAACCACACTTTCAGTTGGTTAACTGAAACTCGCCCCAACATTATGTGAACCATAAATTTCACGAAGTACTCTCTAAGTTTGGCCAATAGAACACTGATTTGAAAATAGATTCCAACAATTTGTAAACGTTGTAGCGGCGTGAGTCCTTCCATGATAATTTGTCAATGCTCACTGAACAGAAATGTCAAAACAACATGGCTTCTACATAGTTGCATATACGATACCTGGTCTCAGGGCCGATCCTAGGGTGTTGGCCGCCCGCGTGCAGAATCCTTATGTGCCGCCCCAAAGACAAAAAAATATATTTTTTTTTACATAAGTTTATAAAATCTTCAATGGGCCTTCTTTTATTGTTAGGAAAAAACTACATATTAGATTTGAGGAGGGGATAACCCCGTTACTTTTTCCGTGAATATTTTGGTGATCCCTCTGCCCTCCGACATCTTCTCTAAAGATTTTTGTTATTTTACACAATAAAAATGCAATTTACATACACGCATATATATTTTATATACTGCTGTATTCGTGTACTAGATGATGAATCATGTACCTACTAGATACATGATACATCCAATTCAACAAAATAAAGAATATGTGATACAGGAAAGAAACAGGAACTAAATACTGAAAAAAACAATCTTATATGATGTCACAAGAAACAATATGTACAAACAGAAACTACTACATTAACTCTACGATGTAATTCTGAACTAGTTTCCCTAAATGCCAAATTCTGACGGACCAAAAATTTTACTACAGCAATCATTCTTTCCATGATGGCACGCCATCACTTTTTCTCTCGATTATAAACATTTTTTTGTTCCGCATCAATAGTGAAATTCTTTTCCAATCTAAATTTTAACTCGCCCCAAGATTTCACAGAATTTACATGTTTGAACGCAATTTCATGTTTACTCAGGTCAGTGTTTTTCAACCTGTTGGTCGCGAAGCTTCTATAGGGGGGTCGCAAGAGGTCGAGAGAACTTTAGTGAGAGAATGTCCACAAGACTCATGCGGAGGTTGTGCTTGTTTCGGATTAATCAAATGACACAATTCTTCTTTCATGAAACCACTCATTTCTGCGAGATATGAATATTTGTCATAATTTTCCATGAACAACCCCCCAAATCTCCGAAACAGGAGGCTAACAATCTATGGGGTCTTTTGTATTTCATTCTTTCGAAGGCATATGGAACAATATTGCGGTTCAAGGGTTGTTCGATTTTTTTCATCATTTTTTATAAAGAACCCCCAAAATCTCCAAACCTATGGGGGGCTAAGATTATAATTAATTCTCACACGGAAGAGACCGGAACCCAGAACGGTGGCAACGGGAAATAAACATGAAGCTATGGCAGTAACTGCAAAAAGCATCATTACACACCATCATAATTGCACCCCAGCCGTTTTTGTTTTTACAACGACGCGATTCTATTCCAACACTGGTAATTTTTACCAATCCTAAACATTCCTATTCCGAGACCCCATCGATAACGATAATAATTGCTCTCAGGTGGTAGTTTTTTTCCATCTGTGCATCACGTTCTTCTGGAGCAAGCATTCCTTTGTTTCTTTCTTTCGGTGAAGGGGAACAAATAATATTTGATTTAACAAGATTGAAAAATTCAGTTTCATTCAAATTTTTTTGTCGACGGATTTAAAATTTGGATGATTACACTATTACTCAATAATTGAAAACAATTATCTTTTTTTTCACAAAGGGACAAATAAATGTGGCGGCCTGCGGTCGCCCCTTGGATTTGGCCGCCCGCGTGCGGGGCACGCGCTGCACACCTGCTAGGATCGGGCCTGCCTGGTCTTGGCACTGATTAGATTTTGTCTAAGACTTCCTTGTCGATAGAAAATCAGAGCAGGGTCCTTCTTTCCATTGCTCCAGAAAGGGGTCGCGCTATTTTCCATTAGGGCAGGTTCGCCACGGCTGCGAAATATTGCGGAGAGCCCTCCCCCACTGTTGAACAGAGTTGGCAAATTTTAAAAGCAGTTGGAAAAATTTCGAAGCAGTTGGAAAAGTTTTGAAGAAGTTGGCAAAATTTCGAAGCAGTTGGAATACATATTTCTGAAAATTTTTTCTCAAAATGTGAATAAATTTGACATTTTTTAAATAAAGTTTGAAATTAATGCTTATTAAACCGGTAGAACTAAGCCCACGTTGAGCCGGACAAAAGCATGCAGGGAAAAGCGACAATTGTACAAATTCTTGTTGGAGTAAATTTAGGGTCTTTGGCAGATTTGGCCCAATGTGCAATGTGGATAACCAGCAATAATAATGGTATTTATTCCGATATTGCTCAAGTGTTTGAAATTATGAATAATTTTTCATCTTTCAACAGTTTCAACGTTATCCCTCAGCAGGTAGTTGTGAATTTCTCAGTTTGGCCGCATCGACTGTGTCATAAAAAACCATCTGGTACCAATTTGCGCTATTTCTCTCGGTTGGGCTGTAGGCAGTTATACTTTGGCCGACGGTACGGATTCTCCATTCAAAAATTTCATTTTTTCAAGTTCACGCCCTCCACCGATTGCTTGATTTTTTTTTAATTCTCCTGGAATTTCAGACAGTTCTCTGCGATTTCACACTTTCTGGAAGTGTTGTCAGTATTTCCATAATTTTTTGCATTAATTAAGCGCCTATCCAAATGGATTTTTTTTCAATATAGAAAATTGATTTGTCGATGGCACTCCAATGAATTTTCAAGAAAAAAATTGATGAACAACCGCCGAAAAACGATTATGAAGTCAATTTTTACAGACTCTCAAATTCAACCCGATTATTTCATGCGAAAAAATGATTTTTTCAAAGAGAAGAAACTGGAGTGCCCTCAAGACATCCTTCAACTTCAACTTAAAGAAAAAAAATCAAGCTTTCAGGTTAAAAATTGAGGGCGTTAACTTGGAAAAATGAAAGGCACTTTTTGAATGGAGAGCCGGAGACTATTCCACTCATTCCATTTTTAGTGAGGAAGTATCCTTAGCAACACTCGTTTCTAATCGATAAAATATTCACATCGGCAAAACCAACAAGTTGGTTTTTCAGCGACAAAATTTTTGACGTTTAGTTGATCTATGATGAATACTTATTTGTCAAATAGCGCAATACAATACTTTTTGATCTGGTTAATAGCATTCCATGTTACTATTACCGCGTTCGGTATTTCCAATTCGGAGTGGAGCGAGAGAATACGTACCTACACAGAACATCTAATAAATCGGATCTCTCTCTCTCTTTATCTGGCTGAACTAGAGATAATAGGTGCGTTCGTTATTACCAATCCGGGAGTGGAGCCAGAGAAAACGGACACAGAACATCTAATAATTCGGATCTCTCTCACTCTCTCTGGCTGAAAGAAAGAGGGAAAGAGAGAGAGATCCGTATTTATCACATGTTCTGTGTCCGTTTTCTCTCGCTCCACTCCCGGATTGGTAATACCGAATGCGGAATGCGCCTCCGTTCATCCGTATTTATTAGATGTTTCGAATTGGAAATAAGTTCTATGATTATTCCCTAGCCTTGTTCATAGATGCATAGAATACCTGGTGTTGGCACTGATTAGATTTGACTTTCTTGTCGATTGAAAATCTGAGTTTTTGAACTACTTTTCATTCCTCTCGAAAGGGGTCGCACTATTTTCCATTGCCGCAGTAGCGCCACGACCGATAAAATGTTGCGGATTATTCCGGAAGAGAAACGAGAACTCAAATTTAGAGTGCCGTTTTGATCTACAAATTTTGGTCATGATTTTCAGTAAGAAATCGTAACACCAGGCATTTCTATGCATCTATCCTAGTTTTATGTTGGAAGGGCTTCAAATAGATGCATAGATGTTTCTATGCATTCAATTTCTCCGAAATTATCAACCTACCATTCCAGAACATTTCCTAGGAAACACTAATTCGAAAACAATCATTCAGTTTAGCAATTCAAAGCTGTCATGAGCATCAAAATTGTATCTGGACCAAAAATCTCGTAATCAAGCTGAAAATGACCAACGACAGCGAAAACCAAGGGGAATCTGCCCCTTCTAAGGCGGCAAAAAGGAAAACAGCGACCAGAAACCCTTACCTCAACTTTATGAAGGAGTTCAGGCTGAAGAACAAGAACATGAACGTGGTGGAGCAGACAGTTAAAGGAGCAGAGATGTGGAGGAAAATGAGCGAAAACCAGAAGGCCCCCTACGTGGAGTTGGCAAGGCAGGCTAGAAGAAGGAAGTCAAAAAAGAGGAGGAGAAGGAGGAGGGGCAGGAGGCATTCCATGGATTCCGATTACTGAGAAGCCGGTCTTACGCTGTGTGAATTGTGGAAAAGTGCTAAGGGATTTTGTGAAATTATTACGTGATTGTATATTGACAGTATTATATTATGTACCTATGTTTTGACGTACCTATATGGAAATAAATCTATTGTGATTCATGCCTGTCATGTTATGTAACATTTGGTTGAGAGGTACCAGGTTCCCATTTTCTTCTGCCGGGTATATTTTATGGTATGTATGTATTTGTAAGTTTTTTTAGTTCTACCAATTCATGGTAGAGATTTTGTGGATTATGCAAACAGAAAAAATATGGGGATTTCAAATCAATTTCCTTTGTTCAGTTTGTAACGTAAAATTACGATATATTCAGTTATTTATCTTCGACTTCTTCAGTAAAATTTGAATCAATCTGCATTTTCAAAATTGACAACAGTTGTCAAAAGCGATATCTGTGGTCGAGAATCGAATCGCGTGAAAACGGGCCTCAATAGCCCCCCCTGAATACGCGCCAGACACACTTGATGAATTACACCCCTCGCCTGACGGCACGGGCTGCAAGATTCATCTGCGTGTGTTATGACTCACATACCGCTCATCGAACAATATACTATTTCAACGTTCGCCCCTTTTAATGAATCATCGTATGTTTCAAAATCATATTTCGAAATGAGATCTAGGAGCATAGAATATTATCTATGCTCCTAGATAAGATTGCCGTCCTGATATAGTGGGGACATACAGGTTCGGTAAATTATAGATGCATAGAAATACCTGGTGAAACGACTCCTAAGTAAAAATCGTGAACAAAATTTGTAGATCAAAACAATTGAAATTTTGTGCTACTTCCGGAATAATCCGCAATATTCATCGGTCGTGGCGCGATGATCAGTATGATATAGGTTATGTTATGTTTTTAGAGAAATGACACAATGACAGTTGTCTCTGATCAAAACTTCAAAACAATTTCGATTGTCATAAATCTTTATGGAATAATAGCGCGACCTCTTTCGGGAGAAATGAAAAGCCGCACAAAGTATCACATGATCAATCGACAAGAAAGTCTTAAACAAAATCTAATCAGTTCCAACACCAGGTATTCTATGCATCTATGGTAAATTATTTCCTTGACACTACTCGTATATTTGGCAAGTACGCAATTATTTGCGTACTTGGCAAGTAGATGAAGTTTCGAATTTGAATGACAAGATTGACAAGTATTGGCCGAGTGAACCCATATACTTAAACTTCTATACCGCTAGCATTGTGCAAAAAATTGCGTAAAAATGAAGCCAAGACCTGGACATATAATGGCTTATACGCATGCGCCATCACCGCCATATTGCCCCTACCCTGCTTAGAATCCTACTCCAAGCTACTTCCCCTTATTCGCGTATGCGCAGTAGTCTCCATATGCCTATTCAAGACCAAAAACAGTTTTTTGTGAATAACACAGAAAATATCCACTTTAGGGCAAGGGTGTGATGCATACACTCACATTATTTTTTAACGTAGATTCAATATCTGCCATAAAAAAATGGGGTTCTAATTCGAAAAAATTGATTTTTCACGATTTTGTCATCCCTAACTTTGAAAGCGATTTTTTCACCCCCTGTATCATGAATCGCGATTTCGATTTTTAAAATGGATACATCAATCTTACATCTTGAAAAATCCCAAAAATGAAAATTTTCCATCCAAAAACCTCGAAGTTATTCTTGTTTCAGCGGAGCTCTATTTTCGATTTTTTTTTCGAATTTTCCCGCTCAGAGAGAATTTTCCAACCAAAACTGAAAAATGTTACATCAAAATAACTTGAAATTTTCTAAGGAATCTATTTCTGCAATAAAAAAATGGTGTTCTAATTTGAAAAACGGAAGTTGACGTCATTTCCGGAAAAACCGGAGGTGCTCATGCCTTGAAAATATTTTAGATTTCATCAGCATCGTGAAATACTTATAAGTGCTGAATTTCATGAAAATACGTTCAGTAGTTTCCCGTATAAATATTGGTGAGGTTCCTCGTGAAAGACCCTGTATAGGCAAGTGGCAAATATTTGCCAAATACACGAGTTGTGGGAGTCTTTCACGAGGAACCTCACCCATATTTATACAGGAAACTACTGAACGTATTTTCATGAAATTCAGCCTTTATAAGTATTTCACGATGCTGATGAAATCTAAAATATTTTCAAGGCATGAGCACCTCCGGTTTTTCCGGAAATCACGTCAACTTCCGTTTTTCAAATTAGAACACCATTTTTTTATTGCAGAAATAGATTCCTTAGAAAATTTCAAGTTATTTTGATGTAACATTTTTCAGTTTCGGTCGGAAAATTCTCTGTGAGCGGGAAAATTCGAAAAAAAAATCGAAAATAGAGCTCCGCTGAAACAAGAATAGGTACCTTCGAGGTTTTTGGATGGAAAATTTTCATTTTTGGGATTTTTCAAGATGTAAGATTGATGTATCCACTTTGAAAATCGAAATCGCGATTCATGATACAGGGGGTGAAAAAATCGCTTTCAAAGTTAGGGATGACAAAATCGTGAAAAATCAATTTTTTCAAATTAGAACCCCATTTTTTATGGCAGATATTGAATGTACAGGGTGGGCAAAATTGGTGCTACATGAACTGAAACTTTTTAACCCGAGGAGATAGAGAAATGAATGGCACCTTATAGTCCTCTTTTTTCGAGAAATTGATAATGCCATCAACTGCATTCCTCTATCTTCTTTTGTTTCCGAGTTATAGGCCAAAATTGAAATTTGGGCGATTTCAACATTGGTCATTATCTCCGTTTCTGTTTATGCTACGATGTTGAAATAAAAACATTATACAGGCACTTTTCTGATAGCAATCCAGTGGCGTACTCGGATTTTTTCTTAGAGGTTTATTTGCTGAGTTATAACATAAAGTTGTGTTTTTTCTTATGGAAACAGTAGTTTGAAATGACTTAGAAAGAATCGCCATTTTTTCCCGTTTCAGAATTGTATCATATGTTATACATCGCCCTCAGATTCGTTAACATATTATTGAAAATATGGGCTGTATATGGAATTCGAATTATTGAGTAGGCTGAATCATAGAATTATTTGTCCATACGCAGGGTGTAATTATTATTTCACAATTGAATCACTTGCTGCCCCACTATTCTCATTCGCTAAAATGAAACATTTCAACATATCATATTTTTCGTAATTTTGGAATATCGCCATAATGCCGCCAACGATGACTTCAAATTTTAATAACTGACAGTTGTTTCAAACAGAGATCGCACCATCAAGTATTCGAATGTGAATTAATAATTACACCATGCGTAGAGACACATAATTCTATGATTCAGCCTACTCAATAATTCGAATTCCATATACAAACCATATTTTTCATAATATCTTAACGGATTTGAGGGCGATGTATATAACATATGATACATTTCTGAAACGGAAAAAAAATGGCGATTCTTTCTAAGTCATTTCAAACTACTGTTTCCATAAGAAAAACCACAACTTTATGTTATAACTCAGCGAATGAACCTTTTATAAAAAATCAGAGTGCTCCACTGGATTGCTATCAGAAAAGTGCCTGTATAATGTTTTTATTTCAGCATCCTAGCATGAACAGAAACGGAGATAATGACCAAAGTTGAAATCGCCCAAATTTCAATTTTGGCCTATAACTCGGAAACAAAAGAAGATAGAAGAATGCAGTTGATGGCATTATCAGTTTCTCGAAAAAAGAGGACTATAAGGTGCCATTCATTTTTCTCTATCTCCTCGGGTTAAAAAGTTTTAGTTCATGTAGCACCAATTCTGCCCACCCTGTACGTTAAAAAATAATGTGAGTGTATGCATCACACCCTTGCCCTAAAGTGGATATTAACTAAAAAAATATCCATTTTAGGGCAAGGGTGTGATGCATACACTCACATTATTGCATCATGAAATATTTTTTATAGAAAAAAACAAAATGGCGGCTCCAAAATGGCGGATGAGTTTTGTAATTATCATCCGATTCCATTCAAAATTAGTATCTGGGGGTTTTTGGGTTCGACAAAGATGATTCTTTCGTCAAAATTGAAAAATTCAAGATGGCGGCCACAATATGGCGGACGAGTTTTGTAATTATGATCCGCTTCTATTAAAAATTGGTATCACGGGGTTTTCTGGGTCGGAAATTACGATTTTTCAAAATTGAGGAATTCAAGATGTTATTATAAAAGCTTGTCTTAAAAAATGATTCTTTTAGCTTGTTTTTTTAATGGAACTGTATTTTCTTGCGTTTTTGAATACTCTAAGGAAAAATAAGTGGACTTCGCAAAAGTATCCATATACCTAACTCTCTCCGTTTGCAAGATATTCAACTATTTCTCAAAAAGTAATGTTATCAAAGAAATTCAATATCATTGGAATAAGCAACGGCAGGTGTACAAAATTTTGTCCGGTTCTTTAAATCCCTTTCAGCTAGGTACTGTGACTTGAGAAGATGGTCAATAGTAGGGTAAATGTGTCTAAGAGTACGCACTTAGTGATTTAAGTTCAATATCTTTTCGATTTTCAATACAAGGGTGGTTTTTTATGTTTTAATGGCATTTCACGTCTGAAAGGCACAGATAAATAAATTATTCAACTTTTCCTGGACTACTTCCAGTGCGTACTCTTATGCACAGCTGTGCATAAGAGTACGCACGCTTATACTTAAGAGTACGCATATTACCATAATTTTTTATAACACTCATTTTTGAACGAAAAACGGTTAAAAACGAACCGAAACATTTCCATTTATTGAACTTTGTTTTACATACATAACGTCTTAGGTATCATCACAACATAATAATAAAATAAGATAAAACTTTTTTCCACTTAATTTTACTCAACAAAGTATTAATAAATCTGATAAAAGAAAATACCTACTACTCTTCGCAGTCGGAGCATATGAATTCTTCTATAACATAATTTGTGCAGGACTCATGCCACCACTGTTCGCAATGGGAACACATAATCCAGTCTTCTACTGATTTCGAATATCAATCATTGCACCTTGGACAACTGACATCCTCATCTTCTGATTTCATGTTCATTTTTCTTTGTTTTTTCTCTGCAGTTTCAGATGAGGAATGTAATTTTCTTTTTGCTGCCCTTGCTCTTTTCTTTTCTTCCTTCCTCCTTTTCTTGTGCTAGTAGATACGCACTGCGTACTCTTATGCAGGGAATTTTGCGTACTCTTATACACATCCATGAATTTCGATACTTTCGGCTTTAATTATGACAAAAACAAATTTTGCTCCCGTTTTCATATGAATTGAAATGAAGTGAAACATATTGTGACATAATTCAATATCTACAAGGCCAAAGCGCCAGTTCTTACCTGTACAAACACAAAACTTTGAACGATAAAAATTACAGTGCGCGGCAACGAAAACTTCTAACCTATTTTTCTTCCGATCGACGCTCAGAATTGCAGATTTCGATCTTGTTAGTAGCATTAGATAGCGTTCGGATTGAAATAGGCTTTTCAAAATCAACAAAAGGTGGCGGTCTATTGAAATAACAGTGGTGCGTACTCTTATACACATGCGTACTCTTAGACACATTTACCCTATACAGTGTGTTTTATATTGCCAAGAACATTTACCGCATATTTGAACACCAATAACTTTGTTATTTCAAATGGAACACCCTATATTTTTCTACATGACAAGATTCGCCTTTTCATTTCCTTTCGAACCATCATTTCCCTATACCTCAATGTGCTGCTACAGGAGTTATCGAAGCCTTTTCGAAATCCTGAATCTACTATTTCGGGGATACTGGTTTTCAACTAAAAAACAAGCTAAAATAAAAAAAAAACATCTTGAATTCCTCAATTTTGAAGAATCGTAATTTCCGACCCAGAAAACCCCCAGATACCAATTTGAATGGAATCGGATCATAATTACAGAACTTGTCCGCAATATTGTATCCGCCATCTTGAATTTTTCAATTTTGACAGAAGAATCATCATTGTCGAACCCAAAAACCCTCAGATACTAATTTTGAATGGAATCGGATGATGATTACAAAACTCATCCGCCATTTTGGAGCCGCCATTTTGTTTTTTCTATAACAAATATTTCATGATGCATTGTCACCAGAATTATGCACACCTGCCACATTTCAAATCAATCGGACGATTAGAAGTGTGTCATATTTAACTTGCAAGATTTGATTACAGACAGACAGACACCGGGACAGGTGAAACTGAATAAAAGCTTGTGAAAAATACCATTGCAAATGTAACAGGTATAGGACTAGGTCGATTATGGGAGACACCATAATTGGTCCTCATTTCTTTGACGGGCATCTGGATGGAAGGAAATTAAAGAAGACAGATTTTTGGAATTTCTCGAAAGTATTCCGCTGAATGTGAGACAGAAGATGTGGCTACAATTAGATGGTTCTCCGGCACATTTCAAATGTGATGTCAGGAACTATCTGGACAGAAAATTTATTGATAAATGGGTCCTTATAAATAGCCAGCGAGATTACCTGATCTTATACCATCAGATTTTTTTTATGGGTATATATCAAGAATATTGTTTACGGTACACCACCAACTACTCCTGATGAAAGTGAGGATTAGAAATACCTTCCAAACAGTTACTCCAAATATTTTGAAGAATGTTAGAAGCTCATTCGAAAAAAGAATTACACGCTGTATTGAAGCAGATGGTGGTCATGTCGAAGATGTATTATGACTTTTTTAATTTTTCTTTAAATTTCAATCATTGAATAGTGTATTTTTTTTAATTGGAAACCCGTAACCCTCAAATTGTAGATTCAGGTAGATGAAACAATATCAATTAAAAAAATTCATCGGATTTCGAAAAGGCTTCGATAACTCCTGAAGCAGCACATTTAGGTATAGGGAAATGATATATGGTTCGAAAGGAAATGAAAAGGCGAATCTCGTTATGTAGAAAAATATAGGGTGTTCCATTTGAAATAACAAAGTTATTGGAGTTCAAATATGCGGTAAATGTTCTTAACAATATTAAACACACTGTATACTATTGATCGTCTACTCAAGGCACAGTAACTAGCTGAAAGGGATTTAAGGGACCAGACAAAATTTTGTACATCTGCCGTTGCTAATTCCAATGATATTGAATCTCTGTAGTGTACCTAACGTTGGAATGTTAAATAGATATTTCTCAATATTGCGTACTCAGCACTGTACCCATTGTCTTATATTAAGTAGGACAGATAGAAGAAGGATTGATCAGTCATTAGTCATTTATTGTAGAAGTAAGACATCAGTGTACCTAATGAGCTCAATAGATAATTTTATAGTAAAGTGTTCTCCTTCAAACCCTAAGTAACAACCCCGTTACATGGCGATCCTGATGGCGAAACCTTGGAAATTTTTGAATATGATTCTCCGAACGTTCGAATCAGCAAAAACGGTAAAGAGTGTGTGGTTCATAAGAATCGAACTAAACCTTTTGTGCGCGAGGTCAAGGACATGTAACTATTACAAGACAGTGTTGTGAATTAAAAATGACAATAGTGAAATCCTGATTGTGAGACTAGCCATCCGATATTATTACGAGTTAAACATTTTTATGTCTAGTTAAGCTAGGTTAGTTAGGTATATGAAGAATAAGCGAAATGGGTTTATTATTCTATTGGGATTAGTTATAAGAATTGAAATTGATAGAATTTTTATCCCCAAGTAATAAAAATTCTTTTTGAAATTTCGGGAAAGGTGTAGTGTACCTAACGTTGGAATGTTAAATAGATATTTCTCAATATTGCGTACTCAGCACTGTACCCATTGTCTTATATTAAGTAGGACAGATAGAAGAAGGATTGATCAGTCATTAGTCATTTATTGTAGAAGTAAGACATCAGTGTACCTAATGAGCTCAATAGATAATTTTATAGTAAAGTGTTCTCCTTCAAACCCTAAGTAACAACCCCGTTACTACATCTCTTTGACAGCGTTACTTTTGAGAAATAGTCAAGTCCACTAATTTTTCCTCAAATAATTCGAAAATGCAAGGAAATAACTCCGATATGTCACGCTCTCTTCAAGCACCCTGTATGAGAGTCATTATTTTTAAAATGTATTCCAAAGCGACTTACATAAATATAGAACACAGTTTTCAGTCTTAAGGAACAGTTTATTTACAACTATTCGTATTAGTGAACCCATACCTACCTGTACGTCGCGATAATTTGAGACCCCGAGATGAATCAGCTGTTTTTGAATAATTTAACGAGTTTGAATTTTTCAGATGATTTTTAGTTTGTTATTCATAAGCCTGAAGAAGAGAAGAATTTTCTCGAAACGTAGCTGTTGAATAGATTGTAAATAAACTGTTCCTTAAGACTGAAAACTGTGTTCTTCATTGATTTTTGGAACGATACATCCCACATATACATAAATATATTTCCTCAGACCGTCCGAGGCGTTCAGCTTGACTCGCCCTGTATTCACTTTTCTATCATACTGTGATGTAATTGTTGAAATCAATAAAATATTATTATTAATATTATTATTATCCTGTATGCCTATGAATGTCGTGAGTTTATTTTGTATCTCTGAAAGACCCACGTTAGTCGAGAGAACATATCAGACGAATGATTTTTTTTAGTCATTTTTGTCATTCTCAGGATGATATTATAACTCAATGTGGTATATACTACGCAGTCAACATTCCTTCAACATTGAGGCAGCTTTTAAAATTTTTGAGTGCATAGTACTGTTTATTCAACTTTGAGCAGATCACATTTATGCATTCTGACCAGTTGAGATTCTCATCTACAATGGTCCCTAGCAATTTGCATCTGCTACTGAATGTAACTATACCGTTTATTTTCAAATTATCGATATCCATCTTAGGGATAAATGATTTGTGAAATTGTAGCGCCACTGTCTTAATATGATTGATGATTAGTTGATTTTTCCGGCACCAGGTATCGAATTGAAGAAGTACGTTAGCTACTTTTGCTCGCGTTTGATCGGCATCCGGACTAGAGACCACGATGGAAGTATCATCAATTCATCAGCAAACATATATACTCTGCCATCATCTATGTAGTCAGGAAGTTCATTAATAAATAACAGGAAGAGTAAGAGGACCAGGACACTACCTTGGGGAACGCCTGAATGAATCAAAAATTCTTCAGATGTTTGATTTTTGACCTTTACAACCATTTTACGGTCCTTCAGGAATGAACCGAACCATTTTGATATATTGCTTCTTTGATTTCAGTAAGATGAGTCGAAATGGAGGCTGTCGAATGCCCGAGAAGGGTTTGAAAATAGAACAATGCACTAGGTCTATCAAGTTGACCCGGAAGTTTCAGCATTTCTTAGTAAAAAAAATTATACGGTAAATGCTAGCTAAATGCTGATAAATGCTGTAGAAAAAAATTAATTATCTTCGCTAGTGGTGGAAATATCGATTATTGAATTTTCCGGGCCAACTTATGTGCAGCCCGGAGACATCGGCATTTTTCATCGAAATGCTGACAAAAATTAATGCTAACAAAATGCTGATGAATGCTCAAAGAAAAATCGAAATATCTGTGACCGTAGTGGAAAAATCGAAGGTTGAATTTTCCGGGCCAACTTATGTGCAGCTCGGAGACATCGGCATTTTTCATCGAAATGCTGACGAAACTTAATGCTAGTTAAATGCTGATGAATGCTGAAGAAAAAGTTGAAATATCTTCCACCGTAGCGGAAAAATCGGTATTTGAATTTTCTGGGCCAACATATGTGCAGCTCTGAGACATCGGCATTCTTCGTCGAAATGCTGACAAAGCTTAATGCTAGATAAATGCTGTAGAAAAAATTAATTATCTTCGCTAGTGGTGGAAAAATCGATTATTGAATTTTCC
The DNA here is from genome assembly GCA_910592335.1 of Adalia bipunctata. NCBI lineage: Eukaryota > Metazoa > Arthropoda > Insecta > Coleoptera > Coccinellidae > Adalia > Adalia bipunctata. The sequence goes on from OU342953.1 coordinate 7,464,744, forward strand.
GGGCCAACTTATGTGCAGCCCGGAGACATCGGCATGTTTTAACGAAATGCTGACAAAGATTAATGCTAGCAAAATGCTGATGAATGCTGAAAAAAAATCGAAATATCTTCGACCGTAGTGGAAATATCGGTCACTGAATTTTCCGGGCCAACTTATGTGCGATAGAATTTTTCTTCGAGATGCTGACGGAACTAAATGCTGATGAATGCTGAAGAAAAAGTAAAATTATCTTCGACAGTAGTTCAAAAGTCGATTAGCCTATATGCAGCTGGTGTAAGTTGACATGAGACTCCGTATTCATATTTATAAACATTTCTCTGGATAAGTTGTATACGTCGCAGATAAATTGGCATATCTATAGAATTTTTGGGCGGCGTGAATATGATATTTTCCAGGAAAAACAAAGAAATAAAAATAAGTTTTTATATCACAATGAATAAGAGGAAACTAAAATAAAAAATAACAATAACTTCAGAAAAAACAAGAGAACAAGATAATCGTTTTCAAACAGAATAAACTAAAAGGGTTGTTTAAACATAATTATCTTCGTCTATGCGACATTCAGCTTTTTTCCTCAGGTCATCGTATTTTTACCATTTACCACGTAATCTCTTAGCGAAAGCCACAAAATGACCCACAGATTTTTTTTCTACTCCAATGATTTCTATTACACCTCTCAGACAGTAGGTTTTCTCCTGTATATGTATATCATTAGGTATATCAGAGAGTTTACATTTTATATCATATCCCTTTTCATCCGTCCATTCAAGGAATATCAAGAAATCATTCAGTTTGTAATTTATTTCCTTCGAATTGCTTTTGCATTCTGAACAGAATAATTTTTTTCCTTCAAGTGAAAGATGAGGATTTGTTTCAAAATCCCACATTGTGTTCACTGGAATTGAAGCCGTTTTAATTAATTCTTTAGATTTACACACAGTTGGGGAGAGTTCCCTTGAAACGGACAATTTACTTATTTTTGGTGTGAAATATTATTTCAAATGGAAAAGGTTCAAATTGTACCGTCATAATATGAGCATAAGGTTTGTGGATTCACATTTTCAGAAAAAGCTATAAAAGGAAAAACTAGTCACTCGGAAAAATAAATCTAAGTTTATTTTATAAAATGTCCATTTCATGGGATGTGCCCTTGTTATGGACAGGTTATTCCCATGAAGTGGACAATGGTACAAAAACATGAGAATACTGTCATAGTTCTAGAAGATTTGTTAGAATCATTTCGTAGTACCAAACAGAGAAAACATACAGTATTTTTCATGTTAAATATTGAATTACATAACATACTTTCACATCTCCCTTGAATCGGAAACATTGCAGCCCATGAACTGGACGTCCATTTCCAGTCATTTTCCAATGTCCGATTCATGGAATATGTGGTTTTTATAAATAACCTGAAAATATAATTTCTACAGATCGTTATATCAATGAGTCAACATATCTGTCTGAGAAGGGATAATCGGGGCTATTCACTAAGCAAAGTTGTTATGGATAGCAACTGTAAATCGTCGTTATCCCATGTAATAAGCATGGGGTAACGACGATTTACAGTTGCTATCCATAACAACTTTGCTTAGTGAATAGCCCCGAATCACTATGAAAAAATCGGCAACTTATCGTCACTAGAAACGTAGCTATTCACTTCGCAAATGTTCGTACATTTTTACTTTACCGGCAACGGATTTTTCAATGCATGCCTCGTCAACAAGACGCGAGCCACAGATTCAGCCATTTTCCAAGACACGTGACGTGGCTCAATGTTGCGGAAATGGGATTTACGTAAAGTATGCTCAATTACCTACTATCGGGTGTAGTAGAAAATTATAGTGTCCGTTTCATGGGCTGTCCAATTCGAAGGATATCTCCCCTACATAGTACTTCAGTAGTTTTGCACCAAGGCAAGAAATTTTTCTTCATAAGATTATGCAGAAGCTCTACAAGTGTTGTTATGCAGGAGATCAACTTCAATTTGTTCGGCAAAAGTTCCTCTCCATGAATTTTTTCACAACTTTTAACTTGTAACACTAGTTAGATCTAAATAATTCCCTTTTCTTTTAGATTTTTTCAAGGTTATGTTCCTTAAAACCAACCGAACACTGCGCATGTCTACGGAAGTGAGGTGAAGTTCGAGCACGAATGATAATAATAACGCATAGTAGTGCTCATATGTTAGAAAGTAGAGAGTAGTTAGCGATCAGATAATTTGGGCATGCCCATAAAATTCCAGACGCCATTGTGTTCAGCATTCAAACACTACTTGAGAAAACATAATATGAGTTCAAAAACATCAATATTTTTTTGGATAAGTTTGATACTTCATTATTTTCCTATGGCAAAAAAGTTCTTATTTAATACAATGACTTTTTTGAACTTATGCATATGAGTTGGCCCGGATAATTCAAAATTTGATTTTTCCACAACGGTCGAAGATATTTCAAAATTTTTTTCAGCATTTAGCGCATTAAGTTTCGTCAGCATTTCGATTAAAAATGCCTATGTCTCCGGGCTGCTCATATGTTGACCCGAAAAATTCAAACAACAATTTTTCCGCTACGGTAGAAGATATTTCAACTTTTTCTTCAGCATTCATCAGCATTTATCTAGCATTAAGCTTCGTCAGCATTTCGACGAAGAATGCCGATGTCTCAGAGCTGCACATATGTTGGCCCAGAAAATTCAAATTGCGATTTTTCCGCTACGGTAGAAGAGTTTCGTCAGCATTTCGATGAAAAATGCCGATGTCTCCGGGCTGCACATAAGTTGGCCCGGAAAATTCATCCTTCGATTTTTCCACTACGGTCACAGATATTTCGATTTTTTTTTCAGCATTCATCAGCATTTCGTTAGCATTAATCTTTGTCAGCATTTCGATGAAAAATGCCGATGTCTCCGGGTTGCACATAAGTTGGCTCGGAAAATTCAATAATCGATATTTCCACCACTAGCGAAGATAATTAATTTTTTTCTACAGCATTTATCAGCATTTAGCTAGCATTTACCGTATAATTTTTTTTTCTAAGAAATGCTGAAACTTCCGGGCCAACTTGATAGACCTCAATGCACTCCCGTTTTTCCATTCTTTCATTAATAAATTGTATGAATTCCGTAGTGGCTGTTGCAGTGGAGTGCCCACTCCTGAAGCCCTGTTGACTGGGGTTGGGGTTCAATATATTGTACTTCTTCATATATTTACCTACTTATTCTTATAGCGAGATTTTAGAGAATACAGGGTGTCTCAAGTTCGAGTGCCTATTAGACGTTTCTGGAGAACTAGACATATTTGAAATCTGAAAATTGGGATTATGATATTGTTCGAAATTCTCTACAGAGCTAAAATATTTTCGAAGCCCAAAAACTTCCGGCTATACAGGGAGTGAAAATAAATTCGACGAAAAAATTTTTTTTCAAGTTTTCCATTCCTGGTATGATCGAGTATTCAATAGTGAATACATTTCTGTTGAAACCATTGTATTAAATCGAATAGTTTTCAAAATATCAAAAAAAAACTGGAAAAAAAGTCAATATGTTCAGTCAGTAATATGTTCATTATTCTTATTTTGAATATCCTGAGCGTAAACCGTTTTTACAACATCGAAGAGGAAGGATGTGAAAAGGTCATGCATCTTTTGGATTTCAAAAATATCATCACAGGGTGTTTCAAATTTTGTGTTGAAAATTGTGATCTTAAATTGGCCATAACTTCTGTTTTTCAAATTAGAACCCTATTTTTTATAATTGTGTTGGATTCTGCGGTCAAAAATAATGATAGTTTTCTCACATGATTATGCTCCTAAATTCAATAATTTCTGAGTTATTTGAGATTTTCTGGATTTATGTAGTACGTAGAGTCAAATTCTTCGAATCTGATTCATAGGGATATTCTGTGAGCATAGAAGATAAATCATCCCATTCATAATTCACAAGTGTCAGACAGGTCTTATTGTTCGTCGTTATGAAATTTTTTGATTTCACAAAATGAATCGTTGCTATTCTAATAATGAGATTTTGGATTTATTTCTTATAATTGTATTTTTTCAATTGTATACGCAATACACATTCAAATGCACTTAATGATATTGTTTATTTCAAATCCATGGTGGATGACACAAAATGTTGAGTATCCAATGAGAAGTATCCCCATTTTTTTTACAATTTCTGAAAAGATGTTTCAAACTTTCCAAATTTTGGAATGTAAGAGCCCCTAAAGAATACAAAAAAAGGGCAGTTGATGAAATTAGTATTTCGACTTATTTCGAAGCGAATGAAAATTTATCTCTTCAATAGGAAACACATTAAATAGATTCGCTCTCTCAGTACACCGAATTATGATTATAAATAAATTATGATAATAAAAATAAAAATACGTTTCAAAACTCAAATTAACAAAATAAATGATCTGGTGAGAGTTTCAATATGGTAACCATTTTGTTCCACACACTTTCGAATGCGTCTTGAAACACCTCGGTTAGTCGCTCGCTCAATTTCCTCCCCCTTTACCTTCAGTGAGTGGAAAGCATCCTCCACACGCCGTTTCAAATCTTCTTTGCTTTCAATAAGAGATTCATAGACATAGACTATGTTTTTTATTCTACCCCATGAATAAAAATTTAAGGGAGTAAGATCGGGAGATCGTGGGGGCCAAAACAGTGAAGAACGGCGTCCGATCCACCGATTACCAAACATTGCATTCAGTTCTTCAGACACCTCGTGCGAACTATGTGCCGGAGCCCCATCCAATTGATAATATGCGGTAGTCGACATACTCAACGGCAGTTCATCCAAAAACTCAGAAACAAAATTTCTCAGGATTTCCAAAAATTTTTCTGTATTTAAATTTTCTTCATGAATGTAGTACCGCACTTTATTGTTCATCAAAAGAGGAAACACATTAAAACTCGAGTTAAAACTAAATTTGTTCTGGGGGTTTTTTTGTCTTTTTCTATGAGGATTTTCACTTCTCCAAATGTGGCAATTCTTTCTATTAAATAGTCCTTCATTATTGAATTTTGCTTCGTCCGTCCAAATGATCTTTTTCAAAAAATTTTCATCATTTTCAAGTTTTTCTAATATTCCTCTTCAAAAATTTAACCTTTTTATGTAGTCACCTGGTTCTAATGAATGAACTTTCTCATATTTGTAGTCATGCATGTTGTGTTTTTTCAAAATTCGGTGCACTGAATTTCTGTCTAAATCGATTTCATGAGCTGCACTTCGAATAGATGCATTTTCGTTCGCTTCGAAATAAGTCAAAACACTAATTTCATTTTCCTCATCATCAACTACCCTTCTTTTGTATTCTTTAGGGGTTCTTACACATCCAAAACTTTGAAAGTTTGAAACATATTTTCCTAAGATCTTCTCCGTTATGGAAGGTAAATGGGGATACTTCTCGTTGAAGGCCCGGCAGGTTCTACTAATAATTCTGTCACATTCACCATGTATATAAAATAGATCCAGAATTTCGTAATTAGAATAACGGTTCCTTTTGTTAAATCGAGAAATGAAGATAACGAATAACAATAACACCTGACACTTGTGAATTATTAACAGATAATTTATCTTCTATGGGTAGGTACAGAGTGTTTCCATGGTTTCGAAAGAATATTCATTGATTTTTTTAGATGCAATCAATTTGACTCTACGTACACCATAAATCCAGAAAATCTCAAATAACTCAGAAATTATTGAATTTAGGAGCATAATCATGTGAGAAAACTATCATTATTTTTGACCGCAGAATCCAACACAATTATAAAAAAATAGGGTTCTAATTTGAAAAACAGAAGTTATGGCCAATTTAAGATCACAATTTTCAACACAAAATTTGAAACACCCTGTGATGATATTTTTGAAATCCAAAAGATGCATGACCTTTTCACATCCTTCCTCTTCGATGTTGTAAAAACGGTTTACGCTCAGGATATTCAAAATAAGAATAATGAACATATTACTGACTGAACATATTGACTTTTTTTTGGATATTTGAAAACTATTCGATTTAATACAATGGTTTCAACAGATATGTATTAACTATTGAATACTCGATCATCATGGAAAACTTGAAAAAAATTTTTTTCGTCGAATTTATTTTCACTCCCTGTATAACCGGAAGTTTTTGGGCTTCGAAAATATTTTAGCTCTGTAGAGAATTTCGAACAATATCATAATCCCAATTTTCAGATTTCAAATATGTCTAGTTCTCCAGAAACGTCTAATAGGCACTCGAACTTGAGACACCCTGTATGCTGAGTAGTGCAATTGGCTCATAACTGTTAATTTGTCATCTCTTTTATAGATGGGGGAAACCAATGCAATTTTCAGGCGACATGGCAAATGTCCTAGCTCAATTGATTGATAAGTATAAATGTTAAATAAGGTGCGATTTCTGAGTCGCATTGTTTCAAAGGCGTAAAATGTGTTATAAAGAATGGATTTTTTGTGTGTTGTTACTTCATATGGACTTCGACAATTATTCATAACGATTGTGATGATATGTGATCTACATATATTGAGAAAGTAGCACTGCTAACGCTAACCTTATGTCAAGTTAGCAAAGTCACCACAAGAGAAATACTGGGGTAGCGACAATTTTTTGTCCACGACAAATTCGGGACTGGTATTCGACAATCAATGCAATAAATAAAAAGTCATTAACGAATGAGCTGGTGCCAAAAAATCGAAATTTTCAGAAATGTCACGAAATCACGAATATTTTATGTTTTTTTTGTACTTCATATGGAATTCGACAGTTATTCATAACCATTGTGATGTTATCCGATATAATTCAGAAAGTGTCACTGCTAATTTAACGTTACGTTAGCAAAGCCACCAAGTAGAAAAAAAACAGAGGAGCGACAATTTTTTTTCTTTCACGACACATTCTCGACAATTATTCGACAATTAATGCAAGTGTTTGTTGAGTTTCTCTCAAGTGGCACTGCTAAGCTAGCTTCATACACTCCTGTCTTTATGAAATGGAAAAACTCCCTCATAATTCAGAATGATTCGGACAGGAATTTCTTAAGCCCGCATCCGGTCCAGACTGACCCATTCTGTCCCATTCACATCCCAATTAGGAATGTCCACAATTTCAATTCCGAAAACCGAGTTCCAAAAACCCCTATCCTCTCCGAGTGTGACGCTCCAACAATTAATAAACTAGCGACGTACCGTCCCATTCAAATAACTCCATAGCATACGAATCCGGTTTGTGTCGTCGTCGCGCTTTCTTAAAACATTCTTCCTCCTTTTCTCCATCATGTGGAACGTCCCTCATACCATGTCGCTTCTCAAACATTTACAACTTTGGTCCAGTTTGTGAGCTGTCAGGGTTTTTTCCGGAAGTGTATGATGGTTCTGTTTTTCACGGGTATTTCGATGAGTTTGTCCCTGAAGGTGAAAACTGTTAAAAAGTGCTGAGTCTCGGCTTTGATTTCGTTTCGAGGTTGAGTACTTCGGACGGATGTAACGTGGAAGTTGAGTGGTTCATTAGTTGTATATCTACAACGGATATTGTTCCCGACAAGAAGGTAATTGTACCCAAACAACTATTTCTCTTTGACGAATGAATTATGAACATGCAGAGATTCATATTGCGCTGAGCGCAATAAACTGCTGTAATTACTAATATGCGAATCATTTCGTACAGCTCTAGAGTCAGTGGTGGAGTGCAAAACGAGTGTGAAAACAGCAACGGTTTTGCTAGCAACGGTTTTAGCGGGTGCACCGTAACTATTGATCCCAGCTGAGAATGTGCCTCGTTGAAAGATTCGCTATTGAAATTTCGCTGGCGACTGCAGAATTATTAGATAATATTCAAACTCTCAATGATATCATCGACATTCATTCGAGATCGATTAAATAAGGTGGTCATAAGAGGGTGAAAACATAAAACACTGCTGAATGTTACGTTCCCTTAAACCTAAAAACAAATTGACATGAATTATATTGATATTTTAATATATTATGTATATGTGATTGATATTGATATTGGATCGGATATCAAAATGGTGAATAAAAATCGACGCTATCCATTGCCGTGCGCTAGAAGTGGAACGAATGTACTTTGAAAATTTCGAATGGTCAGTACAATGAAATTCGAATTAGGAGTTGTCGCTCATCTTGAGGTAGTTTTTGGTGTTGACTGAAAAGAGAAGAAAAATTCCTAATGGATGGATCCCATTGTCGGGCTTCAGGGGCGGCGCAGCAGGACTTTGAAAATTGCGAATGGTACGTTCGATAAAAATCAAAACAGGAGTTGTCGCTCATCTTGAGGTGGTTTTTGGTGTTGACTAAAATGAGAAGAAAAATTCCTAATGGATGGATCCCATTGTCGGGCTTCAGGGGCGGCGCAGCAGGACTTTGAAAATTTCGAATGGTACGTTCGATAAAAACCAAAACAGGAGTTGTCGCTCATCTTGAGTTGATTTTTGGTGTTGACTGTGATAAGAACAAACTTTTCTGATCGATGAATCTCATTGTCGGGCTTCAGGGGCGGCGCGGTAGGACTTTGAAAATTTCGAATGGTACGTTCCATAAAAACCAAAACAGGAGTTGTCGCTCATTTTGAGATAGTTTTTGGTGATGACATAAATGAGAAGAAAAATTCCTAATGGATGGATCCCATTGTCGGGCTTCAGGGGCGGCGCAGCAGGTCTTTGAAAATTTCGAATGGTACGTTCGATAAAAATCAAAACAGGAGTTGTCGCTCATCTTGAGGTGGTTTTTGGTGTTGACTAAAATGAGAGGAAAAATTCCTGATCAATGAATCCCATTGTTGGGCTTCAGGGGCGGCGCGGCACGACTTTGAAAATTTCGAGTGGCCAGTACAATAAAATTCAAAACAGGAGTTGTCGCTCATCTTGAGTTGATTTTCGTTGTTGACTGTGATAAGAAAAAACTTTTCTAATCGATGAATCCCATTGTCGGGCTTCAGGGGCGGCGCGGTAGGACTTTGAAAATTTCGACTGATACGTTCGATAAAAACCAAAACAGGAGTTGTCGCTCATCTTGAGTTGATTTTCGGTGTTTACTGTGATAAGAACAAACTTTTCTGATCAATGAATCCCATTGTCGGGCTTCAGGGGTTGCGCGGTAGGACTTTGAAGATTTCGACTGGTACATTCGATAAAAACCAAAACAGGAGTTGTCGCTCATCTTGAGATAATTTTTGGTGTTGACTGAAATGAGAAGAAAAATTCTTAATCGATGGATCCCATTGTCGGGCTTCAGGAGCGGCGCGGTAGGACTTTGAATATTTCGAATGGTACGTTCGATAAAAACCGAAACAGGAGTTGTCGCTCATCTTGAGGTGGTTTTTGGTGTTGACTAAAATGAGAAGAAAAATTCCTAATGGATGGATCCCATTGTCGGGCTTCAGGGGCGGCGCAGCAGGACTTTGAAAATTTCGAATGGTCAGTACAATAAAATTCAAAACAGGGGTTGTCGCTCATCTTGAGTTGATTTTCGGTATTGACTGTGATAAGAACAAATTTTTCTAATCGCCGCTCCTGAAGCCCGACAATGGGATTCATCGATAAGGAATTTTTCTTCTCATTTCAGTCAACACCAAAAACTATCTCAAGATGAGCGACAACTCCTGTTTTGGTTTTTATCGAATGTACCAGTCGAAATCTTCAAAGTCCTACCGCGCAACCCCTGAAGCCCGACAATGGGATTCATCGATCAGAAAAGTTTGTTCTTATCACAGTTAACACCGAAAATCAACTCAAGATGAGCGACAACTCCTGTTTTGAATTTTATTGTACTGGCCATTCGAAATTTTCAAAGTCCTGCCGCGCCGCCCCTGAAGCCCGACAATGGGATTCATCGATTAGAAAAGTTTGTTCTTATCACAGTCAACACCGAAAATCAACTCAAGATGAGCGACAACCCCTGTTTTGAATTTTATTGTACTGACCATTCGAAATTTTCAAAGTCCTATCGCGCCGCCCCTGAAGCCCGACAATGGGATTCATCGATTAGAAAAGTTTTTTCTTACCACAGTCAACACCGAAAATCAACTCAAGATGAGCGACAACTCCTGTTTTGAATTTTATTGTACTGGCCATTCGAAATTTTCAAAGTCGTGCCGCGCCGCCCCTGAAGCCCGACAATGGGATTCATTGATCAGGAATTTTTCCTCTCATTTTAGTCAACACCAAAAACCACCTCAAGATGAGCGACAACTCCTGTTTTGATTTTTATCGAACGTACCATTCGAAATTTTCAAAGACCTGCTGCGCCGCCCCTGAAGCCCGACAATGGGATCCATCCATTAGGAATTTTTCTTCTCATTTATGTCATCACCAAAAACTATCTCAAAATGAGCGACAACTCCTGTTTTGGTTTTTATGGAACGTACCATTCGAAATTTTCAAAGTCCTACCGCGCCGCCCCTGAAGCCCGACAATGAGATTCATCGATCAGAAAAGTTTGTTCTTATCACAGTCAACACCAAAAATCAACTCAAGATGAGCGACAACTCCTGTTTTGGTTTTTATCGAACGTACCATTCGAAATTTTCAAAGTCCTGCAGCGCCGCCCCTGAAGCCCGACAATGGGATTCATCGATTAGAAAAGTTTGTTCTTATCACAGTCAACACCGAAAATCAACTCAAGATGAGCGACAACTCCTGTTTTGAATTTTATTGTACTGGCCATTCGAAATTTTCAAAGTCCTGCCGCGCCGCCCCTGAAGCCCGACAATGGGATTCATCGATTAGAAAAGTTTGTTCTTATCACAGTTAACACCGAAAATCAACTCAAGATGAGCGACAACTCCTGTTTTGAATTTTATAGTACTGGCCATTCGAAATTTTCAAAGTCCTGCCGCGCCGCCCCTGAAGCCCGACAATGGGATTCATCGATTAGAAAAGTTTGTTCTTATCACAGTCAACACCGAAAATCAACTCAAGATGAGCGACAACCCCTGTTTTGAATTTTATTGTACTGACCATTCGAAATTTTCAAAGTCCTACCGCGCCGCCCCTGAAGCCCGACAATGGGATTCATCGATTAGAAAAGTTTTTTCTTATCACAGTCAACACCGAAAATCAACTCAAGATGAGCGACAACTCCTGTTTTGAATTTTATTGTACTGGCCATTCGAAATTTTCAAAGTCGTGCCGCGCCGCCCCTGAAGCCCGACAATGGGATTCATTGATCAGGAATTTTTCCTCTCATTTTAGTCAACACCAAAAACCACCTCAAGATGAGCGACAACTCCTGTTTTGATTTTTATCGAACGTACCATTCGAAATTTTCAAAGACCTGCTGCGCCGCCCCTGAAGCCCGACAATGGGATCCATCCATTAGGAATTTTTCTTCTCATTTATGTCATCACCACAAACTATCTCAAAATGAGCGACAACTCCTGTTTTGGTTTTTATGGAACGTACCATTCGAAATTTTCAAAGTCCTACCGCGCCGCCCCTGAAGCCCGACAATGAGATTCATCGATCAGAAAAGTTTGTTCTTATCACAGTCAACACCAAAAATCAACTCAAGATGAGCGACAACTCCTGTTTTGGTTTTTATCGAACGTACCATTCGAAATTTTCAAAGTCCTACCGCGCCGCCCCTGAAGCCCGACAATGGGATTCATCGATTAGAAAAGTTTGTTCTTATCACAGTCAACACCGAAAATCAACTCAAGATGAGCGACAACTCCTGTTTTGAATTTTATTGTACTGGCCATTCGAAATTTTCAAAGTCCTGCCGCGCCGCCCCTGAAGCCCGACAATGGGATTCATCGATTAGAAAAGTTTGTTCTTATCACAGTCAACACCGAAAATCAACTCAAGATGAGCGACAACCCCTGTTTTGAATTTTATTGTACTGACCATTCGAAATTTTCAAAGTCCTGCTGCGCCGCCCCTGAAGCCCGACAATGGGATCCATCCATCAGGAATTTTTCCTCTCATTTTAGTCAACACCAAAAACCACCTCAAGATGAGCGACAACTCCTGTTTTGATTTTTATCGAACGTACCATTCGAAATTTTCAAAGTCCTGCTGCGGCGCCCCTGAAGCCCGACAATGGGATCCATCCATTAGGAATTTTTCTTCTCATTTTAGTCAACACCAAAAACCACCTCAAGATGAGCGACAACTCCTGTTTTGATTTTTATCGAACGTACCATTCGAAATTTTCAAAGACCTGCTGCGCCGCCCCTGAAGCCCGACAATGGGATCCATCCATTAGGAATTTTTCTTCTCATTTATGTCATCACCAAAAACTACCTCAAGATGAGCGACAACTCCTAATTCGAATTTCATTGTACTGACCATTCGAAATTTTCAAAGTACATTCGTTCCAATTCTAGCGCACGGCAATGGATAGCGTCGATTTGTATTCACCATTTTGATATCCGATCCAATATCAATATCAATCACATATACATAATATATTAAACTATCAATATAATTCATGTCAATTTGTTTTTAGGTTTAAGGGAACGTAACATTCAGCAGTGTTTTATTTTTTCACCCTCTTATGACCACCTTATTTAATCGATCTCGAATGAATGTCGATGATATCATTGAGAGTTTGAATATTATCTAATAATTCTGCAGTCGCCAGCGAAATTTCAATAGCGAATCTTTCAACGAGGCATATTCTCAGCTGGGATCAATAGTTACGGTGCACCCGCTATCGCTAAAACCGTTGCTAGCAAAACCGTTGCTGTTTTCACACTCGTGAGTGCAAATAAGTTATTTGCATTGTGTCGCTGTCATTCTATTCATATATTTCTAAAATAGATGATTGGGTGCGCAAACGTTTCGTTCTCGAGTGTCGAGAGACAGGGTGTACTAGCTTTATTGGGGAGCATTTGAATTTTGAACATCAGTCCTGGGCCCTGGCCCGCCCGATACCCATCAGTATAGTTCAAATTTCGAGAGATTTTTCTCGGAATCGGTAGCAACAAGACAAGACTACTGACTACTGAGAACACGAAGACAAGTACAACAACAGAGCTTATTTTAACATTTTTTAAACAAACAGTGGCTCTTGAAAAAGGTTCTGGAGTAAAACAGTGTTTAAATAATATCACCCTGTAGATTTTCAATCCAAATTGTAATATCTACGCAAAATTTCAGTTGAATATCTTGTGAAATGCAGGTAGGCACTTCAAAACTTCAAAATAATTCAAATTTCAAAACCCTGAATCTCGAAAACGAAACGTTTGAGTGACTTTTTTCTTAAAATTATCCAAGGAATCTCCCCTTTTCATTTATATCCCAATTTAGGAACACCCTTTATATACCGGGTTGGGATAAATTTATCTTCAAAACGAAAGAGACTTTCCGATAGCTCAAATAAGTCAATATCCATCAGAGCACTAAATTTTATCGAATTAAACCGCGGCAGTAGATTTATCGAAAAAACATCGTGACAATAATTGCAATAAAATATGTACCCATAATACAGGGTGTCCCACGGTCGAGTGCCTATTAGACGTTTCTGGAGAACGGGACATATTTGAAATACGAAAATTGAGATTATGATATTGTTGGAAATTCTCTACAGGCCTAAAATATTTTTGGAGCCTGAGCACTTCCCGTTATACCAGGAGTGCAAATAAATTTGTTCGAAAAATAGTTTTTTCAATATTTGCGTTTCTGATATGATTGAGTATTCAATGCTGAATACATTTATGTTCAAACCATTGTATTCATTCGAATAGTTTTCAAAATATCTAAAAAAAACCTGAAAAAATGTCAAATATCCATAGTCAGTGTTATGTTCATCATTCTTATTCTGAACATCAAAAGTGTAAACCGTTCTCACAACGTCAAAGTAGAAGAATGTGGAAACATCATGCATCTTTTGAATTTCATAAATATCATCACAGGGTGTTTCAAATTTTGTGTCGAAAACTGTGATCGAAAATTGGCCATAACTTCTGTTTTTCAAATTAGAACCCTATTTTTTTATGATTGCGTTGGATTCTGCGAAGAAAAATAATGATAGCACTCTCGATGCTCTTGCTCCTAAATTCAGTAATTACCCAGATATTTGAGCTTTTCTGGATTCATGTTGTACGTAAAGTCAAATTCATCGAATCTGAGGAGATTCGATGAATATTCTTATGAAACCATAGTAACAACTAATAATTAGACTTGTCACCTGTGAATTATTAATGGGATCATTTATCGTCTATGGTCACAGAATATTCTCATGCCAACAAATTCGATGGCTATTCTTATGAAACCATAGTAACCATTGAAGTTGAATCGAGAAGTAAGGTTAAGGCCTAAAATAGGATCTGTCACTTGTGAATTATTAATGAGATAATTTATCTTCTATGGTCACAGAATATTCTCATGCGGAAGATAGGATGAATTTGTCTCTACGTACAACATGAATCCAGAAAAGCTCAAATATCTCGGGAATTACTGAATTTAGGAGCAAAAACATCTGAGAGTGCTATCACTATTTTTCTTCGCAGAATCCAACGCAATCATAATAAAATAGGGTTCTAATTTGAAAAACAGAAGTTATGGCCAATTTTCGATCAAAGTTTTCGACACAAAATTTGAAACACCCTTTGATGATATTTAGGAAATTCAAAAGATGCATGACCTTTCCACATTCTTCTACTTTGACGTTGTGAGAACGGTTTACACTTGGGATGTTCAGAATAAGAATAATGACTATAACACTGACTATGAATATTTGAAATTTTTTCAGTTTTTTTTTCGATATTTTGAAAACTATTCGAATGAATACAATGGTTTCAACATAAATGTATTCGGCATTGAATACTCAATCATATCAGAAACGAAAATATTGAAAAAACTATTTTTTGAACAAATTTATTTGCACTCCTGGTATAACCGGAAGTGCTCATGCTCGAAAAATATTTTAGGCCTGTAGAGAATTTCCAACAATATCATGATACCAATTTTCGGAATTCAAATGTGTCCAGTTCTCCAGAAACGTCTAATAGGCACTCGACCGTGGGACACCCTGTATAGTATATAATTCAACGATCAACGAGCATATTATGGTGCACCATGGCTATTATTCAATGAGGTTCAACAGACGAGACGAAGTAGCGATTAGTAAAGCATCCATGTGAATAAGAGCCATAATATGCGATTAGGATATCCATCTTTGTCTACGACTGTTGAATAATTCTTTTTACAAGCTTTTATTTAGTTTCATCTATCCGGTGTCTGTCTGTCTCTCTGTAATCAAATCTTGCATATTATTAGCAGAATACATTGAAAAAAGTAACATTGGCGTAGATTATTCGATTTTTAGAATTTCACTGCAATGTTGCCACGGCAATATCTAATGATATTGCTATATTCTTTATGGTATCTTCGTTCCAATAATTGAAAACTGACTAAATTTTGGCTTCACCAATTCTCTAATTTATGAATGAGATGCTGTGTCTCCTCTTTTTATGGTCTAAGGTATTCTAGAACAAGCCCTTGCATTAAACATGTCTAAATCTATGGGCAATGAAAGCGGAATTGTTTCAACGGTACCCAGTCCATCCTAATGTACGAGAAATGATCGAAGTCCATCTGAAGTGTTTACAAAACGAATAAAAAATCCATTCCTCATAGCAAATTATATGCTTTTTCCAAGGATTTCCTCCTGATTTTATATTTTTCATTCCTAATTCTATCATTATCATGATTTATTGGATCATTATTTCAGCCTATATGTTAATTACTAATAAAATATAATGAAGAAATGGTAGAAAAACATCCATCAGAAAGTTACAAACCGAATCAAATCGAAACAAAAAATTTATGATATATTTCAACCGTTAACTATTCGCATTTATCCTACAACTAAGGCATCAAGAAATCACCAGTCAGAACGACAAAAGATGGCTATCGGAAAAGTTCAACTCTACTCAAATCTGCCTATTTGACACGCGAAGCTTCTTCTATCGATAATAACACAGTAATTGAGCTGAATCATCAAACTCCATTTGTGCAAACACGAATGCACAATCCTAACCAATTAAATTGTCGTTTCAGGCCTTTTTTCCATAGAACAAGCTGACATGGAATCACTTACAGCGATAAGATAAGAGAGTTCAATCTTCGACCCCAAAGAAGATGAAGAGGAGATTGTGCAGCAGTTTTCGTTTCTTACATTTCGAAGCATGACCTAAGAAAACTCTGTCCAGAATTCCAGCAACATGTTCAAACCTACTTCTTTCTCGATTTTTTACGTGCTCTTGGTGTGGGTTTTAGGAAGTTGTTATGGCTTCGTTCTGCTGTCTTCTGCAGCAGGACAGAATGGTGATATTAACATGTTCGTGCCCGGTGAAGAAACAGTGTATAATTTGCATTCAACGGTAGTTTTGAACGAAAAAAACGAGGAGTCGAAGAATGTTGGTTATATTGTTTCTGGAAAAGTGGTGATGCAAGTTGTTTGGGGAAAGGATAATGAGAAAATTTTAAAAATTAAGGTAAGAAATTATTTTTATTTTTCATGGAAAATTTCTAATAATATTACTATGAAGAGTGTACCATCAGTAACTGTTGATTCGTTTTGTCAAATGGAACACTTTTGTCCTACATCATTTTTCAAAATTCGGCTTCGTTTGAAAGATACCATGTTTCAAAACCGTTATTGCAAATGAACTAAATTTTGTGGTTACTCTTCTCATTATGTATTATGTTTTCCGTAATCAAAACTCATATCATATAATTATTCGAGGTTTTCGAGATCCGAACCTACCCTGAAAACTTCAAGTTCAAGGTTCAAGGTTTATCGTCAAATACAGGCATCGTCATGATAATAATAATACAAAAATGTATCATTATTGATAAGATGAATGAATGAAAAACATTTGCTTGATGATCTATTAATGTTCAAACTCGGTTTGTTTAAAAGAAGATATGTATTCTGGAGGAAGAAATTTGGCCTTCAAATTGAAGAATCGAACGAAACTTAGGTTAGTGTAATTGTTACGAAACATCGTGTTTTCCAATTTTTTGCACCAACAAGAGTTTTTCTCACTGTATGTACAGGGTGAACAGCTTAGTACTACAACTCCTAAACTATAAAAGATAGAGGAAAAGTAAGATACATGTTATTTTCTCTTTTTTCGATCAAAAGAAATTGCTGAAAACCCCACGGTGTATAGTTTCCGAGCTAAAGAGCGATTTTGGTATTTGGTCCATTTTTGAAATTTACTATAACTTCCGTATTACAGGATCTACGCTCTCGAAATGAACACATCTTCAGGTCACTTTTTGCGGCTTTTCAGTGGTGCTATTTGAATTTTTGTATCTGCTCAAATTTCGGAGCTATAAAAATTTTTTTACAAATAGACACCATAATTGGAAATGATATTTCCGAATTAATCTATCTTCAACGATTTCAAAAATATACATCGTGATATACTTCCGAGTTCTTTATAGGGGAGAGTTCCTTTGAATTAGACAGCCCATGAACCGGACGCTATAGTTTTCTACTACACCCGATAGTAATTAAGCATATTTTACGTAAATCCCATTTTCGCAACATCGAGCCACGTGTCTTGTAAAATGGCTGAATCTGTGGCTTGCGTCTTGTTGACGAGGCATGAATTGAAAAATCCTTTGCCGGTAAAGTAAATATACTCCATTCACAATTATAAAATCACACCTCTGGCATTGGAAATTTGACACATTCCACTGTGTATCGAAGTTATGACGTTTTTCAACATATTTTTATGTTCCAAGTCAACACTATGTTGCCCTTTCTACATTCTTAGCGTATTTCTCAGAATGTGAATGAATTGGAAAAGATGTGATGGACGAAAATAATTAACGTTTATATGAATTGATAGAAAGGATTCCTTTTCTAGTTATTTGCATGAAAAGACAAGAGATCACTGTTGAAATATATAATTTTTCGCCATGGAAAAAAATTGCATTGCTTTCACATAATTTTCATATGCATGCTTGTGAAGATTTAATGTTTATTATCCTCTTGAACTGAAAGTTCAAGACTTGACGACATTTTATTTATTTGATCTTATGAACAAGGAGTAAAATATTCTGATTGTATAGTAATTTATTGGATTAAAAAATATTCATACATTACTACCACAGTAGGTTTGTACAAATAAAATGGAATAGGTCAAACATATGCTTCACATTTATCATTCACCTGTTCTAAAATAAGACACAAACTCCTGGAATATGGAAAAAACCGATGTATTCTGGTTCAATATAGCCTTTTTCTACTTTCGGCAAAGGAATGAAAGCTCCAGTGACACATTTCGATTCTACCTGAACCATATTTTCCGGTCGCTTCCGTGAGAAGATCGTATAAGGAAGCCTTTCTTGTCCATTTACACATTCCAAATAAATTTTGAGCACCAAAATCGATACCGAAACTAACCAAACTTCTGGGGGACCGGAATTTCGTTTGAAATCTTTCAAAACTGCCAGATACCTAAAAAAACTTCGTTATCAAGTGTAAAGAGGTCGATTAGTACTTACTTTCGCTTTATTTATGCTTATAAATCGATTTTTGGTCCAATTCAAATTTGCCGTTCGTACTCACGCCAAAACTCGTGAAAGGAAAAAATGACACTTGCACGAAACTTCTTCTGGACGCCGAAGAACGGAAAAATAGGCGATTTCCTATCGATATTTCTCCCCAAAATCGCCGATCGATACGAACTAACAAAATGGGGAAAATCTTTGATACTTTTACTTTGATGTAAACAGAAAAACTGGCATCGTCGTTTTGTCATTAACCATAACGCACAGATTTTTCATCAGGTGCGCCAATTCCTGAAAACGAAACCATGGCCAGAGTTGTGATTTTATAATTGTGAATGGAGTACTCCATTCACAATTATAAAATCACAACTCTGGCCTTGGAAATTTGACACATTCCACTCTGTATCGAAGTTATGACGTTTTTCAAAATATTTTTATGTTCCAAGTCAACACTATGTTGCCCTTTCTACATTCTTAGCGTATTTCTCAGAATGTGAATGAATTGGAAAATACGTGATGGACGAAAATAATTAACGTTTATATGAATTGATAGAAAGGATTCCTTTTCTAGTTATTTGCATGAAAAGTACAAGAGATCACTGTTGAAATATTTATTTTTTCGCCATGGAAGAAAATTGCATTGCTTTCACATAATTTTCATATGCTTGCTTGTGAAGATTTGATGTTTATTATCCTCTTGAACTGAAAGTTCAAGACTTGACGACATCAATTTTTGATTCTAATCAAGAATTCATCAAAAAAAATCAACCCAAAGATATAAGATGAATTGATGGGTAATTACAAGAATCAAGAATAATGGAACATCATATCCCTCTACTGGAATCCGGATATGTGATATGATTGTGAGGGTGCATATAACATTTCTATTTCTAATATTTCTTCATTTCAAATAAATAACAGTTTTATTCATTCATCACAAAGAAAATAAACATAATAACTAAATTAACGAATTTTTTTACAGAGAAACTAATAATTTCAATGCAATATAAATTAATAAGCCTGAAAGCTTTATAGATATAGGGGAGAGTTCCCTTGAAACGGACAATTTAATTATTATTGGCGTGAAATATTATTTCAAAGGAAAAAGTTTCAAATTGTACCGTCATAATATGAGCATAAGGTTTGTGGATTCACTTTTCCAGAAAAAGCCAGAAAAAGAAAAGCTCGTCACTCGGAAAAATTGGTCTAAGTTTATTTTATAAAATGTCCATTTCATGGGATGTTGCCCTTGTTTTGGACAGTCATTCCCATGAAGTGGACAATGGTACAAAAACATGAGAATACTGTCATAAATTGAGTTGATACATTTAGGGAATACCCAAGTAGGGGAGAGTTCCCTTGAAACGGACAATTTTATTATTTTTGGTGTGAAATATTATTTCAAATGAAAAAGGTTCAAAGTGTACCGCCATAATATGAGCATAAGGTTTGTGCATTCACTTTTTCAGAAAAAGCTAGAAAAAAAAGCTAGTCACTCGAAAAAATAAGTCGTTTATTTTATAAAATGTCCATTTCTTGGGATGTTGCCCTTGTTATGGACAGTTATTCCCATGAAGTGGACAATGGTACATAAACATGAGAAAACAAACAGTTAATACATGTTAAATATTGAATCACATAACATAATTTCACATCTCCCTTGAATCGAAAACATTGCAGTCCATGAACTGGACGATGTTCGATTCATAGAATATGTGGTTTTTATAAAAAGCTGAAAATATAATTTCTACATATCGTTATATCAATGATTTAACATATCTGTCTGATAAGGGATAATCACTTGATGTTTGTATGAAAAAATCGGCAACTAATCGTCACTAGAAACGTAGCTATTCACTTCGCAAATGTATACTCCATTCACAATTATAAAATCACAACTCTGGCCTTGGAAATTTGACACATTCCACTCTGTATCGAAGTTATGACGTTTTTCAAAATATTTTTATGTTCCAAGTCAACACTATGTTGCCCTTTCTACATTCTTAGCGTATTTTTCAGAATGTGAATGAATTGGAAAAGATGTGATGGACGAAAATAATTAACGTTTATATGAATTGATAGAAAGGATTCCTTTTCTAGTTATTTGCATGAAAAGTACAAGAGATCACTGTTGAAATATATTATTTTTCGCCATGGAAGAAAATTGCATTGCTTTCACATAATTTTCATATGCATGCTTGTGAAGATTTGATCTTTATTATCCTCTTGAACTGGAAGTTCAAGACTTGACGACATCAATTGTTGATTTCTAATCAAGAATTCATTAAAAAAAATCAACCCAAAGATATAAGATGAATTGATGGGTAATTACAAGAATCAAGAATAATGGAACATCATATACCTCTACTGGAATCCAGATTTGTGATATGATTGTGAGGGTGCATAACATTTCTATTTCTAATATTTCTTTATTTCAAATAAATAACATAATAACTGAATTAACAAATTTGTTTACAGAGAAACTAATAATTTCAATGCAATATAAATTGATAAGCCTGAAAGCTTTATAGATATACATTTCATTTATTTGATCTTATGAACAAGGAGTAAAATATTCTGGCTGTATAGTAATTTGTTAGTTTAAAAAAGATTCATACATTACTACCACAGTAGGTTTGTACAAATGAAATGGAAAAGGTCAAACATGTGCTTCACATTTATCATTCACCTGTTGTAAAATAAGACGCAAACTCCTGGAATATGGAAAAAACCGATGTATTCTGGTTCAATATAGCCTATTTCTACTTTCTGTCGGCAAAGGATTGATAGGAATGAAAGCTCCAGTGACACATATTTCAATTTATCGGAATCTGAATCGTTGAGTGCAATATAGTCATATTTCTTCTTTTTTTAGCTTCTTCGACGTGTTTTTTTCTGAAACGTGAAAACGATCAACAATAATCATTTAGTTAGAGACCAATGATGGCCATCCAGAACCCGTTTACTTACGAAAATCGGGCAATTTCATTCTCCAAGTTCTTCCTCATAATTCCTCGAAAATCCTACCTGAACCATATTTTCCGGTCGCTTTCGTTAGAAGATCGTATAAGTAAGCCTTTTTTTTCCATTTACACATCCCAAATAAATTTTGAGCACCAAAAACGATACCGAAACTAACCAAACTTCTGGGGGACCGGAATTTCGTTTGAAATCTTTCCAAACGGCCAGATACCTAAAAAAACTTCGTTATCAAGTGTAAAAAAGGCGATTAGTACTTACTTTTGCTTTTTTTATGCTTATTAATCGATTTTTGGCCAATTCAAATTTGCCGTTCGTACTCACGCCAAAAGTCGTGAAAGGAAAAAATGACACTTGCACGAAATCGACGAGAAACTTCTTCTGGACGACGAAGAACGGAAAAATAGGCGATTCCTTATCGATATTTCGCCCCAAAATCGCCGATCGATTCGAACTGACAAAATGTGGAATATCTTCGATACTTTTACTTTGATGTAAACAAAGCAACTGGCAACAACGTTATGTCATTAACAATATTCTCTGAACGCGCACAGATTTTTCATCAGGTGCACCAATTCCTGAAAACGAAACCATGGCCAGAGTTGTGATTTTATAATGGAGTATACGTATCTCCATTCACAATTATAAAATCACAGCTCTGGCATTGGAAATTTGACACATTCCACTCTGTATCGAAGTTATGACGTTTTTCAAAATATTTTTATGTTCCAAGTGAAGACTATGTTGCCCTTTCTACATTCTTAGCGTATTTCTCAGAATGTGAATGAATTGGAAAAGATGTGATGGACGAAAATAATTAACGTTTATATGAATTGATAGAAAGGATTCCTTTTCTAGTTATTTGCATGAAAAGTACAAGAGATCCCTGTTGAAATATATTATTTTTCGCCATGGAAAAAAATTGCATTGCTTTCACATAATTTTCATATGCATTTTATTTATTTGATCTTATGAACAAGGAGTAAAATATTCTGATTGTATAGTAATTTATTGGATTAAGAAATATTCATACATTACTACCACAGTAAGTTTGTACTTCTGGGGGACCGGAATTTCGTTTGAAATCTTTCAAAACGGCCAGATACCTGAAAAAACTTCGTTATCAAGTGTAAAAAGGTCGATTAGTACTTACTTTCGCTTTATTTATGCTTATAAATCGATTTTTGGTCCAATTAAAATTTGCCGTTCGTACTCACGCCAAAACTCGTGAAAGGAAAAAATGACACTTGCACGAAATTTCTCATATCGACGGGAAACTTCTTCTGGACGCCGAAGAACGGAAAAATAGGCGATTTCCTATCGATGTTTCTCCCCAAAATCGCTGATCGATACGAACTAACAAAATGGGGAAAATCTTTGATACTTTTACTTTGATGTAAACAGAAAAACTGGCATCGTCGTTTTGTCATGACCCATATTCTATGTTCGCGCACAGATTTTTCATCAGGTGCAGCAATTCCTGAAAACGAAACCATGGCCAGAGTTGTGATTTTATAATTGTGAATGGAGTATACATATCTATCGAAAAAACACTTTTCGTTCAACAAAATCCAAGCAGGCTTTGATTCACTTCCTTCAAAACTGGGGCGGTCATAGCATTTCATGTCTTATTTATTTTCACTTGTCGAATTCGATATCTCACAATTATTGTAAGCTGCCAAATTGATTCAGGAAATATGTATTAGCTTTATTATCACTAGTTCGGGCCCAGCGATCTACCTTTTAAGTAGATTCACCTTGTTAGTAGATCTCCCTTTGAAGATAGATTCGCATTTTGAAAAATCAAAAGGAAAAACGCAACCTCCAAACGGTCATCTATGCGTCGCGTTAAACTTTGACTGCCGTTGTCAAGAACCCTAACCTATGTGTAACTTCACCCGTGACGTCTCGAAATGTCAAGAAAATCCAACCTCCAAACGGTCATCTGTGCGTCGCGTCAAACTTCGACTGCCGTTGTCAAGAACCCTAATCTATAACTTCACCCTTGACGTCTCGAAATGTCGAAAAAATGCAACCTCCAAAAGGTCATCTATGCGTCGCGTCAAACTTTGACTGCCGTTGTCAAAAACTCTAACCTATATGTAACTTCACCCTTGACGTCTCGAAATGTCGAAAAAATCCAACCTCCAAAGAGAGAGAGAGAGAGAGAGGTTTATTGGTGATTTGCAAAAATATTACCTAGGAGCATAGATATTACAATTGCTTTCACAGGTCACACAAAAAAAAAACGAAACGAAAGAATACATTACATATTACACTCTGAAAAAAAGAATGTAAAATTGTATAAATGTATAAAGTTAATATAAAAGGTGTATAAGGACCACATTAAAAGTTGAAAAATATATATACAAGTTACACATAGTAAATATATAAGAGACATACTGAAACATCTAGAGCATTCAAAATACACACCTACAAAAAATCGCTGTCATCCAGAGTTATGTCATAAAACTCCTTTATCGAGTAAATTACTCGATTTGTCAGCATTTTCATTATTTTAGTTCTAAAATGTCTTATCGACATATTCTTCAGCCCAACAGGAAGTTTATTATACAAATTTACAGCACAGAACTCCGGGCCATGCTGCGACCTTCTCAACCTAAGGAAATTTTTCCTTATGAGTGTCTTAGTACGTGTATCATGCTCATGAATGTCCGATTGTTGTTGAAAATTGCTCATATTTTTATGAACATAAATAAGATTCTCCAATATAAAAATCGATGGAAAGGTGAGCAATGCCAAACTTTTAAAGGTACTCTGACACGGATCTCTATATCCCAGCCCACCCAGAATCCTGACCGCACGTCTCTGCAGCCTGAAAATGGTATCGGCATGTGCGCTACCACCCCATAGCAACACACAGTATTTCAGATGCGATTCTACCAGAGCAAAATATGCAGTTCTCAATACTGTGCTACTCTCGATTGGTGGTATAAACACTAAAAGTCTTGAGCACAAAATAGTTATATTTCTTTATCAAACATATAATATTCCACAATATTCATTCATCTATCAAACGTCAAATCTAATTAATTTATCAAAACTATCAAAATCATTCTTTCCTAGCAACACCACAGAACACAAATCTTCCTCCGCTTGTCGGCCGGTACGTTGCCGTACTTTTCAGGATTAGATGCGTTGCCACAAATACCTCTCTGGTTAAAGAGAAGGACAGTAGGTACTCTCAATGCGAATATATTACTACTCAGTTTTGCAGCTAGATTACTTACATGGGTATTCCAGGTAAGTGCTGAGTCCAGATGCACGCCCAGGAACTTTACTGAGTCGGTCCTGTCGTGTATTCCGTCAATATCTCGTAAGCTGAACATGAGCTCCTGAGTTTTATCTGCATTCACGCACAGGTCGTTAACGCGAAACCAGTCGAAAGCCCTCGACCGTATCCCCCGCGACTGCTCCAGCAAAGATTCAGGATCCGATGAATCAAGAGCGAGGGTGGTGTCATCAGCAAACATGATAGTTTTTGCTTCCGGTACATACTCGGGAAAGTCATTAATTGAGACTATAAATAAGGTGGGTCCAAAAAAGGTCATCTATGCGTCGCGTCAAACTTTGACTGCCGTTGTCAAAAACCCTAACCTATATGTAACTTCACCCTTGACGTCTCGAAATGTCGAAAAAATCCAACCTTCAAATGGTTATCTGTGCGTCGCGTCAAACTTTGAATGCCGTTGCCAAGAACCCTAAACTAATTCTAACGTCGAAATTCATCGGAACAACTGAAACTATAGTCCATCCAAGAATGATTGACATCTCGGGGGGCTTTGGAAAATCGAAATTATGTTGGTAATGCCCATTCAGTTATATTTTAGGTTGCAGAATTCAGGTTGGTGTTGGAAATAACACTGACATTTTGTTCTGTCATTAATGTTTCGAACAAATTTGGCAAAAAATTGAGCGAGTGAAATAAATATCTTTGGAATGAGACTCTTGAAGAGTGAACAGCTAAAAAATGGAAAGCTTGAAAGAGCACGTTGAAAAAGAAATGAGAGAAGATTAGTCAAAATATAAAGAATGTTATGATATATTGCTGACAAAACCTTTCATTATGAACGTTCTGCCCAGATGAGGATAAAATAACATGTTGTGTTTGTTGAAACAGAATAATAGGAATATTTATATTTTCCATATTTCATATTTTACACCTTCATTGTGCACAAATTTTGAAAGTTACAATGTCATGACAAAACTCTTCATATAATAAATAGATCCATTGGTTAAGTTTTGTTTCTGTCTTGATCTTTTACAGATTTCCCAATCCATTCACATGTCGAAACTTTCCGAATTTATTTTGGAGACCCGGAGGAACGTGTCAAAAAAGGCTTCGCGTACTAAGGTGAACGGGGATATGGGGCTTCGTTTAAAAAATCTCCGAACGTCCAGGTGCCTCCGGAAAAAAGCCTTATTTCCGGGGAATTCGGGCGAATTTTACCGTTTTTCGCGAATTTTTTTCAAAATACTTCCCGGGGACCTACAGAAAATCCGAAAACACCCACGCTGTTAATTCCGGTAGCTCAGGTAAATTTGTGAGAAAAGTAGACTGTATAATTTGCGGTTTGAAGCTGGAGCGAAAGCGAAATATGTGTATGAAATAATCAAATTCATATACAAACAATGCGGTCAACAATGATGACTTACCAAGAAAACAGCGAACTGCGATAGCTTGAGGGCTCTGCTCCAGATCCCAGCTCTTCACAGGGGCCTTTTGCGGTTGGATATTTGCTCCAACTTCTTATTCTAATGCGGTGTTGAACACAATCAAAGGGCGATGCGGAATTTCCAATCAAATATGCGGGTGAAATCGATGCGTGACAAATTCAAAGCAAATCCAAAAAGCGTAATTTTCTGAATAATTTCAATAACACAGGTAACAGCGAAAATCTCTCAAATCAATCAACCAGCCAATACGTCAAATCAATCAATGTGTGATAAGCGTCGTTTCTTCACATATGCGAAGCCACCAGTGTTGACATATATTGGCGCGAAATTTAAATATTTAGCGATCGCTCCAGCTTCAAATTTATGTTCGAATAAAAGGACCGAACATTCTCCGGGCCGCGAAAAATGGCAAAATGTTAGTTGAGCAACGGTACATAAAACTGTTCTAAAGCGATGAGTACATTTAGCGTGTCTAGTGACATGAAACAAATAAGCGAAAAATTATATACGAAAATGAACTAATGAGCGAGTTCCCATTATTTAAAAATGTTAAATATTCGTAGTTTTGAAAAATAAGAATAAAAACCAACAAAAACTAAGCGACTGGCAAAGGGCATAATTTGACAGTCGGCCTTTGCAGAATACCATTTTTTGTTTTCAATGAGGCAATTCTAGCGCGTGTATCTTTAGCGTGACTCAAAGAAGTTATTCTTCCCAGGAGCCAGTCACAAGGAGGAATTCTATCATCCTTAATCAAAACGAGGTCTCCGATCGTTGGGACCTTTTCATCGTCAGTAAACCACTTTGAGCGCTGTTGTAAAGTATGGAGGTACTCACGGTGCCATCTCTTCCAAAAATCCTGATGCAGACGTTGCAACAATTGCCAACGACTCAAACGATTAAGCGTTAGATGTGAAATATCTGGATATGGTAATGCGGTGAGCGGTTCCAGAGTGAGAAAATGACCCGGAGATAAAGCAGCAATGTCTTCGGGATCAGAAGAGAGTGCTTCTAAGGGTCGCGAATTTAGTATGGCCTCAATCAGGCACAGCAAAGTGTAGAATTCTTCATAGGAGAGAATTTGATTTCCAAGAACTCTAGAAAGATGTGATTTCACATTTTTAACTCCAGCCTCCCATAGGCCACCCATGTGAGGAGCAGAAGGAGGGTTGAAGTGCCAAGTGATCGCCTCGCTTTCTGCTGCATTTTTCAGACAATCAACAATCACACGATTAGCACCTATAAAGTTTGTACCGCAGTCACTGTAAAGATGACTAACTCGTCCGCGCCGTGCAATGAACCGCTGAAGAGCTGACAAAAAGGTTTCAGTTGACAAATCCGTAGCGAGTTCCAGGTGAACAGCTTTCGTCGCAAAACATACGAACAAACATATATAGGCCTTTGTTGACTTGACCCCGCGATGTCGTCCCATGGTGACAGAATAAGGTCCGGCAAAATCAACACCACTGTGACTGAATGGCTTCACCTGCGAAATTCTTGTTGAAGGCAACTCCCCCATTGGAGGTTGGAAATTTTTGGGACGAGTTCTAAAACACTGAACACATCGAGAAAGAACCGATGAAATAACGCGTCTACCCCCTACTATCCAAAACCGCTGAGCAAGAAGGAACCGAAGAGTGCGTAAGCCTACGTGGAGATATTTCCTATGATAAAACTCGATAAGAAGCGTTGTTAGGCGACTTTGTCGAGGAAGAAGTATAGGGTGTTTACCATCAAAGGGGAGACAGGATGAGTCAATTCTTCCTCCTATTCTCAAGACACCAGAGTCGTCAAGAAACACATTCAACTTCTGAAAATTTTTGGGGTATACCTTTCGATGCAATTCCTCTGAAAAGTGAATGTTTTGCGTTAACTTTACCAGAAGAAGGAGAGATTCATCTAATTCTGTGGCTGACAAAGGGCCACAGCGTCTAGAACGCGGATACTTAAGATTATTGTTGAAGCGAATAACAAATGCGAGAATTCTTTGAATCTTTGAAAAAGAAGAAAAGCGTTCAAGTAGAGATAACAATGAATTCGAGCACGGTTGCTCCGAACTCTGCAAGCATAAAGGAGCTGCAACAGGGTGCAGTAGAGTTTTAGGTTCACCGTCGGAAGCATACAAATCGAAACTTTCTAAGATTTTTTGAGGACCATTAAACCACAAAGCGCAATCAACAAATTCAGAAGGTAGCAGGCCACGAGAACCAGCGTCTGCTGGATTATTCAAAGACTCAATATGATGCCAAGAAGCAGAAGGAATTTTTTCTTGTATATGAGCGACACGATTAGATATGAACACAGGCCAACGTTGCGGTTGTCCCCTTATCCAGTCAAGTGCAATTTGAGAATCTGAAAATGCACAGACCCTTCGAAAGCATATGAGCCCTTTAAAGAGATCGAGACAAAATGACAGAAGATTAGCCAACAAAACGGCACCACAAAGTTCCAATCTTGGAATGGTTATCCTTTTAAGAGGGGCAACTTTGGTTTTTGCGCAAATGAATTTAAATGACATATCATCGTTCTCATTTTTTATCTGAAAGTAAACAACTGCACAATAACCTTTTTCTGATGCGTCACAAAAGCCCAACAAGTCATACGATATAGCATCCGATACAGTTATTCTACGAGGAAAACCAATGGAAGATAAAGTAACTAATTCTGAACGATATTTTTCCCACACTCTTACAATATCTGCAGATGGTTCCTCATCCCATTTTATTCCTGAGGACCACATTTTCTGAAGTAGGTGCTTCAGAAAAAAAGTGATAGGAGATAAAAATCCAAGAGGATCATATATGCGAGCTAGTTGCGACAAGAGGTTGCGTTTAGTACAAGGGCGTTCTGAAGGTTGCACGCTGAAGCAAAACATATCTTTTGGCGGGTCCCACAATAAACCTAACACCTTCAAGGAGGTGAATTCATCTTCACGGTCAAATGAAACTGGATCAATCGAAAGATGGGTAGATGGCAAATCTGTCAAAATGAGAGGATCATTAGACGCAAATTTTCTTAATTCAAACTGACCCCTTTTGAGAAGAGCAACTAGTTCTTGTCGTAAGCGTCTTGCACCCTCGAGCGTAGAACTTCCAGTAAGAATGTCATCGACATAAGTATCCTCTTGTAATGCCTTCGAAGCCAAGGGAAAAGCTTTTCCTTCGTCAGTAGCCAACTGAATTAATGTTCTGATAGCCAAATATGGTGCGCTGCTCACGCCGTAGGTTACAGTTATTAGTCTATAATCTTGGAGGTCTTCTTCAGGGGAAAATCTCCAAATAATTCGCTGGTAATCTACATGATCATCGCTAACCCTTATCATGCGATACATTTGCCGAATATCCGCACACAAGGTATATTGATGTAACCGAAAACGAAGCAATATAGAGATAATGTCTTGTTGCAATTTTTTTCCAGTGAGTAAATGGTCATTAAGTGAACCCTCCTCCAACACCGGAGACTTAGCAGAGGCATTGAAGACAACGCGTAACTTCACCTGATCGTTTTGTGTTTTAATGACACAATGATGTGGAAAATAAAAACAATGACCGTCCAACAAATTTTCACTAATACGTTCCATATGACAAGAATCCAAATAGTCGCGCATAAACTCCGAGTACAACTGATATAGCCTAGGGTTCCGTAGAAGCCGTCTCTCCAGAGATAGAAACCGATTTATTGCCAATTCACGAATGCCAGTAAATTTTGGTAATTCACCACGAAAAGGAAGAGAAACAACGTACCTTCCCTCATTATCTCGAAAGTGCGTATCAGCAAACATTTGGTCCACCTGTTTATCTTCTAGAGATAATGTTTCGCATAAAGGAACTGAGTCTAGTTCCCAGAACTTTTGAAGAGAAAGGTCTAAGTTCAACTCTGTGGGGAAAGCAAATAGAGCAGAAACAGAAGAATTAGAAGGGCATTCAAATCTTCCCATCAAAACATACCCAAGAACTGTATTGATTGCATCTAACTGTCCTGGGTTTCCTACAATTTTTTTGGGTAAAATAATTTTGGAAAACACGTCTGCGCCTAGCAGAATATCAATCGTTCCCGGGGTGTGAAAATGCGAATCTGCCAATTTCAAGGTGGATAAATGAGACCAGGAAGATTTAGGAACTTTAGACGAAGGTACCCTTTCACATACTCGATCTAAAATTATAGCGTCAGTAACAATTACAGGTGATTGTAAATCAACCGGACGAAAAGAAACAGTTACGCAACCATGATGAGCGATACTGTTCATTGAATTCAGACCCTTTACGTTTATTTCCATATTGCGCCGAGGCAAACCTAACAAATTAGCGGCCTTCTTACTAATGAAGGATGACATAGAACCACTGTCCAATAAGCAGCGTAAAGTATGAAACGTACCAAAACTATCGCGTACGTCGATCAGTGCGGTGGACAACAGTACAGAAGAAGATTTCTTTGCGATATCTACTCTTGCCGAAAATATAGCGTTATCATTATTAGACGAGGTGGATGGCACAACTTCAACTGTTTTAGCCTCACCCGTAGCGAACCCATCAAGATGTAATAAAGTGTGATGTCTTTGATGACATTTGCGACAAGTGTTAATCGATTTACAATTTCGAAGATCGTGAACAGAACTAAGGCAATTGAAACATAGATGTTTCTGTTTAGCGAAAGCGTGGCGTTCTTGTGGGGTTTTTCCTGCGAAGTTTGGACAAGACATTACTGAGTGGTTCTGGTTACAAAGCGAGCACTTTAGCGAAGCATTTTTAGTGAGCTGATTTTTATTATCAGTGAAATAGGAGGCGATGCGTTTAGAGCTAGCAGAAGGCTTACTCTGATTATGGGATTTTGAAGTTTGGGGCGAAATGGATGACGCTCCCAAGGTATCGATTGCGGTACAATATCTATTTAAAAAATCAAGAAGTGTTCGAAATTCTGGAACCGAGGATGAGCAATTTTCCATTTCGAAGCGAGTGACAGTTGTATTGTCCAAACGTTTTATGAGCATCATGAATAAAACGAAGTCCCATGAGTCAACTGGAAACTTCAAATTGCGAAGAGCTGCGATATTTTCAGTAAAAGTGTTCAATAAGGTACGAAGGGCGTTATAATCAGAACAATTTATTTTTGGAGAATTATCGAGGGCATTCCAATGTGCTTGCGCTCTCAATCGCACATTGGAAAATCGACTTACCAGAGAATCATAGGCGGTTTGATAATTACTAGAAGTCATCGGTAAGGTGCGAACCAATGAGAGCGGCGGACCTTCTAATGATGAAATTAGATAATTAAACTTTTCGATCTCATTCAAAGAAGAATTATTATGTACAAGAGCGTCAAAAAGATCAATGAAGGTGGTAAATTGAGTATAATCTCCTCTGAACTTTTTTATCTCAATCTTAGGAAGACGAACTTGTGGTGTGTTATTGACCATACACGAGGCTGAACTTTGCTTCCTTGTGAACATAGAATGGGCTGACGTATCTAAATTAAATTGGTTCGGATCGAATAATTCAGTATAAATAGTTTTGATAGCAAAGTAATCATTTTGAAACTGCGTTTTTATATCTTCTTCCGATTCCATATTCGCATCATCATCTTGAAATAAAAGAGAAAGTATGATCTGATGCTGTTTATTGAACTCCCCTCGTACTTCGTCGAGTTCAGTAAACCGAATTCTAAATGATAACCCAACAGTTGCATCTACTTTTGCTCGCGTAGCAAGATCCAATAATGCCTTCATTTCACTGAGACAAGAGTTCCTATTGAATTTAGCCTTCTTTAATTTAACGTCAGCCATCGTAACCTACACAAATTTCACAAATTTCCGACTTTCAAATAATAAATATCGACAAATTCAATTCAAATCAACTCCGATGAAAATTCGATAAATATGTATCAACTGTGATAAGCGAACAGCGAGCGTTGTCCGATACCAGATGCGTCAATGCAGCAAAAAATCTTCGTACACAATGGGAACTTGAAGAAATAAAAAATCAAAATGCTTTATTTTTCAATATAATTCAAAAAATGCGAAATTTCAATATCCGGTTCGCTAAAGGACCAATGTTAATTCCGGTAGCTCAGGTAAATTTGTGAGAAAAGTAGACTGTATAATTTGCGGTTTGAAGCTGGAGCGAAAGCGAAATATGTGTATGAAATAATCAAATTCATATACAAACAATGCGGTCAACAATGATGACTTACCAAGAAAACAGCGAACTGCGATAGCTTGAGGGCTCTGCTCCAGATCCCAGCTCTTCACAGGGGCCTTTTGCGGTTGGATATTTGCTCCAACTTCTTATTCTAATGCGGTGTTGAACACAATCAAAGGGCGATGCGGAATTTCCAATCAAATATGCGGGTGAAATCGATGCGTGACAAATTCAAAGCAAATCCAAAAAGCGTAATTTTCTGAATAATTTCAATAACACAGGTAACAGCGAAAATCTCTCAAATCAATCAACCAGCCAATACGTCAAATCAATCAATGTGTGATAAGCGTCGTTTCTTCACATATGCGAAGCCACCAGTGTTGACATATATTGGCGCGAAATTTAAATATTTAGCGATCGCTCCAGCTTCAAATTTATGTTCGAATAAAAGGACCGAACACACGCATACTCCCGTTCTTCAACTTTCCGACGCTCCCCTTCCATCGCCCTTTAGCAAAGCCTGTTGGGTATTCAACCAATTACCCAATTGATTGTTTAAACGAAACACTAGTGGTACTTGAACTTATTGACTTATTCTGATTTATTCCAATAACCAGACCATCAACAATTAACAATGACTAGCGTCTTTTTACCAAATTCGTATACCTACCTATTAACATTGTGACCATCCTGAGTGCTGTAAAAATTTCGTTTATCTAGATTGAACACAGCGGTTACTATAAGAGTTTTGATGAACCTCTTAAAACATAAAAATATCCTAAAATACGAATCATGAAGCAACGTCGTGATGAAATTCAAAAAATGAGGTATAAGGGTAAAGCTCTTGTTGTCGAAAGAATTATTATATGAAATACATGGTGTTCCATTTGAGAAAACTACCTATTTTGCCATAACTTCTTTTGACGACCTTATAACAATGCCAAATAAGTTTTTTTTCCATACCTACGGTGCAGTTTAGGCGCTTTTCTAGCCCTACACCTTAACTTCGGGAGAATACAGGTACCTACGCATATTTGAAGTTGTCAACTAATAACGAGAGTTGTAATATTGAGATTATTCCGTGGAAAATGCCGGAACATCCAATTTCTCAGTTTGACCGGGAAAGAATAGTAGACCTACATCAAGAAGTTTCGTCGATTCAACGGATTGCTCAACGTTTGAATATTCCACGGACTTCAGTCTGGCGCATAGTGGCACTTTTCCTGGAAACCGGCAGCTTTGCCCGGAGCCCGATGCCTGGTCGATTCAGAGTAACATCTGCAAGGAAAGACCATTAAATCGCAAATTTTACCCGAAGGAACCGAACGGTATATGTGACAGCTTTTGGAAGTCATTTTTTGAGGGCCTATAGACGGGTAGTCTCAACCAGTAAGTAGGGGAAATACGTACAAAATGACATATATGGACAAAATGACATAGGCATCATAACTTGAGTTTGCAGGCAGCAAATGCGATAATGCCTACCACATCACACGACCCGAGTGGCTTCTATAAACCTCTGAAAATTAGCAAGAGCTACTCTGGTTCATTCGTTCGTTATGAGTGATAACAGAAATCAATAGGTCACATTTTTTTTTCATTGCGCAAAATTTTGAGAAGAAATGGCCAGTTTTCACCATTTTTTTCATTTAAATTGCATTCAATTCGAACTTTACTTTTTGTCATTGTATTCAAGGAGGTTTTTGTATGTTATACTTTTTGTATAAATTGGATACATTTCTAGTTTTATAACGCAATATGGACAAAATGACTTATACAGTGAACGGACAAAATGACATAGGTATTTCAGCTGAATTAACCGTATCTACCAGACAACACCAAGACAATCCATCTCAGGCTCCATCAGCAAACAAAGAATCAGGACTTGTCTTAACATATTCATAACAAAATCTTCATCTGCGGTTAATAAAGGCAATGCATCTTAACCTACTCTTGCTGATCCTATGAGAAGGTTCCTCCAATCCCTAGGACGATTCATAAGTGAACAAGGCAAACGTGAGCCGAGGACTCGATAAACGTACTTGGTTTCAACTTCTACACCTAATAAGATTGCAATCAAATCAAAAAAGAGCCCATACCTCCTCCAAAAACAAGGGGAGATTTAGATCTTCTCCAGGATTAGCCCTGAAGAAGACTGGTTACGATGCATGCATTGCTTACATTGGGCTCACGCATCTTGTGCTGATGTTCCTAGAAGAACCAAGGTGAACTTTGTCAGTAGTTTTGTAACTATAAGTAGATAACTACAGTTGGCTATTGCCGGTATGACATTTTGTCCATAGCATACGGATAAAATGAATTTTCGTTTATCCCAATTCATTTGAGAATATTTTATCTTTTGGTACTTTTATTTCATAAAGGTTAATAAGATTTTATAAAGAAAGAAGATTGGCTGTTACCACAATGGCGCAACGTACTTTTTTCGGACGAGTCACGATTCGGTTTACAAAGTAATAGTCGACGAGAAAGGGTTTGGAGAGGTCCAAGCGTACCAGAGCGACTTAATTTCGCCCGGAAAGTTGTGCACTTTCAAGGCGGATCAATGATATGCTAGGGGGGTAGATGTTCGGGGTCGCCGTTCCCCTCTTCTTATCGTTGAATGAACAATGCCTGGTGTCATCTACGTAGAAAACATCATTGAACCAATCATTCTTCTTCTGCTCAACGAATTTGGGGATAATTAAATTTATCAGGATGATAACGCCCCATCACACCGCATACTATGGGTTCAAAACATTCTTCAAGAGAATAATATCCAGTGCGTAAACAGGCCTGTAAACCTGGAATGCCGAGGCGTATCGGGCAGGTGATCGGAAGAAGAGTTGGTAATACTATTGAATTTGAATTCAGTTGTGGAATAACTATTATTTCAAGAATGAATAAGATGAATCTAGATTTTTTCCTATTCGGACCCATCCTGAATGGGGCAAAGAGTAACAAAAAAACTTCGAGGGAGTAACGAATTATCGGACACCCATGATTTGTATGTCCAATGGTGGATCCAGAAAGAGTTAACAGGGTAATTACCACACCTTGATGACCATCACAATTGGTCACTTGCGGTATGAAAATTGACTCTAAGGTTCAATTAACCACCACCCTTCTAACTACTTATATTTATGTCTTACTTCTCGTTGGAGATTATAATGATTTTTCTCTTTCTTTCAGCTCAATGAGCCTAAGTTGCACATCAAGTCGAGGAAGGCACCATCCCCAGACGGATTTGTATACCACACTTCCAGGCTTCAAGAATTTACAAACAGTCCATTTTACGTCCATTGGAATAACGGAAAGATAACAAAGATTCTAGTCAACGCCAAAGAACCAACATCCCTTGTTAACTTGAAAAAAGGAACTGCTAGTTTATTTCAGGTAAGAAATGTTTTCTGACTGAAGATATCAGTTATGATATTTTTCGCGAAGGTTCCCAACCATCAAATGGAAGGAACGAACTTAAGTAAATACTGTAGCTACTGGACAACCAGACGAAACATTTGATGCATCACAAATTTGAATACTCTCTAATATCTCTATCATTCGAACCAAGATAGTTCCTAAAATGTCTCCAGAGTAGATTTCTGGAAAAAGTTCTCTAATCTCTATTTCACCTATACTACCTAAAGTTTTTGAATTATTCACGGAATTTTTAACCGAATTGATTTTCCCTCAGTTTCAACTTCTGGACGGCAGCCATCAAGAGACCGACTCCTCGGGAACATGTACAGTGAAATATACTTCACAAAACCCACACAAGATCGTGAAATCGAAAGAGAATTGTCTGTCATCCGATCTGCCATACCTCAGAAACTCAGAGCTTTCTTTAGACGCTATCGTCACTTCTTCCAGAGATGTGGTATATGAATTTGGATCCAGCTACCAACATTTCCAAACCATAAGGTCTCAAGAGACACACGTCCTGTCTCTGTCTCCAAATAAAGACTTCGGAAATCACGTGCATTCAGATCATTTTCTGGAATTCGTGGAAATATCTCAGAACAAAGCAACCGTTCTCCGAGAGGCAACAGCCCAGGAGGCGATTTCCAAACTCATTTCTTCTGAAAACTTGAGCGAGGAGAGCTTGAGAACCGACAAGGAAGCCATTCAAAATGATGATGTGAAGAGTTTCTCAGAAGCCGTGAATGAGCTGAGAGATCAGTTGAATTCTGAAATGTTAGGGACAGCAGGTCCAGCTAGGGCGTTCCTGAAATTAGTATCGATAGCTAGAAATGCTCCGAAAAAAGAAATCGAGAAAGCTTTGAACTCCAAAAAGAATAAAAATATTTTGTAAGCTAATGATATTATTTTTCGTGTAATATGTAGTGACTAATATTCAGTTTCCTCCTAGACCTCAGCTTTTGGATGTATTAGGATCCTCACAAACCTTAGCTAGTTACGAAGCTGTTATAAACTATTTAGATATTGAGAAAGAAGAGCAGTTAGATCTAGCTGAAAGGTATTTATGGGCTCTCTCTTTGGGATCCAACCCTAACCAAGACGTGCTGGAAAAACTGTTCCTAAAGTACAAGAAGAGTGAGAACCTTCCAATAAAACTGAACGAAACACTTCTTTTGACTATCGCCAGCATGAGTCATAGGCACAGTTTATCTCCTTATCGTCATGTTGATAAAGTGAGTAACCAATGGGACAATTAGCATTCGTGCCATCTCAGTCAATAAATCTTCACCACCTTCTTTATTCTATATTATTTTAGTTATTCTAGTTCGAAACTTTTCCTACTTTTATTCGCAGGTCTCTCAGAAATTTGAAAAGCTCGTTTTAGAAAAACTTAGAGCTGCCAAAGACGAAGAGAGCTACCCATACCTCCGAGCTCTTAAAAATCTGAAATCACCAACCACCATCCCAGATCTCCTCAAAAAAGTCAGACAAGGTTCAACGAAAGAAGGTGCTCTGGCATGGAAATCTCTTATCGCTTTCGACAAGAAGCACTGGACGCCAGAAGTGAAAAAAGTTGCCAGAAAAACTTTCCTGCAACTCGATCGAAAACACGATACGAGTTCAAGATCCATTGCTTCAGAAATCCTTTTGGAATCTCAACCAAATGATGATTTATTGAAGGAGATAATTCATCACTTCGCTTCCAATGATACTGCCTACGAAGTGAAACAATACGCTCTTCAGAAGATAAGGATGTTGAGTGAAGACGATCCGGAACTTAAGAGAAGAGTTTTAGAAATTATAAAGGCAGATAGGAAGATCAACAATTATTCTGTTTTGAATCCAAGAGGTTTGTCCACGGCCATTAAGAGATATTTCGTTCAGAGTGGATCTGGTAATGGTAGTTTGGTGTCGTTACAAGAGATCAACAATGCTATCGTCAAGAGAGGTGTTGTTAACATTCTTTGGGAGAAGGATGGAAGCTCTAGTGAACTGTTCAGCGTAAGTTCTCACATCTTTCATGATCTTGGAAAATAATAACAATCAAAATTTTTTATAGTTGGGCATCTTTACCTCCGGTCTGTCCAGCTTCGGTTCTAGCAACACAGAAGAAACTGAAGATGATCCTGAGCCAACTACAGCAGGTATGGAGCTGACAGTCCTGGGCACTCAACTAAGACCGTTTGTTTTCTTCAACGGTCAAGGAGAGCTCATGGGTCACGTCTGGTCTGGCACAGCATCAGAAAGGACCACTGCCTATCAGGCGTTGATATTGCTGCAGGACCATTTGGAGTTCCTGAGATTAGGATCAGGATTTATCGTTGAGTTGGATTTGAGGGGTGCTGCATCCTTCGATTTGGCTGGAAAGGTGGAGATTTCGATTTGGGGGAGGACGGCGAATTCGCTTGTTGAAAAATGGTGAGGAATTCGAGATTTTCATCGTGGGTTTTCAGGGTGCGAGCAATGAATCCCATGCTTCTAAAAATCGTACAACCATATAAGATATACATGGGGGGTGATTTGAATACTACCCAATGCAAGATTTTTGCTCCAATGTCAACTCACTGTAGAAACAGGAAACGAATTCTGCATCTCATAATATGCTCTTCTCATTTTTCAGTGCTGGAATATTCTTGACCGCTTCGATGAAAATCGACACTAGTTTTGTGCGATCTCAAGTAGAATTCACTATATCTATGGAACCCCAACTCAAGCTGGAATCAGACATCGATTTTTCAGCCAATATGCGAGCTTGTTTGAGACTCAGTCAAGTCGATATTCTTCTCAAGTAAGTAGGCATAATATGCATTTCAGAGTATGAACAGAATATCCAACGTTCGAGTCAGAACCTTCGGAAATGAAATTTTCTAGTTGCGAATGATCTCAAGAATAACGTATGCCTTTTGATGAATATCAATATTTCTTTCTTTCAGGCATAACGTTTATAAAATCGAGAGGATCCCAGGGAGCAAACACAAGCTGAGAATAGCCAAGAGTAGAAAGCTCGTTACTCCAGGAAAATCATATTCTCTGAACCGGAAAAACAATGAAATGTGCAGCGCGATTCACCAGTGAACATAGTGAGATACCATGAGAACTTTCAAGACAACAGTCGATATGTGCTGTGATTTCTACTTCGAATAGCCAAAAATAAGCTCAAATAGTAATAATGTGTAACCTGTGTAAATAATATAATGATAAGAGGAGATTATTTCAGAAACAAATTACAGCAAGATATAATTTATTGAAATTAAAAGATACAGAAACAATCGCGTTTTTCTGAAATTTCTGAATGCCCACTTTCTCGGACCACTTCATACCCCAAAATGCGTTTTATCCGATAAAATTTGAAAAAAAAATATATTTCAAGAAAAATCAGGATGCTTCTCTGGTTACGAATTATCACAGAATTATGCTGCAATCATTTTCATAAAGTATCCCGGTTGGCCAATATTTAGGTTTATCAAGTTTTTTCACTTAAAACTGACGCAAGTTGGGACTCGTGAAATGTCAAATAATTCTCAGAGACGTTGCCTATGCTAATTTCTATTTAATCATTTTTTAACATTGTGAATGGTGAAGGTTCTTTTAAGGTCGAACTCTGACACAGATTCCGTAGTACTACTATTTTCATACTGGAGTATTTCAAGTTGTGCAAAAAGGTATGTCTTCTGTAGGCCTTTCTTGAGAATTTTGAATAGTTTGGAATTCTATTCGTTCATGTTCGTTTATAAGTTTTTTGTCGGGTTATTCGAGTACTTTTATTCTTTTTTCGAATGCACTATCACAAAGTAGCGGACTATTCTGTCCATTAGTTTTCAGTATAATTTCAACACTCTAATCTGATTTCCTTTTCCGTACGAGAAAATAGCATAACTGAATCTTCGAACCATGTATAATATACGTGAAATATTTCCAGTGTTAACAGATATAAGTTTCTTCAATATTCGCCAAAAGTAAATGAACATTCTGAAGAATACGTAATTACTACGAGGAAAGATTATAATTATAATCTTCAAAAGCTTTGGAAATAAAATGAAACATGTAATCATCATTCTTTATTAAGCTGAATAATTCCATAATATCAATATCTGTAGTCGAAAAGAACGTCAAACATAAATCATTATTCTGTGCTGACAAATGAATCATGTCGAAAAAACCGAAACCTCGTCCAAATTCAAGAAATAAATCCTGCAGCAGACAAGAATCATGTACTGCCATCACAACTAATCCATTCCTAAACTTCTTCCTTACTCAATGTGGCGTTAGAACAAACTCAAAATTGCACAAATTCGCGAAAGCCATAAGCAACGAATGGACCAACATGAATTATCATGAAAAATCGCCTTACTACCAACTCGCAGACAAGGCAAGAACGAAAAGATTGAAACTACTGATGAGGACAGGTCTCAAAGACCACAAGACGAAAGAAGAAACCAAATCAGTAACTTTTGAAACCAAGCCATCATCGAAAAACGAAAAAGTATCAAGTAAAAAGAGTGGTTCTTTGTCTTCCCATTTCGAATATTCGCCAAAAGACGAAATTCAAATCGAAAATACACCAATTAAAGTTTTGGAAAACTGGTTGGCAGATACCGAGTTCGTAACTCCGCAAACTGAGGTTGAAGATAAAGGGCTAGTAGAAGAAATTAAACCGTCTAATGTTGTGTCTGAGCATGTCTCCATAGATGGAAGCTTTCATTCGATGCAAAATAACTGTTGTTCCCAGGTTGACATAATGTAAATTTGGAAATAAAACTATCTGTCTCAACTTTTGGATATTCGAATTGCGGAGACAATTCTGCTGTAGAAATCTTGGCGAATCCTCATTTCGATATTTTCGTTTCACCTGAATCGTGAATCCAATATATCTCCCATTCTGAGTTGCAGACCATATCCTTCAGTACATGATACAGAGTTATCCATTTCGCGGTCGGGATTTCACAATTTCTTGTTAGGGTTTCTATGCATCTATCAACCGACAATAACCAGTATAACCACCCTGGACTTTAGAAAGAGGAAACGCGCCTTTCAATATTAAATAGTGAAGCTAATTTTGAAAGTTGTGACCATCTGGTCAGATAATGTATGGACACCATATATCTAATAATTCCAATATGGGTAATGAGCCAATCAAAATTGAAGCTGGGCTTTGGTAAAAATCCCGATCTGCGCATGTGCAGTACCTAATATTAAGAATGAAAAATTACTCACAAATTCTGTCTCACATTGTATTAGGTCATGAAACGTATGTCATTCATAACTTCATGTGAATATACTTTCGATCATCACCTAACAATTTCATGTGATATTATTCAAAAGCTGTTATCAGTTTTCTTCAAGCTCTGAGTGCCCTTGGTCCAGTGGTTAGGACGTTAGATTAGGACCCGGCAAGATCGAGTTCAATCCCGAGCTAGGAATAGTTATTTTCCTATCAAGGGCGGAAAGTTATACTTTCCCGCACTAGATTGCCGTTGCCCGAACGACGCGGAGCGGAGTTCGGGCAAGCAATCGAGTGCGGGAAAGTACTTTCCGCTGAAGATAGGAACAATATTTTTTCTACAACCGTATTATAAAAAGAAAAAAATTCTATGCGGAAAATCATAGACCGTGACATAGAAATAAATACACAGATCTATGTATGCCAGTCATAATTTTTGAAGGATGTCAAGTTCTCTTTGAAAATGCAATAATTTTCAAACGGAAATCTGCATTAAAAATTAGTTTGACATGGATGAAACTGCATAATTTGAAATATTGAACTAAATATATAAGTAAGTAGATTAAGAGATTTCATGTTAAAGGTATTATTATACCCAAATTAAACAGATATTTACTTTCCCGCACTAGTGCGGAAAAGTAACTTTCCCGCACTAGTGCGGAAAAGTAACTTTCCCGCACTAGTGCGGGAAAGTGACACTTTCCGAATCGAAAACAATGCGGGAAAGTAGTTAGTTAGGCCCGGTTGTAGAAAAAGAAATTTTCTAGTCTCGGTAGGGGCCACCATTTCACTGTTGGGTAAAAAATTAACAGTGCTGTGCCTAAGGTGGCGTAAGGACACAGTAACAAAGCCTACACAGAACACAACTGCTTACTCCGAACTCGGCACAAGCTTGTAGTTTCATAGTGGTCTGCTTAGGAGACCTAGGAGTAATCAGGATAAACAATATATCATATCATATCTGGAAAGAATCCATCCGAAGCAAGTAGTTATAGGCCAATTAGTTTATTGAATGTTCCTTTGAAAATTTTAGAAAGGCTAATTCTCTTTAGGATCGAACCTACCATAGAGGATGCTCTTCAAAATTGTCAGGGCGGTTTCAGGAAAAATAGAAATTGCAGTGATCAGGTTCTCAGTTTGACCACCTTTATCGAATCAGGTTTCGATAACAAATCGAAAACAGGCATGGGCGCCCGCAGAAATTTTTCTCAGGGGAGGCAAAATGAAAATTATTGTAATATTGAGGTTGTTGTGCTGAAAAACGATAAGGCCATCAAAATCTCAGGGGGGGCCACGGCCCCCCCTGCCCCCCCCCCCCCCCTGCGGGCGCCCATGAAAACAGGCACAGCTTTCATAGATTTATCTGCTGCTTACGACACGGTATGGAAAGATGGGTTGATCTATAAACTTTATACACATCTTAAGTGTGGAAAGATGGTTCGTCTTTTAGAGAATATGTTGTCATATAGGAAATTTCGTGTTTTTGTTGATGATAATAGTAGTAACTTCAAAATTTTGAATAATGGTCTTCCACAAGGATCTGTTTTAGCACCCCTTCTCTTCAATTTATATTTATGTGATATTCCTTGTACTTCATCTGAAAAATTTATTTACGCCGACGATATTGCACTCGCTTTCCAACATTCTGATTTTCAAAGTATTGAGGAAAATTTAACTTCTGATTTGAAAATTCTGAAGAATTATCTTTTCGAATGGCGTTTGTGTCCAAATCCCAATAAAACCGAGGTTTTGCTTTTTCATTTAAATAACCATCAAAAATATAAAAAATTAAATGTTCTTTTCGGAAACTCTGT
Source organism: Adalia bipunctata (assembly GCA_910592335.1). Classification (NCBI taxonomy): domain Eukaryota; kingdom Metazoa; phylum Arthropoda; class Insecta; order Coleoptera; family Coccinellidae; genus Adalia; species Adalia bipunctata. The sequence goes on from OU342953.1 coordinate 7,507,498, forward strand.
TTTGAATCATAATTTTACTCCAAAATACTTCGGTGTTAAGTTAGACTCCTCTCTGAATTACAAAGCACATTTGGATGACTTACGGATGAAGCTGAAAACGAGGAATAACATTCTGCAGAAACTTGCTGGTACCTCATGGGGAGCAGCCGCAACTACTCTTCGTACAGCAGCCCTTGCCCTGGTTTTTTCCACCGCTGAATATTGTTGCCCTGTTTGGCTGAATAGTGTTCATGTTCAGAAAATCGACGCACAGCTGAATTTATCAATGAGGATCATTACTGGAACCATCCGATCTACACCTACTCAGTGGCTACCAGTGCAATCAAATATAGTCCCACCCCATATTCGTAGGCAGACTGCAGCTTTGAATTCTTGGAATAAATTCAATTTATTTCCAAATTCTTTTTCGTTACTTTCCTACGTGCCAGAAAATAGAATTCCACGACTGAAATCCCGTAAACCTATACAGGGTGAGTCTTTGACTTGTACATATATTTTAACTGTAGATTCCCCTCATCAAACGAAAAACTTTTTTCCCATACCATTCTTCAAAATTCGGTTTCGTTTGGAAGATACAGGGTGTCGAAAATCCACGAAAAAAACACTTTCCTGTTCATATCTCCGGAACCGTTATTTCAAATGAACTGAATTTTGGTCCATTGGTTACTCTATTCATGGTGCATATTCCTCAATCGAAACTTATTCAATATCTCTCCTAGTTTAAAAGTTACAGGGTGGTCGACTCATAAATTCATGCAAAAACACTATCAAATCACTTGAAAAGGATAAACGGTTCATATTTTCGAAAGAATCAACCATTTTAGAGAATAAAAGTATTCCTATATTTTTTCAATAAAACGCGTCGTTTTCGAGTTATTCCTAAATGTATACGAAGAAATTTGAGGAAAAAATCATGAATTTCATAAAAAATCTGAATGCTTTCCTGGATTAAATATCATCGAATATTGTTTCTTCTCTGGTCTCTTAACAAATTAACAATGTTGTCAATGTTTATCAACTGAATTCCGAGAAGCATGAAATTACAAAGTTTATAAGAAGTTTCTATTGAAAATTTATTGATACCCGTCCTTCAGGAAAATCTATCTTCTTAACAATATCCTCTTGGAATTTTTAATCGACCCTACACTGTTTTCACATCACATTCATCACCTGTTTGCTTTATTCTCTGCAAACTTCAAGTAAATAAATAAATAATAAAACGAATCCATGTAGAAAGGTTATCGCGGCGTCGTTCATTGTAATCACAGACTGTACTGTGGAGACACAGAAGAACGTCTTGTCTTGTCTTGCGTGGCGGCTACATCGCACTCGCAGCCGGCAGCGCACTTAAATTCAGATCGTAGCGCTGTATCGGCGAGAATCAGAACTACTCGTTTGGCATTTCCAAAGAGCAATGCGTAGAAGCCTCTGTGATAGTTCTTCCGTTAACGATAGGGGACGTTCTGCTTTCTTGAGTTCGCCTATACCATTGTTGAAGAGTAAATCGTCAATCTGGCATCGTCTTCTCTAGAATTCTATGATATATCATCACAGAGGAATGGATTAGGTTAGGTCATTGACCTCGAATCATATGACTTTGATTAATGGAGTTAGGATAGGTTAGTGAGAAACTAATTTTTATAAGATAGTTTCAGGGTATCGAGGCAAATATGAACAAATTATTAGTGTTTACAAACTAATCTTCAGGAAAATCGAAGAAGGAACTTATTTTGGTGTGAGAAATATGGCATTTCAATTGCAGAAATTATGGAACAAAACTTAGCGTTTTTGCTAGGAAATATCGTGTTTGTAACATTCTTATTCAAATAAGGTTAGTGCTTGAGTATTTTCTAAATGTATCACCCAGAATATCTGATAATCACATCAATTTCAATTGAAAAATATGAACTTTGAGGTGTTTGCAGAGAATTGTTTCAGGAGCGTATTCAGCCCAACTTTTTTTTTCAAATGGCTATATCTCTTTAACAGAGCCGAATTCGGAAAAATGGAAAATGACAAAAAGGCTTCTTTAGGCCTCAAGAATCTACAGTTAAAATATATGTACAAGTCAAAGACTCACCCTGTATGGTCGAATAACTTTCTTAGTTCGAACTACAACGTTAAAGAAATCTGGAAATCCGAATGGGATGCATGTTTTTTGTCTAATAAAGATCTAATATCTGATCCATCGAATAAAGTTCCTGGTTTTGATCTTCCCAGGAGAATATGGTCCCTTCTTAATCGAATAAGAACAGGTCATGGTCGTTGCAATAGTATGCTTTTCAAGTGGAATTCGGATGAGAGTCCTAATTGTGAATGCGGTGAAGCAGAGGAAACTATTGATCACCTAATTAATAGTTGTTCGATTTATAAATTTCAAGATGGCATTGGAGCCATACACAATGTAACAATTTCATTTTTGCAATGGATTGAAAATTTCAGATCAATTTGATGAAATTCATTATGTTATAAATTGCATTCTTTTGTCTGCTTCTGCCTTTTTTGATTTCAGATTGGAGTTTTTTTTCGGGTGTTTGGAAATCCTACCTCTGAAGAGCCGTTTGGATAAACGAGATGTCCTTCAATATGTTATATTCAGATATTTTCACACTACACAATTTTATTTTATTTTTTTTACGGGGAGACAGGGTTTTTTCGGCTGAGGTTTTTCCCTGAGCTCTAGTATCATACGCAGAATGTTATGGTACCCCGTTTTTTTTTAACCTCAGCTAGGACCTTTTTGTTTCACTATATATTGTATTATTATCCATATTTTAGAATTGATCTGAAAATATTCAAGTGACATATTTTCCTCCTCAATATCTATTTGCTTGTTGACATTTGAAATATAGGTACATAACCTCTACGTGTCCCGCAATTTTTGAATTTCCAGTTGACGCATGCCTAAATAATGGTGTAAGCACTCGTCAAATTTTGAATGGAATGACGTTCGACCAAATCGAGAATATCAGCAATGTTTCGTGTCGGCGCCGCAATGTCATACAACGTCATTACGATCTTTTTTCCCTTGATCGACAGCTGATCTGCCAAAGTAATTATGACATGACCACAGAATGACATTTTTATATGGTGAAAGTTCGATGACTGAACACATGGTGATTGCACTGATTAGATTATGTTTCGATCGAATTGAGAATATCGGCAAGATTTCGTTTTTTCCACTTCAGGTGGCGCTTTTCACTAATTATGACTGATTTTTATTAGTTATTCCAAATATTCGAATTTATTCTGGTGAACATGTTGTGTCAATAGCCGATAATTTTGTCAAGCAATAATTTGGGAATATATTCTTTATATTTGAATTCATATCAGTATGGAGGTAAAGTATAAGACTTTCACCACATAAAAATGTCATTCTATGGTCAAGTCATAACTGACTTTGGCAGATCAGCTGTTGATTAATCAATCAAATCGATCAAGGGAAAAAGGACCGTAATGACGTTGTATGACATAATTAGTGAAGAGCGCCACCTGAAGTGGAAAAAATGAAATCTTGCCGATATTCTCAATTTGGTCTAACGTCATTCCATTCAAAATTTGACGAGTGCTTACACCAGTATTCTAGGCATCTTAGGTGAAAGTCTTATACTTTTCCTCCATACTAATATGAATTATAATGTCAAGAATATATTCCCAAATTATTGCTTGACAAAATTATCGGCTATTGACACAACATGTTCACCAGAATAAATTCGAATATTTGAAATAATAAATCTATAATAAAATTACAATCTGTCATAAATTGTGAATAGCGCCAACTGAAGTGGAAAAAACGAAATCTTGCCCATTTTCTCAATTTGGTCGAAACAAAATCTAATCAGTGCATTCACCATGTGTTTAGGCATCGAACGTACAATCCAATTCTTACCAACGATTTGGCTTCACTCTGTGACTGTGATATCTAGGAGCATAGAATAATATTTTTCGAATCTATGACCAGTTCATTCATTAATTACGAGCCACCATCTTTATTCTGTGATATTTCTGACGTTTTGAACAGTGTTGTCATCGCGACATCGCGCTTCATGTGTGAACACTGAAAAGTGTTATTTGGATATATGTATTTTCTTATATCACCAGCCAAATACCATGAAAAATGGTTCGTGAGTGTCTTGTGTGCGTAGATTCGATTTTTAGAATTTCACTTTGCAGATTTCCTTCTGATATAGAGAGGTGGAACATGTGGTTTTCAATCCTCAAATTCAACATTTTTATAAGTTCAGTATCTATATTTTATGAATTCGCCATAAAAAAATAATTCACTCGTAATTTTATTCCCATTCTTCAATACCGATAACACCATGTCACTGGCCATTTCAGAGTCATATTCTGCAATATTGCGACTGCAGTAGGATATTGCTATCCTTTATTATATCTTCGTTTCATTCATTGAAAAGTGACTGCATTTTGGCTTCACCACTTCTCGAATTTATGAATGTTATTTCGTTCCCGGAGTGGAGCGATACAAACGGATATACAATCACGTGACTTCGGAGCGCAGAACAGAGAGGAAAGTGTCAACTTGGTGTCAACAGACTGAATTATCGAACGCCAACGGAGCAAGCGAATAGAAAGGAGCTGACGGATATGTATATGTATATACCGAACGCGCCTAGTGTATCTCCTCTTTCTATGGTCTAAGATAACAACAGTCATTCACGCCACAGAGCACGTTCTCGAAAATGTCGCGTTAACTGTCAAATCTCGAAATTTTCGTCCATCTGCTTGCAATGCCCAAAAAGAGAAATCCTTCATCCCGCAAACGCACCAAGAATACTTCTATCAGGAGAAGGGTGGTTCGCATAACCTCCAACCCCTTTCTCAACTTCTTCCTTTCAGTATGCAAACACAAAGGTAATCAAGTTGTAGAAAAAATAGCCAGAAATGCTGCTGTGGAATGGCGTAAGATGAACTATTTGGACAAGACTCCTTACTACCTCCTTGCTGATGAGGCCAAAAAGAGAAAGAAGAGAGGATCTAAGAAAAAGGAGTTTGAGGAGTATAAATTCTCCGACTGGGACGGTCCAATGATGGTAGTGCCAAGGAAAAAATTCGATCAATTTCCTTTGAAGATAAAATCGGACACAGAAATTGACGAAAGCAGGGAAAAACCGTGTAAAATCCAAAAAAGAAGAAAATCTGAAGGCGCAAATCGTAAAAAATCAAATTCTTCACTAGAAAGTGACACAGTTCTTACCTCTGATGTTGACGAGATGGATTTCATAGTAGAAGCGAGCGAGAAGGATTTGAAACGTAGGAAATTTTGGCCGGACACAGCATCAGATAGCTCTTTCGGTTTAAGTACTTCTGTTTCCGGTGGTACCCTAGAGATATTGTCGTCTGTTTCAAGTGTTGATAATGGGGCTGCTGGGAGGAGCTTACATAGAACACACGATTTTTATCAGTGAAAGATACTGCTGAACATTTGAGCTGTAGTTTTATTGTCTGCAAATATATTTTCGCATAGTTTATTCCAGGTGCTATGGATATTAATGCATTTTTTTTTTGTTCTAGAAGAGGTGAATCTTACATCAGACACCCAGTTTTTCTGGGTAGTGTCGGATTCTTACCGACTAAACACCTCTCCTGCGGTTGGTTCCGGGCATAAGCCTATAAACCTTCCATCATCTTATCTGTTATTTTCTCTTTCGCATTCTTTTATGCTGAGTGTTTGTGTACATCCTTCAATTGGATATCTCTTACTAAGTGTGGAGTTCTATATCTTCATTTTCGCAATTGGTCTCTAGGTCTTTTGCGGTAAATTGTAGCTGTTTTTTCATCTTCAGCGGGGTCATAGTCAACTAACCTTCTAAGGTCGTCATTTGGATGTTGACTAGCTCTTTCATAGGCTTTTGCAGCTTTTCGTTTGATGAATGTAGTAATGGCCTCCCATTTCATGTCTTTTTGGATTTGTTCATTCCTAACAAACCAGGGGGCGTCTAATGCCCATCTCAGAAATTTGTTTTATGTGCTTTGTATCCTCTTTATATGAGTTCTCGCTGCATATCCCCATGCTGTTGATCCATATGTTAGCTGCGGTCTGGCGACTGCTTTTATGATCCTCAATTTCGTGTTTCTGTTCATTTGGCTTCTTCTGCCTATAATCGGGTATAATCTTTTCATTGCTACATTTGTTTTATCCACTGCATACTTAATGTGCTGTTTCCACGTTAGTCCTTTGTCTAATAATATTACTCCTAGGTATTTAGCTTCATTCTTCCATTCAATTTCATTATTGTCTATGGATATCTTCGATTCCATCTTCAGTCTTCTCTTTTGAAGGAGTATTGCTTGACTCTTTTCTCCATTGATTTTGATTTTCCATCTGTTACACCATTGACTGATATCATCTGCAGCTTCTTGAAGTCTTTTGTGAATTATTTTTGTATTTCTGTGCCTAATTGCTATGCCCGTATCGTCCGCGTATAGAGCAAGCAGGCATCTTGAGTTTCTTGGTATATCATGTATGTATATGTTATATGCTTCTAAATATCTGAGTGTGGAATGAACATCACCTATTTTCACACAAAAGTTCCTATCCCTCAAATAATTTCTTATTATTCTGCATAACTTGGAAGAATAACCTGCGGTTATCATTTTATATGCTAATCCTTCATGCCATACTCTATCAAAAGCTCTGGTTACATCCAGTAGAAGTAGTCCTGTGGCTTGTTTATTCTGAAATCCTTCTGTGATATACTCAGTCATTCTTAGGAGCTGTTGTTCAGTTGAATGTTGTTTTCGGAACCCAAATTGTTCACTCGGTATCGTCGCCAGGGCTTCTGTTTCTTCATTGAGTCGTCTGGCCAAGACTCTCCACAATTTTTCCTAGAGCTGGGAGCAGGCTTATCGGTCTATAGTTCTGTGGGTACTTTTTGTCTTTACCTGGTTTATTGAAAACAATCACTTCGGCAGATTTCCATCTTTTTGGAAAGTGCTCTGTTCTCATCACGCCATTTGCTATGCTAGTGAGAGCTGCCGTTCCTTTCTTTGACATTTTCTTCAGCATGAGATTGGTAATTTTATCTTTTCCAGGAGCCTTTCTTGTTTTCGAATTATTGATTATCTCTTTGATTTCTGTCGGAGATGTTGGGTGAGGGATTTTACCATCCGATGGTACTTCTTTAACTTCTTCTTCATTATCTTCAAATAATTCTTCTAGGTCCTCATCGTCTTCTTCACAATAATTAATTCTTGACTCTCTTTCTATAGTATCGGCAAGAGCGTAAGATTTATCGCTTTTTGAAGATGCCATTCCATGCAGTGGTGGAATTTGAGTTTTTTCATTGCGTAATTTTTTTTGCATTTTCCATGCAGAGTGGTCTTCTGTGTTGAGTTCACTGATTTTCTTATTCCATCTATTCGTTCTGAGCTCCCTTAGTGCATTTTGAAGTATTTGACTATGTCTGTTCAGTCTGATTTTATCATTACCTGTTTTATACATCCTGTAGTTCTTTCTTAGTCTTCGGTTGACTTTAATCAGTTCTTTCACCTCTTTTGGAGTATCGCCATAGGGTTGTTTGGGAGTAGGTTTAGTTTTTCTAACCGTGCTCTCTTCATAGGATTTCATTATCGCACTCTCCAAAGCTATGACTGACTGATCTAGTTCATCAGGAGTGTTAATTTGTGGAATACTCGTGATATTTTCTTGGAGTTTATTCTTATATTCGTCCCAATCGGTATGTTCTCGTGTTTGAGTCACTTCATTTCTAGGTCCATGTCCTAAAATGAACTCTATCGGGCTGTGATCAGATGTTCCATCCTCTGTCGTTTCAAAAGCAAAATCTTGCTTTATATTCTTCATTAAAACTATGTCTAGCACATCAGTGGTGTTCCATTGCTACTAGGTAAAAATGTCGGTATGTCCGGTCCCATTAGAATCGCATCTTCCTTCCCGGCATACTCTTTCAATTTCTTGCCATTTGCGTTCTCTGTTCTAGAATTCCATTGTTGAGATTTACAGTTAAGATCTCCAAGTATTATTCTTGGAAAATGACCCCCTAATAAAATCTTCATCTCTTCCTCTGGCAGATTTATTTGCGGTGGTTTATATACAGAGAAACCTTAATGCTTTCTCTTCTTATCTTTACTGTGAATTGTGATCGATAGTGCCTCTATAGATGCGTCATTGTCCTCGGGATTTACAACCGCATTCAGGTAATGGTTCACGTCTCTTTTAACAAGAATAGCAACCCCTCTACCGTTTCTTTCATTTCTGTCTCTTCTGTACATTTCGTAGTTTTCGAAGGACATTTTATCTTTTGGAGTTAATTTAGTTTCCTGAAGCGCCATAATATCAGGATGTTTTTCTTCTAACAATTGTTCAATATCTTATTTACGGGCTCTGATTCCGTTAATATTCCAGGAAACTATCTTCAGATTTTCTAGTTGTGATGCATTGCATGTTCATAAATTATTTATTTCCAAATAAGTTTTGAAATTTCTTCTCGAATTCTTTCTCAAACTTCTGGATTATTCTGCTGAATATTTTCTCAGTGAGTTTGTCAAGTTCATCTTTAGGTTCTTCCTTTTTGGCTTCAATTGGTTTTGTGGACGAGTTCTTTGTTTTTTGTACCTGTGGTTTCTCAACAGTAACGACAGTCTCTATTTTTTCAGCGATTTTCCTGTGGGGGGCTTCTTTTTTGTCGGTGTTCTCTTCTTTGATAGTTTTTTATATTCGCTGCAGCTTTTATAACAGGCCGGATGTCCACTCTGGTTACATGAAACGCATGCCGCGTTCCTTTCACCTTCTTTTTGCGCCAATGCACTCTCTTTTGTGCAATGTGCTCCTGAACAATTTACGCATCTCCACGGAAATGTACATTTATTTTGAGCATGTCCATATCTCTGGCAGCGGTGGCACTGTCCTGGGCCTTCAGGCTTCTTTTTGGGCTCAATTTCAATACAGAGGCTGCATAGTTTTTTAACTTGGAATATTCCCTTGTGCTTCGTTTTCACAAGGAAGAGAGGGATTGCCTTTTTCGTTTTATTCGAAGTCATTCTCGTTACTTCAGCATCTTTAATGCCTTGTAGTCCTAGATCATTTTTAATCACGTCAATATCCGCGTCAAGTGGCAAGTACCTTATGATGGCGTATACTCTCTTTTCTTCTTCCATTTGGTAAGTAAAATATTCCTTACCTTGTTGATCGAGGAATTTCGTTAATTTCCTGAAATCTTCTGCAGACGAGGCAATAATTTTGATGCCGTCTTTAACAACCGTTGCCCGGTTATAATTTATGTTCTTGCTGTAGAGAGCTTTGGACATTTCCGTCCAGTCTGACGTTCCCATTGTCACTGGGGGAATTTTCTCTGTAGCAGGTGACTGAGATGTCACCGTTGTCTCTTTTGAGTTGTTCTCAATTGAGGACGAACTCTCTTTTCTGGCACGCTTGGCAGGAGGAGCTCCTTGAGGTTTGGGGACTTTATTGCTATCCTCAATTATTGAGGTTATCTTGTTGGGAGGGATAACTGTATTGGGATTGGTATGGGCCGATGTTCCTGGTTCAGAAGTCAAAACCTGCGAATAACTTCTTACCTGTTGATTTGGGGACTTCGTTTCGGATTGTTCTTCTCTCAAGAGTTTCATCTCGCTGGTCAAATTTGCCATGCAAGTTGTCAGAGCCGCTAGATTGGCTTTGAGCTCGTCATTCTCCTTTCGGAGCCTGACGAGTTCCTTCAATTCATCACTCTCATCCTCGGAGGTTGTATATCTATCCTCCATATCCATGAAGGATCCATCGTTATCCGAATGATCATCCATGTTTGAATTCGGATAATAGTCACTTCACTTGCTTTCTCAACTTCACTAAAAAGTCCTGAAATCACTCACGCACGGAACCAACGATCCTTTCGGACCTGGACTCAACGAGCGAAAACACAAAACTTTTAACCAGCACTATCTTGGATGCGCACATCAACGTTTGAGCACTAAACTGGTTTTCACACAAACTTAATCTCTCGGCACGTCTGAACTCGTCGTCGTCTCGCTTGGTACTGATATTAATGCATATTATTACCCATAGAACTTATAGTAGGTATAGTCTACAGTGGCTTTATACAGGACAGTGGCGACAATAGACGTTCACGTTTTTATTGGTCGGACTGTTTTCGACCACTAATGGCGGACTTTCATTGTTTTGTTGTCATGTCATATAATGACAAAAAGCTCAAGATCGAGTCGAATGTCGAACAGCACGACACTCAAATGTAAACAAATATCCGCCATGTTTGTCTTGTATAAAGCCACTGTAGTATATATAGTCCATCCAAGAATGATTGACATCAGAGCAGGCCTTGAAAGTCCAGTCGCAGCTTTATTTCTAGTTACAAAAAGTAACTAAAATTTTTCTGCGCTTTCATCATACTTAGCAATAAAAGATATAGAAATAACCTAAAAATTGAACAATATTATTTCAAAGTAAGGCACTTTGAATATGAAAATGTTCCCGATTTTCACATACGATTACCAGCGTGTGAATCTGTATACCAGCAGTATATATTCTCATCTTGTATTGGTACATTTTCGATCCTACGATCAATTATAGGAGCATACAGCCAGGAAATTCTGGTTCGATAACGGAAAATATCGTGGGTGATTAAATAGCACGTTCCTTTTCAATGTTCACTATGAATATACCTACGCTAAACCGAAAAAATCTAGTTGATAATTTGAAGCGCAAAGTGAATTGATTGGGAAAATTGTAATAGATATCAAGACAGAAACAAAACTTAAACAAGGGATCTATTCAATATATGAAGAATTTTGTCATGACATTATAACTTTCAATATTTGTGAACAATGAAGGTGTAAAATATGAAATATAAAAATGTAAATATATTCCTATTATATTCTGTTTCAACAACCACAACTGTTATTATTTCCTCATCTGCGCAGGCTTTCCATTTATTAGCTGTACACTCTTCAAGAGCCTCAATCCTCATTCCAAAGATATTTATTTCACTTGCTCAATTATTTGCCAAATTTGTTCGAAACAATAATGACAGAACAAAATGTCAGTGTTATTTCCAACCATAGAATTATGAATATAGAATTTGAGCTTAGTAGCTAATAAGTATACAAAAGTGTGACAATCGTTTCCCTTAAATCCAAGGTCAGTCATCGCTATACGCATGCCTAAAGACGGACTCCCACTACTCGTATATTTGGCAAGTACGCAATTATTTGCGTACTTGGCAAGTTGACGAAGTTTCGAATTTGAATGACAAGTATTGTTCGAGTGAACCACTTCCGCTACATGCCAAATATAGGTATAGGTAAGTGGCAAATATTTGCCAAATACACGAGTAGTGGGAGTCCGGCTTAAGGAGCAGAGAAGGGACATGTAATTATGTATCCATGGATACCATATGTGGCTCAATACAAACAGTGACAAATAAAGAAACTGCATCCACTGATCGCCACGATGCCCCTAATTTCTCACTCTCCGTTATCGCACATGCTCAATAATCTCACTGACCCTAGGCACAGCTCTCTAGACTCTAGATGCTTCACTTTTAATTTCAAGGATCAAATTATAGGTATAGAATTATGTGTTTTCAACACCAACCTGAATTTTGCAACTCAAATTATTACTGAATGGACATTACCAACATAATTTCGATTTTCCAAAGCCCCCCGAGATGTCAATAATTCTTGGATGAACTATACCTATACATGGAATGCAATTAGCCTTGCTGCTCAGCTTGAAATACATAATGGGTAAACATCTCAGTTGGAGGAATAGCGAAATCTCCACATAATTCTATACCTATAATTTGATCCCTGAAATTAAAAGTGAAACATCTAGAAGGCTCTGCCTAGGGTCAGTGAGATCATTGAGCATGTGCGATAACGGAGAGTGGGAAATTAGGGGCATCGTGGCGATCAGTGGATGCAGTTTCTTTATTTGTCTCTGTTTGTATTGAGCCACATAAGGTATCCATGGATACAGAATCACATGTCCCTTCTCTTCTCCCTAGGCATGCGTATAGCGATGACTGACCCTGGATTGAGGGGAACTTTTGTATACTTATTAGCCATAACTCTCAAATTCTATATTTATAATTCTATAGAAATTTCCATGTTTCCATAGATATGACCTGCCACACAGAACAGAAATACTATGAAACCATAGAACTTGTAGTACTATAAGTAGAGCACTGAGCACTATAAAGATATTTATAGAGCCTTACTATAAGTATAATGTATGAAACTTATCGTCAAATTCCGATTCACTGGGCATTTCGGCAAAGATTTCTGTTATTTGTTACAGGTCGTATCTATGGAAACAAGGAAATTTCGCTATTCCTCCAACTTGAGATGTTTATCCACTTTTTGATCTGGTGATAGCATTCCATGTTACTATAAGTTCTATGATATTATCTCAAAATCATTTTTGATATTGTGTAAATATACATAGAGCTCTCTTGGAGAGAATGATGAACTAATTGATCAATTCTCATCAAAATCGAAATCAAAGAAGAAGCATGAGATGAAAAAACATCACAAATTGAACCCTGAAAGAATGATACTCACGGTGATGCTGGCTTGGGAGATACATCTGATTGTCTTAATTAAGGGCGTTCTTTGAAATGCGCAATTGTTTGATGATGTGTATTTCAGCCTTGCTAGATTCTTTGTGGCTTGTTGGGTGTACAGAGTGAGTCTTTGACTCTTGTACATATATTCGAACTGTAGATTCCTCTCAACAAACGAAACACTTTCTTCCTTTACCATTTTCAAAAATTTTGTTTCGTTTGAAAGATACAGGGTGCCGAACATCCATGAAAAAACACTTTTATTTTATATCTTCGGAACCGTCATTTCACATGAACTCGATTTTGGTTGATTGTTCAATCTATTCATTTCTCAATTAAAACCCATTCCATATTTCTCCTGGTATAAAAGTTACAGCGAAGCCAACTCATAAATCCACGCAAAAATATTATAAAATCACTTGAAAAAGATGAATGGTTCATATTTTCGAAAGAATCAATCATTTTGAAAAATAGAAGTATTCTTATGTCTTTTCAATTGAGCGCGTCTGGATGCTTTCCTGGATTTTTAATATCCAAGAATGGCTGAAAAATTATAAACTCTCTGATCTCTACACAAGATTACAATGTTGTCAGAATGTTTATCAACTTTGTCAAGACTTAAATCTCTATGATGAAAAAACGTTTGATGTGTACCTAACAATGAAATCCGACAAATGTGTGAGAAGAAATTGAATTCTAGAAGCATGAAATTATATAATATTTCATACGCACAGTTTCTATCAAAAATTTATTGTTAGCGATCTACTTGGAAAATATCAAAGTTGAGCATGGGCGCCCGCAAAAATCCGCAGAAATTTTCTCAGGAGGGGCCAATAATGATTAGAAAGTAATATCGAGGGTTTTTGCTGGAAAACATTGAGAAAATCAAAATCTCAGGAGGGACATGCTACCCCCCCTGTGGGCGCCAATGAAGTTGAGCTCAATGAAATACAAAAATTCAGATGAATGAATGATGAATGTCGATACAAACCACGAATTAAATTTAAATTAATGAAAAATAAAATGTTACTTATCACTAAATAATATGTTTCTATTCGAAAAATATCCTGTGTGATAATTTGCTGCCAACTACCAACTAGTTAAAAAGTTCTACACAAAAAAATATCCCAATTCATACACGTAAATTTTAAATACTCGACCCTACACGGTCAATATCAACATTAATTCACTGAAAGTCTTCCACATCATCATCGCGAGATCGAAGGAAAACACCCAAAATAATAAATTTCCGCGTTTATAACAACATAGCTCTAGAACCATTGTCCTCCATACATATCTGTTTACACTTGCAAATAGCGCCGGTTGACGCTATACGTATGCCTGAGACATAGAAACAACACAACAATATAATAAGGTTTGATATGGGTCGATTCATAGATCTTACGCACCCTTGTTTAAAGAGAAAATTAACAATCTGGCATCGCCCTCTGAAAAGCTCTGTGGTAGCCAAGGGCGGATTTACGGGGGGAGGGGTAGAGGGGTTAATTACCCTCCCCTGAGTAAAAGTTAAGCAATGTGTTGCACATTGAATTATTTCATACATTGTGTACCAGATTTAATATTTAAAGGTGCTGTTCCATTGCGCGAGTTTGACTCGCGCAACTGACTCGCGAGTCAAATTTCGCGATGTGGATACGGCACTCGCGCCGGCGCGAGTGAGTTTCGCTGCGAGCCTATACCAGTCGGTTTTTGACCGAGCAACAAAGAGCCTCGCGGCATTAAACTCGTGTCGTGGAAACGTGACGAGAATGAATCAGGACGAGTGTATTCGTCTGATCCAGATTTATGAGGGCTTCCGATTTTTGTGGCGAGTGGCGGCTCACCCAATTCCGCGCACGGCGCAACTACATATTCGCCTCGTGGAAATGCGTCAGAGCGAAACAGCGACTCGCGCGTGAGTTGCGCGAGTCAAACTCGCGCAATTTCGGCCAATGCAACAGCACCTTAATGATTTTCAATTTCAATCGTTGTTACCTCCCCATGAAAGAGAGCTATATCCGCCCTTGGTGGTAGATCTGTCATAGAAGAATTTTGTTAGCTACCTTTGTATGCAAAATGGGTTAGGTTAGGTTGACAAATTATAAATTGGATGGAAATGGTTTTTTTACAAGATATTCTTGGAATATCGAGGAAGATATAAACAAGTTATTAGTAATTGAAGAAAGAAGTCCATGCTCAAAGTGGAGTCGAATATGTACAATAAAGGAAAGGGCCTCTAAGTCATCTCCACAATACGATGAAAAAACTTTTATTTCAAACGGTCAGACATGTTTCGAACCCTGCAGGGTTTATCTTCAGTGAAGGACTGGAAAACAAAATCAAAGTAGCAGGAAAAACACGTTACAATCTCCGATGGGACAAACAATTACCGAGCAAAACAATACTTACAATGTAAAAACAGACAAAGTCTTTGTCTGTTCCTAAATTTTGCTTTGTCTGTTTTTACATTGTAAGTATTGTTTTGCTCGGTAATTGTTTGTCCCATCGGAGATTGTAACGTGTTTTTCCTGCTACTTTGATTTTGTTTTCCAGTCCTTCACTGAAGATGAACCCTGCAGGGTTCGAAACATGTCTGACCGTTTGAAATAAAAGTTTTTTCATCGTATTGTGGAGATGACTTAGAGGCCCTTTCCTTTATTGTATAAGTTATTAGTGTTCACAAACTAATCTTTAGAAAAATCGAAGAAGGAACTTATTCCGATGGGAGAAATATGGCTTTCTAGTTGCAGATATAATCGGACAAAACTAAGTGTTTTTGTTAAGAAATATCGTGTTTTTAACATTTGTATTCAAATAAGGTTATTACTTGAGTATTCCCTAAATGTACTAACTCAATTTGGAATATCTATATCTTATTAACAGTGCCGAATTCTGAAAAATGAAAAAAAGGTTTTCTTTGGCCCCAAGAATCAACAGTTAAAAATTATGTACAAGTCAAAGACTTACTCTGTATTGTTGTGTGAATTCAGATTTCCATGAGGGTAATAGATTAACATTCGTTGCAATGTCTCTCAAGGAATGACAGCTGTTCTTTATAGTAAGGAATATTGATAGAGTAAAAAACTTGTGACTTGTGATCTAGACGCTCGATCAACATCATGAATTCATGAATAACACAAGCTTCCAGATTTCAACCGGATATGTAATTCATTTGGCTGAGGCCGGCAAGATTCTCGGAAAATGTATCTAAAAGTTTCCTCCAGCTCACGGCGTTCCACAAAGCTTAAGCGCGCAATCGCTCATTCTGATATCTGCGTTTCAACTGATCGTATGCGTTTTGATAATTGTGAGCACACAAACTAAGGGTTCTAACATGATTCAAATGTGGAGCAGAAAAAGAAAAAAATGAGATGATTATTCTGCCCTTATGCGTCGAATCTGTGTATGCAGAAAACGATTTGTAATAACCACTGAATTTTGTTAACTCTAGAGTTGGAATACTGATTTGTATTTGAATTGCTCACAATGTCGGCATTATTGTAAAAAGCACCCTCTTGGTGATTGGACAGAAGAGCGGCTTTCCACCAATCAAGGGTGTTATTACTTAAAGAAAAATAAAAGATGTTAATTAGAATTTTGAAATTCTTTCTTCCGACGGAAGAAAGTGTGGGATCCGCCCAACGCACTTGGGTCGGGTCTTAGTGTTTAAAATTATTTTCTAGGGAGAGGGATGGTAAATGAAAACCTTTTAGATTAAATTTAAGACGTATATTAAAGTCAAATCAAGCCCAAACAAATTTACACTGGTTATTTATGTGTTACTTAAATCAAATAATTCAAATTATCAAATGTTCGGATATTTCTTAATTTGAAAGGAAATAATCCCATCAAGTAGACTGGTAAATTAGCTCTAAATTACAAAGGCAGATCTATTCATTTAAATTAAATCAACATCAGTGTGAATTCCAAATCATATAAAAATGAATTCAAGTCATCAACAAAAATGAAAAGGGCTTGTCAAAATAACCCCAAATTAAAAACCATGGATAATCTCAAAAGAATTTACAATATAAGGTAAACTTTCTATACCCAAACAAGAAAACGGAAAATAATCCCTCTTAAACTTCACATTCACAAGGGGAAACTCAACAATAGTTTCCTCGTGATCTTTCAATTAAACCTGAGTTTTCTCAACAGAAAACTCCACTTAGACCTTCAACTACTTAAGGGTGATTACAAAAACAATTAATACGCTTTAAAGAGAAATACGAATGAAATATGACTTTTAGAAGATTTCAGGACTCTGGACTAAAATATATTTTGGGCGGACATGCAGCTGTCTACTAATTCTCAAAATAAGCTAAGCATAAACAATTTATCTGACCTTTTTCCTGGACCAATAATCCCAAAAATGATGAACCTAGGAGGATGTTCTACGACATTGCTTCTTTCCTGAAACAGACAGATTAGGTACGAAAACACGGCACCCACACGTTTTTCGCCAAAATTGACCTTCACTCCCGAATATACCGACGATACGCGATCTAAATAATTCCAAATAATTTAGAGACTTTACTAACTTTAACTTAACACTTTTTATGACCCTGTTCAAGACTGATTTTCCAAGACTTCAAAAACAAAACCAAGAACCTCATGAGCTACTCTAACGCCGTCTTCCGAATAACTACAAAACTAAATTAATTCTAAAACCTTCCTTAAAACCGTACTAAAAACATATCAAACGAGTCAACTCAGAATCTTCCCGTTTAAGACTTCTGCAGTTACTCCTCAACTTCAAAATCAACCATAATTGCTTTCGCCTCCACTTTGAGACCGTACTTCTTAACACTCAAGTACCTAAGCTGAAACCGTACTACCCTAGTTTCCGCACCATATTCGCGAGCACTGAGACCCCTTTCCGCTCGGGATTCCACCAGCAACTGCCTTTCTCGTCTCCCGAGCCTTCCACGGCTACCTTATTCTTTGTTCCTTTTAGAAACCAATTAAATTAAAGCTTTTTCTTTCGTCAGTACTTCAAAACCAATCAAACCAATACTTTTTCCATCTTTGGTTTTACGAACCAATCAAATTGAAGACTTTCCTGCTTCCCTACCCCTCTTAGTTCCCATGCATCGGTTTGGGAAATGCTGTGTCGAAAAATACCTTGGTTCCCAGCAAACGTAGCATATTCTCAGCGCTGAGTTCGTGGAACCATAATTTCCTTATCTTCACTGTTACAGAAGAAATCTGAACCGAAAATCAACAATTTCAATCGTTAACGTCTCGCCAGCCATCCTGATAGGCCTTAATAACCGTCTCAATAATTTCTTATCACAGGGGTATCAAGTTCCCGAAGTTTAATATTGATCAATCAAATTATTGCGCTTTCTCTCGGGAGATCTTCCGAATAAAATAAAGGGTGTTGAAAATACCGGTGAATTATTACGAAAAGAAAACGTTCAATTCCTAATTTTAAAAAGGATATTCATTTTATTACTTCCAAGTTATCTCTCCTATTACATTATTGTCTGAATCTAAGATGTAAGCGTGGACACTGTCAATGAAATAGTAGGATTCTAAGGAATCCTCACGAATACTGAATTCGTCTCCTAAACTCTCGACTGATTCGGTAATGAGAGATGAACGTATGAATAATCGTATTATGGTGTTTCAGAAAATCTTCTTCAATATTTTTCAAATCTTGGTAAGGCACTCGAAATGGGGATCAAATCGATTTATCTGTGATGGATTTAACAATTAGAGCGCGTAAATCAGCGATGTCGCTTATGCAGATTGATCTCTGACTTGTAAAGGGTTTTCCAATAAGAGGTGTTATTTCGACATAAATATAAGAAATTTTTTTGATAAATGATTGGAATTTATTTAATTATGAAGGAGAAGCTACGCCGTTACTAATGGAATCCATCTTTAAGGTCTTGAATCGTTCTGGGCTCTTGTCGTAGACCTTCTCTTTCACATAGCCTCAAATTGAAGAAGTCGCAAGGTGTTAAATCACAAGATCTCGGTGTCCAATTGTGATCACATGGTCAGGAAACATTTCCCGTGAAAGACCAATGGTTTCGTTGTTTGTGTGGCACGTAGCGCCGTCTTGTTGAAAGTATGTTTACGTTGTCCAGACCAATGCCATCCAATTCTGGCCATAAAGTATCAATAAACATTTCTCGGTAGGGAAATCCATTCACCACAAGTGTTGCTCCAGTCTCATTTTCGAAAAAGTAAGGTCCAATAACCCGCCGGACCATAAACTGCACCAAACCATAACTCTTGGGTTTTCCGAGCCTCATATGCGACAATTTTGCTCGTTGACGAAGCCACCGAGGTGGAAATGTGTCTCATCACTCAAGATGATTTTTAGATGGAATTCCGGATCATTTTCATGCATTTCAAGGACCCAATCAGAGAAGAAACGTCGTTGTTGATGATCAGGCGGCTTGAGTTCTTGTGTTAACTGAATGTTTGTGGAATGCCTAATTCCAAAGAACGACGAGGAATGGACAAACCTGGGTTTTCTTCAACACTTCCGGCTACAGCAGCAATATGCTCGGCTTATTTAGAGTGACGTGCACGGGTTTTATTCTTCACATCACTAACTTGTCCAAACAGCTCAATTTTTTTCACCAATTTCTGTATTGCGGTTCGACAAGGTGCTTCACGACGAACAAAAAATGTTCGAGTTTTACGAACAATCTCTGCCAAATTTCAACGTGTATCGTTCCATTTTTATTATTGGCGTAGTTTCTACTAGTTTTTTTTTTTTAATAAGTCGGCATAAACTGCTTTGGTCATTAGCCGTTCACCATCACCAGACATTTACAACATCCATGACCAACCGGGATTCGAACCCGGTACCTTCAGTACCCCAGCCGGCTATTCAGCCCACTGGACCACCGAGGTAGTTTCTACTAGTTGAATGTAAAAGATGACAGCTTCAAAAGTGACATCTACCGAAATAAAAGGGTATTCAAAAATAACACCTCTTTTTGGAAAACCCTTTATGTGACAAATAAATAAATGAAATTTTCAACGAATGAAATGTCAAGATTAAGAGTACTTCAGTTCTTATTGCATTTCTGAACACTGGAGCCGCTGTGAACTAGGGATTGCAAATTACCGAATTTGAATTTACCGGTAATTCGGTGAATTATTTGATAAATTAACGGTTTACCGGTATTTACCGATTTTCCGACATGAAAGAATAAGCCACATAATGAATAACCAAAGTTTAATTCTTATCAAATAATAACAACAGAAAAGTTAAACTCTAGGTTATTTAAAAAAAAATTACCTAACTCAAAGACTAGTAAGAGGCCCTAAAACATTCGAAATAGTAATTTAAATAAAAAAATATCTGTCGTTTCTAACTTTTTCAACGACTCGTCCGATTCCTTTAGGCCCTGAGAAAACAAAGCTTTCTCTGGACCTTTTTCATTAAACTAGAGGGATCGAAAGAATGTGAATGTGTGAAAAAAAAATAGCAATATTTTTGGAAAGAGGGATTTCAGGGGAAAAACTTAGAAATTGCTTTCGCAGCACTCATGACAACTCGGCCCTCCTAGTGTGGAGTCCAAAAAAGCCATAACTGCGGCAGGAACAATTATAACAAAGATTGAGTAGCGGCTAAGTCATGAAAGTATTGATATATTGTTTATCTTGATTAATCCTAGGTCTCCTGAGGAGACCCCTCTGAAACTACAAGCTTCGAAGCTTGTGACTTGTGCCGAGTTAGGAGTAAGCAGTTGTGTTCTGCTCAGGGTCCTTATTCTTGACAAGTGATCTTTTGGTGCGTATATACGTTTGGTATACATAAATACAATACAGAAAACGTATACGCACCGAAAGATCACTTGTCAAGAATACGGACCCAGGCTTTGTAACTGTGTCCTTACGCCACCTTAGGCACAGCACTGTTAATTTTTGACCCAACAGTAAAATGGTGGCCCCTACCGAGACTAAAAATTTCTTTCCTAGCTCGGGATTCAACTCGGACTTTCCGGGTCCTAATCCAACGTCCTAACCACTGTATACAGAGTGTAACAGCCAAATGGAATAAACTCGATAACGAATAAATGAGGGCGTGTTGGGAAAAACGCTCGGACACGTCGATTTGTCATTTTAAATGCGCATATTTTTCAAGAAAATAATATTATATAGGGTGTTTCATGTGACCGTGGCCAATACCATTTTTCTTATTTCAAATGCAACCCGGGTACATTATTTATTTTTTGGATTCTTCAGACAATTCTAGACACAATTCATGCACAATGTCCTATACCTATCTTAAACTAATTCGAAAGTATTAAGTGTTTTCAGATTTATTGCAGAAATTAACGTTTTAAATGAAAATCATATTTTTATTTCACAAATTCAGTACATTACACTTGAAACCTAATAAGTAATACTGATTATTTCTTAATTATTAAAAATAAAACAAACAGAAAATTAATGTCAATGTAGGAAATGTTCAAAATGCTCGCCGCGAACGTCTTGGCAACATGCTAATCTGATGTAGAATTGTCTTCTAACGTTACTCACAGAACATATATATTAGAGAAGTGCAAACGCGGTTCAAAACGATGGAAACACGAATGACAGTTGAATGGCTGGCGGCCGCCATTTTCCTGGTGTGTGGGAATGAAAAATGTGGCGGGAATATTTGAAATTAGTGAAGAGAATTATTTTCTTTGATTTCAGACTCGAACACATGATTAAATATAAATAATGAGGACGTTGAAAAATAATTAAACGTCCTCATTATTAATATTTAACCTTAATGTGAACGAGAACCTTACACTTGGAAATAGGTTGATTTCTTTTCAAAGACCAATTTCAACTGGAAGATTTATTGATTTCATGATCTTCATATATCTGTTTTCAAGGTACAACTCATAGTTCGAAAACTCAAAAATTATCCATCATCTGTTAAATATTAATAACTTAATAAATGAGGTCAGAGGCATTGGCACTGGAAGTTTGGAAGATATGAATATCGTCAAATCACTGACGACATGTTTTGTTCAGGTACCAGTTCACTGAATCGAATAATGCTTTCAAGAACGAAAGCCTTGCATGACAACAGTTTTAGTGACAACAGTGAAACTTGACTGAAATAATGATTGAAATGAATGTCTATAGTGCTCAGTAAAATTTCAAAGTTTACATTCATCACAAATTGTTATGTGCAAAATAAAATATTTATACTGTATATTTACATAAAATACATATGTTTTTACAGAAAAATGATATCAATTCAATTCATATGCTAAAAAACGAATAAAAATAAATTTTTCCCTGTATAATATAACAATATTCAGATTCGGAAGACCTTAAATAAGTACATCCAAACAAAATCAACTATGGGCATATTTCTAGAAATAAATTACAGGATCACAGGTTTGAAAACCCTATTATAACTCAAATCTTCCTCTGGCTTATGAAAGTAGTTCATGAAAAAAAAATTTCAAATAAAATAATTCCAATGTAGCATAAATCTATCACCTCACCATGAATAATGGTTCCATTATTGATATATGAAATTAATAAGGAAGAGAAAATCTCATTTCTTCTTATTATTCTACTCAAATAATTGAAAAGTGAAAATGTAACTTGTGATTCGGTCGGTTTCCAAAGTTTGTTTAAATTTATTCTAATCAGCCAATTCTGTTTTCTCCAAGAATAACCCAGTGGCGGCTCGTGACCTCGTGAGCTGGTGAGGCGATTATATAAAAAAATTTTATACATAGTGGTTGACTACAACATAATTTTCATATCTAACTACTGAGAGAGAACAGTATTATTCAATGTTATTCAGTATAATAACAGTAACTTTTTTATCGAGAAATCCTCAGAGGTGTACTCAGTAGTAGATTCAATTAAAAAAAAATAAAAGGTGAAAAATGAGAATTTCGGAAATGCGCCATAATATCACTTTTTATAAATTGAATTTATCTATATGATGTCTTCAAAAAATTGACCATTATCTTCGCTGATGGCGACAAACAATGCCTTCTCTATTGACATCATTGCGAGAGCCGAGAGTCTATCTTGGAATATCGTATTCCGCAAATATGTTTTAACTCTGATGAAAATAATTGATATTTGGTCCTATCAAGTAATCCTAAATTTAATCTCACTCAGATTCTCGAACCTAATTTTTATTTGGTGAATGATACAATCTAAAATTTCATAAAATAAACGTTTATATTTTTCAAATAGTTCAACTGCGTTCAAATTATATTTTTCTCGGTCAAAACGTATTCCTGTGAGTGCCTTTGATTTTTCGAAAATCTGCTTTACAGAATTTTCATTACGCTTTCCTTGTAACCTCTCAAGGGCAATATTTATTTGGGTTATGCATAACTCAATATTCAAACTACTCAACTGTAGGATTATCGCTCAATTACACTCTTAATTAAACCACAACGAAAGTAATATGAGATAATTCAAAGAAATAATCGAAATATCGAACGATATGAAATGCTGTAACTCAACTGAACATGAGCAGACGATGTTGCAAGTTGCAGGTGGATTACATAAACAAATCAGCAGATGGGGAGTGGCGACATCTATTGAACCTATCCTCGAATCCTGTAGAATCACGGAAAGGTCCGATCGGCGATAGTTGCGTCGCCTCAAAAACCGAATAATACCGACAACTTCGCGCTCCTTCGCGTTCCTTCGCCGTCACTCGGATTCGGTTGGCTGCTTCGAATTTGGACTGGATAGAGACGATGAGATCGTCGCCTCAAAGATCGAAAAATAGCGACACCTTCGAGTTCCTTCGGATTCCGTCGGCTGTTTCGAATTTGAACTGGATGAGACGATGTTCATCGTCGCCTCTGCGTCCTCATGGGATGTTATTGAGCAGTGGCGGCGAAGAAAATTATTGCTGATTTTGATTAGATATGGTGCATATTTTAATATTTTGGTGTTCGCTCCCTGTTCTTTTATTTTTCTGAGATTGTGAGGAAAATGATAAAATGATAGGTGAGGCGCCGCCTCACTTGCCTCACCCGACGAGCCGCCACTGGAATAACCTGCCAGTTATACAATAGCAAAATTAATTCCAATGGTTCCATCACTTCCATCTGTAATGATATCAAAATCCTTAAAATTTTCAAAATCGATAAAGTTCTAGATTATCAGAAACCTCTGAATCATTTTGCATACGTTACCTATTATTTCTATACAATACAATTCTGTACATGATTCCTCGATAAAGAATTGAATAACATATACTCTCTATCTGAAAAACAACGAAATCCACATACAATTATTCATCTTCGCTTTCACCAAATTTTCATGTTTGCATTTTGTTTGAGGTTATTTCAATTTCGCGGATTTCGCCGATGACAGATATCGAACGTAATCTGTCAGACGCTAGCTGCATTGGCGGCCATTTTCCAGGTGTGTGACCACAGATTCACAGATTGGTGTTTCCAATTTTAGTACTAGCGTTTCATCCCCGTGACGTTACTCAACACTTAATATTTCCGAAAAAGTTGAAGATAGGTATATGACATTGTACATGAATTATGTCTAGAATTTTCTGAAGAATCCAAAAAATTAATAATATACAGGGATTTGCATTTGAAATAAGAAAGTTGGTATTGGCCATGGTCGCATGGAACACTCTATATAATTTTATTTTCTTGAAAAATATGCTCATTTAAAATTACAAATCGACGTGTCCGAGCGTTTTTCCTAACACCCCCTCATTTATTCGTTATCGAATTTATTCCATTTGGCTGTTACACTCTGTATATCAATACCATAAGATTAGGTGATTAAAGTATTGATATATCAATACAATAAGATTAGGTCTCCACACTAGCATACCGAGTTGTCATGAGTGCTGCGAAAGCCATTTCTAAGTATTTCCCCCTTCCGACAATATTGCATTTCTGTTTTTACACACTCAAATATTTTACAATCCATCTCGTCCGCGCTGCCCATGCATCACAAAAATAACGGATCTGCGCTGTTTTTTTTCCGAAATTACCGGTAAAAGATGTCTGTTTCTTCGTCGGTAATTTGAAGAACATTAAGGGCGGTAAATCGGTAAACCGGTAAATCGGTGAACCGCTAATGCAATCCCTATTGTGAACAAAAACGTGTTACTGACGAAGCCGTAGAAGTGGCTAGAATCCTTGTAGCCACTATCCATCATGATATCACCATTCAACTCTTCATATTACCACTCAAACGTTACCTCCTATTTTTCATTGCTGCATTTCCTCGTTTTCCTAATCTCAACAATTCCAAACCTCCGATTGACTTTTCCACCTCCTTCGCATCCCCGACCGGCAAGAAACCACCCCCAAGCCGAAATTTGTACGCAAGGCGCAGACCATGGATGCCATGTTGCAATATTTTTCTTCACATTCGAGAATATTATTGATTTCTTTGGTGTGGGCTGTAGAGTCTTGCTAGGAATGATTTCCAGATAGAGTGTACCTATCAGATAAGTTCGGTAACCAGAAGGAGAAAAAATTTGGAGAAAAATTTGATCTTTGATCTTAACAATTATATAAATAATAATAATAATAATGATAGCGTCAGTATTTCGCACTAATATCTGTAGTTCTGGAATTTTGAGCCTAAAATGATATTGAACGCCTAGATTGGAATCACCGATGAAGAATTCGCGGTCGAAACTATCCTCATTCATTGATTAAACTCAATTTCACCGCGCTGGTGTAATGTAAATCCGACTGCGCCTGAAGGAGGGTAATGTTTTCAGAGTGTATGTATTTCTTTTTCAGGATCTACAGCCCGAATGGCCCGAATGGATTTCAACGTATGAGGTGTCATTAAATTTGTATGAATTGAGGGAGTGACATAGGCTATGTTTTTTTTTCAAAGAACTTCTGAACTGTGAAAATATTGTTTACGTGATTCGAGTCGAAGAATTTTTCACTTCATCGACATTCGCACAGGGCAAACAGTTGAGAATAATTGAAAATGATGCACTACAATTTTTGTTTCCAAAAATTCTGAAAAGAACAAAGAAGTCCGCATTAACAGGGTGTTCCATCTCAGACGAGCCATCCTGTATATTTCGTTTCCCATAGTGATTGAAAAATTTTCTCGATACACATCGAAAGATTTTATTTGGGAGACATATTTTGACGTTTAATTGAGGCTTGAACGAGCAACCCACTAAGAGGGGGCGCTTCAACTCCTCAAAATTGAATATGGGGATTTGAAAGGTTTAGGAAGCCTTTTTACAACGGTGTATAAAAAATGTAATTTCGATTAACCCGATATGGACAGATCCGAAACAAAGTGCTCTTTCAGAATCTGCAGAAATATACAGGGTGTCCCATTTAAATAAAATTTTTTTTTGTCATTTCCGGTTAAACCGGAAGTATCTCATTAATGAAAATATGCTCATCAGATGCATTGTGCTCCATTACACTCAGCTGCCAAATTTCAAAAATATCGCCCGTTTCGTTTTAAAGATATTAATTTTGTGCCAAACTTTATCCCAACCCTGTATATGATAAAACGATATTTTGCAATTGAGACTTTTCTTTCGTTTTCTTTTATTATTAAATACCACAGTTATAAAATCAATATTTGTAAGTTAATTTCAAGTAATGAAGTCAATTTTAGCAGTTTTAGCACTTTTGTTATGAAGAAGAAAGCTCTTTATTAATTGTTATAAGAAATCATTTTGTTTGAAATATACACAGTAAATTCAGTAAGTTAAACCATTGCGAAATGATGAATAAAGAGGAATGTTTTTCCTTAATTTAGCTTTCAGGTGTCCATATTCAGGTTGAATTTGGGAAAAAGTAAGCAAACCTAGAAATTTGAGCTAGATCTTTGTTAAAGAAAACTATGCGTGTATCTCGAGAACGAAACGTTTGAAATCCCATGTTTATGGAATTTTTTTTCTTGAAATTATTCAAGGAATCTCCCATTTCGATTGTACACCCAAACCTACCTGTATGATATGAATATTAACGAACTCTCCTTCGTTTCTGATGTCATTCGGAGTATATAGGTGACCAATTAGGTATATAGGTATATAATGATATTTTATTAGATAATATAATGAATGACTAAGCTTTGTTAGTTGAGAAAAACTAAAAAACATCTCGAGCAGTCACTGCATCATTATTTCAGTTCGAATAAACCCGCCTCCTATTGCTGAAATAGAGAGATCTATTTCAGTATAATTTGGAGGAATTCGGTGAAATTGTGTGGCAACCCCGACGAAGGCAAGCCGCATTTCAACCCCTGCAATTCTGAACTGAACGAAATATTCTGACATTGTGCCGGCTTAATCTCGCTAAAAACAACCCGAACAATTGTTAAAATAATCCCCTGCCTACAGCGGTGAAATAGGGGTTAATATATAACTTACATAACGAATCGGGCTGTGAGTAAAATCAATAACAACTCCGTCGTTCTAGGTTATACTAGAATATCAAATAGAACACAAGGTATCTAGTTCATGTGGTAACGTGTTTTATTTTTGGCTTTCTCAGTTAATGTTTTGATGTCGACAAAGAGTTTTCCAAAAAAAATTGGTTTCAAACTTAACGGAAAAACTGGCAATATTTAGAAATCAGTGTAATAACATTCTTTATAAGAAATCAGTTAAGAGTGTCTCGAAAATAAGTTATGTCTGGTCTACAGTATCTGTTGAAAGTTCCTAACGTGGCTCTACATTTTCTTGTTGGAAAGATCAACCTATTTTCTAATGGTGAGTAGAGTGGAAAAAGGGGGTATTTTATTTAGAATAATATTATTTTCGATCTTTATGACTGCTCTGCATGTAATATGAGTTTGCGACTATTATTCACACCTCATCTGGCTCTTAAAATCATTATGACACCCATAATTGACTTATGATTTGTAACATAAGTCACTCTTCTTTGAACTACGGTGAGCTAACCTCAGAATATCACTGGATAAAATTTTATTGAGATCAGCAGTCTACCCTGATTAATATAAGTTTTAAAAAAATAGTTTTCAAGAGAAAAATTACTTTCGTCTTATACATGATGATTGCGAAGAAATCGAAGGATTTTTAGAGAATATATACTAGCGGATCTAGAGAGTTTTTCAGGAGGGGCATGAAAATTTTCAACCAAAAGTACAGAGTGAGCCAAATTAGACAAGTTTCAATGTTGGAGGGTGTATTTTGTAAATGTGCGTTTTTAAAAGTGGCTATAACTTTTTTCCTCTGGAAAATTCTGCATCTCTGTCAAAACATCATTTTGACACTTGTTTATGTATTTCAATGGTGTCGGTATTTTTTCCTAAAAAAATGCTCATGAATAAAAACTTATAGAACAATATTTTATTCCGACACTAGCGATTTTTGTTCATTTCAGTAGAGCTTGTGGTAACCCTTTTAAAAATATACAAAACCTAAGATTTTGCCTACAATCTTTACTATCTAAATCAAATTTCTAATTTACCATCAACTTCAAAAAACTTTTCAATTCTGTTCTTCCCCTCTTCAATGATATTACACGAGGAATTTGTAGTTTCTAATTCTCGGAGATTATTTCAGTATAACACGAAGTATAGCATATCGCATTCGACACTTGCTGCGAGCAAAATATTTCCTTATAAATATCTAACTATACTATGTATGGATTTTGGAAAACACCATTGAATTGAACGTGAAAAAGTGCAAAATTGGTTTGACTTGGAAAATGATATAGGTAGCAACTTTCATCCCCCAGATACCGATATGTACCAGATATCTGCAGCTTATTTCTTTTTGGTATAATAATTTTTTTTGCCTTTTCTATGATCGGGGAGTAAACATGAATTCGGAGCATTTCGACATTTTTGTCTGCATTTGTGATTTTGTTGAGTTTTGTAGTTTGAAAAAGTCGGATCAATATTAGATTATTTCGTATCTTTTGAGTTGTGTGATATGCAGAGTATGAAAAAATAATTATTCGAATGATTTATCTTAAATGCGAATATTAGAACATTCGTAACATATTATTTCATATGACCATATGACCGATTTTTCAATCAGTCATATGGTTATATGAATACTTTTGAAAAAAAATTCGCCCCCGGGTGGGCTCGAACCACCAACCTTTCGGTTAACAGCCGAACGCGCTAGCCAATTGCGCCACGGAGGCTACGACAAAAATAGAAAATTACGTTGTATCGGAGCAGAGACTATTTCTCTTGACCAGAATATTCATTTTAATTTTTAATAGAAATGAACGATTGTGAAA
Source organism: Adalia bipunctata (assembly GCA_910592335.1). NCBI lineage: Eukaryota > Metazoa > Arthropoda > Insecta > Coleoptera > Coccinellidae > Adalia > Adalia bipunctata. Next base: position 7,536,257 of record OU342953.1, read on the forward strand.
TGAATTTTAATATGCTACTCCGATATAAGTAACGGTATAGATAAATTGTTGAAGACGAGCTTTTATTGAACAAAAGCTCATAAAAGAATTACATATTCAAACTCTTCTTGTCGCGTAAGTATGTAAAGCTGCGTACAGATGTGCGAGCCGAACCTATTGCGAACCGCTCGCGAACCAATAGCGACAATTATTTGGACGGCATGTCGAACCTCCATAGAGCCGCTCGCAAACCGTTCACGCCGAACCATCGATAGTCGGATTCTTTAGCTGCGTCTAGATGTGCGAGCCGAACCTATCGCGAACCGCTCGCGAACCAAAAGCGACAATTATTTGGACGGCATGTCGAACCTCTATAGAGCCGCTCGCAAACCGTTCGCGCCGATCCATCGATAGTCGGATCCTTTCACGAACCCAACGCGAGCCCAGTGTTACTTCGTTAATCCGTGGGTATTGGTTCGCGAGCGGATCGCAAGTGTGTACGTGAAATTAACGAACATGACACGAACACTTCGCGAACGGTTCGCGATAGGTTCGGCTCGCACATGTATACGCAGCTTTTCACGAACACAACGCGAGCCCAGTGTAAATTCGTAAGCCGTCGTTGGTATTGGTTCGCGAGCGGATCGCAAGTGTGTACGTGAAATTAACGAACATGACACGAACACTTCGCGAGCGGTTCGCGATAGGTTCGGCTCGCACATCTGTACGCAGCTTATGATATTGTTTATATCGTACCTAAACTAACTTGAAATGAAACTATTGAATGTGCTGTCCTATCCGTAAAATAAGATACGTCAGTTAATTCAATTCGACGATCCCCCCAATGCCCCAATATTGAACAGAGGGTTGGAAGTTATCACATCCCCCCCCAAAAAAATTTGGCTTTGGCCCGTCCCTGTACGCATATGATTTATCGCCATTTTTGGCCAGTGCTAGTTGTTTTGATGTAGATTGTAGAGAGCTGCGGTTACCACTACAACAACAGTCTGTTTTACTGCCCGACGCATTGGCTGTTTCACATAATAAGCCTGAAGATAGACTTTTAGATTTCGTTCGCGAATCGCGACATTTAATTTTTACTCATATAAGGTTCACAGAAAATCATACACATCTAAGCCATTCAAATCGTAAGCAATTCGAAAGCTCTCCAATTGATGCCAATTATAGTTGACGCGCTATATATAAACATTCATTGCATTGAGATATGAATTCCACTATCTGAACTTCATAAAAACCTCTATCTCAAAAGGGAGCCATGGGATCCTTAAACTCAATTTATTTATACACAACTTTCATTAATTTCAATCCAGTTGGTATTCGACTGTGATAAGGAATCTTTTGTTGATTTGTTTCGGTTCTAATCATACAGTTTGATTCAACGTAAGTTTTCATTTGTTATCTATTCTTCATTGAAAATGGTTGAGATGCTAGGTGTTCATGAATGAAGTATTTTGGACCGCGATATCCAAGCTGACTTCATGATTTTGAACGAATTAGTTGATTTTTCGGAATTCTCAGAGACTTCAAAATTCCGTAATTTTTGTGTCGAAGAAAATTATTGAAAAGTTTCTAGTTAATTGTGACCATAAAAACATTACATAGTGAGGAATATGATACAAATCATCTGTCCATGCACCCTGCAAAGTTTGCCCTTGATTGTTGTTCATCCAATTTCTAATATTCGAATTTTAGACAAATAATTTAATTTTTTCATTCCCTGTATATCAATAATTCTGATCATTGAAAAAACAATGAATAATAAATATATTGTTAAAAAATAAGTTGCAGATACGCGCTGCTACATAACTAATGTCGGTAGGTATCTGGAGGCTGGAAATTAATTTTCATGCATACTCGTATCTATGTTCAAGTTATAGTAGGGCTTTCGCAAATATGCATTTCGGAAAAATTGCTTCAATTTTTTCCTCGTAAACCTATTTAACCTATTTTCCTAAAGAACTATATTTTACGTACATAATGCAATGGTGCCATTAGTTTTTTCAAAAACCCTAGATATACTCAGATATTTATAAAAAAATATTTCGCTGGCAGGCAAGTGATATTTTGAGTGAAATGGCATCATTTATACTGGAAACACATACCTTCTTTCCTATTTCGAAGGGAAACATCCTTAATATTTCAGTAGAGTAGAGCTTGAAATTCAAATCTCAAAAATATTATTGGTATTAGGTAGATATACTGAAATCATTTTTGAAAATTAGACATGACAAGTTTCCTCGTGTGCTGAAGAACAGAATTGGAATGTTTTTTAAGATAATTGTAAATGCGAATTTCTGATTTAGATAGTGAAGATGTCAGACAAAATATCCAGTTTTGTATATTTTTGGAATGGTAACCTCAAGCACTACTGAAATAAATATACAAGAATCTCTAGGGTCTTGATAGACGTTAAGGTCGCAGTGGACTGTAAACCGTTTTCACTATAAACTATAATGGTCAGAATACCAATTGGAATGATGTCTTGTTCTGTGAATAAATATTGACAAGCATTATTTTAGGTAAATACAGGGTGGCCAAGAGATTGACGTCAAAAAGAAAAAAACAGGTACCTCGTGTGGTGGGCTATTCGAATCACCCCCATGTATGTTATGCGATTTTTCACGGTCTACGAGATATGAATTTTTTTATAAACTATGAGCATTTTCGACTTGACCATCTTTAAAAAGATATTGAAAAAAAGTACCAGACTTCTCTGTGAAATTCTTTTGTAACTTGGGTAATCTCCATGAATTGTATCTACTTTTAGATATACATAAAATAACCAGATCGTAACTTTGATCAAAATTATGGAAATGTTAAGTGAATTGGATTATGATATGAATTTTCGAATCAAAATTGAAAATGTAAAAAGGTTAATTCACGATTTCTTAGTAAGCTTAAAAACTGCGCGCAACAGTCAGCTTTTAGAATCCTTGATAAAAAATGGTACTTAACACTCTACTTTTGCTAGAAATAGCCTTCAAAGTCATCGAGGTGGAAAAAATCGAAGAACTAGACATTTACTGCAAAATTATTTTTGGCCATTTTCAGATTTTTCTGATCAAGTTATGATAGAAAATTTCGAAAATTGATGAAAATTCGCATTAGATGTTGGTCAAAAAAAGTTATAGATGAAAAAAAAGGTATGGCAATAAATCACACATCAAAATGTAAATAAGAAGAAATCTATTTATAAAATTTACGGTACGTTTTTAAAGTGGACACCTTTAGCCTCAATACACATTCTACACCTTCTTAGAAAATTCTCTTTTAATCGCATAAAACGTGCCCTGTTCTCTCTTAGGACACGTTCGGCTTTTCTTAACTTCAGTCGCAGCTCGTCTTCACTCGAACATTCTCGGGCGTAAACAATCTCTTCGAAATAACCCCAAACGAAAAAATCAATGGGATTAAGCTCAGGTGAACGTGGGGGCCACTTGATTAGTCCGGTGCGTCCGATCCATCTGTTCGTTGCGTAGTGACACGGGGCGCCGTCGTTTTGGAATATCATAGTTCGATGAAGCTGAAGACTCACATCTTCCAGGAGCAAAGGAAGTGCATGCTCGAGGAAATTTTTGTACGTTTCTTCATCAAGGGGTTATTTCAAAGAAATCGTTTGCGCCCGAGAATGTTCGAGTGAAGACGAGCTGCTACTGAAGTTAAGAGAAGCAGAACGTGTCCTAAGAGAGAACAGGGCAGGTTTGATGCGATTGAAAGAAAATTTTCTAAGAAGGTGTAGAATGTGTATTGAGGCTAGAGGTGTGATTTATTGTATTGAGGCTAAAGGAGGCCACTTTGAAAACCTACTGTAAATTTTATAAATAAATTTCTTCTTATCTACATTATGATGTGTGATTTATTGCCATACCTTTTTCTTTTTTTATCTAGAACTTTTCTTGACCAACATCTAATGCGAATTTTCATTAATTTTCAGCATTTTCTATCATAACTTGATCAGAAAATTCTTAAAAAGTCAAAACATAATTTTGCAGTAAATGTCTAGTTCTTTGATTTTTTTCCACCTCGATGACTTTGAAGGCTAATTCTAGCAAAAGTAGAGTGTTAAGTACCATGATGATCCTAAAAGCTGACTGTTGAGCGCAGTTTTTAAGCATAGATACTAAGAAACCGTGAATTATCCTTTTTACATTTTTAATGTCGATTCGAAAATTCAGATCATAATCCAATTCACGTAACTTTTTCACTTGAGACCAACATTTCCATAATTTTTATCGAAGTTACGAATCTGGTTATTTTATGTATAAAAGTTCAATTCATGGGATTAAGTTACAAAAGAATTTCACAGAGAGGTCTTGTAATTTTTTTCAATATCTTTTTTAAGATGGTCAATTCGAAAATTCTCAAAGTTCATAAAAAAATTCATAACTCGAAAACCGTGAAAAATTGCATAACATACATGGGGGTGATTCGAATAGCCCATGACACGAGGGACCTGTTTTTTTCTTTTTGACGTCAATCTCTTGGCCACCCTGTATACAGACACCATTAAGTCGTCCGCATAAAAATGTGCCAAAGAAATTTTTTCACATAAACGTAGATTTTCTCACAGGAAAAAAGTTACAGCCTCTTTTGAAAAATACACATTCACAAAAAACAAGAAACCTCTAACACTAAAACGATGGGACACCTACATAATTTTTTTTTATCTAGTTCATGAATAGGACTTCACAATAAAATGTGTCCAATTTGGCTCACTTTGTACTGTTGGAATAATTTTATTCTTCCCCTCCTGAAAAACTCCATAGATACGCTAGTGGTGGGATAATACTGCCAAAAGTGCCAAACTATCGGGTGTTTTTTCAAGGGTGATAAAAGATTAAATAAGAAATAATTTCCGGCATATGTCCACCACGACTAGCTCTATGGAACCGTTTTCGACCATACCAATTTTGGACCACTTTTTCGAGTAATTCAGACCTTATTTCAGCAATATCACGAGTTATGTTGGCTTCCAAAGTGTCCATTGTTCCTGGTTTATCAGCATAAACCAAGGACTTGACATAACCCCAACGAAAATAATCCATTGGAGTTATGTCGCATGATCTTGGAGGCCAAAATTGGACCATTTCTCGAAACAATCTTATCGCCAAATCCTTCTTTCAATAAATCAAATGTTACGATAGTAGCATGAGGTGTAGCACCATCTTGTTGGACCAAAACACTTCTAAGTCGATACCTCTCAGATTTTGAAACAACTTAGGCTGTATTTACAGGCCCCGACCATGTGCTTCCGACCTTGAACTTTGTGATTTCTTGTGTGAGCTTTCGTCTATACGAAGAAAAACGTATTCGTTGTCGGGGATTTCAACTGTCGGGACATTCGTTGGCCTCTTGTTCACAGTCATCCAGCGGGTTCACCCTCTTACCCGTATGTGAAGATGTTTATGGATTCTGGATTGGAGCAGCTCGTCCTGGAACCGACTAGATTTAGAGATGGCCAGATCCCCTCTCTATTAGACTGGATGATAACACCTGATTCCAATCTAATTTCCGAGATACACTATCTACCACCATTTGGAAAATCCGATCATGCTGTCCTGTCCACAATGATACAGATGAGTTCATCATGCAATTTAACTAAAATTGACCGAACCTTGCCAAAGATTGATTTTGATGCAGTAAACGTTGAGCTGATCTCGAGGGACTGGAGGGGTTTGCTTGATCGTTGTGTGGATGTAGATGATATGTGGAGTTGCTTCCTGGGTGTCACTATGAAAACCCTCTCTAAGTTCACTCAGATTACAGTTGTTAAACACAACCTGATAAAACCATGGATAGACCGGAGGATATTGAAGATGATCAGATGTAAGAAATCTTTGTGGCAGAGATATCTGCGTAGTAGATCTGATTCTGACTTCCGCAGCCATCGATCTTTTGCCAATTCTCTCTCCTCCACGATCATGAAAGCGAAGACCAGTTATGAGTCACAACTCGCCTCCAGTAAAAATAAAAAAAAATTTTTTCAAGTATATGAGGTCCGCAATGAATTCGAAGGTGACGGTTCCCCTAGTCAGGGGAGGTGTCGGAAAGTCCTCAGGAAAGTGCCAATGCTTTGGCCGCAGCCTTCGCTAGCGTGTTTTGTTCTGAGCCGGATGGTCCTGTACCAGCTGTTAGAATCCCAGTAGTGGATTTGGAGTTTGAGGGAATGGTTGTGGACGAAGAATTGGTGGTGAGGTATTTGTTGGATCTCAAAACATCGTCCTCCCCTGGCCCGGATGGACTGTCGCCTTTCATCCTGAGGAGGTGTGCGTCTGCCTTCGCTCTTCCTCTTTCCCTTATCTTCAAGAAGTCTTTGGGTACTTCCACCCTTCCCAGAGATTGGTTGACTGCATCCGTAACACCTATCTACAAAAAGGGGGACAAGCTGTCTCCTCAGAACTATCGCCCTATAAGCCTGACTTCAACCGCGTCTAAGATCTTGGAGAGAATCATTGTAGATCAGCTGGTCCAGTTTGCGTTGACGCACAATATTATTCCCATTGAACAACATGGATTCGTACCCGGTCGATCGATAATGACAAATTTGTTGGGTTGTCTTAATGATTGGACTAGTGCATTGGATCGCAGTATTCCGGTAGATGTGGTGTATTTAGACTTCTCTAAAGCATTTGACCGTGTACCACATCGCCGTCTTCTATCGAAGCTGCATCACCTAGGAATTAGGGGTTGTCTGCTGTCATGGATCGAAGCGTTTCTCACCAATAGATCTTTTCGTGTGAGGGTGGGGGGCGTCCATTCATCTTTGGAGGTGTTTTCGACCAGTGGCGTGCCTCAGGGTTCGGTTCTGGGCCCTGTTCTCTTTCTTTTATATACCTCTGACCTGCCAAGAATTCTGAAGTCTCCATGTGCTATGTTTGCTGATGATCTTAAAATCTACAACAATGCATCGAATTCTAGGGAACTTCAAGAGGACTTGAGAGCTCTGGACGATTGGAGTCGCGAATGGTTACTTCCCCTGAACATCAGCAAATGTAAGGTCATGCATCTTGGTCGGAGTAATGCGGGGGCTGGCTATGAGATCGGTGGTCACCCCCTCGCCCCTGTTGACCATTATAGTGACTTGGGGGTCACGATAGAGCCAAGTTTGACATGGTCACGCCACATTGCAGCGGTCACAGCTAGAGCCAGACAGATGACCTACATGATCCAGAGGACATTCAGAGGTTGCAGCCCGTCAACATGCAAGTTACTATATTGCAACTACGTACGCCCTCTGTTGGAATATGCTGGACCTGTGTGGTGTCCATCTCTCAGGAGCGACCAACATCTCCTGGAGTCTGTGCAGCGATGGAATACTAGGATTCCTTTTGGTTTGATAAGACCAGACTATCCCACTCGCTTGAGGATCATGAACCTGGATACTTTCGAGGATCGGCGTAGCAGGGGCGACCTCATCGTTACGTACAGGGCATTGAATGGACTGTTTGGGGTGAGCCTGGACCACTTGTACAAAAAAAGCACCACACAACTTCGAGGCCATAACTTCAAACTTGGGAAGGAGAATTCCAGGACCACACAACGTCAAACCTTCCTATCAAATAGAGTCTTCGACAGGTGGAATGGGCTCCCACAGAGTGTGGTTGGTGCAACCTCGGTCAACACTTTCAAAAACCGATTTGACCAGTATGTGCGGGAGTTGATCTCTTAGTTACCTGTATGCCAGTTAGCGATTACTTTTGTTTTCATGGTGTGATTTTTATTTTTTTCCCTATAATTTGAGCATTGTATTATTTTGGGTTATTGAGTTTATGGGCTTTTTGCCCCAACTCTTATTGTAATTATAATAATAATAATAACTAATCACTGATCATCGATCTATAACGAGCACCATTCACTGTAACATTAGCTCCAGCATCGTATTCAAAGAAATATGGACCGATGATGCCTCCAGCGTGTAAAGCACACCATACCGTGTATTGTTCAGGATGCAATGCACTGGAGCCTGCAGAACTTCATGAGGATTGTTTTCATTTTCACTCTATATACGGCAATTTTGCTTGTTCACGTAGCCGTTCAACCAGAAATGAGCTTCATCACTAAACACAATTTTTCGATGAAAAATTGGATCAACTTATTACTTAAAGCTGTTCTAGGTACCAATCAGTAAACAAACGACGTGTTTGTTCCGGTAGCTCAGGTAATTTGTTAAGATATGTGGACTGATTTTTTATGTGTAAGGTTGAAGCTGGAGCGAAAGCGAGATATACAGAAATACAAGAAATCATGAAAATATTGCGGTCAACAATGATGACTTACCGAAATAGCAAAATCTTAGCGTCTCTGCTCCAAATCCCAGCTCTTCTCAGGGACCCTTTGCTGCGGGATCAGCTCCAGTTCTTTTCGTTCCAATAGCGGTGTTACGAACACAATCAAATTGCGGTGTTGAAAACACAATCAAAAGGCGAAAATATTCAAGAAATATTTGCGGTTGTGATCAAAAGCGTGATATTATTCAAGACAAATTAAAGCGTAGCGTATTCAAGATCAATCAAAACTTAGAAGTATCAAAAGCACTATTCACAGCGAAGAAGTGTCAATCATAATGAATGATGGAAAACCAGCGATGTTTTCCACGACAAAGAAGTCACCAGTGTTGACTTGGTTTATGCGCGAACCTCTAACACTTAGCGATCGCTCCAGCCCCAAACTTACAAGAAGACCCAACATTCTCCGGGCCGCGAAAAATGGCAAAACAAATTAACCGAGCGTTAAAAAAAAAAGGAATGGCCTTCAGCGATTTCTATGTTGAATGCGAGTGAGTGACTTGTCACACACTAAATACAAAAGAAAATTATTACAACAAAAAATAGTAAATCTTGCGTAATTTTGAAAAATCAAAAAAAAGAAATATGCGTTAAAAATTTCAAATGGGTAAGGGACATAATTTGACGACAGGCCTCTTCAAAGACCCAGTCTGGGTTTTGACGGACGCAACGCGTGATTTTAAGTCTGCGGCGTTGGATAGCGAGACAATACGCCCAAGGGCCCACTGACAAGGAGGGAGTCTCTCATCTTTAATGATGACTAAATCTCCTATCTTAGGAGGGTTTTCATCGGGAGAAAACCATTTCGAGCGTTGTTGCAACGTGTTTAGGTATTCCCTATGCCAACGCTTCCAAAAATCTTGCTGAATACGTTGCAGACATTGCCAACGACTGAGACGATTCAACGGAATGTGGTCAGTATCTGGATATGGAAGAGCATTGAGTGGCTCAGTAGTGAGGAAATGCCCGGGTGAAAGCGCTGATACGTCCTCTGGGTCTGAAGTTAAGGCTTCCAGCGGCCGAGAGTTAAGAATGGCTTCGATAAGGCACAAAACAGTTTGGAATTCCTCATAAGTGAGGATTTGAGAGCCTAATACTCTAGTGAGATGCGTTTTCACAGATTTGACACCTGCCTCCCACAAACCTCCCATGTGCGGAGCAGAAGGGGGATTAAAATGCCATTGAATATTTTCTCGTTCAGAGGCGGACTTCATCATTTTGTTTAATTCGCGATTGGCGCCAACGAAATTGGTGCCACAGTCGGAGTGCAAATGACTTACTCTGCCTCGACGCGCGATGAAGCGTTGAAGTGCAGACAAAAAGGTTTCTGTCGAAAGATCGGTGGCCAATTCTAAATGGAGAGCTTTTGTGGCAAAGCACACAAATAAACAGACGTAAGCCTTGGTCTTTTTTGCTCCTCTATGACGACCCATTGTAATAAAATAAGGACCGGCGTAATCTACACCGCTGTTACTGAAAGGTTTAACCTGGGAGACGCGAGAAGCGGGTAGTGCACCCATAGGGGGTTGAAATGATTTGGGTCGAATTTTGAAGCATGTCAGACATTTACTGAGCGCTGAAGATATGGCTTTCTTACCACTGAGAATCCAAAATCTCTGGGCAATAAGAAATCGAAGCGTACGCAGTCCTGCATGCAAATATTTTTTGTGGTACATATCAATTACAAGAGACGTTAGGCGACCTTTCTGTGGTAGAAGCATTGGATGTTTAGATTCGAAAGATAGCGAAGAAGAATTGAGCCTACCACCGACTCTCAATATACCATGTTCATCCTTGAAAACTTGTAATTTCCGGAAATGTTTTGAAGGAGTTTTCTTACTGAGTTCGGAGGAAAAGGCATGTTGTTGCGTAGCTTTAACCAAATGAAGTAGAGCTACATTGAGCTCTTTCAGTGTCAAGTTTTCGAAGCGTTTTTCAGTTCCCTTTTTACTATTATTGCCGAAACGAAGAATATAGGACAGAATTCTCTGAATTTTAGATAGTGAGGAGAACTTGTCTAGTAGGAAAATATAAATGGAAAAATGCGATTCATCTGCAATTGCTGCAGAAAAATTATCCACCTCAAGCTGACAATTTGAATTAACATTCGAAGGGGGTGAGCTAAGCAATAAGGGAAGTTCTTTGGGTCCATCAAACCACATCGACTGAGAGACAAATTCTGAAGGCAATGACCCGCGAGATCCACAATCTGCAGGGTTGTTTTGCGAATCGATATGATGCCATGAAGCGCTAGGTATTTGGTCTTGTATATGAGCAACCCGATTTGACACGAATGTGGGCCATCGGTGTGGAGATCCCTTTATCCAATCCAAAGCTATCTGAGAGTCTGAAAAGGCGAGCACTTTAGTGAAATTGAGGGCTTCAGCAAAAGTGTCTAAGCAAAATGCGAGAAGATTAGATAACAGAACAGCACCGCAAAGCTCAAGGCGAGGAATAGTGATTCGTTTGAGGGGAGCAACTTTGGTTTTGGAGCAAACAAAGTTATTATATTCTAGATCCTGTTGATCGATGATGCGTATATATACAACGGCACAATAGCCCCGTTCAGAAGCGTCACAAAATCCTAGAAGCTGATAGGATTTCGCATTGGGTGAGATTAGTTTGCGTGGAATAGAGATAGAAGATAAAAGTGAGATTTCCGCCTTGAAGGCATCCCATACTCTAGCGACTTCAGGTGGAAGTTCATCATCCCAACCAGTACCTGAGGACCAAACCTTTTGCATAAGGTGTTTTAAAAGGAAAGTCGTTGGCGCTAAGAAGCCAATGGGGTCGTACATACGAGCTATTTGTGATAGCAAGTGGCGTTTGGTAGAAGATGCTTCCGAGTATTCCACGCTAAAACTAAAGCAATCTTTAGATGGGTGCCATTGTAAACCTAAAACTTTGAGAGAAGAAGGTTCATCGATTCTGTCAAAGGATAGAGGATCAATTGAGAGGTGAGAAGGCGGTAGTCCTGACAAAATGGAAGGACAATTAGCAGAAAATTTTCTAAGTTCGAATTGACCTCTTTTCAACAGACCTATCAATTCATTTAGAAGACATTTAGCGCCGTCCAATGTGGAACTTCCAGTGACAATATCGTCGACATATGTGTCTTCATGTAAGGCCTTTGAAGCCAAGGGAAAACCTACCCCCTCATCCCTAGCCAATTGAACGAGGGTGCGTAGAGCGAGATATGGAGCACTATTAACACCATAAGTGACTGTGAGCAATCTATAATCTTGCGGATCTTCATCGACTGAAAATCTCCAAATGATCCGTTGATAATCGGCATGTTCGGGATCTATGCGAATCATGCGATACATTTGTCTGATATCAGCGCATAAACAATATTCATGCAAGCGGAATTTTAATAAAATAGAAATGATGTCTTTTTGAAGTTTTCTACCAGTTAGGAGATGATCGTTTAGTGAACCTTCCTCCTGAAATGGTGATTTGGCGGAGGCATTGAATACGACTCGGATTTTAGGTTGATTATTTTGAGTTTTCACTATACAATGATGAGGAAGATAAAAGGAATTTTTGTTGATGAGATGACGGGGAACCAATTCCATATGATTGGATTCTAAATAATCGCGCATGAAATCAGCATAAAGCTTATAAAGATTTGGTTTCTTCGCGAGCCTACGTTCCAGCGACATGAATCGTTGCAATGCCAGATCTCGCATTCCAGTAAACTGGGGAAGGCAATTTCGGAATGGAAGAGAAACAACATATCGGCCTTTTTTGTCACGAAAATGTTGATCATCAAATAATTTTTCACACAATTTATCATCAGGAGATAATGGATCTACTGAGGGTACATTATCAAGTTCCCAAAATTTTTGCAAAGATCTGTCAATCAAAAATTCGGAATTTGACACGAAAAATGATGATATTTGCGGGGCTGCCTGGCAGCCAAACCTTCCCATCAAAATATACCCCAGACTGGTGTTAACAGCATCAATTTGACCGGGTTGCCCAACTATCTGTTCAGGCAATAGAATTTTTGAAAATATATCAGCACCCAATAAAATGTCTATTTTACCAGGTGAATGGAAGTTTTCATCAGCTAAATTTAAATGTTTCAAATGAGACCAACAAGATTCAGGGATCTTATAAGCAGGTAACTCATCACAAATTTTATCTAAAATTATTGCGTCTGTTATCAAAATTGGGTTGCCTAATTTGAATGGGCGGAACATTAAAGTCAAACAACCATGTGTTGTGTTTGTCTTCATTAGATTCAGACCCTTTACCTCAACATCAATTTTCCGGCGAGGAACACCCAACAAATTTGCGGCCTTTCGACTTATGAACGAGGACATTGATCCACTATCAATAAGGCAGCGAAGTAAATGAAAGTCGCCAAAGTTATCTCGGACCTCGATCAAAGCAGTGGACAAAAGAACTGCAGATGACCGATTAGAGACACCAATAGATGCGGACAAAACGGACTTATCCGTGGAAGTCGAAGGTTCCTGTGAGACAACAGGGGTATCATTGGAAGACTGAGCGAGATGTAATAGAGTATGATGGCGTAGGTGACATTTTCGACAAGTGTTTAAGGATTTGCAAGATCGTAGATCATGAATGCTACTCAAACAATTGAAACAGAGATGTTTCTGCTTCGCAAAGGAATGACGTTCTTGCGGAGTTTTTTCTAAAAATTGGGGACAAGAATGTAACATATGATACTGCTTGCATACTACACATATAGGAGCGGTTTTTGAGCGGGAATTTTTGGTATCATTAGCAAAGAAGGTATCAATGCGTGATTTTTCAAATTTTCTAGCGTTAGAGGATTTAGTATTAGTGGAGTTTTGCGGCGTCCCTATTGTATCCATTGCAATGCAATACTTGTCTAGAAACTCAATAAGCGATTTGCAATCTGGAATTGAGGAAGATGGGTTTTCTAATTCGAAGCGGGCAACAGTTGCGGTATCTAAGCGTTTTATCAACATCATGAACATTATAAAATCCCATGATTCTACAGGAAGATTCATGTTTTTAAGTGCAGCCAAATTTTCACTGAACGTATTGAGCAAGTTACGAAGGGCAGATCGAACACCACAATTAATTTTACTGGTACTTTCTATAGCGTTCCAATGAGCTTGAGCTCTTAATCTTTCATTGGAAAAACGAGTCACAAGTGAATCATATGCGATCTGGTAATTATCAGCGGTCATAGGTAAAGTTCTGACAAGAGATAGGGGTGGACCTTCTAAGGAAGAAATCAAATAATTGAATTTTTCGATTTCTGTGAGCGACGAGTTGTCATGAACCAAAGCATCGAATACATCAATATAACTTACGAAATTCGTATAATCACCTTTGAATTTCTGAATTTCTATTTTTGGAAGGCGAACGTTACAAGTTTTCTGAGGAAAGGAAGAAACACTCTGTTTGCGAGATAATGAAACATTGAGCGAATCTCCATTTGGATCGAATAATTGGGTGTAGATGCTTTTAATTTCAAAATAATCATCTTGAAATTTCTGTCTCAACTTCTCCTCTGATCCTAAATCAGTACTTTCTTCACTTTGCAACATGATAATAGTCACTGTTTGATGATGTTTATTAAATTCCTCGCGAACATCATCAATTTCGGTGAAACGAATTTTAAACAATGTTTTGTTTTTTGAATCCGTAATGGATTTCTTTGCGAGATCTAGAAGTGACGCAATTTCGTTGATACATGAAGTTCTGAGATGTTCCGCGCGTTTCAGTTTGATATCAGCCATGATTTCAAAAGTATGGAACGATATCACAAACGTGTGCGTAAACGAGGTAATTTCAATTCGATCAAATCGATAAGCGAAAATATGCTGTGATAAGATAGCGGGACTGGTGGATTACGTCACGAGCCGTGCGGAGCAAAAAATTCTATTAAACAATGTAAAAACTCACTGATTAATTAGACAAATTACAAAAATTTATGCGAAAATTCAAACAATTTATGCGAAAATTCAATATCCGGACGAAGAGGCCAATGTTTGTTCCGGTAGCTCAGGTAATTTGTTAAGATATGTGGACTGATTTTTTATGTGTAAGGTTGAAGCTGGAGCGAAAGCGAGATATACAGAAATACAAGAAATCATGAAAATATTGCGGTCAACAATGATGACTTACCGAAATAGCAAAATCTTAGCGTCTCTGCTCCAAATCCCAGCTCTTCTCAGGGACCCTTTGCTGCGGGATCAGCTCCAGTTCTTTTCGTTCCAATAGCGGTGTTACGAACACAATCAAATTGCGGTGTTGAAAACACAATCAAAAGGCGAAAATATTCAAGAAATATTTGCGGTTGTGATCAAAAGCGTGATATTATTCAAGACAAATTAAAGCGTAGCGTATTCAAGATCAATCAAAACTTAGAAGTATCAAAAGCACTATTCACAGCGAAGAAGTGTCAATCATAATGAATGATGGAAAACCAGCGATGTTTTCCACGACAAAGAAGTCACCAGTGTTGACTTGGTTTATGCGCGAACCTCTAACACTTAGCGATCGCTCCAGCCCCAAACTTACAAGAAGACCCAACACGACGCTTATTATGGTCAAGTGGCTTTGGTTCTTGAACCATTTGGATCTTGTAAGGCTGTAGACCAAGATCTTTACGCAAAATTTTCCATATGGTGGAGGCACAGAGTCCAACTTGTGTGAACGTCGACGAATAGACAAATCTGGATCTTCATTAACACTGATGGACGATAATGCCACGAAGTGCTCCATAACTTTGGCGAATAGAACACTGATTTCGAAAATAAATTTCAACAAAATAAAAACGTTGTTTGCGGCGTCAGTCTAACCGTAATAATTTGTCAATGCTTACTTAACAGAAATGTCAGAACAACATGGCCCAAGGGTGGATTTACGGGGGGGGGGGGTACTTGGGGTAACTACCCCCCCCCATGAGTATCCAAAACCTGAGAAAAAGGTGGTTTGTGTACCTGATTTAATGGTTTTCAATCGTTATTACCCCCCCCCATGATCGTTACTACCCCTCCCATGAAAAAGAACTATATCCGCCCTTAACATGGCCTCTACCTTCTGTGAAATCACATTTATCCCTATCGAAAATTCTATCACTCAAAAAAAAAACATCCGATACCTTCATGAAAACTATTTCCACTTCAAGATGGACTGTTTCGAAAGTATAAAAAAAAATTGAATACCTTTTTCAACCGTTACTGTAAAGTAAATGATTAGTCTCCAAATGAAAAATGCGCATATCATGGATTTCATTTGATGCAACGATTGGAAACCTAAATTCCTCATCAAATTTTTTTCGAGCCATCCTCTGGTACCTTCTTGACGTCTAATTCTAATCAGATCGTGGTTATGTCATCCTTTAAGGCCCCTTCGTTATATTACGAGAGTTCAGTATGGCATTATCAGAGATTTTAACATAAAGTCAATCTTTGCTGACTCACCGAAAGAATATCTTGTGTAACTGTTTCTTCTTTTTACGACGGCTTCAGGAAGCTTGAACGTGCCCTGTCACGATTAACAAACACGTAGGACGAGGTTCCACCTGGAAAGAACACAGAACTGTAGGTGGGCGTCATGATACTTATACATTGCAGAATGTCAATCTTTGATTTCCGCGTAATACTAGTCAATTTGAACTACGCCTTACAGGCCCTAGATAAATGATACGTTGCTGCATATCCATTATCTGAGGAAACGTAAGAGCCATCCACAAGACATCTGTGTCCATCCTGTTAGACTAGACTCGACTAGAGGATACAACTGAAAGGCCGGTATCGTTATCTAATAATTATTAAAAGCTTTTATTTAACTTGCATTGTATGTATGTTTGTTCGGGTGGAATCTTGCTACTCAATTTTGAAGCAGATATCTTCAACCGATTGAGCTGAAATTTTGTATACGCGTTCAGTTTGGATGATAATACACGATAAGCTTTGTGACGTCATTATATATCCAATATGGCAGAATAGTTATCTGTAATGCGTTTTTATAATATGGGAATCAAATGAAAGAGCTTGTTGAAAGTATGTAACTCGAAAAATAATGTGGCGTCGTTTTGAATCCAATATGGCGGAATATACAAGATGGCGAAATAGTTATTTTTATGCACTTCTAGAATATGGGTATCAAATAATGAAACGTCTTGTTGAGAGTAACTCGAAAAATAATAATGATGATGTCATTCTTAATCCAATATGGCGGAACATCTTAATTGGCAGAATAGTCATTTTTTATGGAAGTCTTCAATATGGGTATCAAATGAAAGGGCTTTCTGAGAATAGCTCAGAAACCAAGCCACCGATAACTAAAAAGTGAAAAATAAATTGAAAGCAATGAAATCTTTTTTGAAATAAGCTTTTATTAAAATGCTCTCAAAAAAAGAAAATAAAATTTTCCTTCACAATTTTAACTACCAACTTATATACCTAACCTTACCTATTATACACAATTTATATGATCATAAAAGCTTGTCGCGAGGTTAGCTCAAGTGCCTATGATGAGTATTCAATTAAACTGAAAGTTAACAAATAAACTTACTGGGTACTAGTTCATTTACACGAGTGAATCGCGCGACAAGCTTTTATGATCATATGAATTGTGTATAATGAGGTTATAAGTTTATACCTAGTTGAAATTGTGAAGGAAAATTTCATTTTCTCTTTTTTAGAACATTTTAATAAAAGCTTTTTTCAAAAAGATTTTTTTGCTTTTAATTTTTTTGACCTGATCGATCGTGTAACCTAAATCTGTCATAGAAAAAAATTGACATTCCTTTTTTGTTCTGAATTATTGAAAAAATATATGTACAGGGTGTTTCCAAATAAGACGTAAATCTTGAAGGAGTTGTTAGTATGAATCATTTGCTGTCGTTCGAGCTTTATTCATTGATAGCCAGAAATTAACAGTTTCTGAGATATAAGTTATGTGTTTCTTGAAAAAAATCTCACCTTACTTCATTTTTTGTCAATTTTGTCTACTTTGACCGAGTTCGAATATATTTTGAATTATTTTCATCAGAACAGGATATGATACGTATGAAAATGCAAAACAATGCTGTTGATTTGATAGATGTTGAAAAATTATTAGTATGATTTGAAAATATATGAAGAAAAGAATAGTGAATTTCTAATATCAAGTTGCCTGAGACTTTGGAATTCCATAATTAATGTTTGACAAAATTTCGAAAACTTGCCAAATTCCTTCTTTATTTCCTTAAAAAGTTTTCGTTTGAATGCAGGCACTAGTTTCGTTTCAGCAGATTTTGGTTTGAAATGAAGTTGAAGCAAATGAAGAATGAAAGCAAAGTAACAAATTGAATATTCATTTATTGCCATTAAACACAAAATTTTAGTGAAAATGTAAACAAAAATTATGTTCAAAATGACCTGCACAATTCCTGCAGGCTAATTGATATTAGAAATTGAATGTTATTTCCTTCATATGTCATCTTTAAAATCATACTTATTCTTTTTCAACATCTAATACGGGATAGTTGCGCTTTTTATATACATATCATACCTAACCTTTTTTTGATGAAAATAATCCAAAATAAAAATTGAAGTTGGACAACGTAGAACAAATAAACGAACAAGGTTGAAAGAAAAAAAACATTTTCAAAGTCAAGCTTTTATAATAACAACACTCATCCGCCATTTTGATGTAGCCGCCATCTTGAATTCCTCAATTTTGAAGAATCGTAATTTTCTACCCAGAAAACCCCCCGATACCAATTTCGAATAAAATTTTAAGGGAATTTATTTTTATTTCTGAAGCTCCAAAAATATTCCAACTGAACAGAGAACTTCGAACAATTTCATATCCACAATTTCAAATTCCTAGTTCTCTAGAAACGTCTAACAGGCACCCTATGAGATGTAGGTATAATATAATATATTTATATATTATATAATAATAATATATTAATGTAGGACCGTGCATACCACTCTGAGGCACTCCATCTTGAAAAAATTGCCTAAACGTCCATGTAAAATCAAATCCCCACCACAACTACACCATACACCAAGAAAAAAATTTCCTGCAGAAGAACTCTCCACGTCTATGCTTGCCCTTAAATCATTTTCTGCTTGCTCGTGGAAACGAATCAAATATACAAAAACTCTAAACACTACTCAGGGTTAACGGCCGAGTGAACTTACTGAGTCATAGAATATTCGAACAAAAAGAATCGAGATCGATGAGAGGCTTGTCTATTGGTAGTGTAGGAGAGATTTATTCGCTGAAATAAAATAAATTCTGTACTCCTTTTGCACTTCTGGGTCGCTTTTCTCTCTATACGAAAAGTCCCAGAATAAGTACTCAATAATTAACGACCCTATTAGACGATCAAACATATTGTGGTGAGCCATTTACAATTCTTTTTCGAAAAATTTCGAGATACATTTGGTAAACGAAACTGAATGTGGATAAGTGTCATTTTTAGAGAACGACGTATTTAGGTGGACTTTAAAGTGGGCGTTCGATGTAGGTAATGTGTTTTTATTTCAAGTTGCATTTGAAAATGATTTCACTTTGACCACTGAAATTTTGTGGGGAAAGGATTGGAGTTCCTAATGAAATAATTGAAATTTATTTCATTTCAACAGTTCATTTTTTTCTTTCAAAAATAGAAGAAAATAAGCCAACTCATGCTTCTGTTTTATTTCAAACGAAATGAAATGAAATCAGTTCAACTTCCGATTAAAAGTGAATCTACAGATAATTTCGATCAGAAAAACTACTCGAAATACGGAATTGGCAGAGAATGGCCAAATTCAAATACATGGCGGGAAAAAGTTCCTGCTTTACCCACATATTCACTAATTTCATAGTTCAGCGATTTTCGGATAGAGAGCGCCTTTGTACAGAGGGGTCCAAATTGGACACTTTTGATAGGAAACACCAATTTCTAGAGGAGTTAGAGAAAAACTAGCCGACATGCTTCGAGATCGATTTTTGTGAGAAAATGAATGCCGAAAACCGCACATTGATATCTTGACTTGTTCGAAGGTAACAAGGTGTTCCTCAATTTTGTGCATTTCTGACCCAACCCCGTAACTTGGTTATTTTTGAATATTTCTTGTTTCTGTGAAAACATTCTTCAGGTACTTTTCTGAAAGGAATCCAATGGTGATCCTAGTTTTCCATTAAAAAATATGGTTTTAAAGCTATACGTAAACTTCTATATTTTTTATGGACCACCCTATATTTTTTACATATTCGTGTTTGAAATTAAATTCTCTTGGAAAACATTCATTTTGTGGCTGTTTTCGAATCATTTTAGATGTATTTTCAAAATCTGGGTGGCCATGTTTGATAAAAAACTAGGAACACCATTGGATTTCTTCCAAAAAAGTGCTCGAAGAATGTTTTCACAGAAACAAGAAATATTCAAAAATAAACAAGTTACGGGGTTGGGTCAGAAATGCACCAAATTGAAAAACACCTTGTTACCTTCGAACAAGTCAAGATATCAATGTGCGGTTTTCGGCATTCATGTGTTCACAAAGATCGATCTTGAAGCAAGTATGCTAGTTTCTCTCTAACTCCTCTAGAAATTGGTGTTTTCTATCAAAAGTGTCCAATTTGGACCACTTTTTACATTTCATTCATAAGTATAGACATATTCATAGAACTTATAGTGATAATGTAAGTTCTAAGGAGATATTCCATAAAATGCACGGTGGCGCTTCTATCGGATTAGTTTTCCTACTCGTTCTGAACGGCGACCTTGTGGAGATATGTATTTATAGTTGGATGCACGACGGAGGGACGGAGCTCCAGATCACTACTCATGTGGGACAAGCAGTTGCATGGAAGAACATTTTCCTGGGCAATAGGGAGGTCTCTACCTTTTTCAAAATTGTGCTCCAGTTCCATGACCACCTCTTTCTCCACTTTATTTTTGGGGACGTATGAGGGCATTGGTTTGGTACCAAAAGAAATCGAATCAAATTGCTCCAAAATTTTGCTATCAACTTCAGGAATTACTCGTCGTGCTATACAGGGTGTCCCATAATATTCCAAACAGCCAATATCTCGGCTCTTAGACAAGGTTAAAAGTTCAAACAAAAAGTTTTTCAAATGGCATCAAAAACTTCACCAGAATCCGTCGTTAAAATTCTGTTTCTAATTAGTACCCCTGAAAAAACTATGCCCAGATATTTTTTCAAATGGCACCCTTATATTTTTCTCACTCTAAACGATTGTCCAGTAAAAGAAGAAATATGTTGAAATAATTCTTGATCATTTTACGTAAATTCAACCCTTAAAAAAATAATTATAATTTTTGGCACATCTCTTTTATTGTATACTCAAAGGTTGACACCGAAACACCGAAAACAATGCCAGTTTTCAAAATAGAAATAAGTTGTCAATAGACATAGAGAATAGACTGAGCAAAAATGGTGAACGTGCCGGAAATTTTATTTTTTCTCAAGGATCGAATTTACGTAAAATGATGAAAAATTGTTTTAACATATTTCTTCCTCTACTGGGAAATCGTTTAGAGTGAGAAAAATATAAGAGTGCCATTTGAAGAAATATCTGGGGGTAGTTTTTTCAGGGGTGGTAACTAGAAACAGAATTGTAACGACGGATTCTGGTAGAGTTTTTGATGCCATTTGAAAACTTTTTGTTTGAATTTCCTACCTTGTCTGAGAGCCGAGATATTGGCTGTTTTGAACATCTTGGGACACCTGTATAATTTGATTTCTGGAGTTATTCGGGCATTTATTGAAATAAAATTCATTTTGTCTGTTGTAAGTTCACGCTTTTATGGATTTTTTCAAAAAGTATTTAACATAACACATTCAGTCTTATTATTGTTCTGGAATTAATTTGAAGAAACGAACAAAAGGGGCTAACCCGCTAACCTTATCTGGCACTGAAAAAGCTGAAAGGGTCTTTTACACTGAAAAGGATATTATACTTATATTTTAAGTCGGGCTAGTCTATAGATTGGTCAGGCTTATGGAATGATGAAGTAATCCAGATAAGTGAAATATAGGATCGGAATCACTAAATGAAACACTTGATGGGACAGAACGGACAACAATTCTTAAGAACCACTGGCTCTTAGTGTCCAATGAACAGTTGGATCCCTGAAGCAAATACCCTTGACATTCATTACAAAAGAATTGATAAAACCATAGATCAACGATCACAAATAGAGAGAATGTGGAGCCATATACAGGGTTATATAACTCCTTGGATAGAGACTGCATCAAAAAATGTTTTAAATGAAAGTTTCTTAGTTTTTAGGGGGACGTCGAATGCAGGCGTTTCATCTGACCTTGGAGTTTGAGTTCAAGGTCAAGTGGATTTTTTATATGGAATATACTTTTTTCGAATTCCGGAAAAGTTTTTCACCTCAGGCGGGATTCGAAAAAATCCGTCTGAATGCCGATTAATCATTTTCTCTTATATATTTCACAGACGTTAATCTCCAATTTATACTTTTTTCGTTGCGATAAACGAAAACATTATGTCTCTTACAATAGCAGAATTTTACTGGTAGTTTTCTTCCGCCATTACTAAAGTTGAAATATTTTTTATCAAACAGTGAAAAAAACCAAAAAGACCGTAGTTTCAAGAGCCCACCAAGAATTATGAATAAGTCGTTTCCTGAAGGTGCTCCTAGGCAATATTCTCTGAAAATTTCAATTGATTAAAGATTATCGTTCATTAGTTATGATTGATCCAAATCACCCTGTTTAAAACTTTCAATGAGGGGAGGACATCTATGAATGGTCATTTGATGTTCACCTGAGTAGCCCCTATACGTGGTAGCAACAGTATAACACCCAGTATAATTCCATCACATTCAGTGTACAGGAATCCATTTATCTAAGCAAATGCTATTAGCTCGGGAGCCAGTGATAGTTTTTAGTCAGTCATTTTAACCCTGGCCATAATTTGTATATAGCTTGATTTGGTTGTTTTCTTAGCCAAAGTGACCGTCAGCTGGCTCAACAGTGGTGGGTTCGCCAACGGGAGCAACGAAAACGTGTAAAAAAATATTGAGTTTCAGTCATTTTAACCCTGCTGAAATTTACAGAGATGGTAGTTTGTATAATTATTCGAATAAAAAAAATCGTCCGCTGGCTGTACGTTGGTGGAAAACCCGTCCGCTGGACATGGAAACTTGTAAAAAAAAAATTGAGTTTCAATCATTTTAACCCTGCTGAAATTTACAGAGATGGTAGTTTGTATAATTATTCGAATACAAAAAAATCGTCCGCTGGCTGTACGTTGGTAAAAAACCCGTCTGCTGGACATGGAAACTTGTAAAAAATATTGAGTTTCGGTCATTTCAACCCTGCTGAAATTTACAGAGAGGGTAGTTTGTATAATTATTCGAATAAAAAAAAACGTCCGCTGGCTGTACGTTGGTGGAAAACCCGTCCACTGGACATGGAAACTTGTAAAAAAAATTGAGTTTCAGTCATTTTAACCCTGCTGAAATTTACAGAGATGGTAGTTTGTATAATTATTCGAATAACAAAAATCGTCCGCTGGCTGTACGTTGGTGGAAAACCCGTCCGCTGGACATGGAAACTTGTAAAAAAAATTGAGTTTCAGTCATTTTAACCCTGCTGAAATTTACAGAGATGGTAGTTTGTATAAATATTCGAATAAAAAAAAACGTCCGCTGGCTGTACGTTGGTGGAAAACCCGTCCGCTGGACATGGAAACTTGTAAAAAAAATTGAATTTCAGTCATTTTGACCCTGCTGAAATTAACAGAGATGGTAGTTTGTATAATTATTCGAATAACAAAAATCGTCCGCTGGCTGTACGTTGGTGGAAAACCCGTCCGCTGGACATGGAAACTTGTAAAAAAATTGAGTTTCAGTCATTTTAACCCTGCTGAAATTTACAGAGATGGTAGTTTGTATAAATATTCGAATAAAAAAAAACGTCCGCTGGCTGTACGTTGGTGGAAAACCCGTCCGCTGGACATGGAAACTTGTAAAAAAAAATTGAATTTCAGTCATTTTAACCCTGCTGAAATTTACAGAGTTTGTATAATTATTCGAATAAAAAAAATCGTCCGCTGGCTGTACGTTGGTGGAAAACCCGTCTGCTGGACATGGAAATTGTAAAAAATATTGAGTTTCAGTCATTTTAACCCTGCTGAAATTTACAGAGATGGTAGTTTGTATAATTATTCGAATAAAAAAAACATCCGCTGGCTGTACGTTGGTGGAAAACCCGTCCGCTGGACATGGAAACTTGTAAAAAAAATCGAGTTTCAGTCATTTTAACCCTGCTGAAATTTACAGAGATGGTAGTTTGTATAATTATTCGAATAACAAAAATCGTCCGCTGGCTGTACGTTGGTGGAAAACCCGTCCGCTGGACATGGAAACTTGTAAAAAAAATTGAGTTTCAGTCATTTTAACCCTGCTGAAATTTACAGAGATGGTAGTTTGTATAAATTTTCGAATAAAAAAAACGTCCGCTGGCTGTACGTTGGTGGAAAACCCGTCCGCTGGACATGGAAACTTGTAAAAAAAATTGAGTTTCAGTCATTTTAACCCTGCTGAAATTTACAGAGTTTGTATAATTATTCGAATAAAAAAAATCGTCCGCTGGCTGTACGTTGGTGGAAAACCCGTCTGCTGGACATGGGAATTGTAAAAAATATTGAGTTTCAGTCATTTTAACCCTGCTGAAATTTACAGAGATGGTAATTTGTATAATTATTCGAATAAAAAAAAACATCCGCTGGCTGTACGTTGGTGGAAAACCCGTCCGCTGGACATGGAAACTTGTAAAAAAAATTGAGTTTCAGTCATTTTAACCCTGCTGAAATTTACAGAGATGGTAGTTTGTATAATTATTCGAATAACAAAAATCGTCCGCTGGCTGCACGTTGGTGGAAAACCCGTCCGCTGGACATGGAAACTTGTAAAAAAAATTGAGTTTCAGTCATTTTAACCCTGCTGAAATTCACAGAGATCGTAGTTTGTATAATTATTCGAATAAAAAAATCGTCCGCTGGCTGTACGTTGGTGGAAAACCCGTCCGCTGGACATGAAAACTTGTAAAAAAAAAATTTTAGTTTCAGTCATTTCAACCCTGCTGAAATTTACAAAGATATAGTTTATATAATTATTCGAATAAAAAAAATCGTTCGCTGGCTGGTTGTTGGTGGAAAACCCGTCCGCTGGACATGGAAACTTGTAAAAAAATATTGAGTTTCAGTCATTTTAACCCTGCTGAAATTTACAGAGATGGTAGTTTATATAATTATTCGAATAAAAAAAATCGTCCGCTGGCTGTACGTTAGAGAAAAACAAGTTTTCATGTCCAGCGGACGGGTTTTCCACCAACGTACAGCCAGCGGACGATTTTTTTTATTCGAATAATTATACAAACTACCATCTCTGTAAATTTCAGCAGGGTTAAAATGACTGAAACTCAATATTTTTTTTACGTGTTTTCGTTGCTCCCGTTGGCAAACCCACCACTGGTGCGCCAGCTGACGGTAACTATGCTATAAGACAAATACAAATTAAGCTATATACAAATTCTGAGCAGGGTTAAAATTGGTCACCAAAAACCATCACTGGCTCCCGGGCTATATCTACAAATCGCTATTATAATCTGCTTCATCGATGGTAGCCTTTACGGCGTTTCCTGCTCGGTCGTGGTGAGCTAAAGAGATCAAATCTTGCCAAGAACACGCCCACTACATAGGGTTAACGGCCGAGTGAGTTGGTCACTGGTACCATCCGTTCTTCTGGTCGCCTGTTAACCCCTTCTTCCGATTTTCTTCTCCAGCTAGTTCCTCGAACGGTACCAGAATACGTGGTACTACTCACGTTTGAAGGACGTGCGCAGTTGCCTGTTCAACTGAGAGTTCATGAAACATACCTAAGTGGTTCTGAATATCATGCCCGAAAGCGATTTTTGAGGAAAGTTCAGAAGAGTCGATGTAATGAATAGAGAATTTTTGCCCAGCAAATTTTAAATGCTTATTCTCGCATAATGTTCATTGAATAACATCACAAAAACTTGTGGGTAATGAATTTTTTGCACGATAGAACGAATTTTGTTAGTTACCGCGTTTGTTGCTAGATCGGTAGGTTATTTTTACTGGTTGCTAAGATGAACTGATCAGTAAGTGAATCAGTTGCAGCCCTAAAATTTTTGAACATACCTCAATGTCATTAAAATTGCCCCCTGCGACTGTATTAGATTCCCACCTTCCATGTCATTTGAGGGCTAGCAAATCTGAGCCTGGGAATGTATAATAGAGGAATTTGTAAATTGGTGTTGTCTGAACCTGAACCATCTTATGGTGAACACAAGACGGTGTGCATTCAATTCAGTTTGAAAAATAATAAAAGTGGTGATTACACTGTCCCGACATGTCCAAACATGCAGTTACTCTTGATTTATTACCTATCGAAAATTCCAAATGTAACTTCTATGAGACCAATTGAAATCAAAAGTTGATGCGAAAGAATGAGTCAATCTCGGAGTCAATTCGGTAGAATGATCAAAGGTGGCAGAAAACACCTGAAATGAATTTGTACATTGAGGTAGAACGCAGTATTTCTACCAATATTCTGGAAACTTGACAACATCATGCAATCACGATGAATCATACCAACTGTAACGAAAGCTGTGATATCTACTCCACAAGACTCATTATACGTAATATTTCGTATCTGACGTAAAGTTAATCCAGCCATCGACCTGTTCGACAATAACGGAAAAGCAAGTCCACCAAGGCCGGTTTGGTACCGATGTAAATCTGCGGAAACGAGAAATAGAACCATCTGGCAAAATGCGAGAAAAATTATTATCATTAGATGACGATCCAATGTGTAATTTGAGTTTTTACTGGTTTGAAGCCAACGATCTACGCATTGTTTGTTGGTTCGTGGTTCCCAGGAGGGTATTGATCCTATGAGACACGAGGATCTCCCAAAACCGATAGACGAAACTCGCAGAATGATGTTCTGAAATTTTTGGTACAAGGGGATATACAAGGTGTTTCTCTTCAAGGGGCGAAATTTTATTACTTACAACGATTCGACATTTTGTTTACGCAAACAGGGAGCAGTTGGACTTCCAACATTACCTGAAAATTTCAAGAGTGTAGGACTCTCCTCTCGGACAGACGGACAGGTTTGAATTTAACCAAGGATTTTCCATCATTGAGTCGAAACTAATCGCTTAAAACGAATTTCTACTCAAAATGATAACGCTCTAGTTTATATCGGATGTCTTTTTTTAGAGTGATAGAATTTTCGATAGGAATAACTTTGATTCGACAGAAGCTAGAAGCCATGTATGTTGTTTTGACATTTATGTTCATTCAGCATTGACAAATTATGTCTACAACGTTTACAAATTGTTGAAATTCATTTTCGAAATGAGTGTTCTATTCGCCCAACTTAAGGTGAATACAGACTATTCTGACGTGACGTGATTTCACGTCACGTCAGGACCGTGCAGTGCTCCCATTGGTCTAATATGAACGTGAACGCACAGAACGATGTGTTGCATTTTTATGCATTTTTATATCACTCACATTTTTGACGTGGGCCCACATGTAACCACGTCACGTCAGAATAGTCTGTATTCACCTTTATAGAGCACTTCGTGAAATTTATGGTTTTCACGATCGTCCACCAGAGCAGCTTATTCGTCGATTGATTTCGGACAATATTTTCTCTACCCGATGCAACAAGACAAAGAACTGTACGTACAGAAGAAACTATCGCTGATGTAAGTAATAGTGTTAAAGAAGATCCAGATTCGTCTATTCGTCGACGTTCACAACAAGTCAGACTCTCTGCATCCGCCACAGACCCAGAAGTGCTTTGGTTCGAAAAAGATGATGCTACACCTCATGCTGTTACCGTAACAATTATTATTATTTTTATCATCAACGAAAAGTGTTAATAGGGGTAAATACCCATAAACTCAAATAAATAATAATAAACCAGAATCGATTGACGCGTTGGAAGCCAGCATAACTCGCGTTATTGCTGAAATAATGCCTGAATTACTCGAAAAAGTGGTCCAAAATGGGTCCGGTTTCTCAGAGCTATGCCGGAAATTATTTTTAAAACATAAATGTCATAATATTATCTTTCAAATAAAAAAGTTGGCTTCAATCAGTGGCGGTCCTAGCGGGTAGGCCCGGGCCTACTATGAACATTTATGTTCATATTTATTCTAGTGGACCTCCTCGGCTTTGCACGGGGTGGTGTAACTGACGTAATTCCTGAACCAGGCCTATCCAAAAAAAACTGGACCTACCCAAAACGAGAATCCTGGAGCCGCCCCTGGCTTCAATCTTAATTTATATGTGTTTTATTTCAATTCAAAGTTCTATTTTTCTACCTGAAATGTTCCCGAGTTTGGCAAAATAATTGCTGGTTGACAAAAAACCAAATCAATTCTTTCACGATCACGATACTGTGTTTTTAGAGGTTCACAACTGAAATCCCTAGGTAGAAAATAATACTGATAAAAATAAGCGATCATCCATAAAGAGGTTGATCATGTGTTAGAGCTCAGGGTGGCCATGTTGAAAACCTTTTGCAAGATTTTTAAATTTGGTATTTTTAGTCGTTTTCTTCACTACTATGAAATCAACATTTTTAAGTTAATTTCAAGTAGGTAATGAAGTGAAATTCAGCACTTTTGTAATTAAGAAGAAAAACTCTTGACTCATTGCAATAGGAATTTATTTCTATTGCTGAAAATACAGTGAGTTACCTATAAAAGTATAAAATATAGGAATCTGAATCAAAAATGCATTTTTTAATTGGCACTCAGGTGACTATATTTTTTTTACACCACCTCAGATTAAAATTTGACCCACATCTGTGTTTGAAAACAAACTACGCGTGCGCCCCAAAAATCATTCGATAGCGCATCTATCCAGGAAAACTACTTATACAGGGTGTCCCACGGTCGAGTGCCTATTAGACGTTTCTGGAGAACTGGACATATTTGAAATCCGAAAATTGGGATTATGATATTGTTGGAAATTCTCTACAGACTTAAAATATTTTCGGAGCCTGAGCACTTCCGGTTATACCAGGAGTGGAAATAAATTTGTTCGAAAAATATTTTTTTCCAAATATTCATTTCTGATATGATTAAGTATTCAATTCTGAATACATTTCTGTTGAAACCATTGTATTCATTTGAATAGTGTTCAAAATATCGAAAAAAAACCTGAAAAAATGTCAAATATTCATAGTCAGTGTTATGTTCAATATTCTTATTCTGAACATTCCGAGTGTAAACTGTTCTCACAACGTCAAAGTAGAAGAATGTTGAAAGGTCATGCATCTCTTGAATTTCATAAATATCATCACAGAGTGTTTCAAATTTTATTGTCGAAAACTGTGATCGAAAATTGGCCATAACTTCTGTTTCTCAAATTAGAACCCTATTTTTTTATGATTGCGTTGGATTCTGCGAAAAAAAATAATGATAGCACTCTCAGATGCTTTTGCTCCTAAATTCAGTAATTCCCGAGATATTTTAGCTTTTCTGGATTCATGTTGTACGTAGAGTCAAATTAATCTTATCTTTCGCATGAGAATATTCTGTGATAAATTATCATTGATAATTCAAAAGTGAAAGATCTGATTTTAGGCCTTAACCTTACTTCTCGATTTTCCTTCAATGGTTACTATGGTTTCATAAGAATAGTCGTCGAATCTGTTGGCATGAGAATATTCTGTGACCATAGAAGATAAATGATTCCATTAATATTTCACAGGTGACAGGTCTAATTATTAGTTGTTACTATGGTTTTATAAGAATATTCATCGAATCTCTTCAGGTTCAATGAAATTGACTCTACGTACAACATGAATCCAGAAAAGCTCAAATATCTCGGGAATTACTAAATTTAGGAGCAAGGACATTTGAGAGTGCTAACACTATTTTTCTTCGCAGAATCCAACGCAATCATAAAAAAATAGGGTTCTAATTTGAAAAACAGAAGTTATGGCCAATTTTCAATCACAGTTTTCGACACAAAATTTGAAACACCCTGTAATGATATTTATGAAATTCAAAAGATGCATGACCTTTCCACATTCTTCTACTTTGACGTTGTGGGAACGGTTCACACTCGGGATGTTCAGAATAAGAATAATGAACATAACACTGACTACGAATATTTGACATTTTTTCAGGTTTTTTTTCGATATTTTGAGAACTATTCGAATGAATACAATGGTTTTAACAGAAATGTATTCAGCATTGAATACTCAATCATATCAGGAACGAAAATTTAGAAAAAAATATTTTTTGAACAAATTTATTTCCACTCCTGGTATAACCGGAAGTGCTCAGGCTCCAAAAATATTTTAGGTCTGTAGGGAATTTCCAACAATATCATAATCCCAATTTTCAGATTTCAAATATGTCCAGTTCTCCAGAAACGTCTAATAGGCACTCGACCGTGGGACACCCTGTATATAACAACATTTTCTCAAAGAATATTATTTTATTTCAAATTGGATTGAGACAATAGAGAATTTTGTACATTTCAGGAGCTTGAGGTTAACATCCCAAAAATATACAAAACTTGATATTTGACTCGTCTTCATTATGTGATTCAGAATTTACTTCAAGAAACATTCCAATTCTGTTCTTCACCACTTGCTTCAATGATCGTACACGAGGAAACTTGTAATTTGTAGTTTCCGAAGATGATTTCAATATAGATACATACGCAATACCCAATGACCAATGTGGCATAATACTTATTCTTTAAATTCGAATTTCAAGCTCTACTGAAATATTGATGATGACCCCTTCGATTTTCGAAATAAAAAAGAAGGTATATATTTCCAGTATGAGATTGAGATGCCATCTCAGTTCAAATATTTTACGCCCCATTCGGGACTTGCCCGCCAACAAAATATTTTTTTGCATATCTGATTTTAGGTATGTAAGGTTTTTGAAAAAATTAATGACACCATTGAATGCCGCGTGAAAAAAAGTGCTTTAGAAAAATTGATTTGACAAGTGAAACGTTCGGTTTCGAAAATGCTGATTTTTCTGTCAAAATTGAAAAATTCAAGATGGCGGCTATAATATGGCGGACGTGTTTTGTAATTATAATCCGGTTTCATTGAAAATAAGTATCTACACTTAAAAAGAAAACATTAATATGTAAAAAAAAATTTTTGAAGACAAGCTTTTATAAAATAATTTCTTTCATTTCTTTCATGTTTGATCAAGGTTATTCTTTGAGTAAGAGACTCAAAAGCTTGCCGCGGATAAAAAAAGACTATTTTGTATCCCCGCAAGCTTTTGAATCTCTGGAACTCAATTTTAATGCAAATTTCACTCGAAAGAATCGGCCGGTATCTGCAACAGCCCTTCGGAATCATTTTGAAAGCCTATAGATGGGTAGTCTCAAACAGTACCATAAGGAGGCGGTTGCATTCCTCAAATTTAAGGATGAGAAGACCTTAAAGAGTACATCGGCTATCATCGGCTGGACATAGAGCTAGCCTCGGTAATGGGCAGAACACCACCAAAACTGTCTTTTGTCATAATTGCGCAACACACACAAAAAAGACTGTGCTAACGGCAATAGTAGATATTTTATTGACATCGTTTCAGTTGGCCCAATAAAACTTCTTCTTATATCAATAAATTACTTTTGGAGTAATTAAATTCAGATAATTCATTGAATAATACGGCTGTCATTCAATTATAGTCAGAATAATATTGAAATAAGGAAGAACTGCATATTCGTTAAATAAGACTTCTATTTGAATGAATCGATCAGAATAATATTGAAATAAAAAAGAACTATATTTGCTTTGAATACAATCTATATTTGAATGAATTGATTCATTTAATTCAATAGCTAAAAATAGTAACGGAACAATAACTAGATTTATTCCAATGAAGCCTATGATTGATTCAAAAATAGTAAATAAAGCTACGAAGACGACTGCATCAAGACAAGACGCGACAGGATTTTGATTTAGTATTTAGTTGCGTGTTGCGTGTGTGTGTTACTGCGAAGAAAGAGTTTGAAAATGGAAGAGCCTATTAAATAAGTGGGGAATGGAATCTCTAGTTCCACATTTTCAGGGTAAGTACCTTCATATTCATATAGAAATGTCTCAAAGCCTTCCGTTTTATTGTGAATGTGTGCCATAAACGAAAGACAATCTAATAATGGTACTTATTTTACCGATAGTTGCTAGGATGTTAGTTATTTCACTATTTCAACCCCTTAAGTTAAAACTTGGTGCACCATCGCTTTCGAAGGAGGGACATCCAATTTCAAGATTAAATTGAACCAAATCTTAGTGGTTGCTTTTGATATACCTGGGCCTGTTTCATAAAACAAGTTATAAGTTAACAGGCAAATATTCTACGAGTTGTAAGTTTTTTGTCCAATCTCCGCTCCATAAAAATAACTAACTAAGAACTGAGGTAACAATACCGATTAAATTAATTCGTAAAATTGTAATCCAACTAAAAGTGGGAGCAGTATTTGGTGAAATTCACTTGTTTTCAATGTGCATTACAAGTACTTTTACTTGTAAAATTGTAACTTGTTATTTTATGAAACTGGGTATTGATCATAATTAGTTTATGTCCCACAGTTATCCACTACTTACAGAGTTTGATGTTAGTAAAAATTTTATCAAGTCTAGAACATTCATTCTATTGTCAAACAAGGTTTTGATTATGTAGTTTTTTGAGGTTTAGAAAATCGAAAAGAAAAATATCCCTTAGATCCCTATTTAATATTGTCGCTTATTATCACAGTACCATAACTATGTTCAAATTAGAGGAAATAAATTATTGTTTTGTTATGAATATAAGTATGTTACTGTTTACTTATTGTTATTGTGTTCTTGAGACAACATTTATGATTTTGAAGATAAAATAATAAACAAATGTGAAACATTCAAAATAGTTTTATTTGATACATCTTATCATTCAATCAATAAATTAAAGAGTTAAATTAACAATAATAAACTTTCAATTCGAATATGGTAAAATATTTCTAACAACTGCATCATATTGATTCAATTGATGTAGTTTCTTTCTCCAATATGAAGTTTATTTGAATCAAAATCAAGCATTCATTCTTTTTATAATAAACTACCTTTCAAGAAATAACATCTTGTTTCAGTTTTAATATATCCTACATTTAAAAAAATCCAAATGTATAGTTATTCAATAATATATTTATTTTCCTGAAATATTATAGTTAATTGATAGAAGAAAAGTTGGGTTTGTTTTAATTGTATTCTTTCATTGAAACTACCTAACGCTTTTCTTGTCCCAATTATAGCATTTCATTGAATACTTTTACTGCTTAGATCAAATCAATGAGACCTATAATTGAATCAAAAATAGGCAGCATTGGCATAGGAAGAACAAGATAAGCATTGAATTAAATATAGTAATCATTCAGGAATAGGGAATACAGTATATCATTGATTCAATGGTTATGCCATTGTTTCTACTAACAGTGTTTTTTGTGTGCACTTATTTTTTTCGGACGAGTCACGATTTGGTTTACATAGTGATAGTCTACGAGAAAGCGTTTGGAGAAGTCCAGGCAGACTAGAGCGACTCAATTTCACCCTGGTAGCTTTGCCTTTTCAGGAAGTATCAATAATGTGCTAGGAGATATAATGTTCAGTCGATGTACCCCTCTTATTATGTTTGAACGAACAATGACTAGTGCCATCTAAGTAAAATACATCATTGAACCAATCATTGCTCCTCTGCGCAACGAATTTGGGGATAATTTCATTTATCAGGATGATAACGCCCCACCACACCGCACACGAAGGGTTCAAAACATTCTTCGAGAGAACAATATCCAGATAATGAACTGGCCAGCAAACCCACCTGACATGAATCCAATTCAACACGTATAGAATTACTTAGGGGGAGAAATATCCAATCGCCAAAACCCAACTTCAACTTTTTAGGAATTGAGTTTAGACCTTCAGGAAAAATGGAACGATATGCCTGAAATAGTTATTTAATCAACTAGTTTATTAATGACAGCGATTACTGGTCGAAATATTTTAACGCGTGAGCGGAGCGAGCGCGTTAATGTTTGAGACCATTAATCGCTGAATTAATAAACGAGTGGATTACAAGATTTTTCCGTCGACCACATCACGAATTGAATATAAATTCTCGATAGAAATTAATTTTTATTTTGCATAATAGACAAATCTGACATAATACACAATTTTATTTTATTTTTTTTACGGGGAGACAGGGTTTTTTCGGCTGAGGTTTTTCCCTGAGCTCTAGTATCATACGCAGAATGTTATGGTACCCCGTTTTTTTTTAACCTCAGCTAGGACCTTTTTGTTTCACTATGTATTGTATTATTTATGCTCTCTAATTCAAAAGAATACAGGGTGTCTACTTTTAAAACGGCAAAACTTCAAAGGGAGATTATTCAAGTGATTTGCAACAAAAAATGTCATATAACACATGGTCGAAATCTTGACGGTTATTCTTCAATTTAACAATTCTCGTTTTCACGAAATATTTCAATTTTTTCCATCAAATCTTCAATATATCAGTTATGCTTGTGACTTCATCGAATTCGATCACATATTTGAAAATGGTAATAAATTTTCTACAAGAAAAGAATTTCAGTGTGCCAAAAATATTTCTATTGCGGGTTTGGTGAGGAGATGAATATCACGATACTGAAGTGAACAAAATCAGTCATATTTTTCCAATGGGGTTTTTGTTGAAAAATTATTTATTATGGACATGTTTTCTTTTCAGCAAAAAATACCTCATTTAGAGTACTTTCGAATGACATATCAACTTTTTTGCTAACTCTTTGTTTTCTGCCATAATATCATGGCTAACAAGATAAAAACGAAAAAGTCGAAAAATTTCAAACCTGAATTTGCTCCATTTTGAAACTCATTATGAATGAATATCGAAGTAATTCTTATGGAAATAATGAATTTATCAATGAAATAAGAATAATTCAGAAGAATGAAATAGTTTTTAATAATAAATACAGATTTTATGGAAAAATGTAGAAAACAGACTATTACTATTTATAACAATTGTTCGAAATGTCCACCTCCTTGTTCAATACATCTTTTTCGAACAAGTTATACTTCCCGATGAATTCATAAGATTAATCCAAAGCAGCTTAACAGACATTTTGGATGAAATAGCTACTGACTGACTGACTGGCTACCAGACAAAATGTCTGGTTTCGAATGGATGGCTGTCCATCTCATAATAGCCAAAACGGACGACAGTTGAGAAATGGATTGGAAGGTACGGTCCGATAAGATGGCCACCAAGGAGCCCAGACCTGACGCCTTTGGATTTTTATGTCTGGAGCACCTTAAAAGAAAATGTGTACCG
The DNA here is from genome assembly GCA_910592335.1 of Adalia bipunctata. Classification (NCBI taxonomy): domain Eukaryota; kingdom Metazoa; phylum Arthropoda; class Insecta; order Coleoptera; family Coccinellidae; genus Adalia; species Adalia bipunctata. Next base: position 7,570,932 of record OU342953.1, read on the forward strand.
AATTCGCGTTCAGACTCGAGAGGCTCTGATCGAAAGGATTAAATTGTGTTGTGCAGAAATGCGTCAGAAACTTTGCAAACTTCGCAGGGTTGTTGATTCAGTACGAAAAAGATGTGTTAAATGTATTGAACAAGGAGGTGGACATTTCGAACAATTGTTATAAATAGTAATAGTCTGTTTTCATATTTTTTCATAAAATCTTTTTTATTAAAAATTATTTCATTCTTCGGAATTATTCTTATTTCATTGATAAATTCATGATTTCCATAAGAATGACTTCGATATTCAATCATAAGGAGTTTCAAAATGGAGAAAATTTAGGTTTGAAATTTTTCGACTTTTTCGTTTTTATCTTGTTAGCCATGATATTATGGCAGAAAACAAGCTGTTAACAAAAAAGTTGATATGTCATTCGAAAGTACACTAAATGAGGTATTTTTTGCTGAAAAGAAAACATGTCCATAATAAATAATTTTTCAACGAAAAACCCATTGGAAAAATATGACTGATTTTTTGCACTTCAGTATCGTGATATTCATCTCCTCACCAAACCCGCAATAGAAATATTTTTGGCACACTGAAATTCTTTTCTTGTAGAAAATTTATTACCATTTTCAAATATGTGATCGAATTCGATGAAGTCACAAGCATAACTGATATATTGAAGATTTGATGGAAAAAATTGAAATATTTCGTGAAAACGAGAATTGTTAAATTGAAGAATAACCGTCAAGATTTCGACCATGTGTTATATGACATTTTTTGTTGCAAATCACTTGAATAATCTCCCTTTGAAGTTTTGCCGTTTTAAAAGTAGACACCCTGTATATATATATTAATGCATGATTTCCAGTGCGTTAAAATGAGCTTTTATTCTATGGTCGACGGAAAATTTCATTAATGACTTGATTCGTGGAATGCCTAGGCGTATTTGGCATTGATTAAAAGAAGAGGGAGTTATGCGGACCATTGAATTTGGATTCAGTTGTGAAATAACTATAATTTTAAACAAAAAGGAATAATCGATAAATTTGATTTTTTTCTCATATTTCCTATTTTATCTCATCCAGCATGAAGCAAGGAGTAACAAACAAAGATTTTCCATCGAGAATATTGCAGATGAAATAGAGGAAAATACTGACATAATGTGAATTTCTATGTTCATTTCGATATATTAATATTTATGCTCCCTATGGAACAATTCGAGAAATTCATAGAGGTAATATTGGACATGTTGTGACATTCTGAATAGTTTATATTCAGTTTGCATCTATATCATTACCTATGATATCCCATAAGGAACGTGTGGAGAAAGTGGAGGTTGAAGTATTATTTACTTTGCAACTTGTATCACCTGAAATTTCTTCTGCAGTCTATTTCATTTTCAATGGAGTTGTCAATATACCCTTCTGTGACAGAAGTTGATTTCCAACCAAGCTGCATAGCGCTCTAACTGAATATTTTATGTTCGGTTGCCATGACAATCATGCATTAATAAGAAATCATGCATTAAAATGGGTCATTAATGCATGATTTCGAGTGCGTTAAAATGAGCTTTTATTCTATGGTCGACGGAAAATTTCATTAATGACTTGATTCGTGGAATGTCTAGGCGTATTTGGCATTGATTAAAAGAAGAGGGAGTTATGCGGACCATTGAATTTGGATTCAGTTGTGAAATAACTATAATTTTAAACAAAAAGGAATAATCGATAAATTTGATTTTCTTTCTCAAATTTCCTATTTTATCTCATCCAGCATGAAGCAAGGAGTAGATAACAAACAAAGATTTTCCATCGAGAATATTGCAGATGAAATAGAGGAAAATATTCATCTAATTTCCAGAACATAGATTGTATCCTGAGAAACCTAGGGGAGCCAAGGCTTTTGACGATGTGTGTAGGTATATGAAAGGAAATATCTGTTTTGTACTCAACTGTTCATTGAATAATCCAAAAAGTAAGATTTTTGTCTTTTGAATGCAATTCAATTTCAGCACGTCAGCAGCGAATTCTATTCTGAACATACAAAGAAATGAAATAGTATAATTATTATTTCATCAATATCTCCCATTTTTCCAAAACAGAAACGAGCTTTTCAGCGTCAGTAGTGACCATCCTATTCCCCAAAAGCTCCTGTGTCCTGATCTAATCCAGTAAAACATGAAATATTTATGGGGATACCTACTGGTATTGTATCAGAAAAAATGGTGAATGTGGAAATAGCAACTAAGCGATAAAATAGCAACTCATGGTTCGAAATTTACAATAGCGAACGTCCGTCCATACAGAACACTAATGTGGAATAAATGCCGTTACTTTTTGGGATATAAAAAAAACTTCATATTAATCAAATCAGTTTAATGTTTTCACTGATCAGTCATACATTTATATGTTGTAATTAACAGCCTTTGATCAAATATATTAGTTATCAAATTAAAATCTAACACAAAAAACCAAATTCACAAATGAGTTACCAAATATGAAATAGGTACCCATATATGGAATATAAGCTTAAATCAACATAACAATAAGAAAAATGGACATTGATATCTTTGAAATCAATTAAATGAATATAACATATCGTGATAAATGAAAGAAGTTTCATAATTACTTGCAAAAGGCACAGATCCAAGTATCAAAATCTGGACCATCACAATCATAATGTGCCCAGAGCCCACACATCAAGCATATTCCATAATTAGATACCGACGACTGTCCATATTTGTATTTTTATACTAGTTCAAACTCTTCTCAATATTTTTTCAAGTCACAATATTTTAATGACAAAAGAGGCTGAAATAAACATAATACCGATATACTTAATAGTATAAGACTTATGTATACAAACATAACAGGTGGTAATACTCATTTATTACTTACCTTCAAAATTTTCTTCACGACAACAAAACATAACACGCCTGCCACACGTTAAGCGTTCGCGCAACTGACTCGATGGTGTGAGTGCGATAGTTAGTAGACCGAATGAAACAGAAGATGGTCGAGTGTTGCGTTTATTACTTATAGTCTTGGAGAAATGAAGGTATTCCATATTAGGATACTATTTCATATTTGGTCACTTTCCTCTACTTGTAACGAAAGTGTCGGGACCCTTTCGATTGAAAACGATACGAAAGGACCCCGCACACTTACTTAGGAAAAGCGGGTTCAGTGAATTTTCCCCATTTTTATATATTACTAGCTGGCCCGGCGAACTTTGTTTCGCCTAAATGATACCTATGACTTGGTTGAATTTCTGAACTGTCAAATCGAGTTGATTCTAGATCAAGCTCCGATCACCGGTGATATGCTTTGTGAAACCCCCGTTAAATTTGTATAAACTTACCATTGCTATTTTTTCAAGCAGGAGATAAATTAGGCATAATGAAAATTCTGTGAAATGCCATCTGTCAAATGTCATCTGTCAAATGTCAAACGTCATCTGTCATCTGTCAAATGTCATCTGTCAAACGTCATCTGTCAACTGTCATCTTTTCCATGGATATGAGCTGTCACACAAAACAGAAATACAAAAATAATATGTCAATTACTAATTATGGGCAATTTTGATTTCAGTTATTTCCGCAAAAATATTTATTACCCAAACATAAATCAAAAACATTTCAGAAATATAGAGAAAAGATGAAAATGGACAACTCACGATTGATGCTGATCGTCACAATCCGATTTACTTTACATTCCGGTAAAAATTCACTGTTCCACCAACTTGAGATCTTTACCCGCTTTTGATCTGATAATAGCCTTCCATGTTATTATAAGTTCTATGCAAATCACACAATAATTGTATACATCGCCATTCATACTCTGGTCTATACCATTTCTGAATTTCCTACCCTTCAAGAAAATGAAATGCACCGTTGCCAGACTACTTCATGGCTTATAACTTCACAACGTTCTATTTTATTATTGCATTTCTATTGAATACCGTGAAACTTCGTTCTACTACTATTAATCCCCATGGAATATTCCTATACCGTTGGTAAGACCTACTGCACTTTCAACTATTCACTTGACATGCGATTCTGTGGAAGAAAAACTAACCTCCTTTGTCCAAATGTCAAAACCTATATAAATACTCTATGATTGCTCGATTGGTGGTAGGAAAAATGAAGGTTTTTTTTTCTGTAGGATTTTTTAAGGATATTTTGTTATATTATAAACCTTGCCCTAACAATAATAAACACAACAAAAGAAGAATTGTCCAATTTGGTGCGATCGTTTGAACAATATGGCATTTCGAAGTTTTGAACCAACCATAGATCCTCTTTTATTAATATAGATAGCGAGTCCATTTCTCTCGTTCTATTTTATTATGGCATTTCTATTGAATACCGTGGAACTTCGTTCTACCACTATTAATCCCCATGGAATATTCTTGTACCGTTGTTAGGTATTCTGTGGTAAGACCTACTGCACTTTTAACTATTCACTTGACATGCGATTCTGTGAGAGAAAAACTAACCTCCTTTGTCCAAATGTCAAAACCTACATAAGTTCTCTATGATTGCTCGAGAAAAAGGAAGGCTTTTTTTTCTTTTCTGTAGGATTTTTTTGGGAATATGTTGTTATATAAACCTTGCCCTAACAATAATAAACACAACAAAAAAAGAATTGTCCAATTTGGTGCGATCGTTTGAACAATATGGCATTTCGAAGTTTTGAACCAACCATAGATCGCCTTTTATTAATATAGATATTTCTATCAACCTCAAGAAAAATATATCAGATTTTCACGAAGGTTTTACTTCCGGTTTGTTCTATAGGGCGTTCCAAAATTGCAGCTACGGAAAAATGAATCTTTAAATTTTGATGATAATTCTTCTAATTTTCTGAATTTCATCATGATGCCTTGGGTTCTGAGTAACAAGATATCACAGATATCCAAACATCGCCCACCACGTTAAGTTTCGTTATACAGGATGTTCCATGAAGCTATATGAGTAACTGAATGTCACTTTGTTAGTGACTTTGGGACCACCGTGAGTTTTTCAAAATAAGATACCATGATGTATGTCCACCTCTGTAGGAAGTTTCATTAATGTACAAAGAACAGTTGCAAAATTTTTCAGGTTTAAATTTGGATTTCATACAATTTTTCTTTAAAACTTATCTGTAGTTGAGATTTCTGTCAAGGAATATAGGTTTTCATTCAGTATAATTTATTATTAGATAGGTATTGACGGTCGGTCCAAAGGTGTTTTTATTCAGGAATGTACAGGATGGACATAATTCGGTGTCACTAATCTCCTCATTTCGCTATCTCAAAATCTGTTTATATAGAAAAACAGTATTATCATTCCAGGTTGTTGTATCTTTGAGCACTCTAAGGATGCATATTTTTTTAAATATTATACCATAAAAGTGTGTCGACCTTTGTGAAAAATTTTACTCGTGTATAAATAATTAAAAGATTGTTGCCAAATAATTCAGGTTTTAGTTCAATATACACCATTACTGGAGCCAGAACCCTGGGGACATAATTTCACACTCACATAACAAGCGTACTCTGGTTTCTTGGATACGACATATGCGAAATAATAAGAAACTACCCCTCTACTCAACTCTTGAATTCTATCTTGAATGCAGGAGTGATTATTTCATGATTTTTTTTTAGTGACTGTCCTAGATTATATAGTGGTGTAACAACTATAAAGCTAAAATCTTCAGCCTTTCAACTGTTAAATCTTTCATTTGTTTAATCAGTCGTGTTAATAACTCTATTTCGAGATTGGAATAATTAGATTTCATATTTTGGGCTAGAACATTTTTATGTAAATTCTTGATAATTATTATTTCGAGTAATGGTGTGTGTTTTGAACTTAAACCTGAATAATTTGGCAACAATCTTTTAATTATTTATACACGAGTAAAATTTTTCACAAAGGTCGACATACTTTTATGGTATAACTAGCTGGCCCGGCGAACTTTGTTTCGCCTAAATGATACCTATACCATAGCCATCTTTATCTCAAGAAGGCCGTGCCCATACTTATTGTGGATTTCACAAATCACCAGTGATCGGAGATGAACGGCTTGGTTAGAATTCTGAAGTGTCAAATCGAGTTGATTCTAGATCAAGCTCCGATCACCGGTGATAGGTATGCTTTGTGAAACCCCCGTTAGTTGTACAAACTTACCATTGCTATTTTTTCAAGCAGGAGATAAATTAGGCATAATAAAAGTTCTGTCAAATGTCAACTGTCATCTGTCAAATGTCATCTGCCCAATGTCATCTGTCAAATGTCATCTGTCGAATGTCGAATTCAATAATCATGCCGCCAGATGATGAAGACGGGTTTTCGGATTGCTCCGAACAATCTGAATCGGAGTTATTTATGAAGTGCTGTAAAAGTAGAAAATGTGGTGTAAAAGTCTGTATAAACTGTTTTTCAGTTTACCACAGAAGCTGTGCCAAAAAGAATCCCAATTTGATAGTGTTAGACAACGCCCGAGTGATTTGTTGTGAAAAGCCAGATAGTGTTGCACTACAAAAACACGACAAGGAAATATTTCTGATGGAAATTCGGTATTTGCGGGAATTGGTAGAAGAAACTCGTGACAAAAATAAAATATTGAATACACATAATCAATTCTTAATGGATCGAGTGAATATCCTTGAAAAACAAATAGAGGAAAAAAACAATACAAAAAACTACATTGATAACGAAGTAAACAAGGCAACAAATCGAAATAAACACTTCAACACGAGAAGTAGTGGGACGAACTCTCAACAGATGGAGCACCTTCCTTGTCAACCGCCTAATATGAAACTTTATAGCGACGCGGTGATACTGCAGGTACCCAGTACATCAACAAAACAACAATTGAATTCCTCTCAACTAACACCTAAAATAAACATAAACAATGCAGCACACAGACAAGACCAAATACCACTAGATGACAACAGAGAATTTGTTACCGCTCAGAAAAGAAGAAATAAAAAACCAATTCAACAGGAAACTGAAAATCGTGTAGAAGTGAATGACCGCGACGAAACAACAACGCATAAGGGACGACAACCTAGAAAACAAAGCAGCAGAAACAAAACAATTGGAACAGGAATACGTTCCGAAACTGGCTTTACCGGACCTGAAAAAAAAGTCTGGATTTATTTATTCAGAATTAAAAGGACTGCTACTGAACAGAAAATTTTGGAATATATCAAGAATGCTCCAGGATTTGAAACTGATTCCATAACTGTAAAAGAGATTCCAACTGCAGAAAATGCTCTTAGAAGATACGTGATAACAGCTCCGTTCAGCAAAAAGGAGGAGATGTACAAACCCGACTTCTGGCCTACTGGGGTAGGAATAAAGCGATTTGACTTTACAAGACACAAAGAATTTCTATCCACTCAAGAAGGGGATTTTCTCTAAAACCTACCAAGTTAGGCCCATCAGCGAAGTATGTTAGTATCATAACACAGAATGTTCAATCTATTGGTAATTGTGTAGATGAACTCAACGCCATTCTATCTTCGAACCCAGAATGTTATTTCTTAACTCTTACTGAACATTGGAAGGCTGAGCAACAACTAAAAACACATAATTTGGTGAATTTTGAATTAGCAACGTACTTTTGCAGAGAAGTGGGACAACATGGAGGAGCTGCAGTCTATGTCAAAAAGGGAATCGAATACAGGGTGTGTCGGAAAATAAACAGTTTGTCAAAGTGCGGAGTGTTTGAATGTGCTGCTGTGGAGTGCGATATAGAGAATTTCATTATCGTGTGTGTCTACAGACCGCCATATAGCACGAACCTTGAAGAGTTCTATCGAATACTAGAGGATGTTCTGGAATTACTCATCGTAGAAGGACGAACAGCCTTTATAACAGGTGATTTTAATATAGAACTGAAAAACAATAATAATAACATAAACAGAATGAACTTTTTATTGAACTCTTATTCGTTTGAAATTGTTTTCAACGATTATACTAGAATTACTCCAAACTCGAAGTCCTGTATAGACAATGTATTCACTAATTTTAAGGGTGATTTAACTAAGAAGATTTTGTACACTTCTGTCTCTGATCACTTGGGCTTAAAAATCTTAGTTAGAGTGAATAAAGGGAAAACATCTTACCTTAATTCCATCAGGTTATTTACTAATGAGAACATAGACTCATTCAAGTTTAAGTTGAAGTCTCAAGATTGGATAGATGTGTACGGCTTAGCAGAAAATAACGTTAATACTCAGTGGAATGTGTTCATAGATCTTTTTTTGAAACTATTTTACGAGAGTTTTCCATTGAGGCTAGTGCGAACAAACGAAACTAGAGATAATGTATTACAGGATTCGGAGACGGCAGGGTACAAAAACAAACTTAGTGCGTTGCAAGTTGTATCTGAATATCACCCAGAACTCAAGGAAGATTATAATAGATTCAAGAGAGAATATAATCGTTTCCTGATTAAAAAGCGAGGTGACGAATATCATATGAAAATAATCAATTCTGACAACAAAATGAAAAGTATGTGGAGTATTTATAAAGAAGTAGTAGGAAATAAGGGTGATGGCAATAACAATTTGTCTGAGAGTAGTCCAACAAATCTAGCAAATAGATACAATGATTATTTATTGAATGTAATACCGAATCTTCATAGCAATAGAACACAAACACATTCTTCATGTAACATCCCGAGGAACCCGCGGTCTTTCTTCGTGACTCCTGTAACGACAAATGAGATCAAACTATTGGGTCAAAAATTGAAAAACAATTCTACGAGTGGTGATGATGAAATACCTACAAAGCTAGTCAAAATTTGTATAGATGAAATTGCAGAAATTTTGTGTCATATCATAAATAATTCTTTCAAACACGGAATTTTTCCAGAGCAGCTCAAACTAGCGACTATCATCCCAATATATAAAAAGGGCGACCGCGAGTTGTTCGGGAGTTACAGGCCAATAAGCATCCTTCCATCTTTCTCAAAAATTTTTGAAATTGCTATGTGTGACAGGGTAGTTAGCTATTTTACCTCGTGTAATATATTCAGCACATACCAACATGGTTATATTAAAGGTCGGTCAGTGGAAAGTGCCATAATGCAGTTCACAGAAAACATCATAAAGGCATTTGAAAAAAGTGAAATAATGCTGGGAATATTCATAGATCTCTCTAAAGCGTTTGACTGCCTCAACCATGAACAGTTGTTGAGGAAATTAGAGAGATATGGGATCAGAGGAAGTGAGTTGAGGTGGTTCGAGTCATACTTAAGAGATAGGAAACAAAGAACTTCAGTGAAAAGGGAGGGGAAAAACATTAAATCTGATATAAAAATTAACAATTCAGGAGTCCCTCAGGGTAGTAATCTAGGTCCGATCCTATTCATAATTTTTGTTAATGATATGGAAGAAATATTGGATGAACATAATACGATGTCTTGCTTTATGACAGTATTCGCGGATGATACCAATCTACTTGTGTCTGACTCGGACTACCCCAACCTTTTGAGAAAAATGTACATTCTACTCGATAGAATTCAATGTTGGTTTGAGAGCAATGACTTGATTCTGAACGCCGAAAAGACTAAAATTATTCTTTTCCGAACACCCCAACAGCGAATAGAAACACCAGACAAAATAAAGGTTTTCAACCATGAGTTAAAGTTGGATCAGGCTACTAAATTTTTGGGGGTTTTTATTGATGAACATCTCAACTGGAAGGAGCACATAGTGGCCCTGGGTAGAAGACTTAATTCAGTCTCATACAGTATGAAAGTAATCAGTAACTATCTAAACGAGAATTCCTTGAAGATTTTTTATTTCGCTAACTTTGAAAGTCTGATGAGGTTTGGACTGGTTTTCTATGGATCCAGCTCAGATATGATTGAGATTTTCCGCGTTCAGAAGAGAGTCATAAGAACCATTTTTAAAATGAAATATCGTGAATCCTGTAGGGGTGTCTTTAAGCAGAACCACATAATGACCGTGTATGGACTCTATATATATGAAGTCCTCATATATTTATACAAAAATATAAACAAGTACACTCAATGTAAAAGCTTCCACAGCTATCATACCCGAACACTGAATTTGTGTTTTCCACGTCACAAACTGAGTATCACTGAAAAGCATCCAACATACGCCTGCATCAATTTTTTCAATAAATTACCTGATGAGATAAAAACAAGTACCAGCATAAAAACTTTCAAGAGAAAGGTTAAAAACCATTTGATAAACTTGGAGCCCTATTGTATAGGTGAATACTAAAAATGCAAATTATCTATTTCTTTGACAATTATTCATTTTAATGTTGTTGTTTCTTAACAGTGTAACATTTCTTTTGAATAAACACCTATTATTATTATTATTATTATTATCATCTGTCATCTGTCAAATGTCAAACGTCATCTGTCAAACGTCATCTGTCAACTGTCGTCTTTTCCATGGATATGAGCTGTCACACAAAACAGAAATACAAAAATAATATGTCAATTACTAATTATGGGCAATTTTGATTTCAGTTATTTCCGCAAATATATTTATTACCCAAACATAAATCAAAAACATTTCAGAAATATAGAGAAAAGATGAAAATGGACAACTCACGATTGATGCTGATCGTCACTATCCGATTTACTTGACATTCCGGTAAAAATTCACTGTTCCACCAACTTGAGATCTTCACCCGCTTTTTGATCTGATAACAGCCTTCCATGTTATTATAAGTTCTATGCAAATTACACAATAATTGTATACATCGCCATCTAGTGGCGATAATATCAAATACAGTGTCTAGTCACTGTACGCTTCAGTTTCTAGATAAGAGCCATTAACCGTAGCGACACCTAGTGGCCTCAATCGAAAGGAGGAAAAGCATTTCCTACATAAGCAAATTTTTCATCGAATTTTTCAGAGTTTTAATGTATTTTATAATAACCAGGCCGTAGACGAATCCATAAATGAAGTTTCATAACAAACAGTCCATCCGATCTCGAGTTATAAATGGTGTAACCAACAGCTCTCTTTTATATATATATATAGATATTTAAAAAAATATGCATCCTTAGAGTGCTCAAAGATACAACAACCTGGAAGGATAATACTGTTTTTCTATATGAACAGATTTTGAGATAGCGAAATGAGGAGATTAGTGACACCGAATTATGTCCATCCTGTACATTCCTGAATAAAAACACCTTTGGACCGACCGTCAATACCTATCATAATAATGAATTATACTGAATGAAAACCTATATTCCCTGACAGCAATCTCAACTACAGCTAAGTTTTAAAGAAAAATTGTATGAAATCCAAATTTAAACCTGAAGAATTTTGCAACTGTTCTTTGTACATTAATGAAACTTCCTACAGAGGTGGACATACATCAGGTATCTTATTTTGAAAAACTCACGGTGGTCCCAAAGTCACTAACAAAGTGACATTCAGTTACTCATATAGCTTCATGGAACGTCCTGTATAACGAAACTTAACGTGGTGGGCGATGTTTGGATATCTGTTGTATCCTGTTATTCAGAACAGAACCCAAGGCATCATGATGAAATTCTGAAAATTAGAAGTATTGTCATCAAAATTTGAAGATTCATTTTTTCGTAGCTGTAATTTTGGAACGCGCTATAGAACAAACCGGATGTAAAACCTTCGTGAAAATCTGATATATTGTTCTCAAGGTTGATATAAATATAATATGTAAAAATGGGGAAAATTCACTGGACTCGCTTTTCCTAAGTAAGTGTGCGGGGTCCTTTCTGAATCGACATAATGTGGATGCGCTTTTAGACTATTTTATTCTCAAAATTCCACAAATACAGACATTCAGGCAAAAGGATAACGCTTTTTACACTAGGAACAAAACCTTCTCTCTTAACTCCCCATTCACCAATTCATCAAACTCATACCAAAAATATCGTCTACGCATTTCTTTACTTCTCTTTAAACGTCCTGGTACATCCTAAACTCGAAATAGGATCGGTTCGACACGTGCCCATCATCTCTTCTTCGCTCCAACACCAACTAAAAAACTAACCCAGTTCCATGTCACCGACCCATATGTTTTGAGGGCAACGTCCTCGTCCTTTTCGGTCGGCAATCACCATCAACGAATGCCAAATTCGGCATGTGCATTTCTTCGATCACCAGAGAGGTCAACTATGGTCAAATGGGAGAGGTGGGAGGAATTTGGACCCCCAATAACGTCGAATTACGAACCGCTGATATTTAAATTGGTACTATTTAAACTGGTGGATTTTCATGGAATGCGCGTGCACTGTTGTTTGCTCAAGAAATTGCACTTAATTAAGAAGGAATTAGCGAAAATTCGTTGGTTAATTATTATCATGATTGTTCGGTTGAAAAAGCACAGCTGCATATTTGATTAAACCCAGCTCAAGAGATATTTATATCTCTAGTCACTATAGTCTGCACATTTATGGGGTGGCCAACAGTGCCATTTTCAGAAACTGTGTCAACATTCTACAAAAGAGCTCAGATCCATCTTTTTTTATTAAATAGGAAACGCTTTTATCTACACCCGTACTATAATAATACACTTATATGCCCATAATTCGTTTCATAATGAGATCCATTATGATACAGATTTTTAATCAAGTGGCCCCCGTTCACTACGGAAAGAGGTGCGTCGGAAAGGGGAAGAACGGAGCTCCATCAGGGTGATGTTTTTGGATTTTTTCTGCGATATCATGAAGTATTTAAGAAAAATTCGCGAATTCCGCCGAAATCGCAAAAATTTCGGCGTCATAGACCTGGTCAGAGAATTCGAATGATCGCGTTCACGTTCGATATGTCCGAGGTAGGACCAAATTTTCGGATTTAATCGCTTTTTGGAGGTAAGTATTCGGTCGATTATCGGAGATTAACGTATATTTTTAATTTTCAGCCAAAATTCCAGCCCGATTTTCGGGAGCAAGACCGAATCGTTTACATTTCAGGTTAGGTATAGCCTTGAAATGGAAAGAGGATAAATGAGATTTAAAGTTCTTCATCATTTATCGGGTGTAGATAAAATAGCGTATGCAACTCCCATGTGATGGTTATTAATACACTCGCATAAACCATACGAAACTCGCCTACGGCTCATTTCATATCCCGGTTAATGCTCGTGTATCAATAACTATTATTATATGATCGTTGCATAATATACTATTCCTAAATTCTATCGCTTGCTTCTCTACGTTGTTACCTTTACCTTCAATCGGCAATATTTGGAAGCTGGAATAATACAGATCTCAGCTTAAAATGGAAAAAAAGAGTTTCGCTGTTGATGCTACAGTTTCTATATTTCTAGATTTCTTTTTGGTGGATGTTCGATCGGAGGAATTCCGAATTTCGAATATTCTTCCATAAATTTTTTCATATCATTTTATTTGATTCTCAAAATTATTGAAGAGAAATACACGACATCTAGAACTATGAAAAAGGGGTTGAATTTTTCACAATCAAAAAAATTTTCGAAAAGAATATGTTGAGCCGATAGCGAAATCTCTTGAAATACCTATGTCGAACCCAAATTTCAAAGTGTCATTCTTCTCCCTGAAAAAGCGAATCCTCCCTCCAACCTCCGTCGAAAAACAGGTGCAAGCCACAATTTTTAAATAGGAATTATAGGCTTGTGATACATCGCATCGTTTGAAAGGTCGCGTCATTTCCACGTTTATTGCAAAAATCACAATAGAAAAAAGATTTCCAAATCTTATCGTAGGCAATATCATAAGGGCATCTAATTTTTCCGAAAAAAATCGAAAAAACACGTTGCTGAATAATATTTTAACAAGAAGCATGAGTGCTGGTGTTAACAAAAATCCGAGTCGAAGACGAGGATATTTGCACCAGCCCGAATGCTTATTGTTGAAAAATATCACTTTGCATAGTGTTCTTTCGATGTTTTTCACAGGAAAAATTAGATGCCGTAATGGTATTTGACAAGACTATTTCATGAGTAACAGATTATTCTGGTTGTATCATGTATAGGTATTAATTTGAAAACTGAAAAACAAGTAATTTATGTAATCACAAAATACTAAAATTTTAATTATTGTAATTTTCGGTGACAACAACTGTCAAGTTTTGCCGGTGGTAAACTGCTGCCATATCTAGAAACCATTTGTGATTCACAATTGCGCGTTTCTGATTGATGAAAATTGAGACGAGGGAAATAGTCACAATAATACCAAACTTATTTACCTCCAAGATGTTTTATGCTGATAAGTTGTAGTTTATGTTTATGATAGTGTACCTATTATTCAACGAGCGGTTATGTAACTCATAACACACGCATATGTGTTATGACCATTACCGCGAATTGAATACTATACTTTATCTTCGACTTCTTCCGTAAAATTCACGTTTTCCAAATGCAATTTTTGGATATCCAGACCGAAGACAATGTAGTAATGAATGGCGAGAACGTTATCTTGATGTCTGAAATAGAATTCCTGATCGATCCAACTTCATTATCCATTTCGTAAGCAATTAAATTTTTTTTCCTATTCGTATTAGAGTGAGTTATTATTACGCACGCTATTGGTACTATTACAGATCAAAATCAGTTGAATAATAGATATATTATTCTATGGAAGTAGATAAATACTCTAACTTGTGTTTGAATTTCAATAACTTCAATTTTGAATAATGATTCGTTAAAAAAAAAGCGCAAAACAACAATTTTACCATTGCTCGCTTACAAGGATAATACCCGAACATAAAATGAAGTGTGTTGGTTGTTTCATGAAAAATTTGCCGCCTGTATCCCACGGGACAGTTTGTAAAATGGAGAAGCAGTTTCGCAAGTTTGGGCAAGTAAGGCTGACAGAAAGAGCATCTGCTCACTGTGTGAGGATGTGAAATTTGATGTGATGCTTGAATTGAGGAAAATCCACATAAATCGAGAAGAGAAGCCACCGCCCACCACAACATCCCATGTCAGCTGTACAGGGTGGGTTGGGCATATTTCGATGTTCTAGCACTACAACTTTCAAACCAGTGGAGATAGAAAATCTGATTCCATTCTCGATCTCTTTTTTGGAGAAACTAACAAAAGTAGTATTCATTTTTGGCTACCTTCTTTTGTTGTCGAGTTATAAGCGAATAAATTAAAATAAAAAAAAACTTTTTAAAAAAGCTTTTATTTGAATGCTCTAAAAAGAAAAAAATAAAATTTTCCCTTAAAATTTTAACTATCAACTTATAACTTCATTATACACAATTTATATGATCATAAAAGCTTGTCGCGCGATTAACTCGTGCAAATAAACTACATAGCACCTATTCAATTGAGTATCTCAATCTGCTGAATTTAATTTTTTTTCAGTTTAATTAAATACTTATAGGTACTAACGCAAACCTCGCGACAAGCTTTTATGATCATATAAATTGTGTATAATGAAGTTATAAGTTGATAGTTAAAATTTTAAAGGAAAATTTTATTTTTTTCTTTTTAGAGCATTCAAATAAAAGCTTTTTTAAAAAGGTTTTTTTAATTTTAATTTATTTTTTACTTTTTAGTTATCGCTTTTTCGCCATCTTGGATGTTCCGCCATATTGCATTCAGAATGACGTCAACATTATTTTTCGAATTACTCTCAACAAGCATTTGATACCCATATTATAGAAATGCATCACAAAAACTATTCCGCCATCTTGGATGTTCCGCCATATTGGATTTAGAACAACGTCACAGTATTTTTCGAATTACTCTCAATAAGCCCTTTCATGCGATACCCATATTATAAAAATGCATCACAAAAAACTATTCCGCCATCTTGGATGTTCCGCCATATTGGATTTAGAACGACGTCACAGTATTTTTCGAATTACTCTCAACAAGCTCTTTCATTAGATACCCATATTATAGAAATGCATCACAAAAAACTATTCCGCCATCTTGTATGGTCCGCCATATTGGATATAGAATGACGTCACAAAACTTATCGTGTATTGTCATCCAAACTGAAAGTGTATACAAAATTTCAGCCTAATCGGTTGAAGATATCTGCTTCAAAATTGAGTAGCAAGATTCCACCCGAACATACATACATACATACAATGCAAGTTAAATAAAAGCTTTTAAAATTGGAAAAATTGGCGATATAAATGTTTTCTATGGTTTCAACTGTCGATGAGCCCAGAAAAATGGAGCTTCCTATACCAAGAGCAGTCTCCTATGTATTAGCCAAATTTGGCTTATACATAACCTGATCCACAAAATCCTCAAGTTCCACGGAAAACGAAAAAAACAGGATGGACCACCACCACATTACCAACGCAATGTCCGGCAGAAGGTAGGTACCTCAACGCGATACATATTTCCAAATCGGTCCTATACTCCACAGTTTTGGAGGATCAATAAACTTTATTGGAAGGCAAGGAACGATCGAAAGGCCAGCGCGATACCCGGATCTTAACCCATAAGATTTATTTTCATAGGGATATGTAATTATGTAAAGAGCATTGTGTTCAAAACTAAACCTCTTGATTCGGATGACCTAAAAGATCGAATAACGCTTGTGATTAGGTCGATCACTCCTGAGATGTTGAATAATGTTGGAAGAAATTTTGATTTGAGGTTAGGATGTTGACAAGGCGTTCGCGGTGAACACCTTGAACATCTACTTCATTAAAATTCATAATTTTTGTGCTACATTCTGTATTACGTTTCAATTTTTGATATTGATTTTGTAAGCTAATCACTTAATTTATTTTCTTCTATTTTTATTTATGCAATGAACATGAAAATAATGATATTTCTGAATATAATAAAATATATAATAGAGAATGACGCGACTCTTCACATTGATACTTACCAGTTGAAAAATTGGGGGAAGAATAATGACAATTAAGAATTTTGATTTGTCGTGTTTCAGGATTATCCATAAATGTGTACCTACAGCAACCAGAATAATGAATTTTCCGCAAATCGCTAGGAAATTTTGACTTTCCTGACAAAAAAAAGAAAAAGTCAAGATTTCCCAAATATTAGGAAATATTTATTTTCTATGTATATTCATATGTAGAGTGTATTCGTACTTTTCTCTTGATTTCTTTGGCAATTATTCTAATGGTATTCACTAACTCAACCAGCTCTAGAGGATTCCCAGAAATGGGAAATTCATCTTTTATCATTTTACACTGTTTTGATTTCGAAAACACCAGCAATTAAATTAATATTCGTCAAGTTTCAGTTTGACAATGTAATATTAATACGGTCCATAGTAACGCAACCAATTTCATTCCGAATTTCAAAGCTCGATTTCTTTATGAATGAAATAATTCGCGATTTTTTCAAAATTGATTAAAATCTGTCGAATTTTAAACGATTTGCGGAAAAATAGTATGTTTACCTCATCCAGGAATGTTAGGCTTGTCCTACCTGGTAAACAATGTTCTATATTATTCAATTTGGCTTTTCCACACCATACCTACTGGGTGAGTCTTTGACTCGTACATATACACACAACCAAACTTATATGGAATCACCCTGTGATTTGGAAAAAACGAATTTTAATTAAAAAAAAGTCGCTGAAAAGTGAAGAGCAGTTTCCCAAAACAAGTTTTCATACAAAAATAATATAAATTATTAAAAGATTATTTTTATAATCGAACAGAAAATTAAAAGTGTAAATTTCTCTAAAAATAATTTTAATGTAACTGAGAATTGAACAACAAATAAAACGATTTTAATAAATCAATAATCAGTATTACCACCCGTGGCATTGATACAAGCTTGAATTCGACGAGGCATGCTTTCTATTAAGTTGTTAATTTCTTCTTCTGTAACATTTGCCCATTCCTCTAGTCTAATGCCGCTTGTATAAGTTGCTCTGCGTTACCAGGATTATTTTGACGAGCTCTAATTTTTCTTTTGATCCTATCCCACAAGTGCTCGATAGGATTGAGGTCCGGTGAACAAGAAGGCCACTCTAAAAAAGTCACACCTTCTGTTTCGAAAAAATTTTTTGCAAGTCTGCTGGTATGTGGAGGTGCATTATCCTGCATAAATAGGAAATAATCTCCAAAAGCACCTCGCCAGAGCCTCACTACAGGTTGTAGCACTAGATCAACATACCTAGGCCCTGTCAGAGATTTTCTAATGGGAATTAAAGGAGTTTTCTCACCAAATATAATTCCGCCCCAAAACATTACAGTACCTCCTTTGTATTTAGGGATCGGTCTTGCAGCTTGGAGCCTAGCTTGCCTCCCTCTACCTCTTAAAATGCGAACACGCCGGTCGTCTGATCGTAGGCCAATTCTGGTCTCATCCGAAAATAAGACATTTTTCCAATCTTCAATAGTCCAATTTTTATGCTCTAAACACCAATTAAAACGGTCAACTTTATTTTGCCTTGATAGTTCTGGAACTCTTAACGCTCTTCTCTTGAATAATTCCCGAGCGCGAAGTCTTTTTCTGATAGTTTCGACAGAAACACTAACACCTGTAGCTTGCAAAAATTGCCTTTGAAGCTCTGAATGAGATACTGCGGGATTTCTTCTTGCTGTTTGGGCTAAAAAGCGATCCTGCCTTTCTGTAGTTACTCTTCCACGACCCCTTCTCGGCCTATTCTTTAGGGTTCCTAACTCCAGAAACCTCGCATAGGTTTTTGAAACAACCCCTTGTGTAACCCCCACCGTTCTTGCAATCTGTCTTTGTGACATACCTTGTTCTGCCATAGTAATAATTCTTCCTCTCTGGACTTCCGATAACCCCACATGAGGCATTTTTTTTTAAACTTCGCAAAAAAACAAAATATAAATTCACTGCGACGTTCGAACGAAATGGTAAAATCGACACTGCAAAGCCAAATCTTATCAAGTGCTTATGAACCTAACTGTTTTTGTGAGTAAACACATGCACTTTTTATTTGCTTCTAACGAAAAAGATATCAAAATTATATTTCATCTTAATACTGGGTGATTCCATATAAGTTTGGTTGTGTGTATTTTAACTGTTGATTCGTGAGGCTAAAACTTTTTTCATTTTCCATTCTTTCGAATTCGGCACTGTTAAAAAGATATAGCCATTTGAAAAAAAAAATTGGGCTATTACGTTCCTGATTATATTCTCTGGAATTGATTCAAAGTTCATATTCCTCGATTGAAATTGAGTTTATACATTTAGGGAATACTCAAGTACATAAAAATGTTGCGACACGATGATTTCAACAAAAAAGCCACATTTCTCCCACCAAAATGAGTTCCTTCTTCGATTTCTCCTGCAGATTAGTTTTTAACATTAATAACTTGTTCATATTTTCCTCGAAATTCCCAAACAATCTCATGAAGAAAAACTTTTCATTCAGATAATCAGAATTTATTATTAAACAACCTAACCTTATCTATTTTGTATCCATTCTGTGAATATTTGCACAGAAATCTGAAAAAGATGTTGTCAGCTTGCTGGTATTTCCATTGAGGTTAAGGTTTTTCAACGAAACGTAGTATAAATATCTATGAATTCTGCCGTTTCCATCAGAAATCGACTTTGCCGCGAAATTTCACGACGCATGTGTATAGCGACAACCGGCGGATTGGTTATCTCAATTACCCTTGGAGGTGCTGCCAACTAGTATAGTAGTGTAGTATCGAGTTTATAAAATTCCAAGAGGATATTTTTAGATAGAAACATCGCCATAGATTAAGTATAAAGTATCATTTTATTTTTCATTGATTCCAATTTAATACGTGGTTTGTATCGACATTCATCATTCATATCCGAATTTTGTATTTCATCGACATTTAACTTCAATATGGACCGGTAACAATGAATTTTCAATAGAAATTGTGCGTATTAAAATAATGCTCCTTGATGTTCAATTTTATCTACCACTTTTGTGGGATTTTATTATTAAAATATCTCTACGTCAACGTTTTCCATCTCGACAAAGTTGATAAATATTCTGACAACATTGTGAACTCGTGTGAAGACCAGAGAAGGAATAATATTCTATGATATTTAATTCAGAGACGCATTCAGATTATTCTTGAAATTAATGATTTCCTCGTCAAATTTTTCAGGGTGAAATTATCTGTAAATAACTCGAAAACGACGCGTTTTAGTGGAAAAACATAAAAATACTTTCAGTTTCTTAAATGATTGATTCTTTCGAAAATATGAACCGTTTATCATGGTTTCATGGTGTTTTTTCGTGTATTGATGAGTCGACTATCCTGTAACTTTTATACTAGGCGAGATATTGAATAAGTTTCGATTGAGGAATATGCACCATGAATAGAGTAACCAATGAACCAAAATTTAGTTCATTTGAAATAACGGTTACGAAGATATGGACAATAAAGGGTTTTTTCATGGATTTTCGACACCCTGTATCTTTCAAACGAAACCGAATTTTGAAAAATGGTATAGGAAAACAGTGTTTCGTTTGATGAGAAGAATCTAAAGTTAAAATATATGTACAAGTCAAAGACTCACTGTATGGTCTATAGAGGGTTGGGATAAAATATGGAACCAAGTGAATATCTTTCAAACGAAAAGACCGATATTTATGAAAATTTTCAGGTAAGTGCAATGGAACAAAATGCATCTGATGGTAAATTCTTTGTCAATAATATACTCCCGGTTCGACCGGAAATGCCATCAACTTATTTAATTCAAATGGGACACCCTATATATTTTTACAGATTTTGAAAGAGCTTGTCATTTTGAATTCATACATATTGAATTTAGTGTAAAAAAATTTGTAAAAACTGTTGTATAATAGGTGTAGGTACATTTCATTCCAGAATAATGTGAAACAATATCACTTCAAATGTTCAAAATGCTCGCCGTTTACTTGCTGACAATATGCCATCCTATTTACAAATTCTTGAGTCACTTTTTCCAAGACTTCCCCACGTGTAAGTTCACATTCATCAATAATTCTTTATCTAAATTTCTCGTTTTTACATTTTTTTTTCTTACACTAAACTCAGTATGTATGAATTCAAATCAACAAGCTCTTCCGAAATCTGTTAAAATATATGTAGGGGTTCCATTTAAATTAAAGAAGTTTATGGCATTGATGGTAGTATATTATTAACGAAAAAATGTGCATCAGATGCATTTTGTTCCATTGCACTTACCCGCAAATTTTCATAAATATCGTTCTTTTCGTTCAAAAGATATTTACTTGGTTCCATACATTATCCCAACCCTGTATGTAATTTTCCATGTGTATTCTTCTGGTGGGAAACTTTTGCATCCGCCCTGGTAAGTTAATTACGTCAAACTCTGCATAACATAGTGCTG